>CM002497.2:12321020-13819770 GCA_000573905.2 Oryza punctata
ACTTCTGAGGTAGGTTCCTTCTTCACGACTGACTCCACTTCCTTTGCCTTTTTGCAACCTCGTTCAACTATTATGTGTTGAATCCAAGCAAGTGAGGGAGAGATAAACACTTTGCAAATAGGAAAAAGGGATTTCGCAAATAGTCTTTTATAAAATAAGTCCTTAGGGTTTGTCCGTTTGGCTTATGCTACAGTCGATATGGCTCTGATACCAACTTGTCATGCCCGGAAAATACTTTTCCCGATCTCTAGGGTATTAATCCCTAGAAGACACATCTTTATTAATTATCACGATAATATTTACATTATTACAAAGGCACATTAGGCCTAACAACAAAAGAAAAACAACAGCGGACTAGCGGGCTTATGGCTCCATCTTCACAGGCGCTCAATTGGGGTATAAGCCAGGACTCCACCTAAGACTTCTTCAAAAAGCTTCTCTGACTAAAGGGGGAAAGATTGAGCAAGAATGAGTACATCCACCGTAGTCAGCAAGCCATGTCGGGAAATGAATTATAATGCAAAGAGGGAACAAAGAGTTGGTGTAATAGGGTTCATTTTGCGTAAAGCCAAAGTTGCAATATTTTAATGTTCTTAAAGCATAGTTTAAACTCGGTCCTTTTTCTAAGTAGTATTATCACAGTTGCGAACCCACGCATACCGACCTTAAACACTAGTTAACCACCTGTCCATAGTATCATGAATTTCATCCACTACTTAGAAGAAAAACACTAACTTGTGTACATTGCTAGGCTTGCCCATAACCGAGGGCGCGACTATTCGAATGGTTTTACTCTGATTAGAGGTGTACATCTTTACCCACAAGACACCATACTTGACTCCATGTTACCCATGCATCGCGATACCAGAAAGGTACCCGAAAAGTCAAGATCGTGACAAGACTATCTACCTAGCTCAACCCAAAATAGATGGACCCGCTAAAGATTTGCCGCCCGCCGGTCCTCAACAATGTAAAGGTTGTCGGATCCCCCGAGACGAGACAGCCCCCCTCTTGCACTAGGTCAAGTCGGCCTCCCCTAGACCCAGACCTATCCTACCGATAGTCTGTTTTGAGATGATCTAGACTTCTAGTCAGGCCTTAACCATTAGACTTATGGTTGCACTGTTATGCTTCGCAACAGAGGCCCGAAGACCGGTCCATATAGTTGCCGAGGTGCTTCTAACAAAACCATGCACCTCGTGCCCCATCAAAACAAGTTTAGAGAGTTTTGAATAAGATTCCATCATGTCCTGGATCAACCAGACGCCTAATCATCATTCTTACATATTTTAGTTGTTAACCGCAGTCTAATTTATAAAAATGGGTTCTATGTTGGATTTAAGCATAGATAAGCCCAACCTAAAGCAACTAGTAAGTGCATCATATAGGGAGCCATACTAGTCATTTTATCATTTTACTAAGGTTGACAAGAACATTGATTAAAATTCAACAACAGAGCTATATAACAAGAATAATAGGAATATTCACTATTAAAATAAACAATAGTGAGCGTCATATAATTTATAAAAGCGATGCATATACAAGTGAAACAACATAGTGTTTGCAATAATGGGATTCAATATGTTCCAGGGATATGGAATGACTTGCCTTGCTCGAACAGAAGGTTTTCCGACGACTTGATCAACACTTGGAAACTTTCGAAATGATGACAACTACACAATAAAATAGAACAATGCAAAAACATTAAGCAAAAGACCCAAACAGTACATAAAAACACATAAATAGGTTCTTAAAAGGAAATTAGAGACTTGAACGGGTCAATTTAAAGTTCGTACGGCCGAGAAGTGACCGTCTGAAGTTATTTTCAGTTTAAGTAGATATTTCCGAGTTGTTGGATTTTTTTACAACTATAAAATTATATGTAAAGCCATGTAAACAACCACGTGCACAAACACATGGTTGTACGTGGGAGAGAGACATCAACCGGCATTGACAGCATGGGACGAAGGTCACTGTTGCACGAAGTTACGGTAGCGCAAGACGAGGAGAACAGGAGGGAGAGATCGGAAAGTGGATCCTCACCACGAACACGACGATGCACCAGTGACGAAGGGACTGGCGGCGAGGTCTTCATAGCAGCAAGCTTGGGGTGGCGATGACGCTTCGGCTTGACAGCGAGGATGCAGCTCTGACGATCTTCAGGCTTGGCAAAGAGGCGGAGGACAATGGGTTTGGCGCAGCGGATTTGACGACGATGATGACGGGCAGCACTTCATCTTTATGGGAACGACGGTGGGAGGGAGGCGATGGCAACAAGGCAGCGTTCTTGAGGTCTTTGCTTGAAGAGGAGGCGCAATCGAGGACGAGGACGACAAGATGATGCCAGCGGCGGCAACGGCGCAGCGAGGTGGCACTCCGACGAGGAGGAAGGGGTTACGGAGGAAGAAGATGACGGTGTTCTCACTATTCGCTTGCGAGGATGGGTTTCTGGTGGTCTGCCGGCGAAACGAAGGCCAAGGGAGAGAAGGCGGCTGCAATGCTGGTGGAGGCCGCGGCGCGCTCCTGTGACGCTCGATTTGATGGTGATGGCCGACTGGAGGAGGACGACGGTGGTGGCGCCACTTGTTGCCGATGAGGATGGGCTTCCGGTATTTTCCAGGAGAATCAGAGGTTGGGCTGGGGAAGAGGAGGCGGCTGCGACGCTGGTGGAGGCAGTGGCGTGGTTTGGAGCTACTCCAGTCGACGGGGAGGGTTGGTTGGAGTTCGCCGGTGTGGTGGAGAGAGAGGAAGACGCGAGGAGATGAGGAAAGACCGAGGGAGCTCGGGTGGTGTGTGCAGTGAGTGGGGGAGGTCGAGGCTCCTTTTTATAGTCCGGGGATGAGGAGGGGATCGGCCGGGGAGAGGAGGGGAAAGGCCGGGGAGCTCGCCGGTCGGCCATCAATGGTGGCGGTTCACCGGAGATTACATTCGACGATTCATGGCCGAATTAAGAGGGGAAAAGATGGGGGGATTGATGAGTAGGCAGAGAGGAACCGATGTTTGAAATCATTTTGGTAAAGAATCGACCGGGAAGGGAGATCGGCATGCTGGCGGTGGTAGGGTTCTTTGGCCGGGAGAGGAAGGAGCGGCGACTGGAGGAAGATGACGATGCCTCCTCCCTGGCGGGCTGGGCCGCGCCCGAGCGAGGAGGGGAGGAGCTGGGCCCTGGCGGCCCAAGGGAGAGAGGGAAGGAGGATGGGCTTGGCGGAGGAAGAGAAACGGACTTCAGTCCGAGGGAGAGGAAGGGGAGTTGGGTCGAGGCGGCTGCAGCCTGAGAGGGAGACAGAGAAGAGATGGACCGGCGACTGGTGAAGGCCCAAGAGGGAGGGAGAGAGAAAGAGAGAGAGGAGAAAAAGGAGACTTTGCCTACGGGCTGAGGGAAGGGGAGGACTTTGGGCCGAAAATGGCCTAGAGAGAAGAAGATGATTATTGTTAGTTTTCTCATTTTTATAAACTCTGAAATTGGTTGTTGTTGATTTAAAATTATTTAGGGTGCTCTAAAAATTGAAGTAAAAATTGAGGGACTAATTTAGAGCATGGAGATTTTAAGAAAAATACTCCAAGCCCAAATTGAATTTTTTTAGATGTATTTTACTGTTTGAGATTTTTTAGATTTTTAATAATTTTTATTATTCCTTTTAGAAAGTGATTTTTAACTTGGGATGGATTTATTAGGGCATGACACAGCTGCAATCCAAGAGTCGGGCTACACGGTCTAGAAAAGTGAAGCAACTCGGGGCGATTGGGTCATGGAAGCCAAGGCCATCCTCCCTGGACCAGCTGGCCTCAATCACCATGTCCCTGGATGAGCACGAGATCCCCGAGGCTAAGAACTAGTTCTCCATCGGCCTCTCCACCTTCCTCTTCCTCTACGCCTCCATTTTGGGGTTGGTTCATGCGCTCTGCCTCTATTCTAAAACCAATCGTTGTCATAATTGTGACACCTCCTAATGGGTAAGGAGGATTTTCAGTCACATTGTAGCTGTAGACCCAAGAAGGTGACATTGAGCTTGGACCTGCCCATGGGGTCAGGGCTTGGGTCGTCGGTTGCATTCTGCTTGTCGATGTCAGGAGCGTTAGTCGAATCTATTTATGAAATTTAAACCCCTCTAAATCCCTTCTCTCTCTCTCGTAGTTCATGTGTTGCTTTTTTATACCGCTCGATTTGTTCATTTGTTGAGCTCAGCGTTATTTTCTGAGACTCGAAAAACAGATGCACCCGCATCACCCCCACGAAGTGACCTGGGGGCAACGGGCAAATCCTAGCGCTGCCACCCTCCTCCCGTCTTCCCACCTCGCTGCAGCTAGAGCTAGCCACCAGAAACTCAGCGCCTAGCTAGGATGGTGCGGTCGTGCTCGGTTTTGTCCTCCTTCTCGCACGGAGAAAGACCGGATAGTGTTGGCGACTGTGCGACAAGGTCGTTCGACGGCGACGGAGCGAGGGGCTACGCAGCGCTGAGGGGAGGAACACCTGTCCCGAGCTCGGTGACAAGTGTGTCGGGGGCCACGGCGGAGGAGCTCCCATCCTGAGCTTGGTCACCATTCTCCAGCACTCCTACTATATCTGGCCCAGCTTGGCCTCGGCGGCAGGCATGGGGAGAAGCTAGATCGGCAACGTGGGAGTGGCCATTGATGACGGGGAGGGTCGGCCTCTCTATGGCCAATGCCCTCAGCCGCACACAGTGCTGATGGTGATGGTCTGCCACGCCTGGCAAGCTGGCAAGGCCAAGAGGATGGTTGCACGAGGAGTGACAGCTGTGGGGTGGCAGCGCAAGGAGGTAGCGGCATACCTCAAGGGCTGGTGGTGAAAGCAGGGAAACGGCTGGTGGCGGCAGTGGTTCTCACCGGCCGAGCAATCTCCTCTCCGTGGAGCTCCACCCCTCCTATGGCCAAATTCCGGTTCTGGCTCCAGGGGAGGGTGGACGCGACGACTTGTGTAGGGGATGGCACTGGCAAGGCAACATTCTGGAGCAATCATGTGAGCCTACCTGAGCCGTGGGGTGGTGGACTACGCTAGCTTGGTGGCTAGAAGGATGATGTGGTGGTTCAATGACGGTTGTTGTGTGGGTTGGTGGTGGTATTAGATGGAAATCGTTAGCGAAAGCCTTGCCTGACCATTGGTCGGCGTGACAATGATGATGCCCTTTGGTGTCGTTCCCCTTCTTGGAGGCGTCGTTATGGTGTTTTCTCTGTCCCTACCAATCTCCAAGTGAAAACCATGACCTGGTTTCCAGACGAGTGGTGGCAGTGTTTCATGTCGTATCCTCCATTGGGCACCGTTTCGGAGAACCTTACCCAAATACGGTATTTATAGGGTATGGCGATCGTTGAAACCAGGTATACATGAGATCAGATCAAGCAGATAAGGGACAAGGAGTATTATGGATGGGAATATCACACAGAGTACAATGGGGAATAGTACGACTAGATGGTGTTGATGAGAAAAACATATACTGGCCTGAGAGATTTGCTTTACTCTAGTGCAGGTCCAAAATTGAGATTTTAGGTTCGAGGGCGTGTCAGTTGATTTGAACCTGCAATCAACAAGAAGAAATATGCAAAATGTTAGTAAACAATAGTCCATCGGCTAGCTAGCCGATTTCGTATCGTGATGTAACCTAACCGATGCAATAAAGCATGAATCGGTTGTAAGGTTTTAATCAATGGTAGAACTAACCGAAAACTAGTACATCGGCTAAAAAGATTAGTGTTATATAATCAATATACCAATATTACTTTAGAAATAAGCAATTGGGATAGATCGGACTGAACCAAGATAGTATAAATTGCCCAAGTCTAAAATAACATGAAATAACGATTATATATACTCATGTTAAAGCCGAAGTCCAGATTTAAGCATGTATCGGCTATAGCTCCGATACAACCTTATACTAGGATATTCTCTGGCAACAAATATGTTCAATATATTTGTATTAGATTAGATCATGATATAAGGGGTAGATATAGAACATTAAACAAAGCAAGAAACTATGTAAAACATCTATACCAGGTAAGATCGGCTGAAACCCCGATACTATCCTTATTAACAACCATAAAACAGTCTAGAGATCATGATTCTAAGTACGACTTAATAGGTTGGACTTAACCGATGCAGCATTAAGTATAAAGAGAAGCATGATATCTAGACAATCAAGTCGATGGTTGCCTTTTCGGGATGGTGGATACATTATATAATTCAAACCAACAAGTCAATTTATCTATTACCAGCAAAACCTTAGATAAAGATTAGCCGATATAGATAGATTGTGTTGTCAATCTAAATTATATAATGTATATGATAACTTTGGAGATTCGCAAGACAGAATTAGAGTGTCATAAAGATGTAAGCACTAATTCCGATGATGCAAACCGCCATAACAAGACCTACCTTGTCATCGAAGATCAAACTGATGCAGCACGACTCGAAAGCATGAACTTGTCGAAACTAGAAAATAAAAGGGTGGCGATGCGCCGAGATTGATTGAACGTGTGTTGTTTATTTACAAGACCTCGGGTCTATATTTATACCCGAAAATACAAATATTGTCCCATACGGACACGACTCTTTAAACTCTAATACAAATCCATCTAACGGACAAGTCCCTTAAAGTGGACTCTTACCGTGATTATCTATAAATAATTTACATATATTCCTGATTAATAGATACAATTGCCAATCTTGGACTCCATCCCTGCCCGGCAACACCATTGTAAGCTCTCTGTCGAATCCGATATTGTCGTCACATGCGATAGAGACTATATCGGCTATTCCAAATCGGACTCAACTATATCGGCTACCTCAAAATCGGACTCGGTTTCCAACCGATACAGACTCCAGCCGATGCGCACTCTATTTCTGAGATTTCATTTTACCTTCGAATCAACTTCGGATTGGATCTTGTTTCCGATTCATGTATATCAAATTGCTTGCCAAATTTCATCGTCAACACATGCCCCCAATTCCGAAGTATTATATAATGCAACGGAATTTTTCTTCATAATCACAGTCTTAGGGTTTTCTCTGTGACCGTTACGCACCTACTTCTTTAAATACCAACCGTTTTTCCGGAGATTTCACGACGTTAACTCTGTTTTCACCGCTTTAGCAATCTTCATCTGCTTTCTCTCTCCGGCGATCCCCTCGGCGCAGAAAGGCGATCTTCAAGAAACTCCAACTCCAGCCACCTCCACTCGTGATGATGTCTTCCTCCGCCGGTCTATCTTCTGCTTCATCGGCTGAGTACGCAGAGGATGCCCTTATCGGCTAAATTTCTTCTTTCATGTAGTAGATCGATTTTTCTTGTCCTCAATCTACTTTCTTTTCCTTCTTGCTTTTCTTTTGTAGCATCTTGCAAACTTGAGCGCGGTCCCTAGTTTAAACCATGAGCATCACTACTTGATCCAATCGGCAACTCTGATCCTACTGAATTTATTATCGCTGAGACCAATAGAATCCCATTCAGATTAGCAAATCCCAATCTAAATCACTGGAGAAACACTTTCAAGTCTTGGCCGTCTCTAGAGAAAAGCTGGCCCTCATGGTATAAGCGTATATCGGCTAGCAAGCAAAGCCACTGGGATGAAATTGGAATCGGCGAGGCGTTATCTCTTACCATAGTGAATTCCGCTAAGGATGAACCATTGATGGCTTCTGCCACTTATTTCTGGTCCAACACCTTAAATTCCTTTATGTTTAGCCAAGGGCCGATGAGCCCAACTTTGCTTGATGTCATCATGCTCACTGGCCTGGACATCACCTCATCGGCTAACCCCATGACCTTAAACTCCAAAAATAGATTTGACTTCAAAACCAAGAGTATAGAGGATGGTCAGGGTTTATCTCAGCAAATATGGGCCAAGGTTCTGTTACCCCTCGAGAGCACACAGCCTTCCTGTTGATGTGGCTGGAAAAATTTCTTTTCTGTGGTTCAAGCTGTGGCCCAACCTCGAACTAGTAGCATATAGCCGAAGCCCTTGAAGAGAAAAAGCAATTTCCTTTAGGCAAAATTCTTCTCGGCTATCTATATCAGATGCTGAACAATGCATCGGCTAAGATAGCCATCGGCTCAGTAATCAGTGCAGGTGGCCCTTGGTGGCTATTACAGTCTTGGCTAAACTTGGTAGCCATGAGAGCTTTGGATCGGCCAATGCTAACAGAAGCCGAATTCCCAAGAGTAGAGCTGATCACAGACGAAGATGGAGAAGAACTCACCCACCGTAGGTGTACCTCTTATGGGGAATATGCATCTACACCAGCCGATACTGGAGCAAAGTTATCGGCTGAATTACAGAAGGATTGGTTCTTCAGTTTTTGTGATGGTTTCCAGAAAAATGCCAGAGTTTGGTTCTTTTATGAAGATTCAATAAACTTTGAGCTGCCATCAGACTTCAGATTTGAAGAAATAAATCATGAGATATTCCAGAAATCCAGAGAAGTCTTTGTTACTGCTATAAGTCCTTGCATTATCCCTGTCGGCATCCATCAAGGCAGAAATATTAAAGTATCTTACGAATTCTACCACCTAATAAGCTCAGCCAGACAATTTGATATGGGCCAGCTGCCAATCGGCTTGTACTTTGCCGATAAAATCCAATGCAGAGGAGAAATCTCTTCAACTTTGATGATGGATCGGCTGCTCAATATCCTAGGGCCTACCCTAGGCAGCATTGACGATATTGAGTTAGCCATGTTTAGGAGCAAGATCTTCAATGCATGGTGGGCTGAATGGAAGCAACACCTCTTCCACCAATCGGCCACAATATATATGACAGATCTGTTTCCTGACATGATCCCACAAGTAAGCCCTTTTATTTTTTCTTTAATGCTTGCTTTAAACCCACCAACCGATTTTATACTAACTTCAAATTCTATCTTTGTTTCTGCAAACAACAGACTCATCTCCTCCTCATAAAAGTAACAGTGGCAAAAAAATTGAGTATGCCGCAAGCCTCCTGCCAAATGGATGTGGCCTAGCTCCCCCAAGTATCGGCTATCATGCCCCCAAGACCTCAAGCCTACTCCAAGGACAAATAAGAGAACCGACCGATACTGGTAAAAAGAGAAAACCAGAGCATCGGCTACTGATCCATCGGCTACTAAGAAGAAATCCAAGAAACAACAAAACAAACCAGCCGATGATCTACCAGATATTGAAGAAAACTTAGACGAGGCATAATTTGAAAAAGCCATCGATGAAGCCGCAGTTGAACTTAGTGACATAGGAGAAAAAAACTCCATCGGCATCTCCAGCCCCTCAAAGAACTCCTCCAATTCCTGCTGCTCCAGCTGTATTCTCTCGGCAACCAAGGGTAAAACAACCTTTAAATTGTATTAAAATTATTTATTACCGATCTTGTTATCCAAACTTTGTTATTTGCAGAAGAAAAAACCAGCTGAGAAAAAGAAACCGGCTCCAGCACCAACCAAACCAATCATTCGAACTTCATCGGTAACTCTCAACTCTTTACGTTATAACTTTATTTCAGCCGATATTTATTAACACTTGTCAAACTTTCAAAATTTGCCAGCCTCCTCCTTCACCATCGCCTCAAGCACAGCCAGCATCTAGCGAACGCACTCCATCAGCTGTAGGCAGTCACCATGTTGAGGAAGAAGAACCAGCTGCTGCTCCTGCCATTCCTGTAAGTCTTATATTTCTAAAAATCTCAAATCGGCGGTATACCATGTTGTAATATTTAGTTCTTTTCAATCCTTCCTATTGCAGGTCTTAGCCGATCTACTTTCCTTTGATATCAAGGACTACTTTGATGAGGAGGCAGAAGTAGAAACAACAAGCAAAACTCTAGCTCCCTAGCCGAAGACGTGAAGAGAAATCTTGAAGAAATATCTCATTGGCTAGAAGCATCCATAGACAGCTTGGTAGTCGATTGCAGCTCCATCCGAGTAAGATTCCAAGAAATCCAAGCCTTGATCCCAGATGATTTGTCGAACACTATCACCCCAGCTGTAAATCTTGAGCAACATCAGTTCAAGCTGGAAAAAGCTAGACAGAGAATAGCCGATCGGCTGAAGAAGAAGAATATCGAAGCCACGATCCAAGCTAATCGGTAGCTTGTACATACTGAAAAAGCGAAGCTTAATCAACTTGCTGAAGAACCGATCAAATCTACCATAGAACAACTAGAAGTCGAGAGGATTAATCTCTTAGCTAAACTGAAAGAATGCAGCGCCAAGATTGCAATAGAAAAGCAGAAACTAGCCGATCTCCCAAAAGCTGTCGAAGAACAGAAGGCAAAACTGAAATCGGCTATCAAAAACGTGGCCAACATGACTAAGTCCCTCAAAATCATCCCTGAGACCGATGCTCAAGACGCCCAAGCAATTGCTGAAGTTGAAGAAATTTGGCAAATAGCAATATCGGCCATCCAGCGTTATCTCTCTCAATAATAGCATGTAATAGGGACTTAGAAAAATGTTGTAATCGGCTGAAAAACCTTAATGTTTGTATAATACATACTCTGATCCTTTGTGCCGATTAATACATCTTGCATTGAAAATCCATAATTTGAATTGAAATCCCTTATATCTGTATATATATCGGTCATCGAGCCGATTTATACTTGGCCAAATATTGGAATTGAAGTTTCTCCCGCTATCGGCCATCAATCCGATATAAAATATATTGACTGATTGACTGATCTTGTCTTGACTTGTGTAATTTTCTTCAAAAAAATTCAAAAAGTTCGAAAATTTCCAACTCCATTTTATCTTCCATGCCCCCAAAGTTTGTAGTAGGGAACACAATGCTGCAAACTTATATATCTAAGGGCGATAAAAATATCGGCCATCTAAAGGCGATGTGAACACATCGGCTGTAAACCATACATCGGCAGAACTCAGCCGATTATGAACCAATCTAAACACTCAGGTAGTATTTCTTCAAATATTTTCCATTAAGCGCTCGACCAAAAATTTCTCCATCAAGTCCTTTTAACATATAAGCTCCTCTAGAAATACATTTATGAATCCGAAAAGACCCTTACCGATTCGGTGACCATTTACCAAATTTATTATCTCTTGCTCCTATCGGCAGCACCAATTTCCAGACAAGCTCACCCTCCTCAAAAGACTTTGGCACAACTTTTTTATTGTAATGTCTGGCAACTCTTTCTTTATCCTTTCTAACTTTTTCAAGAGTTCGCAATCTAGATTGAACCAAATCTTCTGACTCATCAACCATCAAATTATGATAATCATCGGTTGTCAATTCGTCTTGTAACGAAATCCTCCTAGAACCGATGTTGGTTTCCCATGGTAACACAGCCTCATGCCTATAAAGTAGTTGATATGGAGGTACTTGAATTGCACCATGACAAGCCATCCGATAGGACTGTAATGCCTCTGCCAATATAGTATGCCACTTCTTAGGATATTCTGCAATTTTCCTCTTAACCAACTTAATCAAGTTTTTATTAGATGCCTCAGCCTGCCCATTAGCTTGTGCATAATATGGTGAAGAATTCAACAATTTAATCCCCATGCTATCGGTAAATTGAACAAACTCATCAGAAATGAAAATTGAACCTTGATCAGTTGTAATCGTCTGTGGCAAACAAAATCGATATATGACATGCTCCTTAACAAATTCAATGGCATCTTTACTGTCAAATTTCTTCAAAGGAATTGCCTCAACCCACTTGGTAAAATAATCAGTAGCAACCAATATGAATTTATGTCCTTTACTCAATGGTGGATTGATTTGGCCGATCATATCAATACCCCAACCTCTAAACGGCCATGGCTTGATAATAGGATTCATAGCCGATGCTGGTGCTCTTTGAATAGCTCCAAATTTCTAGCAATCTTGACATCCCTTGTAATATCTGAAACAATCTTCCAACATTGTCGGCCAAAAATATCCAACTCTTCTAATCAGCCACTTCATCTTATGAGCCGATTGATGAGTCCCACAAATTCCTTCATGTACTTCACACATGACTACCTTTGCTTCCTCCAAACTTAAACATCTCAGTAGAATTCCATCAATCGTCCGATTATATCATCCAACAGAACATATTTGAGAGCTTTATACCTCAATTTTCTGGAAACCGATTTAGAAGGATTCTTCAAGTACTCAAAGATCTCAAATCTCCAATCATCGGCTGGTAGACATGCAACTTCTACTTCAATTCCTTGCAACATCGGCTTGTAGCCTGATGCACCTTGAGCTAAATCATTGGCTTCAACATTTTGCTCCCTAGGGATATGTTTCAAAGTAACTATCTTGAAAGTCTTCATCAACTCTTGACATATCTCATTGTAGACCATCAAAACATCGTTCTTACACTCATATTCCCCAGATAACTGACTTATCACCAACAATGAATCACCCATGATTTCAACAGCATCGACTTCAACCTCTCTTAGTAGTTGCAATCCTTTCAGAACGGCTTCATATTCAGCTTGATTATTTGTAGAATAAGGCTTGATAGTAAAAGCAAACTGAAAACTTGCCCCCTAGGCGATATGATCACTAAGCCGATACCACAACCATGAGTGCATACAGATCCATCAAAAAATAAAGTCCAAGGCATGATGTCAACATGAGCAATACCAGTATCCCTGTGTTCAACTATGAAATTGGCTATCGCCTGCCCTTTTACTGCCTTAGCCGATTCATATCGTAAATCAAATTCTGATAAAGCAAAAATCCACTTCCCAATTCGTCCCTTCAGAACTGGAGCTGATAGCATGTATCGTACGACATCAGCTTTACACACTATTGTGCATTCATTGGAAAGCAAATAATGCCGCAATTTTGTACAAGAAAAATATAAGCACAGACATAATTTTTCCACAGGTGAATATCTTGTTTCAGCATCCAAAAGTCTTCTGCTGAGATAAAATATCACTCTTTCTTTACCTTCAACCTCTTGGATCAAAACTGAGCCGATAGAATTCTGATCGGCTGACAAATATAACCTAAAAGGAATCCCTTTCTGTGGTGGTATGAGAACTGGAGGAGTACTCAAATATTCCTTGATATTGTGCAATGCTTTTTGCTGTTTATCCCCCCAAACAAATTCTTGATCGGCCTTCAATCTTAATAGTGGAGTGAGTGGTTCTATTCGGCCAGATAAATTTGATATGAAACGCCGAACAAAATTTATTTTGCCGATCAAAGATTGTAATTTAGTCTTATCTCCTAGATGCTTTATATGTTTGATTGCTTCAATACTCCTCTGAGGTATTTCAATCCCTCGCTCGTGTACCAGAAATCCAAGGAACTGTCCAGCCGATACACCAAAAGCACATTTGGTTGGATTCATCTTCAATCCATATTTCCTTGCTCTTCCTAATACCCGTCTTAAATCGGCTATATGCTCGTCAATTTCATTAGATTTGACCACCACATCATCAATATAAATTTCCACCAATAAACCGATAAGATCATGAAATATAAAATTCATAGCTCTTTGATATGTAGCACCAGCACTTCGCAACCCGAAAGTCATAACAACCCACTCATATAAGCCGATTGCACCAGGACACCTGAAAGCAGTCTTGTGAATATCTTCCTCGGTCATAAAAATTTGATTATAACCTGCATTGCCATCCATGAAACTAATAATCTTATGTGCAGATGCTGCATCAACTAGCTGATAGGCTATTGGCATTGGGTATTCATCTTTTGGTGTAGCCTTGTTTAAATCCCGAAAATCAATACAAACCCTGAGCTTGCCATTTTTCTTGATAACTGGTACTATATTTGAAATCCACTCAGCATATCAGCATGGTCTAATGAAATTAGCATCATAGAGTCTTGTAATTTTGGCCTTGATGGCATCATACATTTCAGCTTTACAACGTCTTGGAGGTTGCTTATATAGCCGATAGCCTGGTTTGATAGAGAGCCGATGTTCAACAATCGATCGGCTAAGTCCTGGCATTTCATAGTATTCCCATGCAAAACAATCTCTATATTATTTTAAAAGTGTTACTAATTTACATTTAAACTCTTTTGATAAATTCTTACTAATATATGTCGGCCTAGGCCTATCACCTGGTCCAATGTCGATTTCTTCCAACTCATCGGCCGACATAAATCCTTATCCTAGCTTGCCGTCAAGATCATCAACAGTGTCTTTTGTATAGAAATTGGAACCCTCCACGGAGCCCTCAAAATAATAATTGGGGCTCTCCATCTCCTGTTGGCTGTATGTCATAATCAGAAACTTCTAAGTAATCTCCTTGCTAAACTTTTCCAGATAAGCAATCAATTCCTTCCATCTCCCAAACAGATAAATCGGCACTAGCTACATTGACTGACCTGTCGGCTGGCACGATTTTGATTTGGTCTCCTTGCCATTGAATCAAGCCTTGGTGCATTGTTGAGGGAATACAACAGTTAGCATGGATCCAATCTCTTCCCAGCAACAGACTGTTGGAATCCTTCCCATCAATAACAAAGAACGTAGTAGGAATTGTTGTACTGCCGATGGTCAGCTCCACATTCAAAACTCCCTTGGTTTCAGATGGATTCCCTCCAAAATCTTTGAAGATCATATTGGTCTTGATCAAATCTTCTGAGCTCTTCCCAAGTTTTCTCAAAGTTGAATATGGCATTAAATTGACAGCTGCCCCTCCATCAACTAACATCTTTGACATCGGCTTCTCATTGACAAATCCCTTGACATACAGTGGCTTGAGATGCCGATGATCAGTTCCTTCAGGCTTCTCAAAAATAGCTTGTTGTGGAGATAGCATTAATTTAGCTGATGGCAACTCATCTACTTGTTCGACGACTTGTTCAACTGCATACTCGGCTGGTAGCATGAAAACCATGTTTATCGCAAATGACATTACCCTTGTTGTCGAAACGACAACTGCATACGTCGAAGGACGTGGACACTCAACGGTTGTTGGGAAAGTAAAGTGTATTAAATTCAGGATTTTTCGGGCTCCCCCCTTTACATGGCCCTAGGTGACTATTTATAATCCCATTACAGATCCCCCTATTAGGGTTTAGGGCTGTTACAGGGGAATTTACATGGACACCCTTACAAAGGGGCCATTTACATGGGTATTTACTGTAATTAAGGTATATGGGCCCTCAATGGGCCGCCCGGCAACTATTGGGCCACTGGCCAGTCAGGCCGGGGCGATTGGGCCGGCCCACCGAGCCTTCTTGGATCGGATCCGGCCTGGCGAGGTCGTCCTCCTTCGGTGTACGCCTTCGCCATGTAGCTTTCGCCCAGACTGATAGGGACCCGGTGCGACTCTTCGCCCTTCGCCCCCTTTCGCCCTGATGTCTTCGCCACGGGGCTTCGCCTCGAGGGGTCTTGGGCGCCTGGAGTCTGGATCCTTGTTGCCTAGCTGGTTTCGGCAGGTTCAGTCGAAGGGCCTCATGGTATACTGCCAACAAGCCCCTCACGGGCAAGGGTGAGATAGGAGCTTCGGCCGAGACCGTGCAAACCTTGTAGTATGGTATGAGGCGCCCCCTTTCGATCGATGCTCCTGCCGAAACCTGTCTTTGGCTCCTGCAAAAAATGTGTGTAATATGCGTTTTTGCGAAGAGGGATTTTTATGTATAGCTTTCGCCCACCGCGGGTAGCTATGTTATCTTTACTGTTTTGACTGGTCCCAATGTGAACAGTGTTGGGCCTTCGCCTTCTATGAGTAGTGAAGTGGCCCGTACTGTTGTTTCGTTGGGCCGTAGTGAACAGTCATGGGCCATCGGGTCGTAACGAATAGTGATGGGCCTTTTCTTGGGAGCGCGCTACTGCATGGCCTGGTCCATGGGATTTTACCGTTTCGCCTACCCTGCAACACGTGGCCGTTCCTGATTGGACGGGAAGGCGAAGCGTCACTTGGTTGGCTATATATTCTTACCTCCCCCTTTTTCACCGTCGCTACTCCTTTCGTTTTCACCACAGTCATTCTCTTCTCAGTCTTTTCCTCACAGCACTCTAACTTTGAACGAACCCATTCGCCTAACCAACCCTTTCGCCAGTCCACACCTGTTTCGCCATGGCTCCCCGCAAGCCGAACCCTTTTTCCGCGACAAGTCCCGACCCAGGCCGAATTGATGAGGACACCACGGCGTTTCTGGGGGCTTCGCTCATTGACGAAGATGAGCTGGCGAGGATGGTTGATGCGGGCCTGGTGGCGGAGGGGCGGGCGTTCGCCCCTGGGGATGTCGAAGTGCCGCATCCCGGCGAACACCAGACGGTTGTGTTCACCGTTTTCTTCGAGGCGGGCCTGCGGTTTCCGTGCAACATACTGTTGCCGGAAATTCTCCGTCTTTTTCAGGTGGAGTTGCCCCAGCTGAGCCCTTCGGCTCTGGTCCGCATCGCCATTTTTGACTGGGCGTGCTGGACCGCTGGGTTCGAGCCTAGCGCCGAGCTCTTCGGCGCTATCTTCTCGGCCGCCGTTAATTCGAAGACGGTGGTCACCCCTGCGGGAACCAGGAAGACGGCGTTCGGGAGTGTGAACTTTAATGTTCGCCCCGAGCGCTCTGACTTGTGGCTAGTCAATGCCGCAATGTCGAAGTGGGATCGCCATTGGATGGCGAAGTGGTTTTACCACTCTATCCCCTTCGAGGCTGGATCCGAAGCGGCGAAAGCCCTTCGCTAGCAGCGTCGGGTCATTTCACCGATTCGGAAGCCAAGAGTTGCCATTAGTGGTGCTCTGGAGGCGCGGTTCGCCTTACTCCGCAAGGTGTGCTCCCGGCTGAGCTGCCGCGACCTGGTTGAGGAGTTTTGCATGCTTCGTGTATGCCCCCTCTCCTTGTCGTGGCAGGTCGAAGTTGACCAAGGCAAAGAGGTCAATGGCCTACCGAAACTCATCCTGCCTGCCGAGGCGAATGGTGAGTTTTTGTTTTCATTGTCCTTTCGTTTCGCTGTTCACCCTATTTTTCTATTTTGGCCCCTTACATGGCGACCTACCGTCTTTTCAGTGTTGTCCCTGGCCCAAGCCGACACCGAAGCCCGCAGGCTGATTAGCGACGTGTCGGTCACCGAGTACAGCCAGCTACTAACTCGGCAGGCAGCTGGCCGGGCGAACCGGATCTAGACCAGCGAACTCCCCACAAGGGCGAAGCCATTCAAGGCTAACAGCGAAGCGGGCCTGTCCCGGAAGCGCCTGCGGGGGCAGGTGAAGTTTTCCCCCCGCAAGCGAAAGGCTCCTGCCTCCCCCTACTCCGACATCGAGGATGAGGACGACGCCGAAGAGGAGGATGCGGGGGAGACCGAGTTCGCGGCCGAAGAGGCCGTGGATGAGGCTGGCGATAGCCACTCCGGGACGCGCGGCTACACACCAACTCCTAGCCCGGAGCGTGTTGAAACCGGAGCGGAGTCGATCTCTTCGCCCCTTCGCCGCAAAGACGTAGAGGGCGCGAAGGCCTTGGTCGCGATCGCTGCGACTAAGGCGGCGAAGGGGGAGCCTGTTAAGGGGGCCCCCCAGGAAAAAGGGGTCGTCGGCATCGCAAACTTGTTCAGCGATGATGAGTCATCTGACGGGACGACTACTACGCCCGCGGGGCGTAGCCAGGGTCGGACGACGTCCCTTGGGGCGACAGGCGGGGCTGGGGCTTCGGCTTCAGCCGAACGGGTGGTGAAGGCGGCCGCCCAAGTTTTCAGCAGCCTGGTTCGCCGGCCCGTCATTTCGCCACTTGCCCTCGACAAGGGCAAGAAAATGGCCGAGACATCCGGCTCCGAGTACTCCCAAGCCCAGCCCCGCTTCGCCCCCGGGGACTTTGAGACCCAGGCGGAGCTCATCCCCTTCGTTGAGGAGGTGAGCAATATTGTCGCGCCGGCTGGTGGCCCCAGCCTCTTCGCCGAGCTTAATGAGTTCGACGAGGGCTGCTCCGCCGTTAAGAGCTTGGCCGTTCGGGTAAGCCAGCCTTTTAATACATGCTCTTTTTTCATCATTGTTTTCGACATCCTGACTTATCCTTCGTCCTCTCTTTTTGCCTTGTTCGTCAGATCCTTGCGGCCCATTGTTCGACGGAGCGAACAATGCGGGCCCGCCTCGACGGCCTGAAGAACCGCCTTCGGGCCAAGGATGACGAGCTAGGCCTTGCTCGGTCCCTCCGGGAGGCGAAGGTGGAGAACAAACGCCTCCAGGCCAAACTGGACCAGGGCAACGAGGCGGAAATCGAACGCCTTAAGGCCGAGCTGGCGAAAGAGCGAGGGCACTCTGCCGCCTCGCCGAGTACTACGACTTGACGGAGCCGAAGATGGAGGCTCTTCATCAAGAGTTGGACAGGGCCGAGGCGAAGGCACAACGCCTCGCCCGGGAGGCGGCGAGGGCCACCAATCCACCAAGACTGCTTGCCGCACTCTTCGCCTCGCGCTCAACGACATGGGGGTGAAGGCGCGAGGTGTTCCGGGCGAGAATGCGTCCGCACTCGAGTTCTGCGAGTGGACCCAGGAGGCCGGCTGCGGCAGTCTCGGACTGTGCGACGGCGTACGGCGATTGCTGTGCGCGCGTGTCGGCGGCTTTCGCCCTGGGCCTACTGCAGCAATCCGGGTGCGAGCACGTCGCCCAGTTTCCCGACTTCGCAAAAGGGGACTGGGAGGTGAGCGCCCAGGATATTTCACCCGTACTTCGCACCTAGCGCAAGCAGTTCTGGCAGAAGGACGGTCGTTCTGCTGCCAAGGCCCACCTTGGTGGAGCCGAAGACCACCCAGAGGTGTGAGGCCCTCCGACCGTGTTTTGTAAATTTTCATTTTTTACTTTTGATGTTTCCCGTGTACGGCGAACTATGTAAATATGGCCAATGGCCCACCTTATTGTAGTGTCGTAATGCTTGAAATACATGACTATTTTCGCCATTCATGTTTCATGTTTCCCTTTGTCGTGCTTGCACTGTTTTACATAGTCGCTTCGCCTGGTTCATGCGTCCCAGCTTCGCTTTCTATGTTCCGCTGCATGACTTCCCCACTTTTTGCAGGGTCGATGCTGAAAGCTATGCGTTCGGCCCCCTCTTGGGGATTGGCGAAGTAGGAAAGAGAAATTTGTTGCGGCGAAGAATTTGCCGAAGGCTCGTTACCCGCTTCGACCGTTTTGCCGTGAAATGATGATTAACGGTCACAACTACAAAGTTGTGAACATTGCTAACTGGATGCAGACCCACCCCGAGCGAACACTGGAGGACAACGATCGTGTCCACGTGGCGCGCCTGGAGGGCATGGCTCGCTTCTGGCGAAATCATCGATGGACCGACCGGCAGGAGGCGATCGCCCAACGCCGCTATAGTCTTTCTGTTGTTTCGACCCCTTCTCCCCTTAGGGTAGTGTACAACATTAGTAGTGACGACGAACCATGTTCGCCAGATCGTTCTTTTGGTAGTTGTTTTGGGGGTGAAGATGTATTACTTGTAAGCGAAGATGTAATTCCTTTCGCCTGTATCATGTTGTACGATATATGTACTGCCGATGTTTGTTCGAAGTTAATAAAGGTGTGCTTTTGTTTCCTTTTCGCCATTTTGCGCATTATCACATCACGTGCTTTCGTTGGGCCGGAATATATCGGCCCCTTTGCGTATTTTGGCGAAATAGGTCTGCTGACTTTTCAGCTTTCGACTTCCGTTATCGATCTTTGGAACTCCGTGTTAACAGTGGCGCGAATTTTTGGTCTAGATCGACTATACCAGTGTTTGGTTTAGTCATTTTCCGAAACAAGCTGTCACGGTTTCAACATTCGGCGAGCGATGCTTCGGCCGATTCGTTTCGCCCCCCTGGCGTTTTCGCTGATCGGGCGTTTGCCTTGGGGTTTTTCCACAAATTATCATGCACACGGGTAAAAAGGTGAAAGACACAGGGATTCTATACTGGTTCAGGCCTCCAGAGTAGATAATAGCCCTACGTCCAGTTTTTTTTCTTTTTTCATTTTTCCCTTTTGTTTGTATTTTTGTGCCAGAAGGCGTACATAATGGCAGATGCCGAAAGGGCTACATGATAGTATGTACATCTTTACATTTTGGCGAATAGGGTGCCACCCTCTCTTAGACATAGAAACGCTTAAGGGAAGCGGCGTTCCAGGAGTGATCGAACTCTTCGCCCTCTATAGTTGCTAGGCGAAAAGAGCCCGTTCTTGACTTGTGCTTGATGAGATATGGCCCTTCCCATTTTGATTCAAGCTTCCCTACCGCCACTGGGTTCGCCTTTCTTCTCAGGTCCAGATGGCTGGGTAGGAGCTCTGTTGGGCGAACCGTTTTGTTGTAGGTTGCCGAAGTGCTTGTGGCGTACTTGCGCATGTGTTCCAGTGCTTCGACTCGTACCCCCTCAAGGAGTTCGAGCGACACTTCGCGCCCATCTTCGCCTCCCGAGAACATCACCCTTGGTGAGTTAGCCCCTAGCTCCGTTGGAGTCATCGCCTCATCTCCGTAGAGGGGCATGAACGGGCTGAACTTGGTCGGCCTTGTGGGGGTTGTTCGGAGGGCCCAAAGGACAGACAACATTTCGTCTGGCCATCGGCCTTTCGCTGCCCCCTCCAGCCTTTTCTTCAGCGCCTCCAAAATCTTTCCATTTGTGCGTTCGGCCGCCCCATTTCACTCTGGGTGTGCGACCGACGCGAACCTGATTTCCAGGTTTAGCCCCTCGCACATTTCTCTGAATTTGTCAGAGTCGAACTGCTTGCCATTGTCCGTGATGAACTCTTTCGGCACTCTGAAACGACAAACAATGTTTTTCCAAACAAACTTCTGTGCTGCCGCCGAAGTGATCGCGCCGAGTGGTTCGGCCTCGATCCAACGCGAGAAGTATTCAATGGCTACGATTGCAAACTTGTATCCATTTCGCGCCACCGGGAATGGGCCGATGATGTCTAGCCCCCACCTGGCGAAGGGCCAGACTGGTGCGATAGGCTGCAGCTCATATTGTGGTGCGGTCTGGCTTCGGCCGTGTCGCTGGCAGCTTTCGCACTTTTTGGCCTGCCCAACGCACATTTTTAGCACAGTGGGCCAATATACTCCCTGACGAAACACCTTGGAGGCAACTGTTCTCGCAGCTTGGTGTGCACCGCAGAGCCCCTGGTGTATTTCCTTCACCATTTCTTCGCCCTCGGCGAAGGAGATGCATCGAAGCAAAGGTTGTAGCACCCCCGAGCGGTATAGCTGCCCTGAGACCAGCTTGTATCGCTTCTGCTTCGTCCTCTGGAAGCTAGCCCTCCTTGAGGTACTTCACGAACTGGGTTCGCCAGTCCTCTGGGTCTTCGCCCGGATCTGTCTGGTCGATGGCCATGACATCCACTGTTTCCGCGGGCACGCTTGGTGCGTACAGGATCTCGAAAAAGATGCTTGGTGAATGTGGCCCTCCGTAGGCGGCAGACTTCGCCAGGGTGTCTGCCTCCTCATTCTGGCCTCTGGGTAGGTATTGGACCGTTATCCCGGCGAAGCACTTTTCCATAGACCGAACAGCCTCCAAGTACTTTCTCATCCCTTCATCTTTTGCTTCAAAAGACTTATCAACATGACATGCCACCAACTTGGAGTCTGTTCGAATGGGCAAGCACCGAACTCCCAGTGACTTCGCCTTTCTTAACCCCAGCAGCACCGCTTCGTACTCTGCCGTGTTGTTGGTTGTGTCGAACTGCAGCCTCGCGGCATACCGAATCGGCACGCCCCCTGGCAAAGTGAGCACGGCTGCGGTTCCCGCCCCCCTGTGCGACCACGAGCCGTTGGAGTGCATCATCCAAGGTTGTTCGACAGGCCGAGGTTCGGGGGTGGACGCCGGTGTCCATTCGGCCACGAAATCAACTAGGACTTGGGATTTGATAGCGGTGCGTGCGATAAAATGCAGGTCGAAGGGGGACAGTTCCGCTGCCCATTTGCCGAGTCTGCCAGAGATTTCCTTGCCTCGGAGTACTTCGCCCAGAGGATACTGTGAAGGCAAAGTGATTTTGTGGGCCTGAAAGTAGTGCTTGAGCTTTCGCGAAGCCATCACTAGGGCATAAGCCAGTTTTTCCATTTCAATGTACCTTGTCTTCGCCCCTTGCAATGCTTCGGAGACGAAGTATACTGGTTTCTATCCTGACTCTGTCTCTTAGACAAGGACTGCGCTGACCGCCACTGGCAAAGCTGCTAGATACAACAACAGTTCGCTTCCTGGGATCGGACTGACCAAGGCACGTGGGCTTTCCAGATATTGCTTCAGCTCGTCGAATGCGGCCTGGCATTCGGGTGTCCAGCTGAACTTTCCTGCGCCCCGGAGGGTCTTGAAAAATAGCAAGCCCGTTTCGGCCGCTTTCGAGAGAAAACGACTGAGTGCCGCAATTCGGCCCGTGAGTTTTTGTACTTCGCGTACGCTCGACAGTGGCCTCATTTGCTGAATGGCGTCGATTTTCTCGGGGTTCGCCTCGATACCCCTTTCCGAAACAAGAAAACCCAACAACATGCCCGCGCGAATGCCAAAAGCACACTTCTCCGGGTTTAGTTTCATACCCGTGGCACGCAAGTTGTCAAAGGTCTCTTGTAAATCAGACGCATGGTCGAAAGCCTTGCGGCTCTTCACGACGATGTCGTCGACATAGGCCTCCACATTTCACCCTAGCTGCTTGCGAAGCACCTCGTACACCAGCCTGGCGAACTTTGCCCCAGCGTTCCTCAGGCCGAAAGGCATCCTGAGGTGGCAAAAAGTGCCGAACGGCGTGATGAAGGCTGTCTTGGCGATGTCATCTGGACTCATGTGGATCTGGTGATAGCCGGAGTAGGCATCCAAGAAGCTCATGAGCTCACAGCCAGCCATCGAATCAACAAGCTGATCGATCCGCGGCAAAGGGAAGTCATCCTTCGGACACATCTTGTTAAGGTCCGTGAAGTCGATGCACATGCGCCATTTGCCGTTCGACTTTTTCACCAGGACTAGGTTCGCCAGCCACTCCGGGTGGTCGATCTCCTTGATCACCCCGGCCTTGAGTAGCTTCTGCACTTCGGCCTTCGCTGCCTCTTGGTGATCAGCGGATATCTTTTGTAGCTTCTGCTTTCTTGGCTCGGCATCTGGCTTGACCGCCAGGTGATGCATGATGAGTTCTGTCGAAACGGCCCCCACTTCGCTGGGGCTCCAGGCGAAGATGTCAATATTTTTCTTGAGCACTTCTAGGATCTTCCTATCTTCCTCTTTGCCTAGATGATAGGTGGTGTGCGAAGACCGCCCATGATAGGCGCAGTAGAGGTCCTTTCTGACCTTCTTGCAAACAGGCTGCTGATGGCTGCCACCCTGCTGGGCGTCGAACTCCTTGCGGAGGGCTTGTACTTCTTCGATAGCCATCACCGTCTTGCCTGTACGGTCAGTCCTGAACTTACTCCAAGTCATGGGAGCTTGGCCTTGTCTCGGCAGTTGCCCCTGGTTCACTGGTTGTGATTGGCGAACGGTGGGGGAGCCGGTTCGGGGACCTGCGCCTGCATCTGGGCCTGGGCAGCGGCGATGGAGGCTTTGTCGTATTCAGCTTGAATCGCCTGCCTTCGCTTGGAGTCCTCTTCGCCCCTTGCGTACCCGTCGATGATGCGAAGCAGGTGCTCGAGAGTTTGCGGCTCCTTGTTGGCGATCTTCCTTGTGAGTTCGCCCTCAAGCAGCCCGACCGAAGCGGCGTTGATGACGGATGCTTCCGTTATATCTTGAACTTGGCATCGTGCTTGCGAGAAGCGACGCATGTACTCCCGTATTGATTCGCCCGGCCTCTGGCGAATGCCGAGCAGATGTTGCTGCGTCTTCGGCTCCTTATAGGTGCCTCGAAAATTCAGGATAAAGACATTGCGCAATTGCTCCCATGAGTAAATGCTATTAGATGGCAAATTGAAATACCAAGAACGGGCAATGCCGTCAAGAGCGAGATGGATCACCTTCGCCTTGGTATTTTCGTCGCCGTGAGCTGCTTCGATCGCGGACTCGTAGATTGACAGAAACTCTTTTGGGTCTGTTTCGCCCGAGTACCGCGGAACGGGTGGAAACTTGAACTGAGGTGGGATTGGACGGTTTTTGATCCCCCCACTCAGTGGTAGCCCCTTTTCGCCCCAGCCTTACTCATGACGCCCTGCAGCGAGGGCCCACTCGGCTGCGGATACGGTGTGGCGAAGGGTGAAGTCATGGCCTGTGCGTGCGGTGGGGCTGCGACGTTCGGTGGCCCGGTTCCGAACGGTGGCACTTGAGTGGTGTTGTAAAAGTCGAACGGCGGCCCCTGACCCCAGGGCGAAGCCCCCGGCCTGGGTTGGTTCGACGGCAGCCACCCTAGCGCGAGCCCCCCTCCGGTTGGGCCGAAGGGGCTGTGATTGAGATGTTGTGGGGTTGACTGAGCTGCTGAAGGAAAGCTTGAAGTTGCGCTTGCAGGGCCGAAGCCCCCTCCGCCACCACCTGTGACATTTGACCGGGTGGTGAGGGGTGCACCTGGACCCCAGCCGGTCGAACTTGCAGCCGTACGCCAGGAGGCGGGTGCGCTGCTGCGGTCGAAGGTTGGCCGGGGAGGTACACCGGTCCTTGCGCGGCCTGTGACGGAGGGGCCTGTACCGGCGCTTGCTGATAGGCCTGAGGCGGGATGTGTCCTGCCGAGTATTGGAGGATGGGGGCCGAAGCAACCTTCGCTTGCCGTGCCGCTTCTTACGCTTGCTGTTGCTCTTGCATCTGGCGAAGCATGTCTTGGAGCCGCGTCATATTCTACCGCATGGCCTCCATGCTGGCTTCGGCTTGCGCCTCGAGGTTGGGTCGGCTTGCACAGCAGCGAGTGTGGTCAAAGCCGGTTGGCTTACCGAAGGGATCTCCGGTGCCGGCTCTGCCGAAGCGGCTAGGGCCGAAGGCGGTGGCTGTGACGCAGGCGCCGAAGCCGATGGCGCCCCCCGCCCCCGGCGGGGGGTGCCGAAGGTTCTGCCCCCTCTTCGGCGGCCATCGCTTCTTGTGCTACTCCTTCCTTAGGGTTAGCAACCCTCTTCTTCGAGACCTTGTTCGGTGGCATTCGCTCTCAGTGGTTTCGCTATGAGATCCCCATGGTCGGCGCCAGCTGTTGTCGAAACGACAACTGCATACATCGAAGGACGTGGGCACTCAACGGTTGTTGGGAAAGTAAAGTGTATTAAATTCAGGATTTTTCGGGCTCCCCCCTTTACATGGCCCTAGGTGACTATTTATAATCCCATTACAGATCCCCCTATTAGGGTTTAGGGCTGTTACAGGGGAATTTACATGGTCACCCTTACAAAGGGGCCATTTACATGGGTATTTACTGTAATTAAGGTATATGGGCCCTCAATGGGCTGCCCGGCAACTATTGGGCCACTGGCCAGTCAGGCCGGGGCGATTGGGCCGGCCCACCGGGCCTTCTTGGATCGGATCCGGCCTGGCGAAGTCGTCCTCCTTCGGTGTATGCCTTCGCCATGTAGCTTTCGCCCAGACTGATAGGGACCCAGTGCGACTCTTCGCCCTTCGCCCCCTTTCGCCCTGATGTCTTCGCCACGAGGCTTCACCTCGAGGGGTCTTGGGTGCCTGGAGTCCGGATCCTTGTTGCCTGTCTGGTTTCGGCAGGTTCGGTCGAAGGGCCTCATGGTATACTGCCAACAACCCCTTTGCCCTTGTTTTGAGAATTCCTGTTCTGATCGGCTTGGACTTCATCGGCTGACACTACCTTGCTCTTCACGCGCCAAACCTTCTTTGTTCGTTGTCTTAGCCGATGTTCAATCTCCCCTTCAACCTCCTGGAATTGTTCCCTGCTCCTCATCCTCTGGACTCTTCTCTTTTGATTTTTGGTAAAAATCCCAGAAGGGCACCATTGTGGTTGCATATTTTTAGGCTCTCCGTGGTAGTCATCTTCATCATTGCCTTGCTGGATCGGCCCAAGTCTTTCATGTACTGATAATCTTTTCTGAGTTGGCGAATGCACACCTACACTCTGTCGGCTTGGTCTTTGAATATCGGGCATCAGAATCACTGCAACCAGGGCAATCTTCAATAGATGGTAGCCTTATGCCTTCGTTTCAACAGAACCTGAAAAATTCACAGCTCCAATTGGGATCAAAATATCTCTCATCATCATGGTGATATAACTCCTCTTCCCTCTGGCGCCTTTTTTGATACTTGTTGATCATACCAGCCGATTTAATATTTCTACTGTGATTTTTACCTCTATCGGCTTGATCCCTGTTAAACCCAGAGTGAACCATGTTTACTGGAAAAGGATGTCCATCTATCTTCATCGGCCTATTGGACTCATCAATCTTGATCTTTCTCTATGGCCGATTGGATCTGTTGTCTGAAAATCTTGCAATAATTGGTACTGTGAGATCCTGTATTATGCCATTTACAATATTTTCTCCTCTTCAACTCTTCAGCCGATGGAATCACATGTCCTGGCGGCAATTGAATTTGCTTCTTTTGAAGAAGAAGATCAAATATCCTGTCAGCTTTGGTGATGTCAAAATCAAATCTTTCTTCTTTTCCCGAATTCTTGACCCATTGATAAACCACTGTCTTCTTATTCCTAGCCCACTCAGCTGCGTTAATTTCTGGATCATCATCTTCGGAATCAGAATCATAGTTGTATATATTATTAACATTGTTGGCCTTCTTGATAAATTTTCTAGCCTCCTGGAATCTTGTCTCATGAGCCGATATATTTTGAGCCAAATGAGCTAAACTCTCAAAATCTTGAGCCGAAAATCTTTCCCTTATCGGTGCCAACAACCCCTGGAAAGCCAAATCGGCTAACTGAGAATCTGTCAAAGCTAGACTGTAACATCTAGTCCTCACATCTGTGAATCTTTGGATATAATCTGGGACTGTTTCATCTGATTTTTGCTTGATAGCAGTCAGGTCTGATAATTTCATCTCTTGAATACCACTAAAGAAATATTTATGAAACCGCTTTTCTAGATCGGCTCAACTTCTGATAGAGTTGTAAGGTAGAGATGAAAACCATGTAAACACCGATCCAGATAAAGAGAGTGGAAACAATCTGACTCTAAGGGCCTCTGTAGCCGATGCTTCACCACATTGAGCTAGAAATCGGCTAACATGCTCATAAGTTGATACATTGTCTTGCCCTGAGAATTTAGAGAAATCTAGCACCTTGTATCGGTTTGGAAGTGGCACTCGCTCAAAGTACTCTGGATATGGATGCCGATACATGTTGCCATTATCCTTAGGCTTGAGTCCAAACTGCTCCCTCATGACATCAGCAATCATATCGGCCCATGGCTACTGTGGTGTTGCTCCACCATATGGCTATTGAATCGGGTCGAACTGGCCGTACTGGACCGGTTGAGGCTGTGGGGAATGAGGCTGCTAATGATGATTAAGATTAGCCGATATGCCTTGAGATGATGCGAAAGGAAGTTGCTCTGTACTGAATTGTTGGCTTATCGGCTGAGTAATCCCGATCGGCTGTTGTGGAACCGAAGGAATTTGATATGAAGTATCAAGAACTGGCGATTTTAGATTAAGTATACTCATCAACTGTTCTGGTGTCAATTGATTTGAAGTTTGTCCCCTAGTGATCGGCTGTTGCCTTGTCATTATTACTGGAATACTTGAACTAGAGGAAGGAGCCGATGGAGCCTAGGTTTGAAATGTTTGCTGACTCCCGCCAATTTATGTCTTCACAGTCCTGTAGCTTGGGAACGTACCGCCTGGTAGATATATGGGTCCTTTAGCTTTTTCTTCGGCTATAGTTCCATCAACTACTGTCTTAATCATGTTTGTTAACGTATTCACAAGCACTCCAAATTGGTTGATGAGGGCATGGTGCACAGCCGAATCAATGCGATCTTGTATCGTGTGTAGTTCTTCGTTGCTTGACTCGATCTTGGGTTGTTTGTCCTTTTCTTCATTTGTTCCGGATGTACTTGGATCTGGCCTCACAATCGTCGGTACCTCGACTTTAGTCCTTTGGACGACTGTGCCCTGTCGGGTTACCGTGAACGAATGCAGATATTGATTTTGAAGTTGATCTAGCATCTGCTTCATCTCTTCTCTCTGCTCATCATTTAATTGCTCGATTGTGATTGGCAGGATGTTGTCCTCTGAGACTTCAGTGATGTTTGGTGACATGATGATACATAGTCCCACTGGGCGCGCCAAAAGCTTGTTGATGAGAAAAACACACACTGGCCTGAGAGATTTGCTTTATTTTAGTGCAGGTCCAAAATTGAGCTTTTAGGTTCGAGGGCGTGCTAGTTGATTTGATCCTGCAATCAACAAGAAGAAATATGCAAAATGTTAGTAAACGATAGTCCATCGGCTAGCTAGCCGATTTCGTATCGTGATGTATCCTAGCCGATGTAATAAAGCATGAATCGGTTGTAAGGTTTTAATCAATGGTAGAACTAACCCTAAAACTTGTACATTGGCTGAAAAGATTAGTGTTATATAATCAATATATCAATATTACTTTAGAAATAAGCAATTGGGATAGATCGGACTGAACCGAGACAGTATAAATTGCCCAAGTCTAAAATAACATGAAATAACGAATATATATTCTCATGTTAAAGTCGAAGTCCGGATTTAAGCATGTATCGGCTATAGCTCCGATACAACCTTATACTAGGATATTCTCTGGCAACAAATATATTCAATTAATATCAATCAGATTGATAATAAGTTCAATATATTTGTATTAGATTAGATCCTGATATAAGGGGCAGATATAGAATATTAAACAAAGCAAGAAACTATGTAAAACATCTATATCAGGTAAGATCGGCTGAAACCCCGATACTATCCTTATTAACAACCATAAAACAGGCTAGAGATCATAATTCTAAGTATGACTTAATAGGTCAGACTTAACCGATGCAGCATTAAGTATAAAGAGAAGCATGATATCTAGACAATCAAGCCGATGGTTGCCTTTTTGGGATGGTGGATACATTATATAATTCAAACCAACAAGTCAATTTATCTATTACCAGCAAAACCTTAGATAAAGATTAGCCGATATAGATAGATTGTGTTGTCAATCTAAATTATATAATGTATATGATAACTTTGGAGATTCGCAAGACAGAATTAGAGTGTCATAAAGATGTAAGCACTAATTCCGATGATGCAAACCGCCATAACAAGACCTACCTTGTCATCGAAGATCAAACTGATGCAGCACGACTCGAAAGCATGAACTTGTCGAAACTAGAAAATAAAAGGGTGGCGATGCGCCGAGATTGATTGAACGTGTGTTGTTTATTTACAAGACCTCGGGTCTATATTTATACCCGAAAATACAAACATTTTCCCATACGGACACGACTCTTAGAACCTTAATACAAATCCATCTAATGGACAAGTCCCTTAAGGCAGACTCTTACAGTGATTATCTATATATAAATTACATATATTCCTAATTAATAGATACAATTGCCAATTTTGGACTCCATCCCAGCCCAGCAACACCGTTATAAGCTCTCTGTCGAATCCGATATTGTTGTCACATGCGATAACGACTACATCGGCTATTCCAAGTCGGACTCAACTATATCGGCTACCTCAAAATCGGACTCGGTTTCCAACCGATACAGACTCCAGCCGATGCGCACTCTGTTTCCGAGATTTCTTTTTACCTTCGAATCCGCTTTGGATTGGATCTTGTTTCCGATTCATGTATATCAAATTGCTTGCCAAATTTCATCGTCAACAAAGATGGGTCCACTGACTAGAATTTGTCGAGAGCAACCCGACGAGATCTATTCGGTGAATAAGGCACTTGCTACTGCCTGATTGCTTTTGGATGTGGGTTTGACTATGGCTTGTAGTTCGATGCCCCACCTTGGATGAGGGGATTTGTATTTATAACATAGATCATTCTTCTCCAAGTAAAACTTGGAGAGATAAATTGGGATACATGCTCAAGGAGAACTTATCTCTCCCGACTAGGACTTAGACACATTCTAGTATGGGAAGATAATTTCCTTCTTTGTTTGTTGTATTTCGTTAATTGTAGGACACCTTCCTGTATACTATGAGGTATATGGTATCGTCGTATTCCATTAACCCATGTATAGAAGGTATGCCTTATCCTTGATACTAATAGTATCCCCAAACTTCGATGCAAATGATTTGACCAGTATTCTTGAGCAGATGTTAACAGCAAAATTTGGTAAAAGAGGATTCGGAGATGAGAATTAAACCGAAGCGGATTTGAAGGAGATGCGATTTTGCTGAAAACAGAGTGCGCATCAGCTGGGATTGTATTGGTCGATATCGAGGTGAACACGGCAAGTCGATGCATGTAGACTTGGATTTAAATTGAAGCTTCAGAGATATTGTCAAACAAGGATAGAGTTTGGGATGGGCAATTGTATCTATTAATCAGGATTTTGAGTAATTTGCTTACAGATATTTATGGTAAGAGTTCACCTAAGGACTTGTTTGCCTGATTTTGTAATTTCGATAAGATTGAGTTGTGTCCGGTGTGGACAAGTTTGTATTTTGGGTACAAATAGACACCCAGAGTCATGTAATGTATTTTAGGGTTAATTGGATCCATGCCATTAAAAATATACTAGTTTTGAAATATATCACTAGTATTCACGTATCTGGAACCATGCCATTATAATTTTACAATATTCGAGATATGCCATTACTTACCCAATGGATGCATTTAAAAAAAATATGGACCAAACTACCCTTTTTGCCCTTATTCCTTCTCCCTTCTTCCCCTTTCTTCTTCCGCCTCTCTTCCATGGCGAATGACGCTGATGACTCAGTTGCCAGAGCGAATGACGCGACCACCGCGGCGAGCGTGCGCGCCGCGCCGGCGGACGCCAGGCGCCTGACCTCCCGCACCACCGTGCTGCACCTCACGGTGTCGCCCGCCTACGCCGGCGTACCCACGGCATGTGGATCCGCTCGACGCCACGGCAGGGGTTGGCGACACACCACGCCTGGATGATGCGGCGGAGGGCGTGGTTGGGGACGAGGTCGTTGGTGCGGAGATCACCTTTGGTAACCGGGCACGTCGATGTCGCCATCGTCCCGGCTCCGGCGGCGAGCAGCCACGCCTCTATGCTGGCGCAGTCGTAGGTGATGCCGGTTGGACCCACGATGGGGTCGCGCATCAGGTCGAAGGATACCGTGTCACGACCCAAAGTTGCTAAATTGTTTTTTGTGACAATATGCTGTATCCTTATAAGCATATATATAATATATATGTTTCCTAAGTATACAAAGCAAGATGTATTGTTTAATCATCACCAACTGGAGCTTGGACACCTATAGAAATGGATCCATTTATTTTTCACCAGCTATATTGCTCATTAGTCCACTGACCAACTCGTTGTCATCAGGATTATTCCCTGCACCTAGCATGCAGGTGTATGTCGTCTTTTATTAAACTAAAGACTACGAAGACAACACTCCCTACTAGGGCCTGCATGTCACCATCCCATCTGACATCTCATCTTGACTAGATTATGCCCACATCAAATAGCTACATATACTCAGCAAGATTAATACATTCATTTTTTTATCAAACAAAATTATTACCAGATAGATATTAACGAACATTCATTAGTAAAAGGTATTAAACATAGTTCAAATACACTCTGCAGTGGTATTAAAAATAATTGTCATAATATTGTTCCTTCAATCTATTTTTCCCAACAGGTAACACCCTCATATGAGAATCGCGCTACCTAATTCCCTACTTGTATGAGGCATTCCTCTTCTGACACTGATATCGGCCGACCCGATATCGTTGTTTCAGGTATCGGCCATCTCAGGCTAAGTATTTTAATCATGTTCCATGATTATAACGTTATCATTCTCACGGATAAAATTATCCTTTTGTTATTCCGGTGTTAATAATAATATTTAGTGTTAGTATTGTTAACATCACCATCTCAGTATAATGCAAGTAAGCAAATTTAGTTAGTGATGATTAAGTAAAAATAACAATTAATGTGCGCAGTCTTTCCTGGTCTCCTGCTGTTCTACCAGTGCGTCCCACCTAGTCAAATATACAAATCTTTGATATTAATTGATATCTAGATTTTTTTCATATATGACAGCTATTAGCAGCATAGGTGACTAGTTGATGTGACTGAGAACTAACACGTAGGTGCTTGCATGCATGTAGCTGCTGCTAAATAACCAGCCTGGAAGTACTAGCCTTTTCACTAATATATCTATTTTCTCCTTCTATACGAAAGTATATGCATCACTCTCTCACTAACTAGTTACTAGTTACTTGCTAGGTCTGAGCACTACTAAAATGTAAGAATAGACTTATCTCCTTAGACTGCTCAGCTCAACGTCCACGCTTGCTTCTAAGGTGCAAGTAGTACTCCTAGGGGTTTTGGTAGATTTTTATAAAGGCAACTTCCTCGGGTGGAAGGAGACACCTTTCCTGGGTTATGATGATGAGGTGGAAGGTTATGATGATGAGGTGGAAGGTAGATTTTTATAAAGGCAACTTCCTCGGGTGGAAGGAGACACCTTTCCTGGGTTATGATGATGAGGTGGAAGGAGTGGATAGATTTCACCCGCACCAGTCATTTATTTGTTTTTGCTCAACCGTTGCGATCCTATCCACTAGCACTAGCCTATCCTATCTTCCTTTGGTTAGTTTATATATGTATATTTTCTTTTTTAAATCCTAAACCACCTAAATTTTACAACTCGTATTATTATTTTTATTATTATGATGATTATTATTATTACTACAGACTCCCCTCCTTTAGAAATTTCGTTCTCGAAATTGCTGTACCTTGGGGAAAAACTGAGGATAGTTTTTCTTTAGATCCTCTTTCTTCTCCCATGTTGTCTTATCCTTGGTGTGATGACTCCATTGTACTTTCAAAAATCGAATTGTTTGGTTCCTTGTTTTTTGATCTTTAATATCTAGAATACAAACATGATATTCTTGATAGGTTAAATCATTATGCAACTCAGTCATAGGAATTTCAACTTGATCACTTGGTCTCTGAAGGCATTTACGCAACATGGATATTTGAAATACATCATGCACCCCGGTCCGGTCAAAGAATCGGGTGATTTCACCTTGTAGGCAACTTCTCCTATTCGCTTATGGAAAATGGTCCAACATATCTGGGGCTTAATTTCTTTCCAAGTCCAAAGTTTGACTCCTTTCATTGATGACACTTTTAAGTATACCCAGTCACCTATATTAAAGTGAAGATCCCTTCTCCTATTATCCGCATAACTTTTCTATCTAGTTTGAGCTGTTTGCAGTCGTTCCCGTATCAATCGTATTTTTTCTTTTGCCTGTTGTATTATGTCTGATCCTAACAATTTTCTTTCTCCTACTTCGTTCCAACAAACAGGTGTTCTGCATCTCATTCCATATAGGGCTTCATACGGAGCCATTTGTAAACTAGATTGATAACTATTATTATATGCAAATTCTGCTAAGGGTATATATTCTTCCCATGATCCCTTAAATTCTAGAATGCAAGATCTCAACATATCTTCAATGATTTGATTCAGTCTTTCAGTTTGTCCATCAGTTTGGGGTGATACGCAGTGCTGAAATATAATTTAGTTCCCAGGGCCTTGTGTAGATATTTCCAAAATTTGGACAGAAAAAGGTGTATCTCTATCTATCTGACACAATCCTTATTGGAACACCATGTAAAGATACTATTTCTTTGGCATATAATTTAGCTAACCTTTTCAAAGAAAATTTTCTTTTAACCAGTATGAAATGGGCAGATTTTCTTAGGCGATCTACTATTACGCAACCACTATCATTTCCTGTAGGTGTTGTAGGTAATCCTTGGATAAAGTCCATCCTGATTTCTTTCCATTTCCATAGTGGAATACTTAAAGGTTGTAACAGTCCTGCTGGCTTTTGATGTTCAGCCTTTACGCGCTGACAGATATCACATTCTGCAATGAATTTTGCAATTTCCCTCTTCATGTTATTCCACCAAAAATACCTTTTTATATCATGATACATTTTAGTGCTTCCTGGATGTAGGGTATAGGGAGAGGAATCTGCTTCTTCCAGTATTTTCTGTTTTAGTTCGAGGTTGTTATGCACACACAATCTATCTTTGAAACGTATAGCACCATTATGATCAATTTGAAATGGAGGCACCTTGCCTTCTTCAATGTTTTTCTTTACCTTTTGCAATTCACATTCTTCTCTTTGTTTCTCCAGAATATGTTCTTCTAGAGTGGGATTTATTTGAAGAGCTGTTAATAACACTCTGGTTTCATGGATCTTTAATTCCACCTCCAGTCTTTCCAAGTCCCTCGGTATATGCTGATCCTGCGTTATCTGAATAGCCATATTACAAAGAGCCTTTCGACTTATAGCATCTGCCACAATGTTAGCTTTCCCAGGGTGATAATTAATTACACAGAATACACGACAAGGTCCTATTTTCTCATATTCTGAGAGTCCGACTTGAGTTTCAATTTGGATTGAAGTCAGAAACTTTGAACTAGCATAAACAAATCAACAAAAATCTCGACAGTGATTTCTCCATCTTCCTCGAAATTTGAACTATCGAACGTGACTTATAAATTCTACTTCTGAGATCCATTTGAATTCCGTTTGCCCAAAGAAAATTTTCACTTTCGCCTTCGTGCACCTTCTCCTTGCTCCGGCGGAAAACCCTAAACCACAAGAATCTTCCAAACTGCTAGAGATTTCCATGGATCTCCCAGAGTCAGCCTCCAACGATGATGTTCTCATCAGGATGCAACTGGAGGGATCGTTGCCGAGCGAGTAGGTGCTGGGGAGCTCGGAAGGAGGTACTGATCTCAAGCCCGGCCTTGGGCAAAGTGTCACCTTAACTTCTTTTGTTCAATGCAGTTTTCTTCCTCCTCCTCCCGAATTTCTTTCGTTTCTTCTTGACTTCTATGATATTCATCTTCTCTACTTGAACCCCAACTCCATTGTCTTCCTGAGTATCTTTGCTCATCTATGTGAGGCCTACCTCGGGGTAAAGCCCTTTATAGATTTGTTTAGATACTTTTACGAGCTTAGATGGATGGAGGCCTTCAGGGTATCCGGAAACTGTGGTTTTTGCCTGATGGACAAAATGAGGAGTAGGTACATCCACTTCAGCTATCCTACCTCCAGGAAGAACTAGAGGCATAGCTGGTTTTTTTCCATGTAGCCGACTCTGCTCCTTGTCTTTCTATTCCTAGAGAACAACCTGCACACTCGGAATCGTGGACATCCAAACCTTCTCTGACTCCCGCCCTGAGGGTTTTGTGGATAAGATTTTTGATTTCCGACAACGTGGTCTAACTAGGTACGAGATCGTACAAGATTTCTTTTGTCGTCGGCTCCACCGTCTACAAGTCCATGCTCATCCTGCGTACGAGTACACCGGGAGCAGAGGACGTGATGCGGATGTCACTCTTTGGTATATAACTCGAAGTCCTTCTGACAGCTTCGAGTTTCCTACTTGGTCTAACGTGCTTATTGTTGTCTTCATTGTAGCTCTCTCTCACAGCGAATCACGTGGGTCAGGTGGTGACAGATCCACCATCAATCGCTGACGACATCCCAATCTCAGTCTACGATCTGCCATAGACCGAGAAGGACTTCATTGTCAATGCAAGTAGCTTGAATTACTCATTTGGCATCTAGATCATTGCTCGTAGGAGTAGTAATCCATACTTTTGTAGGCATGGCCTTTAATTGATGTGGTCGGCCCGCTTGTCGATCACCAAGCATCTGCTTTTGGACAGAAAGTCCTTGACCTCCTCAATTACATTGAGGCTGGTCCCAAAGATCAATATGTCATCAACATATAAGCACAAGATCACTCTCTCTCCCACACCATAGTGATAGCGTTGCCTTTGTTAGCTTCAATCACAACAAAGCCAGCAACGGCAGAGCTTTGTTAAACTTCTCCTGTCACTGCTTAGGTGCTTGCTTAAGGCCATACAAGGACTTCAATAGCGTACAGACCATTCCCTCTTGACCTTCTAATACAAAGTCATTTGGTTGATACATATAGATCTCCTCCTCCAACTCTCCATTAAGGAAATTTGTCTTAACGTCCATTTGATGGATGAGAAGACCATGAGAGGCTACTAGAGCAAGTAGTACTCGAATCGTGGTCAAGCGAGCAACAGTTAAATAAGTGTCAAAAAAATCTTCCCCTTTGTTGGGTTTTACCCTTGGCCACAAGCCTTGGCTTGTACTGTTCAATTATACCATCAGGCCTAAGATTTTTTTTGTGAAAACCCTTTTGCATCCTACAGGTTTGCACCCGTAAGGACACTCGATGACTTACCAAGTACCATTAGACATAATTGAATTCATCTCACTGCGTACCGCTTCCTTCCAATAGTCAATGTCAAGAGACGAATATGCCTCTTATATAGTTCTCGGAGTATCATCCACAAGGTATACAATGTAGTCATCACCAAAAGACTTTGCAGTCCTTTGTCTCTTGCTCTTTCGAGTAGCTACAATGTTATCCTCCTTAGGATTTTCCACAGGCGTTTGTTCATTGTGTTCTATTGGCACAAAAGATTCAGGGGATACAATAGGTTCTTCACTAGAAGTGCTAGGTGCAACTTTCATGCGAAATTCACTCTCAGAAAATGTAGCATCGCGAACTCAAATATTATATCAATACGCATGTTAGGTACACCATAATTTACAATTAAGAATATATATTCCACATTGTGGATAGCATAACCAAAGAACACACAATCTACAGTTTTTGGTCCAAGTTTGTGCTTTTTGACTATAGGCACATCGACCTTAGCCAAACATCCCTGTGTGCAAGTAGGAATTTTATTCAGGACATGACACACAGTCTATATAACCTTACGCCACCATTCCTTGGAAAACCCCACAGTGTCTAACATAACATTCACCAATTCAGTTAGAGTGTGGTTCTTTCTTTCGGCAACCCAATTTGACTGGGGTGAATAGGTAGGTGTCCTCTCATGAATAATTCCACTCTTCACAGAATGAAGTAAATTCATTTGAAAAATACTCTCCACCTTGATCAGATCTTAACCGTTTGATCTACTTTTCAAGTTGGTTTTCTACCTCAGCCTTATAGATTTTAATGTAATGCAATGCTTCATGTTTTGTTTTTAGTAAGTTCACATAGCAAAATCTAGTACAATGATTTATAAGTGTCATGAAGTATTTCTTTCCTACTTTAGTCAACATGTCATTCATTTCGCATAGATCAGAATGAACAAGTTCTAGCGGTGCCAAATTTCTCGTCTCCGATGCCTTGTGAGGCTTGCGAGATTGTTTCGCTTGAACATGTGCATGACAATTAGAACCTTTGACCAAAGTGAATAATTTTGGGATTAACCTCATGTTAGCTAAGCACATCACACAACCAAAATTAACATGACAAAATCGCGAATGCTGCACATTGGACTCATTATCATTGCTTACATGGTTCACAACATTATTACATGCATCATCCAAAGAAAAGTGGAACAAACCTCCATTGTCATAACTTTTACCTAAAATATTCCATATTTACATACGACACACTTATTGAACTGAAACACAAGTTTCAAAACATCTCTACAAAGTAAAGAGCCGCTAACAAGATTCTTCTTTATTAAATGGACATGCTGCACGACCTTTCCCGAAATAAACTACAAATCGACCGTACCATCTCCATGAACAAATGCATGCTAATCGTTCCCCATCAGCTAGGAGGAACCTCTCTCAACCTCATAAGAAGAAAACAAGGAAATATCATCACACACATAAATATTAGCACCACTATCAACCCACCACTCAAGTGAATGAAACACAAAAGAACTGTAGGTAAAAATTAACCATACCCTGATATTTCTCCTCCATTGCTAATAACCATGTTTGCGTACTTTTTGTCCTTATGATTAGGACAATCTTTGGCCTAATAACCAGGCTCATCGTACACATAGCAGTTGCCATTTGCCTTTCCATGGTGTTATCCAAATTGGTTGTCGCCTTGGGTTTGACATCAGGTTTGACCTTCTTCTTGTTGTGGGATGCTTGAGGGTTCTTCTTCTGCATCAAATTGGTGCTAGAACCTCACTCAACCTTTCTTCCGTGGTGTAACGCCCTGTTTTTCAAAAAATAGAGAGGTGTGACATGTGGGTCCCACCGGGGTTAAAGGGCCGGTTTGATCCTAGGTCAACAAGGCCGGGCCCACTTGTCAGTGACATTTCAGAATTATTTGATTAAATCAAATTTGAATTTGTAAACTAGCATAACTCACTCATTTTTACTCGGATTTGTGTAAAACTTGAACCTTAATTCATCTAAAATCAAGACCTAACTATTGGTACCACTTTTTCAATTTACTTTGTATTGCATGAATTCTTGGTGATTTAAATTGAATTCTAACCGAATTCAAACCAAATCTTTCGCTGAGTTGATCGAGGATCCAGGTCAGCAGGGCCGTGAGCAAGGCAAGTCATCACTAATCTTTGAGCATGTTGAACCCAATTGCTAAATTAGTTTGTTTATAAATAAATTTGCATGCAATGATGAATATCCTACTTATTATTATGCCATGTCTTTGATAGTTGTTCATCTTATTCCCTTGTACCCATAATTACATATGAGTCCCTAGTCACTTATGACAAATGCTTAGCAATGCTAATTTTGATTCCTACACTCTCATATTTATTAAATGCTATATGCTTGGGCAATTACCTTAGGGAAGGTAATTGATATACGGCATGTGGAGACATGAGCGCCACATTGCCATGACATCGATGAGATAATTTATCAAAGAAACTAAACTAAACAAATGTTTTCGACTGGGGTGGCTGGATGACTTGGGTGGATTCCGGTTAAGGCTAGTGCCGTCCCTGGTCAACTAAGGACCGAGGCATGAAGCTATGCATGAAATGACCCTAGTACGACCGTACTTCCTGCATTGGGCATAGACCTAGAGGAGTAAATAGCCGAGCGGAGGCGGTACCCAAGACGTGGCGGATTCACTTAGGTGTGTGAATAGGCGAGAAGCCTACAAGTGGATAACCATCGGTGGGTAACCTAAAATGAAATTTGACTTAATCACAACTTAACACATGTGTGAGTTCTTCCCCCCGGAACGCCAGAACATCTCTCACTGGTAGAAACCGTGTACGCCTAGAGTGCATGAGGGCTCAAGTTCATGGAGCGGGTACTGCCAAAGTAAGGTTATTGAAAGGCTTTGCCGTGACGCGTCTCATTCGTTGAGACTTTAGCTCATGTGTTGGGCAAGTCATGGAGTGCGGGTTAAAACTTACATCCGCTGCAGTGTGAGTAAACCAATCTATTCGAATAGCCGTGCTCGCGGATATTGAGCACTGGGACATCTATTACACTTGGCTAGACTCTAATTTTTAAATTGATTGGGTTGGGATTATGAATATTACTTTATACTGGTGGATAAACTTCTCGAGAGGCGAGAAGGGGTAGACCCCAGAAAACCATGTCGACCCAGTGGCGGGAAGCCATCCTTGGGAACACAATGGATGGTGGACAGAACCATCGCTGATTAAAGAACAATGGAGTTAAAACTTAATCAGTAATGCCAGGTCTTAGGCTTGTGAAAAGTAATTAGAAAATTGGCTTTACGCAAAAGAAACCTTAGCCAGTCCTTGGAATTATCCCTATCATATGCATACTTGATGTGGTGGCTTACTGAGTACGGTTAATACTCACCCGTGCTATTTACAAATTCATCAGAAGTGGGCGATGGAGTCTCCAATGATCCTTACGAATACTATCAAGAGGTTGTTGAAGACGATGGTGCTTAGTAGGTCTTAGTTACGGTAGTTGCCTATGGCAATGACATTACCGCTGCCTTGGTTTCGCTGCCTTATCTAAATTCTGTTTTTGCATGTATTCCGGATCATTTGGTTCTATGTTCTAGACTATGCCTGCGGGCCTATGATGTAATAATTCACTTTTAGCGCTCTCTGTATGTGCACTTGATATTCCGGTTATGAACTCGTGTGTACAAGACTACTTGATCCAGGGAAATGGTACCGTTAACATGAATGATTCCTGTTATAAAAACGGGGGTCGACACGTGGTTATCCTTGGCCGTCACTTTCTCCTCAATGGCCAAAGAGCCAATGAGATTAGTAACACTGATTTCTTGCCTCTTGTGTTTTAGAGAATTGGCAAAGTCCAACCAAGAAGGTGGCAATTTGGCAATAATGTCACCTGCCACAAACTTGTCCGGCAACTTGTAACTGTTGTTTTTCAAGCCTTTGCTAATACCTGAATCTCGTAAGCTTGCTCTACTGTAGAGCGCTCATCGACCATCTTGTAGTCATAGAATTGCTCTTTGATATACAACTCACTGCTAACATCAAAGACTCTGAATTTGGTCTCAAGTGCATCCTACATATCTTTCCATGAAGGTATGTGCATGTACATGTGTTGTAGCATACACTTATCAGTGCTCCAAGGAACAAGCAATCCGCGCACTTGAACTTAGCCTCCTTCTCAGCAGAGAAAGGCTGTTCGATCGGCTTGCCCCAGGAAACAAAGAAACACTGCATAGCCATCAATCACAATAATGTATGTGCTTTTCATCTCTTATAGCTTGAACCATCAAATGCATGAGGTTTTAAGTGATGCAGCAAAGCCAACTAGAGAAAAAGACATATCTGGTTTTCGGATTGCTGAACATCTAATCATAATTTGATATATTTTAATCCAGAAATATAGTATAATAACATCACATGTGAAACAGAGAGTCGGAGAGTGATTCTAGCATAGTAGTTAACATGAATATACTAACAGGAATAATACCATGTAAGAACATGATTAACATCGAGATTAGAATAACGTACCTGGAGAACACTTCGGATCCAGAGTTGATGGTGGTGTTGGTGTTGTTGTCACCACTACTGCCGCTCGTGATGCTGGTCAACATGATCTGAGTTGGGAAGAGCCGAAGCAGAGCAGAAGGTGACCCTCGGCCACGTCCGGCTCGGTGCACGTGCGTGATAGTTCCACCGCCATCTTAACCGTTCAATAGGTTCTATCAATTAACAACCTTTTTAATTTAAAGTTATTTCGTTTTTGTTAGTTTTTAAGGTGGTATTAATCTCTTAACATTAAATTGTGGCTTAGGCCATTTAGGCTTCGTTCGTTTGAGCAGCTTCCAAAGCTGCACATTGCACATGAAAAACGGAGCGATCCATTATCACGTGATTAATTAAGTATTAGCTTTTTTAAAAAAAATGGATTAATTTGATTTTTTTAAACTTTTGTATAGAAACTTTTTGCAAAAAACACACCATTTAGCAGTTTGAAAAGCGTGCGCGTGGAAAACGAGAGAGGTGTGATAGGAAAAGGGGAAGAACAAAGCCTTAATTCTAACGAGCTCAAACCTGCCCATGGGTCAGGGCTCGGGTCTCTACTATGGAGTACTTGAGAAAAACGTAGTGACAGTGAATCCAGGTTCACCTCGTTCATCAGATCCCACATCTAGCACAGACGGTCGAGAAAACAGAAAATCTGAAAAACAAAGAAACACCCTCCCCAATCCCCTCGCGCTCGCACCATCGACTTCCGCTTCCGCCCCTCTCCGTCTTCCGCCTAACCCATCAGGAAGGGTTCGTCAGATCACCAATGGAGGTTTGCGCCGCCCGCGCCCCAGGCAAGATCATCCTCGCCGGCGAGCATGCCGTCGTCCACGGCTCAGCCGCCGTCGCCGCCGCTATCGACCTCTACACGCGCTGCTCCCTCCGCCTCCTGCCCCTCGCTGACGACGAGGCGGGCGCCGCCGCGTTGGAGCTGGACCTCAGGGACCCCGGCCTCACCTTCTCGTGGCCGTGCGCGCGCCTCCGTGAGGCGCTGCTAACGGAGGAGGCGGCGGGGCCACGGGAGGCGAGGCCGTGCTCCCTGGACCAGCTGGCCTCCATCGCCAGGCTCCTGGAGGAGCACGAGATCCCCGAGGCCAAGATCTGGCTCTCCGCCGGCCTGTCTGCCTTCCTCTTCCTCTACACCTCCATCTTGGGGTTGGTTCACTCGCTTTGCCTCTGTCCTTGCTGTAATCATGCCACCTCCTAATGGTTTTGGAGGATTTTGGGCCACATTGTAGGTGTAGACCTGGGAAAGTGACGGTGAGCTCGGACCTGCCCATGGGGTCGGGGCTCGGGTCGTCGGCTGCCTTCTGCGTGTCGATGTCGGGGGCGTTGCTGACGGCCGCCGGCGTGGTTGCTGCAGTCGGCGGCATCAGTGGCGAGGGCACGGGTTGGGAGTTGGTCGGGAAGGACGATCTTGAGCTGGTTAACCGCTGGGCTTTCCAGGGGGAGAAGATTATCCATGGGAAGCCTTCTGGCATCGACAACGCTGTCAGCACTTTCGGTATGCTCTCCTCTCTCTTTCATGGAAAGTCTTTCAATTTACTACTAGTAGATGCTGTGGCTTTGTTGTACATCCAAGTCACACCTAGTTGAATGAATGAGATGATGCAAATACAGAGATTAATGTTACGGTCATCAAATAAAGTGATGTATCCTATTTTGGATTCATTACCGTGTTAAGTTTAGGTATCCAGCCATGGAAATCTTCTGCATGTTGTGCTAGTTCCAGTTATTTCCAGGAATCTAAACCTCCCTTCCCTTGTTATCGTTTTCCTTGGTTTTGCATATACTAATTAAATCTGTTCCTGATTATTAGGAAGCATGATCAAATTCAAGAAAGGGGAATTGACAAACCTTAAATCTAGCAACCCAGTCAAAATGCTCATTACGGATACAAGAGTTGGTAGGAACACAAAGGCCTTGGTTGCTGGTGTCTCTGAAAGAGCCTCCAGGCATTCAGATGCTATGGCTGCTGTATTCAACGCAGTGAACTCCATTAGTGAAGAGGTTTCAAGCATTGTCGAGTTAGCAGCTAATGATGAGATAGCTATCACCTCAAAGGAGGAAAAGTTGGCGGAACTCATGGAGATGAACCAAGGTTTGCTTCAGTGCATGGGTGTTAGCCATTCTTCGATAGAAACTGTATTGCGGACAACATTGAAATTCAACTTGGTCTCCAAGTTAACAGGAGCTGGAGGTGGTGGTTGTGTTTTGACCCTGATACCAACTCGTATCCTTTTTATTCCTAACATTTTACTGACTTTCCTTCATGACTTCTCTATTGTGAAAATAACATGCCAACTATATATGATTTTATATCTAATAACTCAATTTTCGACAACTTTTGTTCTTTTGGACATTTAGTGGTTCTGAATTTGGCAAGCTAAATTTCAGAACTACAATTATGTCTACAAAAGAAACACTCAACTGTTATTTTCATGTTGAATGATTCTGAAATTACTATGGATCAAATCAATATACATTGTTATGAAATGTCATATAGTGTACTCCAGAGAAGAGGAACAGAAATGACATATTGCAGTCTAAAGATTCTCATATTTCTTTGCAATCTAAATATTCTTAATTTCTTCATATCTGGGTTCTGCTATATATCCACTCATTGATACTTAGTCCTGCTAGATATGCATATTTACTACGTTCAATGCCCTTGTTCTGGTTTAAGAATCCTACTAGATCTTTATTGTACATCTAGCAAGCACAGAGTTGTTAACATACTAACATTAAGCTATGTGACTCCTCTTCTATGAGATTTATGCCTATCTTTTAGTGATGCATGATGTTTCCTTAACATGAATGTCAGTGCTATCGAACTTAGTTCTGGAGAAAGTCATTGCAGAGCTGGAGTCGCATAGTTTTCGCTGCTTTAAAGTTGAGGTTGGTGGACAGGGTCTTCAAGTTTGCCAAGGAGGCTGCTCCTGTTTTAATGGAGATTTTGTATAATATTTTGTAGTTATGGATTAGTCAACGGTCTGAGATTTGTTCTTCACATTGTTTCTTCTAGATTATTCATTAGTTATGTCCTTATTTTAGCCCCGGGCAGTTCCCTGTATCAAATAATCCTACCGTCGCATGATTGCTCTTGGGGTTTGTATCAAATACTAATTTTTTTGCTGATGCAACTGTTGTATGAATATATCATTTCACTGCTGCGTTTGGTAATCAGGGAGAGGATTCAAATTCCTAGAGAGGATATCCTCTCACGTAACTCTCTAATTCAATAGAAGTTGTTATGGAAAATTCTAAAACAATTTGGCAATATAGTATAGTAGCATCTACCCCTTCATAGAAAATTATATTCAAATTTCATCTACATATTGAGAAACAAAGAAGACAAATTGAGGCGTGAATAGTACCAATACCATTCATATGCTGGATTTGTCTTTTGTCAATCTTAGCAGAAAAACAGCAGCAGTGCAGCAGTCTTCGATCTATGCACTCCACGGCAGATAAAGGTCTTCAAAGTACACTGTTCAGTTCAAATTTTATTCATGAAAGAATACAGGGGAATGTTTCAAATTTAACTGCAAAATTTGTAGGCAACACAGGCAATTTGGAGACCACACATCCACTTTGTAGGAAACACAGGCAATTTGGAGGCCACACATCCACAGATATGTAGGTTAATTACACAAAGATCTCGAATAACCTACAAAGCCATTCCATCTTATTCAAATTTCCCCTTCAACTATATGGGTTACCGTTAATCCAAAGGCACCAAGATCGCGCAAAATAGCTTATGGTGTATAATCAATGTGAAATATAGCCATTGATTTTCAGAACATGGTTTACTTTTCACAGGACTCCCAAGTAGCGCATAAGAAAACCAATTAATCCTTACTGGGATCCCAGCCAACTTGATAGTCCTGCCGAATGATTCCTTGAAACCTGAATTTTAACGGATCTAAAAAAAGGTACTATTAGCCATGAAAGCGAGAATAGGAGACGTGAACTTATTGCAGGAAAACATAATTTCAGGAACATAGTTTGCTCTATGTTCGTAAAAACCTGATAACGGATCTGGCAGCGCCTATGATGCATTATTAGCAACAACTCTTCATGTGAAGAAAAACTGGGCCAATATCAGTACAGAACACATTACATGGTGAAATAATCAAGCAAACAGCCACACACCAATTTCCGTTCATCTGTTTTGTATACCGACCTTAAACTGAGGATGAGCAGCTGTGATCTGGAGAGGATCGTTGCGGCGATGGGTGACAAAGGCAGAAGCAAGAACGAAGCCTGACGAGGTGGTGAATTCAGAAGCATTCACCAGGAGGCATAATTGAAATCATTTTGCTTATGATGAGCTTGTCAAGTCTGAATTTGCTTGCTATGAATGCCACATCTGAATTTATGAGGATCTTGTCTGTTCATGTGATTGAAGCTCAATTCTCATTTATTTAACCATTTTGCGATATGAATAGTTAAAGAACCGATTTAATTATAGGAGTATAATTATATAAACCCACGTGAACATATGCTATCCGGCGGCAATGTAACAGTAAGAATTCACAAATTAGTTGAACAACAGTAAAGCGATCATCTTGGATTTTTATATGGGTGGTCCAACACATTTTTTTAGCCTAAGTCTGAACTGTTAATCTCATTTTATCGAAGGGTTCAAATTATTTTCTACTACCATCTTAGATAGCGGTAGTAGAAATGTAGAGGGATATTATTTTTTAAAAAATAAGGGTATAATTGTTATTTAGCAGTGATTAAACTTTTTTTCTTTTTGATGAAATATGAGCAATGTCAACATAATAGATAACCACATATCGATCTAGCGGGGAAAAACATAAATAACAAAATTACTCGTAATAATTGTATTAGTAAATTATTAATTTAGTCTTAATATTACTGGTAGTATAATACTATAAGTATATAAGCAGAGAGTACCGGAGCATCATCCTTTTTTTATATGCCCAGGTGGTCCATTCCATTAATATTTTGTTATATATGTCACGATGTTTGTCAATCGGCAGAGAGCACGTAGAATTACTTATAAAAAAGGCAATTGTACAGAGCTATGAGTTTCAAAACAAAAAGGCCGGTTTTCTTCTTCACTACTCTGCTTTCTGTGAGGACAAGTCCAATTGCTTGGAAAATCACTTTCTGAACAAAACTAGGACTAGGATATCAGTAATCACAATCATGCAGGTCGTCAGTCTTGCCTTGGCATATCACAAACACTAGGAACTTGATTACAGCATAGGTTTGCTATTTTGAATGCGTGCGAGAGCTTTGTTGTTCAACACAAAACAAACATATGACCAATATATATTCTACACTAGATTTAATAAAACTAATTTGGGATGTTGTAAAATTAAAGAAGTTAAGTTGAAATATGATATGATACGGAACGGAGGGAGTTAAGAAAAATGGCAGCGGTGAAATTTTTTTGAAAATATACTGTTTATCGGATGATTTTACAAAAATATACCGGATAGCGAAGGATTTGCGAAAATATACCATCGGTATCGCTCTTTATAAGTGCGATACCGATGTTCGCACCTGCGAAGAGCGATATCGGGGCGTAATCGCTATTTGAACATGCGATAACGACGGTGAGCTGGCGGTATCGTGCAATTGAACAGCAAGACCGTTGCGGTATCGCTTTCCCATGGCGCGAGAGCGGCACGTGGAGATCTAGTCATCGGTGTCACGTTTTCGATGCGCGAGACCGCGGTCGGTATCACTGTCCGAAAGCGCGAGACCGCTCTATCTCGCTTTGCGCGCGCGACACTGGTGACGCGGCATGCGCGAGAGCGGGAAGGCGTGGGGGAGCGCAGTGGCCCATCGCTGTCGCGCTTTCAGACAGCGATACCGTTCGCGGTTTCGCGCTAAGCGTGCGCGAGAGCGCTGTCACGCTTTCAGCGCGCGAGACCGGTGGCGGTCCTCGGTGTCGCGCTCCACATGCGCGAGACCGTTCTCGGTCTCGCTGTCCGCATGCCCACCGATGCCTTTTTTCTCTTTGCTGCGCGACAACTTTATTTCCCCTCTCTCTTTTTATTTTTCTTTTTCTTTTTATTTTTCTTTTTCTTGATGTTGTAGTCACATCATGCCGGCTATTTCTTCTGCTCCTCAGCTGTAAACCACTCTCCGAGTCCGAATCCAATGCACGATACACATAAAATGAGAGGAGGAGGAGATGGTCCTCACAGGGGAAGACGGGAGTGAACTGAGGAGGAGAGGAAGAGCAAGGGAAGCTAGGAGGCAGTGGAGATAGGAGGTAGTGGAGAGGAGGAAAAATTGACAGGTAAGTTGATTAGTTTTCTATTAGCACAAATTAGTACGATGAAGATATAGAAAATATTAGTTCACGTAGTTTATATTAGTGTTAGTTAATATTTGTTTTTAATTATGTTAGAGAAAAATTGAGGTACGTATTAGTTCCTACATTATATTTTGTTATGTCACATGTAAAAATAGAAATGTAGAAAGTTAATAGAGGTGATTAGGGTTAAAAAATAGGTAGACATAATTAATTTGTAAGGTATAAAAGTATAATAGAATTTGTACGTAGTAGTAATTATAAGTTATAATTAATTAGTAGTTTATGTGATGATTGATTTTATATATACGGTCAATATTATATGTAAAAAATGAAAAAAACTAAAATAGAAGATAGTTCTATTTGTAGGACACATATATAAGGTTTCATATAGTAACGGGAATTTTATATGAGCAAATTGGTTGAAAAGGAGAAGACAAGACAAGGTACGGTACTATATAATGGAAGATGTAGTAAAATATTACTGTAATTAATAGACAGTTTGTAATTAATTTGGTATCGAAATGAAAGTGCAGCTAAATAAATTTATATCGCTGCAACTAATTCTGTAGTATAATAAATTGGTAGTTATGATTAATTTGATTGTGTAATTAATAAAGTGAAGTTGAACTTAGTTCTATTAATTAATCATGTTATGATTATTTTGTAGATAATTTTGTAGTAACTGATTGTCTAACAATTATTACTCTGTGGAAAAGTAAAGTTACGGTCCGTTACATAATTTATAGTTTAAGTTTCAATATATTAAATGAACTCATCCAAAATTGCAATAGTTGTATTGTTTCAGAGGTCATATCTAAGTAGGTACAAACAGAATTCATCAGATAAATAATAGAAAGAGCTAACCGAAATGATTTTTAACTTAGCTGCCGTCAATGTTTCTTCAGTGCACGTAGTCATTTGTTGTATTAAAATTAATTGATATGTATAATTAATTGTCACCTCAACATGTGGATTATGCAGTGAAAAAAACATCGAGGTAGCAATTGTTATATGATCTAGCTGGTTAAAAAGGAGTAGTAATAAACTTTGATTCCACAAATTTTACACGAGCAAGCTGGTTAAAAAGGAGTAGACGGGATCTGATAAAAGCAGGTAAATATTTTTTCATCATAATTATGTACAATATGATATGGTTGTGTTCTTTAAGTATTACATACTCTTATACTTAAATTAATTGCAATAGTTATTATTACTTACGTGTTAATTAATCTGTATTAAATTTATTGTCATGTGTTTATTTTTAATGTGGAAGTTGTAATAAGAATATAAATAATTTATCGCATTGTCATGTCCTCGTAAGTAAATAATTTATGGTTATGTAATTATTTATTACTTTTTATTACAAGTACATGATTTTTTTAAAAAAATATGGAAATATAAATTATTAGTTATTATTACAAATTTTGTAACCAAAAAAACAGTATCCGTGTAAACTAATTTTAGTCGTGAATACCACACGTTTGTTGTGTAAGACTTCCTTACGGAGTAGTCCGTATTGTCTGCAATGGTAGGGATGTCGGCATTTAGAGTGTATTTCGGTGAAGGTGAAATTATGGAAAATGAAAGTGGTGTCGATCTGAGCAACTTTAGGCAATGCACACTATACCATCCAAATCCAAACACCCTTACCATGCCCGAAGTTTGGTACTGGTTAACCTGCACATTTTCTTTAGATCCGGGTATACATAGTGTTAACGTGAGGGTTATGTGGAGCCGATCGACCAACAACATAAGATGGGAGTTAAAAAATGTGACACGGAGTAAGGCCTAGCAGGATTGGCTCACTGGCTGTAGGAGACGGGGATATGAATTTGTCATGCTGGTGCAGGCATGTGAAGGAAGAGTCCCCACGGAGAGCGCGGCGGGGCAATCCAGCAACCGGGGGGAGTTGGGATCTAGTTCACACGAAGAAGATGAAGTTGTGGCTCCCCATCGTGGTGGCGATGTTGGTCTTGACATTCAAAATCTATGCATACAAGGAGATGATGTGGTCAACCGCCATCCTACTGGTGAAGCCGATGAAGGGGAGGAGATACCTGCTATAGTTGAAGAAATTGAGAGGGTGGACCGACATGCATTCGAAGATGAGGAAAACCTCACTACTGAAGGGAATGATGACGAAGATGACCAAGAAGTTGACGAAGTACCTATGCCTGCTTCGTGGAACCTTCAAGACCCTGGTTATATTGCAGAAAACTCTTATCATGATTCAATATGGTATTACGGGGATGGCCAAATCAATCTGGGCGCAATGTTTCGTGATAAAATTGGTTTGCAAGACGCAGTGAAGTCATGGTCATTCCAGATGCAAAGGCTCAGGGCTGTCAGGTCTAGCAAGAGTGAGTACATGGTCGTCTGTGAGATGGAAGGTTGCACCTTTCGTCTTCATGGTCACGTGCCAAAGTACGAGTCTTACTGGATTGTGTCTAAACTGCATGAACACTCCTGTTTGCTTCGGAACACTAGGGAGTCCCACCGCAACCTGACCGCGGCATACGTCACCAACAAGTACTACAAGAAAATTATTGAAGGTGATAACCTGCCTGTGCGGCACATAATAAAACTGGTGGAGAAAGGTGAACAGTACACAATTAGTTACCACAAGGCTTGGAGGGCGAAGCAGAAGGCCATGGAGAAAAGATATGGGACATTTGAAGAAGCATATGACACACTGCCACTGATGCTTCACATTCTGAAGAGCAGGAACCCTGGGACCTATGTTGCTATGCAGGATCGGGAGTCAGTTCGGCCTCCCAATTATCTTGTCATGCAGCGGGCATTCTTCGTATTCGGAGCATGCAATCATGCGTTCCAGTGCTCGAGGCCGGTGCTGTGTGTCGACGGTACTTTCCTAACTGGGAAGTACCGAGGCTAGTTATTAACAGCCGTTGGAGTGGATGCGAACAACCAGATAATTCCGGTAGCTTTCGCTTTTGTTGAAAGCGAGAACTATGAAAGCTGGTTGTGGTTCTTGCAACACCTAAAGTGGGGAGTGGTGCAAAATCACACATCGATATGCATCATCCATGACCGGAATGCCGGTCTGTTGAAGGCAATCAAAGAGCTCCAGGAGGATGCTTACGGTGCATACTACTGGCCTGACATGCATAGCCGTTGGTGCATGCGGCACATGGGAGCCAATTTCTCAAGCAATTTAACAGTCGGCGGCTGATGAACATGTTCAAGCGGTTGTGCAAGGCAAATCAGTCTACAAAGTTCGATGAGCTTTGGAAACAACTTGACGAAGGGACAAGGACACACATCCGGTAAAAGCAGAGCAACAACAACTCGCACGATGTACATGTCGCCAGGCCCTGGAACCAATGGATGATCTTATTCCATCAAATGGAAAGAAGCGTAGGTCATCACAGAATATCAAATGTTTCACCCATTGGATTGAGTGCGAGCCAAATGATAAGTGGGCACTCCTGCATGACACTAATGGGGCTAGGCATGGCATAATGACCACTAATCTTGCAGAGGCGTACAATGCGGTTCTTCGCAAATTAAGGCCTTTACCTCTAACTGCTATTGTTGAAGGCATTATGCACAGAACAACGATGTGGATGAGGACGAGGCGGGCCACGACGTTGCAACAAATGTCTAACGCACAAACACCTTTCTGCAAAAAGATGGTAGAGTACCTCCAAGAGAAGGCTAACAAGGCAAGATTTCATACGGTCATTACCACTGGTAACGTCAGACGAAGGTGGGAAGTCACATGTCGCACTAAAGGGGGTTTTGGATCTTCTACTGGAGTCATGACTCATGAAGTTACTCTAGGGCACGAATCTGGTAACACATGTTCGTGCTCTTGCAATAAGCCGAAGCTTCTTCATATGACATGTAGCCATGTCCTGGCCGCGTGCGCTAAAATTAAGCTTGATTCAACATCGTACGTGTCGACGTTCTACCTAAAAGATAGAGTGCTTAATGCATGGAGTGCTGAGATCCTCGGGTGGAGGTCCCTCCAACACCTAGTTGAAAGTGGGGGTGATAAAAGGATCTATGTGCCATACTTGGATCTGTTGAAGGCTGGTAAGGGTAGAAGACAAACACGGTGCTTAAGAAATGATATGGATGCATCCGAAGCGGGAGGGCCTGCGCGGCGATGTGAGGACTGTCTTCAGTACGGGCACCACACTAAAGATTGCAAGAACAACAAGGAGGGCACATCTTCTAGCATGGAACCTAGGCAACAACGTGCGAGGAGGAATAGAAGGGGCTCTCAGAGGGCTCATGATAGGGAGGATGGAATTCTGCAGTAGTTATCATCTACACTATCTGGTTATTTATGTTCGGTCATGATATGTGTGTTGCATTACGTTGTAGTTCAATAGGTGATTGGTATATGTTAGTCAATAAGTATGTGTAATATTTACTTTATTCTGGTAATGTTGTAGTATTTTATTGTAAGGTGTTACCAAGTTTGTAACGTTTGTAAACCTATTTCGTAAGGTGTGGTCGAGTTTGTATTCGTACTCTGAGAAAATTTTATTCCTTGCTTTCATGCATTATGTACTTTTTTGTATATGCACTTGATGAAATTTCTAATTTACCCTTGCTCACAATGATCGTCCAGATATGGAAGAGGAGTGGCCTTACCCGTTGCTTAGCAAAGAGATCGATGCACGACATCGTGTAAAAAAGATATCTGATGGAAATTCTTGTTCTACTCTAGCTGTCTTGATACCGCGTACAGCCGGATTGTGGGGTATTGATCCACGATGGAAGCCGAGGTACATAAATGGTTAAAGATCACAACATAATGATATCGTACTATCACATATCACAATGTGACTAATAAATTTCATCATAGGTTGTCAGCTGCAAGTCTTCTTACCTTCGTTCAGATGACGCAGGCAAGGATGTATTATGATGCTAGAGAACCTAAACAAAAACAAATGGGGGCACATAGCAAGCGACGACAAAATATCGACAAGTCCCTACTTATGGCACTGGTTGATAGGTGGAGGCCAGAGACACATACATTCCATCTACCGTGCGGAGAAATGACCATAACTTTGCAGGATGTGTCTATGCTCACGGGGTTGCCCGTAGCCGGCCAGGCAATTGTACTTCCAGACCCTCCGGAAGATTGGAGAGATGATATTGTATCACAATATGCATGTATTCTGCCACAGTACGCTACCGGTGATACAGACGATAATGAGGACAAAATATTTTTCTCTGAAAAGGAAACTCATGGCCCCACATTGAAGTGGTTGTCACAGTTTGAGGTAATTGAATATTTTTAATTAAGGCATAATCCGTTCACATTCACATGTCTCACAACACATTGTAACACATTGTTTTTTTGTTAGGTGCGATATATGCCCGACGATGTCCAAGAGTACCAACTGACGTTGTACCTTGAGGCCTATCTACTTTGGCTGTTTGGTTGGGTGATGTTCACCGGCTCGCACGGGAACAGTGTGGACGCCAGACTTATCCCCCTTGCTAGGCGAATTTCTGAAGGTAATGTAGCGCCATCTGCACAGTTCAGCTAGGGATCAGCCGTCCTTGCAGCCACATACCGTGGATTCTGTGGCGCTTGTCTTAAGATCGCACAGAAGGAGGCGATTTTCACGGGGTGTCCTTTTTTGGTCAAGTTGTGGTCGTACGAGCACTTCTCGTTCGGACGTCCATACATGAGCGTGGCCGTGGCCCAGCAGGACGATTACACCGATGCAGTTGATGATCGTCCTACCTTCGGTACTCGCTGGTGCTACGGACCGGTACGTATGCTTGCATTAAAGAAATATTTCTGTCAATTCAATGATACTGCATAACTAAATCTGCAATCTCCGATCGTGCAGCCACAGTGGGCGAGAATCCAGGTGCACAATGTGTACGAGTACTTCACCGAGTCGTTCGAAAGCCTTAGGGAAAACGAAGTTCGATGGACTCCGTACACGAATGAAGAGGCCAATTTGCGTGCACCAAATGGAGTTAGCATCTTATGCTACCGCGATGAAGCGTACTGGATGACACGAAAAATATTGGTGTACGACATATTTGTCGAGGGGTACAATGTTCAAAGGTTAATGCATCAAATGGGATTGTACCAGCAAGTCCCAGTGCCTACTGGACTTCACCTTCTACCAGATATGCACACGTATGTTGTTATTTTACATCGCTCTAATTTATGTGCTCTCCAACATTGCGAGATATAATTAACATCTAGTTGTTGTATTTTTGTTTCAGGCAAAAGAGGCAAGCTAACAACAGGTATCGTCGATCTATGCACTTAAGGATGACCCCCTGGATAGAGGCGTGGTCGCAAGCATTGAATGATGTCGTCCACGAGACAAGGGCATACGACCACAACACTTACGAGCAATACATGGCCTGGTACTCATCGCAGACTCGCATCCGGCTGCTTGCACCCGAGGATCCCGACGAGCGAGGTCCACTGCATATTGAGCAAATATATGATATGCAACACGCACCCCCCGCTCACTTGACGGTACTACTCGCATTTAATTATTTTGTAGCATCGGTTTCTCCTTACACACGGGGTTCCAATTTCTAACACTGTTGCTCCGTTCCATGCAGACCGACATTGCAGGGGAGTTAGTAAGGGAGGTGAAAACTTTGTGGGAGAAGCTTAGATATGGTATCGCGGGTACCAACCAGGAAGTCATGGCCGCGGTCGACTCCCTCCGTAGAAAAGGTAAGCGAATCATGCGGCTCACGTTGTGCCGACATTCCTCGGACGTCTATACTACGGCAACATCAAGAAGAACATTCGAGCAAATGCCGGAGCATCCATCCACCTCTTCCCGGCCATCCACCTCAGCTCGCCCTTCAGCCTCCGCGCGACGATCCACTGATGGTCGTGCTGCAGTAGGTCAACTTCGGTTCATGAGGCACCAACTATTTCGACTATCCCAGAAATCACTCAAATGTCGGAGCGCCTAGGAGGCTTTGGTCCAACCCAAGGTAAAATATGTTATTACACATTGACAAAATAAGTGCCATTTATATTAAAGACTAATTTATTTGTTCACAGCACAACCGGAACGGGCCCACTACATAGCTCTGCGCCCATCACCTCTCAAATCCAGGGTGGGTTTGCGGCGTTCGTTGGTACGGGATAGCTCATAAATAGACTGATTTATTTTCCTAATGGTTTATGTGAAATGACTAAATGATGTTTTCCAATTGATGACAGAGGGAACGCGAATGGTCCGTCCCGTGCCTCGGATGCCTCATGCAAGCCCACATATGATTCCTCAAATGACTCCCGATGTGCCAACCTCACACTGGCAATGGGGATTTGCACCATTTGCAGGTCCGTGTACATTCAATACCATATTGTCACGCATATGCCAACTGGAAATTTTACTTGTTGTTAATGAATTGCGTATACAGGGACTAGCCAAGGTATCCCTACCATACCGCGAGTGGAAGTAGAATTTGTCGGTCAAGGAGGGTTTACGTCGTTAGGCGGTCAGTCTCCACTTACATCTAATTTCGCGTATTTATTATGAAAAATTATTAATTTTTAGGAGCCTTATTGACTATTTATATCCACCCCATCGTAATGAAATTCCATATATGCAAGCACCGTCAACAGGTTTGGATTTTTTTTTTGTGTTACTGTTGTTTGCTCCAGCTTTGATAATTTCATTGATATCTACATTGCTTTTGTAGGGTCATTTCGCCCTGAACTAATGGCAGGGTTTAGGCCTTACACTGCATCGTACGGCGACATGTCCAGCTTCGGTGGAGGGTCGTCATCGGTACCCAATAAGCTTCGGGCTTCGCAAACTGATGATGTGCCCCAGATGACACAACCCACACAACCAGACGATGGCGATTTACAAGGAAACAACAATGACCCGCGTAGATCTAACCGTGAGCACCATGAGCCAAACCGTCTGTCACTCTCAGGGCCTCGACATGCCGCAGGACGAAGGAAAAAAACTACAAGTAAGCGAGCTGACACATCTAGGACTATGACTAACCATGATGACGAGTAGAAGTTAACATTATGTCTTCATGTTCACTGGCAACCCTGTCTGAACCTTGCTATGCTTGTGGCTTTCTATTACTATTCACAAACATTATTTCTTTGTACTGGTTAATCTTCATGTTATGTACGATGTTCTATAGTTCATAAATATCTCATATGTGTACGCCCTTTTTTGTACGCAGTTCACACATATGATTTTTGGTTAACTACTAATTATTCATACGAGAGCTAACAAAAATTACAGAATTCACAAACTAAATTAATAGTGCAGTTTCAATGCTAATCGTGCGGTTCAAATTGGATATTACTTTTACTTTTACATACTCTATACTTAAATTACACACTAATTAATTTGTATAGAGATGCAATCATACGCACCTAAAATGGCGGGACATGCAATCATATGTAAAATGCAATCATACACCTAAAATTACTTTTTACATACTATATTTCCAATCACGGGATAGTGGGCGAGAATCAATCATTCATAATTAGACAGTGAAGATTCCTCCCCGCCAAAAGTGCCTTCGTCGCATAGTAATTAGTAAATCAAACAGTTAAACAGCATGTATCGCGGCATGTGATGGTCCCTTTGTAATTATTCACTTCACAAGTGAAACAGTCCGACGCGCCGTCGTCTCTTCCTAATAATTGTCACTGCAGCTTCTTGCAATCCACTATAAATAACAACCAAAACTAGCACACAACTACATCTCATCTTCATAAACGTTCTGCTGCTTCCAACTTTGTGTTGCATATTCTTAGGTCCGATCTTGTGGTAGGAACTAGGTAGTTGGTGAACTCGCTCTATGTTGTTCGTTCACTCGCAGCACGGTTCCTGTCACAAGATCGAGTCTGTGAATATACAAATGTGATTTTTTGAATACATTCTTACACCCACTCTTTTTTTCAAGTTCCAGCATCCGTTTGTGAATATACCCTACTACTGCAAATTCATAAATTGGGTATATATATTCTTAGGCCCGGTCTTGTGGCAAGCACTGAGTAATTCGTTAACTCGCTACCGGTTCTTGTCACAAGACCGACTATATGAATATGCAAAGGTGGTTTTCTCTGTGAATATTTTCTAAATTCCTATTCTTCGTCAACTTAGTAAAAATTGATCCGAATTATCTCTCTAATCCTTTATATATTTTTCCTATATTCTAAATTCGTATATTGTTTCTTTCCTATCTGTATCTGTAACTGACATCATTATTTTGAAAATTCCAAGATATTTATTTTTCTTCTCGTAGCCGCATACACAATCTTTGCCTAGTTTCAATATATACATATTTCTTATGTTCATTTATGTTTATATATGTTGCACACATAATAAAAAATTATACTTTCTACTCCCCCCGTCCCGGAAAAAATGAATCTAGTACTACCATGTGTCACATGCAGTACTAGGTTGGTTTTTTGATGGGACGGAGGGAGTACGTAGCAACGGCGACATGAAATATTAGCGATTTGCACAACGGATTAAACTAGCGATTTGCACAACGGATTAAATTAGAAGTTTGCACAATTAGCTCGCGGTCTCGCTCTCTCAAAGAGCGAGACCAAGCCGAGGTCGCCTGCCCCCGCAATGGTACCACGCTAGGAAAGCGCGATACCGTTGCGCTCTCGTTGCCGCGTAGCGCGAGACCGCCCCGGTCCTGCCTCGGGCCCCATATGCGTGAGTCCAGCCACGCCGCTTCGGTCTCGCGCAAGCCGACCGCGATAACGCATGCGCTATCGCGCCCTCAAAGAGCGAGAGCGCATCGTGCCCCGCGTGCGTCAAGCGGCGTCGGACGGCCCACGGTATCGCTGCGAGACCGCTTCGCTCTCGCGCTATGCGAGCGCGATACCGATGCCATCTCGCTCAATTAGCGATATCGCCGCCGCTTTCGCGCGTATATTACGCGATATCGCGCTCTCGCCGTTTCAAGGAGCGATGCCAGTATAATTCCGCAAATCCGCCCCTAATCAGTTTATTCTTACAATTCCGATGGAAAACGCTACTATTTTCAAATTTTTTTCTAATCCATTTGGGCAGATGATGGAAGCGCACGCGCCCCGACTTGTGCCCTGCAGCTGCTGGGGAGCTCGGTGAACGGTGCAAGAAGATAAACAGGCTGGCCGGTGGAAGAAACTCAAAGTGGATGGTTCCAAAAATTAGATGTTCAGTTTTGTAAACTAGGGTCTGATGAAGCATCAGTCGAACTTATTTTTTCTCTTTCTAATTAGTTCCAAAGGACAAAGCTTATGTGTCTGTCTTCCACGTCATCTCGCAGGTTGATAGTGTAGTTTTATGAAACTTCAATATACCAGAATATATATAGTTAAGTACAGATAAAGTGTGTGGTTTTTTATAAGTTAGACCTAAAAACATGTAGGGTCGTGAAATCAGAAAAACTACTCAACGACTACTCAACAGTATTCTATAGACACGGAATAATTACTACCAGTAAATATCTAGCCCTCACTCCCCACACCACCTATTCAATTTTATTATCTCCTTTATCTCTTCCTATTTCCTCTCTTTCTTACTACCATCCTCATGAGCACGGAGGTGACAATGGCGACTAGCTGTGCGGGTTGGCACATCAGGCATGGAGGAAGCTGCCGTCACAGCCACCGCCATTGCTGTTGGTGGAGGTGTGGGTGGAATAGATGAGGAGATTGTGAAGCTGTTTGTGGGGTAGATGCTCAAGCACATGATGGAGGCCGAGTTGCTCACTACATTACAGGAGGTGGCCATCGTCGAAGAGGTCACCATCATCAAGGACAAGACCTCTTGTGGTGCGGATCCATACACTCAGATCTGTTATCGCGACCCCCAAACTTCTGCGTTGGCTTGTTTTGGGGTTTGATTTGGGGTTCTCTACATATTCTATGGATGTTTCTACGACCGTGATTACTTTTTCCTAGAATCGATTTTCTTTATTGGTTTTTATTGAGCTTTCTCTTGATAAACATATGATTTTTAGTTCTTATTGTGATGATACTTTAGTGGTATCATGACACTTGGTACCTATAGGTATCCGGTCTAGTACCCAGGTACCAAGTCTGGTATCTATAGGTATCAGACTTGGTACCTACAGGTATCAACATGGTACATAGGTACCATGGCTGGTACATATTGGTATCATACCTGGTACATAGAGTATCGGATTTGGTACTCAGGTATTATGTTTGATACCAATAGGTATCATACATGGTATCGCATACGTATACAGTGACATTAGCATTGATGTGATACCTATAGGGTATCTGACCTGTTACTCAGGTATCATGTTTAGTACCAATATGTATCATACATGGTACTGCGTACATACAGTGACATCAATATGACGCCATCAATTAAAGTATCCCGTCCAGACGGGATACTGTTCCATAGCAGCCCTCTTGTGAAATTTACTATTACTATTAAGATACGAAACTATTTCGAAGAGAAAAAGGAAACTCATGGTAATTTGTCAAGTTATTTTTTCAGGGAAAAAACACAATTGTCAACATGAGAAGGCAGCAATTCTCCGGTACGAAAATACAGGCAAAGAACCAAAGACCATGCATTTACAAATGAAAATGGTTTGACACAGATAGCTATCATAAATTAATTAAAGAAGAGAGTTACCCGTGCCATCACCATTAGACTCTGCCGACAGTCCATGACCCCTGCTCACCAGGTAACCATCACTTGCTACCCACAGGCCACAGGACAGTTGGACAAATGTGTGCCCACCCTGCTGCCCACATGCTTCTTGTTTAAATTCACTTGCAATTATGGCCCAGAAATCATCAACTGATTCCCATATCTTCTCCTTTATGACCTAGCTTGAAAAAAAAAATCTTCAAAGTAAACTCCACCCAAGTTTCCATCAATCAATCAATGAGATTTAATTTATGCACCATTATTTCTTTTCGTACAACCCAAATTGCACCACTGAATTAAACAAGAACCACATAAATTTCCCTCATCACATTAGTGCTAACATAAAATATTAGTTTAATTTTAGATATTTGTTCCTTCATATCCAAATCCATCCACACAAGTGGCAGCTTTGCCTCATGTCCAAATCACGTGTCCATCTTCTCCTATCTCATCCATCTATAAGGATGGTTCGTATCATCCTCACTCTCTCTGCACTGCTTCTCGCTTCCGCTCTGAACTTAACGCTGAAAAAAATATCTTGGAGTGTAACTGTGTAAGCTTTGCTCAATGGCGGAGGAGAACAAATCCGGCTCCGGCGACCTGATGGCGAGCGGCAAGGTGGTCGCGGAGGCGACCATGTCGGTGTTCCAGCAGAAGAGCGTGGAGGGCGTCGACAAGAAGGTGGTCGCCGGCGCCGCCGCGGACCTGCTGCACTCGGCGTCCACCTATGGCAAGCTTGACGACAAGCCGGTTGGGCAGTACATCGACAAGGCGGAGGGGTACCTCAAGGACTTCAGCTCCGGCAGCGGCGCCGCACCGCCGCCGCCGGCAGCCGGAGACGCCGCAGCGCCGCAGCCAGCGGCGGAGGAGCCGCCCAAGGAGCCTGCGCCGGCTGCTGAGGAGGAAGGCAAGCCACCGTCGTCGGAAGGGTTCGGTCTTGACGACGTCATGAAGGGGGCCGAGTCGCTGATGGAGAAGAAGGGCGGCGAGGAGGAGAGCGCCGGCAGCGGCGGCGCCGCTGGTGGGCTGTTCAAGATGGCGCAGGGTTTCATGAAGTAGGAGAGCTCTTTGGCTAGCTAGCTGCATGCATGCTTGTCTCTGGATTGTGGCTGTGCTTTAATTTGCTTGTTAATTAACTGATGATTTGTGTGAAGTTTTGTAAATGTTTCTCAGCACTGTTCTTAATTCGTGTGGTGAATAATAAGAAGACAGCTACTTTATGTGTATAAAGCCTGTTTTTCTCCGTGAATAAACTAATTCTAAACTACTAATTAATTCATTCACTACTTAATATTCTTATGATAGTTCAAGATTTATGGGGAGACGATGGATAAATTATGTGGCTATGATTTTGTTTGGGCTGTTGCCAATGTCAAACTTATCAAACATATCGGTATACTAGAGTTTTAGTAGTACTTGAAAATAGTTAAAAAAAAGTTGTTATAGTGATTGACGGTCATTATAGACCAATTTTGACCATCAATACTTGGCCAAATAATCTATTTCCACATTTACTTAGTAAAATATTTGAATACAGGAGATTATCATATAAATGGAGGAGAAATGGTGGAAAACACCCGTCCAATCAGTCAGAGGTCGACAATTAACGAATAAATATACGATAGGGCTAAAACTCAATGAAACACTTGCATTTAGGTCCAACCGACAAACCATTGGACCTTAGACCCACCATACAGGAGCTTGGAGAAAGCTCTGGGCCAGAGGGACCAGCTGGCGGCCGACCCCTGGGGTCGGCTGACAAAGGCCTAGCTCATTTGGCCCAGAAATTCCACAAGTCAGTAATTACCAATCTCCTGTGTTGGTTGTGACCGTGTCGTTTGCTCCAACAATCATCAGGAGGACATATGGCAAGAAGAGGATGAAGATACCCTTCGGATTCCATAGAGCATCTCCACCCTTCCAAGCTTCCTCCCCCTATAAATACGCCTCTCCTTCATTTCAACACACACTAAGAAGGACAAGAAAAAGAAGCTCTCCATAGTTCATACTTTGTTCTAGTGCCAGTGGAGTTAGGAATAGAATAGTGCTCTAGTTCTTCAAGTCTTCCGGGAGAATCCGGGTATGGTTCTAGTAGCTTATATCCCTCTTGTAATACTTTATTGTACAATAAAATATTCTTGTTTATATAGTTTTGGTCCTTTACTTTATTTGCACAACTATTTGAATATCAACTTTAGTCTAGGCTCATTTTGCATTAATTATATGTCCAGCTTACTGAAGATATGCAGTGGTATTGGCTTAGGGTTCATTCATATGATTGCTCTTTGTTATCTACGGAGATGTAAAGTAATATTTAGTAATATAAGCGCGATGCTTAGATTATTGAATATCATTAAGTACTGCAATATGCCACGGAATTGTAGAGGTAGGCCACTGGTGGTGATATCCCAGTACGGGTATTCCTCCACGTGCGTATATAGGACTAGTGCGGGTAATCCTCCCTATTCATAACTGGTTGGTTGGGCATGATGGATTGTCGTAAGGTACGACAATCAGGGGTGATTTCTCGATATGCCATGAGAGCATAGTTAGGGGTTATAGCCATATAGTTGTACATTAGCAGGTGTATACTAAAATAACTATATACTAGAAGTACAAAAATGAGGCTTATCTTTATTCTTCTCTACTTAGCCTAGATTTATTATTTAGAGAGAGTTTTCTAATAATGTTCCAGCAGTGTGTCAACCTACCCTTTACCTTATGGTTAATTAACCCCTGCAGGGACTTTGATCTACATAAGTATGATATGAATTAGTAACATGGTATTCTCTTGACCATATTTCCCTTGGGACTAAATAAATACGATACCCCGGAATACTTCCGGGTGAAATGTTACAACGGTATATCCGTGTGCATGCGGATTTATATCTGTAACCGTAAGAAATACCGACTAATGTTTTCGGGCATCATTGCTAGAATTTATATTCCTAGCAATGTTGTTAAGAAAATATCAATAAGCTTTTCTGGTGCCATGGTAGGGAAGATATTTGGTTTAAGTGTTTACACATGTTATTAATTAATATCCACCTATGTTGGATCACTGTCCTTTGTAGGTTAACCTTGGTCGTTTTCACTTTTATGTGAAAACAGGATAGTGCATGACAGGTTTTGATTTACCGACAAATTTCAAAGAAAATCCTGAAGCACTTTTATGGAGAGCTAAACCCTGTGTCATCCTGTTGACGATGAAATTTGGTAAGCATATGAATCGGAATCGAGATCCAATCCGGAGAGGATTTAAAGATGTGCAGGAATCTTGGAAATAGAGTGCGCATCGGCTGGAAATCTGTATCGGCCAATACCGAGTTTATTATGGTTGGCCGATACAACCAATATTGGTTAGATTGGTTACGTGATCGGTGTCGGATTCAAAGGAAAGACTTCGATGATATTCCCAGGCGAGGATAGAGTTTAAGATAGGCAATTGTATCTATTAATTAGGATTTGGTGTAATTTCCTTATAGATATTTTTGGTAAGAGTTGTATCGGTTATGGACTTGTTTGTCGGTTAGAGTTGTATTAGGGAAGTATGAGTCATGTCCGTTATGGACAAGTTTGTATTTTCTGGTATAGATATGAGACCGAGGTCTTATAAATAATTAACATTAGTTCAATAATTAACCTTTTCTTTACTTTATTTCGATGAGTTCTTTCTTTTGAGTCAGGCTGCATCAATTTCGATCTGCGACTAAGAGGTAAGACTTGTTATGGCGGTTTGAATTATCGAAATTAGTGCTTACATCTTTATGACACTCTAATCCTATTTTGTGAATCACCGACTTATCATATACATTATTCAATCTAGAATGACAATGTGTTCTACTCGCATCGGCTTATTTTTATTTAGGGTTTTGCTGATAACGGCTAGATCATCCTGTTGGTAAAGATTACTTAATGTATCCACCATCCTGAAAAGATGATCATCGGCTGTCTCCTCATACTTAATGATGCATCAGTTTAGTTTGATCTATTAAGACGTGTTTAGAATCATAATCTCTAGCCTGTTTTATGGTCATTAATAAGGATAGTATCGGGATTTCAGCCGATCTTACCTGATATAGTTGTTTTATATAGATTTATATCTTGTTTAATATACTGTATCTACCCCTTATATTGGGATCTCAACTAATATAAATATATTGAATTTCTTATCAATTTAATTGTTGTTGGTTTAATATATTTACTTTAAGATAATATCCTAGTATAAGGTAGTATCGGAGCTATAACCGATACATACTTAAATTTGGATATCGGCCATGACATAAATTTAGATATCGACCCCGTAGGTTGGCCGTCCAAAGGAGGAGGCCGCCGGCTTTGTCTCTTTGTTGGGAAATGGCTAGTGGGCCCCCTTTTTTCAAATATGGCCATTGGGGCTCCCCTTTAAATGGAGGGTGGCTGTTAGAGGAGAGATGACCCCATTCAGAACATTTTTCACTCCTCTCTTAAGCTCTCTTGCTCTCAAATTTCATTTCAAGTTTTGTAGTGTTTGTCTCAAAATTGTTCCCTGCATTTTGATTTAATGTTTAGCATTTTCTAGTTGCTTTAGTGTGGTGCAAGACCAATCGGTGGGTAGAATCGATTTTGTTTCACTAGGTTAGCCCTCGCTCGAGTTTGTCTTGTGCTCTTGTTCATTTGTTGCAGCTATCAAGAGAGGATCAAGCTCAAGGTCAAGTTGTGACCATGATGAACCAAGCACGCCTTCCTCCGCCGATGTACCCATGGCGGAGGTGGACACGACACAGAGGCTCCTCGTCGACTCCGACCTCGACCTCGCAGGTGATCAGGAGATGCAAGCCTACAATATACTAAAAGATCGGACATTTCCTCACACCCGAGCATATGACACAAACCTTTTACAAAAGATAGGTATGGATGTTGATTTCCATAATGTTTGGCAAGCTATAGGATGGGATAAATTTGCATGTGTAGATTAGACAGGTTCTCGCTTGCTTACCATTCAATTTTTATGCACCCTACTAGAAGCTGATGATGGTATTTCTTTTCGGTTTTTCCCGTAAGAAGTACTACTTTCTTGGAAGGAATTAAGTCTGCTCCTAGGCTTTGGCAAAATTTGCAAAATCAATTTTAGGAAGGCAACTCCTAAATTTGAAAAGCATAAGTTTTGGCAAAGTATCTCAGGTGAACCATTCTGTAGGAAGCCTAGAACTAATAACATCCATAATCCTACTTTGAGACTTATGCATAAATGGCTTGGTTTAACTCTTTTTCCTAGAGCTGATGTTAGGATTGTTCGTGAAGATGAACTAATTCTTTTGTATGCCATGGTAAAGAAAATTAAAGTTTCACCTGTGCAATGCATGATTCATCAATGGTTACGATATTTCAAGTTAACCGGTCTAATTGAGTTCACTTCTCTAGTTTCTCGTATAGCTTATGAAGTCGGGGTAGTGTCAGATGCTGAGATTTCCTACATTTCCACACCGTGCTCATATGTTAATGAGGCATATCTGGTACAAGGCCACACACTCAAACATGGCCTATGATTCACTTGTGTTTTTGTTCCTTGGCTATACAAATGAAATCCCGTTACCTAATCTAGGGTTTTATTTGTATAATTGCTGAGTGCTAACCATTCCTCTCCAGTCATTAGAGTACGCATAATGTTCCACGTAGGGTGACACAAAGCATGGCAAGAGAGGCACATCAAGAGGTGTCATCCTCTTCACCGCCAATGCATATGTACGGGCCGATTGGGTTCCGACCGAGGATGCTCCCGGTTGGACTCAGGTTCTTGAATAGGAGATTAGAGGTTCATCTGGGCAAAGCGCCAGTGATAGCCGGTGGTGCATGGCTTAGGAGATGCTTTGGGGCTAGACTCGTGCTCCTCTAGCTCGAGTGGCTTGGCTCCATTCACCAGATTGCATCGCTATGTCTCGTCTCGAGGGGACTTGGGTGAACTCACTCGGAGGATAGTCACTCTTGAGCCGCAGACTGGAGATATCCCACATATGCTAGAGGAACATGTCATGCAGACAAAAGAGTGGCAGCAAAATGTTGATGCACAACTATCCAACTTCAACAACATGATGCAGCAACAGCAGGCCGACTGGTAGGCCTACTTTCGCCACCAGGGATTCAACCCCTACCGTCGACCATGAGCAAGAAGCAAGCTTGGGGGGAGATGCCTCTCCCTCCACTGAGGTGACTTGTATCATTTCCCTTTCATATTGCATGTATCATTTCCTTTTGTATTGCATTTGTAAACTTGAAAAAAATAAAAATTTGCAAAAGTAAAAAGAACAAAAAATAAGATAGATTTCCCTATGCTAGATAAGACTGCATAGTTCTCTATGTTGAGATGATGAATAGTTGCTCTGTGTTGACGGTGGAATTTGGTAAGCATGTGAATCAGAATCGAGATCCAATTCGAAGCGGATTTGAAGATATGCGGAATTTTCGGAAACAGAGTGTGCGTCGGCTGGGAGTCTGTATCGGCCGATACTGAGTTCGATATGGTTGGCTGATACAGCCGATATTAGTAAGATTAGTTACATGATCAATGTCGGATTCAAAAGTTGGACTTCAACGACATTGCCAGGCGAGGATAGAGTCCAAGATAGGCAATTGTATCTATTAATTAGAATTTTATGTAATTTTCTTATAGATATTTTTGGTAAAAGTCCACCTATGGGAATTGTTCATCTGTTAGAGTTGGATTAGGAAAGTGTGAGTCGTTTCCATCATGGACAAGTTTGTATGTTCGAGTATAAATATAAGCCCGAGGTCTTGTAAATAATTAACATCAGTTCAATACAATCTCGGTGCATTGCCACCTTTTTGGTTATTCTGTTTCGACGAGTTCTTTCTTTCAAGTCGAGCTGCATCAGCTTCGATCTTCAACAAGAGGTAAAGCTTGTTATGGCTGTTTGTGTTATCAGGATTAGTGCTTACATCTTTATGACACTCTAATATCGTTCTCATGAATCACCAAGTTATCATATACATTTTATAATCTAGATTGACAATGTGCTCTATTCGTATCGGCTCATCTCTATTTAGGGTTTTGCCGATAACTGCTAGATCATCTTGTTGACTTAGATTATTTAATGTATCTACCATCCCGAAAAGATAATCATCGGTTTGATTGTTTAGATATTATGTTTCTCTTCATACTTAGTGATGCATCAGTTAAGTTTGATCTACTAAGTCGTGTTTAGAACCATAATCTCTAACCTGCCTTATGGTTGTTATAAGGATAGTATCGAGATTTCAGCTGATCTTATCTGATATAGTAGTTTTACTTGGATTTACATCTTGTTTAATATATTATATCTGCCCCTTATATTGGGATCTCAACTATTTAAATATATTGAATTTACTATCGACCTAGTTGATACTAAATTAATATATTTATCGTAAGATGATATCCTCGTATAAGGTAGTATCGGAGCTATAGCCGATATATGTTTAAATTTGGACGTCGGCTATGGCATGAACACATGTAATCGTTATTTTATGGTACTTTGGATCTAGACAATTTATACTGTCTTGGTTAAGTCTGATATATCCCAATTGCTGATTTCTAAAGTAATATCGATTTATAGATTACGTAATGTTGATCTTTATAGCCGATGGATCAAGTTTAGGGTTTATTTATTCTTATGAATATGCCTTATAGCCGATTCACCATGCATTGCATCGGCTAGTTTTCATTACGATACAACGTCGGCTTTCTAGCCGATCGACTATCGTTCACTAACAATATTTGCATGTTTAATCTTGTTGATTGAAGGATAAAATCAACTGGCACGCCCTAGAACCCGAAGGCAAGCTTTGGACCTGCACTAGAGTAAAGCAAATCTCTCATGCTGCTGTGTTTTACATCAACACGCTTTTGGCACGCCCATTGGGACTTCATTATCATGATGCACAGTATCACAGAAGTTACGGAAGACAATATCATACCCATAAGAGTCGAACATCTGAACGCAAAGCAAAAAGAAGAGATGAAGTTATTAGAGCAACTCTGATAGAGCTGGAATGCCCGATTTTTCGGTGAGTGGAGGAAAATTTGATTTGATGGAAGTAGGCCCTCACGATCCGACTACGACGAGCGAACCCGAAGCGCCAATGCAATCGCTGAACCAACTCCCTATGGTTACCGACCTTGCCGGTGCAAGATCAGCCTGATCACGAAGATCGTTTCCTGTCCATAATCGAAGAACGAACAAGAAAATGAAACGAGCAATCTCAATATCACTCAAGGTGGAGTTCTGAATCAACACGAAGACAACGCTGATTTGAAAGCATGGTATATCGACGAGACAAGGCATCAGCAATGACATTGTCCTTCCCGTTCTTGTGTTTAATAATGTAAGGGAAAGATTCGATGAATTCTACCCATTTAGCATGACGACGGTTCAGAATTGTTTGTGTACGAATATGTTTCAAGGCCTCATGATCAGAATGAATTCTGAACTCGTGATGCCAAAGATAGTGCTGCCATGTTTGCAAAGTGCGCACTAAAGCATAAAGCTCCTTATCATAGGTAGAATATCTCAGGCTAGCACCGCTTAATTTTTCACTAAAATAAGCAACCGGTTTCCCTTCTTGTATCAAAACAGCACCTAGCCCAATACCGCTAGCATCACATTCAAGCTCAAACACTTTAGTAAAATCAGGCAATTGCAAGAGGGGAGCATGTGTTAACTTATCTTTCAAAGTGTTGAACGCTAGCTCCTGCGAATCACTCCAAGCAAACGGCACACCTTTCTTTGTAAGCTCGTGTAGAGGTGCTGCAATGGAGCTAAAATCATGGACAAACCTGCGGTAGAAACCTGCAAGTCCAAGAAAACTCCGAATCTGTGTGACCGTCGTCGGTGTGGGCCATTCCCGAATGACATCAATCTTGCTGCTGTCCACCTCAATGCCCTGTGGAGTAACAACATAGCCAAGAAACGAGACACGTTGTGTGCAAAAGATGCAGTTTTCGATGTTACCAAATAAGCGGGCAGCACGCAATGCATCAAAAACAGCACGCAAATGTTGGAAATGCTCTTCCATAGACTTGTTGTAAATGAGGATATCATCAAAATAGACAACAACAAACAAACCTATGAAGGGCCTCAAAACTTCATGCATTAAACGCATAAAGGTGCTCGGAGCATTAGTCAATCCAAACGGCATAACCAACCATTCATATAACCCAAATTTCGTTTTAAAAGCCGTTTTCCATTCATCACCAAATTTCATTCGAATCTGATGGTAACCACTACGCAAATCAACCTTAGTGAAATAAATGGCACCACTAAGCTCATCTAGCATATCATCAAGGCGCGGTATAGGGTATCGATAACGAATGGTGATGTTATTAATAGCACGACAATCTACACACATACGCCATGACCCATCTTTCTTTGGAACAAGTAACACAGGAACCGAGCAAGGGCTAAGAGACTCACGAATGTAACCCTTATCAAGCAACACCAGCACCTGGCGCTGGATCTCTTTCGTCTCATCTAGATTTGTACGGTACGGGGCGCTGGATCTCCTTCGTTTGGAAACTGGGCGCCTGGGATGAGGTCGATCTGGTGCTCAATGCCACGGAGTGGTGGAAGACCCGGTGGCAAATCCTTTGGGAAAACATCAGCGTACTCCTGCAAAAGATTAGCAACAGCAGGGGGAATATCCAAAGGCGGGGCATCATCAAGTGAAGCGAGCATACTAGAGCATACAAGTGCATAACAGGGAAACTGAACATCACGTAGATCATCAAAATCAGCACGTGTGGCAAGTAAAACAGGGGCATGCAACTTGATTTCAGAACTAACAGAAGTGGATGGTGGTGGTTCAAGGTGTTTTGCAGTTTTAGTAGCTCGAGCAAGATCATCTTTGACAATTTGTTCAGGTGTCATTGGGTGTATAATTATTTTCTGACCCTTAAACATGAAAGAATATTGATTCGAATGACCATGATGCAAGCTATCAATATCATATTGCCAAGGTCTACCAAGTAACAAACAGCATGCTTCCATAGGGATAACATCACAATCAACATAATCAGAGTAAGCACCCATAGAGAAGGGAACACGCACCGAGCATGTTACTCTTATTTTTCCACCATCATTAAGCCACTGAATGTGATACGGGTTCGGATGCTTACGAGTGGGTAAAGATAATTTTTCTACCAGCACAGTACTCGCCAAATTGTTGTAGCTGCCACTGTCGATGATGATGCGAATCGACCGCTCCTGTACAACGCCCTTAGTATGGAACAGAGTGTGGCGTTGGTTCTTCTCGGGTGAGGCGACCTGTGTACTAAGAACACGCTGCGCAACAACGGTGTCGAGCGTGGTCTTAGTGGCCGTCTGCACGAGGTCGAGCTGATCGAATTGCTCGTTGGCCGAAGTGACCGTGGAGTCAAGCCGTTCATGCATCGTGTGCATGTCCGCGGCAAGTCCATCAACTTGAGTCCGCATGTCCTACAGTTGTGCATCCTTCGTGTCGTCGTCGTTTGCCATGGTTAGCGCAAACAGAAAAAAAAACAAAATCGACGACAACAAAGGTGTAACGGCTCACAAGGCGCTCACTACAGTGCTGTTATCAAATTCTTATCCGTGCTTACGAAGCACACAGGGGTGAGCTGCAACCAACAAGTAGTACCGGCGAGAGATTGGAGGAGCGATTGCCTGGAAAAACAAAGTATGCTCATCATAGAACTATGTGGAGTTCTGGGTAGGCTGCACTCAATGCAAGGGTTAGCACAATCAAACAATAATGCAAAGTTGAATAATAGTGCTAACACGTAACAAAGCTGCTGGACACAAGTGTACAAGTGGAACAAGAGTAGAGAAAACAAAAAGGAAAAAGGAAAACAGAAAAGGAGAAGGGCGCAGGAAGGGGCGCCTAGGCACAGGCGTGTGTGTGGCGGCAGGAGGATTGGTCCTGCCCAACGAAACCGACCAGAAAGGCAACCACGTTTCTCTTTCCCTTTTTTTTGTTTTTTTGTTTTTTTCCCGGAGAAACTCACAAACTGATTATATGAATAAAGGAATACCAATGAGCAAATTACCACAGACAGGTTTTCTGAGCAAATCTCTCTCTCTCTCTCAAGAGTGAGCCGAGATCAGAAACTAGGCAACCTATATATTTTTTTCTAGTTGCTTTCCTTTTTTTCTGTTTTTTTTGGGATTGCACACTTCTTTTTTTTTGACTTTCCAAAACACAAAACAAGGAAAGGGGGGAGGGCGATCAAGGGGTCGGCGCAAAACCGGGGATGCTGCGCTCCAGAGGAAAAGGTGGTGGCGCACTAGGGTTCAAGGAAAAGGAGAAAAAAAAGACAAGAGAAAACACAAGTGACCAGCAACAATTGATGCGTACGACACACAAATTCACGAACGCAGATTATTGAAAGAAGGTGCGAGGCTCAAAAGGGTGCTAGGACAAAGATCTAACCTGAATTTTTTTTTGTTGGAGCTTTTCTGGTGGATGATGAGGAACAACTCTCAAACTAAAGGGATAGAACTCAATAAACTCACCGATCAACCTGGAAATCTGATACCACTCGATAGAGCTGGAATGCCCGATCTTTCGGTGAGTGGAGGAAAATTCGATTTGGTGGAAGTAGACCCTCACGATCCGACTACGACGAGCGAACCCGAAGCGCCAATGCAATCGCTGAACCAACTCCCTGTGGTTACCGAACTTGCCGGTGCAAGATCAGCCTGATCACGAAGATCGTTTCCTGTCCGCAATCGAAGAACGAACAAGAAAATGAAACGAGCAATCTCAATATCACTCAAGGTGGAGTTCTGAATCAACACGAAGATAGCGCTGATTTTCGCGTGTTCGAGAGTAGCAAAAGCTATATGTAAACAAAACTCAAATCGGAAAATACAGATAGCCTCTATCTAAATAGAGGAAGAAAGGGGGCACGCCCCTGGCGGCCAGGAGGAGGAGGCACGCGGCCAGGAGGGGAATACGCGCATGCTCCTAGCGCCCAACCCTAGGTGCCCACACATGGGCCTCATGTTGGGCCAGTTTCTATTCTTCTGGGCTTTCATTCTTCAGTAGCATGACGAAGTTTAATTCTCTCGCACGGGACTGAGTGATTGGCCCAGAAGGTGGCGCCTGAGGTGGAGGAGCATCTGCTGGTGTAGATGTACTCGTGTTGTAGTTGGTGTTCTCATCAAACTCCAGTCATAGTATTTGCATTCGTTCACAATGACTCGGCATGGTACGATAATGCAAAAAAGCAAAGTCGAGTTGCTACCTGGTGGAAGCATGGAGCCAAGCACATCTGGAGTAAACGATGAGAAGGGCAAAGAGGTTAAAACCAAGTCAGGCAATGAAGAACTCCAGACACTACAACATCGCATTGACTCGGCAGTGCATCACTCTTTGATCAATCAATCCGGCGTGCTTGTCAACACATTGACTAACATGGTCAAGACGGTGGTAGACTGCACTATAGCTGAGGAAAATCCAAAAGGACCTATTTATCTTCCAGAAGGTACTTTCCCAGGTTATAAGGCTGTGAAGACTGAAATTGGCGGGAAACAGCAGACGGCTTCAAGATTAACCTAGATTCAATCGGCTCCTATACGCAGTGAACCTATTCCAACAATATTGGAGAGACAACAGCCGTTACATGGGGGCAGAGCTCAACTTAGCTTACACCAGAACAATTGATCAACATGTTAAAGATGAAGCCACCAGTTGAAGAGTCGATTCCTCACATCCCTTTGGCATCACAACCCATGGACCACAACCACCGCTGCAGCAGCTGATAGGAGCGACTCAACCAATTGGTCAATGGTACATACCAGAACCACCTCTAAACATACCCTAGCAAGGTCTGGGGGGCAACTTTAATTACCAATATCAACCTCACTCTCCGCAGGTTCGGTATCGGCTAGAAGGATCACCACAATTCCAATACCCACCTCAGCTCAACCAATATGAATAGTTGCCACAACAGTATGGAGGAGGGATGCAACAGCAATCTTGGGCCGATATGATCACTGACGTGATGAGGGAACAGTTTGGGCTCAAGCCTAAGGATAATGGCAACATATATCGGTATCCATATCGTGAATACTTTGATTGAGTGCCACTACCAAACCAATACAAGGTGCTAGATTTCTTGAAGTTCTCAGGACAAGATAATGTGTCCACCTACGAGCATATCAGCTAATTCCTAGCGCAATGTGGGAAGCATCGGCTACTGAGGCATTGAGGGTTAGATTGTTTCCATTATCACTATCTAGATCGGCATTTACTTGGTTTTCTTCTCTACCTTATAATTCTATCAAGAGTTGGGCCAATCTGGAAAAACAATTCCACAAATACTTCTTTAGTGGAATTCAGGAGATGAAACTGTCAGATTTAACATCTATCAAGCAAAAATCGGTCCCAGATTATATCCAGGGATTCAGAGATACAAGGAATAGGTGTTATAGCTTGACCTTGACCGATTCACAATTAGCCGATTTAGCTTTTCAGGGATTGTTAGCACTGATAAGAGAATGATTTTCTGCTCAAGACTTTAAGAGCTTAGCGCACCTAGCTCAAAAGGTATCGGCTCATGAGATACGATTCCAAGAAGCCAGAAAATTCGTCAAGAAGATCAATAATGTCAACAATGTCTACAGTTACGATTCTGACTCCGAAGATGAAGACCCAAAGATTAACGCAGCCGAGTGGGCTAGGAACGAGAAAGCGGTGGTGTGCCAATGGGTTAAAAATTTCTGGAAGGGAGGAAAGATATGACTTTGACATTACCAAGGCCGATAGGATATTTAACTTGTTTCTTCAGGAGGAACAAATCCAATTGTCGGTAGGACATGTGATAACATCGCCTGAGGAATTGAAGAAGAGAAAGTATTGCAAATGACACAACACAGGATCACACAGTACCAATGGCTACAAAATATTTAAGCAACAAATTCAATCGGCTATAGAGCAAGGCAGGATCATATTTGATGAAGCCAAAAAGGCGATGAAAATTTGATGGAGATTATTTCCTAGTAAACATGGTACATACTGGAGCCGATAGCAGATGGACCAATAGAAGCAGGTACCAGACTAGGAGATTTAATTCGGCTAGTATGATCAATAAATATCAAACCAGACATCAGAGGGATGAAGGAGCATATGAATACAACACTGAAGATTGCTTTGATCCTCATTGGGGTTGTGAATTCTTTAGATTTTGCTGGAACGAAGGGATGAGGTCGCCATCTATTGAGGATTGCCCTCGGTGTGGTGATCCTGATGTAAGATACATTGGAAGATCAAGAAAATAAACCAATAATGAGCATCGGTCAGTTCAGAAAAAACTACCCATTCACCACAGACATGGGCCGATTCATCAAGATTATTTTGAAGATGAATCCGGAGAGGAATCAAGGACCATGAAACCATAATGGTGTCTATCTCGCATCTTTACTAAGAACCAAAAGAGACATGTCCAGAGGATGAGGAATAGAGAGCAATTGCAAGAAGTAGAAGAAGAGATCGAGCATCGGCTGAAACGCACAAGAAAGGAGTGGTGCGTCAAGAGCAAGGTTGTACTAGCCGATGAGGTTAAATCCGACAAAAACAAGAGTCTTGCTACAGATAAAGGAAAGGCAGTTGCTTCATCTTCAATAAACATAGTTTTTGTGATACCGACTGAGTATAGAGTAGGACAAGCTACAGAGGAAATCCTCGAGGAATCATCGGCTAAGTTGATATTGTCACCACAACAAGCTATATTTGAAAAGCCAGAAGGGACTGGATATCGGCACTTCAAACCACTGTATGTTAAGGGATTTGTCAATGGTAAGCTGATGTCGAAGATGTTAGTCGATAGACGAGCAGTTGTTAATTTGATATCATATGCCACTTTAAGAAAGTTGGGCAAGACTACAGAAGATTTGATCAAGACCAGCATGGTTCTGAATGATTTTGGAAGGAATCCATCAGAAACTAAAGGAGTTCTAAATGTTGAGTTAACCATCGATAGTAAGACAATTCCTACCACGTTCTTTGTCATTGATGGAAAGGGTTCCTACAGTCTATTGCTGGGATTCATGCCAACTGTTGTATACCTTCGACCATGCACCAGAGTTTGATCCAGTGGCAGGGAGACCAAATAGAAATCGTTCCAGCCGACAGGTTAGTTAATGTAGCTAGTGTCGATTTATCTATTTGAGAGATGGAAGGAGTTGATTGTTTATCCGGTAAGGTTTGGCAAGGAGATTATCTAAAAGTGTCTGACTATGATATATAGCCAACAGGAGATGGAGAGCCTCAACTATTGCTTTGAAGGCGCTGTGGAGGGTTCAAATTTCTACACGAAGGATGCTATAGACAATCTTGAGGGCAAACTCGGACAAGGATTCATGTCGGCCGATGAGTTAGAAGAAGTAGATATTGGACCAGGTGATAGGCCTAGGCTGACATATATTAGTAAGGATTTATTAGTTGAATTCAAATATAAACTAGTAGAGTTGTTGAAAGAATATAGAGATTATTTTGCCTGAAAATATTATGAGATGCCAGGACTTAGCCGATCGATTGTTGAACATCGACTCCCTATTAAATCAGGCTATCGGCCATATAAGCAACCCCCAAGAAGATGTATAGCTGGAATGTATGATGCTATTAAGGCCGATATTACAAGACTCTATGATGCTAATTTTATCAGACCATGCCGATATACTGAGTGGATTACAAATATAGTGCCAGTGATCAAGAAAAATGGCAAGCTTAGAGTTTGCATTGATTTCAGAGATTTGAATAAAGCTACTCCTAAAGATGAATACCCAATGTTGATTGTTGATTTATTAGTAGATGCAACATCTAGACATAAGATTATCAGTTTCATGGATGGCACTGCAGGATATAATCAACTTTTTATGGCTGAAGAAGATATCCACAAGACTGCGTTTAGGTGCCCTGGTGCAATCGTCCTGTATGATTGGGTTGTTATGATTTTTGGATTAAGGAGTGCTAGTGCTACGTATCAAAGAGAAATGAATTATATTTTTCATGATCTCATGGGCGTGTTGGTCGATATTTACATAGATGATGTGGTTGTTAAGTCAAACAAAGTTGATGAGCATATAACCTATTTAAGGAGAGTCTTAGAAAGGGCACGAAAATATGGTTTAAGGATGAACCATACAAAATGTGCTTTTGGAGTATCGGCTGGACAATTCCTCGGATTTCTGGTGCATGAGAGAGGGATTGAAATTCCTCAAAAAAGTATTAATTCTATCAGAAGTATCAAGCCAGCAGAAGACAAGATAAAATTACAATCCTTGATCGGCAAAATCAACTTTGTAAGGCGATTTATTTTTAATTTGTCTGGCAGAATCGAGCCATTCACTCCGTTACCCAGGTTGAAAGCCGATCAAGAATTTGTTTGGGGGGAGAAGCAACAAAAGGCTTTGGATAGTATAAAAGAATATTTGGGTACCCCTCCAGTCCTCATTCCACCACACCGGTGGAAAAGTTGTGCTTGTGGTTATTTTTTCATGCACAAAGTTAAGGCATTATTTACTCTCTAATGAGTGCATGATAGTTTGTAAAGCCGATGTGGTAAAATATATGTTATAGCCTCTTTTTTTGAAAGGAAGAATTGGGAAGTGGATTTTTGCCTTAACAAAATTTGACTTGAGGTATGAATCGGCTAAGGCAGTTAAAGGGCAAGCGATAGCCAATTTCATAGTTGAACACATGAATGATTCCATTGAATATGTTGAGATCGTGCCATGAACTTTGTTTTTTGATGGATCAGTTTATACTCATGGATGTGGCATCGGCTTAGTAATCATATCGCCTAGGGGGCAAGTTTTGAGTTCGCCTTTATTATTAAACCTTACTATACCAACAATCAGGCTGAGTATGAGGCAATATTGAAGGGAGTACATCTGTTGAAAGAGGTTGAAGTTGATGTTATTGAGATTATGGGAGATTCATTGTTGGTGATCAGCTAGTTATCTGGAGAATATCAGTGCAAAAATAATATCTTGATGGTTTATAATGAGAAGTGTCAAGAGTTAATGAAGACTTTCAAGATGGTTTCTTTGAAGCATATTCCTCAAGAGCAAAATGCTGAAGCCAATGATTTAGCTCAGGGTGCATCGGGATACAAGCCGATGTTAAAAGATGTGGAGGTAGAAGTTGCATGTATGTAAGCCGGTGATTGGAGGTTTGAGATTATTGAAGACTTAAAAGATCCTTCCAGATCGGCATCAAGGAAATTAAAATATAAAGCTCTTAAATATGTTTTGTTGGACAATGATCTTTACTATTGGACAATTGATGGAGTTTTATTAAAGTGTCTGAATCTTGAGGAAGCCAAGGTTGTCATGTGTGAAGTTCATGAGGAAATTTGTGGTACTCATCAATCGACTCATAAGATTAGATGGCTAATTAGGAGAGTTGGATATTGTTTGGCTGACAATGCAGGAGGATTGTTTTAGATATTATAAGAGTTGTTAAGATTGTCGAAATTTGGAGCTATTCAGAGAGCATCAGCATCGGCTATGAACCCAATTGTCAAGCCATGGCCGTTCAGGGGTTGGGGAATTGATATGATCAGCTAAATCAATCCACCATCAAGTAAAGGACATAAGTTTATATTGGTAGCTACGTATTACTTTTACTAAGTGGGTTGAAGCTATTCCTCTCAAGAAGGTGGATGCTAAGGATATCATTGAATTTGTGAAGGAACATATCATATGCTGGTTTGGATTGCCACAGACGATTACAACTGATCAAGGGTCTATTTTTGTCTTTGATGAGTTTGTTGAGTGTGCCGACAGCATGGGGATTAAGTTGTTGAATTCTTCACCATATTATGCATAAGCTAATGGGTAGGCTAAGGCATCTAACAAGAGTTTGATCAAGTTGGTTAAAAGAAAGATTGTGAAATATCCAAGAAAGTGGCATACTATATTAGCTGAGGCATTGTGGTCCTATCGGATGGCATGTCATGGTGCTATACAAGTTCCACCATATCAACTGGCTTATGGGCATGAAGCTGTTTTACCATGGGAAACTAACATCGGCTCAAGAAGGATTTCTTTACAAAATGAGTTGATGGCCGATGATTATCATAATTTGATGGTTGATGAGTCAGAAGAGTTGGTTCAGTCAAGGTTGCGAGCCCTAGGAAAGGTCAAGAGAGATAAACAAAGGGTTACTAGGCATTACAATAAAAATGTTATACCAAAATCTTTTGAAGAGGAAGAACTTGTGTGGGAATTGGTGTTGCTGATAGGGACAAGGGATAATAAATTTGGTAAATGGTCACCGAATTGGGAAGGACCTTTTCGGATTCATAAATGTGTCTCAAAAAGAGCTTACATGTTAAAAAGACTTGATGGAGCAGTTTTTGAGAGGGCTCTTTATGGAAAATACTTGAAGAAATATTACCCAAGTCTTTGGATTGGTTCATAATTGGCTGGATTGTGCCGATGTATGACAACCGATGTTGATTACATCGTCTTTAGATGGCTGATATGAATTATCGCCCTTAGACATATTATAAGTTTGCAGCATGATGTTTTCTACTACAGACTTGGGGGGCATGAAGGATAAATTTAGGATTTAAAATGCTAAATTGTACCACCATTTAAGAGTAAAGACCAAATCGGCTCGATGGGCTCAATGGCCGATACAGATATATTACAGCAAAATGAGGATAATGTTTGCAAATCATGATTTATTACATCACTCCAAGAAGCTTTGGATTGCCGATATCGCACGTAGGCGAATTTGTTCAACTTCGTTTATAATTCGCATGTCGGTGGCTTCAGAACCTGCGATTGGTTCAAGTGATTTGCTAAGAGATGCCAGGTGTTTAACTGATGATTTGAGCTTCGACTCTGGATTTTCAATGGCCCGACGGAGATCGGCTAGCTGCTTTTCTGCTTCCAAAATTTTCACTCGGCATTGTCTTAGTTGGACCAAGAGTTTAGATTCTTCTTGCCTCAATCTGTCCAGCTCTTGCCGAGTTGATCTGGACCAGCCGTTAATTCATCTACTTTGGACTTCTCTTCATTGATTTGTTGTCGGCTGTTTTGGATTGTTGCCTCAAGTGCTGTATGTTCCAGCCGATCTGCAAGTTTTTGCTTTGCTCTTTCAAGCTTGAATTTGTGCTATTAAAGGAAGACTACTGGTGATATAGCATCTATGGGATCTTTAGGAAGTTGATCTTGGATTTCCTGGAATCTTGATCTGATCGATCCACAATCTACAACTAAGACATCCAAAGAAGACCCTAGCCGATTAACAATGTCAGTTAGCCTTGTCCTCAACTCATCAGGCACTGGAGATTTGGCCTTGCTCGTTATGTCTTCATCTTCTTCATCTAAAAACTGCCTTATGTCAAAGGAAAACATATCGGCTAAAGTCAGCAAGAGGAGATTGTCATAAGTAATGAATTCAAGTGTGGCTGATATATGGGATAATTGAAAATGTTCTTACACGAATTGGGAGAACTGAAACTATGGCAGTTGTTTCTTCTAAATGATGGCTCCTTGGAACCGATGGTGTGTGTTCACTTGAAGCTGACTAATGGGGAGGTGATGAAGCTCAAGAAGGCTATAACATTGTTAATTATTAGAAGAGTATTGCTAAATATGATAAAATTAAAAGGGAAAGGTTGAGTGAATGAGTACCTGAGCTTTGCGAGGACAACATTTGGAGTTTTGGCCGGGCTCGATGGATCAGCTGGAGGTGTATCGGCTCGTGAGTTCGGGCTAGCAATTTGTTCGGTTTCATTGATTTGAGTAGCACCCTCATCAACTTCTTCTTCCATCTCTGCTTCTTTGAGGTACTCTACCACGTCTGGATCAACAGGAGAGAGATCATCGGCCGAAGATTTTTGTTTTTTGGCAGGAACTTTCTTCATGTCCATGATAGGTTTAGTAGCAGCCTTTATTGTCCTCTTGCGTTTGCCCACAATGGTGATCAACTGTCTGATTTGGCCTTGAAGAAGTCCTTGATGGCAGGGTCATTAAAGCCAATAGCGCAAACAAAAGAGGCTAGTTCGGAACGACGTCGTCTACACGATAGTGCAAACAAAAGAGGCTCAAACAACAAAGAACATCATATAAGAAGCAGTAGCAAAGCATAAAAATGGGTTCTACACAGTTTAAGGAGAAATTGGCAATTTGAACGGGTCGATTCCGAGTTCAAACGGTCAAGATATGCCCATTTGAAATTCGTATGTTATTCAAGTGGCAATTTACGAATTTGCAATTTATTCCTATTTATTAATATTTTTTTCTTAACACAAGGGAGAGAGAGTGGAGAGGTGGTGGACCGAGTTCACCATGCGGGCCCCATGGTCAATCCCTCGACCAACCGTGAGCCGGGTGCACGGGGTGGCTCATGGGCCAGGGCGGTAGTGGCTCGCCAGCGCCGGCCAGGCACACGATGGGTGGCCAGGCTACACCCACCGGCGACCACGGCGCTGGCACGGCGGCACAGCGGCACGGGCGCACAAGGCGGCGGCGGCGAACGGCGGATGGGAGGAGAGTGGATCCGGTTCCGTATGGAGGTGGAGGCAGGGCTCTGATGCTCACCGAGCGAGGCGGAGGCGTGCACTGGGTGCGGACGGAGGAGAAGAGCCCAACGACGACCTTGCCGGAGCTCGGGGCGGTCCCGGCCGATGCCTAGCGGCGGCCGGAGGACACCACGGCAACGGGTCACGGGCGGAGCGGCGCGTGGGTGGTGGGGGAGCAGATTGAGGCGGGTGGCAAGGTAACAAGGTAGAGGAGGCTATGGGCCTCCTCTTATAGGTCGCCGGGGAGGGGAACTGCCAAGGAGGAGCTCGGCCGACGGCCATTAATGGTGCCGGTTCGCCGCGGCCAATAAATCTCCACCGGCCACAATTTTTGAGGGGAGCATTTCCCCTCCCTCTATTGAGGGGGAGTGGGCGGAGGTAGGAGGAGGCTGCAATAGGTGGGCCCCTCCTATCGGTGGCAGCGGCAGGGAGGCGGCTTGGCTCAGGCCGAGCTAAGCCGACACGGGCGTGGGATGGGTCGGAAGATGATGGCCCTGGAGGGGAAGGGTGCAGAGGGCAGGTGGACCGAGCCAGGGAGGGGAGGGAGGAGGGGAAGATTGGGCCGATAATGGCCCAAAAGCAGAGAGGGAGTTTTAATTAGCTTTCTTTTGAAAAAGTCCGAGAAAGGTTATTGTGGCATTAAAATTATTTGTATTGCTCTTAAAATTGAAGTAAAAATTGGTTAAATATTTGGAGGCATGAGGAATTCAACGAAAATTCCCACACACCCGTGTGAGTTGAATCTTGATGTCTTTTAATCGTTGAAGGCTAATTTGACTTTTAGAATTTCTCTTGAACCATTTAAAAGGGTAGGAAAATTTTAGGGTGCTTTAGAGCATGACACTCTTGATCAACAACCAAGTTTTTATCCTTCACTCGGGACGAGCAAATGTTTAAGCTTGGGGGTTTTGTTGACGGTCGTTATAGACCAATTTTGACCGTCAATACTTCCAAAAATAATAGAGAACTAGCAATATTTGCATACATATTTATTTATAAATTTTCTAGTTCCACATGTACTTGGTAAAATATTTGAATACAGGAGTGCTGAATATAAATGGAGGAGAAATGGTGGAAAACACCCGTCCAATCAGTCAGAGGTCGACAAGTGCTGAATAAATGTATGGAAGGGCTCACAAACCCAATGCAATTGGGCCCAACCGACACACCACCGGATCATGGACCCACCATATAGGAGCTTGGAGAAAGCTTTGTGCCATAGGGACCAGCGAGGGGTCGGCCGACCCAGGCCTTGCCCAGCTGGCACTGAAATTCCACAAGTCAGTAATTACCGACCTCCTAAGGCCGTTGTGACTGTTTCCTGTGCTCTAACCGTCATAAGGAGGACACATGGCTAGAAGAGGATGAAGATGCCCTCCGGATTCCATGGAGCATCTGCACCCTTCTAAGCTTCCTCCCCCTATAAATACCCCTCTCCTTCATTTCAACACACACCAAGAAGAACAAGAAGAAGAAGTACTCCATAGTTCATTTACATTGTTCTAATGCTAGTGGAGTTAGGAATATAATAGTGCTCTATTTCTTCAAGTCTTCTGGAAGAATCCAGGTATGGTTCCAATAGCTTATATCCCTCTTATAAGACTTTATTCTATGATGAAGTATTCTTCTTTATATAGTTTAGGACCTTTACTTTATTCACACAATTATTTGAGTACCAACTTTAGTCTAGACTCATTATATGGCTAGCTTACTGGAGATATACAGTGGTATTGGCTTAGTTTTCATTCGTATGATTGCTTTATGTCATCTGTGGAGATGTAGAGTAATATTTAGTAATGTAAGCGTGGTGCTTAGATTATTGAATATTATTAAGTGGTGTTATATGCCACGGAACTGTAGAAGTAGGCCGCTAGTGGTGACAACCCAGTATGGTTATTCCTCTACGTGTATATATAGGCTAAGAAAGGTTCCTAGTGCGGGTACTCCATATCCATAACCAGTTGGATGGCCATGACGGATTGTCGTAAGGAACTCGACAATCAGTGGTGGTTTCTCGATATACCAGGAGGGCATAGTTAGGTGGTTATAGCCATATAGTTGTACATTAACAAGTGTATACTAAAATGATTATATACTAGAAGTACAAAAATGAGGCTTTTCTGTATTCTTCTCTACTTAGCCTAGATTTATTATTTAGCGAGAGTTTTCTTATAATGTTCCTTCTGTGTGTCAACCTACCCTTTACCTTATGATTGATTAACCCCTTAATAGACTTTGATTTACATAAGCATGATATGAATTAGTAACATGGTATTCTCTTAACCATATCTTTCGTTGGGATTAAATAAATATAGTACCTTGGAATACCTCCGGATTGTTGATGAAATTTGGCAACCATATGAATCGGAAACAGGATCCAATTCGACGCGGATTTCAAGATATATAGGATTCTCGGAAACAGAGTTCGCATTGGCTGAAAGACTGTATCGGTCAATACCGAGTTTAATATGGATAGCCGATACAGCCGATTTTGGTTACGTGATCAATGTCGGATTCAAAAGAAGGATTGCAATGATGTTGCGAGGCAAAGATGGAGTCCAATATTGGCAATTATATCTATTAATTAGGATTTTATATAATTTCCTTATAGATGTTTCGGTAAGAGTCCGCCTAAGGGACTTGTTTGTTAGTTGGAATTGTATTAGGACAATATGAGTCATGTCAATTACGGACAAGTTTGTACTTTCGGGTATAAATATAAGTCCGAGATCTTGTATATAATTCACATCAGTTCAATCAATCTCGGCGTCTCGCCAACCTTTTTCGTTACTGTGTTTCGACGAGTTCTTGCTTTCGAGTCGAGCTGCATCGGTTTCGATCTTCGGTGAAGAAGTAAAACTTGTTATGGTGGTTTGCATTATCAGAATTAGTGCTTACATCTTTATGACACTCTAATTCTATTTTGTGAATCTCTGAGTTATCATATATATTATATAATCTAGATTGACAATACTTTCTACTTGCATCAACCGATCTTTATCTAGGGTTTTATCGATAATGGCTGGATTGACTTGTTGGTTTAAGTTATATAATATATCTACCATCCTGAAAAGGCAACCATCGGCTTGATTGTCTAGATATTATTCTTCTTTTCATACTTAATGCTGCATCAGTTAAGTGTGGTCTAATAAGTCGTGTTTAGAATTATAATCTCTAGCCTGCTTCATGGTTGTTAATAAGGATAGTATCGGGGTTTCAGCCGATCTTACCTGATATAGTTGTTTTACATAGTTTTATGCTCTGTTTAATATGCTATATGTGCCCCTTACATCAGGATCTAATTTAATATAAATATATCGGACTTACTGCCAACCTGATTGGCGATAGTTAGATATATTTGTTATAAGAGAATATCCTAGTATAGGGTAGTATCGGAGCTATAGCCGATACACACTTAAATCTGGGCATCGACTATGATATGAATACATATAATCGTTATTTCATGTTATTTTAGATTTGGGCAATTTATACTATCTCGGTTATGTCCGATCTGTCTCAATTGCTGATTTCTAATGTAATATTGATTTATAGATTATACAACACTGATATTTATAGCCAATGGATCAAGTTTAGGGTTAGTTTGTCATCGAATATGCCTTACAGCTGATTCACCCTACACTATATCGGCTAGGTTACATAACGATATGACATCGGCTTCCTAGCCGATCGATTATTGTTTACTAATAAAACTTGCATTTTCCATCTTGTTGATTGCAGGATCAAATCAACTGGTACGCCCTTGAACCCGAAAGCAAGTTTTGGACCTACACTAGAGTAAAGCAAATCTCTCAGGCCAATCTGTTTTTTGCATCAACACAGATGAAATGCTACAACAGTATATCCGTGCGCTTGCGGACTTATATCTGTAATTATAAGAAATACCGACTAATGTTTCGGGTGTCATTTTTGGAAATTATATTCCTAGCAATATTGTTAAGAAATATCAACAATAGTAAATCCATAATTTGCAATATTTATCGATGGACACCCTAAGATTGTGGCTTTAACCCATAGAAACTTTAAAAACTTGGTAATTTACTAATCCCTTCATCATCAATTATAAGATGGTTTTAGTTGTAGGATGTCACACCCTGGAGTTTCCCCTTCTAGCTCTAAATTCATAAAATAAATTGCCTAAAAGAAATTGTTCATTTAACCAGGAGCAAACCCTAAATTAACAATGTGCGAAATAATCGGAATCGTCAGGGAGAATTCTTTTTTTCGAATTCTCTTTGCTTCAAATCGTTAACAGGACTTTCAGCGGAATATGCAGAGCAGACGAAGTAATAATTTTAATTTAAAATATCAGGATTTGAATTAATAATTCCTTCCTTCCCCTCCTTTGGTCGTGAACCTTCCCGGTTCACTCTCCCTGTTCGCGGTTCGTTGTATCCACCGATCCCTTTTGCTGCCGCGGTTTCGTTTTGTATGACGAGCCAAGTCTTACTCCTATTCCGGTTCAGTTTCTTGTTTCTTTCCCAAAATGGCACCGCATTTGTTTCCCCCACCTTTCCTTTTTGGGCTTCCTTTTCTCTCGTATTTCTTTTTTCCCCTCCCCCTTGCCGAGCGCCACCTTTACCCCCCCCCCCACTGCCGTGCGCCCCCTTCCTCCTTGGGCCGGCCCAAACCGCACCCCCCTCCTCCACCTCTATAAAAGCCACTCCACCCCCTCCCCTGCGCCCCCAACCCTAGCCCGAGCCGCCGCTGCCATGCCACCGGCAGCCCTAGCCGCCCGCTGCCCTAGCCGCTGCTGCCATGCCGTCGGCAGCCCTATCGTCCGCTGCCCTAGCCGCCGTGCTGCCTCACCGCGTGCCGCTGCCGCTGCAGCCCTTGCGCTGCCGCTGCAGCCGCTGCGCGTCGCTGCTGCCGCGTGTCGCTGCCATCTTGCTGCCGTGCCGCTGCTGCCGCGTGCCGCCGCCGCTGTGTGCTGCCACGTGTCGTTGCTGCTGCTACCGTGCCGCTGCCGTGCGCTGCCGCTGCTGCCGCATGCCTACTGCTGCGCCGCCGCCGGGCTGCCTCACCGCGTGCTGCTGCCGCTGCCGCAGTCACGCCGCTGCCGCTGCGCGTCGCTGCTGCGCCGCTGCCGCGTGTCGCTGCGCTGCCTCGCCGCAGCCGCGTCCGCTGCCGTGCCACTGCCGTGCCGCTGCCGCTGCTGCACCGCAGCCGCGTGCCGCTGTCGCTGCCACTGCCGTGCCGCCGCTGCGCTGCCTCACCGCAGCCGCGTCCGCTGCCGTGTTGCTGCCGTGCCGCTGCCGCTGCTTTGTCGCATACAGTAGTCGTGCTCCCGACCCGTTACCGTATCGCTGCCGCTTCGTCGTGTCACTAGCCGCGCCGTTAGCCATCTAAAACCCTAGCTACCTAGCAGCCGCCTAGCCGTGTCGGTTCATCGACTTCGCTACCGCCGCACCTAGCCATAGCCGCTGCCGTGCCCTCGCCGTGGTACGTATGCATTCTCTAGCCGCTCGCTGCTTACGCTCGTGCGTAGTGTGGCGTAGTGTCATATCGGTTTGATCGTACCGAGTCATTCTAAAACCCTGGAGTCATTCTGAGCTGCCGGTTCTATTCGCCGGTTCGGTTGACCGTTTGCGTGGTCCCGTGCCACGGTAGGTTGACTCGTCGAGTCGCTGACCCGTGAGGCTCATTAACCGGAGTTGGTTTTCCGTCAACCTTGTCCGTTCGCGGGCGTTAAAGCATATCAATTGAGTAAGGTTTTTCAGTTAATAGTAACTACATAGTTCATGTTCTAAAATTCATCTAAAATTGAGCTCTACATGTCTGTTTACTTTTTATGTACTGTTTATTTGGTTTTTATTAGTGTTTTTCCTCGTTTTGCGTGCCAACGTGTAGATTCCGCCGTTTCGGACGATCGCGTTCGCGAGGAAAAGAGTTCGGAAGATCAATCGAAGAAGCAAGGCAAGTCACACATTCCCCTTGAGCATTTTGATCCCATTTTATAAAATGTTTTATCGTTTACAAATAAATTGCATGTTTTGCTAATTACATGGGAATAGGGTTTTCCTATCCGCTCGTTTGTGCCGTATTACTTGATGTCCTTTCTTTGTCAACCTTGGGTGATAATTTGACTAGCTTGTGTCTCATGTTGACCTAGCTAGAATTATTTTACGCTTAGCCATGCTTAACACCACTAGCTCACAATATGGGATAATCACATTATTTATTTCTAGTATCTTGATGAGCTGCGTGCTCGAGACATATCGGCCATGTTTCGTTGGTCGTAATTATCCAACTAAAATATGGATTAATGGTGGGCTGTGGGTGTATGGTTTTGCTAGTCGCACCCATGGCAATTAAGGACCGGTTCTCAGGAAACCCTGGAAGACTAACAGTGCTTACCACAAGCAGGCATGGGTAACTGTTGGACTTGTAGTGTAGCTTTTCCCTAGCTGACGCATCCAGGCAAGGGTGGGCGTGATGGAGTTGGGTCGGTGGGGGTTTACCCATTGATCGGCTGCCGGATTCACCAAGGCACGAGAGGGGGCTGCCTACCTTGGATTTAAAGGTGGGGGCGAAACCTGAGGTGTGGTGCGCTTGGTTAGGGCGAGTTATGCGAAGGGTCTTGTCACGATTTCCCCCTTTGCAATACCATGGTGGTATTTCGGGGCATGGCAACATGTGTGGAATCGTGTCTTGTGGGTACAGTTGCGCACCTCTGGCCAGAGTAAAACTATTCGAATAGCCGTGCCCGCGGTTATGGGCGATCAACCAGATTCACCGTGATTAGTCCCACTTTATTAATTAACATGATTTAATGAACTGGTTTAGTTCAGGTGGAATGGTTGGGCCTGTTCAACGTGGTGTAGCGTTGTTCAGTGGTGATATTCAATCTTGCCTTAATTAATCAACTGTTTTACCGTTTTCAATTATAAATGATTACAACCGCTTTTATGCAAATAGCCACAAACCTTCCTTGTCTCCCCTTTGCACGAATGCATCATTGGTGTGGCTTGTTGAGTACGGTGGTTGTACTCAATCTTGCTATTATTCCCCTTTTCAGAAGTGTAGTGCTTCTGAGCTGAAGATGAAGTTAGAAGACCAAGGCTTATACCCCAGTTGAGTTTTGCCTGTGGAGTGGAGCTGAAGCCCCGCTAGGATCGTCGCCTTTTTCCGTTGCTGTTTTCTTTTCGGTGTGAGGACTAAGTGCCTCTTCTGTAAGTATTTACGCTTTATTTTCGTTTGGATCTGTATATTAATTTGTCGTTTTGTGTACCCTGGCTTGATTCCTGGACAGGGATTTATACGCAAAATCGTCTGGAAATTTGGGATAAATTTCCGGGCGTGACATAGGATCACACAACAAGAAACCAAGCCAACCAGAGGATGGGTAAATGGTTGGAACACCAAAAACCTAAAACTTTTAGCGGAAATAAAAGTTACCCTCGAAACCGATGAAGATATTGACGTACCCGGTCTGACCGCTTTGTGCACACCGGTCTAACCGCCTGTTTGCCACGTCTGGCCGGTGTTGTTCGGCTAGTTGGACAGCCACCTCCTTTCTTGCTGCTGCTCGTTGCCGCCGGTATGACCTTCTTGACGCCGTTGGTTAGACCACTGCCTTCTCGCTAGTTTGACCACCCGTACTACTCCGGTCAAATAGCCAAGATCTAGAAAACGTGTATCGACGAAACTTTTGAAAGTAGATTACTTTATTGCATCAATATGTGTTTACAATGTGCATCTAAAGCAATCCTCATCTCACGAACTAGGATTGAAACCTCGCAACAAACCCTAACTATTTATACACACAACGTGGCTGCCCCTAGCCACGAATCCAACTAGAACTAGGACTCCCAATCACATAGGAAAGCTACCGAACCATGGAAAGAACATCCCCATACAACTCCACACTACAATCTTCCTAAACTTGGACTCCAATCCAAATTTGACACCTCTTTCAATACGCACACAACACTACGTATATGTCATATGGAAACCTTCACCTCCAAGTGCATTGTTCTCTAGTCTGAGTATCCTGCATGATATCCTCGACCATCTAGACCTCAACTTCTCCCAAGCCTAGTCCTGATCCATCACCGGCTATACTCCCATGGCCATAAGCAACACCTGCACATGAACAACAAAGAAACTCCATGTCACATACAAATAGAAACTATCTAGAAGTCATAAACATAAAACAATCTAGAAGTTCTATGGAAACAACTTGAAACCAACTCACATAAGGAGTCTGCCGGTCTGACCATTGGGCTGCCCGGTCAGATGGCACCAACAGCACCGTCTACCTGGTGGCACCCGCCCAGTCTGACTGTCCACCAAAGCCGATAACCGAAAATACATCACATTGCATTTTAACCAAACACTCACATTTGACAATTGTTCATCACCAAGATTAATCATCACATGATTCTACATTGGCCTCTCCATCACTCATATAGATTCATTAACATCCATATGAATTTGGAGACATATTTGGAGGACATAATGGATCCATGCATGAATTTATTCAAAATCCAAAACATGTTATAATATGAAACAAAAGAAGTAGAGTACACCGCACCATTATTTTATTATTTCTAGCCAATTTTGTAAGAAATATTTCGAAAAGATAGAATGACCATGCTCATAAGGTATTTTGTACAAAAGGACCCACATGTTGGTCACTAAGAGAGCAAGTCGATGGGGCCCGCCTATCAACAGCTAGTGGCCAGACTGCATGATGTTGTGGGCATGGTCATCGCGACCGGCATGACCCGGGCACAACTGGTGGCGAGGTAAGGACATAGGATAGCACGCAGATGGTGGCTGTGGGAAGAGAAGTTAGAGACACACAGAGGAGGGGCAGGAGAGGCGGCGGTCGGCACAGGGTCAAGATAGCGGCCGGCGCAGCGGCACAATTGAGGACACCATATGTAACATCCCTAAGAATGACTAATCTTTTAAATGTTTTTCTTTATAGATAATTTCAAAAATCCACGTCAAGTTCTTACGTTTCATTCAATTTTTAAGAAGTCGTTCATCGTTCATCGTTTTCCTTTTTCTTTTTCATTTTCCCTCCAAACGTACAAACTCTCCATCTCAAAATCCTCAAAGACAAGTTCGCTTCTACTCTAGCCTATCTCTCCTTCTGTCGTGGACTGTTTTTGTAGGAGAAAGACAGGGCTAGGCCTTGTGACACCTTGCCAACATCCTGCCGATGAGGAGAAATAAAGCGGAAGGAAGAGGAATGGGGTGGGATGCAGCGGTTGAAGTTTCCGCGTTGCCGAGCTCGCCACTGTCCTGCTGAGGAGGAATAGGACGTGGAGCAGCAGCGGTGACCGACCCTTTCGCTTTGAGTCTGCGGACGACCGGTGGGAGAAGGCAGAGCCTGACATTGCTGAGGGTAGGAGATGAAGGGATAAGGTTGCTCGCCAGTTGAGTAACTAGCGAACATTCACGAATTAGCAATCCCCATGCAAAGCTGGGTGGCATAGTCTTTGTCGCTATCACTTTGATGAAGGATAGGACGTAAAGCCACAGAAGATTGCTAGGTAGGCAGGTGGGTGGATCCACCAATGTATCATGGACCACAAAATGGGTCAACCTCTGCTAGCACACGAAATTTAATGGGTAAACCCATATGGGCCCAATATGTGGTAGGCTAGATGCAAGGTCGATGGGTCAACCTAGCTAATTTTTTAATATATTTATTAATTAATTAATTTTAAAAATACATTTTTGTTTTCAAAAATTCAAAAAATATAATCATAACACCCTAGTATATAGCTTTTTCTTAGAATATGGCTCTCTGGAGGACAACAAGGGGATTAAATGCAAATTTTCTCGCATAGCTCGCCTACTTTATATTTTTACAAAAGATAAATTCCACATGAAGTGAATGAAACCAATTTGTATACCAAAATTGTCGAGCTCGAGGAGATCTACAAGTTTTTAGTTGATAACTTTTTCATTTAAATTTTTTTAGGAGTCCAAATATTCATTGCGAAATTCAAAATTTATTTTTACAAAATTTCATATCTATATTTCAAACGACCTCTGATAAAGACAAAAAGTTTATCTAAAACTTTGTAGTTTATGACCTTTTAATTTAAAATTATTTAGAGTATTAAATAAGCATTACTACTTTTTATAGCAGTTAAACCGGTGTGAAGGGTCTAAATGCTCTCATCCTCTGTGAGGGTCATTTTTAAATTTTGAAAAAAAATTAATGTTTTTGTATTTTTTTAAATATATAAAAGAATAAATCTAGCCCACCTGCATTGCATCCATAGGAACTTTTTGGGCTTGGGCCATGATAGTACTCCGTATCACTTACCCGTGGAATAAGTTCACTTTGGATCTCTTAACTTGACAGCGAGTTTGATTTTCATCCTTGAACCTTTGATTTTCATCCTTGAACCGAAATAACAAATTCAACGGATCAAACGGATCAGTGCAATGTTGTTTGACCCAAGTCAACAAGGCTAAGTCAACATGCACCCCACATGTCAAAGCCTCTTCACCCCTATCTCTTCACATATATCTCTCTTCCCCCCTATCCCATCTAACCAGGTGGCGAGCGGTGAGGAGGACAGTGGTCAGCGGACACCGACTCCGGCATGGGCCAACATCGCCCGGTGGGACACGATGGCGATGTGACCTGCAAAAGAACCCTAGAAACCAGGGTGCAAGCTCAAAAATCTCTGAAAAAAATTGCAGCTTGACGCCCTGATTCCTCTCAAAACCGCAAATCCGGATACAATCTTCAGGTATTCCCACAAAATCCGATGGAAAAGGAGTAACAAAAATAGGAAGAAAAATATATGTTCAGAACAAGCGAAGAAGAAATTCCATGGGGAATCCAAGAAAGAAGAGAGGGAGCAAAACAAGGAGAAGCAGCAAGTGAGGAGGAATGGCAGCATTAAAACCTCCTTGAGTTCAACAAGTTCACGGGGAAGAAAGAATGCCTTGCATTGCATCGCAAGACCTCCGTGAAGAACACTCACTTTCTCAGTATCAACACCACAATGCTTCTTGTTTCCCAATAACTCTGTCTATGTTCTGTTTATCTCTCTAGGACGAGCTCAACAGGGCTCTCTTTCCTCTTTATATCTCTAGGACAAGCTGAGAAGGGCAGCTATGGGATGAGCTGTGAGAGAGGGGGAAAAGTACGTGGTCACCTGCTCATGCGCACCGATCGGAGCAGAAGGCGACGCGAGGTGAGCTCAAAAGCAGAGGGAAATCCCAGCCATGGCCGCAACCACCACCACCACCTACAGCTTTCGCCATGTTAGGCCAAGCTTCTGCACTCACTCCCCTCTCCCCGAGCTTCGGAGATGGGAGTCCACTCCCCCGCCGTAGCACTCGACATCGTGCACCCCCACCACGGCGGCCGTGGCTTCGGTGACCATGATGTGGAGCCTCTCCATGTTGTTCTAGGGGGAGTCCTTCTACCAGATGTCGTGCGCACCACATGCCGCTTCACCATTGTCCCCCGCTGGGCGGCGTAGGCCCACGCTGTAGCCGGTGTCCACCAGCCGCCGTCCTACTCATCGCCTGCAGTGGAGGGATGGGAACGGGTGGAGGAAGAGAGAGATAGGTGAAAAGAGAGAGGTGATGAGGCCTTGACATGTGGAGCTATCACGCCCAGAAATTTACGAACAAAAATTCCCAAGCAGAATGTGCATTAAAACCCCTGTCCAGGACCGGCCAGGGTAAATAAACGACAAAGTTGAAATACAGATCCACATCTTACAAACATAATAAAAGTCTAACAAAGGCAGCGGAAAATTAAAGCTAGCTAAACTTGAGATATCTTATGCTAGCGATGTGGTGACTCCACTCCATAGGCATCCTTGACGGTAGCGACGAAGTCTACTCCTCCGAGTAACCTCCATCCAAATAGTACTTCAACTTTGGTGTGGGGGAGACAAAGCAGGACTGAGTACTACCCATTGTATTTAGTAAGTCATACCAATAGAGAAGGTATGATGCAAGTAATTCCAAAAGAGGCTAGGGGTTTATTTGCATAAAACAGGCATTATAAAGTAGTAGTTGAAGGCAGTAAAAACTATTGAAGTAATTAAGCAAAATTAAGCATCACTGTCCAACGCTACACCACATTGCGACAGGCCTAACCATCCACCTAAACTAATCTAGTTCCATTAAGTTAAATTATTAATGGTGAGTTTAATCATAGTGAATCTGGTTGATCGCCCATAACCGCGGGCACTGCTATTCGAACTGTACCCACAAGACACATCCTCATGACACGTTTCCGTGAGCTGGCATGGCACCGCGGCATACCGAAAGGGGTCGTGACAGGACCTTTCACATAACCCTCCCAAACAAATCGCATCACACTTCAGGTTTCGCCCCTTGTGCCTAGGTGAATCGAAAAGCCGCATAGACCATCGCAGGGCCCATCCAAACTCCATCACACCCACCTTTGGTTGATACGTTAGAAAGGAAAAACTACACTACAAACTCAGCCATTGCCCATGTTGGCTTGTGGTAAGCACGGTAATTCTTCTAGGGTTTCCTATGAACCGGTCCTTAAATGCCATGGGCGCGACTATCAAAACCATGCGCCCGCAGCCCACCATTAGGCATATTTTAGTTGTGAAATTTCACGCGCCATTAATATGGTTTTGGTAATTAATGATAAATCCAATTTCATGAGACTAATATTGTTATAAGCATTTCTTTGTCTACTAGTCTCATGTGGATATGAAAGTGGAATTTGTGAGAGGTGATTCCTAGGCTTCATATGAGTTGAGATAGAAATGTCCATTGAAGTTGGACCTAAATCACAAGGATGAAGTGTATGGAGATCAAGCTATATGTATCACTCTTTCTCTGCGTGTACATATTGGTATATTCATATATAATATTTTCATGTGATTACATATGCATGTGAGACTAATGTTTTGTTTGAGCCATATCTTGTTTAGTCTCTTTACATGGAGAACGTGGATATGAAGGTATGTTTTTATTTTAATGTCTATATTTGATAAATGTCTTCTATTCTTGTATAGGATAAGCTCTCAATATTTCATATCTTTTTATGCATACTCTTGCTTCACACAAAAACTTGTATGCATACATTTAGGGGAGCAAATCCTATACCTTAGTTATGCATGTACTTGATTCTAGTTATTCACTTTCATTTAATTGGGGTCTCTACATTTGAGTATATGACACTTGTGGTGTTGAATAATACTCATCAGTTATTCATATCCTTTTACATACGTGATCGGTTGGTCAACATGTGGAGGTTGACAACCAGATCATTGGGAGTAATAATTTCATTGAGTTGAATGAGAGAAATAGGTCCCAAGGATTTTAATGGTATTAATGCTCAAGTAATATCATTACACCTAAAGAGATCAAGGATGACAAAGTGAAAATATTGAAGATGTGGAATATGAAGTGGCTACTATGGCAAGATGGTGAAGGGGAAGCGATGCTTGGTTGTGATGGATCATGCAGGATGAAGGGCAAGCAAGGGGATGGTGCCAAAGAACCAAATCCAGTGGTGAAGGGCGAGTGATGGCTTTGTCATGAGGGACTGTCCGAGGCCATTTGAAGCTATAAGTAACCACATCAATCATTTGAAGAATATATAAGGTGAAACGGTTTTGAAGTTAGTGTCCCTTAAGATAAAGAAAGGAAGATGAAAAGAAGGTATTCCTATTGGTATAATTCTCTTCCTATTAACTTTATATTATAGGAATGCCGTCCTATTAAGAGGGATGCAATGTCAATATGTTTATGTATGTCTCAGTGCTCAAAGTGATCTATCCTAGTGCTAACTTGAGAGAAACCCAAGTTTTAACCTATCATTTTAGTGGTTTCAGACCTTAATATTGGTTGAATTAGGTAGTTCTCTGAGTGAGCTTTCCATAGTGTCCAAGATCATCAAAAAGGACTCCCGAGTGAAAAGTTATGGTCGTTTTACTCTGGTGCTTTTCGGAAATTCTGAAAATATTTCAGAAAGTCCGAATATGGCTACGAAACTGAGATTCCCTTCTGTTGATTTTTGGACTTATCCGAAAATGCATTTTGGATATTCCAAAAAATGGAATATTGGCCTCCACCAGCTAGTTTTGAAAGGCTCGAGCATATAAACTCCTCTAACCCTCTTTTGAGTGGTTGCTGTTCTTGGGCAATATTAGACACATCCAAGACCACATAGCTTTCCCCATTACCCTACCTTTGTTGTGCTTCTTTGTGAGGGGGATTTGAGAAGGGGAAAGAGTTGGATTGAGAGATTAAGAAGTTGAGTGCTAGTGAGCTTCACTCCATACTTTGAGCACTCGAGATCATAGTAAGAAAATCTTTTATTGTGTTTGTTACTCTTGGGGACTAAGGTCTCCTAGACGGCTAGGCGTCACCGGTGAGATCCCAAGGTTGTGGTGTGCCACGGAAAGTTTGTGAAGGCTTCGATTCCGCCTCCGCAAGGGAAGAAATCCAGAGTGAAATTAAGGAGTGCTTTCGTGCAACATCGTGAGGAAAGGGTTGAAATAGACCGACCTTTAAGGCCCCTCAATGGAGACGTACGATCCGTGAATCCGAACTTTGGGAAACAAATCAACATGTCTCCTCTCTTGGTTTGCTCGCTCTTACCATCTCTCATATTGTGCGTGAGCTTGTTTTTACCCGATCTACTTGCAATATTAATTAATATAGTTGGTGACCTTATATCTTTCTTCGATACCTTGTTTGTCATCTTTGATTCATATACATTTTGTTTGTTTGAGATACAAATTCATAGCTAGTGTTTTATTCCATTATCCGCCAAACTTTTCAGTTAAGACCGGAACTTCCGATCCCATATGGGAAGTTTCGATTTGAACCAAAAGTTCTTATCATTCTAATATTATATGAAGTTATGATAACTTTTAGGAACACCTATTCGGCCCCTCTAGGCGATATCAAGGTCCTTTCAATTGGTACCAGAGCAAGGTCTCTCATTTCGAGCTGCACTGCCATGAGAGAAGGTGTCGACAAGAGGTGAATTGTTCCAAGAACTTCTTTTGCTAGATGGTTCAAATTACATATCTTGGAGTACTCGCGTGCTTAATGTGTTTAGGGCCATGGGTCCTCATATAGGGTGAGTTGTAGATTTGAGTATTTCTCCTCCTAATGATATAGAGCTATCATTTGAAGAAGAAGCGAAATTCACACATCTCAATGCTCAAGCTACTAATGTTTTGTTTAGTGCTTTGAATGAAGATGTGTTCAAAACCATCATGCCACTTGAAGATGCTTATCTCATTTGGACAACACTAAAGGAAATATTTGACAAGTCCAAATGTGATGGAGATGATGCTCTTGTGGAAGCATCATTTGGGGATTGCTCTACTTCATCACCTCATCATGACAAATCTCAAATGATTATCTCGACCAATTAAGAAGGTCTCACCTCATCATCCGTCTCACCAACATACAACTACAAGCAAGGTAATGAATTCGTGAGTAAGGTTGATGATTGTTCAACTCTCCCATTGTACTCCAACAACACCGATAATGAAATTGCTATATTTGATTGTGTTGTTGACTCATGCATATCACCTAGCACTAAGTGTGTGCATGACAATGATATGGATGGATGCTCTACTTCCTATACTACTTGTGGATCCAACCATTTGAAGCGACAAGTGAATGAACATCAATGGCTAAGTGAAGAATCCACATCATCAACTTGTTCATCTTCCATTGCCGAAGATTATGCGTGCTTTATGGGTGATGATGATGACTCCGTGGTTGATCACTTGAACAAGAAGAAAATAACAATGGTGTCAAGCTCATGGAGGTCATTGAGAAGCAACAAACATGCCTTATTAAGAAGAATGAAGAAATCAAGATCTAGCCGATGAACACAAGAAACTCAAGGGATCTAATTCTTCATTAATTATGTGGTATGAAAAATTGGAAAATTAATTTTCTTGTGCCACAAATTCTATTGCTTTTGTAGCATCTTTGGAGAAGCAAAATCAAGAGCTTAAATATCAACTTGAGGTGATCACTAGCAAGTATGTGGATTTAAAGAAAGACATGATAAACTTTTGTGTTCTCATGAAAATCTTGTAGATTGTTATGCCTTGCTAGAGATAGCTTATGAGGTGATAATTGCAACGGTAAAATCCTATGAGCTTCATGTTCAAGTTGACCTTACCAGTGCTAACACTTGTTGCTCCAAAGCAAACATTTCCCCCAGCACTACATGTGACTTGGATTATGTAGGCAAAAGGGAGAAGAACATGGATCATGGACTTGTAGGCATTACTCAACCTTCTCAAGATAACCGTGAAGCCATGGTGAAGAACCATGAGAAGGGATCAACCGTAGCTTGCACCAAGCTCCATAAATGGGATAACAAGTCCATCAATGCTCATACCAAGAGACGAAATCAAAAGATGATCAAGAGTTCCATGACTTGCTTCAAGTACAAGAAAGAGGGAAATCATGTTAGAAATTGTCCTTGGATGAAAGGAAAGGTATTGAGCAAGAAGAAAGGGATTGCTCACATCAAGTGCCTCAAGTGCACCGAAGCGGGACACCTTGCCTCAAGTTGTCCATGCAAATTGGATGAACAATGCAAATCATTAAGTGAGAGGTAAACTAGCAACAAGCAAACTAAGAGACAAAATAAAAGCAGAACTCATATTTGCTATAATGCCGTGCAAAGGGACATATTGGTAAAAATTGTCCTATAGGTAACATTCATAAGCTAAACTCCTCATTTGATCATGATTTGTGGGAAGGCTAAAAAGAGCATTTGTGCTACTAGCGTAATTAGTTCACCACGTGCTAGCACAAAATCCATTTGGGTGCCTAAGTCTCATGTGACTAACCTCTATGGACCCAATTTTGTTGGGATCAAAATGTACTAAAATGAGAATATTGGTACCTCGAGAGGCATTGGAGGTATGGCTTATGCAAGAAAAGGTGGACCTCACCAAGTCTAGAATTTGGAGCCAACCATTGCAAAATTTACATGAAGAACCGATTCCATCTCAGTAACATGTATCTACATTGAATTATCTTTTATGTAACCTTGTGTAGGTTGCATTGTATTTTCATAGCATTTACAATTTTGCATTCCTTCTATAAGTGAAAGTCATCATTTATACATTCTTGAGCAAGATAGGTTGTGGCATATAAGTGTTTAGTGCTCAAGCTGGCTAATTGCTAGTTGGTAATTTCAAAATAAACATTTTAGCCAAAAGTGAAAATTTTGAAAAACCATAGCTTTTCCATGAGAATCTAATTGGAAATGATTTTAAAATATGTTTGAAATGTCTGTCAATACTATTGTATTCCAAAGAAGAGCTAAGTTTCAAAGAAAATGAACTTCAACCCAAAATACTTTTAACTTCAAAATTTTGTATAATTAATTCTAAAGGAATTTGAAATTGGTTTTAAAATGAAAAATGATAGTGTTGGCCATTTCAAGCACTTTTGGTATTCAAAATTTCTCTAAAAGGCCAATCAATTAAAAGAAATTTATATTTCCATCTTAATCATAATACTATCAAGACCATGAATGGCCGTCAAGACTATTGTCTCAAATAACTGGTGTTCCCCTGTCTGATTGTAACACCCTAAAAGTAAAAAAAATAAAAGATGATGTTTTTGGTTTATTAAGATAGTAGCAATTAGTTAAATAAAGTTCCTTTCTAAGTGAGCCATCTCAGCTTGGGTCTAGGCCAATGAGCCCAGCCCACTCCTTTGCCCCCCACCTAAAACCCTAGGGGAGGGGGACCGAACCCCGTCTTCCCCCTGCGCCGGCTGACTCCTTATGTTCGTAGTTTTGCTTTCTCTCCTCAACAGAAAACATTGTTCTCCCTAGATCACTACCTTCATTGATTGCATCAAGATGCAAACTAGAAAAACGGAACGAGGAAGAGAAGAGGAGCAGGAAGAGTAGTAGATTGGAGTTTCTCCCGTTGTCTTCTCGCAGGTGCTTGAAGGAACCCCTAGGTGAGGTTCCCCCCTTGCTGTAATAGTAGTTTCATGGTGTTTTGAATGTGTTAATTCTGGGTTTTTGATAGGTTTAGCTGATGAGAAAACGATTTGGGTCGTTGATATTCTATTCTTAAGCCTATTTTCATGTATGAATTAGGCCATTTAAATGGCAGAATAAAAATATGCTTTCTACATAAAGTTGTAGGTCTTCTTCTGTAGATTTCTAAAATATATTTATTTGCAGTCATAAGCGTTTTAGATTTCAATATACAAATATGTGAAGCAACGAAGTTGTTTATAGTCCAAGCTACATTCCTTGTGATGTTGCATGTTTATGGGTTGAGGCTGTAGGGGCATGTTATTCATTGTTTTATACTCATGTTTGAGTGTGTGCTGAGAATGGCTTGTGAATAGGTGGTGGTGCTTCGGATCATGCTTGGTATCATCTCTCCGTTGTTAGAGGCAAGTAAATGTAGCGTTGTTTGCTACATTTTTAACTTTTTTTTCCCACCATCACTTTAAAATTCTATATTAGTAACCAAGATAATATTATACGATAAATGAAGAGTTTACTAACCTCAATAATTGTTTTATTGTTATTACACTATTTATATAATATATGGTTTGTGTCCTTGGCAAGAGTAACTTTATACTGGGTCCTATGAAGGTATGAGGTTATAGAATTATTTCTTGGAATTCATCATGCATTGCATCACTTTTGCATTGCAATTGGAGTTCAGTCACGAACCTATGGTTGCGATTGTACCGGTACAACATCGTATTTTGGCCTAATACGATATAGCTTCACATCTTGTTGGGTGTGAAGGTAGGAATACATATCATTGCATTGCATATGCACACATTGCATATCGCTACGGAGTTTATACAATCAAAGTCATCATTGAGGGGTGTCAATCTCTGTATAACCTGAGAGAAGGTAAATGCTTTCATTCATGATGTTATGAGGTTTTTGTTCTTGGATGTCCATCTCAATATCACATCTTAGCCTCATATTTAAGTCATGGTGCTATTTCGTTTATGCCCCTACTTTGATGTTTAATATTGATTTTACCCCCTATGTTTTAGGGTTTTCACTTTTGCCCCCACTTTTTTGAAACGAACAATCATTTTGCCCCTACTTTAGATGGTGAAGTTAACGGTGTTAAGTAATAGACAAAAGGACATTTATACCCTCTCCTATCTCACTTGGTGTTGGCTACTATGTTGTGATACTTTGTGATGTTGTTATATTCATCCATATGGTTGTGAAAGATGTTGAAATGGTGTCAAAATTTTGTTCAAGTTCTGGTCAAAATGTTGCTGAAATTTTGTCAAAATTCCATCAAATTCAGAATCTGTCCAAATTGTTATATTAGTCAATGTGCATCATTTAATTTTAAATATACTAAACAAATAAAGTTCTAAAGCTAGATGCATAAAATGGGGGCAAAAGCACAGTTAATGAACAGGGATAGGAGAGGGTATAAATGTCCTTTTGCCAATTACTTAACACCGTTAACTTCACCATTCAAAGTAGGGGTAAAACGATCGTTCAGTTTAAAACAGTGGGGGCAAAAAGGAAAACCCTAAAAAGTAAGGATAAAATCAATATTACACATCAAAGCAGGGGTAGAAACGAAATTGCCCCTTAACTCATTACATAATTAACATGTGGATTTAAATATGCTTGCTGAGATTCATTCTCACCCCCCTTACAGTCATTTCAGGTACTTGTTGTGCATGTTTGCATGAATGGATGTGAGTAGCTGCACTGTTGCACGTCATCATCTCACCGAGTTAATAAATGTTGTGATATAGTGATAAAAACAGTTTAGTTCATATCATAGTGAGTTAATTAAATACTAGAGTTGCTGATCATGGATTATCTTCCTTTCTTAGGTTTTCCATACATGTCAATCAGTTGTTGTATCATAAGCTTAATCTATATGTTAATGCTTCCACGATGTTTTTTCTGTTTAAAGTAGTTGATGCCGAATTTCATAGTTTTGGCATGGTTGTATTGTTAGTGGCATCCTAGGCAGTCATTTCTGGGATGTTATAGTTGGTATCAGAGCATAAGCTTTAGATTCTAGGGGAAAATGAAAATTAACTTGACACACATGCACATATAGGATGGGTATTGGGTTGCAACGTTGCATCCTACTTTTTTTTTCAAGTGCAAATGGTTACGATTACCATATTCCTTTGATGTTTATTGTACCATGTTGCTATATATTCTTGTTTTGTTAGTGCCCTGATGTGGTTGATATCGTTGCTCTTAGGTGTAACGGGGGTTACCTTTCCACATGATTTGTATGCGTACACTTGTGTTGGCTTTTCACCCTGGTTGTTTTTGTACATCGTTAAGGTTTGTATGTATATGCGTGACCTTTTATTGCCTTCCTGTCTTTCCTTATACTTTGTAAAGATTTGTAATGATATGTGCTTCAGAGGTGATGATGCTAAGAGGTTTGTATTGCTTCTGTATCTATTGGACCCAATAAATTTCTTTTTGAAAGGTTAGAGAAAGTGTAATGAAATAGTGTATATGGGTTGAGTGTTGGTGTTTTGCATTGTTTTCTTTGCTTTGTTGAATGTGATTGTAGAAGTGTTTGTATTACTATGAATTATTCCTATTCGAAGCAATTGGTTGACAGATTATGTGGATTAGCCATCATGCGGTGCACTGTAACTAGTTCTTGATGTATTGAAATGTTGGGTTACATGCCTTATTCCGTGGTTAGGGTAGTTATGTTTCAGTTGATCGTATAGTTATGATGCAAGTTCGATTCAAGTTGAGTTTCAAGAGAGTTAAGAGGGATGGATATTGCCACGTTGCCAAGGAATGTTTGCCTGATGTTGTGAGACGCAGTGTCTAAGTCTTATGATTGGTGTTTTCATGTCGTTTTTGGCTACTCATAGTTTTCCTTGTAGGATGACATATTCGGTTGTTTTCTTTTTGTAGAATGCTTGCTTGAGTGGCCACAACATGTTTTTGTCGATACTGACTGTGCTACCCTAAATATGTGCTTGACAGGCTCATGGTACTCCTCGTGTTTGTTTGGCAAGATGTAAACCTTGAGATGCTACCTAACAATTGAAAATTAGAAGTTAGTTTTCTCAGCCTAGATCTTGGTTTTGTTTGTTGGTTAGACATTGCTTGAAGGCTACGACTAGTGGCATCTGGTTGACATGCTGCGATGTGTGAATGTTTGTGTTTGCTACTGACACTATAGTTTTGGTCATTTGAGTGAACCCTGTTCTTATCATAGCAGAGGTCTTAGTTGATGTAACATGGTAGCTAGTAGCGTTTTTCATATGATTGTTTTTCCCGCCGAGGATTAAGTTACCTAATAAATTTGGTTGGGTCCTTTGTTTAGTTGAGTTTTTGACAAGAGTCTAGTTGCACTAAGTGAAGTGCTGCGGTGCACTAGTAGTGCTACAATGAGTGTTCAAATGGTAGCTCGCACACGACATTGTTGGTGTGCGCAAATACTCTGGCTGCTAGTCCATCAATCTCTGTTTGAGTTTTGTTTGATTTTGAGGTTGAATTCAGGGACGAACTCCTCAATGGTGGGTAGAATGTAACTCCCCGAAAATAAAAGATGATGTTTTTCGTTTAATAAGATAGTAGCAATTAGTTAAATAAAGTTCCTTTCTAAGTGCGCCATCTCAGCTTGGGTCTAGGCCCATGAGCCTAGCCCACTCCTTTGACCCCCACCTAAAACCCTAAGGGAGGTGGCCAAACCCCCTCTTCCCCCTAGGCTGGCTGTGACTCCTTCTGTTCGTACTTTTGCTTTCTCTCCTCCTCAACACACCTTGTTCTCCCTAGATCTCTACCTTCATAGATTGCATCAAGATGCAAACTAGGAAAACCGAATGAGGAAAAGAAGAGCAGGAAGATGAAGTAGATTGGTGTTTCTCCCGTTGTCTTCTCGCAGGTGCTTGAAGGAACCCCTAGGTGAGGTTCCCCCCTTGCTCTAATAGCAGTTTCATGGTGTTTTCAAAGCGTTAATTCTGGGTTTTTGCTGGGTTTAGCTGATGGGAAAATGATTTGGGTAGTTGATATGCTATTCTGACTTTTTTTCAGATCTTTGTAGTGCCTGTTCATTATGCAATTAAGGCACTGTAGAAGCTGATTCTGCCGGGTACATGAATAAAAAAGTTTAAGATAACGTTACCTACGTGGTGCTCATGAGATTCTATGATTTCAGGGCTTGTTGTTTAGGATTTATGATTTTTTTAGTGCCGCTGTTACTTTTCTGAGGAAATCTATTCAGTAATTGATTGTACTGTTTTTAGAGGGATTAAACAACTGAATCACTCGGGTGGCCTATTGTTAACACCAAAATTTGGTAAGACCGGATTTATCATCGGCTTAGAGTCACTATTGGCTTCAGCATCTTGGAATCGACCGATGTGAATTTTTCAAGTTACCAACAGTCGGATTCTTGGTAGATTCGGTTAAGGAAATTAATCAATTAAAGAGAAGTTTATCCAGCAGAGCGAGTTCAAGGAGGATGCGGCATGACAGTTTATTTATTAATTAGGAAGAGTGTTAGTTTCCTTTTATCTTTAGAAAAGCGTGTTTAGTGTCCGATAAGGACTAGTATCTACCCATGAGTATAAATATGTACACTCGGGGTCACTGTAAGATATCTCTCGATCAATACAACTACTCTCGGTGCATCGCCACCCTCTTTATGATGTTTTTATTTATCAACCAGCGGAACTTGGCACATGACGTGAGGCTGCATCGGCTTTTGATCACTGGCGAAGGGTAAGTCCTACGTTCCACCGGCCCTGGTGAATATATCGGCTACATTGATGCTGCTCAAGGCTGCATCGCTTCGATCTCTTCGATCGTTCTGGTTCGGTTGATATATTTGCCTACCTGATATTTCAATTCTATTGTAATTGCATTGTGTTTAGAGACGCATCGGTTTAGTTGGGACTGTCTCGATTTGTTCTGATTTCTGTCTTAGCTGATATATCTCTACAATCACAATGTTGTTTTAAATAGATTTGTTATATCCATCACATTAGATAGATCTATCGGCTCATCAAGTATTAAATTATCATCTATAATTTCATGCTGCATCAGTTAGGTTCGACCACTAGATTGTTGATAATATAAATCTTGTTAAGCCGATAGGTTCATGCTAATGTTTTATCGAAGTGCTAGCCGATAAGTTATCTGGATGTTCCATCGGCTTACAAGGATTACTTATGAGTTGTTTTTAGCCGATGACAACAAAGGTTTTACTGTTTATCTAATCGTTTGGATTTACCGACATCGAACCTCCAGCCGATGAATGCTTTAACCTTTGGATTAGTGCTTATTCAATCTATCATTACTAGCCGATTGGTTTCTACTGGATTACGTTATTGTTTTATTACATTATCATCAGCCGATTATCTTTATGTCATTATTTACTCAAGTATCAAAATCCATACTATATATATAGTCGATATTTCAAAACCCTATCAATATCGAGTGGTATAGGCATCACTTGGAATGACTACATCGGCTTGTCAACCGATCGGCTCTTTTGATCTTCAATTTATATATCTTGTCAGTTCCAGGATCAAACAGACTGGCACGCTCGCATCTCATCATTATTTGGGACTTGCATTGGTGCTAAGCAGATCTTCCAAGCCATTGTGTTTTGACGTCAACACCTACATACAAATTGTAGAGATTTTCTTAACCTTTCCATATTGATAAAATACATATTTTTTTGAAAGAGTAGAACTCCAGTTATAACCTTTTAAGAGCAATGTCTTATTTTCCTTTGCAGATTCCGAAGCCTATTTTGAAGTATGAATTAGGCCATTTAAATGGCAGAACAAAAATATGCTTTCTACATAAAAGTTATAGGTCTTATTCTGTAGATTTTAAAAATATATTTATTTGCAGTCATAGGCGTCTTAGATTTCAATATACAAATATTTGAAGCAACGGAGTTGTTTATAGTCCAAGAGAAATTCCTTGTGTTGTTGCGTGTTTATGGGTTGAGGCTGTAGGGGCATCTTATTCATTGTTTTATACCCATGTTTGAGTGTATATGCTGAGATTGGCTCATGAATAGGTGGTGGTGTTTCGGATCATGCTTGGTATCATCTCTCCGTTGTTATAGGCAGGGTATAATATTATATGATAAATGAAGAGTTTACTAACCTTAATAATTGTTTTATTGTTATTACACTATTTATATATATATATATGGTTTGTGTCCTTGGCAAGAGTAACTTTATACTGGGCTCATATGAAGGTATGCGGTTATAGAATTATTTCTTGGAATTCATCCCGCATTGCATTTGGAGTTAAGTCACGAACCTATGGTTGCGACCGTACTGGTACAACAACGTATTTTGGCCGAATACGATGTAACTTCACACCTAGTTGGGTGTGAAGGCAGAAATATTTGAGGAGTGTCCATCCCTGTACAACCTGGGAGAAGGTAAATGCTATCATCCATGATGTTATGAGGTTTCTGTACTTGCATGTTCCCTTGTCTATATCATATCTTAGCCTCATACTTAATTCATTACATAATTAACATGTGGTTTAAATAGCTTGTTAAAACAGTTTGCTTACTGAGATTCATTCTCACCCCCTTATAGTCTTTTCAGATATTTGTTGTGGCATGTTTGCATGAATGGATGGGAGTAACTGCATTGTTGCACGTCATCATCTCACCGAGTTAAAAAATGTTGTGATATAGTGATAGAACAAGTTTAGTTCATATCATAGTGATTTTATTAAATACTAGAGTTGCTGATCATGGATTATCTTCCTTTCTTAGGTTTTCCATACATGCCAATCAATTGTTGTATCATAACCTTAATCTATATGTTGATGCTTCCACGATGTTTTTTCTGTTTAAAGTAGTTGATGCGGAATTTCATAGTTTTGTCATGGTTGTATAGTTCTTAGTGGCATCCCAGGATGTCATTTCTGGGGTGTTACACTGATCCATGAGAGCAAAATGCAGCACTTCCGACCGTAAAGTGCTTCAAACAGTGTCATTGCAGGCTGGCTTGGTAACTGTTGTTGTAAGAAAACTCAGCATATGGCAAGCTTCTATTCGAAGATCCACCAAAGTCGAGCGCACAAGCTCTCAATATATATATACTAATATATAGTTGACTTGCTCGGTCTGACCATCGGTTTGAGGATGATAAGCTTGCTGAAATTCACACGGGTTCCCAATTCCTATTGCAACTTCTGCCAAAAATTTGAAGTGAACTCGTTCCCTCGAACACAATCTTCTTAGGTACCCCGTGTACACACATGATTCTAGCCAAGTAGAATTCTGCTAACTTCTTCCCTGAATAAGTGGTGAGCACAGGAATGGAGTCATGTCAAGACGACGTCCAGGCCAAACCCGTGGTAAAATTTATTCCAATCTCCTCCCATGTCCATTCTGGAATCCGAAGGGGTTTTAGCAATCCTACTGGCCTTTGGTGTTCTGCCTTTACCTGCTGATAGATGTCACAGAGTGCGACGAACTTAGCTTTTTCTCTGCTAATGCTGACCCACCAGATCCTGGTAAATGTTAGTATTGCCCGGGTGATTTGAATACTGGGTTTGATGAGCTTCTGTGAGTATCAGGTCTTTCAACTCCTTGTTCTCAGGTACACACAATCTTTCTCCCAACAAGATTGTTCCATGTTCATCTTCGGTGAAATCTCGGGCCTTGCCAACCTTCATATTCTTTTTGAGTTCCGCTATATCAAGCTTGCTTGCTTGAGCTATGCCAATCTGCTCCACTAGTGTAGGTTGTGCCTCAAGGGAATTCAGGAACCCATGTTCAACTATACCCTGATTCGTTGAAGATATTATTGCAATTCGTTGCACATTCCTTCTGCCCATGCAGCATTGCAATAATTCTTCCTACTCAAGGCGTCAGCCACAACATTAGCCTTGCCAGGATGGAAATGTATTCCCCAATCATAATCTTTGATTAACTCCAACCATATTTGCTGCCAAAGATTCAAATCAGGTTGGGTGAAGATGTACTTCAAACTCTTGTTATCCGTATACACCTCACAACGATTGTCAATCAGGTAGTGCCGCCAGATATTCAGAGCTTGCGTCACTACTGCTAACTCCAAATCATGAATCAGGTAGTTGTTTTTGTGTGGATGCAATTGATGAGAAGCATACGCGACCATTTTCCTTCTTGCATCAGAACACATCCTAACCCCATATGAGATCTGTCACAATACATCTGGAAGTCTTTCGCCTAATCCAGCAAAATCAGGACCGGTGCAATTACAATTTCTCCTTGAGTTCTTCAAACTCTTATTGCATTCGGTTGACAATTTAAATTTTACATGTTTGTTCAATAGCTATGTCATTGGTTTAGCAATTTTGGAGACTTTCTCAATGAACCGGCGGTAGTAGCCTGTGAGTCCACGAAAACTTTGAATTTGGGGAACTGTCTTCGGTGGGGTCCACTTGGTAACTGACTCCACATTCGACGGATCCATTGCCACTCCTTGAACGGTGATGATGTGACCGAGGAACTGAACTTTCTTGAGCCAGAAGTTACACTTGCTGAACTTGACATATAGCTAGTCCTTCAACTTTTCAAGTGCCAGACGAAGATACTGCTCATGTTCTTCCTCGGACTTTGAGTAGATGAGTATGTCATCGATGAAAACCATGAAAAATTTGTACAAAAATTACATAAACACTTCGTTCATCAGGTTCATGAAGAAGGCCAGTGCATTCCAAAAGACATAAAGGTGCACTCAAACAACCCATACTGTGTGGTGAACGCCATCTTGGGAATGTCCTCTCGGATTCACAACTTGCGATAGTCGGATCGTAGATCTATCTTGGAGAACACGGTGGCTCCTTTCAACTGATCAAACAGATCATCAATTCTTGGCACGGGATACTTGTTCTTGATGGTGACATCATTGAGTGCGCGATAGTCGACGCACATCATCTTGGTTTTATCCTTCTTCTCTACAAAGATATACCCTTTCTGCAACTGTTCAACAATTTGCTTCTTAACTTCTGTCATATCATTGGCTGCCATTCTGTAAGGTCTTTTGTAGGTTGGAGCTGTTCCGTGTCACGCCCAGAAATTCTCAAACGGATTCCAGGCATAATGTGTATTAAGACCCCTGTTCAGGACCAGCCAGGGTACACAAACGACAAAATTGATACACAGATCCACGTCTTACAAACACTTATAAAGTCTTACATCAATGCAGTGGAAAAGTAAAGCGAGATTATTCTAAACTAAACACTCGCAGCATGCCGACTCCACTCCACGGGCATCACATGATGGCAACAAAGAAGCCTACTCCTCCGAGCAACCTCCATCTGAAACATACTCCAGCTCTGGTGTGGGGGAGAGATAGAGCAAGATTGAGTACTACCCACTGTACTCAACAAGTCATACCGGAATAGGAGGTATGATGCAAATAATTCTAAAGGAGGCCTGGGGTTCATTTGCATAAAGCAGGCATTTAAAGACAATATTTGAAAGCAATAAAACTGTTGAAGTATTTTAAAACTGTTAAAACATCACTACCCAACGTTACACCATGTTACGGTAGGCCCAATCATCCACCTGAACTACACCAGTTCCACTAAGTCAAATTAATAATAGGACTAATCACGGTGAATCTGGTTGATCGCCCATAACCACGGACACGGCTATTCGAATAGTTTTACTTCGATCAGAGGTGTACAACTGTACCCACAAGACATAGCCCCACGACACGTTTCCATGTGCCGGCATACCACCACGGTACACCGGAAAGAGACTGTGATAGGACCCTTCACATAACCCTCCCTAACCAAGCACACCACACCTCAGGTTTCACCCCCACCTTTCTGCCAAGGTAGTGTTGATGCAAAAAATACACACTGGCCTGAGAGGTTTGCTTTACTCTAGTGCAGGTCCAAAATTAGGGTTTCAGATTAAAGGGCGTGCCAGTTGATTTGATCCTGCAATCAACAAGAAAAACATACAAAGAATATCAGTAAACGATAGACAATCGGCCATAGGGCCGATTTCATATCGTATGTGACCTAGCCGATGCAATAAAGCATGGATCGGCTGTAAGGTAGAATCAATGATAGGATTAACCCTAAAACTAGGATATCGGCTGTAAAGATCAGTGTTACATAATCAATATATCAATATTACTTTAGAGATAAGCAATTCGGATAGATCGGACTGAACCGAGACAGTATAAATTGCCCAAGTCTAAAGATAACATGACATAATGATTATGTAGATTGATGTCATAGCCGATATCTAGGTTTAAGTATGTATCGGCTATAGTTCCGATACAACCCTATACTAAGATATTCTCTAGTAATAAATATATTAAACTATAAGGCCTGAGATTGATATCAAGCTTAATATATTTACATTAGATTAGATCCTGATATAAGAGGCAGATATAGAACATTAAACAAAGCATAAGACAATGTAAAACATCTATATCAAGTAAGATCGGCTGAAACCCCGATACTATCCTTATTAACAACCATGAAGCAGGTTAGATATCATGATTCTAAATACGACTTAATAGGTTGGACTGAACCAATGCAGCATTAAGTATAAATAGAAGCATAAGATCTAAAGAATCAAGCCGATGGTTGCCTTTTCAGGATGGTGGATACATTATATAACTTAGATTAACAGAGTAATCTAGCCGATATCGATGAAACCCTAAAAAGGATCTAGCCGATATAGGAAGATTGCATTGTCGATCTAAATTATATAACATATATGATAACTCGGAGAATCACAACAAAGAACTAGAGTGTCATAGAGATGTAAGCACTAGCCCTAATGATGTAACTCGCCATGACAAGATATACCTTTTTGTCGAAGATCAAAGTGATGCAGCACGACTCGAAAGCACAAACTTGTCAAGAACAGAAACAAAGGTTTGGCGATGCGCCGAGATTGATTGAACGTGTGTTGTTATTATTTATAAGACCTCGGGATTATATTTATACCCGAAATTACAAAACTTGTCCATCACGGACACGATTCATATTAACCTAATACAAATCCAACTAACAAACAAGTCCCTTAGGCGGACTCTTACCGAGAATATCTATAAGGAAATTACATAGAATATCCTAATTAATAGATACAATTGCCTCCTCAGGACTTCATCCGTGCATGGGAATCCATATGAAACGCGCTAACATAACCTGATGACGTACACAAGTCATATCACCGACATCAGCTCCATCGGCTAACCTCATCCAGTTCTGACTCAGCCGATCAGTTCGTAGCCGATCCGGACTCCAGCCGATGCGCACTCTGTTTCCGATATCCTCGCATATTTTCAAATCCACTTCGGATTATGTTGTGTTTCCGATCCTTGTAGATAGATTTGCTTACCAAATTTCATCGTCAACAGGTAGGCACCCCCCTCTTGTGCCTAGGTGAATCCGGATGCCGATCAACGAGTAAACCCCCGCCTACCCAACCCCGTCACGCCCAGCCTTGCTTGGATGCGTCAGCTAGGAAAAGCTACACTACAAGCCCAGTTGTTGCCCACGCTAGCTTGTGGAAAGCATGGTAATTCTTCTAGGGTTTCCCGCGAACCGGTCCTTAATTGCCATGGGTGCAACTGGCAACACCATGCACCCACAGCCTAGCATTTAAGCATGTTTTAGTTTAACTAGTACAATGGTGGCACATCATTCACAATTATCATCATCATGACTACATTAACTAATTAGGTGAGATGATCCCTTTAGTGTGCTATTTGATCTAAGCATGTCTAAGCATCTCCTAAACCAGCAACTAATTATATTATTTGCCAAGCTATCAAAGGAACATGATAATCAAAGTATATGGCCGAGCACAATAGGTAAATAAGCCCATAAAGTGACATTGTAAAACGATACAATATTTAAGGAAAAATAGGAACTTTGCAAATGAAAAGCATGACTTGCCTTGCTACGGCACTAGTGCGACCTCTGCGACAACCTCGAAGTAAACGGGAGCGTCGGAATTACCGGAATCTAACAACAAACAAAGCACACAGACAAAAAAGCTATAAGTCTACTAAAACAGGGAAAAAAACCATTTTTATTGGATTCTTGACATTTTTATGAATTTACTGAAATTTGAATGGACTTAAACGGAGCTCGGATGAATTAGTTATATTTTTGGAAGTTTTACAATGTTTTTACTATTAACAGGAAAATCCTTAATCAATTAATGCATAATAAACCCTAGGGTTGACGTCAACAAAAGGGAGGGGCGGTGCCAGCAAGCGGACCCCACTGTCAGTGGTACAAGGCCCCGGTCCACGGTGGATAGGGTCCATGGGACCGGAGAGGGTGCGGCGCACTATTGTGGCGCACGTGTGGCGCCGACATGGCGGCCACGTGGCGGCGAGGCGCGGCAGCCACCAGCCATGGCTGGCGGTGTGGCTACGGCGACGGCGGCGGCAAGCAGCACATGGCGCGACAACGGCGGCGGCCGAGGTGGCGGCGGCGAACGGCGTGGCGGCGCGACAGCGGCGCACGGTGTGGCAACAGCGAGGTGGACGAGGTGTGCAGACGGAGTCGACTGCAGAGCGCGGCAGCGAGCAGCGCGCTGTATGGCAACGGTGACCGTGGCTGAGGCGCGGAGGAGGGTGGCCGGTGATGAGGAAGACAACGGTGGCGGCGAGTGACGACTTCCGGGAGGTGGTGGACGAGATGGAGTTCGACCTTGTGAAGGCGATGTCCGCGGCGGCGCTAGAGGCGGCGAGCGGCGACTGGAGGCGACGGCGAGCGGCGGTGCAGCATCGAGACGGCGCGGCAACAGTGAGGAGCACGGGAGAGGTTGGCGAAAAGAGGAAAAAGTTGGAGTAGGTCGCGGGGAAAAATTTATATGGGCTCAGCAGGGGGGACGTGGCCGGCAGTGGCTAGATTTCTCGGGGGAGTGGGAGAGGAGAGAGAGGGAGGAGCCGGCCGGGATGTGAAAACGAATCCCACGCTCCGCGGGTGCGGCGTGGGTGGGGAGTGGGGTGAGGCGTGTGGGCGGGTGCGGGGAGTGGGCGCCGGCAGCGCTCGCTCCTTTCTTATCCGCCGGCGGGAGGAAGGGAATAGACCCGACTGGTGGGGCCCACCTATTGGCGTCCAAGACAGAGGGGGGAAACGGACTTCGGGGCGAGGGGGAGCCGATGCGGGCCATGGCCATGGGCCGGTCCGTGGGGAGGAGTAGGAGGCGCGCGACGAGGAGAGGAGGTGTGCTGGGCCGCCGGCCGAGAGAAGGGGAGGAGGAAAAGAAAACGGAAAAAAGAAAAAGGAAATGGATTTCCTGGGATTATTGCATTAGGGAAAAGGTTTTAATTGGTTTAAAATTATTTCTAAAGCTCTGAAAATTCCACCAAAAATCCTGTTAATGTATTGACATGGAGAACACAAGAAAATTTCGAGCATGCTCTTTCCAATTCTTAATTGCATTTATTATTAGAGATTTTCTCTAGGTTAGTTAAGCAATATATTAAATAGGTTTTATGGCTAGAAAAGGAGAACCTCAAGGTGTGACATTCCAGGTGCCAAATCAGTCCTGATCTTGATCTCTCTTTTTGGTGGCATAGTTGTCAAATCTTTAGGGAAAACTGCAGGATACTCTCTAACTATGGGAATATCCTCCAACTTATTAGGGGATTTCTCCACTGCTACCTCTTGTTCTTCACCAGACTGATCCCGGGCTTTTGCAGCATTGGAGACTGGAAGGTGACCACTTCTCCCTTCCCATCAGTCAAAGTGATAGAGCGATTTGCACAATTGATGACTCCTTTATGCCTTGTCAACCAATTCATCCCAAGAATAACATCTAGGTCTTTGGATTGAAGAAGGATGAGATTGGCTAGAAATTGTGATCTTTCAATTTCTATTATCACAGAGGGGCTATAGCTTACAGAGGTTGAGCTATACCCTGGGGTATAAACCAACATCGGTGTTCTAAGAACCACTTTTCTTAACCCATGTACCCTAATAAATCTCTTGGAAATCAAAGAATGTGTTGCACCAGAATCAAATACTATTGTAGGGATTGTGTTCATAGGAAATGTACCCAGTACTACCTCTGGTGCTGATTGTGCCTCTTTGGCTTTAGGCACATGTTGACGAAGTGACCAGGCTCGTTGTAGTTGAAGCAGAATCCTGCCTTTCCTCCAAACTCCCTCTTGGGCTGAGCTGGCTGAGCTGGAGCCATTGGTGGCCGTGGAGCTAGGTTGCAGTTGTGCTGACTGTTGCTGTTGTGGTTGCCACTGTGGTTGTTGTTGAAGTGGCCCGGGTGGTACGGACGATGCTTTAAGTTCAACAACATGCTTTGATTTGGACAGTGATAGGGCAATGATGGAATGGTGGTTTTCCCCGATGCAAGTAGCCCTGTCTGGATCATTAAGGACCGAGCATGTTGACGTCTATTCAAGCAACATATGTACTTCCACATGCTTTATTTGGGACCAGCTTGTCTTAGTACTATGTTGCACTGTGATCATCTATGCCTCGTCGGTCATTCGTGATGGTGGTTTTCCCTTTGGAGTGCCCCAGGTGTGCCTGGCTTTGGTAAGGGCTTTCTCCCACGATGGTGAGCCCGCCTTAGCCACATCACATGCACGTGGCTAAGTCGTCGGGGGCCTAGGCATGGTTTAGGTGGTTGTGGTGTAACTAGGAAAGAACATATTATGAGATATTGTATCACATGTAGGCCACACCTGAGTGCGTGTGAAGCATTTGATCCTTGTTCATTTCGTGTGGGTAAAGTTGTACCACTCTAATCAGAGTAAAAACTATTCGAATAACCGTGTCCACAGTTACGGACAACGCTTGTGTTGGTATTTCTTACGTTCATAGATAAAATCTGCGGTAGCACCTAACCCGGAAGTATTCCAAGGTATCGAATTTCCACAATGAACGTGTCTGTTTAGCTCTTCTTCAGGTTCATCAAAGGACATAAGACAAATGTAGGCCAAAGGGTAGAGATGATTTTCTACTATGGTACATGATCATTTAGAAAGCTTAATATTAATCCTATCGCTATATTTTAGGCACTGGCTCGCTCGCTGCTATCAGAACACGCTCTACTCCGTACCTGGATAGGGAGGACTACGGTGATCTCGAGGACTGTCACCACTCCTACACCTACCTCTAACATAATGTGGGATACGCAGCAAACATTGTTAATCAACTACCTAGACACCACGTGTTAACGATGAAATTTGGTAAGCCTCGAAGTCATCATCGGCCTAGAGTGAGTATCGGCTTCAGAGTCCTGGAATCTGCTGATGGGTATTATTAATAGCCAGCAGTTGTATTCTTTATGGATTCGGTTAAGGAAATTAATTAATTAAAGGAAGTTTATCCAGAAGAGTCCGAGTTCAAGGAGGATGCGACATGGCAGTTTATCTATAAATTAGGCAGAGTTGTTAATTTTCTTTTATATTTAGGAAAGTGTGTTTAGTGTCTAATAAGGACTTCATGTTTTCCGTTTATCTTTAGGAAAGTTTGTGTCTTGTCTTATAAGGACTCATATCTACCCATAGGTATAAATGTGTACACCGAGGGTCATTTAAATTATCTATGGATCAATACAACTTCGGCGCATCGCCACCTTTTACCCTTTTACTTTCGACGAGTTCTTGTTTCAAGTTGGGCTGCATCGGCTTCGATCTCCGACGAGGGGTAAGGCTTGTTGTGGTGGCTTGCATTATCGGGATTAGTGCTTCCATCGCTTCGACAGTCTAATCTTGTTCATGTAAGTCGTCGAGTTATCATATATGCTATATAATCTAGATTGACAATGTTTTCTACTTGCATCGGCTGATCTCCATCTAGGGTTTTGTCGATATCGGCTAGATTACTTTGTTAGCTTAGATTATATAATGTATCCACCACCCTGAAAATCAGTCAAAAGTTTGATTGTCTAGATATTATGTTTCTTTTCATACTTAGTGCTGCATCAGTTAAGTTTAATCTACTAAGTCATGCTTAGAACCATAATCTCTAGCCTGCTTCTCAATTACAAATAAAGGTTTCATTAGGGTTTCAGCCGATGAGTTATCTGGACGTTGAATCGGCTTATAAGATTACATACAAGTTGGATTTTGCCGATCGCAACAAAGGTTTCACTGTTTATTTTATCGTTTGGATTTAATGACATCCGATCTCCAGCTGATAAATGCTTTAACCTTCGGATCCACGCTTAGTCTATCATATTACTTATCGGCATCGGCTGGAATCACTCCATCGGCTTGTCAGCCGATTGGCTGTTTTATCTGTTGTTTACATATCTTGTCAGTTGCAGGATCAAACTAACTAGCACGCCTGCATTTCATCAATATTTCTGGACCTGCACTGGAGCTAAGCAGATCTCCTAGGCTGTCGTGTTTTTACATCAACACCATGTATATGCAATTAATTACTATTTTAGTGTTTATAACTCATCAAAACAATCACTATATATGAATGAACAAGGAATGAAGGTGTTCAACTGTTTGACAAGTTCATCGAAGGACACAAGTTAATTTAGGCAGAGGGTAGAGGATTTTCTAGTAAAGCACAGGGTTTGTTAGAATGCTGAAATTTAATCCTATCGCAATACTTCAGGCATTGACTTGCTCGCCGCTACCAGAACTAGCTCTACTACGTACCTAGATAGGGAGGACTATCGATTATATCGATGTAATTGATAAGGTACAAAAGGAAGAAGAGGAAGATACCGACAACTTCGGAATTCCTCCGATCTTTCCCCCTCACTCTCTCTCCCTATTCTAATCTACCCTATAGTTCAACAAGTTGTTTTACTCATTCATCGTGTGAAACATCCTACGATAAAATCATCGAATCCAACGGCTCATATCTTTCCACGTTTTCCTCCCTCCCACCTCCCCGCACTGTTTTCGCCCGTAACTCCTGCCACCATCCCTCTCTCGCAGAAAACAACACCGCACTGCCATCGCTCTCCACCGCGCCGCCATAGCGCCTCCTCCCTCCCTCTCTTTCAGGTCGCCGCTCTAACACCAGGTCACCGCGCGCGCCGATTTGTTCCATTCCCTCGCGATTCCCAACCCTAACCTCCGCCGCCTCGCAGGTCACCGTCGTTCGCCTCGCAGTTCGCCCTCGCGCTGCCGCCACGCGGTCCCGTCGACCGTCGCCCGCGGCTCCTCCATGCCATCGCCGCCCGCCCAGCCGATCCCCGTCGCCCACGACCACGCCGCCCGCCTATCCTCCGTCACCGCCTCCACGAGTCGCCTCACGTCGATCTCCTCCACGCCTCCACCGATCCCGCATCAATCTCCTCCGCGTCCCCCTTCTGTGTCCAGATCCAGATTGGCAGCGAGCCCCGGCCACCAACGACGGAGCCCTTTCCTACTTCGTCGGAAGCTGCTCCGGCAACCTCCTCCTCGGCCGGTGGTATGTAACCGAGTCAAATTTTCTTCCTGTTATGATTTCTTCCATATTTCCCCCATTTGTTTAGAATGGATTTTATAATAGAGCTATAAGGCGGCGTTTATTTGTTTTTTCTGGCCGAAAATTTAGTGGATGAAACACATTAGTCTGGGGTTTGATCAATGTTTGATATGATTTCGACAGTCACCTCAACTCCTCAAACAAGATCATAAATTAACAGACGTGAAGGATCAATTTTTCTGCTCTTCCTAATAAGGATATGAACTCACGACTATCATAGAGTTAATGGTTGTCACCTCACAAATAAAATTTGAAATTCGTCCCAGATCCGAGCCAATTCAATAGTTCTGACTTCCATCATAAGGCAAAAAAATATGTTTAAAACAATTTGGTGCAGCTACCTAGGTGATGATGATTACTCCCAATGTGTATATTAATTGTTCAGAGGGACCACAAATATTATTCCCATGACCACAAATAATATTCCCATAACCAAAAAAATGTTCCTACTGTTTTTTATGACTTATCCTGCCTCACTTGTAGTGGTATTATTTTGTAGTTCTAATTTAGCAATAGAAAGCCATTTATATGCATGTAGTACCAACTTAAGTTTATTATTTATATGCTCGGGAGTGCATACTTAAGTTTATTAATTATATGTCCTTGCTTTTATATACAGCCATCACATTTTACTAATAACCTATCAGCGTCACCACTGACGACGGTCTCCACCACCGCTAAAAGGTACAGATACCCTCCTCCTCAATCCCTAATATGTCACCATCTTTCTGTTTTCTGTTCTTCTATTTTTGGTGGTTCTGGTATAATTTACATGTTTAGAAAAAAAAATAATGCATTATAATTTGCCTCTATTCTTCTATTTTTGGCGATATTACGTGCATTTTCAGAACATCTCAATCTACGCCATTGATAGCTTTATACAATATGCTACCTTTATATTGCCATACGAAATTTTTCTTGAAATCCAAAATCTGGGATACAAACCTGAGATATGCAATCAAGAGTTTGAATCTGAGATTTTAAAAAAGAAGTAAATATTATATTAGAGCAGCACATCACTATAAAAATCATTAGAGACGGTCTATTTGTATTTGTTATTTGATAAAAGCAACTTGTTCTTGTAATATACTTACTCCAATAACCAAGAACACATCAGACAAGAGATGATCCATGTGAAATGAAAATATTGTGGTCTACTGATATATGCAGGGCAACAGGGTTGCTCCTCGATCTCCCAACCTTGGCCAGCAACGGGGTGAGCTTACCATAATCCTAGCAAGCAAAGCTTCCACAGGTACTTCCTCCTTCCCCCTCCAAGATTGGTCAACTTTGCTGCCCTGTGTGTGAGTGACCAAATGCTACTGGTTTTATGCAAAATTTGATACATTCTGTGGTAGCTCAATGTGGGTCCAATTTGTATGTTTAGTTTTTCAAAAAAATGTAATAATGTGTTTAATTGTAGTGGATATATACTTGACTACGATACCAGCAGGAATCCTAATGGCACTGTGAAAATATCCATGTACTCTTGATGGCCATCGCTAAGATATGAAAATCTGAACTTTGAAATATTAATTGACCAAAGGTAATTGTTTTGGGCTAATTTATGTATTACTGGTTATGATCAAATATCGATAGATCAGATGAAAATATAATGACATGGAACATGTAGATTCTCATTGTCCCTATCTGTTGAGAGTCTAACTGATGTTCATAATCAGATGGGAACTAATCTGTAATAAAAATGAGAAATAGATAAGTCCTGACCTAATTGACTGACAGGTCAACATGGCAAAGTTAGTAGCATAGCTTCTGGCTGCATATAATCTGGTTATTAACTTTCTGCAATTACCCGTGCATAATCCTCGGACATGTACACAACTAAAAGCTTAATGTGTTCAACCATGTTTCATAATTATTTTTGGATCCAGATCCTACTACATATACATAACTTGTAGGCTGATCCTTTATAGTGTCATTTTGACAGGCCAACTTTTCTTTTCTTCTTGATATGATGTTTTTATACAAAAACAAAGGATTCTTTATAAAGCTCATGGCTGCTTTGATCTTTGCATATATGAACCCTCTACTGCTTGTGATAAATAGTTTAAAATAAGTTAACAGGCCTTACAATATGAAAATGCACTTTTCCTTACTGTTCGTACCGGTTGATCAGCATTTGGGTACTGGTTTCTAGATATCTAGATCATGACTGAAGGGTTATTTATTAGATTCTACCAGTTGTTAAACAATATCCAAACTTGAGCTGTGCAACGCCAAGACCAAACTGCAAAATTGATTTACAGATCACCAAAATGTGACATAGGAGGTATATTGGATGTAATCAAGCAACTATTAGAGTAATTTTGAAAGGGAAGTAATGAATTGTTGCTAAAGTTTGCATTTAGAAATGACCAGATCTTTGACCTTAAAAGTTCATTGCATTTAGAAAAAAAATAAAAGATGATAATATTGTTGAGTCCTTGGTTCAATGGTAATGAGTCGTGAGGCAAATAAAATATACAAAAAGACCCTCTCTAATGATTTTTATAGTGATGTGCTGCTCTAATATAATATTTTCCCTTTGTTATAAAATCTCATATTCAAACTATTGATTGCACATCTCAGGTTTATATCACAAGTTTTTGGCATTCAAGAAAGATTTGCTAAGGCTTATTAAGGTGTCTTACATTACCTTAATTTTAGCAGCTAAAATCAAGACTACAGGGTATGGCATATCAAGGTAGCATTAAGTACGAGCGCAGGGTAAAGTACGAGTGAGGTGTTATTTATTTAGGAGATTGAAATGTTTTGTACATTGTATAAAGCTGTCAATGGAGTAGATTGCGATGTTCTGAAAATGCAAGTTACTGGGCTTGATACAAAAATGGACTATTTTGTTTTTTCTTTCAAGCATGGATGCGCCTGGTTAGGTCTTAGAGGATGCACATAGAGAATTTTGGTAGAAAAAGGCAACTGAACATGCAATTTATGAGCACTACATTAGAAACGTATTTGATATTATCACTTGTACTAATCAATAAGAAATTGATCCTTGGCCAGGTTCTTGCTTCTGTGCTACAGCTACACCATGGCAGCTTAGACTTTAAAAACTGTGATCATGTGAGATTTCAAATCCATATTTTTTTTTCACTTAAAAATTGATCTTCACAAAATCACAGCCATATGCATGCCAACTTCTGGTGTACCCATCATCTTCTGTCATCCATTAGTATGCAAACATAGAACTTAAGGTAACAACTTATATTCTTCTTATTTTAAAAAATGGATTCAGCTTTTGCATATGTTACCTATATTCTTCTTTTTTAATAAATTGGATTCAGCTTTTGCAAATATTGGCCAGTAGGTGAATCATATCATTCCTAATTTTCCAGATGTGCTATAGCGATCCAAATAAAAGAATTTAAGAAAGGCTTTTTTTAACGATTTGGCACCAGAGTGTGTCCATTTCATTGAATATAGCAGAAGAAAAGGAAGTAAAGCTTTGTAAATTTACAAGGAGAAACAAAGGGATTATTTGGGCTAGCCTTTTTGTGCCGGCAAGGACCCAAGTCTTTTCTTCTTCCTCTAACTTTGCGGAGAGCGAAAGAGTTGGAGATTTGGAAGGAAAAAAAGCTTCAAAACACATATTTTAGTATGTTGCACGAATAGGTTTCAAAATCCATATCTTTTTGCTAACATGAAATTTTAAAAATTATTAAAGATAAAAAATAGAATGGCACCGTAGCGTTTAGCACGGGCATATTACTAGTATAAATAAAGAATATAAGGAGCCTCTTGTAATTTAGCTCAAACTTGGTGTGTCTTGAAATGAAGCATTTGAGCTTCTTATATAGCCTTCATATTACTCTTATGGCAGTTGGAATTGTCCTAACATCCCCTCCACCGTCATTGAGACACCATCTGGGACGTCCACGTGGAAGCAGATGACGAAAGGAGCCAAGGTTTGGTTCGGCCGAACCATGGCTAGCCCCTCCGGCCCAGCTCTTCCTCCTATGCTCTGGCAGAGAGTTCCTTAGTCCATATGTATGGTGAATGAGCTCATTTGAATGTGGGCCCAAAACTCCATAATTTTAAATATGAGTTTGATTCTCCTCCTTCTTTACGTATATTTCATCTCAACTTTGTTGATTTGTCACCTGCATCCAAATATACACCAGCACTGTGGAAATTGTTAGAATTGAACCGTACCACTACGTTGGATGTTTTATATGTTCATATTCATGCAGACATTGACGACGTAGACTAATAGCCATCAACATCGGGGTGAAATACCGGTGAGCCAAACTTTCTTCAAGTAACTCTAGGCACATGAAGTGCCTAAATTTTCTTTATTTTATTTTTTCAATTTTTTTCTTCTCATTGCAACAATGGAGGTGATGGATAACTTTAGCAGGGTGGAGATATGAGGCGAGGATGCACAAGGTATTTGGGATTCCTACAGGATAGATCTCGCAAAGCTGAGATCCGAATTGAATGCAACAAAGTTTTGCATTTGTTCTATTTGGTTATCTACGCATCTCTTTTCTCATGGACCAAGGAGCGTGATAGGAGTGTTGGAGATATTGTACACTGCTCCTTGGTAGTCATTTTATTCCCTGCTAAAGGTTAGTAGACAACAAATACCCGAGGGACTAAAAAGAATTGAAAAGATTTTATGGTGGCCTCAAGATTAGTTGTTCACATCCACACTAAAGAGAAACTGGATTCAAAACTTGAGAAGCGTGGATCCCACAAGTTTGCCATCATTTTAGTTTGTCAAAAAAAATTCGAGAGAGACACTTCTTTTATTCTGAAAAAATTTCTTTCTTCCAATTTTTTATTGTTCACCAAATTTCCGTTTAAGCAAAACTCATATAGCGTTAAGGTAAAATTGCATGAACATAACAAAGGAGCATGAACCTTGAAAGGTGATGTGTTCCTCCTTTGCAAGTTAGCAATTTATTGATTTGTTTCGCGGGCCTTGACTTACCTCCAGTGTGAATTGAACGTGAGGACTTACCTGATAATTTGAAAACTTTCCTGCATGGGTTAGTTCGCAGATATATATGTCCATGAAAGTACAAGCTCTAACGGTTCGACACCATGCATAATTTGATTAAATCAAACTATTTTAACCTAAGCACCATGCTTAATTCAAAAAGCCTATGGATGTCTTGCGAACACACCCAAACCATAGCATACGAAAATAGACAAAGGAAACATAACCATGTATGATCAAGGCACACTCAAATGGAGATAAGTATGAGTAAAAGAATTGGTGAACCCCTTTTTTCAGCAAGTTAGGACTAACACCAACTTTAAACAAATATGTCCTTGGTTGATGGAACTCATCATGACAAGCTCGTCGACCTCCTCCCACCCGCCACACTTGGACTTTTGTGTCCCAAGACATCAAAAACCAAGTGTATGATATTGGAGTATCCTATAGAGTGTGTTCCAACACCAAGAATCACCAAGTGTACAGGTAATATCGCTCTCGTGTTCTTACGCATCACATGACCCTCGTTCTTAATCTCAACCAGTGACGGTTAGCGACCAAGAATACTCGAAGGTGCATACTATCCTAGAAATTGGTTCTTACTTTTATTAGAATGGAAACTTACCATGATAATACAAGCTATCTCCCACCAGTGCTTTGTTTATGGTCACAAGCTTGACCATTGGGACATCACATTGCAAGGTTAGTACCATATACACCTATGAGAATTGCAGTATTTATGATAAACATAAGCATCCACAAACACCCTTCTAAACATGTTAGAAATGAGGACCATAAGGTGGTTGTGGTCGTTACTCTGGGGATTCCTTATGTGAGCATGAATTCTGAGTAATTTTGAAAGGCAAACTTTCATGCTCATTTCTGAAAGTTTTCTCTCGTCCTCCAGAGTCGACGTCTCAAGCTTGTCCATGGCCTGATGTTTCTCCTTCCCAAAAGATGCATCGTGCAAAATCGGGGTTGTTTCTTGATGATTAAGAAGAACAACGAGCTTAGGCTCAATCAAGGGCAATGAAGGTCATTCAGTTTCATGAAGATGGATAGTAGGTTCTGATGAAACGAACGGAGATACAAACATGACCTCCTTGAACGACTCATGCATGGGATGAGGCTTTGCCCTTGATGTTTCTAGGCAAAAGCTATGAGTGGCAAAAGCATTTTTCCCAAGCTTTTCCTTGAGGCTCCCTTGATATTCACCTTCTTGGAGAAGTTTTTCCTAGGGGAAACCTATGAGAAAATCAAAATCAAGAACAGGAAATATGTGGAAATCTAGGTAGACCACGATTTTGACTATTTGAATTGGCACAGCCCTCGCAATCCCACGATACTTAAATATAAGTCCTGAAGAACTTGTGAAAAGTTTGTCCGTTGGGGCTAGGGGCATGGCGCTCAAAAGGGTGTCCGCAGAGAACTCGAACATAATACTAGTCCCAACTGTGGGGTTATGAAGGGCTTCCCTAACGGTTCCTCCTCTAGAACAAGTTATGGTCATAGAAGGTGAAATAATCCGAATTACTTCGGAAGAGCGTCTCACTTCCTCCGACCACTCCACCTTCGTGGCCTCCGTGAGAATTGCTTTGTTGGGACGATAAGGAGGTACCATAGGTCTGAGGGAAGGTTTTGTCAAATGTTTTCTGACTTGAGAGACATGGACAGAAGGAGGTTTCTTTCCTAGTTGGGCATCAAAAAAATTCGAGTTGTTTCAATGGTTGCTAGATGGATTATCCTTGAATTGGAAAGGAAACTTCGAAGGTTGAATTTCTTCTCCCTTCGATGTTCCTAGTTTGGGTGAGGGCTCTAGAGTTGAATATACAGATGTGGATGGTTGTTGTTCAGATTCAACTATAGAAGGCTCCTTGGGTTTCGTCATAGGTTCCTCCTAGGATGGTTTGGTAAGGGTCTCCATGAAGGAAGTATTCTCCTAGATGCAATCCAGGATTTCCTTCGCTTAAGAAGGACTTTTGTGCGCGACTGGACCTCTAGCGGTAATGTTGAGGTAAATGACATACTCCTTATCTAAACCCGCATGAAAATGTTGTAACAATACATGCTCGGTTATCGATAAGTTAGGACCAGATTGTAGTAGAAAGATAAATCCGGTCCAAGCTGCTCGTAACGACTCCTTCTCATGCTGCCGAAAGCTGAGAATTTCTACTCGCAAGGGGGCGACATGAGATAGAGGGAAGAAGGCAAGGCAGAATCTATCTCGCAATTCACCCCAATTACCATATACGCTCCCGACGGTAAGGATGTATCATTGCTTCGCTCTCCCTAAAAGAGAAAAGGGAAACAACTTCCATCGGATGGTTTCCTGTGCCATGCCTCGGATCATGAGACATGAGCACAGCTGCTCGAACTCTCGTAGGTGGTGGTATGGGTTCTCGTGTTCGAGACCCAAGAAGGTTCATTCCTGAGCCATGGCTATAAAGCCAGGGCGGAATTCATAGCTGGTGGATAGAATTGGCTCCAAAGATGAAGGCGACTCATAGAATTCGCCCGTGGGAGCAGACAATCTAAACATAGTTTGTTGCTCCATGGTAAAGAAGCTATTTATGGGAAGGCTTCTATTGGGTAGTGGGGGTAAAGGTAGAATTAAAGAGAAAAAATGCGAGGACGAACAAGGTTCGGATATAAACGGCAACCATTCCCTAGCAGCAACGCCAGAAATGCTTGTTGGTATTTCTTACGTTTAGCTCAAGTCTTGGTGTGTTGTGAATGAGGGAGGAGCACTCCTTTTATAGGCCAAGAGGTGCCTTCGGAGTGTGGAGATGCTCAAGGCATCCAAAGGGTATCTTCATTCTCCATTTGCCAAGTGTCATTCCTAATGACGGTTGGAGCGCAGGAAACGGTCACAACCGTCATTGGAAGTCGGTAAGTACCGACCTGGAGAGTTTCTAGGCTAGCTGGGCCAGGGTCGACCGACCCCTGGCCGTCTCCCATGGCCCAGAAACTTCTCCTGGATCTTGACCTATGGGTACCCTCTTGTATTTTCCTGAATTTGGCCCACTTAATTATGATCTTGTTACATTTGTGGGCTCAAGACTCCATGAGCTTGGATATGGCCCAGATATATGTTGGCTATTTTATGCCTCACTGTTGGCTATTTTGTTTTGATTCCTTGCTAAATGGCCAATGATGAATATTGCTCAAGAAGAGAACAACTACACTTGTGAATTTTTTTGGGGGGCACTTCACTTGTTTATTATTCCTCAAGAACGGAACAACTACACTTGTGAAATATTTTGGGGGGCACATCACTTGTTTATTTTTGCTTGAGAATAGAACAACTACAGTTGTGATTTTTTTTGGGGGGCACTTCAGTTGTTTATTTTTGCACATAAGAACAGACCATCTACACTTGTGGTAAATGATGAATAATTTCTGAGCAAAACTGAGGCCATCTGCTTTCATAGTGTGCATAATGATGAATATCCTTACCAATCTTGTTATCGTTACCCATCTTACGTTCTTTGCCGATCTTGCTATCCTTACCAATCTCCTAAACTGAGGGCATATAGGAGTCATAGGAAAAAAATAGGTATAGGAGGTGTAGTTTGTACGTTGTCATGCCGCTATAATACGAAGTGTTCTGGTTGCCAAGTTGGCTTGGTCGGTTTAGTTCCTGAACGGAACCGACAAATTGGAAAAACAGAACAGTTCGGATAAAACTACAGCAAAGTAATAACATGGTTTGACCTAAATGTGGTAGATCGTCTGTTGAAAGATAGAACTCTGACTCCTACATGCGTCGATCTCCTGGATGGACCAGGAGCTCGACGTTCGTTAAGGCCGTTCTTTCCAACCCAGACAAGGTTCCACCGCGTGCATTCTTCCAAGAGTTTCTTGGACGAAAGCAGGAAGTGGAACCTTGTTAGGGTTGGAAAGAACTGCCATAAGGAAGTCGATGCTCCAGGTCCGTCTAGGAGGACGACTCAGCTAGGAGTTAGAGGTCTATCTTTGAACACATGAGCTAGCCATTTGATCAAAACATGTTAGTTTAGTGGATTTGAATGAATTATCAATATTAAATTGAGTTTTAAATTGTTCAATTGCAAGAACGCGCATCGAAGATGTTGGCCAAGACAGCTCCGGCGGGCACAGAACCGACGGTCAATAAACCCGACTGGCAGGACAGCTCCGTCGGGCACAGAACCGATGGCACTAACAACTCCCCACACGAAGAAGCTACCAGGAAGGTACCGGTGTCGAGCGAGGAATCGTGGCACACACCGAGCGACCCGTTTGAGCTAGAACTAGCGCAATTGCAGTATGAAAGACCTGAGGATGACCCAGATTATATTCCTATCGAGCATGCGGTAATAACTGAATCCTGTCCAAATATATATATGGAATTATTAACATTCCCCGTCGTAGCGGTCTAATGACTTAACCGTGCAGATGACTACCCGTCGTCGGTCGAAACAAAGTGCCGTCAGGGTTGAACCTGAATCGGACACAGCAACCTCGGGACCACAGCGAACGGACACGACCATGAGTGGGGGAGCTCGTCCAAAGAAAAAACGTGGTGAGAAGGGAAGGAACCTGATGCCGAAGGAGACGTACTACATTGTTGCTCTCAACAATGATGGCAAACCCGTCGAGCCGCAACAAGTGAGGGCGAAGTTTAGCACCGCATGCGGCACGCTGGCAAGGCTTCATGGGCCTCTCAACGTGGACGAATGGAAGCACGTTAGCATGCACATAAAGAACTTAATGTGGGAAGGTCTAAAGGAGCACCTTATTTATCCGCCTGGGTCAGAGGCACTTGGCAAGAAATTGGCACTACAAACAATTGCCCATCGCTGGCAACAGTGGAAGTCGGACATGAGCACCCATTATGTTCAGAAGAATAAGACTCCATTTGAAGAATGGAGCACCATTTCGGCAGTCGAGTGGGACAAGTTCGTGGCCAAGATGACAACGCCTGAAGCTCTAGAAAGAAGGAAGAAGATGTCGGACCTGGCGAACAAGAACATATATCCACACAGGTTAGGGTCAATTGGATACGTCGGTCACGAGAAGAAATGGCGAGCTATGGAGGAAAAGTTTGCGACTAAAGGCAAACCTTTGATTGTGCAGCCCCTAAATAAGCGAACAAGAAATTTGGGTGTGGGCAAGATCTTCGGGCCAAGTGATAGAAGAGGGTGAGATGCTGTTGGACTATCCGGACATCCAGAACGTGACCACGTCTCTCCAACAGATCGTCCAGAAGGAGAAGACCGGGGAGTTCGTCCCTCGACGGCAGCATGATGAGCTAACCAAAGCTTTGGGAACTGCAGAACACTCCGGTAGGGTCAGAGGACAGTCGTGCAGGACGAATTGGAAGATAGGGTTTCCACAGTAAGCCCAAAGTTACAAGAAGCGCGGTGCCTATAAGGCCAAGATGCGTCAGGAAATCACATATCAAGTCACACAACAAGTCACCCAACAGTTCTACAGTCTTGCCGCACAACATCTTCAAGACTTCCCTGACCTGGTTCCTCAAGGATCGCAGTCGACGCAGATCCCAAGCTCTGTCGGGTCGGTAGAAAATACAACCCACCCGGTAGATAGTATAACTGGTTCGACACCAAGCAGCCTTGTCGTTCCGATAGGGAGAGCGGGAAAAACAAAGGAGGTTGCGTCCGGATTGGTGATACCGGGTAGACAGTTCCATAACAGCCCAATTCCGGCGGACTACGCAAGGGTTCAGGTGGCACGTGTTAATGGCAACCAGATGTCGTTGGAGCTTGACATCCCAACACCAGAGGGGATTGAACTTCTCGGGGATGCGGTTAACCAGTTCATACTCTGGCAGCGTCGAGACATCATCCTCACTGGATAGTTCACGTCAACGACCCCAGCTCCATCGGTGCCAAATACGGCTGCACCTCGTGCACCGCCGTCCCCTCCGATCTGCACTACCCCACCCGGATCTCCACTCCCATAGATATCACCACTTAGAGATCCTTCTCCACCTCCACAACAAGCTGCACCAAGCTCCCCAACTCCCCTACCTCGGCAGCCGTCTCCTGCTCCTCAGTCGTATCTTGCTCCACCCCTTGATGAACATGTGCCACCTCCCCAGCCAGATACATCAAAGGAGCAGCCAACTACCTGTGAAGCCCGCAAGCTCATACCCGTTATGGTTTCCACGTACAACAAGGAGAAAATGGCAGAGTATGAGACGCGGATGGTTTTGCAGTCTTTCAAGGGTCGAGGGGGTCCGCTAAAGCTAGATGGACCTGATCAATATTCGGATGCACAGAAGAGCGTTGTACGTCTTGCTGACAAAATGCAATCTTGGACCTCCGATGAAGTGCCTAAGGAGTATGAATATGGCAAGCCGTTCTTGCCGTTCAACTTGATGTGTGAACTCCCATGGCCAATGAGGTTGATGCATGACTGGTACTTGAGGGCAAGTGAGTTCGGTCTCGGGATGATTATTGTGCATGTCCCAGAAGGCGCTTTCAAGGATGGACCTAATGCAAACTTCGCCATCAGTTTCATGGACCTCCACGCATTCTTTAAGATGGATAAAATGGATATCAATCTCGTCGGCGCGTGGTGCCTGTAAGCATTCCATGTACTTCGTTATTACCCAATGTGTGCCAATATAAATGTTAGTTATTCTAACTTCCAAATTCTCTCAGGTCACAATGGGTAGATGCTCAAAGATCGGGGGACTCAATCGGTTACGTAAATCCAATGATGGTTTGCGAGATGGCCCACACTGTGCGGATATCGGAGGATAGTGCGGTACTAAAGATTAAGACACCTCAGGAGAAAAAAGATTACAATGAGCGTCTGCATAAGAGAAAGATGGCTGAGGTGGGAAATTACTTGGCCACCTCATTTCTCACACACTCCGACAAACGAGTCATCATGATCCCCTACCACTTTCGATAAGCAACTTCGACATCTTTCCGTTCAATTAATAATCGCGCATGAAAATATGTCTTACGTAATTTCATAATCCGTGTTCGCAGCGAGCACTACATACTATTCCTCGTCTATCCAACGGACCAAACCGTCGTAGTTCTTGATCCGGCAGACTATGACAAGGACGCGTACATGGAGTTCCTATGCTTGCAGAACTTGTAAGTTCAAAACAATTTCCGTAAAGATTACAACATTCCATAAAGATCAATAAAGTCGATTTATCGTAATTAATTAATTTATTTTTGTAGAGCACACGGCCGTTATAAGAAACGTGGCGGGTACGTTAAGAATCCAAGTAGAGAGAAATTATACATAAGGGGACGCTGGCCGGTATGTCAGCATTTATTCGGTACGTACATCACAATTGTCACTTCTTACTTCTGACGTGTACACTTGTGTATGCAGTGTTATAAGCAACCTAGCTTGACGAACCTATGCGGTTATTACGTGTGCAAGATGCTCAGGGTCAATGGGAGATACAGAACTGAGTTTACAGATGTAAGTCATCATGCTCCTTAGATATTGCAAATAGTTCATTAAACTTGACTATAACACAAATCATTTGTCTTTTACTTTCCATAGCTCCCGAGCATCCCTAATAGCGCAAGCCGGTTCGATCAGAAAACGCTTATCAACTTGTGCACGGACTTGTGCCGGTTCATTCGTCGCGACATCTGCAATCATCTAGGAGAGTTCCACGATCCTCATAGCGAACTTGCTACGGACCCCAAATTCAAGAACCTAAGAGAGTGGGAGAGGGAACATGCTGTGGACTAAATGGTTTATTTGTCGCGGGGGATACTTGTAATATTATAAACACTGTGCTTTCTATGTAATTTGATGTTTATAACTGAGCTCGCTAAATTTTCGGCTAATTTTCCATCTATTGTCCTGTGAGGTCAAATTGTACCGACCGCACGGGATAATAGGTTATCCCAGACAACTAGCCTGTGCTAGAGCGACAGCACGAATTATCTCGTGCGGTCGCCCTAGCACGTGCTAGCCGTGGGGGTAACCTATTATCCCGTGCGGTCGGTATAATTGGACCGCACGGGATAATAGATAATCCCGTGCGGTCCGTATAACTCGAGCGCACGGGATAATCTATTATTGCGTGCGGTCGATAGAATTTGACCGCATGGGATAATATATTATCCCGTGCGGTGGGCCTTATTGGACCGCACGAGATAATCGATTATCCCGTGCGGTCCGTATAACACGATCGCACGGGATATTCAATTATCCCGTGCGGTCGGCCCGCCCGCACGCGATAATTGTGATTTTCCCAGATGAGGAGCTGCAGGCGGGCCGGGCGACCACACGGGATAATCAATCCAACCGCCTGGAAAAATGGGTATTGTAGTAGTGCTACCTAGCACACCAACTATCGAAACTAGAATTCGGCAATATGAAAAGGGGTAGCGCATAAGACCTAAAGTGAATGGATGCGGAAGACAAGGATTTAGATAGGTTCAGGCCCTCTCGATGAGAGGTAATACCCTACTACTATTTGGGAATTGTATCCGTCGGGTGTATATTGATCTGACAATCTGATTGAGGTTATCTGTGTTCATCGTGCCCTTGGAGGGGCTCCCTGCCCGTCTTATATAGGTTAGATGGCAAGGTTACAAAGGAGAAATCTAGCCGGACATAGCATCAGTTTTCTAATCTATTAGATAGTAGTACCCAGTCGAGGCTCTATACCCTGGCTTAAGATATAAGGCAATATACCAACCAAGTCCTACTCTATTACACGACCCACCTCCTATCTCTAGTCGAATATGGAGACCGTGTGGTACCCGTACCCATACTCTCCACACGAGCTATCTTCACAATCTTCTGGTCGTTGAGAGCCTTGGATGCCTCGTGCAAGTCGGAGTGCAACTTATCCAAGCCCTACTGCACAATGCACATGCGTCCAAAGGTGATGTCATTCTCCCCTGACACTAACCGGAAGGTGCTAAAATCGTCGCTACCACCACGATTAGGGTGGTAATGGTAAGCAGTGCGGCGGAGAACCTCCTTGTGCCTCTCACAGATCCTGGCCATCATCTTATAAGCAACCTCTTGACAAGTGTGCTCGAAAGTGCCTCCTGAAGCTGTGACCACCATGTTGGGCAGATTGGTGCCTTGGATACCGTGAACCTCCAAGCGGACCTGGTGAGGAAACTTGCCACTGAGAGGGTGGATCGCTGTGTACTCCGGATCGTTGGGGTAGCCTATTGCAAATGTCATGCAACTCAGCTCTACCACAAAGTCGCCCAAGTCTCGTCCACGGTGCGTCGAGGGAAGGCCTAACATCTATAGCAGACAAGGATAGGAATTAATGCACGCTCAAATCCAACTTAAATAAAGCAATAAATGAGTCAAGTAAATACCCAAGTAAGAGCAAATTTTGTGCATAAAATATTTTTGCACGGATCCAAAAAAATTACTACCGACACAATTGAGCAATAAATTAATGTAGAAATAGATACATAATAATAATAATAGCATAAGCAAGAAAAATTGCCTTAACAATAACCTAATGCATTCCTCCCAATAAATTCCTGACTGACCGTCGAATAAAATTCCAATAAACCCCAGATTTGACTGACCCAAGGTTACTAATACCCTAGACTGACCCTATGTTGATATTTCTTAACGGCATTACTAGGAATTAGATCCCAGGCAATAGCGCCAGAAATATTAGTCGGTATTTTCTTGCGATCACAGATGTAATCTGCAAGCGCACGGATATACCGCTGTAGTATTTCACCCGAAAGTATTTCCAAGGTATCGTATTTATTTAATCCCAAGGTAAGATATGGCAAGAGAGTACTATGTTATTAATACTCATCACATTTATGTCAATCAAATTCTAATGCACGGGTTAATCAATATTGAATAAGGATAGTTTGACACACAGAAGAACCAATTAAGCCAACTCTCTCTAAATAAATATCTAGACTAAGTGGAGAAAAAATAAGAAAAGTCTATTTCTGTACTTCTAGTATATAGCCCTTTTAGTATACACTTGCTAATGTACAATCATATGGCCAAAACCCCCTAACAATGCTCTCCTGGTATATCGAGAGACCACCCCTGATTGTCAAGTTCCTTATGATAATCTATCATGGCTATACAACCGGTTATGGATACGGAGGAGTACCCTCGCCAGGAATAGTTCTTAGCCCTATATACACACGTGGAGGAAAACCCGTAGTGACCTATCACCATCAGCGGCCCACCTCTACAGTTCCGTAGCATATAGCACCACTTAATAATATTTAATAATCTAAGCACCTCGCTCACATTAATAAATACTACTCTATATCGCTGCAGCTGACATAGAGTAATCAACTGAATGAACATTAAACCTATACCATTGCATGTCTCTCGTAAGCTAGCCATATAATACATACGAAATAAGTATAACTCAAGGTTGGTACTCATATAATTATGCGAGTAAAGTAAAGGACCAAAACTATATAAAAAAGAATACCCAAATTCTCCGGAAGACATGAAGAACTCTAAAACTATTCTAATTCTTAAGTCCACTAGTGCTAGAAGAAAGTAAACTACTAAGTAGAGTTTTTCTTGATTCCTCTTGGTGTGTGTTGAAAGGGAGAATGAGGAGTCCTATTATAACCTCTCAATGATGGTTTTGACAGTTGGAAATATCGGAATCGCCCTTCAGCCGTCATTGGGGAGACATCTGGGATGTCCATGTGGAAGGTGACCCCCATCAGAGCCAAGGTTGGTTCGGCCGAACCCTGACCTGGTCCAATGGGCCTCTAAATCCTCCTAGGCCTCCTCTTGTATATTCTTAGATTTGTGGTATAGCGGTTGGGTCCATTTGCAAATGTTAAATTGGGTTTATGGGCCCATCCATCCATATGTTCACTACATGTCTGCTTCCAATGTAATTTTCCATCATTATTCCTTTATTTATATTGTCATCTCATGCAATCAAATATTTTGCTAGGTACAAGTGGAACTAGATTATTTCTAATTCAAATATGCATGCAAGCATTGCTAGTTCTCTTTTATTGTTGGTAATATTGATGGTCAAAATTGGTCAATAACGACCATCAACACCCTAGTCGAGAAATTCCAATCGAAAAAGCAGCCAAAATTTTTCTCATAAACCGAGGAAATGAATTCCGATTTTTCCCAAAACAATCCAAGCGCAAAGAGCATTTGCAAATGAAAGAGTTCCAGAGGGCTCTTAGGGTTTCCAGTTAGCTTGTCCTATGGTCAAGGTTGGCTCTGATACCAACTTGTCACGCCTAGAAATTCACAAACTAAAATTCCCAAACATAATGTGCATTAAAACTCCTTTCCACGACTGGCCAAGGTACAAAAAACAACAAAGTTGACGTACATATCAACATCTTACAAACATAATAAAAGTCTTATAAATGCAACGGAAAATTAAAGCTAGCTAAACTTAAGATATCTGATGCTAGCGTGGTGATTTCACTCCACAGGCATCCTTGACGGTAGCAATGAAGCCTACTCCTCCGAGTAACCTCCATCCAAATAATACTCCAACTCTGGTGGGGGAAAGACAGAGCAAGACAGAGTGCTACCCACTATACTCAGCAGGTCAAACCAATAGATAAGGTATGATGCAAGTAATTCCAAAGGAGGCTAGGGGTTTATTTGCATAAAACATGCATTATAAATTAGTAGTTGAAGGCAGTAAAAACTGTTGGAGTAACTAAGCAAAATTAAGCATCAATATCCAACACTACACCACATTGCGACAGGGCCAACCATCCACGTGAACTAATCCAGTTCCATTAAGTCAAGTTATTAAAGGTGAGTCTAATCACGGTGAATCTGGTTGATCGCCCATAACCACGAGCACGGCTATTATAATAGTTTTACTCTGATCAGAGGTGTACATCTGTAACCACAAGACACAGCCCCACGACATGTTTCTGTGTGCTGGCATGCCACCACGACATACCGGAACGGGACCATGATAGGACCTTTTGCATAACCCTCCCCAACAAAGCTCACCACACTTTAGGTTTCTCCCCTACCCTTAAGACCAAGGTAGGCAGCCCCCCGTGCCTAGGTGAATCCGAAAGCCGCATATACCATCACAGGGCCCATCCAAACTACATCATACCCACCCTTGCCTGGTAAGTTAGAAAGAAAAAACTAAGTACAAGCTCAGTTGTTTCCCACGCTGGCTTCTGGTAAGCACAATAATTCTTCTAGGGTTTCCCCCGCATCTATCAAAACCATGTGTCCATAGCCCACCATTCGGCATATATTAGTTGAATTAATACCAAGGTGGTACATGTCCATAAACATCATCATTAAACTAAGATGGACATTATATGTTATATCCCATAGTGAGCTAGTTTGATCCAAGTATGGCTAAGCATTTCCTAAACCAACTAGTCACATTATTTCCCAAGCTATCAATGATACAAGGTAATCAAGTTATGGCTGAATATATAGGAAACCATCCCACATGACATTATAAATCAATGCAATTTAAATAGAATGCAAGACATTTGAAAAGTAGGTACAATATGATCAAATATAATGCATGACTTGCCTTGCTCTGGTGCTGCTGGGACCCCTACAACAACTTCAAAGTAAAGTTAGGTGTCAGAACTATCGGATTCTATGCAGCATATAAGCACACAAGCAAAATAGGCTATAAGTCTACTGAAATAGGAAACAAAACCATTTTTAATGAATTATAGGCACTGTTGTGAATTTACTGCAATTTGCATGGACTCAAACGGAGCTCCCATGAATTAGTTATGAATTTTAGAATTTTTACTCTGTTTTCTTAGAAAACCGAAAAACCTTAATTGATTTACTACGCATTAAATCAAGGGGCGTTGATGTCAGCAAGGGGAGGCCGGCGCTGGCAAGCGTGCCCCACCCATCGGTGATAGCCGACGTCCGGTCCACCATGGACTGGGATCACCGCAGTGGTCCACGGCTGGTACACGAGACAGACGGCCCAGATCAGTCCCGAGATCGATCGGACGCCACGGGGTGGCGTGGGATGCAGCAGTGAGCATGGGCGGTGGCGGGCACCCAAGAGGCTGTGGCACGACACGGAAGGGGGACGGGAAACACAGAGGAGGCAGAGGAGGTTTCATCACCGGTGAACGGCGCTGACCGGCGTGGAAGAAAACGAGCGATGGCAGCGCAACAACGAGGGGCGGACGGCTCCGCCGAGACCTAGAGAAGGAGAGGAGACTTGTTAGAGGAGAAGAAAGGGAGCACGATGAGCATTGCCGGCTGAAGAAGGAGGTTGTCGTGAGGATTACCGGTAAACGGTAGGAGGTGACTTCCGATGGGATTCCGGAGGCGGGGAGCGGCGGCCGAGGTATGTATTGGTCACGCGAACACGGTGGTGGCGACCAGTATGGCACGCCGGTGGCCCTAGCGGCGGCTAGCAGCAGCCGGAGGCGAGCGGCGAGCGGTAGCGCACGGTTTGGCGATGGTAGGGTGCACGTGAGAGAGCGGCAGATGGGGGAAAAGATAGAGAGGATCTTGATGATGGTTTTTATAGGATCGGGGGGCTCGAGCGTGGAACGATGGGGTGGAAAAGCCAGCGACGTGGGTGGAAGAGAGAGAAAGGCGGCGGGGTTCGAAAATCGAATCCTAGCCACTCATGGGTGCGACGCATGCGGGAGAAGCGAGGAAGGTGGGATGTGGTGACGGGCGAGCGGGGGTGATGTGACCATGACTACCATTGATAAAACCATTGCTCACATCTTAGAACAACTGGACGACATCGAGATTGAGCCGCAGAAGTTCTGGAATCCAATTCAGCCACCTACTACAGTGCTGACTTCAAACGGCCGCCAAATATGCATGTGAGCTCCATTTTCGGCCCATCAGTACTTGATGGCTCTTGGAGTCCTCTTTCCAATGGATCCAGCCTCATCTCCAAATTCCATCTCAGTCATCCGCAATTGAAGAAACAATGTGTTGCATCACCTATAATGGGCCTATGGACATGAAACTTCATCTGGGACCCCGGCCCAGGTGGGGCCATGCGGGATGCGCCCCAACCAGGTGGAGCACGACCCTAGGGAACTCTTGGTCTTCCTCCCACCTCCTTAAATAGCTAGGTACCCCTTCAGGGTTTCTTGTGTTTTTGTTTAAATTAAAGTTTAGCTTCGCTACTTTGCCTTGTAATCCCGTGACCGGTTAGATCGCCAGTTAGCTCGTTACGGAACCCCAACTTATCATTAGTATTCATTCCTATTTGCAATTTAGATTGTTTTTATCTTGTTCTTGCTTGTTTCTTCGATTTGCTTGCAGGAATAAGGTTGATCTGCACCGGTAAGATCAACAACCCACGGAGAGGTGTATCGATCGCTAAGGTGCAACACAACATCGTCTCGTACGGTTGTAGTCTGTTCGTCAATGTTTCTCCCAAATCACAGTTATCATCAACTCACCGAAAGATCGGGACAACCACATCTCCTGAGCGTATCGAGTGGAGTTCAGAGATTATTAAGTGGTATAGGAGCTTTCGTTGCTCAGTGAGTGTTTTTATCTACCTATAACCAAAAAATAGCCCCATACCAAAAAAATAATTACATCCTTTACCTAGCCACATTTGTGCCATTGCATTGTTCTTTTCAGTTTTTTGCTTTGTTGAGTTTCGTGTTGCATCATCGAGTCATGTTGTCAGTCTTAGCATCTAGACCGTTTAGAGTTTCGAGTTCTGGTCACGGTTAGTACCACTGTCATCACCACCGCAGTGTCTTTATTGTCGCCGGGAATTACAAAAACGGATCTGCCTCGCTGCCAGGGTTCGATTTTTAGAAGTTTTTGACAGTCAGTATTGGAGTTATCAAGTCGCTAGGGTTTCTATCGTGTGCTTGTGTGCTTCCGTTATGCACACGTGAGGAAGGAGGCAAAGGAGTGGGAGTTTGTAGATTAGGTTGGATTGGTTTTCTATATGTGGGCGTGCAGAAAAGAGATAAAAAATGAAGTGCCGAGTTTTTCACGTGGGCCTTTCCAAACCAAGGCCGAGTGGGATCTCTCCTCTCGGTTTGGTATGCCGTCCCCGAGTCCGACTCCCTCCCTCATCTCTCGGTTTCAATCTGTACTAGGACACTTTGTACAATTTGGTGAAAAATTTTCGATTGTCGGATTTGAGATCTATTTGCACAAACAGAACCTATGGGACGAGAGGATTCCATTTTTGTATAATTTTAATTTTAAGGTTTAGACTTTTACATTTCAGTCCTTGTATTTTTTATATTTACATTTGAGTCCTGTAATTTTGCATTCAGGTACTTGAGTCGTTTTTTGCTAAAGAAAAGTCAAAAAACGGAAAAAAAAAGATAGAAAGGTGCTTAAAAAAAGAAAAGAAAAAATGGCACAAAAAAAAAGAAGAGAACAAAAGAGCAAAAAAAACAAAGAAAGAAAAAGAAGGAAGGAAAAGAGAAAAACACTTGTTATCTTTGAGACCGCTTTCATGTATCAGAGTTGTGCTATCTTGTGGTACCGTTGGTGTCTAGGCTCGCGTCTCCAGTACGTTCTAGCCTAGGATCAGCACGGTACTTGACTTTGAATCATTATTCAACTTTGTATTCTCTGATTTGAGCATTTGCTATTCCTTTGCTACATATTTAAGCCTACAGATTTTATTGCAGTCGTACAGCAAATGTTTGCCAAGGCATCGATACATCCAACCTTCTTTTGGTCTAGGTTGAGTCAGTGTGTTCACCATTCCGCTTGCTTTAGTAAGATCTTGTCAGAGCTTGGTTAAAAGCTTGATTGCGTGTGATATTTGAGCCTCCACTACCTAGTAGTTGATATGAGCGTGCATATTCTTGTGTGTGTTTCTTGTTTGCTACTAACCATGGCAGGATTACACAAGGGAATACGAGATGGTCGTGCTCAACATCGACTTCTTCACCTTCGATGAAATATGACAACTTGTCCACGTGATGCATATGAGGTACGTGACTATAATCTTGCACGAGTTGAATCTAAGTTACCATTCTATGAAGGTAAGTATGATTCTATTGCTTATATTGATTGGGAGCTAGCGGTAGATAATGAATTTGATAAATATGAATTTTCTGATGCTCAAATGGTTAAGACTCCTAGTAATAAGTTTACCTCTTTTGCATTATTTTGGTGGAGTCATGTTAGTAATAAACCTGAAACTTAGGATGAGTGCAAAACCATGATGAGAAAATGTTTTGTAAGTTCTTATTACAAATCTACTCTTCTTGAGAAATTAGAACATCTGAAGCAAGGTGATCGAACTGTTAGAGAATACATCTATGAATTTAAAGTTTGTATCATCTACAATGGTCTAAAAGAATGCAACGAGAACACAATGCGTAGATTTTTCAAGGGGTTTAAGTCTGAAATTCAGGTTATGCTTGCTATGTGACGTATAATCATATTGGACATCTATTCATGCTTGCTTATAGCATTGAGAGTCAAATCATATCAAATGCGAGAAAGCATGAACAATGTGATTTATCTCCTGTTTCTGAATATCCAATATCTTTGTGCAATAATGATGTGCAAACATTGCAGGAAGTTCAGAACATTCATCAAAAGGAGGAGAATGATGTTCTTGAGAAGAAAGAGAAGAAACATGAAGCACCTGCGATGTATGAAGAAGGTTTGCAAGGTAAATTAAATGGTGTTGAGATAAATAAAGGTGAGTATTCTCATGCTGAACTACCCATGTCCACTTTTCATGCTATAGTAGAGCAACCAATAGTGGAACCCATTGCTAAGATTCCTTTGTCATAAGTTGATTTGTTTGTTGTTCCTTGTGATAAAGAAGATTGTGTGATATTGCTTCACTTATATCAATGCCACAACTAGTGAATGAACATGCTATTTCTCGTGTTAGTTCATTATGTGTTGATTTTAAGCATATTGTTCATATAGCTAATGAAGTTGAGGAACATGAATTGCTATCTTATTTAAATTCTTTAGGCTATGTTTTATTTGATGACTTTTATGAGCTCGATAATTTGAAGGAGAAATTATATGCTGCTGATTTGCCATGTCCAACTCATACTACATTTCGTATCTTTGGCAAATATTTGGTGCATAGAGTTTACATATGTTTGGATTTAGAACCTCCTGTAGATGTGGATAAAACATGCAAACTAGAGAGACATGTTATTGCTAATCATATTATGTTGAGTTTCTCTTGTTTTGATTTAAACAAACAGGTTGGTTTTGAAGAAGGGAAGCGACGAGATTGCACAACGCTGCTATCAAACACCATTATAATTGTATCAAGTGATTACTTGACTTCTGAAGAAGGGGAGCGAGATGAGCTGCTAGAGAATCATTACGATATAGTTCTCCATACTTTGTTGTGCATCCCCACTACCTGGTACATTTGTCTCATAGGAGATTAATGACATTTGCTAAAGAACTGATGATATTACATGATGAAAGTTTGTTGCATTTGTTTTCATGTAGACAATTCTATGGCCAAGATCATGCACTACGCAAAGATCACCATATGGGAAAACCGAGGACGGTTTTCCTTGAAGAAGGGGAGGATGATGTGACCATGACTACCATTGATATAACCATCGCTCACATCCTAGGACAACTGGAAGACATCGAGATTGAGCCGCATAAGTTCTGGAGTCTAATTCGACCACCCGCTACAGTGCTGAATTCAAACGGCCGCTAAACATGAATGCGAGCTCCATTTTCGGCCCATGAGTACTTGATGGAAAGCTCTTGGAGTCCTCTTTCCAATGGAGCCTCATCTCCAAATTCCATCTCAGTCATACGCAATTGAAGAAACAAGGTTCTACGTCACCAGGTAGAGCACGACCCTAGGGACCTCTTGGTCATCCTCCCACCTACTTAAATAGCTAGGTACCTCTTCAGGGTTTCTTGGGTCTTTGTTTAGATTAAAGTTTAGCTTCACTACTTTGCCTTGTAATCCCGTGATCGGTTAGATCGCCGATTAGCTCGTTACGGAACCCTAACTTATCATTAGTATTCAATTCCTATTTGTAATTCAGATTGCTTTTATCTTGTTCTTGCTTGTTTCTTCAATTTGCTTGCACGAATAAGGTTGATCTGCACCGGCAAGATCAACAACCCACGGAGAGGTGTATCGATCGCTAAGGTGCAACATAACGTCATCTCGTACGGTTGTAGTCGCGTCATCAACGTTTCTTCCAAATCGTAGTTATCATCAACTCACCGAAAGATCAGGACAATCAAATCCCCTGAGCATATCGAGTGGAGATCAGGGATTATCAGGGGAAGGTGGGACGGAGTGGCCCCACGGAGCACGGCGACGGTTGCTCCCCACCGGCTCTACCGCTCGGAGGTAGGGGACGGGCCAGACAGGTGGGCCCTACCTATCAACGATCCAGAGAGGAGAGAAGGTGCGACACGGGAGAGGCCGGCTAGGCCGCAGCCATGAGCCGGCCCAGTGGCAAATGGGGTGCTTGGGGAGGGAGAATGGGCCCACGGCCAAAAGAGGGAAAAAAGAATTTGAGTTTAAATAATTCTTATAATTGATTTTGAATTATTAAAATCATTTCCTTTGCTCTGGAAATTCCACTAAAAATCATGTTAGCGTATTAGAGCATGGAGAACTCAAGAAAAATCCCACCAAGCCATTTTCATTTATTAGATAAGATTAAAAATTAGGGTTTGATTATAGGTTACATTAAACTTCTTTTCAACTGTATAGAGCTCGATGTTGTGCAGTAGTAGTCATCCATCATCTAGCAAGAACAAAATTGCAAAAACATTATCGTTCATGTCATAGAGACGAGGCACAAAAGTAAAATAGCAAACAACCTCCATCACTAGCTGACTCTATCCTATCCTCTACGGCCAAATACATGGAGTACGATGTGCAAATGTAGGTCTTGTGTAGCCCATCAATTCAGATCAGTTAATATTATAGATGCACGTTAATTTGATTTTAAAAAGAAATTGGGGCTTCATGCATGAAAGTGAAGCAGAGTATGCAGATAAAAACTGGAGTGTCATTTCCTTACTTGCTTGTTCTTTCAATATCACCGACATGGAGCAGTCGCCGGTTGTTGCTCTTAGCCCAGGTGAACACCTCCATACTGGTGAAGGTGCTGCCTAACGTCTGGCAGCGAGACCCGAAGTAGCGCCTTTGCCTCAACCACTGACATGTCGTCCTTCTCCTCTTTGGTGCGCACCGCTCGCCGGCCACCGTCGTCAACCACCAAGGTGTCATCGTTCTCCTCCATGGTGCGTCACCGATACGTGGGCTGGGACGGTGGATTGATTCAGATCCGAGAAAAGGAAAAATGAAGTTGGGGAGTAGTGGTCGGTTGGGTACATCAAAAATAGAATATATACTAGAAACAAGGAAGTTGTTTTTATCAAAGTAAATCGTTTACTCCGATAATGGTGGGAGCAGGATGATGTGATGTTGGGCGAGGTCGGAAGCAAGAAAGTTGTTTTTATCGAATTAAATAGTTTACTCCGATAACGTTGGGAGTAGGATGATGGGACGTGGTGTGTTGTGGGCCTATGATGATTTATGCTTGACGCTCGAAATACTAGGCTCAAAATAGTAGGAGCGTGTTTGCTCCTAGTAGTATCTCTAATGAAGTCTGACCAATTAAGCCTCGTGTTTATTTTATGCCACAAATTAGTTGCGCCACAATTCTTTAGTAACCTGCTCCAGATTTTTTTACCATAACTAGAGCCACAAATGTGGTCAATAAATTCTTAGCTACTTTTAAGATAAGGTAATTAAGAAATTATTATTCACAGCATATGACATTTGAATCCTTATAGGTTTATAATATATCGTGATAATTGTTTAATTACCACGTGTAAGAATAAATATCTCAGCAGAAATGTGTGGCTTGCCACACTTTACCAAATATTAGCCCTAAAATCTCCCGTCTCGTCTCCTCCGCTCCTTGCACCATCTCGTGGCTGAACAGGGAGGGGAGGGGCGCCGATCTCCATCTGGCGAGCAGAGCAGGGGAGGGGATCCTGGTGAGCATCCACACCCACTTTCTGATTCATCTCTCTCCCACCGGGACTGCTTTTGCCTGGAATTTGCTTGCGTTCGTTAACCCTAGCTTCTCTTCTAGATCTGGAAGAAGCTCTTTTCTTAATTTCAGAGACTTAACCCTAATACAAGTAACAGTTTATTTGTTCGCCCAAAAGTTTGGGGGTTCAACTGAACCCACATGTCCCAAGTTGGATCCGCCTCTGCCTTCAAGTAGGTCAGGATGGCGCTTAAATTCACTGCTGGCCTTTGTGTGTCAATAGATATGCCATGCCATACTAGTATTATTGAAGAATAAAGTCAAAAATAATTATCTATAACTTGCTTGATGATTTTTGTTTCTGATCTCCTAACTAAAATTTTCTGGGCTTTCATCAATTCTGACATGGACATGGACAAGTTCTTTCGTTACCTATCTGTATATGACATCTTAAATATAGAAGATCCAAACACTGGCATGGCACTGGATGAAGATGTAGTGTTTTGAAAAGGTCAGCTGCCGATTGCTGAAGGGTGCTTGTTTCCTGAATTATTCCTTTGCTTAATTGATTTTGCCTTTTCTACAATTGTTTGGATTCACCCATGCTATGTTGATCCACTTTTGTACTTGTGTTCTCCATACAATCTGTTCTTTAATCATATTTCTGTTGCATTCATCGTTGTATCCAACCTTTGTTCTTTCTTTATAAAGGATAAGGCATGTATTAATTTTACAAAGTCTTCAAGATTAACATTTGATCATTCATTTTTCATAAAATACATTCCTACTAGCTATAAAACCAATATTCTGTGAAACCTCTTTAAAATATGAATCTATTGTTATATTTTTAATGTACTACATGTAAGTTGGCTAATTTCTGGCCAAAATCAAAAGATGTTTGACTTTTGAAATAAAATATACCTTATAAAGAAAATCAATGGATGAATGGAACATTGAATGAAGAATGTATAGCCAATGTTTTTGAGTGTTTAATATCTCCATTAACTGAGTCATGTAATATGGATATGAACACCCACATGGTAGGCTATGGATTTTCTTTACCTTCCATGGCTGTCTTTGACTGTTGGCTAAATTAAATTTACCTGTTAACAAAATACAGCATATGTTGAAATTTGCTGTAGCAAATTTAAATGACTTTGCCCTTTTCTTATTGCCATTTCCTGACAAAGCTATTCAACCTAGGATTGGTCTGGTGCTATCAAATTGAGGATTAATTTCTTTTCTCCATTTTTCAAAATTATCTCATGGATGCTTGATAATATACGTTTTCCTTATTTTTTTGGTCTGAGTCCAAATATGGTATTGATTTCATCATGTCATTATATTATGGCAGATTGATGATTCCACAAAATGCAGCTTTGGGCCATATAAGCACACCTTCAGAAAGTGGTGAAATACCTTTGGTTATAAATGTTGAAAGTCACAGCACATTTGCTGACGATTCTACAGCATGGAAGGGGATACTTTGTTAGCTGACATACAACTGGCACTTGCAAGAAGGTGCTATTTGTTACCTTCAGGCATGCACAAATCTAGTACATCATCATGTCCTACTATCACATGTGAAGAAGCTCTTAAGAGGGAGTTGGAGTATCGGCAAAAAATTGAAAGGAGTCATCCACATCTTCTGGTTGGCCTTAATGGATCCCCTGCATTGCTGAATGTAAGTTTCTTGTTTTTTTGATGGTTGAATGTAAGTTTCTGATTTGATGGCTTTCAGTAACTTTGTAGCAAACATTCTATGATGGGATTAGAAAAATGCAAGTTCCTGGACAACTAAGCTGACCAATAGAAGATATTTGAAAATTTCACAATCAGATGTTTTCTTTACTAATAGAATAAAGTGAGAGTAGTCTACCCTGCAATTTTAATGAAAAAGTAGCTTTACCTGTTGGTATTAGTGCAGTTTGATCGGTTGTGTTATCCCTATGTAATTAAAGGTATATACTTCCGTTGTTGTTTTGTAGTTTTACCTATGGTTAGGTTCTAAACCATGCAGCTCTATAATAGGGCTAAGTCCGATTTACACCCCTCAACTATCACCAAAGTTCGATTTACCCCCTCAACTCTAATACCGGACGTTTTACACCTATCAACTTTTTAAACCGGACATCCACCGGTGGTTTAGTCCTATGTAACATAGACATGTTCATATGGGACCCACTGTCAGCCCCTATTCATCTTCTTCTTCCTCCTAACTCTCTCCCCCATCTCTCTGTTTTTTGAGCTTGGAGCAGTGCAGCCGCAGATCTTCCGCGCACCCGCTTCTCAAAATGTTTCCTACTCTAGCGAGCTGCACGTCATTATGTGAACTGCACAGCATGCATCGTTTGGTTCATCAAGGTTGCACTGATCTTCATTTTGTAATATAAATCACAGATCAGACAAACCAACAAATTAACTAACGGGAAAACAATTTGAAATGGGCAATTAAGTGACAAGAAACTAAAGAATCAAAAAATTTGCTGTACCTAGGAACCAACAAAGGACCCCCCAAATTCTTCAACGAGAAAGCATAAATCTGAAAGCGGCTAGTGGCCGTACACACAAATAATGAGTACAGCAGCATGGTAGCGGCGGCCGTGGAGGCACAGGAGGAGCAGGATGGCAGCGCCGCAGCAGTGGCTTTTGAGAAGCTCGGAGGTCTGCGCCTGCACTGCTCCAAGCTCAACAAACAGAGAGAGGGGGGAGAGAGTTAGGAGGAGGAATAAGGTGAATAGGGGCTGACAATGGGTCCCAGGTAAACATGTGTACGGAGGAGGAAGAAGATGAATAGGGGCTGACAGTGGGTCCCATATAAACATGTGTACGTCACATAGGACTAAACCACTTTTGATTCGGGCAAGGGGGGTGTATTTGGTCCGGTTTAAAAAAGTTGATGGGTGTAAAACGTCTGGTATTAGTGTTGAGGGCGGTAAGTCAAACTTTTGTGATATTTGAGGGGGTTAAATCGGACTTAACCCTCTATAATATGTTGTTCTAATATACAAGACATTTGCAAAATTCATTTTGTAGCATGCATCACTATCTAGGATTTCCTTTATCATGTAACCATGAAACTAAATGATTATTTTAGTTATTGATACCAGTATACCGCTAGAATGTTTCCTCATCAAAATTTGACATCTTTAAATGGTAATCCCAAAGAGGTTGAATGACCTCACCGCTCACCTATGTGGGCTGATATTACATCACATGGCCGAGCGGGAACTAGAGGGAAGGAGTAGGAGAACTGAACTTGCCAGTGGCTAAGGTGTGACAGTGGTGGTTACTATAGCTAGAGGCAAGGAAGCACAAAGGAGGAATAAAGGAACGAGGACAAAAAAAAATGCACATTGTGGTCTAAGATGCCACGAGAGCATACTTGCAGTGGCATATCCATTAGTCTGATCCATTCACTTCACAATGGGAATATGGGAAACATCTAAATAGCCCTCAAAATAACGATTCTGAATGTGGACTTTTCATTTGATGTACACTTGGATGTTGACTCAATCCTTGTACAGTTGATGCCTCTGCATTTTGGATTTCTGATTTTAAATATTCTTTTGCATTTGCTCTTCTGAATAATGAGTATAACCTATCGATTCTGGAGCTATGTATCAACAAGCATATATTTTACTAGTGTACATGGACAGGCAGATATTATTCGCCAGCAGCATGAAAGACCATGCGCTATTGTTGCTACGTCTTTTGTTCATCATACCTTGCTACATTACTTTACAGAAATAAATTGGTGTTAACATTTTCTTAAAAAAAATACTTCCAGGAGGTTGGATCTGGTTCATCACCTGATTTGTCAACGAGGAACTCAGCCCATGACAGCTATATGCCCTCACCACAGGCATGTTTTGTTGGTTCCACTGTACAAAGACCACCAGCAAATTGGTACCCCTCAAAGAAAAAGTTGAAAGTTCAACAGCATCCTTCACAGGCTTTGCACGCTCCCAGACCAAATTTGATACCTTCCTTTTGGTGCAAAATTTGTAAGGTGGATTGTGTTACAGAATTTAATTTTGGTGCCCATATCGGAGGAAAAAAACACAAGGCAAAAAAGCTGGAGATTCTTGGTAATAGAAACAATGCAAGACCTGCCACTGGCAATCAATGTACAGGTAATAGAAATCCCGGACCAAATGGCAATGCAGGTTCTGGAAGCAGAAACAATGAACCAAATGTGTTTAGTAGCAATATTGCCAAACCAAGCAGTGACACTTCCTCTGGAAGTCAAACCAACGGAACAATTGGAAATGTATGTACTTCTCTGTTAATGACTGCTTGCAACTTACACGGCTATATGTTTATAACAAATATTTTGAGTTCATTTTCCTCTGAAATACAAATTGACATGTTTAATTCTCAGCCTCACAAGGAAATTTCTTCTGACGGTGATGGAATAAGCAATAGCAAACCGGAGCAAAATGTATGAGCCTCCTACCATAGTGCAATATGCTATATGTGTTGCTCTAGTGATATCAAGAATGATACTAACTCTTTGTTCCTATTATGAAATGCACAGTGCTGACACTGGATCATTTGAACACAAGTGATGAATAGAGATACTTCAAGCTTAGAACCTGTAAGTCCTGTTTTATGTAATTCGGATTCACCAGTCATTTTCTTTTAGTCAATTGGAAACTGGCCAGGAGCCCTGGTGTTAGCTTGATATCAACCCAAAAGCATGCTTGGAGTGTAAAATTTTATAATAGTTTGTTTTTTCAGAAGAGTCTATAGTCTATATACCTTAAATAATCATAATTTTGCTGGTGTAGCCTTTACAGTCAGTGTAGTCCTCTGTTGAATGATTCCATCTGCGTATCTGTTTGTTAGGCTGTGCGTAGCATTACCATTTAGCATCCTTAGAAGGAGGGTCTTGTTAACTCTAATCTTATTCGTTTTGCAAGGTTATAGCATACTTCAGGAACATTTTCCCAATTGTCCCCATGTGTGTGTCATGCCATAAGTGCAGCCAAGGATTTGAACACCATACTTTGGGCAAAGAAACATGAGGTACTGCAGCTGAACTGTGGCGTTCTGTCATTCAGTAATGAAACAAACACTAGCCTGAGAAATTGTGGGGCGTCAAACTTGGCTGGAACCAAACAGATCCTTAACCTGCTGATGTACATAGGCTTTCTCTTTACACTAGTTGTCTTATTTTGGTTGCCAATCATGTAGAAATAATAATAATAAAAATTCCTCGCTTGGATGATTGTATCTTGCATGCTTTAGCTTGAATTGCTCTGGAAATTTTTATCTGGTCAGTAAGACAGTTTCTGGTTGTCACTCTTCTGTCTTCTCCAGTTTTCTTTTGTCATAATTTTGCTTTTCGTTTGTATAGTTCATATGTCATAATTTATCGCAGTGTACCTTTGATATTGTTTGTCTGTTCAGTCAGCAATTCTTCATTTTGAGACCTGAAACAAGGATTGCAGACATAAGGTAATTTCGCTGCTTATTTGATGTCCGCAGTTATAATTTTCTCTCCTAATTTTCGTGGTTGGAAGTTATGTACAATTGTAGATACAATATCGCAAATCTTTATGGCTAGTACTAGAATCTATCTTGATATGTTGTCTCTTAACTACGTCTTGGACGCTTAATCTTGAACGACTTTTTTCCTGTCAGAATGATAGGTTCGTCATAACCTAATCTGATGTTTGGTTGTATAATTGCTTGATTAGTTAGTTGCTGTCTTAAGGCTGCGTTTGAATTGTCAATTGACATGAGCTTTTCGATGGCACGATAAACGAGACAAGTAATTAGGGTACGATTAATTGAGTATTAATTATTATAAACTTTAAAAATATGGATATATTCGATTTTTGAAGAAACTTTGATGTAGGAAGTTTTGGAAAAAAATATACGCCGTTTAGTAATTAGGGAAGCGTGCTCGAGATATACAAGGAAGTTAGTTCCCCCAAAGACACCAATTGATATGAAGATTTGGAGGTCTTGTTGCAGTAATCCAGTTGTCCCTGTCACACATGCATTGCCATGGGCTTCCAAACAACTTTAACTGGTTTCTATTGCAAAATATTTGTATTACACGTCAAAAAACAAATTTACATATATAATTTTAAATGCATCCAATAAAGAAAGTGTCTCAATGCTGTTTGCTTACTTTTTTAAGGACTGATTTATCTATCTAAAATGTTACGGCGAACTGAATATGGCTAAGTATTCCAGACGTGTAGAACCTAATAGCCCAGAATGAACGAACGGTCCCAATCAATCATAGCGTGGAAATAAGGTGCACGTTTTGCCATCACAATCCACTTCTTATCTCGACCGTTGATCATTCAATTCGATGTCTGCTCATAGCTTTTTCTCTCACTTGGAAACCGACCGTTCCTTGCCTGATTAGATCACTCGAACGGTTGATTGCTGATTTGGATGCAGCTGATCGCCGTCCATGTGACCACTGATCACAAAAGCTTCTTGCCAATATGACAGTAACATAGCTCTGAAGATTTCTCTTGGTCCAGAACTGCCAGCTGAAAATTCGCACACTCTCCAATTCTCCAAATGCTCAGCAACCACAAGTTCACAAACTGCAATCGTTAGTCGACGCCGCTAAGCTCCAAACACCATGGTCCCTGTAGCCACCATGCTCCCAATTGCTTGCTGTCCATTGTGTCCGTATCCTCCTAATCCATCCTAGCCAAGAATTCTCTCACTTCTCACCAAGCCATGTACTTTGAGCCGCCGCTGCTCAGCCACGAGCTCGGCCGCCGTCCACGTGTCGCTATCGCGTGACGCCACATCGCGCACCGCCATTGGTCCGGATCGGAGTCCCAAAAAGCGAGCTATATCCAATCTTGGATCGATGGCTGGAGATTTGTGGCGCAGCTGCTTCCGGCGCCTCCTATTTACTTAGCTTTTCAATACACATTACTCACTAGTAGCGTACACTACCACAGCTAGCAATGGAGACCTCGTGCTTCCTGACTTCCAATGCCTCGCCGGTGAAGAGCATGGTGATGCCGTCGCCGGCCGGCATCGCGAAGGCCAGACCGCACTTGCTCTTCGGCGGCCGGCGAGCGGCGAGCTCGTCGGTGACCACCTGTGAGTGATCGAGCACATGCTTGGCTGGTGATTGATTCGCTGATGGAGTTTGTTGTGTTGGGTTGGGTTTGATTAGATGTGTGTGTGTTTGGAAATTGGCATGTGCAGGCTGCAGCTACAACGGCGACGGCGCGGCGCTGGCGATCGACCCGGACTGGCGGTCGTTCAGGGCGCAGCTCTACTTCAACGAGCAGTACGCGAAGAGCGTGAACCCGGCGGTGGCGGCGGTGAGGACGACAGCGGCGACGACGCCGGAGCCGGTGAAGATCGGCGACAAGTGGGCGCACCCGCTGGTGGAGCCGGAGAAGGGCTGCCTGCTGATCGCGACGGAGAAGCTTGACGGCTCCCACATCTTCGAGCGCACGGTGATCCTTCTCCTGTCCGCCGGCGTGCTCGGCCCCGTCGGCGTGATCCTGAACCGGCCGTCGCTCATGTCCATCAAGGAGGCGCAGGCCGTGTTCGCGGAGACGGACATTGCCGGCGCGTTCTCGGGACGGCCGCTCTTCTTCGGCGGCCCGCTGGAGGAGTGTTTCTTCCTGCTGGGGCCACGCGCGGCGGCCGCCGGCGACGTGGTGGGGAGGACGGGGCTGTTCGACGAGGTGATGCCGGGGGTGCACTACGGGACGCGGGAGAGCGTGGGGTGCGCGGTGGAGTTGGTGAAGCGCGGCGTGGTCGGGGTGAGGGACTTCCGGTTCTTTGACGGCTTCTGCGGGTGGGAGCGGGAGCAACTGCGCGACGAGGTGCGCGCGGGTTTGTGGCGCGTGGCGGCGTGCAGCCCCGCCGTGCTGGGGCTCGCCACCGTCGTCAAGGGAGGACTCTGGGAGGAGGTGCAGGGGCTCGTCGGAGAGAGGAGGGTGTGGTGACTCGATCCTGATGCCATTATTATATAATTAATTAATGGGGCTGTTTGGATGGCATTTGACAGAGAAACGCCTCACAAATTATACGAATTCTAGACCGTTAGATTGCTTTAAGATTCGCGCTGGTAGTTTTAACCCTAACCCCTCCTCTCTCTCCCGTCATTCCAGGCCGCCGCCGCCACCTGTCGCGCGCGTGGGGCGGTGCTGGCTCCTCCCCCGCCCCACGCGCCGCCGCCCCACGTGCCGTCGCCCGGCCTAGCCGGCTGGCCGAAAGGGGTCAACAGCGCCGGCGAGCCCCCCTCCAACCCCCCCCGGCCGGCCTCCTCCCCTACCCCCTCCCCCTATCTTTCCCACGAACGGCGTGAGTGCCCCCGCCCCGCCGTCTTCCCCGTCTCCAGCGGCTCCCCGCCGCTGGATCCGCCACCACTAGCCGCCGCCTCCTAACCACTAACCGCCGGATCCGCCGTCTCCTAGCCGTTTGCCCCCGCCACCGACGCCGGCCCACCGCCCTCCTCCAACCCCGCGGCTTCGGCGCCTCGCCGCCCGCCCATGTCCACCGCCCGCCGCCGGGCCACCGCCTACCATGGCCATCCCTCTAAGCTCGGCGATCCCCCCTCTTCCCCCTCCCCCACCCCCTCCCACCCCCATCCCAACCCGGGACCCTAAACCCTAATTCCATTGCTTCCATCGGGGTCGCCGGAGTTGGAGAGGGAGTCGCCGGAGCTGGAGGAGAAGAGCTAAGGTCGCCAGAGCACGAATCACGAAGCAAATCCCAAGGTCAGCAATCTGCATGATTTTAACCTCAAAAATCATTCGCCAGCCATTTAGCCATTCCGTTAATTAATTAATTAATTAATGATCTCTTAATTAACTCGCAAGTAAAGTAATTAATCCTTTCAGGTTGATGATTTTAGCCATCACGGTAGGTTGAGAGAGGGTGGTACATCTTGTAGTTTTGCCCACCACGACGCGGAACACCTCCATGCCCCCATTTCCGCCTCCAACGCATCAACATAAAACATCGTAGCACTATTCCATCCAGCTCGATAATTCTTTACATTTTCAGCGAGGTCAAAGTCAAACTTTAGAACACGATATATAGATTAGTCGTATATGTCACTTTAGTAAAATTAAATACTTCCTATTATATATATTATTAAAAAATTCATAATCAATAACATGTTAAAACCATGTAATTTCTAATACATCAAAAATTATAAAACTAGAGGGAGTAGAGCCGAAAGCAATGAGCTACTCATTGGATTGTTGAAGCTCTCTTAGTTGCTGCACCTGAACAGAATAGAGGTAAATGAATGTAACATATAAAACCTAAAAATAATAGAAAATATTTTATAATTAAAGCCTTTAACTTCAAAACAATATTCTTCCAATTTTGGAATTTTCAGCTTAGAATGTCAAATTGTCAATACATTTTACCACTAACTTTAAAATTTCTACACAAATATGAACAAGATTGTACCGATAACCTCAAACATTAAACTTATGTAACAAAACTTTATACTTCAAAAGCCTCAAACTTCCAACTGAATGGTGCTCGCTCTACCTAACACGATGGAACAACTTGGAGCTCACATGCATCTAGATCCAGAGGGTAAGAAGAATATGCGTGGAATGTGGTCTCTTCAGCAACTTGCTATTCTTGGAGATAAGAGGCTCGTCCATGAGGAATACACGATCATATCATCGGGAAGATGAAGATGGGTAGGGTTATAGAAACTAACAAGTCTTATGAGAGGTTAATTGGTAATCCCGTCATCTGCTCCACCGCTATGTTAGGAACTCAATTGGGCTGCACATGGGTTATATATGTTAGCCATAGTCCATGCTAAGCCTAAGAAACCTCAAAGAGAGGATACAAAAGCAGTAACAACATTGACTAGTAGGCATCGATCTATCAATCGGCTGAAAGGCGAATTGTGGTGGCCTCTTGGTTCCGGGCTTGGAGCCTCAACGATCTCTTGTTCCTCACTTCTCTTCCTACCTGCATCCCCTCTAGTTACTAGAACCTGCTCGTAGCATGTAACCTCCATTTCTCCTCACACCACCTTCTAAATTCCTGTGATTTGTACTATATTTGAGTTGCTCTAGAGATTATTAGGTTTGGAAGAAGAGGTTGCTAACAATCTGGTATCCGAGCCATTTGTTTCACTGGGATTCTTGTCATGGATGTGTTGGGGAGGCATCCTCTCCAACACACGACATTGTTGCCTACGACGCTCACCAAGTGTTCGACGATGTGCTTCAACGACGGCGACACACGCATGGTAGTGAACTCAAGCCACATCGAGGAGGATCCGATTCCGACTGATGCCTTCGAGCTAGGAGTTGGTGAAAACAAGGTCTGTTACCCCTATTTCGTTTCCATGGACCTTCTCGAAGTCATGCACACCAAGTGTTTGACGTTGGCTTTTGATGTCAAGTATGGCACCGACCTCGCTATGGTCGTGTTCCTATCCATGCCAGGTGCATATGAGGTTGTCCAAACATTTGTTGAACCAATGAACATCTTCTCGCCAAGGTTGATAGTTGACCTCAAGCAGGACGCAAACATGCCCATCAGTTTTGTTGAAATGCCCCAATGGTGACAAGAGGCCACTAATGGAGCATCGGAAGAGAAATCCATGACCATCTCCTTGGTTAGGGGAATTTATTAGAGGCTAGGAGTTGAGGCCTTCACTATAGCCGAAATTCAATTTATGTTGGCAAGAGTACATTGTTTGCCACCTTGGCTACCACCAACCAAAGTAAGTTATCGAGCACTTCCCACTTAACTGATGGATATAGTATTATTGCACTGGGGTGAGTTGAAACCATGGCCTCCTCCTTTTCATGTCAAAGACATGGTTACTTGGATGCAGCAGCGGGCCCTTTGCTCGTCCCTTGGTGACAATGGTATGTCCCTGTTTCCTATGACAACTTCATGGAAAACACTTGATAAGTGGTTTGGTGAAGGTCTGCTTGTTTGTGGTAACATTGGTGTGTTGGTACATAATCATGGCAAGTGCTTGGAAAAGGAATAAATAGTTCTGAATAGTGTTGATTTGTGCATGATATACAAACTAACAATATTTACAGTGGTGCAACCAATGAGATGACTCAGTGCTGTAAAATTGACAAGGCAATGTCTGCACTAGATCTTCCAGAGATGACAGGGCTGTATGAATTTCCGTAATTTTAAACTAAAGAAAATATACCTATCTTGGCTTTCACTTCAGGTTGCTTGTTTCCTACCAATGGAAAAACAATCCAAGCTTATGCCATGGCAATATCGAGATTGGTGGGTCATATTATTGAGCACAACACATGCCCTGTACAGTTAACAAAGAGAACTACATCAGTGGGGCAAGTGGTTAGTAATGCTGTGAATTCTTTCAAAAGGATAATGTTGCTACATTATTAGAGGAGGTGCATGAGGCTGTATTGATGGTGGAGTGGAATACAACCGGTGCAGAACTTTCAAAATTCACTATGGTTTGTTCACTTGAATTCGATTTAGCCAAGGACATTGATCTATTGTTGATGTAATTGGTAGATGCATGGCTGGCCATGGTCTGCAAGGACTAGCTATCTGAAGCTAATACACAAATTGGTGTGGCTGCTATACTTGAGGCTATCCTAGAGGGTTTGAGCGACTCAAGAAGAGAAACAATGCAATGAATCAACTCCATCAGTGATACTCGAGACTTTGAATCTTATTAGTGATAACAGGTTCGGTACTTCTACCAAAGAACTTCAAATAGCATAGGTCCTGATGGCATTGGCTTTGGGACAAACCAGTTGTTAAGAAGAGAGGATTGTTTGGAACTCAATTGGGCTATACATGGGCTATATATGTTAGCCATAGTGCACACCGGGCCCAAGAAGCCTCAAACAGAGGATACAAAAGCAACAACAACATTGACTGGAAGGCATCAATCAATCAATCCACTGAATGGCGAACGGCGGCAGCATCAGGTTCCTAGCTTTGAATCTGTTAATGGAAAAAACACAAAACAACCTGAGAGATTTGCTTGAAGGTCCAAATCTTGCTTTCGAGTTCAGGGTATGCTAGTTGGTTTGATTCTATAGCCAACAAGAATAAATAGAGCACGCAATAGCCAATCGACTGAAGGGCCGATGATATATCGTGTACTCCCTCCTTCCAAAAAAAAGTTCAATCCCTAGGATGTATCTGGACATGTATGTCGAGATACATCCCTAGGATTGGGTTTTTTTTGGGATAGAGGAGTATGTCCTAGTCAATGCAACTAGGTTGAATCGGCTGTGAGATGTATGTTGAATAAATATAAAGAAATCCTAAACCTATTTCATCAGCTGTAGAGATTAGCAATATATAATCTAGAAATTAATATTCTTGTGATTACAAGCAACTGGGATAGATCGAACTAAATCCTGATAGTATAAATTGCTTATATCCTAAATTAACATGAACAAGAGATTATAAATTCTTATGTCATAGCCAATGATGTCATTTGGGTGTAAGGATAATGCATCGTCTAGCTCCGATACAACCATTTGCTAGAATATCAATCTGGAGCAAATATATTAAACAAGTGTCAATCTTGGGGAGATTAGATCTATCTAGGCTAGATTACAAGCTTAATATATTTAAATGAGTGATATTCTAATATAAGGGACAAATATAACACGAAAAGCATGATTAAGAAATTTAAACATATCAAATCAGTTATATCAGGTAAGATTGGTTGAAACCCCGATTCTACCCCTATTGGCAATCGAAGTGCAGGTTAGTTTTCATGGTTCTAAACACGACTTAGTAAATCAAACTCAATTGATGCAGCACTAAGTATGAAAAGAAACATGAAATCTAAACAACCAAGTTTTGACTGATTTTTAGGGTGGTGGATATCTTAGCTAATCTAAACTGACAGAACAATTTGGCCAATACCGGTAAAGCCCTAGAAGATCAGGCCGATATAGATAAATTGAGTCATCAACTTAGATTAACTAAGATATATGATAAATAATGATTATATAAGATAGATTAAAACATCTAAAATGACATGATAACCTCACCGATACAAACCACTATGACAAGTTGCACCTCTTGCCGGAAGATCGAAACTGATATCCTAACTCGAAGCAAGAACTCATCGAGAAAATAGAAAACGAAAAAAGTGGCGTCGAGAGTATATTGAACTAGTGTTACGGGTTGTTTGGTTGGTTTTCACACTTAGCCACACCACACTTTAGTCACGCCACAATTTCTTAGGTATGTGTTTGTTACGCTACCGCAATTGTGTCATGCCACACTTTCTTAGCCTTGGGACCCACATATCACACTCTCAAATTTAATTTCTTATATGACCCTGGTGTCTATTTATATTCAGAATATACAGACATGTCCATATCAGACATGACTCAAACTTGCCTAAATTACAATAATAGACAAACAAGTCCCTAGGCAGACTCTTACTATAAATATCTTAAAGGAAACTACTTATTATCCTAATTAATATATACAATTGACTTTCCTGGACTCTATCCTTGTTCAGTAATATCTCTAAAGCTTTAATTCAAATCCAACTATGTCTATATCGGCCAACCATATCCGATTCTATATTGGCCGATACAGCCATCAGCCGATGCACACTCTGTTTACGGAAATAACTTATCTCCTTCAAATCCGCTTTAGTTTTATCTTTATCTCCGAATCTTCTTTACCAAATTTTACTATTAACAGAACCTTGATGATCTCTTCTTCCTCACCTCTCCTCCTACCTGCATCCCTTATGCTAGTTACTAGAACCTCCCAGTAGCCTGTATCCTCTATTTCTCCACACATCCCCTTCTAAATTCATGTGATTTGTACTATATTTGAGTTGCTCTAGAGATTACCAAGTTTGGAAGAAGAGGTTGCTAATGCAATAGGATTACCAGTTGCATCCAACTACATGCCAACTCTAGGTAAGATTGGTTGGGTGTGTTAGTCATATAATAGAAGCGAAGCTCAACTAAACCTTACACTGTATCAGGATTCTGCTATGCGCTAGCATCATCGACCCAAAAATGGCCTTGAGTGCACTGGTGTGTGAGAGAACATTGCTGTTAATGATTCGACCCTCCTAGCTATGCCTTTTCATGCACATGTTTGACCTAAATCCACACAAGAGAGAATAAAGAGATGGTACATGTGTGTAGTACTGTACCATACTATATGTGAAAGATTTAACATGTAGGTATCAAATTTAGTACTTGGGTATGGTACCAAACTACCGACACTAAGCACGGTATCATGTTTGAAATCTGTAAGTACCATGTCATGATACTCAGGTATCACGTCTTGGTATCAGGCCTAATACTTGGGATGCACCATATCTGATACCTAAGGATCATATGTGGCACCGAATTTGGTGTCAATGTATCAGACTCGATAGCACCTAGGTACCGGATCTAATACTTAGGTATCAGAGCGAGAGTGCTGATACAATTATGACATCGACAACATAAAGTATCTTGTCCAGACATGATGTCATTCCCTAGTAGCCCTCCTTTTTTAAGGCATGGTCAAACTTGGAGCTAGTTCGCAAGAGCTTGGTCACATCGTGCATTCGTCTTTGTTGCCTTGCAGCTTTGGCTATGCCTAATGACGGTCTTTGTTAGACTAGGTACACAGTGTGTCCAAGTTCAGCTAGTCTAGTGAAAAAAGTAGGGTTGGGTTGACATTTTGGCAATACTCTTTGAAATGGAGTAGTATGTGTGATACGAGTTGTCTTTATTAATTTATTTTTGCATGGATATCTCGTACTTGGGTATGTTACTATGCCTGATACTTAGGTACTATATATGTATATGTAGGTATCAAATCTAATACATACCGATTTTGATATCTGTGGTTACCAGATCTGGTGCCGATGAGTACCCAACATAACACATAAGTATCAGGCCTAATGCATATATGTACCAAACATGATACATAGGTATCACATATAGTACATGTGGGTATTTGGTTTGATACCTTATGTAGCAGATCTACATGATAGTACGGTTTATACGTATCAAGTATGGTATGTGTGGGTTCTGGTTCTATTTTCTATAGGTATCATACATAAGTACTAAATATGATATATTTGGTATATCGAATATACTCATATAACATGGCGTATCAGGTTTATAAGTTGATATGATTTAGAAGGCTTGTAATAAGATATAATTATGAGTCCATGGATCGATTAACCCGTGACACCTATCACCTATCTATTAATAGGATGTCAGATAGGGGATTTAACACGAGCAAAACATAAATTACTAGACTTTGCTCATTGACTAGCTAGTCTCTATAGTCTTAAACAGTAGTATTGTAGTACTGTGTGCTGGTAGAACTCTTAGCTATACAATGTATACTAGCCACTTTAGTCTGTAGTAGTACTACTCTAGCACACTTTGCTACTATGTATAGGTATAACATGTGGGTAGGTCTAGGCAGATGTAGCTAGTCTGTAATAGTAGTTAGGTATGTTGGGGTCTCAGTGTCCGACCGACATTTATCAGAGGAAGACATTAATAGCTGGTGCATATTGAATTTGCGTCCCGCGCGTATCTTGTGGCATGGTATACCGTCTAACGGAATACCGCGCGCTAGCAGTACTCTTAAAACAATTGAAATAATGAGTTACTCTATTTGGTCGTGTGGGCACCCGTCGAGTCGCACGATCAAATCGGCCGTTAAGAGCTGGGCTCCACACTTGTCATTGAGTCATAATCTATTTCTCTGCGTCGATCATGTCGTTCTTCCAGAAGAGAAATAGCAGTAGCAAGTTAACGGACCCAAATATGACCAGTCCGGCCGTGCGGACTCAGCAGATGCGAAACAAGCATGGCAGTGCCATCCAATGGCCATAAAAACCAACTGAAATTTTATAGATAGAGAATAATATCAACGGATGCATTCGAGAAACACGGATTTCTCTTCAGCTTCATCGATACGCACGTTTACCGAAGCGCTGGTTCAGTGTAGCGATTTGCTCGTTGAGATAAAATCCAACATCCAATAAAACGCTGAAAACGAACTGATTCTCTGCTCGAGACAGTAAGTACGATATCTAGTCTACGGAGCTAGCCCGATATCCCAGCGACATGCGAAATATTAACAGAGTTCGTTAGGTTTAGATAAGCCACGCGCGCGCGACGGTGCCAAATCTATCCTCCAAGATAACTAAACTAATCTCCTGATTAATCCTCATCCAGGCCTGCTTCCCTCCTCCTCTATAAATTGACTCGACCCCGGCCGAGGTCTCCTCATCCATCTCATCAACGCCTTCTCGCTCTCTCTTTTTCTCTTCCATCTTAGTGTTGGCAAAAGCTCGCGCGCCGGCCATGAAGACGACGGCGGCGGCGGCGTCGACCTGCCTCGTGGCGCTGCTGCTGCTGCTAGTGCTCGCGGAGGCGGCCGGCGTGGGCGGCACCACCGTCGCCTACAATGACCGCAGCCTGGTGATCGACGGCGAGCGGCGCATCATCATTTCAGGGTCAATCCACTATCCCAGGAGCACCCCGGAGGTATACTGAAAGATAGCTATGGATAGTTCGTTTCAAAAGAAAAAAAAGAGCAAGTTAGCTATGGATATACGTGTCGATTTTGGTATTTGGTCTTAGCCGTCTTTTGATATTGCACGTACATGAGATTAGCAATACGTTTGATTTTGGTATTATTAATCTTCATATTTTTCTATGCACCAATCTCAAAGGATCACACGAACTCTAGTTATAGCCGACATTTATATCTACGCTACTTATTTCTGATAGATCATTTATATCTACTCTAATTATTTTTGATAGATGTCAACAAATTTATATTTTCTCTCAGTTTTTCTAGTCATAGACCCGCACATCATGATTTTTATTTTTATTTTTCACTAGTTACTTGGCTCATGACATCGCATATGGTCGAATATGCATGACTAACAGAGATAAATCTGTACGGTATTTACTTAAGTAGATTAGTTGGCGCACTTTCACAGTACATATAATATCCTACTAGCGATCGACTAGTTGTTTGTATCATAATTAAGTACTCACAAGAAGATCAGTGTTAATTAGCTATACTTAATTACATGCTATATGTCATATTAAATAGCCTAACCTCACCATCTTTTTATTCATTGGTCAGTCGTATATGCATGCTTCAAGGCCAGTAAAAAATTCAGAATTCGTATTTCTTATCACTATTTAAAAATGATTTTTCATTACGTTACCTTTTTATTTTTACTGGCGGACTAACGAAACAACCGCTTGTAACAATTGATTGGAGGATATACCTATGACGGTATATAATTTATATAGTTATATACCGGGAAGAAGATCCCTGTGAGGAAAAAAATATCATTCTGATTTGTATACAATTTTAACAATGTTTGCTTTATTTTCAATTTAAATGGAATTCTAGTTTTATATTTTATTTTGTTAATGTGGTAGTTTTTAATTGTAAGATCTGCTCATGCTGATATATACATATATATAATGTTTCCCCTGGTGCAGATGTGGCCTGATCTGATCAAGAAAGCAAAGGAAGGTGGCCTTGACGCGATCGAGACCTACGTCTTCTGGAATGGACATGAGCCCCATCGCCGCCAGGTTAGTTCTGCTCCCGGACAAAATATATATACTGCTTTAGCTGAATTATTTAGATTAATCTGCTTTAGCTGAATTATATTCTGCTCTCTCGAATCTGAAAATCTACAGTAAATATTTTACGATTTAAAACCAAGCATATGTAATTCAAAGCATGGCTATTCCCCATATATATATATATTATTTAGATGAATTAAGCTTAGTTTATACATCCTTATATTTCTTGCGCATAGATCGCAGGATCCCTACATATACGTATTATTTTGCAAACCAGATTCTTGATTTCTAACCAATGCATGAAACAAAGTAGTTTAATCCAAATTGCATGTAGATTGGACGGTTTAGTTTTTTTTTCCTTTTTTTCAAATATGTCAGGCGTGGAAATTCCAGCTATTTTTAGTACTCTTAGAATTATGGGGTCTTATAGAAGAGCCTCAGTAAGTACTCCCTCCGTTTTTTATATGATGTTTGACCATTCGCCCATCCAAAAAAGTTATATAAATATCATTTATTTTGTTGCGATATGTTTTATCATTAAAGAAACTTCAAGTATGACTTATACTTAGCATATTTACACTATTATTTTAATAAGATGAATAGTCAAACGTTATTCTAAAAGTTAACAGCGTCATCTATTAAAAACAAGTAGATAGTGTAGTTTAAACTACGAATATATGCCACCTCATACGATGTGTGCATTTGAATAATTTAAATCTATTCTAGCAATGTTCTTGCTCGTGACCTTCGTGAAATGTTTTGATATGTAGTACAACTTCGAGGGGAACTACGACATTATCAGGTTTTTCAAGGAGATACAGAATGCTGGCTTGTACGCTATTCTTCGCATCGGGCCATACATTTGCGGTGAATGGAACTATGGGTACATTACTATATATGCTCAATCTTACATGCTTGTGTGATAGATAAGGGATGTTTTTTTTTTGAAAATTGATAAGGGGATGTTGAATGCTATTTCACTAGCACATGAATACCAAAAAATGCTAATCATATATTTTTTTGAATTGTTTTCCTCTTCTGCAGAGGACTTCCTGCTTGGCTACGTGACATCCCAGGAATGCAGTTCAGAATGCATAATGCGCCATTTGAGGTAATGGGAGAAAACAATAAATTAATTCAGCCACGTATATATTTATATATTATATAGCAAGCGAATTTTTGAGCAATTGTTTTGTTTCCTATTGAATAGAATGAGATGGAGAACTTCACGACTCTTATTATCAACAAGATGAAGGATGCCAATATGTTTGCTGGGCAAGGAGGACCAATTATCCTAGCACAGGTGTTGTACCATTCTTAGCTATAGGAGCAATGTGGTGTGATGCAAGCTAGCACCCTCTATTGCCAATAATACGAGTTATTCAATTACAATTGCTTTGCATGTATGTTTATATATATAGCACCCCTCTATTGCCAATAATTTAAGTTACTGTATTTTAATACAAATGCATTGCTTGTATCTTTATATATAGATTGAAAATGAGTACGGAAATGTCATGGGTAAAATGAACAATAATCAGTCCGCGTCTGAATACATTCATTGGTGTGCGGACATGGCCAACAAGCAGAATGTCGGTGTCCCATGGATCATGTGCCAGCAAGACAGTGATGTGCCGCACAATGTGGTGAGCATGAGTTTCAATTTGTTTAAAAAGGTGTAGAATGTCTATATATGTTTATACACTTTTGTTTATTGGCTGAAATTCATGCTACCATTTTGTTTCCCGATTTAGGTAAACACATGCAACGGATTCTACTGCCATAATTGGTTCCCGAATAGGACAGGAATCCCTAAGATTTGGACAGAGAACTGGACTGGATGGTATATATAATTTTCTTTCATCACACTTTTTTAATACTCAAATATGAATTGAAGCAATATCTTAGATTTGTCACTTTCATTGATTCGGATTAGGTTTAAAGCCTGGGACAAGCCGGATTTCCATAGATCTGCTGAAGATATTGCTTTCGCAGTTGCAATGTTCTTCCAAAAGCGTGGTTCTCTCCAGAACTACTACATGGTATGTACTCTCAAATTATCGTGGTTTTCTCACATTCTCACATTGAATCGAACTAATTGTTTCAAACACACCATATTTATCAGTACCATGGTGGAACGAATTTTGGCCGCACCTCAGGTGGCCCATACATCACAACTAGCTATGACTATGATGCTCCTTTGGATGAATATGGTCAGTAATGAACATACAACATTTTAGGCTATTTAATTTAATGTACAATTAATAAGCTATGAATCTTAGTAAAATTCTGAAATTTCTTTGGTTTACCTATCATAATTAGGTAATCTCCGGCAACCGAAATATGGTCACTTAAAGGACCTCCACTCCGTGATCAAGTCCATCGAAAAGATTCTTGTCCATGGGGAATATGTCGACACCAACTACAGTGATAATGTTACAGTAAGATTGATGCCATACTTTCACAGAATTTCCTAATAGACTCATTTTTTCCGGCAAACTGATACGTCGGGTGCACATTGATCATTTGTTTTCTATAGGTTACCAAGTACACGTTGGACTCCACCTCAGCTTGTTTCATCAACAACCGGAATGACAAGAAGGATGTTAACGTAACCCTTGATGGAACCACTCACCTTCTGCCTGCTTGGTCTGTGAGTATCTTGCCTGACTGCAAGACCGTTGTATTCAATAGCGCCAAGGTATTTTTCCAATCACTGTTGAATTCAGACTATATAATTTGATTAATGTATAGGGTATATAACAGTACAATTATTGTTACAAGCTATTTGTTAAGATTGATTTCTCTTCCTTTTTTTCTGGAACAATTAGATCAAGGCACAAACGACTGTCATGTTAAACAAGGCTAACATGGTGGAGAAGGAGCCGGAGAGCTTGAAATGGTCATGGATGCGTGAAAATTTGACGCCCTTCATGACCGATGAGAAGGGAAGCTTTAGGAAGAATGAGCTCTTAGAGCAGATCGTCACATCAACCGATCAAAGTGATTACTTGTGGTACAGAACAAGGTATTGGCCAAAAAACATTTTTATTGCATTTTTTATTTCATAAGCAAAAATTTTAATGTTAACTTTGACACATATAATGAAATGCAGCCTTGATCACAAGGGTGAGGCGAGCTACACTTTGTTCGTGAACACAACCGGGCATGAACTATATGCCTTTGTGAATGGAATGCTTGTCGGTAAGTAGCGAGTTAAATTTAGCTCCTTGCACAACATAATAATTCGTGATAATTTTCTCATCGAGATGTTCAAATGATTGATATCACAAATGTCACTAAAATTATTATCAATGTGGTTGGCAGGTCAAAACCATTCTCCAAATGGAGACTTTGTTTTCCAGCTTGAGTCACCAGTAAAGCTTCATGATGGCAAGAACTACATTTCTCTTTTGAGTGCTACCATTGGCCTTAAGGTTTTTAATATATTTACTACACGGTTCAGTAAAAGGTCGTCACTATATATATTGTTGTGTATGATGAAAGACGTTTGTTCCATGCCAAACAGAACTATGGCCCTTTGTTTGAGAAGATGCCTGCTGGCATTGTTGGAGGACCAGTTAAGTTGATCGACAACAATGGCACAGGGATTGATCTCTCCAACAGTTCGTGGTCATATAAGGTGCGCAAAACCTCTATCAATTGTCAATTATTAGTAACTATATTTCTATGGATATTTTTAAGACTTTTGACGACAGAAGTTATTAGGAAATATACCAGCTAATTTTACCCTTGATCAATAGATTGTTTAGATTAACTAATACTCATCATCTTACCTCTTCAGTTACCTCCTAAGAGATAAGTGGAGCACCCTAAAGATCTATTTCTATTGATTGTAATATTGCTTTGATTTTCTATTTCTAGGCTGGCTTGGCAGGTGAGTATAGGCAGATCCACCTTGACAAGCCCAGTTGCAAATGGCACAACAACAATGCCACCGTCCCTGTCAACAGGCCCTTTACGTGGTACAAGGTATTATATAGATTGATACGTATTTTCCACATATTGTACTGAGCTACGAAATGCCAGTAAATTCCCCTTGCTTTTTTATTTTTATACTTAGACTACCTTCCAAGCTCCAGCCGGTGAGGACACGGTGGTGGTGGACCTCCTGGGGCTGAACAAGGGCGTGGCATGGGTGAACGGGAACAACCTTGGGCGTTACTGGCCATCATACACAGCGGCGGAGATGGGCGGCTGCCACCACTGCGACTACCGTGGAGTTTTCCAGGCGGAGGGCGACGGCCAGAAATGCCTCACGGGATGCGGTGAGCCGTCGCAACGGTTCTACCACGTTCCACGCTCCTTCCTCAAGAATGGCGAGCCCAACACACTCATTCTCTTCGAGGAAGCCGGTGGCGACCCATCGCAGGTCAGCTTCCGCACCGTCGCGGCGGGCTCCGTGTGCGCGTCCGCGGAGGTTGGAGACGCCATCGCACTGTCCTGCGGTCAGCACGGCAAAACTATCTCGACCATTGACGTGGCCAGCTTTGGTGTTGCTCGTGGCCAGTGCGGTGCCTACGAGGGAGGGTGCGAGTCCAAGGCAGCGTACAAGGCTTTCACAGAAGCGTGCCTTGGGAAGGAGTCGTGCACGGTTCAAATCACCGATGCTTTCACCAGCACCGGGTGCCTCTCCGGCGTCCTCACCGTCCAGGCCTCATGCTGATCGATTGATCAATTATTGGTGTCTTATAATTAGGTTTGGTTTGTTTATATTATGCTCTAGAAAAACCTGGTTCAAGTACTCAGTTGAATACTAAACTAGAGTCTTATATATGTGAGTTAAATTAGAGTGCTGATCAACTATCGTAGATTGTGTGATGGTCGAACAGTATGCATCTATAGAGTACTTTTGCGAGCCAAAAAAAATTGGTTGCCTTCACTTACTTTGGTGGAAAGAATATTTTTTGGAGGTTTATAATTTTGTAAGTGTAGTTATTTCCACTATTTCACTATCAAAAATTGATTCCTGTACCTAAAAAAACAGATTCCTATATATCCAGTTCAAAACAGTAATATAATAAGAATAGGAAATAGTTCCAGGAACTAAGAAGTTTAGGAAATATTGGATCTCTTTGTACTCCATCTATTCATTTTAATAGAAATGTAGTTTGAGTCGTCTCGCCAAGTTGGCTCTAGCTTAATTAGGCTCGCAACATTTTTTTTTTGTGACCTCAGCGAAAAACCTATAATGTTGAGTATGGAAATTTGTAGCGTCTATGCATTTAGGATTATCGTTCTGCATGCTGCAAGCTAGCTTCGATTGAAATGTTTTAGATCGGAATGGACAACTTCATTGTACGGTAATCATCGTACATGTAGCTAGTATTGTTGATCACTTGCTAATTATCAAAAACAAGGCCTCAAGGGTTATTATTGCAAACCGAAAACCGGAAGATAAGTAACAAGTGTCAACAGTACGGCAGCTACAAAACGTCCTATACTACACAAAAGCAAAGAAACAAATCAAATTGTTGCTGCATATAATGTTGTAATCTTCAAAAGTAGAGTCTTAACTTCACATTTACGTACACTTACACCTTACAGGATGGTAAAGGGTGGTCAATCAAAATGTTCTGAAATTGAAAAAAAAGGACCTGAAGTAGTTTACGGAAAGAGCAGTTAGATCACAAGCTAGCCTGCTCGTTAGTTTACATTCCTATTTGTCAGGCGTGACAAACACCACTGGAATAAATTTTAAAATCGCAATATCCCCTGCTTGATTGCGATGGATAGACCTGTCCATGTGCGGTTTGGGCCATGTTCAGGCAGCCACTCAACCAAACCTGGAGATACCGGTGTTGGATGGTTTGGGTTCGACTGTTTGACTGGTTATAACGCCTGTTGTATCTCTCATCTGTAGTCTGTAAATACGATGAAATTACAGCAAACGAGGAGGAGTGCATGCATGCAACGGAGCGCGAGAACATGCTACGACACCGAGCTGAACGGAATGTGCACGACCCAACCCAACCCAGGCGAAACCATCTACGGTTTGGTATGGGTTGGTTCACCGGGTTGAGCGGCTCTACACCAACCCATGAAATGCCTGAGCGATGGGCATCGAGCAAGCAGGTGGCAGCAGTGGAATGCCCGATATATATCCTGAGGGAAGCCGGAAGCAACAGTGGTGAGTCCATGAGGTGGATTGGTGGGCTAGAGGAGGCCCAAGCGGGGGCAGTTGAGGTGGACGGGCTGCCAGCTCTGGGCATCACGAATGTGTGTTGGCGATCCTTATGCTCAAGAAAAATAGTCCACAACTGAACGAAAACCGCTCAAGTTTTCAACCCGGAGTATGCCTGGAAGTCAATGATGTACTTTTATTTCCATGTCGACGATGAAATTTGGCAAATTAGAAGACATTGATGAATCGGAAACAAGATCCAATCCGAAGCGGAATCGAAGATATGCGGGATTCTCGGAAATAGAGTGTGCATCGGCTGGAAGACCGTATCGGCTGGAACCGAGTCCGATTTGAAATAGCCGATAGAGAGTTTGCGACGATGTTGCCAGATAAAGATAGAGTCCAAGATTGACAAATGTATCTATTAATTAGTAATATATGTAATTTCCTTACTGATATTATCGGTAAGAGTCCGTCTTAAGGGACTTATCCGTTAGTTAGATTTGTATTAAGGTAATATGAGTCGTGTTCGTACTGGATAATGTTTGTATTTTCGGGTATAAATATAGACCCGAGGTCTTGTAAATAATCAACACACGTTCAATCAATCTCGGCGCATCACTAACCTTTTTGTTTTCTACTTTCGACAAGTTCATGCTTTCGAGTCGAGCTGCATCAATTTGATCTTCGGCGAAGAGATATATCTTGTTATGATGGTTTTCATTATTGGAATTAGTGCTTACATCTTTACGACACTTTAATTCTGTCTTGCGAACTCTCCGAGTTATCATATACGTTATATAATTTAGATTGACAATACTATCTATCTATATCGGCCGATCTTTATCTAGGGTTCTGTCGATAACAGCTAGATTGACTTGTTAGTTTGAATTATATAATGTATCCACCATCTCGAAAAGATAACCATCGGCTTGATTGCCTAGATATCATGCTTCTCTTCATACTTAATGCTGCATCGGTTAAGTCCGACATATTAAGTTGTATTTAGAAACATGATCTTTAGCCTGCTCTATGGTTGTTAATAAGGATAGTATCGGGGTTTCAGCCGATCTTACCTGGTATAGATGTTTTAGATAGTTTCATGTTTTGTTTAATATGCTATATCTGCCCCTTATATCAGGATCTAATCTAATACAAATATATTGGGCTTACTACCAACCTGATTGATATTAGTTGAATATATTTGTTGAAAGAGAATATCCTAGTATAAGGTTGTATTAGAGCTATAGCCGATACATGCTTAAATCTGGACTTCGGCTATGACATGAATATACATAATCGTTATTTCATGTTACTTTAGACTTGGGCAATTTATACTGTATCGGTTCAGTCCGATCTATCCCAATTGCTTATTTCTAAAGTGATATTGATTTATAGATTATATAATATTGATATTTTCAGCCGATGTACCAAGTTTAGGGTTAGATTATTATCGAAGATACCTTACAGCCGATTCATGTTATGTTGCATCGGCTAGGTTACATCACGATACGATATCGGCTAGCTGGCTGATTGACTATCGTTTACTGATAAATTTGCATGTTCTTTCTTGTTGATTGCATGATCAAATCAACTGGCACGCCCTTCGAACCTAAAAGCTTAATTTGGACCTGCACTAGAGTAAAGCAAATCTCTCAGGCCAGTGTGTGTTTTTCGCATCAACACGCTTTTGGCACGCCCAGTGGGACCATTGTGTCATCATGACGCCCAATATAACTGAAGTTACTGAAGACAATATCCTACCAGTCACGATCGAGCAACTGAATGAAGAACAAAGAGAAGAGATGAAGAAATTGTTGGATCAGCTCCAAGACCGTTATCTTCATTCACTGACGGTAAACAGACAGGGCACGGTTATCCAGAGGACCAAGGTGGAGTTGCCGCCGATCGTGAAACCAGACCCGAGCACATCTGGAACGAGCAATGATAAGGGTGAAGAGATCAAAGCCGAACCAAACAACGAAGAAATCCATACATTACAAGATCGCATTGATTCGGCGTTTCATCATGCTCTCATTAATCAATCCGGTGTACTCGTAAATACTCTCACCAATATGATCAAGTCAGTAGTTGATGGAACTATAGCTGAAGAAAAGGCAAAAGGACTAGTATATCTACCAGGCGGTACGTTTCCAGGCTACAGGACCGTGAAGACCGAAATTGGCGAGAAGCAACAAACGTTTCAAACCTAGGTCCCATCGGCTCCTCTGTCCAATACAAACATCCCAGCAAGTTTGACAAGACAACCGCTGATCATTGGGGGCAGACTTCAAACCAGTTAACGCCAGAACAGCTGATGAGTATACTTAACTCAAAGCTGCCAGTTATCGATACTACATATCATATTCCTTCGGTTCCACAACAGGCGATTGGAATCACTCAGCCGATAGGTCAATAGTATAGTCTAGAACCACTTCCTTATGTATCATCTCAAGGTCTATCGGCTAATCTTAATCAACATTATCAACCTCATTCTCTAAGGCCTCAACCGGCACAATACGGCCAGTACGATCCAATCCAACAACAGTATGCTAGAGCAACATCACAACAGCCGTGGGCCGATATGATTGCCGATGTGATGAGGGAACAGTTTGGGCTTAAGCCCAAGGACAATGGCAACATGTATCGGCACTCATATCCAGAATACTTTGATCGAGTGCCATTACCAAATCGATACAAGGTGCCAAATTTCTCAAAATTCTCAGGGCAGGATAATGTGTCAACTTATGAACATGTCAGCCGGTTCTTGGCATAGTGTGGGGAAGCATCGGCTACAGAAGCCCTCAGAGTTAGATTATTCCCACTATCTTTATCTGGATCGGCATTTACATGGTTTCCTCTCTACCTTATAATTCCATTAGAAGTTGGGCCGATCTAGAAAAACAATTTCACAAGTACTTCTTTAGTGGCATCCAAGAGATGAAATTATCAGACCTCACAGCAATCAGGCAGAAATCGGATGAAACAGTACCGGATTATATTCAAAGATTCAGAGATGTGAGGAATAGATGTTACAGTTTGGCTCTGACAGATTCACAACTAGCCGATCTGGCTTTTCAAGGATTGTAGCACCGATAAGGGAGAGGTTTTCAGCTCAAGACTTCGAGAGTTTAGCTCATTTGGCCAGAAAATATCAGCTCATGAAACACGATTCCAGGAGGCTAGAAAATTTGTCAAAAAGACTAACAATGTTAACAATATCTACAGCTATGATTCTGACTCCGAAGATGATGATCCAGAAGTAAATGCAGCTGAGTGGGCTAGAAACAAGAAGACAGTAGTATGCCAATGGGTTAAGAATTCGGGGAAAGAAGAAAGGTTTGATTTTGACATCACCAAGGCTGACAAGATATTTGATCTTCTCCTTTAAGAAAAGCAGATTCAGTTACCGGCAGGGCATGTGATACCATCGGCTGAAGAATTGAAGAGAATGAAATATTGTAAGTGGTATAATATAGGATCTCACAACACTAATGATTGCAAGATTTTCAGACAACAAATCCAATCGGCTATAGAACAAGGAAAGATCAAGATTGATGAATCGAAGAGGCCGATGAAGATAGATGGACATCCTTTTCCAGTAAACATGGTTCACTCTAGATTTAGTAGAAGCCAAGCCGATGGATGTAAAAATTTTGTCAGGAGCATCAAATCGGCTGGTATGATCAACAAGTATCAGAAAAGGCGTCAAAGGGAAGAGGAGTCGCATTATCACGACGATGAAAGATATTTTGATCCACATTGGAGTTGCGAATTTTTTAGATTCTGTTGGAATGAAGGCATGAGGTTACCATCTATCGAAGATTATCCTGGTTGTGGTGATTCTGATGTTCAATATGTTCATGAGACCAAGCCGACAGAATATGGATGAGCATCGGTCAGTTCAAAAAAGATTATCAGTTCATGAGAGACTTGGGCCGATCCGACAAAACCACCATGAAGATAATTTCCAAAAAGAGACTAAGGAAGTGCAACCACAGTGGTGTCCTTCTGGAATTTTTACTAAAAATCAGAAAAGACGTGTCCAAAGGATGAGGAATAGAGAACAATTCCAGGAGGTAGAAGGTGAAATTGAGCATCGGCTAAGACGAACAAAGAAGGTCTGGCGTGTGAAGAGCAAAGTAATATCAGCTGATGAGGTCAAAGCTGATAAGAACAAGAATGTTCAGAACAAGGGTAAAGAGGTGATGTCATCTTCGATCAACATGGTTTTCATGCTACCAGCTGAATATGCAATTGAACAAGTGGTCGAACAAGTTGACGAATCACTATCGGCTAAGTTAATTCTGTCTCCACAGCAAGCTATTATTGAAAAGCCTGAAGGACTGAGCATCGACATCTCAAGCCGCTTTATGTCAAAGGGTTTGTTAATGGGAAGCCGATGTCAAAGATGTTGGTTGATGGAGGAGCAGTCGTCAATTTAATGCCGTACTCAACCTTCAGAAAGCTGGGAAAGAGTTCAGAAGATTTGATCAAGACTAACATGATTCTGAAGGATTTTGGAGGGAAACCATCTGAAACCAATGGAGTTTTAAATGTGGAGTTGACCATCGGCAGCAAGACAATTATTACTACATTCTTTATTATTGATGGGAAGGGTTCCTACAATCTGTTGCTGGGAAGAGATTGGATCCATGCTAATTGTTGTATTCCCTCAACTATGCACCAACATTTGATTCAATGGCAAGGAGACCAGATTGAAATCGTGCCAGCCGACAGGTCAGTCAATGTAGCTAGTGCCGATTTATCTGTTTGGGAGATGAAAGGAATTGATTGCTTATCTGGAAAAGTTTGGCAAGGAGATTATCTAAAAGTTTCTGATTATGATATACAGCCAACAGGAGATGGAGAGCCCCAATAGTTACTTTGAGGGTGCCGTGGAGGGTTCTAATTTTTACACGAAGGATACTGTAGATGATCTCGACGGCAAGCTGGGACAAGGGTTTATGTTGGCCGATGAGTTGGAAGAAATTGACATTGGACCGGGTGATATGCCTTGACGACATATATTAGTAAAGGTTTGACAAAGGAATTTAAATGTAAATTAATAGCGCTTTTGAAAAAATATAGAGATTGTTTAGCTGGGAATACTATGAAATGCCAGGACTTAGCCGATCGATTGTTGAACATCGGCTCCCTATCAAGCCAGGCTATCGGCCATACAAGCAACCTCCAAGACGTTGTAAAGCTGAAATTTATGATGCTATCAAGGCCGAAATTACAAGACTCTATGATGCCAATTTTATCAGACCATGCCGATATTCTGAGTGGATGTCAAATATAGTACCAGTGATCAAGAAGAATGGCAAGCTCAGGGTTTGTATTGATTTTCGAGATTTGAACAAGGCTACTCCTAAAGATGAATACCCAATGCCGATTACCGATCAGTTGGTTGATGCAGCATCTGGACACAAGATTATCAGCTTTATGGATGGTAATGCAGGATATAATCAAATTTTTATGGCTGAAGAAGATATTCACAAGACTGCTTTTAGATGTCCTGGTGCAATCGGTTTATATGAGTGGGTTGTCATGACTTTTGGATTGAGGAGTGCTAGTGCTACATATCAAAGAGCAATGAACTATATATTTCATGATCTTATCGGCTTATTGGTTGAAATTTATATTGATGATGTGGTGGTTAAGTCTAAGGAAATTGATGAACACATAGCCGATTTGAGGAAAGTTTTAGAAAGAGCGAGAAAGTATGGTTTAAAGATGAATCCGACAAAGTGTGCTTTTGGTGTATCGGCTGGTCAATTTCTTGGATTTCTGGTGCATGAAAGGGGAATTAAGATACCACAAAGGAGTATTAATGCTATCAAAGATATAAAACCTCCAGAAGACAAGACCAAATTACAGTCACTGATTGGCAATAATTTTGTTCGGCGTTTCATATAAAATTTATCTGACCGAATAGAGCCGTTCACTCCTTTGCTGAAGCTGAAAGCCGATCAAGGGTTTGTCTGGGAAGAAAAACAGCAAAAAGCATTGGACAATATCAAGGAATATTTGAGTACTCCTCCAGTTCTCATACCACCACAGAAAGGGGTTCCTTTTAAGCTATATTTTTCAGCAGATCAGAACTCCATCGGCTCAGTTTTAATCCAAGAGGTTGAAGGTAAAGAAAGAGTTATATTTTATCTAAGTAGAAGGCTTTTGGATGCTGAAACAAGATATTCACCTGTGGAGAAATTATGTCTGTGCTTATATTTTTCTTATACAAAGTTGAGGCATTATTTGCTTTCCAATGAGTACATTATAGTATGTAAGGCTGATGTGGAACGCTACATGCTATCGGCTCCAGTTCTGAAAGGGAGAATTGGGAAGTGGATGTTTGCTCTGACTGAGTTTGATATGAGGTATGAATCGGCTAAGGCAGTTAAGGGGCAAGCGATAGCCGATTTCATAGTTGAGCACAGGGATAATACTGTTGATCATGTTGATATTATGCCTTCGACTTTGTTCTTTGATGGGTCAGTTTGCACTCATGGATGTGGTACAGGCTTAGTGATCATATCGCCTAGGGGGGGCAAGTTTTCAGTTTGCTTTCACCATCAAACCTTACTCTACAAATAATCAAGTTGAATATGAGGCTATTTTGAAAGGGTTGCAATTGTTGAAGGAGGTTGAAGCCGATGCTGTTGAAATCATGGGTGATTCATTATTGGTGATTAGTCAATTACCTAGGGAATATGAGTGCAAGAATGATGTTTTGATGGTTTATAGTGCAAAGTGTCAAGAATTGATGAAGACCTTCAAGATGGTTACTGTGAAGCATATCCCTAGGGAGCAAAACGTTGAAGCCAATGATCTAGCTCAAGGTGCATCAGGCTACAAGCCGATATCACAGGGTGTTGAAGTAGAAGTTGCATGTCTACCAGCCGATGATTGGAGGTTTGAGATATTTGAGTATTTAAAGAATCCTTCTAAATCAGTTTCCAGGAAATTAAGATATAAAGCTCTCAAGTATGTTTTGTTGGATGATACATTGTACTATCGGACTATTGATGGAGTTATGTGTGAGGTACATGAAGGTATATGTGGAACTCATCAATCGGCTCATAAGATGAAGTGGCTGATTAGAAGAGTTGGATATTTTTGGCCGACAATGCTGGAAGATTATTTTAGATATTATAAAGGGTGTCAAGATTGTCAAAAGTTTGGAGCAATTCAAAGAGCGCCATCATCGGTTATGAATCCAATTATTAAGCCATGGCCGTTTAGAGGTTGGGGTATTGATATGATCGGCCAGATCAATCCACCTTCAAGTAAAGGACATAAATTCATATTGGTTGCTACTGATTATTTCACCAAGTGGGTTGAGGCTATTCCTTTGAAGAAAGTTGATTCTAAAGATGCCATAGAGTTTGTTAAGGAGCATATCATATACAGATTTGGTTTGCCACAGATGATTAAAATTGATCAGGGTTCTATTTTTGTGTCCAATGAGTTTGTTCAGTTTGTTGATAGCATGGGAATCAAAGTGTTGAATTCTTCACCATATTATGCACAAGCTAATGGGCAGGCTGAGGCATCTAACAAGAGTTTGATCAAGTTGGTTAAAAGAAAGATTGCAGAATATCCTAAGAAGTGGCATACCATATTGGCAGAAGCATTGTGGTCCTATCGGATGGCTTGTCACGGTGCAATTCAATTTCCTCCATATCAACTGGTTTATGGGCATGAAGCTGTGTTACCATGGGAAACTAACATAGGCTCCACAAGGATTTCTTTACAAGATGAGTTAACAGCCGATGATTATCATAATTTGATGGTTGATGAGTCAGAAGATTTGGTTCAATCTAGATTTCGTGCTTTTGAAAAGGTCAGAAAGGACAAAGAAAGAATTGCCAGACATTACAATAAAAATGTTGTGCCAAAGTCTTTTGAGGATGAACTTGTTTGGAAATTGGTGTTGCCGATAGGAGCAAGAGATAACAAATTTGGGAAGTGGTCACCGAATTAGGAAGGACCTTTTTGGATACATAAATGTGTTTCTAAAGGGGCCTATATGTTGAAAGGACTTGATGGAGAAGTTTTTGGATGAGCTCTTAATGGAAAAAATTTGAAGAAATACTAACCAAGTATTTGGATTGGTTCGTAATCGGCTGAGCTATGCCGATGTATGGTTTACAGCCGATGTAGTTACATCGCCTTTAGATGGCCGATATTTTTATCACCCTTGGACACATAAGTTTGCAGCATTATGTTCTCTACTACAAACTGGGGGCATGGATGATAAAGTTGGAGAGATAAAATTGGAGAAATTTTTGAAAATTTTTGAACGTTTTTGAGCAACATTATACAAGACAAGACAAGATCAGTTGATATCATATATCGGCTCGTTGCCGATAACAGATTATACTTAAGTATAAATCGGCTCGATGGCCGATATTAATATATTACAGCAAAAGTATTTGTTTCAGGATTGTTTAATTGCTACATCGTGCCAGATACTTCTGAATAGCCGATACAACTTTCTGCCTAATTTGATTTACTTCATTTATCGCTTGAGCATCGGCTGCATCTGTGCTAGGGATCGGTTTGAGGGATTTGCTCAAGGAGGATAAATGCTTCACATATTTCTTCAACTTCAATTTTTGAGCTTCAATAGCTTTAGGCAGATCGTCTAGTTTTCGCTCTTCAGATATGATCTCAGCCCTGCAAGCTTCAAGTTGTGCCAGCAGATCGACTTCTTTCTTCTTTAACGCTTCAATTTTCTGTTGAGTTGAACCAGGGCCAGCCTCTAGTTCATCTAGCTTGGTCTTTTCATCATTAACTTGCTGTCAGCTAGACTGGACGTTAGCTTTGAGAGCAGAGCGCTCTAGCCGATCAGCAATTCTCTATCTTGCTCTTTCCAGTTTGAAGCGATGTTGTTCAAGAAAGACTGCTGGGGATGGGAATTCCTCACCATAAGACATACATCTCCGCACTAGGCTTGATTCATCATCACTACCAGGATCGGCTAAGGATGGGAATTCTGCTTCAAGAAGAGATGGTCTTAATGCAACTTTCAGAGTGTGCAGAATAAGCCAAAGTTGAACGAATCACCATGGGCCACCGGTGCTAACACTTGAATCCATAATTAATTTAGCCGATGATTGGCTCAAAGTGTGGTATGTTGCACCAAGCAGGTATTTGCCCAGGGGAAATTGTTTCTTAGAGACGATGGCTTCGGCTAGATGCTGCCAATTAGCTGTTGGGCCACAGGTGGAGCCACAGAACAGGAATTTATCCATCCACATCTTCAGAAAAGCGTTGTGCTCCCTAGCTGATACAGGGCCTATTCCTATATTTTCTGCAATAAAACCAGACCAACCCCAAATGTTTTTGGTTTTGAACTTATAAGTGCATTTGGTTTTCAGGCTGATGGAGTTAGCCGATGTGGTAACATCTAGACCCGTGATCATGATTATGTCCAGCAGAGTAGGGGTCATCGGCCCATGATTGAACAGGAAAGTGTTCAGAGTATCAGACCAAAAATATGCAGCCAAAGATAGCATCGGCTCATCTTTCTTCATGTCGACTATGGACAGAGGCACCCATTTCATCCCAATGATCTTGTTTACTAGCAGCAATCCTTGTGTACCAGTTTGTCCATCCATCTACTTGGGAGAGCCAAGATCTAAAAGTTGCTGCCCAATGGGCGAGAGATGGGTTTGACTGCCTAAAGGGAATTCTCTCTGTTTCTACGTTGATGATAAAAGTGGGATCTACATCGCCTATCGGGCCCAAAAAGAAATGATTGGGATCATTGAATCTTGGGATAGCAATTTGATGGACTAAGTGCTACAGACTGAAAAATGCAAGTAAATTTTGAGCCGATGAGGACTTACCTCAGGAAACTCCTTAGCCGTGGTGCTTGATGGGCTTGATGATACCGCCGTTGGTGCCCGAAGGTCATCGGCGGGAGCGGATTCGTCGTTTCGGTCACCGGGGAAGAGGAAAGCAATCGCCGGAGATTTGTGGAGGAGTTTGGTGGCTTAAGCGGTGAAAACGGAGTTAACGCCGTGAAAGCTCCAGAAAAGCGGTTGGTATTTATGAAATTAGGTGCGTAACGGTCACAGGGGTAACCCTAGATTTTTGCGGTTACAAAGAGATAATTCCGTTGCATTATATAATACTTCGGAATTTGGGGGCATGTGTTGACAATGAAATTTGGCAAGTTAGAAGATATTGATGAATCGGAAACAAGATCCAATCCGAAGCGGAATTGAAGATATGCGGGATTCTCGGAAACAGAGTGTGCATCAGCTGGCAGACCGTACCGGCTGGAACCGAGTCCGATTTGAAATAGCCGATATGGTCGTTATCGCATGTGAAGTCAATATCGGATTCGATAGAGAGTTTGCGACGATGTTGCCAGACAAGGATAGAGTCTAAGATTGACAAATGTATCTATTAATTAGTAATATATGTAATTTCCTTATAGATATTATTGGTAAGAGTCCGCCTTAAGGGACTTGTCTGTTAGTTGGATTTGTATTAGGGTAATATGTGTCATGTCCATACTGGACAATGTTTGTATTTTCGGGTACAAATATAGACCCGAGGTCTTGTAAATAAAAAACAAACGTTCAATCAATCTCGGTGTATCGCTAACCTTTTTGTTTTCTACTTTCGACAAGTTCATGCTTTCGAGTCGAGCTGCATCAATTTGATCTTCGGCGAAGAGGTATGTCTTGTTATGGCGGTTTGCATTATTGGAATTAGTGCTTACATCTTTCTGACACTCTAATCCTGTCTTGCAAACTCTCCGAGTTATCATATACGTTATATAATTTAGATTGACAATACTATCTATCTATATCGGCCGATCTTTATCTAGGGTTCTGTCGATAACAGCTAGATTGACTTGTTGGTTTGAATTATATAATGTATCCACCATCCCGAAAAGATAACCATTGGCTTGATTGTCTAGATATCATGCTTCTCTTCATACTTAATGCTGCATCGGTTAAGTCCGACCTATTAAGTTGTATTTAGAAACATGATCTTTAGCCTACTCTATGGTTGTTAATAAGGATTGTATCGGGGTTTCAGCCGATCTTACCTGGTATAGATGTTTTACATAGTTTCATGCTTTGTTTAATATGCTATATTTGCCCCTTATATCAGGATCTAATCTAATACAAATATATTGGGCTTACTATCAACCTGATTGATATTAGTTGAATATATTTGTTGAAAGAGAATATCCTAGTATAAGGTTGTATCGGAGCTATAGCCGATACATGCTTAAATCTGGACTACGGCTATGACATGAATATACATAATCGTTATTTCATGTTACTTTAGACTTGGGCAATTTATACTGTCTCGGTTCAGTCCGATCTATCCCAATTGCTTATTTCTAGAGTGATATTGATTTATAGATTATGTAATATTGATATTTTCAGCCGATGTACCAAGTTTAGGGTTAGATTATTATCGAAGATACCTTACAGCCAATTCATGCTATGTTGCATCGGCTAGGTTACGTCACGATACGATATCAGCTAGCTGGCCGATTGACTATCGTTTACTGATAAATTTGCATGTTCTTTCTTGTTGATTGTAGGATCAAATCAACTGGTACGCCCTTCGAACCTAAAAGCTTATTTTGGACCTGCACTAGAGTAAAGCAAATCTCTCATGCCAGTGTTTGTTTTTCGCATCAACATTCCATAAACAAGACAAGGGGGTAATTTTAGTTTGAGAGGGTCCTGCAGTGTAGTCTTCATGCCGCTACGTGTAAACGAGCTAACTATTCAGTACAAATACTTAGTCGTGCTTGCTTCAGGCATAAGAGTATTCATCAAATAATGGGGTGAACGTACTTATCAGCCAATGTATATCAATGTTACTAGGGCTGACGTGGTAAACTTCAAAGGATAGCCATGGCTATCACCACCTGGCCAGCTACATCCCTCGGTGCTCTAACCTGCCTTCCTAGAAAAACCTATGCCCGAGCACCACACCCACACATAGAATTACCACTCAACTCATTTGCAATCAGAAGTAATGCAACCAAGACAAACAAAGCATGGATACTTTATGTGAAACAGAATAGGAATGCACAAGCGAGCAAGGTATTAATGACATGTTATCCGATCAAGAAGACCAAAACATTTACTCCTATGGAGCCACATCTCTGAGGATCAAGTCAGACGATGAGCTGACATCCCCGTCTCCTACGAACAATTTTGGCAGTGTGGGGGCATTCTCCTTGAGCTGATCTCCACTCCAAGTGTTGTAGATATCCCTTTTCAAAGTGTACCATCAGGAGGGCTATTGGAAGGCAAATGAGCGTCTTAGGTCAGTGGCGGTCAGCCCAATAGAAGGGGGATGGCTGGCACCACCTTATGGCAGTGGTTTGTCAGCCAAGGGTGACTGGCTAGTCGGTTCATGGGTGGATGAGATCATTCCCCCGAGGCAGTTGTAAGTCGGTTAGCAGTCGTTGAATCTATCTTGCTGTAGTTTGAGAGTCGACGTGGACTATGTATTTGGTGAACTAGCCGACCCATTATTGTGGTCGGCCTACCTGCCCAGGTAGTCGGCATGTTGATGGACTACAAGAGGGGAATGGTCAACCCTTTGATTTTTTTGGCCAGGCTAATACTAGATGGGCATAGCTAAATTACCGCCTATGTTGTTTTCATGGGAATATGAAACATGAACAAAACAAAATGACCTTTCTTCACTAGAACACACTTGACCTTCTATGATGAATTCCCCATGACATCGGAACTATTCATCATTACTTCATTTTGTTTTATGACGTTCACTATGAGTTGGGTTGGCTTAGTGACGAAAACAAGAACTAGTCCTATAGGATATAGTGACAAAGATTATTTTGTCATAGGAGGCCAACCAACAAATATCACAAGTTTATGAAAATGTTGGTTTGTCATAAGTTTTTTTTTTCTAACTTTTTCAAAAGGAAGAGTGATTATCTTGTCCTTGTTAGAGCAGGTCTGACTGCCTCCATCTTCCTAGCGCAAGTTTATTACAATGTTGATTTCTCATGAGTTTCTTTCTCTAAATGTCATTAGTTAGGCATATACGTACCCGTACATACTGTGTCGACCATAGATCCGCCAAATGACCCTTCTACCTTACCAAATTTATTACACTTCACACAGGTGCATAGTAGTAGGATATGAGCTATGACAGACCCATCGAATAGCGATGAAGTGCATTCCAGGTGCATATAGTAGCACGGTGGTGTGGAGGGTTGCTAGGCTCAACACAGTCATAGAGTTTAATAAATGGAAATAGGGGAAAATATTTGCACTATTAGTATGGTGTCACATCAAGTGAAGTGCAACAGTCAAACGTGTTAACAGTAGCTATGAGTATAGTAATACAAGCCTGCGCAGTGCTAAATTAAATAATGATTCACACCTATCTCCTGGATTGGAGGCTACGGGGATTTACTACAAACTCTAGTTAACATTACGAATTTATTTTCGTTTTTATAAGTCTCCTTTTGAAAACCCTTTTTTCAAATTGACTAAGACTTGATGATGAATTATGAATGACCATGAGGTAGGATATAAGGTATATCATTACTGATTATTAGATAATTATTCATGCATTTATATTCTGCTATTAATAACTTGTTGAGTGCTCACCCTTGTTATATAACCCTCTGGCACAGGTTTTGTTCTTTGCTATAAGACAATGGAAAGATGGCCTTAAGACTCCTTGGGACAAATTAGACAAATTAAAGGTGGCTCTAACTATTTCTCTATTGCGATATCTGATAGTGGGCTATTATTTAACAAAATGTAGTTTGTTAAAAAATAATCTACAGTCTTACACTTTTATCTACAGTGGTAAAAGTGGTGGGTGTCACACGTCCCATGAAATGTCACATTCACGTGCACAGCCACCTCGAGGAGCTTTATGTAATGAGTTAGCTAATTCATTGTTCAAATTAAATTGCTTAATAATCAAAGGGTTAATCACATTAAGGAAGGAGCCCTTTAGCTGTCCAATAGTGGTATTACCATCTTCTTTTACAAGGGAAAAAAATTCTGGTATTCAAATACATAGCAGCCCCAAGCAACCGATGATCCATTTGTATCACTCAACGCTGGCCAATAACGTCAATGATACTCTTGAACAAATTCTTCTTTCCATGGACAATGAAGTTTGGCTTGATCTTTTCCTTCACATGAGACATTAGTCCTGCACAATAAGGAACTGTGCTGAAGCTCTAAGGCAATCTTCAATCGAGTTCTCAAACGCAATAAAAACCACAATGTCATGCACATCTTGACCAACTTTTGTTTTGCCAAATTGTTCCCAACATGTGCTTCACTAACCCATCCTCCAAGTTGTTAACAAGGAAGTTGATCAAGTAGCATGCCCTCCTATGAAACCATCCATCTATCGTAAGTATACAGCCATAATGCTTCCATGCCCTCTCATAATCTTTTATCATGTACTTGTCAACTTGACACAACCTAAAGCAGTGGCTCCCCTATAGAATTATAGAGTAGGCACTAGTACCGAGACCCTTATAGGTACCGGTTTTCTAGCCGACACCAATTTATCGGCACCTTTGCCCAGGAGACTTCTATACATAACCATATTGTGCAGGGGTCCCAATTGCAATATCAAATTATTTTAGAAGCTATTGCATCAAATGGTATGCCCGCTTGATATCAATGTAATGCTTCTGTGCCTTGGTCATTCTGCTGGAATCGGTTGTTCTTTCCTCAGGTGTTCTTCAAAGCATAGTGACAAATAATTTGATCTCGTTTTGGCATTTTACCTTTGTCCTTTCTGCCTATGTAGCCTCGAATTGGAAGGTTACTTGCCTTCTTTTGGATATGTTGGTTGTTGATATTTCTTAATGACATTACTTGGAATTAGATCCCAGGCAATGGCGCTAGAAATATTAGTCGGTATTTTCTTACGATCACAAATATAATCCGTAAGTGCTTGGATATACCACTGTAACATTTCACCGGAAGTATTTCCTGCGTATTGTATTTATTTAATTCCAAGGGAAGATGATGTGACCATGACTACCATTGATACAACCATTGCTCACATCATAGGATAACTAGAAGACATCCAGATCAAGCGGTCCAAGTTTTGGAATCCAATTCGGCCACCTGCTATAGTGCTGATTTCAAACGACCGCCAAATATGCATACGAGCTCCGTTTTGGGCGTATGAGTACTTGATGGAAAGATCTTGGAGTTCTCTTCCTCTCAGTCATCTCCAAATTTTATCTCAGTCGTCCGCAATTGAGGAAACAAGGTGTTGTGTCACCTATAATGGGCCTATGGGCTTGGAACTTCATCTGGGACCCTGGCCCAGGTGGGGTCCACGTGGGGTGCGCCCCAACCAAGTGGAGCATGACCCTAGGGACCCCTAGGTCGTCCTCCCATCTCCATAAATAGCTAGGTACCTCTTTACGGTTTGTTAGGTTTTGTTAGATTAAAGATTAGCTTCGCTACTTTGCCGTGTAATCCCGTGATCGGTTAGATCGCCGGTTTGCTCGTTACAGAACCCCAACTTATCATTTGTATTCAATTCCAATTTGCAATTCAGATTGCTTTTATCTTGTTCTTGCTTGTTTCTTCGATTTGCTTGCAGGAATAAGGTTGATCTGCACCAACAAGATCAACAACCCACGGAGAGGTGTATCGATCGCTAAGGCGCAACACAACAACATCTCGTACGGTTGTAGTCGGGTCGTCAATGTTTCTCCCAAATCATAGTTATCTTCAACTCACCGAAAGATCGTGACAACCGGATCCCTAAGCGTATCGGGTGGAGTTCAGGGTTTATCAGAAGATCTGGTAAGAGATTACTATGTTATGAATTTACATTACACTTAAGTAGATCAAAGTCTAATGAGGGATTAATCAATTATGGATAGGGTAGGTTGATACACAGAAGGATCATTCACAATAAATCTCTAAATATTAATCTAGACTAAGTGGAGAAGAAATGAGAAAAGCCTATTTCTGTACTTCTTGTATATAGTCATTTTAGTATAGACTTGCTAAGATACAATCATATGGTTAAAACCCCCTAACAATTCCCTCCTGGTATATCGAGATACCACTCGTAATTGTCGAGTTCCTTATGATAATTCGTCATGGTTATACAACCGGTTATGGATATGGAGTACCCTCGCCAGGAAACTTTCTTAGCCCTATATACGCACGTGTAGGAATACCCGTACTGAGCTATCACCATCAGCGGCCCACCTCTACAGTTCCGTGGCATATAGCACCACTTAATGATATTTAATAATCTAAGCACTGCGCTTACATTACTAAATACTACCCTACACCTCTGCAGATGACATAGAGCAATCAACCGAATGAACATGAAGCCAATACCAATGCATCTCTCTGGTAAGGTAGCCATATAATTCATGTGAGACAAGTATAAACCAAAGTTGGTACTCATATAATTATGCAAGTAAAGGTGCAAAACTATATAAAGAAGAATATTTCATTATTGAATAAAGTCTTACAAGAGAGGAAATAGTTACTAGAACCATACCCGTATTCTCCGGAAGACTTGAAGAACTCTAGAACTATTCTAATTCTAACTCCACTAATGCTAGAACAAAGTAAAACAGCTAAGGAGAGCTTCTTTCTTGATTCTTGTTGGTGTTTGTTGAAGTGAAGGAGAGGAGGTCCTTTTGTAGTTGCTTATGACGGTTGTAGACCACCAAAACTGGTACAACCATTATTGGGAGGTCGATTCTAACTGCCTTCGGCTTGGGCCTGGGCCAACCGCCATTTTCCTGGTTCGGCCGAACCCTAGCCGGCTCCCCTAGCCCATTTCTTCCTCTTGGACCTTTCATGGTGGGTCCTTAGTCTTGTGGCATGGTGGTTGGGCCCATTGGCAGGTGTTTCATTGGGTTTGTGGGCTCATCCATCCATGTGTACACCACATATCGACCTATGATTGGTTGATCATGTATTTCCCACCATTTCTCCTTCATTTATATGATTGTCTCCTTTAAGTAAATAGAATGCCAAGTACAAGTGGAAATAGATTATTTCTAAATAAGTATGCATGCAAGCATTGCTAGTTCTGCATTATTTCCAGGAATATTGATGGTTAAAATTGGTCTATAATGACCGTCAACATTGGCACAAAGATTGGCCAAACACCAAAGCACTAGGACGTGCGGATCACAATCGGATCAATTCGTAGCGCTTCTCGATAAAACTAGACTACCCGGTTTTGGAAACCGGAGTACCCTGTTTTCACATACTCACCATAAAGACATATGATCACCCACCGAGGAGGGACCCTCAACTATCCTTTTAGGTGTTCTTCAAAGCATAGTGACAAATAATTTGGTCTCATTTTGGCTTTGCTTTAACCTTTGTCCTTTCTACCTATGTAGCCTCAAATTGGAAGGTTACTTGCCTTCTTTTGGCTGCGTTGGCACAAAGATTGTCCAAACACCAAAGCATTAGGACATGCGGATCACAATCAGATCAATTCGTAGCGCTTCTCAATAAAACCGGACTACCCGGTTTTGGAAACTGGAGTACCCTGTTGTCACGTACTCACCATAAAGACATATGAACACCTGTCTAGGAGGGACCCCAGCAGGCCACCTGGACGCCTTCAATCGCCATAGAGACGAAGGTAGGAGGTTTGGAAGGGTAAAAGGCAAAGAGATAAATAGAAAAGATGAAAGTAGTTTATCGATTGGATTGTGGTTACTCTATCGGCCGTGAACCTTCATATTAGAGCATCACCAAGAGTATCCCAAAATTTCTTCCCCGAAATTGTAGTTATAGGAATCCTAAACAAAATTTAAGGTGTTAAAATTTCCATCTCTTCAAGAGATTAGCTAAAATTGGCTCCCTAAATCTAAAAATGGGCCCCTACCAAACAATAAATCGACATATTTTCTACCTCTCACCCCGTGAGATTGCGCTCAGCGGTTGCCTCTCTCCGTGCAGTAGCACACCAGAAGATCTCAATGTAGTAGTACGCTAACATATCTTAGTAGTAGCAGACAACATCAACAACACAGCAAGCAGGCAGCAGCAACAGCAAGCAACAACATTTTGTAGCAGCATCGAGAGCAATTCATTTTCAGCAATCGTAGACAACAGTAGCACCATTCAGCAATCAGCAGCAGTACTACCCAGGAAAAGCAGTAGCAACTTCAATGACAGCAGAACCAGCAATTAAACAAGAACAGAACCATTCAGCTCTAGCATTTCAGCAACATTCAGCAGCTCAACCAACAACAATTATCATTACAGTTCAAGCACTAAAATGACACGGTTCATTACAGCACTCTGTCCTCGAAGAATTGCAAAACTACCACAGACGCATTACCATCCACAACTGGTGTGTCTTAATTATCTGCTTGGCTTTCGATATCACTCCAATCAAAATTATTGGCACCCTCGCTTATAAGTTAGTGAAATATCCCACTCCATCCATACTTTCTATCACCTGAAGTTTCCCTTTTCCAGCTTTAAATCCATTTAATAAATCACCCAAAGAAATTATTTAATTTAACCTACAGCCAAAGCCCTAATTAACAAATGCATTTAATAAGTGAGAGTGGTATTGTGGGATTTTTCTTGAGTTCCCCATATTTAAATACAATAACATAATTTTTAGTGGAATTTTAAGAGCAAATGAACTAATTTTAATAATCAAAATGTAATTCTCGGAATTAATTAAATTCGGAAACCTTTTTTTTCCTCTCCTTTCGGCCGTGAGCTGTTTCTGGCACACAAAACCCCCACGCGCGCTCTCTCCTTGTTAGGCCGGCCCATGGCCGCGGCCCAGCAAGCGCCCGCGCCCTCCCCTCTCCGGGTCATCGACAGGTGGGCCCACCTGTTGAACTCATACACTACCTCCAGCCAGAGGCACCGCCGCCGCTCTGAGCGCGCGCTTCCCACCCCTCTCACCTACTCCCCGCGGGATTCGATTTTTGAATCCCAGCCATCTCTCTCTCCTCTCCCACGTTCGCTGCCGAATCTACCCTCTACTGGCCATGCTCGAGCTCCCCGTCCCTATAAAAATAACCCCCGCATCCCCCTCCACCTTTTCCCTCATTCGCCGCCCTTCCCCGTGCTCTCTCTCGCTCTCGTGTGATCGCACCCATCGCCGTCACCCATTTCCGCCACTCTGGTCGCCACTAGCCGCTGCTAGCAGCCGCGCGGACTACCAAGACCGCCATCCGCTCATTGCCTTTCGCCACCGGAACCCGTATTTCCTCGTTCGTTGGTAAGCTCACCATTTTCTCCTCTCTCCGGCCACCTCTCCTGCTCGCCTGACACCGTCATTCCCTCCCTAATCTTTCCCATTCTCTCCTCCAGGTCAAGCTGGACACCGTCCGCCGCCTCCGCCTCCTTCCCCGTCACTGGTTCACCGCTGTCGACGTGTCCCGGAAGCCGCTCGTCATCCGCTCGTCGCCGCGCCATTTCCGCCGCCATTCACCGTTGGTGAGCCACCCCTCCTCTCCCTTCCTCTCTGCCGCTGCTCCGCACGCTCGCCGCCGTGCCAAATGGTCGCCGCTGGCGACCATCGGGTAGCGTGCGCCGCCGCCTCCCGGTCGGGAGGGCTAGCTGCCGGCCGCCGCTCCCCGGCCGTCCAATCTGCCCCTCGGTGGATCGGGGCCACCCCACCGCTTGCGTGGCCGCCGCGTGGCTGCCGCGTCGGTGCCACATGTGGGCCATGTGGCGCACCTATCCCTGGCTCAGTGGATTTGGTCCACCGTGGACCATACCCCTTGCGCCACTGACCCGTGGCCCCACTTGTTGGCGCCAGTCCACTCCATAGTGACATCAGCCCTCGGGTTTTAATGTGCAGTAATTCATTAAGGTGTTTTCTGATAATACTGAAAACACAATGAATCTTCTAAAATTTATAACTAATTCATTCGTGCTCTATTTAAGTCCATTCAAGTTTCAGTAAATTCATAATAATGCCTAGAATCCATTAAAAATGGTTTTGTTTCCTATTTCAGTAGACTTGTAGCCTGTTTTACTTGTGTGCTTTGTTTGTCGCTTAGAATCCAGCAGTTCTGACGCTCCCGTGTATTTCGAAGTTGTTGCAGAGGTTCCGGCAGCACCGGAGCAAGGCAAGTCATGCATCGCTCATTGAACATATTGTACCTACATTGCAATTGTCTCCCTTTCGATTTAAATTGCATTATTTTATAATGTCATGGGATGGTTTCTTATGTACTTAGCCATGTTTGGTTACCTTATATCATTGATAACTTGGGATCTAATATGACTAGATGTTGGTTTAGGAAATGCTTAGCCATGCTTAGATCAACTAGCTCACTATGGGGAATCTCATTAATACTTTAGACCTTGGTTATTTATTATGACATTGGATATGTACCTCCGTGGTATTAATTAAACTAAAATATGTTTAACGGTGGGCCGTGGGTGCATGGTTTTGATAGACGCACCCATGGCATTATGGACCGGTTTGCAGGAAACCCTAGAAGAATTACCATGCTTACCAAAAGCCAGCATGGGTAACGGCTGGGCTTGTAGTGTAGCTTTTCCCTAGCTGACGTATCCAGGCAAGGGTGGGCGTGATGGAGTTGTGTCGATGTGGGCTTACTCGTTGATCAGCTTTCGGATTCACCTAGGCATGAGAGGGGGCTATCTTCCTTGGCTTAAAGGTGGGGGCGAAACCTGAGGTGTGGTGCGCTTGGTTAGAGAGGGTGATGTGAAGGGTCCTGTCACACAGTTCCTTTCTGATGTATCGTGGTGGTACGTCGGTGCACGGAAACGTGTCGTGGGGCTGTGTCTTCTTGGTACAGTTGTACACCTGTGATCAGAGTAAAACTATTCGAATAGTCGTACCCGTGGTTATGGACGATCAACCATATTCATCGTGATTAGTCTGATCATTAATAATTTTACTTAATGGAACTGGTATAGTTCAGGTGGATGGTTGGGCCTATTGCAACATGGTATAACATTGGATAGTGATGCTAAATACTACTTAATTAATTATAACACTTTAACTGCTTCCAACTTCACAACTGCTTTATGCAAGTGAAACCCTATCCTCCCTTGGAATACCTTCATCATACCTCCTTTTCTGGTATGACTTGCAGAGTACAGTGGGTAGTACACAGTCTTGCTCTATTTCCCCCACATCAAAGATGGACTATCAATCAGATGGAGGTTACATGGAGGAGTAGGCTTTGTCGCTGACGTCGAGGATACCCGTGGAGTGGAGTTGCCATGCTGCGAGCGTCAAGTCAAGTTATCTAGTTCATAGCTCGCTTTAATTTCCGCTGCATATGTAAGACTTTTGTGATGTTTGTCAGATGTGGATCTATGTATCAATTTTGTCATTATGTACCCTAGCCGGTCCTGGATAGGTGTTTTAATGCACATTCTGCTTGGAATTCTATTTCTTGAATTTCTGCACGTGACACTTCCTATCCATGGAAATTAATTAGCTAATTTGCCCTATGTATCTATCGATTAGCAATGGCAGCAATAACTCCAGTAGTAGCAACAAACGTCAAGCAACAGCAGAAACAAAAAGTATGAAAAGCAGGCAACAAGTAGCACTACTTGGGAATCCATCTTTAGTCCCGGATTGCGAACCGGGACGCCGATTTCGGGACTAAAGATGCCTATCTTTAGTCCCGGTTGGTAACACCAACTGGGGCTAAAGATGTTTTTATATATATTTTTCTAATTTGCATATGTTGCTTGCTGCTTGTTTATGTATTATGCATAATATATATAATATATATATGTAATAAATGTATTTATACATATATATTGCATATATATGTATAAATACATACATACATACATACATATATTACATATATATATATGTATAACCAAAATATATAGATACATAGATACATATATATATATATTACATATAAATATATGTATAACCAAAATATATAGAGGCACATAAGTAAATATATACATATATAGATTACCAAAATATATACAAACATATAAGTAATTACATATACACATAAAATCTATGGTATGTATATATATATATTACAATCCTTCTATTCTAATCGTGGGTGGGGTTGACGAATAGGTATTTCATCGTGGTAGAATTCTCCCGCGGGATCAATAACCTGATCCTTCTATTCTAACCGGGACTAATGCGAATTTTGCCATCCAGGCAACGATCACTTCTCCGGTAGTGTAGTACTTGGACCACTGTCCATTGTCTGAGCTTGGGGGTGGTTGGATGAATTCCCGGCAGGGTGCACGGAAGATGATACCAGTGGGTGACCTAGAGCTGGCGGCGGAAAGAATTGAGGAGTCTGAGCTTAGGGACAGTGGATAGATTCCCATCCAACTGTATGGAAGATGGTGCTACACTACAGCAGAACTAGGTTCTTGGAACACAGCTATGTGCTACTACAGCCCTTAAAACGTGTTACTGGGATTTGCAGTAACACAACTTATATGTGTTCTTGTTGGCCATGTTACTGCAGCAATCTCTAGTAGCACATAACTAGTGTTCCTACGTCGTGAAAAAGGTGTTACAGTCATTTGTAGTAACACATATAGGATGTTCCTACATAGAAAAAAAGGTATTACAATCATTTTGTAGTAACACATATAGGGTGTTACGATGGAGGACTAGTAACACCTATTTCAGCCTACAACCTCATGGTCATGCAGCTTGGCATGCTCCCAGTAACACGTAATTTTAACACTAGTAACACAAATAATAATATACATGTTAAGTAGTAGCACCTTTTTTATTGCTTGCTTTCACAAATGTAAAAAAAATTGTATAAAAACCATCAAAAGCCTCAAATAGCACTTTAACATCACACATTCCATGTATTACAAAGGGAACAAGTACAGTGTTATTTACATTAATCCATAAAACAACTCTCAAAACTACATTTTTTATAGCATGATTTACAAGTACACATATTTCTACATATATTTCCTCATGAAACTATTGCTTGGTCCATTCATGAGAAAAACACCTAAACATTCATTTTTTTCTCCCTTGAGTTGAACTAATCATGTACTAGCAATTGTGTACCCTTGCATGGTGGATGACATAGAGTCAGCGGCAGGACAAATCGAGGCGGTGGGGGTGCTTTGGGGATCCACGCAACGAGCCCTGCCACCTGAGAGGGAGATGGAGCCAGCATGAGTGTAGCTCTAGGTGATGGTGGACAACCTCAGTGCAGGGACATTTCAGAGAGCATGTGGGAATTCATCGCAAGTGCATGCGAAGCGGTTGCGGGAGAGCGATTGGGAGCGAGCGCGTCCGCCTATTTCTGGAGAGCGAGGACTCCGGAGATGGGGTTCGGGTTTTTAGGTTTCCTCTTTAGGGGTATGGTTGGTTCATGTTTCTTTAATAAAACTCCAAAAAATCTTGATTGGGAACCATTCAGGGAGCCTGTTGGGCATTCTCTTATAGGGTGCGGAGGTCTTACCCCTTATACAAGTTGAATTCACAACGAATCCATGAAGAATACGAACTCTCCCTTTGATACCCAAAATCGGGTTGTACGGTTAAGGAAACCGGAGTATCCGGTTTTCTCGGGATGAGCCAATTTTAGCTATCAACATATGCCCCCCTGTTTTTCTGGTAAAGTTTATGTAGTAAAAAAACATTTTAAAGCCAAAATTACCTAAGTACGATGATTAATAGCAATACATCAGCCATGATTAGCAGTTTAAGGGCGATAAAAAACTTGTCTGCCATTTATATTGGATCTTGCTCAAGTCGTTGTCGCTGAGGTAGCTTTCTTAGGTCTCCACTCCATCTTGATAAACCTTTTTGTCTTTGCTGGTATTTCACCTTTCTTCTTCATGGACTCCTGCTTGTACATCCTTTGTAGCTTCCTCTCCTGAGTATGAGTTAAACCCATCTGGTTGCATAGTCTTGGATTATGTTTAATTGTTGTCCTTGTGCTTCTTTGTTATAGTAGACATTCTTGCTTTGATCATATTATAATCAACAACCAGTCATGATGTTGATGAAACTCCTGTTGCACCCATTGCGGAGATCTTGAACTCTTGCTCCTATTTGGCCGATTAACTCCTTGTTCTGTCTCCCTATTCTTTTACTTAGATAAGAGATGCTCACAGGTCACCTTGTTATTTATCTTCCAAGTACTAACCTCTGGATGTTGGGACTTGGTCATCTTGGATCGGCTCTGTGTTAAACCGGACTCCACAATATTTAAACCGGACCACCTTTTTTTTACGAGAAACAGTACAAGAGGCTCCTATTGTGTTAATATATTAAGAATATAGTAATGTACAATAAAGTTACAAGATATTTACAAAGAAGTTAAATTAAAGAGTCTATCCATGATTAACATTAACATCTTGGTTTGTCCACTGCCTTTACTCTATGTGTAAGCAGAGTAAAATCGTCTTGAAACCATTTTTCCAAAGCTGAAAAGAACTCTGGGCATTGTTGAAGGTGAGAGTGTTTCATTGAGACCAGATATTCCAGCAAGGTGTTCCAACCACCTCTATAAAGAAAGGATGTCCAAAGCAGAGATGAGTTGATTGGACCATATTGAAGAATTCTATGTTATCATCCCATTGAATTCCAAATAAATTCCAGCATCTTTGTGCAAATATATAGGTGAAGAAAAGATGTAGCATGTCTTCTGGTACAGCTGCATTGCACATTATGCAAGTAGGCTCGTCTTGGATAGTAAGTTGTCTTCTTTGGCGCATATCTTTGGTGTTTAGTCTGTCCATGAGCAATAGCCAAAGGAACACTTTGATTTTCATGGTGCACTTACTTTTCCAGATAAGAGTGAGAAGCATTGGGTGGGGTTAGATGTGTAAAAACATAGCTATACATTTTTTCATTGGAATTGTGTTCCCAATTGTATGACCAGGTATCTTTTTCTTGTGTCCAGTTGATGTTGTCTAACAGGCTTGCTAGCTCAATGTATTGCTATAGTACTTGTGGACAGAGATGTGGGAAAAATTTTGAACTAGGTCATTCTGTCTGAAAGTTTGCACTGAGAGATCTTCATGTTTAGCAAATGAGAATAACGTGGAGTAAGTGTGCTGAATGATTTCATTTGTCCAGAGATCTTTCCATAAAAGGACAGTGTTCCCTATGCTAATTTTAATTGAACTGATAGTTCTGAAAATTGGGGTAAGTCGAAAGACATCTTTCCACCAGAAGGATCCCATTTCTTGAACTGCATATGGTGGTACATGAGTAATTTGAATTCCATATCATCTTAACCCAGGGCAAGTCTTTGTTGTTGTAGAATTTATCCAAGTTATTTCATTAGCATTGCAATATTTTGGTTTTCCATGTTTATGATACCAAGCTCTCCCTTGCATTTTGGCTTGCAAACTTTATCCCAAGAAGCTAAAGATTGTGGCCTATTATCAACATCGTTTGATTTCCTCCATAAACATTATCTCCTTGTTGCTCTGTCAATGTGCTCAATTTTTTTTTTGGTAGTTTAAGAGTGCACATATAGAAAGTTGGGAGGGATGAAAGAATTGAATTGATCATTTTTAGTCTCTACCCATGGTTCAAAAACATAGTAATGGTTGGCAATCTTCTTTCAACTCTGTCAATAAGAGGGGCAAAGTCTACAATCTTAGGCTTTGTTGTTCCAATCGGCAGTCCTAGGTAGATGAAGGGAAGAGAGCCAATCAAGCAGCCAAAAGTCCTAGCTACGGACCACCTCTTTTTGCTGCATATCAGGTTGAACTGAGCTCTCATCCAATTTTGATTTGTTCGCTTGCCCCCAGGTCCAGAAGTTTTTATAGTGATCTTGAGAGTTTCTTTTCCATCTGCAGCCTTGTCAAACCATTTCTCTCTCCAAGATTTTGTCATTCTCTCCAATAACTCTTGATTCTCCAACATTCACATTCTTGCCTTTTGTTGTTTCGCCCTAATCTAGCCGAACAAGCACCCTTGCATGCTGGAGATTTGTGTTGACCGGGAAAGGCATTGAATCTACTTCCATCTTTGAAAATGCCAATCGTCCGTCATTAATGGCCGATTGAAATTGTCTACAAAACACATTACAATCGTTTGTGGCATGTGAAAAAGAATTATGTTACTTGCAATAGGCTCGCAGCTTCAATTCATCAAGCAGCGGTATAGTATGAGATATCCTCCTTTGCTTGCCTTATAACAATGCATCAAAAATCTGGTCACACTTAGCCACATTTTAGGTGAACTTCATCTCTTCATGCTTATTTTGTATCATTTTCAATGTAGAGCAAACGAATGGTTTAGACTTGGTGGTCCAAGCCCATTCGACTGTGCAAATATTACCTTTTTCATCACTTGAATTAAACTCACATCCAATGTTATAAGTAAGACAATGGCTTTATGTTAGACTTTTGTGAGTTCTTAAATTCATTTGCTTGACCCTTATTGGCCATGGCTATCTCCAATACTTGATTTACATCTAAAAACTCATGCCCTTCTAACTTCTCTTTATCAAAAACTAGAATAAGCTATACTAGCTAAATCTCTATCAGAAATCGACAACCCATAGCATCAGTTTCTAGTGTCTCTAAATCTTCTAATATATTCTCAAACGGTTTCATACAATTTTTTCTTAATTGATGTAAGATGTGACAATTTCAATTCAGTATCATACTGGTTTTGAATTTCTTTCGTTGATGATCTAGGTCCTACATGTATCTTAGGTATTTGCCAATTTGATATATATTTGCTTTCAGCATAGAAGTAAAAGCATTATGATCATTGCCGAAAGGTTGTTTGCTTATTTTAGTGTCTAACTTCTTAAACATCTTTACAAATTTTTCGTTCATAGCATCAACCTTATCATTCATGCTAGCAGTAATAGGAATATCAATTAAATTGGAAATATATAAATCAATAGTAAAAGATTTACTAACATCATTTTTTACCTCTTGTTGCTTGTCTTTGAGAGCAGAGAAAGTAATGTCCTTGATCTGTGTTACAACACCTTGCTGAGCCATCTTGAAGCTTGAAAGGACTTATTGCAGATCCTCCTCCTCACACTCCTTGCGTCGCTTCTCAAGGAGTTGCTGGACTTCTTCCGGGAGATTCTCAAGAGATGGCGTGATAATATTGTCAGTGTTGACCTCTGCGAGGTTTGGCTTTCCACTGGCCATGGCAGCTGATGCATCCTTCTTTTTCCCCACTGGAGTCACCAAAAAGTGTGTTGGCGCAAAGATTGGCCAAACACCAAAGCACTAGGACGTGCGGATCGCAATCGGAGAAGCTTGCAGCGCTTCTCGATAACATCCGGTTCTGGAAACCGGAGTACCCGGTTCTGGAAACTGGAGTACCCTACTTTCGCATACTCGTTGTAAAGATCTATGAACACCCGCCCGGGAGGGACCCCATCAGGGCAGGTGCACCTAGGGTTCTCTAGGGTCGGTACACCACCTAGAGCACCTTCAATCGCCATAGAGACAAATGTAGCAGGTTTGGAAGGGTAAAAAAAAGGCAAGGAGATAAAAAGAAAGGAGTAAAGTAGTTTGTCGATTGTATTGTGGTTACTCAATCGGCTGTGACCCTTCATATTATAGAGTGGGGAGGTCTTACCCCTTATAAAAGTCGAATTCGCAATGAATCTGTGATGAATACAAACTCTTTGAATACCCAAAACCGGTTTGTCCGGTTTAGTGTCACGCCCCAATTTTCTTTCAGGATTAAAGTCATTTAATAATGCATTTCTAGAATTTATATTAAGAGTTAAAACTTTTTAACAAGTGAAATTAATGTGGGAAATTAAATTTCCTTTAAAAATCATGGCTGAAAATATTTTTGTAATATTGATAGCTCAATATCTAATTTTAAGAATACAATGATCATTTTATCGATTAAATTAACTAAGAAACTAACCAAAAATTATGTAGGTACTACTCCATGCAAAGCAGTAAAAAAAAGACCCTTGGCTACCAATTTCAAGAGTGTAGCACCACTACACATAGTATCCCGATCCTCCCGTGATAGCATCAAACACCAAGTATGGAGCCAACTTATAGAGATGAAGATAACCCTGCATAGGATTAGGTTTTTTTATTATAAAAAACTTAACATCCCGACATCGCCAAATTGACCAACATAGAGCATTGGCCCCAAATAAAATCAATTTCTTTGTGGACCTAGGCACCCCATAAGCCAATTGCCAAAAATATTTTTGGCACTATGGGGAGGGGAAATATTAAAAGCAAAGAAGACACATCACCAAGTAAATCATGCTATGTCACATTAAAAAAAAGGTGTTGAATTGTCACTTGTGCATTACAAAAACACATTGCTTTTCACCCTCCTCCTTTTTGCAAGGTTATCCTTTGTAAGGATTACTTTCTTGTGAAGAAACCACATAAATACATTGATTTTCAATGGCACCTTCAACTCTCATAAGATCTTCTTGCACATACTCACATTAGAGTTCATGATCGCATGATACATCAAGTGAATCGAAAATTGGCCATTTTTATGAAGTGACCAAATGAAGCAATCCTTTTCATTTGACAGTGTTATATTGGCTAGTCATCGTACCAAATGGATCCACTCGACTAGCTTGGGACCAACAATTGCCCTCCTAAAGGAGACATTTAGTGTGTTGTGCTCATAAACTCTACCAAAGAACAGTGCTTCTTTCGAGCCAAGTTATATAAAGAAGGGTATTTATCTTTGAGAGGGCATGTTCCTAACCATGTGAGTGTATGACCCATTGTAGTGTATAAAAATCCCAAAACAAAAATAAATTGGTCTTTTATTCGTATTCAACCAGCCAAAAAGTGGGATATCCCAGGTTTATGAGACATATGGGTGATAGGTTTTCCTTCAAATATTTGTTTCATAAAAGATCCTGCCATAGGCCTTCACCATTGACCATATGAAAAAGCCATTTGGCTAGTAAACATTTATTCTTGACATCAAGGTTCTAAACACATAGTCCACCTTGGTCTTTTGGTCGACATATTCTTGCCCATTTGATTAATCTGTATTTCTTTTTCCGGTTGTTACTACTCCAAGAGAAGATGAGATCGGTATAAGTCTTTTTTTATGTACCCCGCGGAATTTCAAAGAAAGACAACATGAACATTGGAAGGCTCGAAAGAACCGAGTTTAGAAGGATTAATCTCCCACCATAAGAGATGTTTTTGCCCTTCCAGGTTCTAAGCTTTCTTTCAACCTATCTTCCACTCATTTCCAATCAATGTTCCAGAGCTTCCGATAGTGAATGGGTACACCGAGATATGTGAAAGGAAAAGACCCTAAATTACAACCAAAAATTTTTGCTTTCCCAAAGCAAAAAACTTTACTTTTGTAGCAAAAAAAATTACTTTTGTGAAAGTTAATTTTGAATCCTGAGAGTTGCTCAAAGACACATGGAATAGCCTTCATATTTTTGGCTTGTTCGAAGTCATGATCTAGAAAAATAACCGTCTCGTCAGCATATTGGAAGATGGACAAACCATCATCCACTGAAGGTGGAATTACCCCTCTAATTTGGCCATCGGATTTGGCTCTCTCTATAAGGATCGCTAACATATCGACGACAATGTTAAAGCGAATTGGGGACATAGGTCCCCTTGCCGCAATCTTTCTTTGTCTAAAAGTTAGGACCTATATCATCGTTGACTTTAATGCTAACACTCCCTCCTTCAACACATTGGGAAATCCAAAGTCCCTTCATTCGTAGTCACTCTCCCGTCATTAGCCTCTACTACGGAAGGCATGGAGGAAACCTTGGTATAGGCGAGGACGAACAGCTTTGTCTTAATTTCTGTTGTGACCGATCACCGGTGTCAGTCTTGATTTCTCTCTATGACCTACGGCTTATGCTCCGGCGGCTGTTCCTGTCCATGGCTGCACGTAGATCTTCACCAGCACACTTGCTTTGCGCAATGCGTTCGGTCTTTCCCCAAGCTGCCCAACTCTCCTTTGCCATCGCAGGAAGTACGAGAAGCTGGTACAAACAGATGAGCGTGGCTGTTAGATCAGCTAATCGAGAAAGCTAAGGGTGTGTTTGGATGGTGGTCAAGGATGGATAGGATATGGTCGTCCATATTTTCAAGGATATGACCATTCATTTTTTGTTTGGTTGGGCTGATAAGATGAGCCAAATTTGTGTTTGGTTGTAAGGAGAAGAGGTGCATATGTTGATCATTTTTTTTGTTTGGTAGGATGGATGGGTGTTGTGATCACCTTTTGGATGAAAATGGTGAGAATACCTCCTTGACAAATAAAGTCTCAAATGGATGGCCTAACTATCTTTTTCCTCTGATTTTACGATATAGTGTACGCAAATAAGTTGTATTAATGTTATAGAGCAGATTTTCATCTGACAATACAAAGACACAAGCACCCGTACTATATCCTTGTTCAGGATAATCCTTGTTTGTCTGCTTATCACATGGACTGACTTGCTGGTACACATACATATTGTTAATCCACATTGTAATTCCATTAATCTACTGAAAAATTAATCTATGTTCTCAGTAATTGTTCTGCAGATTATACCCAAAAGCTTTTATTGTAGTCTTTGTAGTCCCAGTTTCTTGCGGTTTTGAGCAAACAAAGATCAAAGATATGGAAAGGCATGGGAGGTTGTGACGGTGTGACCTAAAAAGATGATCCCAACAAACCACTGACTTTTGCTGCTATGTCTCTGTGCACCGTAGAATACAGCCACCCACGCCGCCACCGAAACGCGCCCCCGGCGCCGCCTCCCGCTAGGTCCTCCCCGGCACCTGGTGCGCCGCCGGAGGATATGGGTAGAGGAGGTAGGAGAGCTAGGGTTTTGGCAAAGGAACTGGAGAGAGGAGAGGAAAAGAGGAGAGAAAGGAATAGGGACAAGGTGAGCGCACATGCTTTTTTGATAAATTGGAGGGACATCTGGAGGGAATATTCCCTATGTGGTGGCAATATCCCAGTGCTACCCCCATCCAAACACCTCCAAAATATGGATAGTCATATCCTATCCGAGACTATCCCTCCATTCAAACACATCAAAAGAGAATATGTAACTGGTATATACGTTTGGCAAAGTTGATTGGACGTCGTACAACCGTCGGCAATATGCATGAAACTTACCTGCTAGAAGCAAAGTTGAGGAGGCAGCAATTTGCCATGGACAATGTTGATTGATGATAAGCAAGTCTTACGTGGGAGCCACTGATACATGGTCATCCGCGCGGGCGCGCCCCTGCGCGTGGAAAAAAAAAACCTCTAATCTCCTCTCTCCTCTTTTATACATATATATGTACGTATATACTTTATAAACATACTATAAACTTGATATACATATACATATGTATATAACATATATATATATATACATACTAGAAAAACTGCCCGTGCGTTACAACGGGGAGAAAAGACGAGAAAATTAAGAAAAAGTTGAGAAAAATTTATATTGTATAATTAATTAATAATACAAGTTTTCTGGAATACTTGGATATTTCTACATAGGTAGGTGTAGAATTAAAATAATTTTCTCAGAATTTTCAGAGTTCAATTGCTAATTTTAATAATACAAACACCATTTCAATATTTATTTAAATAAAAATCTAAATAAAAACCTTTTTTCTCTTTGTGCTACGTTCGACCAATCAAGCTCAACCCGTAGCCCCTTCTCCTTGCCCGTGCGTTACAACGGGGAGAAAAGACGAGAAAATTGAGAAAAAGTTGAGAAAAATTTACATTATTTAATTAATTAAAATACAAATTTTCCGGAATAAAGTAGGTAGGTGTAGAATTAAATTAATTTCTAAGTAAAGTGAAGTAAGTGTGAGAAATATAATTATATGGCTGGATTTAATTTTTGTTAAATTATTCATGATTAATTACACTCTCTGAAATTTTCTCGGAATTTTCAGAGGTCAATTGCTAATTTTAATAATACAAACACCATTTTAATATTTATTTAAAAAAAAATCTAAATAAAAACTTTTTCCTTTTGGGCCACGTTCAGCCCAGCCTCTCCTCCACCTCAGCCCATAAGTGCTGGCCCAGAAAAACCGAAAATCTAATTAGCATCCTTGCGAACGGAAAAAAGTCTATTTTACATCTTCTGTCGGCCCACTTTCCTCTCTTTCTCCTCTCCGCCTCAGCCCGCACGTTCGGGCCGAAAAACTGAAAGTCTAATTTTCATCCCTGACGAACGAAAAAAAGGCGTTTAGCCCAGTCTCTCCTCCGCCTCAGCCCGCAAGCGCCGGCCCGAAAAACAGAAAGTCTAATTAGCATCCTTGCTGATGGAAAAAAAGTTTATTTTACATTCCCTGTCGGCCCACTTTCCTCAAATCTCTCCTCCATCTCTCCCGCATGCGCACGTTCGGAAAAAAACCAAAAGTCTAATTTTTCTCGCTGACGGATGAAAAAAATGGGAATAACGGAAAGTTACTAAATTTTATAATATTATAATAGTGTGTATATATATTACATATATTACATTTCTGTGTCAGTTATATATAATTTTAATTATTTAGACGATTGGAGATAATTCTCTTTAAAATATAGGAGTTTCGGTGTCCTACGCAGTGGGGACACGTAATTAGGCCGGTCATATATTAGATAACATCACAACAACACCAACACCAAGTCGATTTTGTTTCGCCTCGAGATCAAAATCTACTTAGCGGGGGTATTTGTGTGATGGTATTTTTCTATCTATTAAGCAGATCAATATAATTGGCCAGAGCAAGCAAACAAAGGATCAGCTGTAATTGTTAGCGCATCTCCACGAGTTCGGTATTTTTAACATGGCAAATCATGTGATTTGCCAACTCTCAAAAAATTTACCAAGCTAAAAAAAGAACCCCTCTCTAAGTGTTTGCTATTTTTAACTTGCCAAATTAAAAAGGAGGCCCACAAGCTTTTTCTCCCCACGCACGATCTGTTGGCGAGTCGCACGTGTTGGCAGCAGCCGCCGCATCGCAGCGTGTCGGCCATCTCTTCCTCCCTGCCGGACGTGTCCTCCAAGCAGCCGACCATCTCCTCCAAGCAGGTGCATTTCTCGTCTTCCAAATCGGCCAGCAGATCTTCCCAGCGTTCTGCAAGAACTTGAAGGTGTTCTTGATCCGTCAACCGCCGCTCAGGAATCATGCCTTTCAAGAGATCCCTTCTACAGAGAGAATTGGATGATGATTCATCATCTGATGATGATGACTACGTGATATTCTCAGCTGCTCGAATTGTGCATACTTATTCCAATACCAAAAGGAGTCACGGTGGGTCTATGGTTGGCCATAGAGTTTTATATCGTGATAGAGAAGGCGGGCACAACAGGATGTTTCAAGATTATTTGGCGGTTAATCCAACATACACCCCTCAAATATTCCGTCGAAGGTTGTTGTTCATTCACTTCGGATTGGTTAGTAGTACGTGCTTAATTATTATTCGTGTTGTTAAACTTTAGTTTGTTTGCTTCAGATACAGGATATCTAGGGAACTTTTTGTACGCATAATGAATGTTGTTGAAGCACACGATGATTGCTTTGTGCGAAAATAGGAATGCAGCCAATGTACTTGGATTGAGTTGCTTCCAAAAAGTCACTACCGTATTTCGTATGCTCACTTATGGTGCTTCAGCTAATGCTGCAGATGAGTATGTTCGCTGCTTCTTGCGCTTTAGCAAAATATTTCCTCTTGTTCCCCATAGGAAGACTGATGGATTTCACTAAAGTAGCCCATGAGGGGTATATACCATCTGCAAGATAATAGCCCATCGTGTAATCATGCCCATTAACGGTATAGTTCACCTGTGGAGCTGTACCTTCCGCCAAGTTTGCAAACAAAGAAGACCGGTGAAGGACATTTATATTATTATGAGATCCAGGCATTCCAAAGAAGGCATGCCATATCCAAAGGTCGTTCGACGCAATAGCCTCCAAAATGATAGTGGGCTTGTCCACATGCCCCTTGTATTGACCTTGTTTTTCTATTGGACAGTTCTTCCACTAACAATGCATACAATCGATGGATCCTAACATGCCATGAAAGCCTCTTTGATCACCATGTGCCAGTAAGCGTGCTGTGTCAGCCTCATTGGGATATCTCAGGTATTCATCTTCAAAAATATCAACAACTGCAGCAACAAACCTATGTAGGCTCTCAAGTGCAGTACTTTCGCCAATGCGAACATACTCATCTGCAGCATCAGCTGGAGCCCCATAAGTGAGCATACGAAATACGGCAGTGACTTTTTGGAAGCAACTCAATCCAAGTACATTGGCCGCATTCCTTTTTTCGAACAAAGTAATCATCGTGTGCTTCAACAGCATTCATTATGCGTACAAAAAGTTCCCTAGACATCCTGTATCTGAAGCAAACAAACTAAAGTTTAACAACACGAATAATAATTAAGCACGTACTACTAACCAATCCGAAGTGAATGAACAACAACCTTCGACGGAATATTTGAGGGGTGTATGTTGGATTAACCGCCAAATAATCTTGAAACATCCTGTTGTGCCCGCCTTCTCTATCACAGTATAAAACTCTATGGCCAACCATAGACCCACCGTGACTCCTTTTGGCATTGGAATAAGTATGCACAATTCGAGCAGCTGAGAATATCACGTAGTCATCATCATCCAATTCTCTCTGTAGAAGGGATCTCTTGAAAGGCATGATTCCTGGGCGGCGGTTGACGGATCAAGAACACCTTCAAGTTCTTGCAGAACGCTGGAAAGATCTACTAGCCGATTTGGAAGACGAGAAGTACACCTGCTTGGAGGAGATGACCGGCTGCTTGGAGGACAGGTCCGGCAGGGAGGAAGAAATGGCCGACACGCTGCGATGCGGCAGCTGCGGCCAACACGTGCGACTCGCCAACAGATCGTGCGTGGGGAGAAAAAGCTTGTGGGCCTCCTTTTTAATTTGGCAAGTTAAAAATAGCAAACACTTGGAGAGGGGTTCTTTTTTTAGCTTGGTAAATTTTTTGAGAGTTGGCAAATCACAAGATTTGCCAAGTTAAAAATACCAAACTCTTGGAGATGCTCTTAGTAATGCATAAATGGTATAGAAGTAAGGAAATATTACATTCCAAAATATAGCCACCATTCCATATTCGTTTTCTCGGCAGAAAATGAAAAACTATATAGAAATTACTCAATAAGACAATTCGACTTCCTCCCTTTCCACAGGAGTCCACTTAGCGGAATCTTTCCTCCTTGTAAGGAATCCAGCAGCAAAACCAATCAGCAAAGCAAGCATCACATAACCTACAATTTCCACGTACAACCACGAAATTCTCTGTGTAGCAGCAACCAGTTCAGCTTCTGAAGAAGCTTGCCCAGATGATATTTCCACCATGTCATGAACCTGACCATCATGGTTCCCGATGTATATCAGCGTCAACTTTTCCCTTGTAGCGAGAAGTTTCATGTAGCCAAACTCACTGGAACGGTACATCGAACTATCAGGCTGTGGGAAGATTGGCACATCTGGGTGATCAAGCCTTGGCTCCCAGCTTGGTTGCCAATCCTGGCCACCCATGCCAATCACAACATGAACTGGAGCACCGGGGTAAACAAAGCTTGACGATGTGTCCAGGCATTCATACTTCTTCATTGGGCAGAACCTCTCATACCTGTGGATGTGTCCCCATAGAGCAACTGTTACATTGTGCTTCACAAAAAGTGGCTCAAGATGCTGAATCATGTGCTCCCTATGAGCAGTATCTCTGACTTCGTTGCTCGAGGTATACATTGGACGGTGGCCTTGGAACACAATGAATGGCGTCCGACTCCGGTTGACACGCTCAAGGTCAGCCTTTATGAAGTTGTATTGATCACTTCCCTGGGAGAAATCAGTCTCAGTCGACATGTATACAAAATGCACGACACCAGCATCGAAAGAATAGTACAGGTTCTGGGTGTCAGGAGCTCCTGTGCCAGTAGGAAGAGAAGAAATACCAGGCATTCTGAACTTGATGCTATACGGTACCCCACATTCGCCACCACCATCCTTCCCATTGTAGATGTTGGCAGCCCAAGAGGGTTTCCAAGGTTGTGAAGGCCAATCATACTCATGATTACCGATGCAGACATGGTATGGAGTTCTGGATGCAATAGGCTCAATTTGTTCGAAGAAATGATCCCACAACCAAGCATAACCTTTGGCATAGCTGATGTCTCCAATGTGTGAAATGAATGCAGCCTTATCACCAAGTGCTTTAAGATCACGGAGAATCCACCTAACAGTTGATAAACTCTCATAGGGTGTCCGAAAGTAAGTGTTGTAAGGAACATAAGTACCCAGGTCACCAAATAGGAAAGCAATTGTGTCATTTGCTTCGATATCACGTGAGATGAAGCTGTAAGTCTCACTCCATCCTAGGGAGTCACTACCGACCTGTCAAAGTATTTCACCAGATTAAATAGAAGAATTTTCTACAACAATTGTGCTGAATGTTTACTATGGTTAATGAAGGAGCAGAAAGAATTTGTCTGGCCTAACTTAACTTGGTAGCAGTCTTGCACTGTGTTAAGAGTTGTAAAGGGCTAAACACTTCTGCATGTATGATGAAACAATATGCAATTGAGGTGGAAGACAAATTAGACCAAATTATAATTTCATTGTATCATCGTAGTTTTGTTGTTTGATCACTGGATATGACACAGGTCTGTCTTCCAGCACCACAGTTTCAGAGCGACAGTTATATCACCAAGTTCCTCAGCTAAACCAATGTGGAGAAATATATGAAAACCACATGAATACAAGTTATGGAAAAACCTGAAGATCTGGACTAACTTTGCCACCATTCAGCACAAGTGCACAATGGAGTTGTCCGAGAAGTGGTCGAGGCAAGTAAAAAGCTGAAGGGCAGAACTAAGTTGACACAATTACATCACCGCAAAAGAAGAAAATTGGCCACACTGATGCCAAGTGAAAACTCGTCAGCAACATTTTCCTCGACAAATTAACTGAGCTCATTCATCAATAAGCATGTATGTATCAATGAAAAACCATGTTCTAAAACAAGTGTTGAGACTTCTAGCAAATACTAGGATAATAAATAATTTGTTGAAAAATATTCGGGTAACAATTTTTTACCAAACTATCTTAAGTTTCACCACGCAGATGTAAATTTAAAATGTCAACCTTCTTCCCCTAATTTTTAACTTTTAATTTTTTTTATTAGTGACTACCTAAAGCTTGATAACATCAGAACATGCCTAACATCCCCGCTTCCAGAAACTTCTACCGTTGTACCCACAATGGCTACAGTTGCCTTGAATCAACAGATAAGTGAATGATTTGTAATAGTGAATAATGTACTCTGGTTTCTGACAATGTTCAGGTAAACATCATTGATGCACTCTATGACAGGACAAAATAACTACTCCAGTTCTAAACTGAAACAGCAATCAACATTTTAGTTCTATCAATCCTCATATGCAAATGAGCTGGAGTTATCGAAAGAGAGAATGAATTATGGAATAAAATTCCCCAACCTCAGACACGTTCTGATCCAGAATAGTTTTGTAGGCTTCCTAAAGTGAGTTAGTGGATAAATTCACAGGCTGACGGTTCTCCCTCCATGGAACTTCAAAGCACATCTAAATAAATAGCAGGAAATTTGGAATTTGTAATAATATACTGTAATAATGATCAAGAATTAATGTTCAACACTAGAATTTGTACTTAAAATGAAACATTTATCCCATAAGAGTCAATCACAAATCAGAATTTTGATGCCTTGTGAACCTATCCAACTGTAGTACTGATAGCAAGCTAATTTAATACATTCAGTTCTATTTTCATAAATTCAAGCACTCCGCGCATAAATCCTACCTATAAACCACATCAAATCCTATTCTTACAATCGTACTTGGCTTATTAGATGAGAATAACCAAATACATCCATATATGCATAAAAATTCTCCTAATTCACTCAGGTATGATTGCGAATCCGTTATGTCAGGTACTAAATCTACACAGGTACTAAACTAGATATCCCTATGAACCTTAGTGTATGCATGGTACAATTATTCTACCTTGTAGTGGTATCTTATCCCAACACCGTCGTTCACCGGGTACCCGCACATTGCCGCCGCTCACACGTCCTCACCTCCGTGGCAGGCCGGACACCAATTTTGATGCCTTGTGAGCTTATCCAGATCCAGCTCAGCCAAGCTTCACCGAGCCTAACAGCTCTAGTGATGACAGCAAGTTGCATTAATACATTCAGCTCCCTTTTTCACTAAATTCAATCTGTGCACAAATCCTACCAATAAGCCACATGAAATCCTACCTTAACGCACTACTAATTAGAACAGAACCACCAAATACATCCATAAATCAATACAATTTCTCCCAAATTCACTCAGAATGATTGTCAGTTAGTTCTGTCAGGAACTAAATCTCCACATTGAACTTTCTCCTGGAAAAGAACACTGATACGCAAAATGCAGGAACACAACTAGATAGATATCCCCATCAACCTGGTGAATGTATAGGACAACGAGTATACCTTGTAGTGGTATCTTCTCCCAGGCTGAAGGTCCTTCATGACGCTGTCGAACACGAACCCTGGATGCCTCCACCCGACGCTGTCGTTCGCCGGGTAGCCGCACATCTGCCGCCGCTCGTACGTCCTCGCCTCCGTCGCCGCCTCCTCCTCCCACTCCTCCTCGTGGCGGCCGGCCGGCCCGTACCTCACCGCCCTGGCCCCGGCGTCGCCGCACACGAACACCACCCGCATCTCGTCCGGCGCGTCCGCGAACGCCAGGTGCACCTGCGCCGGCAGCGCGGCGGTGGATTCCTCGAAGGAGACATCGCCGGAGACCGCCACGCGGCGGCGCGCGTCCGGGAGAGGGTCGCCGTCCTGGTCATGCCGCGAGTTGCTGGACAGCTCACCCAGCGGCCACCGGAACAGCCGGAACTGGTACGGGGCGCGCAGGTCCGGGAGGTGCGGGAGCGTGAGGCTCCCCGCGCCGGTGGCCCATGACGCGGAGCCGTTGAGGAAGAGGAAGCCGAGATAGTCGAGGTCGCCGGAGGACGGCGGCGAGTACACGGCGACGTAGTCGAGGGGGCTCGGGGAGGGAAGGCCTGACCATTGGATCGTAATGGAGTTGTTGGATCTGCTCAGGATCGCCGGGGTCACTGTCAGGGTGGTGGTGGTGGCGGGCTCGCCGGCGGCGATGGTGGCGGCGAGGTGGAGGAGCACAAGGAGGAAGGGGGATTTCGAACGCATTTAGCTTAAGCTTGATTTGATTAGTGGTAATGAGCTTGGTTAAGGAGCACCGTTACAGTATTACTTCCTGCTAACTGTAGCACAGTGTTGACTTATTTAGAAGCAATTTTTAAATGGAGACTTAACTTAACTCTCCCACTATGCTTCAACTTCACGTATGAATTGATACGCTCTTTCGTTTCAATAATTTTGTGAGACTGGCCTTTCTTTGTGGTTGAGGACTTGTTTCCTTGTACTCCCTCCGTCCCATTTACAAGTATACCTTTATATGTTCACGTTTGATCAAACATTTTATTTGAAATTTATTTATAATTAGTATTTTGATAGTTATTAGATGGTAAAACATGAATAATATTTTATACATGACTTAATTATTTTAATTTTTTATATTTTTAAATAAAAAGACGATCAACATTGGACACTGATACTCCTAACTGCACTTCAAATGATTGTCTTCGATTGAAATCATAATGGATCCGACCATATGGATTTATAGTGAATTTTGCTGCCTTTTAGAAGTGACGCCTCCAAGCCTAACAAGTTCCTTTTTAGTATTCGTCCATTGTACCGTTTTCTTTTGTAAATGTTAAACAAGTAGCAAAATAATAACAAGTTATTGCACAAAAGATATTAGTTAGAAGAATAAACCATTACAACTACTATTTAGGAAATAAAATAGTATTAAATCTCTTAAAGTACCTTTTGACCCTTTAATAATTAATAAATCAAGTAAAAAGGTAAATGATAAAATCAAGTTAAAAATGTAAATGATAATTACATATTTTTAATGAGATAAATGGTTAAACATACTTATAAGAGTGGACGGCATCATATAATAAAAATCGAAGAAAGTGTAAGTATGAAATACTTCATATGGATAAATCAGTTTGCACCAGCAATTAAAATAATTATTAAAATGTTTCATTCACTATTTAAGATATGTTTGTCCATTTATCTTATTGAAAAAAAGTTATGTAATTATGTTTTCTTACTTTCAAAAGTATTTTGAATATGACTTATATTTTCTTAAAAAAGTCAATCTGTTAAAACCGGTGGGAGAACAAGTTAAAATGTAGCAGTCCTTGCTTCACTCGTGCTCGTTTGTACGTTCAAAAAGATAACATAGAAATTTTACCGGAATTAGTTCCGTTGCTGTGTGTTAACAGATAAAAAAATATTAATTGGATACACGCCATTAGAAATATATCATTACAATTTATCAATTTGTAACGATGCTAGAGAATTTGTAATGGTGTATATCTAAACTAGAGAATCTGTAGTGGCATGATTCAATTAACCAAAAAAAAATTGCCCGCTCCAAACATATGGGGATAAATAAAATAGCTTGTATTTACGAGTAGGTAATGCATGCATATACAAACACTACTAAAAACCATTTTTTTAGGTGACCAAAACCTATTTTTCGATGAGGTTCGTCAGCCCGCATGCACGGAAAGATCCGTAAAAAATACAATTTTCGCATGCGGCCGGTGCACCCGCATGGGAAAATAGCGATTTTCGCTATTTTTCTTTTTGGAATTTTATTTTTGTATGCGGTTCACATTAGCACCCGCATGGAAAAATAGTGATTTCTATTTTCCAATGTGGATGCTTACGTGGACTGCATGTAAAAATAAAATTACAAAAAGAAAAATAAAATCACAAAATCCCTGCCCGTGATCGCTCGGCCACCGCCCGTTGCCCGCCACCCCCGAGGTCGGAGGTGACGGATCCTCCCGCCACAAGAGCTCCTGAGGACGGGGCGACGGATTTGCCCGCCACCGGCGTTCGCGAGGGCGGGGCGTTGGATCCGCCACTCTTGCCGTCACCGCTCTTGCCCGCTGTTGCCGTCGATGGCCTACCCACCGCCGCTCCAGAGGCCGGTGCCGACGGATCTGGCTATCGCGCCGTCGGTGGCAGTGGTGGCAAGGATGGAGCCGGCCGCCTCCTCCTCGTCGGTGTTGACGGCAGCGGCTCCGGGTGGGGAAGGGAATGGCGCCGGCGGCGGATGGAGAGAGAGATTGATGAGAGGAGAGGAAGAGAGAGGAGAGGAGGAGAAAAAAAATCTGGATAGGGAGAGAGAGGAGAGGGTTGAAAAAATTTGAAGCTTCCACGCTTCCCGGACATGGCGCTCCTCCGTGAGCGTGCTCCCGACGGCGCACCTGAGCATGTACACGCCGCCGACCTTGCCGGAGCTCATGTACGGTCCCGAGCTGGCTGCGTTCACCTCCTCGAGGAGGCGCCTGTTGAGCTCGTTGGCCGTCTTCTCGCCGCCGACGAATCTGTTCTTCGGTGACCGGAGCCGGAAGCACACCAGAGCGAATCGCCTCGGCGTCACCACCTCGAACCTCGAGTCGGCTCTGACCACTCGAACGCGGCGGCCATGCGGACGTGGGACCGGACGTGCTCACGCAGGCCCTCCACGCCGTAGCAGCGGAGCACGAGCCACACCTTGAGCGCCCGGAACCGCCGCGTCAGCGTCATGCCCCAGTCCTTGTAGTCCACGACGCCGCCGCCGTCGCCCTGCGCCTCCGCCGCCGCGTCCTTGAGGATGTACTCCTGCTCCGTGCCCAGCGCCGCCACCAGCGCCAACGGCGTCCTCACCCACATGACGCAGCAGTCGTTGTTGGCCAGCAGCCACTTGTGGGCGTTCATGCTGAACGAGTCCGCGGCCTCGACGCCGGCGATCACGCCGCGGAACTCCGGGCACACCAGCGCCGACCCGGCGTAGGCGGCGTCGACGTGGACCCAGGCGCCGTACGGCGCCGCGACGGCGCAGAGCTCGCCGACGGGGTCCACGGCGGTCGTCTTGGTGGTCCCGATCGTGGCGCACAGGAACAGAGGGACCAGGTCGGCGTCGACGTCGGCCTGCATGGCGGCGTGCAGCTCCGTCGGCGAGAGCGCGAATGTGTCGTCGCGGTACGTCGGTATCTCGCGGCAGTGGTCACGCCGGATGCCGGCGATACGCGCGGCCTTGCAGAACGCGAAGTGGGTCTGGTCGGAGCAGTAGACGACGAGATCGCCGATCCTCTCCTCGCCGATCTCCGCGAGCTTGCGGTCCCTCGCGGCGACGAGGGCGCAGAGGATGGCCTCGCACGTGGTCCCGAGGATCGTGCCGCCTCCGCCTCCGGAGAACAACATCTTCTCCGGCAAGTGAAGCGCTTTGCCGAGCCAGTCCACGACCACCATCTCAAGCTCGGTGGCGGAAGGCGAGGCGGCCCACGTGAAAGGAACGACGTTGATACCGGCGGCGAGCGCCTCGCCGAGGGCACCGACGGTGCTGCTGGACGCCGGGAAGTGCGCGAAGTGGCGGGGGCTCTGCCAGTGCGTCAACCCCGGCAGGATGACGTCACGGACATCGTGCAGCGCCGCGGCGAACGCGTCGGGTTCCCGGCGGGACGGCGGCTCCGCCGTGAGGTGGTGGCGAAGGAAGCCAGGGCTCACAGTTGGGTGCACGGGGTATTCCCCCAAGCCGGCATAGTAGTCGGCGATGAAGTCAACAACCAGGTGACCGTGACGCCGGAACTCGTCGGCGTCGAGCAGTCGCGCGCATTCTGTCATCACCGGCGTATCAACCGCGATGGCGCCATTGTTCTGTGGGGCACCACCGCCATTCGTGGCGTGGCAGTGCGAGGGTGGTGCCATGTGTGGGAATCACGATCGATATAACCCCGGTTAGGTTAACGGATAATCAGCTAAGAATGTACGTACTGTGGATAGTACTAGTAAGTAGTACTAATACTCTACTCTAGGGATGCCAACGTTGCTAGCTACACAAGCTACCAATGGTGCCTAATTAAGTGTCTTTCCATATGAAAACGTGTAGCGCCGGTGATCTGATATGAAGCCATTCCAACGTCTATTTATACAGGTGGAGTATATGCATGCCTATCTCGACCATGCGCCGATTGATCGATTCAAACTTCATTATATTGATCCACTTGTATGCAACTATGCAGGTGGTGATTAAGTACGGCAATATACAGTGCAGTCTAAATTTAATGCAACTGGATTATAATATAGTTTTGGTTAATTATTTCATGTTTGCTGAAGACTGCAAGGTCTCGTCAAAACAAAATGATTTTCCAGCTGACAGCTCGGAGACACTGGGTTAAATTAGGATTCATAAAAAGTTGGTGCAATCTTTGTTTAGAGCATGTGTGTGCGTCGGATACGGGATACCCGATATGATCGATCAGAGCTGGTATAGAATATGTCCGTATTATATTTATATGTATAGACCGCTATTTTTTTTAACTCTAACACATGTTATTATGGGTTGGTGACTTCGTTATTATTTGTTTGACTTTAGAAGAAATACAAGATGCTTGCTCGTACGGTCCTTTTGCGTGGTAGACATATAGATTTTGGCACGCAAACAAGTGAACAACCAGGAAAGAACTAGAAATTAAAATAATGGTGCATATATATATATAAATCTGGTTGTTCACATGCACTAGGAAAGAACTGTGCTAACCACTAGTTGCAAAATTTGTAACTAGTTTCATATATACCACTACGGGGAGAACCAGCTTGGAGCAACGCCTAGGACTCAATTGCAATATTTTGTCCATATTCTCCATAAATTTGTATAGGGCCTCGTTCCACCAATTCGCTTTTACACATACTGCAGCATTTACTAATATTTTGCATGACAGAAAATCTTCACAGCGATGATTAATGGTAATTTCGTGATGAACAACAGGCCAAAATTAACGTTGGTTCGAGATATGGTCAAGAGATGTTGTCTGAAGGTGCGGTCAGAAGGGATATACGGTATGGTCACCGCCTGAGCTTGCGGTCATACTTGCAGATTCTGATGAGAGCTGGTTTCGCTTAGACACTTGGGAAGTCTCATTATTAGAAAGGGGATTTTTGTAAGCGGCCAAAACGGCTCTTCATAGGCGGATAAAAGCGTCACCTGTTGGCAAATGTCTGCGAAAATCATCAATTTTTGTAGACGGACGGCCGATCTCCCGAAGATGCGTTTTTGTTAGGGCTGTCAACGAACTGAGCTCAAGCGAGCTCGTCTACCTAGGCTCGAGCTCGACTGCAGCATGGGCTAAATTATCTATCTTGTGTGTTTTTATCGTTTATGTTATTTGGACCATCTCCGAGTTGGGTCATCACTTGTTACTATTGGTGTTTGCCAACACTTAGACGGCTTGTGGAGTTGCTTCCACGGTAACTTCTCCAAGAAGATTGTGGAGAAGGCATGGTGCTGGTTGTGAGTGATTTGGAGTTTCACCACCTTCGGAGTGAAGGAAGAACTATCCTAGTGATCGAGGCTTAAGAAACCACTTCGTTGGGCTGACTCCCACCTTGCCAACCCCTTGACGAATGGGGCTTGCGGTAGCTTCGTGGGTTTAAGCGGTGAAGTTGGGCTCACCTCAACACGGATTAGGAAACCGGCGAATTTCCAAACCTCGGGTGAAAAATTACTTGTCTCTTGTCTCATTTACACATTGCATTTACTTTTATGCAATTTACATTCGTAGAGATATACTTGAGGCCTTATCACCCTATGAATGCAAATCTTAACTTAGTTGCTTAGTTAGAGTTGTTCCAAACTAAACCTAGCAACTTAGGTTAGTTTTGATTAAGTGTGATTTAATTTCATATCGCCTATTCACCCCCTCCTCTAGTCGATATTGTGATCCTACAAGTGGTATCAGAGCTTGGTCTTTCTTGATTAGGCTTCACCGTCAAGAGAGAAGATATCGAACGAGCTGAACCATATAGGGAAGGCTACCATATTTAATGTCACAAATTATTCCACTTGGAAAATTAAGATGTCTACTCACCTTAAGGCCATGAGCTTCCACATTTGGAGTATTGTTAATGTAGGTTTTGCCATTACCGGAAATCCATTGACGGAAGTTGACCATCGCAATCTCCAACTCAATGCCCAAGCCATGAATGTTTTGTTCAACTCCTTGAGCCAAGAATAGTTTGATAGAGTTAGCAATCTTGAGACCGCTTATGAGATTTGGAACAAGTTGAGTGAAATTCATGAGGGCACAAGTGAGTACAAGAATGTCAAGCTTCACTTTCTCAATAAACAATATGAGACATTTTCTATGTTGCCCGGTGAGAGTATGAATAACATGTATGGGAGGCTAAATGTGATTGTCAATGATCTCAAGAGATTTGGGCCAACCTACACCGATCTTGAGGTTGCTCAAAAGATGCTTACGGCTCTATCGGATAAGTATGTGACCCTAGTCACCATGCTCATCAACTCTGACATGTCAAGGATGATACCCGCAAGTCTCTTGGGGAAGATCAACACAAATGACATGTACAAGGTGAAGAAGAAAGAGATGGAGGAAGCCTCACCATCCAAGAAGACAAACATTGCTCTCAAGGCCGAGGTTGAGGACAAGGAAAAAGGCCGAAGTGAATGAAAGTAAAGATAACTTGAAGAAGAAATTGCAGTTCCATCTAGAAGATTTAATGATCTCTTGGGATGGAGAAAGGCAAAGGGAAAGGATTCTAGCTCCTATAGAAGAAGGAGTAGAAGATCCAACAAGAGCCTCTCCAACTTGAGATGTTTTAGAGAGTTACTTTTAGTGATAATAGCAAAGGAAAGGTAATTGGGTTAGGTAAAATTGCTATCACCAATGATTTATAAATCACAAATGTCTCTCTTGTTAAATCACTAATTTTCAATTTGCTTTCGGTTGCACAAATCTGGGATCTTGGTTTGTCATGTACTTTTAACCCTTATCATATTATTGTGTCTAGCCTTCATGACAAATCTTGTGTTTTCAAAGGCTTTCGATATGGAAATCTTTATTTGGTTGATTTCAATTCTAGTGAAGAAAATTTGAAAAATTTGTTTAGTTGCCTAATCTTCCTTGGGTTGGCTTTGGCATAGGAGGTTAGCCCATGTTGGCATGCATCAATTGAGACAACTTTCAAAACGTGATTTAGTTGTAGTGCTTGTCAACCCGGCAAGCAAGTGACATGCTCTCATCCTTCCAAAAGTATATTGTCCACATCTAGAATATCGGAGCTCTTACATATAGATTTGTTTGGCCCAACAACCTATAAGAGCATTGGAGGAACTAGTAATTTTCTTGTTATTGTTGATGATTACTCTCAATACACATGGGTGTTCCTTTTGCATGACAAGTCTATTGTTTCCGAACTTTTCAAGAAGTTTGCAAAACGGGCCCAAAATGAATTTAATTACTCTCTTGTGAAAATAAGGAGTGACAATGGTTCCGAGTTCAAAAATACCAATATTGAGGACTATTGTGATGATCTTTGTATTAAGCATAAATCTTCCGCTACCTACTCACCACAACAAAATGGTGTAGTGGAGAGGAAAAATCGTACATTGATTGAGATGGCAAGAACTATACTTGATGAATATGGTGTTTTCAATTCTTTTTGAGCAGAAGCTATAAACACCGATTGCCATGCAACTAATCGACTTTATTTGCATCATCTCTGGAAAAAGACTTCCTATGAGCTAATTGTTGGGAGGAAGCCAAATGTTTCATACTTTCGAGTTTTTGGTTGCAAATGTTATATTTACCGAAAGGGTGTTAGACTAACCAAATTTGAAAGTAGGTGTGATTATGGGTTTCTTATTGGTTATGCCTCAAATAGCAAGGCATACCGTATCTACAACAAGAGCAAAGGTATTGTGGAAGAAACCACCGATGTTCAATTTGATGAAACTAATGGCTCCCAAAAGGGGCACAAGAATTTGGATGATGTAGGTGATGAAGGCTGGATGAGAGCTATGAAAAACATGTCTATTGGTGACATAAAGCCTATTGAGGTGGAAGAAAAACCATCCACCTCCACTCAAGTTGAGGCAACTACTTTTGCTAGGCCAAGTCAAGCTCAAGTTGATGTGGAGGATGACAAGTAACAAGATCCACCTTTGCCACCAAGAATACAAAATGCTCTCTCTAAGTATCACCCAATTGACCAAGTATTGGGTGACATTAGTAAGGGTGTTCAAACTCAATCTCATGTCGCTTCTATTTGTGAGCATTACTCTTTTGTTTCTTGTCTAGAGCCTAAAAATGTAGATGAAGCTCTTGGTGATCCGGATTGGATAAACGCTATACATGAAGAGCTCAATAACTTTGCAAGAAACAAGGTGTCAACTTTGGTTGAAAGACCTAGGAACCACAATGTCATATGGACAAAACTGGTTTTTAGGAACAAGCAAGATGAGAATGAGTTGATGGTAAGAAACAAGGCAAGATTGGTGGCTCAAGGTTTCACACAAGTTGAAGGTTTGGATTTTGGTGAAACTTTCGCTCCCATGACAAGGCTTGAAGCCATTCGCATCCTTCTTGCATTTACATTATGTTTTCACATAAAGCTTTTTCAAATGGATGTGAAAAGTGCTTTTTTAAATGGAGAAATTGCCGAACATGTTATTATTGAACAATCACCTGGTTTTGAAGATCCTAAAAATCATAATCATGTTTATAAACTCTCAAAAGCTCTCTATGGTTTGAAATAATCACCTAGAGAGATTTTCTTTTGTTAAAGGGTTTCAAAATTGGAAAAGTTGATGCTACCCTTTTCACAAAAATTATTAATGATGATTTATTTGTATGTCAAATATATGTTGATGATGTCATTTTCGGTTCTACCAATGAGGATTTTTGCAAGGAATTTGGTGATATGATGTTTAGAGAATTGGAGATGTCCATGATCGGAAAGTTGAGTTTATTTCTTGAACTTCAAATCAAGCAACTCAAGGATGGGACTTTCGTAAGCCAAACCAACTATATCAAGGATCTACTCAAAATATTTGGCTTGGAGGATGCAAAGCCCATCAAGACACCTATGGCGAGAAATGGCCACCTCGACCTTGATGAGGTAGGTAAACCGGTAGATTTAAAGTTTTATCGCTCTATGATTGGTAGCTTACTTTATCTTACCGCATCTAGCCCCAATATCATGTTTAGTGTTTGCATGTGTGCACGGTTTCAAGCTGCTCCTAAGGAGTGCCACTTAGTGGTCGTGAAAAGAATTCTAAGAGATTTAAAGTTGTTATCGAAGTGACAACTGCATACTTGAAGGACGTGGTTACTCAACAGTTGTTGGGAAAAGTAAAGTGTATTAAATTCAGGATTTCCTTGGGATCCCCCTTTACATGGCCCTAGGGTGCTATTTATAATCCTATTACAGGTCCCCCTATTAGGGTTTAGGTTTTTACAGGGGAATTTACATGATCACCCTTATGAAAGGGACACTTGTATGGGTATACAATGTAATTAAGATACGTGGGCCTATAACGGGCCACCTGGCGACTACTGGCTCACCGGCCAACGGGCCGGAGCGGTTGGGCCGGCCCCTCTAGGCCTTCTTGGATGGGGCCCGATATGGCGAAGTCACCCTCCTTCGTCCTACGCCCTTCGCCATGCAGCCTTCGCCCAGGGCACGTTTAGACTGGCAGGGATCCAACGCCTCTTCACCCTTCTCCGCCTTCGCCTCGTGGTCTTCGCCATAGGGCTTCGCCCCAATGGATCTTAGGTGCCTCGAGTCTGAATCCCCGTTGCTTGCCTGGTTTCGGCAGGTCTGGTCGAAAGGTCTCATGACATACTGCCAACAAGCCCCTCACGGGCAAGGGTGAGATAGGAGCTTCGGCCGAGACCGTGCAAACCATGTAGTATGGTATGAGGTGCCCCCTTTCGACCGATGCTCCTGCCGAAACCTATCTTGTGCTCCTGCAAGGAATGTATGCATTGTATGTGTATTGTTGTGATTAACGATTTTTTTACAGCTTTCGCCTTCCACGAACGGCGAAGCTAACTTTACTGTTTCACTGGACCGAAATGAACAGTGATGGGCTTTTTCCCCGAGGGCCCGCCACTATGTGGCCTGGTCCATGGGAATCTACCGTTTCACCTACCTTGCGACACGTGGCAGCTCGTGATTGGGTGGGAAGGCGAAACGTCGCCTGGTGGGCTATATATCTCTCCTTCCCCCCTTTTCACCGTCTTTACCCCCGTCATTTTCACCGCAAGCGCTCTCTTCATCTTTTACTCGCGGCGCTCTAAGTCACTGAACCCTTTCGCTTGTTGACCCCTTCCGCCACTACACGCGTTCTTCGCCATGGCCGCATGTAAGCCGAACCCTGTCTCAGCAACGGGTCCCGACCCCGGCCGGATTGATGATGACACCACCGCCTTCCTAGGGGCATCGCTCATAGATGATGACGAGCTGGCGAAGATGGTGAGCTCTGGCACGGTGGCGAAGGGGCAGGCCTTCGCCCCGGGAGAGGCCGTAGTGCCGAAGCTGGGCGACAATCAGACGGTGATTTCCGTGCAACGTATTGTTGCCGGAGATCCTTCATCTTTTTCAGGTGGAGCTCCCCCAACTGAGCCCTTCGGCGCTTGTCCGCGTCGCCATTTTCAATTGGGCGTGCCAGACCGCCGGGTTCGAACTGAGCGCCGAGCTCTTTGGCGCCGTTTTCTTCGCCGCTATAAACTCGAAGACGGTGGTTACCCCAGCCAGGACGAAGAAGACAGCGTTCGGGAGTGTGAACTTTAACGTTCACCCCGAGCGCTCCGATTTATGGCCGGTGAACACCGCCATGTCGAAGTGGGATCGCCACTGGATGGCGAAGTGGTTCTACCAGTCTATCCCCTTCGAGGCCGGGTCCGAGGCGACGAAGGCCCTCCGATGGCGGCGTCGGGCAATTGCGCCGAACCGGAAGCCCAAGGTTGCCGTCAGCGGCTATGGAGGCGCAGTTCGCCTTGCTTCGCAAGATCTGCTCCCGCTTGAGGTGCCGCGATCTGGTGGAGGAGTTTTGTATCCTTCGCATCTTCCCTCTCTCCCAGTCGTGGCAGGTCGAAGTCGACTAAGACGAAGAGGTCGACGGCTTGCCAAGGCTCATCATGCCCGCGGGGGCGAACGGTTAGTCTGTTTTGTTTTCACTTGCATGTATTTCGCTCTCTGTTTTTCTTTTGTTCGACGCCTGATATAATGATATTTCTCTTTTTCAGTGTTGACTCTCGCCCAAGCCGACACCGAAGCCCGAAAAATGATCGACGATGTGTCGATCACAGAGTTTAGCCAGCTGCTAACGCGACAAGCAGCTGGCCGGGCGAACCGGGTGTACGTCGGCGAGCTCCCTCCCGGGCGAACCCCTTCAAGGCTGACGGCAAAGAGGGCACCTCCGGAAAACGATTGCGTGGGCAGGTGAAGTTGGCCCACCGCAAACGAAGGGCCCCTGCCTCCACCGATTCCGACGCCGATGACGAAGATGATGTCGAAGAGCAGGAGGACGTGGGGGAGACGGAAGTCGCGGTCGAAACGGCCGCGGATGAGGCCGCCGACAGCCGCTCCGGAACACGTGGCTACACCCCAACTCCAAGCCCCGAGCGCGTTGAGACCGGGGCGGAGTCGAACTGCTCCCCTCTCCGCCGGAAGATGTGGAGGGGGCGAAAGCGTTTGTCGTGATCGCCGCAGCCAAGATGGCGAAGGGGGAGTCCGCTAAGAAGATCCCCTAGAAAAAGGGGCTCGTCGACATCGCTTGCGTCTTCAGCGACGATGAGTCCTCGGACGAGATGCCCACTTCGCCCGCCGGTCGAAGCCTGGGCCTCTCGACTGCCCCTGGCGCTGCGGGCGGGGCGAGAGGAAGCGTCGCTGGGGCTTCGGCTTCAGCCGAGCAGGTCGTGAAGACAGTGGCCAGGGTCTTCGGCAGCCCTATTCGCTTGCCGCTCGTTTCACCGCTTGCCCTTGGTAAGGGTAAGAAGGCGGCCGAGACGTCCGCTTCGGACTGCTCCCTGGCGCCGCCCCGCTTCACCCCCGGCGATTTCGAGACCTGGGCGGAGCTCATCCCCTTCGTCGAGGGGGTGAGCAACATCGTTGCTCCGGCTGGCGGCCCGAGCCTGTTCGCCGAAGTGAACGAGTTCGACGAGGGCTGTTCCACCGTCAAGAGCCTGGCGGTCCGGGTATGTTGATTGATGTGTTGTTGTTTTTTTTATGTTGTCGTTTTCGACAACCTTTCTTAATGTTCGCCCTTCCTCTCTTTTTTTACCAGATCCTCGCGGCCCATTGTTCGACCGAGCGAACTTTGCGGGCCCGTCTGGACAGCCTGAAGAACCGTCTTCCGGCCAAGGATGACGAACTGGGCCGCAAGGGCCTAAAAATGGAAGGCCTCGCCCGATCCTTCAGGGAGGCGAAGGCCGAAAATAAGCGGCTCCAGGCCGAGCTGGACAAGGGCAGCGAGGCGAAGGCGGAGATTGAGCGTCTCAGGGCCGAGCTCAAGAAAGAGCAGGGACACTCCGCCGCCCTGACAGACTACTACAATCTGACGGAGGCGAAGATGGAGCCTCTTCGCCTGGAAGCCAGCAAGGCAGAGGCGAAGTCGCAGCGACTTGCGCGTGAGGTGGCGAAAGCCACCGAATCTGCCAAGACCGCCTGCCGCACGCTTCACCTTGCCCTTACTGACATGGGGGCGAAGGTGCGTGGTGTGCCAGGCGAAAATGCTTCCGCCTTTGAGTTCTACGAATGGACTCAACAGGCTAGCGGTGCAGTCTCGGACTATGCCACCATGTACGGCGATTGCTGTGCGCGCATGTTGGCGGCCTTCGCCATGGGCCTGCTGCAGCAGTCCGGGTGCGAGCACATCGCCAAGTTCCCCGACTACGCGAAGGGGGACTGGGAGGTCAGCGCCCAGGATGTTTCGCCCGCGCTTCGCGCCTGGCGCAAGCAATTCTGGCAGAAGGACGGCCGATCCACCGCCAAGGCACGTATGCTCGAGCAGCTGGTGAAGACGGAGGTGGCGGACCAGGGCGAAGAGCCAGCCGGAGGGGGTGGAGGCGATGCCTAAGACCACCCAGAGGTGTGAGGCCCTCCGCCCGCTTTTGTAGATTTTGATAGTTTTACTTTTTGTGTTTGCCGTAAAGGGTGAACAATGTAAATATGGCCGATGGCCAATCTTATTGTAGAATGTTTTAACATATGAAATATATGACAAGTTTCGCCAATTATTGCGTTTGATGTCTTTTGCACTTGTGCTCGCATCGCTTCACATATGAAAAAATACTTACTCTTTTCACCCAACCTATGTGTTTTAGCTTCAGTTTTTGCGTTTCGCCGCTTGATTTTCCACTGTTTTCAGGGTCTACGCCGAAAACTATGTGTTCGGCCCCCCTTTGGGGATTGGCGAAGCAAGAACAAGAAGTTTGTTGTGGTAAAGAATTTGCCGAAGGTCCGGTATATGCTTCGACCTATTTACCGCGAGATGATAATAAACGGCAACAGTTACAAGGTTGTGAATGTTGCTAGCTGGATGCGAATGCACCCCGGGTGAACCTTGGAAGACTACGATCGTGTCCACTCGGCACGCCTAGAGGGCATGGTTCACTTCTGGTGAAATCATCAAAGGACCGATCGGCAGGAAGTGATTGCCCAGCGGTGTTACAGTCTAGCTTTCGTTTCGCCCCCTTCTCCCCTTAGGGTAGTTTACAACATTAGCAGTGACGATGAACCTAGTTCGCCGGATCACTCCTTAGGAAGTGGTAGTTGTTTTGGGGGTGAAGATGTAATTTATTTGTAAACTGAGCTGTAAAGCCTGTTTGTATTGTTTTTCCCCTGTACCGTGTTGTACGGCATGTACTCTTCGATTATTTTTTCGAAGTTAATAAAGATGTGTTTTTGTTTTCTTTTCGCTATTTTTCGCATTGTCACTTTTCGTGCTTTCGTTGGGTCGGAATATGTCGTCCCCTTTGCGTGTATTAGCGAAATAGGTCTGCTGACTTTTCAGCTTTCGTCTTCCGTTTTGATCTTTGGTACTCCACGCTGGGAGAAGCACTCACGTTTTTGTATAGATCGAGTATAATGGTGTTCAGTTAATTACTTTTTGAAACAAGCTGTCGCGGTTTCAACATTCGGCGAGCGATGCTTCGGTCGATTCATTTCGCCCCCTGGTGTTTTCACTGATCAGGCGTTTGCCTTGAGGTTTTTCCACGAATTATCATGCACACAAGTAAAAAAGGCAAAAGACAGAAAGATTTTATACTGGTTCGGGCCTCCAGGGTGGATAATAGCCCTACGTCCAGATTTTTTTCTTTTCATTTTCTCCTTTTTTTGTATTTTTGTGCTGAAAGGCTTACATAATGGAAGATGCCAAAAGGGCTATGTGACAGTATGTACATTTTTACACTTTGGCGAATAGGGTGCCACCCTTCCTAAACATAGAAACGCTTAAGAGAAGCAGCGTTCCACGAATGGTCGAACTCTTCACCTTCCAGTGTTGCTAGGCGAAAGGAGCATGTCCTTGACTTGTGCTTGATGAGGTACGACCCTTCCCACTTCGTTTAAAGCTTCCCGACTGCTACCGGGTTCGCCTTTTTCCTTAGGACGAGATAGCCGGGCAATAGCTCTGTCGGGCGAACCTTTTTGTCGTAGGTTGCCGAAGTGCTTGTGGCGTATTTGCGCATGTGTTCTAGCGCTTCGAGTCTTACCCCCTCGAGGAGTTCGAGCGACACTTCACGCCCATCTTCGCCCCCAGAGGACATCACCCTTGGCGAATTAGCCCCTAGCTCTGTTGGGGTCATTGCTTCGTCCCCATAGAGAAGCATGAACGGGCTAAACTTGGTTGGCCTTGTGGGGGTTGTCCGAAGGGCCCAGAGAACGGACAGCATTTCGTCTGGCCATCTGCCCTTCGCCGTCCCCTCAAGCCTTTTCTTGAGCACCTCCAAGATCTTACCATTTGTGCGTTCGGCCACCCCATTTGATTGTGGGTGCACGACCGAAGCGAACCTGATTTCCAGGTTTAGTCCTTCGCAAATTTCTCTGAATTTGTTAGAGTCGAACTGCTTGCCGTTGTCCGTGATGAATTCTTTTGGCACTCCGAAACGGCAAACAATGTTTTTCCAAACGAACTTCTATACTGCTACCGAAGTGATCGCGCCGAGTGGTTCGGCCTCGATCCAACGTGAGAAGTATTCAATGGCTACAATTGCGAACTTGTATCCATTTCGCGCCACAGGGAATGGGCCAATGATGTCTAGCCCCCACCTGGCGAAAGGCCAGACTGGTGCAATAGGCTGTAGCTCATATTGTGGTGAAGTCTGGCTTCGGCCGTGTCGCTAGTAGCTTTCGCACTTTTTAGCCTGCTCAACACAAACTTTCAGCACTGTGGGCCAATACACTCCCTGGCGAAACACTTTGGAGACAACTGTTCTTGCGGCCTGGTGTGCACCACACAGTCCCTGGTGTCTTTCTTTCAACATTTCCTCGCCTTCGGCGAAGGAGATGCATCGAAGCAAAGGTTGGAGCACCCCAGAGCAATATAGCTGCCCCGAGACCAGCTTGTATTGCTTGGCTCTGATCTGTAAGCGCTTCGCTTCTGCTTCATCCTCTGGGAGCCAGCCATTCTTGAGGTACTTCACGAACGGAGTTCGCCAGTCCTCTGGGTCTTCGCCCAGGTCTGCCTGGTCAACTGCCATGATATCCAAGGTTTCTGTGGGCACGCTTGGTGCATACAAGACTTCAAAAAAGATGCCTGGTGAATGCGGGCCTCCACAGGCGGCAGATTTCGCCAGGTTATCTGCTTCATCATTCTGACCTCTAGGTAAGTGTTCGACCATTATTCCGGCGAAGCACTTTTCCATAGATCGAACGACCTCAAGGTACCTCTTCATTCCTTCTTCTTTTGCCTCGAAAGACTTGTCAATGTGACTTGCCACCAACTTGGAGTCTGTTCGGATGAGCAAACACCGAACCCCCAATGCTTTCGCCTTTCTTAGACCCCACAATACCGCTTCGTACTCTGCCGTGTTATTGGTCGTGTCGAACTGCAGCCTTGCGGCATACCGAATCGGCACCCCCCCTGGCGAAGTGAGTACTGCCGCGGCCCCCTCCCCCCTGTGCGACCACGAGCCATCGGAGTGCATTATCCAAGGCTGTTCGATGGGCTGAGGTTCAGGGGCGAACGCCGGTGTCCATTCGGCCACGAAGTCGGCTAAGACTTGGGACTTGATAGCAGTGCGGGCGACAAAATACAGGTCGAAGGGGGATAACTCTGCTGCCCACTTGCTGAGTCGACCAGAAATTTCCTTGCCCCGGAGCACTTCGCCAAAAGGATACTGCGATGGTAGAGTGACTTTGTGGGCTTGAAAATAGTGCTTAAGTTTGCGTGAAGCCATCATTAGGGCGTAAGCAAGCTTTTCCATTTCAATGTACCTTATCTTCGCGCCTTGCAAAGCTTCAGAGATGAAATACCCTGGTTTCTGTCCTGACTCTGTCTCTTGGACAAGGACTGCACTGACTGCCACCGGCGAAGCCGCTAGATATAGTAGCAGTTCGCTTCCCGGTGCTGGGCTGACCAGGCCGGGTGGGCTTTGCAGATATTGCTTTAGCTCTTCGAACGCTGCTTGGCATTCGGGTGTCCAGCTAAACTTTCCTGAGCCCCGGAGGGTCTTGAAGAATGGCAAACCCCTTTCGATTGCCTTTGAGAGAAAACGACTGAGCGCCGCAGTTCAGCCTGCGAGCTTTTGTACTTCGCGTACGCTCGACGGTGGCTTCATTTGCTGGATGGCGTCGATTTTCTCGGGGTTCACCTCGATACACCTTTCAGAAACAAGAAAACCCAACAACTTGCTCGGGCGAACTCTAAAAACACATTTCTCAGGGTTTAGTTTCATACCCGCCGCGCGCAAGTTGTCGAAGGTCTCCTGCAAGTCGGATGCATGGTCGAAAGCCTTGCGGCTTTTTATGACGATATCGTCGACATAGGCCTCCACATTTCGCCCCAACTATTTGCGAAGCCCTTTGTACACCAGCCTGGTGAACGTTGCTCCGACGTTCCTCAGGCCGAAAGGCATCCTGAGGTGGTAGAAAGTGCCGAACTCCGTGATGAAGGCTGTCTTAGGGATGTCGCTCGGATTCATGTGGATCTGGTGGTAACCAGAATACGCATCCAAGAAGCTCATGAGTTCGCAACCAGCTGTCGAGTCGACAAGCTGGTCGATCCGCGGTAAGGGGAAGTCATCTTTCGGGCACACCTTGTTGAGGTCTGTGAAATCAACGCACATGCGCCACTTGCCGTTCGACTTCTTCACCAAAACTGGGTTCGCCAACCACTCCGGGTGGTCGAACTCCTGGATCACCCCGGCCTTGAGCAGCTTCTACACTTCGGCCTTTGCTGCCTCTTGGCGATCGACGGACATTTTGCGCAACTTCTATTTTCTTGTCTTGGCGTCCGGCTGGACCGCCAGGTGACGCATGATGAGATCCGTCGAAACACCTCCCACTTCGTCAGGGCTCCAGTCAAAGATGTCAATGTTCTTCTTGAGCACTTCTAGGATGTTCTCAGCTTCCTCTTCGCCCAGATCGCCTCCTAGCTGGACAAACTTCGCTGGATCAGCGTCATCGACTGGCATCTTGATCACCTTACCATGAGGGGCTGGCTTCGGCATGAGTTTAGCATGCGGTTCGGCCTCAACATTGTGCACTGCCCTGTTGATCTCGGCCAAGTCGCCCTTCGAAGGGGTCAGAGGTTGAAGTCCTCTAACAACGATCACGCCTGTTGGACCCGACATCTTGAGCTTGAGGTAGTTGTGGTGGGAGGTGGCCTCGAACTTGTTCAAGGTTGCACGGCCGAAGATAGCGTTATAGCTGTATGGGATGTCAACCACGTCGAACAGTATTTGCTCTTCGCGCCTATTTCCACTTGTGCCGAAAGCTACCACCAACTATACTTGGCCCAGAACTTGAACTGCTTCACCGCCGAAACCGCGAAGCTAGGCCGGTGCTTGGGTGAGGGCTAGGGTTGGCAGCCCCATCTTGGCATATGCTTCGGCGAAGATGACATCGGCTAAACTTCCTCCGTCGACCAGAATTCGCCGGACTTCGAAGCCAGCCACCTCGGCTGAGATCACCAGGGGGTCTTGATGTGGGAACAGCACTCCTTCGGCATCTTCCAGCCCGAAAGAGATTTGTTGATTCAAGTACTTCGGAGCCCCTTCACCTGCCGCGGTGATGTTGTGCACCATTCGCAGCTGCATCTTCCTCTGCCGCTTCGACGGTTGTATCGGTGGGTCGGCTCTTGTAATCACTTGAATTACTCTGCGCTGCACATCTTGGCGCTGTTCGGCTGGGGGTGCCTGCTCTTGAACAGCTTCGCGAGGTGCTTCAATAGCAGCCCTTTGTGGCCTTGGTTCTTGAGTGTTGCTTCGCTGACGAATGTTTCGGCATTGCTCGGTGGTGTATGAAGATCGTCCATGATAGGCGCAATAAAGGTGTTTTCTGACCTTCTTGCGAACAGGCTATTGGTGGCTGCCTCCTTGCTGGGCGTCGAACTCCTTGCGGAGGGCTTGTACCTCTTCGATAGCCATCACAGCCTTTCTCGTGCGGTCAGTTCTGAATTTTCTCCAAGTCATGGGAACTTGGCTTGGCCTTGGCGGCTGTACTTGGTTCACTGGCTGAGGTTGGTGAATAGTGAGAGGAGCTGGTTCGGCGACCTGTGCTTGCATCTGGGCTTGGGCAGCGGCGATGGAGGCTTTATCCTACTCAGCTTGGATTGCTTGCCTTCGTTTGGAATCCCCTTCGAGAGTCTGCAGTTCCTTGTTGGCGATTTTTTTTGTGAGTTCACCTTCCAGCAGCCCGGCCGAAGTGGCGTTGCTCACGGCACGCTGCAGCGAGGGCCCATTCGGCTGTGGATATGGCGTGGCAAAGGGCGAAGTCATGGCTTGCGTGTGTGGCTGGGCCACGGTGTTCGGCGGCCCGGTTCCGAACGGTGGCGCTTGGGCGGTGTTGCAGAAGTGGAACTGCAGTCCTTGACTCCATGGCGAAGGCCCCGGCCCGGGTTGGTTCGACAGTAGCCAACTGGGTGCACCCTGGCCTGCGCTCCACTCTGGCTGGACCGAAGGGGTTGTGCTTGAGATGTTGTGGGGTTGATTGAGTTGCTGAAGGAAAGCTTGAAGTTGTGCTTGCAAGGTCGAAGCCCCCTCCGCCATCACTTGTGACATTTGACTGGGTGGTGAAGGATGTACTTGGGGTGCGTTGGGCCGAATCTGTGTCTGCACACCGGGGGTCGGGTGCGTTGTTGCGGCCGAAGGTTACCCAGCGAAGTACACCGATGTCTGCGCGGCTTGTGACGAGAGGGCCTGAACCGGTGCTTGCAGGTAGACTTGAGGTGGGATGTAGCCCGCCGAATACTGGAGAATTGGGGCCGAAGCGACCTTGGCCTGCCGTGCTGCCTCGTATGCTTGCTGCTGATCTTGCATTTGGTGAAGCATGTCCTGAAGTCGCGTCATGTTCTGGCGCATGGCTTCCATGCTGGCTTCAGCTTGCGCTTCAAGGTTGGAGTTGACTTGCGCAGTAGTGAGCGTGGTCGAAGTCGTAGTCGGTTGTGACAAAGTGTCTTGGGGCGCCACCAGCTGACTTGCCGAAAGGGTTTCCGGAACCGAAAGCGGTGGTTGCGGCGGGGTGCCGAAGCCGACGGTGCTCCCCCGGTTTCGGCGATGGGCGCCGAAGGCTCTGCTCCTTCTTCGGCGGCCATCGTCTCACCTCCTACACTCTTCTTTGGGTTATTAACCCTCTCCTTTGAGACCTTCTTCGGTGGCATTCGCTCTCAGTGGTTTCGCTCGGAGGTCCACATGGTCGGCGCCAGCTGTTGTCAAAGTGACAACTGCATACGTCGAAGGACGTGGTTACTCAACAGTTGTTGGGTAAAGTAAAGTGTATTAAATTCAGGATTTCCTTGGGATCCCCTCTTTACATGGCCCTAGGGTGCTATTTATAATCCTATTACAGGTCCCCCTATTAGGGTTTAGGTTTTTACAGGGGAATTTACATGGTCACCCTTATGAAAGGGACACTTGTATGGGTATACAATGTAATTAAGATACGTGGGCCTTTAACGGGCCACCTGGCGACTACTGGCTCACCGGCCAACGGGCCGGAGGGGTTGGGCCGGCCCCCTTGGGCCTTCTTGGATGGGGCCCGATATGGCGAAGTCACCCTCCTTCGGCGTACGCCCTTCGCCATGCAGCCTTCGCCCAGGGCACGTTTAGACTGGCAGGGATCCAACGCGACTCTTCACCCTTCGCCGCCTTCGCCTCGTGGTCTTCGCCATAGGGCTTCGCCCCAATGGATCTTAGGTGCCTCGAGTCTGAATCCCCGCTGCTTTCCTGGTTTCGGCAGGTCTGGTCGAAAGGTGTCATGACATACTGCCAACAAAAGCATTCCTCAACAATTGGCTTGTGGTATCCAAAACATGCAAAGTTCAAGCTAGTTGGCTATTCCGACTCGGATTGTGCCGGTTGCAAAGTGGATAGAAAGAGCACATCCGGTAGTTGTCAAATGCTTGGTACATCTCTTATGTCATGGTCATCCAATAAACAAAACTCCGTAGCCCTTACTACCATTGAAGCGGAATATGTTTCAGCGGGTAGATGCTGCGCCCAATTGTTTTGGATGAAACAAACAATGTTGGATTATGGCATAACCTTCACCAAAACCCCACTCCTATGTGACATGACAGTGCCATAAAGATAGCCACCAACCTGGTCCAACACTCAAGAACCAAGCATATTGACATTCGCCACCACTTCCTAAGAGACCATGTTGCCGAGTGTGACATAGTCAAAAGCCACAGAAGAACAGAAGATCAACTAGCCATCATTTTCATCAAGCCTCTTGATGAAACCTGCTTTTGCAAGTTGAGGAAAGAGTTAAATGTCATAGATTTCTCTAATGTTGCTTGAGATCATACACCATGATTGCTTTTAGTTCATAGTGCCTATTTGCTCTTTTGGAACTTATATTGTGAATCTTATGGAATTTGGCTTTTCTTTGTGAAAACGGAGCTTCTCACATTAAGCAGGAGTATTTCACTTCTCACATGTGCATTACTACATCATGAGAGTGAGCAAAACAACTAAAGTGCAAGAAGAGGTTTCAGAATGCTTAGTTTGACCAAAAGTCAAAATCTTTGAAAATTTGATGAAATCTCAAAACTATCTTTTGAAAAATATTTCAAAAGGTTTACAAAAATTTTTCCAAGCTTCAATTGCATGAAAATTGGAGTCTAAGTGAAAATGCCATTTTGGCCCTCTTTTGAAGAAACTAGATTCTTAGTTGTGGCCAAAACGAGATTTGCCTCCAAAATGAGTTTGAGGAAAAATTTGAAAAAGAGTTCAAAACAAAGTTGATAGACATGACAATTTCAAATGTTTTGGTATTCAAATCTTTTTCAAAAACCAAATATTTCAAAAGTTATTTGAAATTCAATTTAGTTCTAAAACCCCTCTAAACCATAAAAGGTCACCTTCTAGCACTCAAATGAGTTAAATTGCTAAAATTCATAATTGTCACAATATTGTAAATGATTGGCAATGTTTCAACTCGTATGTTTCAAAAGGCTCCAAAATAAAATTTTATTTCAGCTTTTTGTGTGTGGGGGTTGTTGACTTGTGCAAGGGCTATGCACAGTCGATAGGGCCAGGCGGTCTGATTAGCCTGGTGCTTGCGGTCTTACTAGCTGCATGGGGCTGCTCAGACCAGCTGGCAAGGTGGGCCCTATCCTTTTTGTCCACTTCATTCCACGACCCTTCTTCCTCCCTCCTCACCCCCTCACTTCTCCAACCCAAAAAACTCTCTCTCCTTGCAAACCCTAGCCTCACCCCTCCACCAAATCCTCTCGGTTTGACCGTGGATTTCTCTCCGGTTATACCATAAGTGATTCTCCTCCACTTTCTTTCTCTATTCCATGGATTATTTGTGTTTTTGGTTGATTTGTTGATCCATGGCATGGAACCCTAGGTGAAGGAAGTGGTGTTCTTCGATTTGCACCAATAGAGGGTAGTTTTTAGGTGTGATTCATCCCCTAAATCCGGTAAATCATCTTCTCGCTTGTGCTTGCTCTTAAATCGATCTATTTCACTTTTAGGGTTAAGGGTAGTTTTCCCTCTAGTGCTAAATCTTGATGAAATAATACGATATCCCTGATTGATATGTCTTTCACTCTATGGAATAATTGCTCTAGTATATAGTTAGAGTCATTTGAGTCATGGAGGAAGTTGTGGTGCTTATGCTTCACTATCAGTGGTGATCTAACCGGGACCAACCACGGTCTGACCGTGACTTAGCTGTTGGTCTGACCGGAGGTAACCGGGCGGTCTGGCCAACGCTTTGCCATCGGTCTGACCGGCCTAGTGGCAGCGGTCTAACCGCCTCTGACTGAGGAAGCAAGCAAGCTTTTCACCCAAATCAAGTGCCTTCTAAATATTTACTATTTCCTCCTCCTTGCTCTTTGTTTTCAGTCATGGCACCTCATCGCAGTCGTCGTGCGCTGGTGCAAGAATCCGAAAGTGAGCAAGAGGAAAGTAGTGAAGAGGAGTATGCCCAAAGTGAGGAATTTGAAGAAGAAGACAATGAGTTTGAGGAAAATGAGGATGATGACAATGAGGATGGTGATGATGACAAAAGTAATGATGGGATGGAAATTGATCCTCAGATTCAATTTGTGCTTGATTTGAGAAACCCAACACGGTACACCATCCTTAGGCACCATGACCAGTTCTGGAGACCAAGCGACTGCAATGATCCCAGATTTTATACCTTGTTTCAGAAGGCCGCTTTTGAGAACAATTATAAGCTGGGCAAGGCTTTTGCTGATCAGAGGTGGATCTCTTAGAGAAATATCAATGATACTTCAGAGTTTGAAGGATTACAAGACCTGTTTAAGGCTGTTGGAATTGATCGGATTGTGACCTTGAGGCAAGATTTTGGTGAGGAACTTATAAGGCAATTCTATGCCACTGTGTGGGTGTCTGGAGATTATGATGCTATGAAGTGGATGTTAGGCACCATTCAGTGTTCCATTACTAGAAGTTAGTTCAAGAGCTTATTGAATATCCGTTGCAACAATGAGGATGATCTTCGTGATGAGCATACCCACTGTCCTTTTTCCATTGATGATCTTGCTCGGTTTTATAAGGATGGTGGGAGACACACCTATTGGAAGGTTGCCGGGTTAAGGACCATCCCTAGTGTTGTGAATAGGATTCTGAGGGCCACTATTCTCCCAAGATGTGTAAATAATTATAATATAAGGGGAGTGGCTTGGCATGTGATAGATGCTATCATGCAAGGAAGGAAGTTTGATGTAATCAATCTTACAATGCAGGACATTGCCATTTCAAAGGGCACCTTTGGTCAAGGTATCCACTATGCTCCTTATATCATAAGATTGATTCAATCCAAGGTTGGCAATTTGGGAGGTAATTTGACTTCTCACAAGCAATACAAGCCTAGGCTTCAAATTTCAACTCCTAGAGGTATTTGTTCAAGGCAATCCAGCTTTGTCCAAGGAGAAGGCTCTAGTGCGGCTCATGCACCTCCACCTCCACCACCTCCTCAAGGGTTTGCGTCTTATTTCACTCCTCCTTATGCCTATTTTGTGATGCCTCCTCAAGATTACTTCAACCTGGTGCTTGGGGCTACCAATTCTCTAAAAGATAACTTTGCAAGGTTGAGCACGGATATGAGGCTATGCATAATGATGTGAGGGAGTTAAGGACCTATGTTGGGCAAAAGAATACCACGGTTGGAAGATTGTCAAATCAAGTGCGCACATTGGATAGAAGGGTGCAACTATTGGAGACCTCACAAGCCTTTGTCTTTCATCGTCACCGGGATGCTCCTCATCCATCTTCCTCGACTCATCCTCCCTCTCCTCCATAAGAATGATTGCTTTTTGGTCTTTGATGCCAAAAGGGGGAGAAAGAATGTTCTTGCTTTATATTCTTTTGGGAAGGGACTAGTAGTAGTGAGGTTAGTCCTCCTATTAATAAGTTAAGATGGGTGGGCTATATATATGGGCATGGGCTATATTATCTATCTTGAGAGTTTTTATCATTAATGTTATTTGGATCCTTCGTGGTTTAGTAATAGGCTAGTGAACTTTGGATGGTTTGTCAATCTTTAATGGTTATGCATGTGAACTTATGGCTGTGATGAATGGTTGATGCTACATTGTTATATTTGCAACCATTTTATGCTTGGATAAATTGTGTATGAGCTCACATTGTATTTTGCATCTATGTTGTGATATATGTTGAAAAGTGCAAAGTATAGTGCAAACTCCCTATATATCTTTTATTTAACCCTTGTGATTGTTATGCAAATGTTTAGGGGGAACTTAGACTATACTTTGAATATTTTTGATATGCACTTTATGGCCATTATATATTTTTGTGGTGTCTATCACCAATTACCAAAAAGGGGGAGATTGAAGCATCCAGTCCCCCGTTATTGATTTTGGTAATTAATGACAAGCACTAATTGTGGACTAACTATTTCATTTAAGTTGAATATTTAAGTTAGGGCCACATGATGTATATGCCATGGATGATTACTGAGGATCGAAATTGATGGCGCAAAGAAAAGAAATCAAGGCAGTAAACCTAGTCTTTATTTTAATTGTTCGAGGATTTGAACGATCAAATTTGTGCCTGGTTTATTTCTAGCTTTGCCGTACTATCAAGAGAGGTGATAACCTAAACAAAGAGTTAATCAGAATGTCACATAGGTCATATGCATACACTTGGTTCTATGCTCATTTCATTCCTCTCCCTGACCATGGTCGGTCTGACCGTGTGCCCCACGCCGGTCTGACCGGCGTGTCGTGGCCGGTCTGACCGGGCCATGCCCGGTGTGACCAGGCGGCGGTTGTGCCGATTGGTGTGGTCTCGGTCTGGCAATACCAAGGCACCAGCACCGCTGCCGGTCTGGCCGGCCTGTCATGCCGGTGTGACTGCACGCTGTCCAGTCTAACCGGCATGGTCTCGGTATTTTGAGACAGAGCCGACGCGAGCCGAGGTTGGTCTGACTAAGCCACCGAAGGTCTGATTGGAACTGATCCAATCATACCGACCGACCCATTTCAGTCAGATCGACTGGTAGTTGTCAGTGCATTAAATGCACTGTAACGACTAGTTTCCTATCCATTACAATAGTGGGCAGTCTAACCGGCCACCCTATGGCTGTCTGACCGGCAGCCCACAGAAGTTGGGATTTTGACCCCGACGACTAGTTTTGTGAGAGGGGTTATACAAACTCTCCCACCAGCAACAAGGGGCCTCTCTTGGAACTTGCTTCATTTGCATAGACCCTATGCACCTACTCTAACACCTCTTTGAGCTATAGTTCATCGTGTGTGTGTGTTAGAGAGTGGTTTGAGTCAAGAAACAAGTGCATTGTCTCATTTTAGAGCTTGGTTCTTGATCATCTCCGAGCCCGGTCATCACTTGTTACTCTTGGTGTTTGTCGACACCAAGATGGCTTGTAGAGGTGCTTGCCCGCTGACCTCTCCAAGAAGATTGTGGAGAAGGCTCGGTGCCGGTTGTGAGTGGTTTGGAGTTCACCACCTTCGGAGTGAAGGTAGAACAATCCTAGTGACTGAGGCTTGAGTGACCACTTCGTGGGCTGGCTCCCACCTTGCCCACCCCTTGACGAAGGGGCTTGCGGTGGCTTCGTGGTTTTGAGTGGTGAAGTTGGGCTCGCCTCAACGGGGGTTAGGAAACCGATGAGTTTCCGAACCTCTTGTGAAAAATTCCTTGTCTTGTCTCATTTACTTGTTTCATTTATTTTTGTACAATTTATATTCATAGAGACATACTTGAGCCCTTATCACCCTAGGAATGCAAAACATAACTTAGTTTGTTAGTTAGAGTTGTTCGAAACCAAGGTTAGCAACTTAGGTTAGTTTTTATTAAGTGTGATTTAATTTTATATCACTTATTCACCCCCTCTAGTCAACATCGTGATCCTACATCGACACAAGCTCGAGCCGAGCTCGAGCTTATCTTATTGCACCTTGAAGCTTTTAGGGAAACTCGGTTCAAGCTTGGCCATAAGTAGTATAATATATACTTTAATGATAATCACTTGATAAGTATAATTATTTCTAGTTAATCACACTAATAAAAGAGTAGAAAAGGGGTAAATATATTATGCTAACACATTCTTCCCTAAAAGCTTGAAGGTGAAATAAGATAAGCTCGAGGTCGGCTCGAGCTTGTGTTGATGTAGGATCATGATGTTGACTAGAGGGGGGTGAATAGGCGATATAAAATTAAATCACACTTAATCAAAACTAACCTAAGTTGCTAGCCTTGGTTTCGAACAACTCTAACTAAGCAACTAAGTTATGTCATGCATTCCTCGGGTGATAAGGGCTCAAGTATGTCTCTATGAATATATTTATCTATTAGTTTATCGAATCAATAAGGTAAACAAGTAATATAGACTATAGACAGTCAAAGCTCGAGCTTGGCTCGGTAAAGCTCGCGAGCTTTTGCTTAGGCTTGGGTTCAGCCCATTTGGAGCTCGAGCCGAGCTCGAATCGGGCCTAGGACGAGCCAAGCTCGACCTACTCGCGAGCCTCGAGCTTCTTTGACAGCCCTAGTTTTCATAGGTGGACCTCTTAATCCGATCGCCTGCGAAAATACAACTTCCCAGTGGACAACATCACAACATGTTGCCTTAGAAATTGTACTAATGTTCCATATCTTCCATTAATGGTTCTAGAAATACATGAATGTTAATACCAGGCTGTCGCGGGTCTTGTATAAGAACGCAAAGTAAAACGTACTTTCGTTTATGACAAAGCCATATATGGAGATTGTACATGGTCAGAAGCACTGGCTAAATGCTATGTGAGCTGCTCATGTCTCCAAAAGAGTTCACTCCATTAGTACTCAGTGCAAACCTAATATTCCATGAGTCTTTAAGAAATTCTGGTTACAACACGTCCCAGTTTATCCACTTATGAGAATCCGCTAGGTGTCGAAGCATGCCATCTTTCTTGTGCCCTTCTTGATGCTAGCGCATTAGTTCCACATTTCATGGGTTTCAGTACAAACGATTGATAGGAAGGTACCACATCACCAGTTGAGAGATTTTTTCTTGTTTTCCTTGAACATGTCAGCCTCTTCTTGGTTGATTTGTACCGGCTAGCATGAAATGTTAGGCATTAATCCAACAAAGCATACTCTTTCCTGTATAGGATGCAGCGGTTCACGCATGCATGAACCGTTTGCACACCAAGAGAATAGGGACATATTAGTTTCTTCACTTGATATATGTTGGACGGTAGTGAGTTAGGCTTGATTTGCAAAAGCTGTTGTAAGCTATCGAAACTATTATCAGACCAACCATATTTGACCTTCACCCTCATAAATTCAAGCACTGAATGTAATGTTGAGAACTCCTTGTCACAACTATTGGTTTTTATTATGAGCACGGAATACTCTGCAAGTGCACATATACCATTGTAGCTTTCACTCAAGAGTATTGCAGGTCTCGTATCCACAAGGAATGTGTGTGTATAATCTAAGAACATGATTCTTCAAAGGACAACAACGAAACGGTAGGCTGTGGATAGAGATGATTCCTATGGGTTAAAGTTCTTATTTAAGTTAAGGTAAAACTCTATCAATTCCTTCGGGCACCAGCTTACCCCTGGTCTACCAAGGAGACTCTGGCCTACAACTCTATGATGTACCTGAATGTGGAGAATTACAAAGGATGGACAGGGCTGTCACCACCTACCCCCTACCTCTACAACCGTGGAGCACACAACAAACAAAGGTAACCTCCAACCTAGACATTGCATCTGCGCCATTAATTACTATCCTAATCTCGACGCCATGCTTAGGATTAAGGTACTCTACCTATGCAGAACGATGAACAGGCAACAATGAGAATACATCTTACTTAAATAAGAAGATTAAATACCAAAGTAGATCATGAATACTTACTTATCAAAGAAGCATACGTCGAGAAACAAGATCGGAGAGAGTGTCGACATATCCGGCACTCCCCTAGAAGAATGCCGACATCTCCGGCATTCCTGCTGAACTTCCCCGGAGGGAACTCTGGCATTTGGGGCATATCTTTCGGAGCTTCCCCTCGCTCTTTCCTATATTCTAACTCTTCTAAAGGGTAGCCTAAATGTGTAAGTGAGTTCTACTGCCATTGGTTTGGAGGTCGGTTAAGCTCGGGAACCACACATAACTGCCATTGGGAAGTCATCAGGAGCCTACACGTGGAAGCAGATGGCAAGGAGGGCAATGTCAGTTCGGGCGACCTACTGGTTCTAGCCCACTGTTCATGGTCGTTATAGACCAATTTCGACCATCAATATTCCTGGAAATAATGGAGAACTAGCAATGCTTGCATGCATATGTATTTAGAAATAATCTATTTCCACTTGTGCTTGGTGAGATATTTGTTTACAGGAGATCACTTCATAAATGGAGAAGAAATGATGGAACCGTTCAACCAATCAGAGGTCGACATATGGCAGACATATGGATGGATGGGCCCACAAATCCATTGAAACACATGCAAATGGGCCCAACCACCATGCCATTGGGCCGAGGATCCATCAAGAGATGTCTTGGAGGAGGCACTGGGCTAGGGAGGCCTGCCAGGGTCGGCTGATCTAGCACCAAATCCGCTAGTCCAGGCCGAAGCCAAGGTTGGTAGTAACCGCCTTCCAATGACGGTTACTACCGTATTGGCCTTCCAATGACCTCTCATCCTCTCCTTCAACACACCAAGAAGGAATCAAGAAGAATCTCTCCTTAGCTACTTTACTTTGTTCTAGCACTAGTGGAGTTAGAATTAGAATAGTTCTAGAGATCTTCAAGTCTTCCGGAGAATTCAGGTATGGTTCTAATAGCTTATCCTCTCTTGTAAGTCTTTATTCAATAATGAAATATTCTTCTTTATATAGTTATGGTCTTTTACTTTACTTGCATAATTATTCGAGTGCCAACTTTTGTTTATAGTTGTCTCGTATTAATTGTATGGCTAGCTTACTAGAGAGATGCAGTGGTATTGGCTTGGTGTTCATTAAATTGATTGCCCTATGTTATTTTTAGAGATGTAGAGTAGTATTTAGTAATGTAAGCGCGGTGCTTGGATTATTAGATATTACTAAGTGGTGCTATATGCCACGGAACTGTAGAGGTACGTCGCTGATGGTGATAGCTCAGTACGGGTATTCCTCCACGTGCGTATATAGGACTAAGAAAGATTCCTTGCGAGGGTACTCCTCCATATCCATAACCGGTTGTACAACTATGACGGATTGTCATAAGGAACTCGGCAGTCAGGTGTGGTTTCTCTATATACTAGGAAGGCATTTGTTAGGGGGTATTGGCCAAATGATTGTACATTAGCAAGTGTATACTAAAATAACTATATACTAAAAGTACAGAAATAGGCTTTTCTCATTTCTTCTCCACCTAGTCTAAATTACTATTTAGAGAGAGTTAGCTTGTAATGATCCTTCTGTGTGTCAACCTACACTTATCCCATAATTGTTTAACCCCTGTATTAGACTTTGATCTACTTAAGAGTTTACCACATGTTATTGATTAATTCCACCTATGTAGGATCATTGTCTTTTGCAGGCTAACCTTGGTCGTTTTCGATTTTATGTGAAAACATGGTATTGCATGACTGGTTTTAATTTGCCGACAAATTTCAAAGAAAATCCTGAAGCACTTTTGAGGAGTGTTAGACCCCGTGTCATCCCTCCGCAATGACTCTGTTAGCAACTAGACTTGTCATTTCCGCATCTCCAATTTTCATGACAATGGCTGAGAAGACACTCCACGAGTTCGTCGCTCCCTCCGCTGATAATGTGCCTGTCGGACCCAGAATCAACATAGGAGATGTGGACTTCGATCTCAAGACCAGCCTGATCACCATGGCGCAGGCTGGCCTGTTCTGTGGCAAGCTGAATGAGGATGCAAGTGCTCATCTGCAACAGTTCCTAGAGATACATAGCACGTATACCATCAAGGGAGTCAGCCAGGATGCTATCCGACTCCACCTGTTTCCGTTCTCTCTTCTCGGGAGAGCAAAACAGTGGTTCTATGCTAATCGTGCTATGGTCAATACCTGGAACAAGTGCTCAACAACGTTCCTCGCAAAATTCGGGCAAAACCAATGCCCTTCTTGGAAGGATATCCAGCTTCCAGCAAACAAGAGATAAGACGATCCCGGAAGCATCGGAAAGACTGCAGAAATATGTCGCTGGTCTGTCCTCATCATGGGATGGACGAGTAGCTGATCCTGCAGAGCATTTACAATGGTTTAACGCCCTCATCACGGGACCACTTAGATGCTGCTACTAGAGGAGCCACTTAGAATTTTGTCTCCACTATGATAATTCATAGTGGAGACAACAATGGTGGAGCCAGGACACCCGCTCGATCTAGCCGAGAGTTGGCTCTGCCTCTAATCATGGTGATGTCATGATTGCACATCTTCACTAGCATTATCCATAAATATTATCATGTACATTCTTAATTAAAATAATAACTTTCCAACATAAACCTCTTCTCAAATGGCTTAAATGGTGATAAAAGCATCAGTGTTTATTTGAAAAGAGCTACTTACACACGGATAGGATTGGGGACATGATAGTTCATATGCTGACCTTACATTGATGTCAGCATGAAACAGTCTAATATCCTAGCATCAAATTTAATACCTTTGTACTATGCTTGGTATAGATCTTGTACAGTATGTACCACCTATAGTACTAGAGTTTTACTGTGTATTTTTTATCTAGTATCCATATTTAGGTTCCATACTGATGTCATACTGACAACAACATGATGTCAACAGATGAACTATCCCGAGCCTCTAATGGGATGCCTTACTACTGTGGATTTTATATATGAAAGACTCACCACCATGTCTTTTTTTTTCTTTGATCGAAGACTCTCATATATTCCTACGTCAATACCTGCTGGTATACCTACGCAGCCCTACGCTGTGGTTGGTGGCTCTCCATCATCTCCATCTTCCCGAATTAATCGATTCCTGAACACATGAAATCCTTTATATTCACGCACTGAAATTATTACTTGCAAACCAACTCACACAATCAAGTTACCACCTACCAGCCAACTAGCTAAGTGAAGCGAACTGCACTTGGCAGCAAGCAAGCAAGCAACTAGCATCTCCGGTAGCCATGGCGGTGCCAGTGGATATCACAAAGAGAGAGGTGCTCAGGCCATCGCCGGCACTAGCCATCGGCGCCTGCATGAAGTCCCCGTTGACCGTCTTCGACCGTGCAGCCATGGACTTGTACGTCCCTTCCATCTACGCCTGGAGCGCCGACGCCGGTGGTGCGGAGGCGCCGTCCAATGACAATATCAAGAACGGCCTCGCCGCCGTGCTTGCCAGGTTTCCTCACCTCGCTGGGAGGTTTGCCGTTGACGAGCGTGGCCGGAGGTGCTTCGACCTCAACGACGCCGGGGTGCTCGTCCTCGAAGCCACCGCCTCCGCCAGCCTCGCCGACGCTCTGGCGCACGACGTCCCTGCTCACATCAACGAGCTCTACCCCAAGGCCGACAAGGTACTTCCCACTTCACATGCGTGTTACGTACGTACCAGAGTTTAATATGATATCGATCGAACTGGATTCTGACACGAACACATGGTTGCGTTGCAGGAGCGTGCCGATGAGCCGTTGTTGCAGGTGCAGTTGACACGGTACACGTGTGGCGGGTTGGTGATCGGTGTCACTGCCCACCACCATGTCGCCGATGGCCAGTCCATGAGCGTCTTCTTCGTCGCGTGGGCCGCAGCCGTGCGCACCCGTGGGACCCTCCTCCCGACGCCGTTCCTCTATCGCGAGGGCGTCGTCGTGCCGTCTCGCCTGCCGCAGCCGGTGTTCAACCACCGGAACATCGAGTTCGACGGCGAGCGCAGCAGCCGGAGCAACTCCTACGGCGCCCTCCCGTTGCACATGATCGGGAACCTCGCCGTGCACTTCCCCGAGGAGTTCGTCGCCCGGCTCAAGGCCAGGGTGGGCACGCGGTGCAGCACGTTCAGATGCCTCCTGGCGCACGCGTGGAAGAAGATCACGGCGGCGCGGGGCCTCTCGCCGGAGGAGTTCACGCGGGTCAGGATCGCGGTGAACTGCCGCGGCCGTGCTAGCCCGGCGGTGCCCATGGACTACTTTGGCAACATGGTGCTCTGGGCGTTCCCGAAGATGAAAGTCCGGGACCTTCTCTCATCCAGCTACGCCACGGTGGTCGGCGTCATCAGCGACGCCGTGGCGCGCGTCGACGAGCGGTACATCCAATCGTTCGTCGACTTCGGAGAGGTGGTCGCCGGCGAGGAGCTGGCGCCGACGGCGGCGGAGCCAGGCACGGTGCTCTGCCCGGACCTTGAGGTGGACAGCTGGCTAGGGTTCCGGTTCCACGAGCTCGACTTCGGCGGTGGGCCGCCATGCGCATTCCTGCCACCTGACGTGCCCGTCGAGGGGATCCTGATCTTCGTGCCGTCATGCGCGGCGAAGGGTGGCATTGAGATGTTCGTGGCGCTTGACGACAGCCAAATCGAGGCCTTCAGCCAGATATGCTACTCCATGGATTGATCACGAATTTCATCAATGGATCATGGATGCATGCACCGACAACATTGTAATACACAATATGCTTTAATTAAGTAATATCAAAAAATAATTAAGTGGCAAGTTTGGAAAGATAAACCTTTTAACTATACTACGACTTAAGGCACGCTTTGTAGCACCCCACCGTTCATTAAAGATTGTGCAGTTTACGATCGATTACATAGTAGCAAGATAGATAGAGTACTTTAAGGCAGCGTTCGTTCCTCGGGGTTTCGAGTGTGTACAGTGATCACGGAAAACGGAACGATCCATTAGCGCGTGATTAATTAAGTTTTGTCTAATTTTTTTAAAAATGGATTAATTTGTTTTTTTAAGCAATTTTTGCATAGAAACTTTCTGCCAAAAACATACCGTTTAGCAGTTTGAAAAGCGTACGCGCGGAAAACAAGAGAGGTGAGTTGGGAAAAGGGGGGAAAGAACAAAGCCTAAGCAAATCAAATAATAGGAGCAGGATAGAGGGAAAATAAGAATTACATGAAGATAGTGCTCTGCATACATACAGTTCTTTCTATCTTGCAACTAATGTCGAGCAACTCTGTTACGACCTTCTTGGTCCATGATTTAGGTGGTCTTGTAATGCTAGTATGACACTCCCATCGAGAAAATACTCAGTTAATGAGGAAGAATATCCCAAGTAAGATCAATTTCAGGATATCAATTAGACATCTAAATGAGGCCATATGATAAAGTGCGTGCAGTACTTAAAAGAGGTTTTCTTTTTTACCAGATTAACAAATGATCTGTACAGGTGCTATAGCCTCCAATCCTCCCATGAATAATTTAGCTTAATTAGTTTATTCTATTGTGCACCCATGGTAAATTTTTAGAAAGGCTAACTATCACATCAACAGTGGCCATTAGAACACTCACTGACAATTAGTTCCAATAACGTGGATTATGTGCATGAGGATAGCTAAGGATAATATGGGTTTAGGACTAAGGTTCTGTGAACCATCATATGATGTTCATGTGAACAAATGCACATAAGTTCCTATTATGCTGCATCGAAAAATGCAAGAAGCAACAGAAGAACTTGGAAATCTGGAAGAAGCAAAGGAAATAAAGGCAAAGGCAACAGAAGAAGATCACCCGTTCAAAAATATGAAATGTCATCCCAATTGCCTTATGGAGGTAGCAACAAATAGACACTCAACAATTATTCCTGAAATCAATGGCATCTATACTTTTGCTTCAAAACGTCCAATTGTTTATTGAGAGCAATATAAACCAGGAGTACATATTGTACTAATATATATTGAAGAGTACTTATCAAACTTTATATGCCCACGGTCATATCTATGACTGTACATAACAATGCTATCGTTCAAACCTGAAGAAAAATCATACATTCATGATATGCTCTCAGTATCCTCCAGAATCAGATCAAGTCCAAAGATAGTCATTCAGATCAATCGATAATTTTTTTGATTAATTTCAATTGTAAATGGTCAGTTTAAAGTGTCACAACATTTACATCATTCATATATATTAGTAAATGTTAACTTCTGAAGGTCTTCATTCCAACACAGATTGTCACAGCACCTGAATTCTGACATTTATGTCACTTTTAGAAATATTGGTTGAATTCTGCAAGATAGAAATCACTAAAGTGTTTTAGTCCAGAAATCATAAAAACCTATCATGCTTAACAGAGAAAGACATATCAATGTATATAATAAAAGATGAATTTAGTGAGATTCAATTTCTTTAAAAAGAGCTAATTTAGTTTCATTATGTGGTAAAACTAAATTTAATTATACGTTGCAGCTCGTGTAGCTGAAAGCATGAATACCAAGATAGAAACATCTGCTTATGCGAATGAAGATGAATTTATAGAACAACCTTCGCTAAGAATAATTCCCAATAAACTACTAAATGATTTCTAGATTTGGCAATAGAACGGTCAGTTGATCATCCAAAATACTCCTCAAAGAACTAAATGTAACATCCAAAACTCTTCTTTCACTCGAAAGAAAAAGATAACACAGATATTGAAATATAATGTGAGAACTAATCAGTTAAACTACCGTAGATGTGGGTGTCCTAAAGAGTAAGTTGCGTCCGCTTTTTGCCCTCAAAGCTCATCTGTGCCAAAATTTGAAATGGCACATACGAATAGTATTTAAAATCAGCAAGTAGCAAACAAATAGTATTTAAAAATCAGCAATACATGGAAAGCATAATCTAGAAAGATTAATTATTATCCATTACTCATTTATGCACATGCACAATGCAAAGAATAATCTACCAACAGAAAATCTGAAGGCCTACATCAGTGCCAACGCCCAGCGCTGCCGCGTCAGCTCTCAGGGCTCCGTCGCGCGGGGTCGTGGCTTGCCTATACCCTGGCTACATGATGAAGATGGCTCACCGCGCCATGAGGAGCAAGGATTGCGTAAGTACAGAGACGATTGGTGCCTAGGGTTTTGCTGATGGGACGTCGAGCTCAAGCAGCCGGATCGACCACCTCACTATCGATCTTGAGCACTGCCCCATCGAATCAAGTGCTGGACCACCAGATTCGCCGCCGAATCGAGCGAGTGTTCAGGCCGTTGTTCTTTGGGGAAAGAGGAGAGGAGGCGTGTGTTGAGTTTGAGGGCGGAGGGATATGCCGGTGGCGGGTTTTGCTGATGGGACGTCAAGCTCAAGCAGCTGTATCGAGAGGGCGGAGGGATGTGCCGGTGGCGGATGAAGCGATAGGGCCTCGCTAAGTGATGGGGAGAGTGAGGGGGAGGCCGTTGGCGGAGAGGAGAAGAGGGGGAGGGAAGATGATGCGGCGCCACCGCAAAGGAAGGGGAGAGAGCGAGAGAATGGTGGGGAACATTGGTGGCTAGGGTTTCTAGGAAGGAGGGGATTGGGGTGTTTTCTTTTGCATAAAACTCCCTTACTTTCCCTTTTTCAGAGCACAGTCCTGTATTTAGAATTTCACCTCCTTCACGTAGGATATACCAAGATGTAGAGTGTTTTTAGTAGGAGTACGGAACACACGGACTATACGCTGAGGGACCTAAAAGCTATTATCAAATAAATTAAGGTCTTTTTTGCAAAACAGCTAGTTCCAGCGCGAGGCGACGTGGATATCACCGGAAGCGAACACTCATGCAAAAACTGGGCAGAGCGCTGTGCTGCGAGCAGATCACCATCACTTTTAATTACTCCGATTGCTTCAATGGATGACCAGACTAGGGGCAATGTTTGAAATTTCGGATAGCTCAGCACAAAACTATTTCGTCCCAAATTTTTCTCTTTTTAATTTAGTCAAAATTTGGTCAATTTTAGTAAAACCTTTTGAATTTAATACAGATTTCTTTGCCCGCTTGAATAAACAGGCAAAATGAAATTTCAAACCCTGAATGTGGATATGTAGAGTTATCGTTCTGCGTAAAATGGATTGTACATATAGTTTTATATAATGGATTTTCATTAATCCGACCTATATATCCAGAAAGGATATACATAGCCAAAAGAATACAAGAGCACTTAGACTCACACCTCAATAAGAAGAAGAACATACAACCATAAAAAAGAAAAACCTACGCCGCCGGCACGCCCCTGCCTCCTGACATCCTCTCCTGAAACAGCCAGATTTGATGAGTGAAAGTCATCTAGTTGCTGCTGCCTCTAGTGTGCCATCGCTGCAAACCCCCGCTAGTGCCATTTTCATTTGCTTCAGGAGAGATGACACCACGTGCCGCCGGTTAGCCCACCTTCATCCATCACCGTTCAATCAAAACTAACCAACTAGACGCGATGCGACGGGATATGCTTCTGCTTTGCCAGATTCCTAGGCCTCCACTTCCCATAGGGCCTCTGCGGTCCCAAGGTCCGCCACCTCTGCTGGGGTCCACATATCCTGCCAAAATATCAGTCCTCCACCGCCACCGCAGAGGAAATCCTCTTCCGCCCGGACTCCCAGGCCTCCAGCGCTGCTGCACTTAGACCATACAAATTTTACTATGAATACTGTATACTAGTTAGATTTTAGTTTTTTATTTTTGCTACTATTTATAGCAATTGAATTTGAACTTCTATTTTTTGGAGTGATATATTACATATTACTCTATCTTATCAAATTTTTAAAAATTTCTCATAACCATTTAGTTTGAGCCCGTGCATTCGCACGGGCATGTATCATAGACTGTGTTTGAGAAACTGTTGATGTAAAAAACACACACTGGCCTGAGAGATTTGCTTTACTCTAGTACAGGTCCGAAATTAGTTCTTTAGGTTCGAGGACGTGCCAGTTGATTTGATCCTGCAATCAACAAGAAAAATATGCAAAGAATATTAGTAAACGATAGTCCATCGGCCAGTTAGTTGATTTCATATTATAGGAGTACCTAGCCGATGCAATAAAACATGAATCGGTTGTAAGGTATGATCAAAGATAGAACTAACCCTAAAACTAGTATATCGGCTGAAAATATGAGTGTTACATAATTAATGTATCGATATTACTTTAGAAACAAGCAATTAGATAGTATAATTTGGCCGATGTACCATGAAATAACGATTATGTAGACTCATGTCATAGCTGATATCTAGATTTAAGTATGTATCGGCTATAGCTCCGGTACAACCTTATACTAGGATATTCTCTAGAAAAAATATATTTAAATATAACCAATTAGATCGGTATCAAGTTCAATATATTTATATTAGATTACATCCTGATATAAGGGGCAGATATACAACATTAAACAAAGCATAAAACAATGTAAAACATCTATACCAGGTAAGATCGGCTGAAACCCCGATACTATCCTTATTAACAACCATAAAACAAGCTAGATATCATGATTCTAAATACGACTCAATAGGTTGGACTTAACCAATGCAGCATTAAGTATAAAGGGAAGCATGACATCTAGAAAATCAAGCCGATGGTTGCCTTTCTGGGATGGTAGATACATTATATAATCTAAACCAACAAAGTAATCTAGCCGATATCCACGAAACCCTAAAAAGAATCCAGCCAATGCAAGCAGATTGCATTGTCGATCTCAATTATATAACATATATGATAACTCGGAAGTTTACAAAATAGAACTAGAGTGTCATAAAGATGTAAGCACTAGCCCTGATAATGCAAACCGCCATAACAAGATATACCTTTTCGTCGAAGATCAAACTGATGCAGAACGAGTCGAAAGCACAAACTTGTTGAAAAGTAGAAAACAAAGGTGGCGATGCGCCGAGATTGATTGAACGTCTATTTTTCTTATTTACATGACCTCGGGATTATATTTATACCCGAAAAGACAAACATTGTCCATCACGGACACGACTCATATTAACCTAATACAAATCCAACTAACGAACAAGTCCCTTAGGCGGACTCTTACCGTGATAATCTATAAGGAATTTACATAAAATATCCTAATTAATGGATACAATTGCCTCCTCAGGACTCTATCCATGCACGGCAATCCATATGAAGCACCTTAACTCAACCCGATGACGTGTACCGAGTCGTGTTTCCAAAATCGGCTAAATCGGCTAACCCTGTCCGACTCTGACTCTGCAGATCCTGTCCGCAGCCGATTCGGACTATAGCCGATTTTCACTCTGTTTCCGATACGATCTAATCTCTTGGATTTTCTTTGATTCTATCCTCATCTCCGATACTTGAATTACCAAATTTGGTCGTCAACACATGCCCCCCAAATCCGGAATATTTGGTAATGTTTTGGATTTTCCAAATCATATCTCCGAGAGAATATCGCACTTTCCATTTTTTACCGTTACCATACTGCTTTAAATACCAACCGTCAGCCCCGAGAAACTTCACACCGTTATACTGTTCTACCGCTTTAGCAATCTTCATCATCTCCTTCTCCGGCGATCTCCTCGGCGCACCAAGGCAGTCTCCAGGCAACCCTCTCTCCGACCATCTTCCGCCCACGGGAATGTTGTCTTCATCCGCTCCATCCGCTGCTCCATCGGCCGAATACGCGGAGGTAAGTTCTCATCGGCTAGATCCCCTTTTCATGCAATAGATTCAGTTTCCTGCGATCTTAGTCCGCTCTTTTGCTCTTTTTGCTTCTTTGTTGTAGAATCTTGCTAATCTAATTGCAATCCCTAGTCTGAACCACGAGAATCATTACTTTCTTGGACCAATCGGCAATCTGGACCCAACTGAGTTTATCTCTACTGAAACCAATAGAATCCCTTTCAGGCTAGCGAATCCCAATCTAGGGCATTGGAAGAATACCTTTAAATCTTGGCCCTCTCTAGAAAAAAGTTGGCCTGAATGGTACAAGCGTGTATTGGCTAGCAAACAGAGCCACTGGGACGAGATAGGAATCGGCCAAGCCCTTGCTCTGACAATAGCAAATTCGGCTAAGGATGAACCCCTGATGGCCTCTGCTGCCTACTTTTGGTCAAACACCTTAAATGCTTTTCTATTTAATCAAGGACCGATGACTCCAACTCTGTTAGATATCACTATGCTCACTGGACTAGATATCACTTCATCGGCCAATCCCATGATCTTGAACTCCAGAAATAGATTTGATTTCAAAACTAAGAGTATAGGAGGATGGTCTGGATTCATCTCAGCAAACATGGGGCAAGGATCTGTCACCCCTCAAGAACATACAACCTTCTTGTTGATGTGGCTTGAAAAATTCCTCTTCTGTGGATCTAGCTGTGGTCCCACCTCCAACTAGCAACACATAGCCGAAGCCCTCGAAGAGAAGAGACAATTTCCCTTAGGAAAAATCCTGCTCGGCTACCTCTATCAGACCCTGAAAGCTGTCGGCTCTGTAGTTAGTGCAGGAGGTCCCTGGTGGCTACTCCAATCTTGGCTAAAATTAGTAGCTATGAAAGCTGTAAACCAGCAATCCCTGACAGAAGCAGAATTCCCAAGGCTTGAGCCGATCACCGATGAAGACGGAGAGGAAATCACCCATCGAAGGTGTACATCCTTTGGAGAATATGCATCTACACCAGCCGATGCTGGAGCAAAGCTGTCGGCTGAATTACTGAAGGACTGGTTCTTCAGTTTTTATGATGGCTTCCAGAAAAATGCTAGAGTTTGGTTCTTCTAAGAGGACTCAACTAGCTTCGAACTGCCATCGGACTTCAGATTTGAAAAAATCAATCATGAAAAATTTCAGAAGTCCAGAGAAGTGTTTACTACTGCCATCAGTCCATGTATTCTCCATGTCGGCATTCATCAAGGCAGAAACATCAAAGTATCATATGAATTTTATCACCCCATAAGTTTAGCTAGACAGTTTGGCATGGGTCAACTGCCAATCGGCTTATGGTTTGCCGATAAAATCCAGTGCAGAGGAGAAATCACCTCCAGCTTGATGATGGATCGGCTGCTGAATATTCTAGGACCTTCCCTTGGTAGCATCGAGAATATTGAGTTGGGCATGTTCAGGAGTAAAACTTTCACTACATGGTGGGCTGAATGGAAACAGCACCTCTTCCATCAATCGGCTACCATCTACATGACGGACTTATTCCCTATCATGATCCCTCAAGTAAGCCTCTCCACTTCTTCTGTTAATTCCTGTTTTAAACTTATCAACCGATTCTGTACTTAACCTTATATGCTATCTTTGTTTCTGCAGACCACAGATTCATCTCCTCCACGCACAAGCAAAAGCGGCAAAGATATTGAATATGCTGTAGGTCTTTTGCCAAATGGATGTGGTCTAGCTCCACCCATCATCGGCTACCATGCCCCCAAGACATCAAATTTACTCCAAGGGTAGGCAAGGGAACCAGCCGATGTTGGCAAGAAGAGAAAAACCAAGGCATCATCGGCTATACCACCGGCTGCGAAAAAGAAAGCTAAGAAACAACCAGCTCAACCAGCCAATGATATCGAAGATACTCTGGACGAAGCATCAATTGAACAAGCCATAGATGAAGCTGCAGCCGAATTAAGCGACGTAGGAGAGAAAACACCAACGGCTTCTCCAGCCCCCAAGAGAACTCCTACAACTCCTGCTGCTCCAGCAGTATTCTCCCGGCAACCCAGAGTAAGACCATCCCTTTTATTACAAAATTTCTTCATTTATCACCGATCTCACTATTCAAACTTTGTACTTTGCAGAAGAAAAGGCCAGCCAAGAAAAAGAAACCAACTCCAGTACCGGCTATATCAATTCCTCAAACTGCTCCGGTAACCTCCCAACTCTTTCCAACTGCATCTTCATTTTAGCCGATATCAACTAATACTTGTCAAACTTCAATATTTTGACAGCCTTCTCCTCCACCATCACCTCAGGCGCAGCCGATGTCAAGTGAACATATTGCATTGGCTGTAGGGAGCCACCATGTTGAAGAGGAAGAAATTGCTACTCCTACCATCCCTGTAAGTCTTGTATCACTTAAAAATTTTAAATCGGCTCCATAATATGATCTGTTACTTATATCCCATTTAATCTTCTGTTTGCAGATCTTAGCTGATTTCTTCTCCTTTGATATTAGAGATTATTTTGATGAAGAAACAAAAGGAGAAACAACAAGCAAAGCCCTAACTCCTTTAGCCGATGATGTAAAAAGAAACCTTGAAGACATATCTCATCGGCTGGAGGCATCTCTAGATAGCTTGGTAGTTGATTGTAGCTCTATCCGGGTAAGGTTTCAGGAAATTCAAGCTTCAATCCTGGATGAGTTGTCAAATATCATCAGTCCAGCAGTATATTTTGAACAACACCAATTCAAGCTAGAAAAAGCTAGACAGAGAATAGCAGATCGGCTGGAGAAGAAAAGCATCGAAGCCACAATCCAAGCAAATCAGCAACTCGTGCACACCGAGAAAGTCATACTTGACCAGTTAGCCGAAGAGCCGATCAAATCTGCTATAAATCATTTAGAAGCCGAAAGGATTGAGCTCTTGGCTAGACCTGAAGAGTATAATGCCAGGATTGCACTGGAGAAGCAAAAATTAGCCGATCTCCCAAAAGTTGTTGAAGAACAGAAGGGAAAACTGAAAGTAGCTATCAAGAACGTGGCCAACATGACTAAGTCCCTCAAAATCATTCCTGGAACCGATGCTCAAGATGCCCAGGCAATAGCTGAAGTTGAAGAAATTCGGCAGAAGCCATTATCGGCTATCCAACGCTATCTATCTCAATGATAGCTTGTAATAGGGACTTAGAACTTTTTGTAATCGGCTTTGTAATCCTCCAGCAAACTTTCCTTGTGTATTATATACTCTGATCTCTTTTGTGCCGATTAATACATTTTTGCATTGAAATCTCACAATTTTTGCCTTGTATATGCCCCCCTAATTTTAACATGTTTATGAAACAAGGACAAAATTAAAATGTGACTAAGGGTGATATAACAAATATCGGCTATCATACATCGGCATAACACAACCGATAATGTCGGAACCAAAGGTCTAAGGGCGATATGGTTAGCGATATGAACCATAGCGGCCGTTGATAAGAATCGGCATAACTCAGCTGATTATGATCCAATCCAAACACTTGGATAATATTTCTTCAAGTATTTTCCATTAAGTGCTCTACCAAAAACTTCTCCATCAAGACCTTGCAACATATAAACCCCCTTAGAAACACGCTTGTGAATCTGAAAAGGCCCTTCCCAGTTCGGTGACCATTTGCCGAATTTATTATCTCTGGCCCCTATCGGCAACACCAATTTCCAAACAAGTTCACCCTCTTCAAAAGACTTTGGCACAACTTTTTTGTTATAATGTCTGGCAACTCTTTCTTTATCTTTCCTAACTTTTTCAAGAGCGCGTAATCTTGCCTGAACCAAATCTTCTGACTCATCAACCATCAGGTTATGATAATCATCGGCTGTCAGCTCATCTTGTAAAGAAATTCTCCTAGAGCCGATGTTGGTTTCCCATGGTAATACAGCCTCATGCCCATAAACCAGTTGATAAGGAAGTACTTAGATTGCACCATGACAAGCCATCCGATAGGAACATAATACTTCGGCTAATATAGAATGCCACTTCTTGGGATATTCTGCAATCTTCCTTCTAACCAACTTAATCAAGCTTTTATTGGATGCCTCAGCCTGTCCATTTGCTTGTGCATAATATGGTGAACAATTCAACAACTTGATCCCCATGCTATCGGCAAACTGAACAAACTCATCGGACACAAAAATCGAACCTTGATCAGTTGTAAATGTCTGTGGCAAACCAAACCGGTATATAATATGTTCCTTGACAAATTCAATAGCATCATTGCTGTCAACCTTTTTCAAAGGAATTGCCTCAATCCACTTAGTAAAATAATAAGTTGCAACTAGTATAAACTTATGCCCTTTACTCGATGGTGGATTGATTTGGCCGATCATATCAATACCACAACCTCTGAACAGCCATGGCTTGATAATAGGATTCATATCCAATGCTGGTGCTATCTGTATTGCTCCAAATTTCTGACAATCTTGACACCCTTTGTAATATCTGAAACAATCCTCCAGCATCGTCGGCCAAAAATATCCAACTCTTTTAATTAGCCATCTCATCTTGTGAGCCGATTGATGAGTTCCACAAATACCCTCGTGAACTTCACACATAACAACTTTTGCATCTTCCAGACTCAAACATTTCAAAAGAACTCCATCAATCATTCGATAATATAACGTATCATCCAGTAAAACATATTTGAGGGCTTTATATCTTAATTTTCTGGAAACCGATATAGAGGGATTCTTCAAATATTCAAATATGTCAAACCTCCAATCATCGGCTGGTATACAAGCAACTTCCACCTCAACTCCTTGTAACAGCGGCTTGTAGCCTGATGCGCCTTGAGCTAAGTCATTGGCCTCAATATTCTGCTCCCTAGGGATATGTTTCAATGTAACTATCTTGAAAGTCTTCATCAGCTCTTGGCATTTCTCATTGTAGACCATCAAAATATCATTTTTGCACTCATATTCCCCAGATAACTAACTTATCACCAATAATGAATCACCCATGATTTCAACAGCAACGGCTTCAACTTCCCTTAATAATTGCAGTCCTTTCAAAACAGCTTCATACTCGGCTTGATTATTTGTAGAGTAAGGCTTAATGGTAAAAGCAAACTGAAAACTTGCCCCCTAGGCGATATAATCACCAAGCCGATACCACAACCATGAGTGCAAACAGATCCATCAAAGAATAAAGTCCATGGCATAATGTCAATATTATCAATGCTAGTATCCCTGTGTTCTACTATGAAATCGGCTATCGCCTGCCCTTTAACTACCTTAGCCGATTCATACCTGAGGTCAAATTCTGATAAAGCAAAAATCCACTTCCCAATTCGTCCCTTCAAAACTTGAGCCGATAGCATGTAACGTACTACATCGGCTTTACATACTATTATGCACTCATTGGAAAGCAAATAATGCCTCAATTTTGTACAAGAAAAATATAAACACAGGCACAACTTTTCCACAGGTGAATATCTTGTTTCTGCATCCAAAAGTCTTCTGCTGAGATAAAATATGACTCTCTCTTTACCTTCAAACTCTTGGATCAAAACTGAGCCGATAGAATTCTGATCGGCTGACAAATATAGCTTAAATGGAAGCCCTTTCTGTGGTGGTATAAGAATTGGAGGAGTACTCAAATATTCCTGGATATTGTCCAATGCTTGCTGCTGTTTTTCTCCCCAGACAAACTGTTGATCGGCTTTCAACCTTAAAGTGGAGAAATGGTTCTATTCGGCCAGACAAGTTTGATATGAAACGCCGAACAGAATTTATTTTGCCAATCAGTGATTGCAATTTAGTTTTATCTTATGGAGGTTTTATGTCCTCGATTGCTTCACCACTCCTCTGGGTATTTCAATCCCATGCTCATGTACCAAAAACCCAAGGAACTGGCCAGCCGATACACCAAAAGCACACTTAGTTGGATTCATCTTTAACCCATATTTCCTTGCTCTCTCCAGTACTTGTCTTAAATCGACTATGTGCTCATCAACTTCCTCAGATTTGATCACCACATCAACAATATAAATTTCTACCAACATGCCGATGAGATCATGAAATATGTAGTTCATAGCTCTTTGATATGTAGAACCAGCACTTCGCAGCCCAAAAGTCATGACAGCCCACTCATATAAGCCGATTCCACTAGGACACCTGAAAGCAGTCTTGTGAATATCTTCTTCAGCCATGAAAATTTGATTGTAACTAGCATTGCCATCCATGAAGCTGATTATTTTGTGTCCAGATGCTGCATCAACCAGTTGATCGGCTACTGGCATTGGGTACTCATCTTTTGGTGTAGCTTTGTTCAAATATCTGAAATCAATGCAAACCCTAAGCTTGCCATTTTTCTTGATAACTGGTACTATATTTGAAATCCACTCAGCATATCGGCATGGTCTAAATAAAATTGGCATCATAGAGTCTTATAATTTCGGTCTTGATAGCATCATACATTTCAGCTTTACAACGTCTTGGAGGTTGTTTGTATGGCCTAGCCTGGATTGATAGGGAGCCGATGTTCAACAATCGATCGGCTAAGTCCTGGCATTTTATAGTATTCCCAGGCAAAACAATCTCTATATTCTTTTAAAAGTACTATTAATTTACATTTAAACTCTTTTGGTAAATCCAATGTCGATTTCTTCCAACTCACCGGCCGACATAAATGCTTGTCCTAGCTTGCTGTCAAGATCATCAACAGTGTCCTTCGTGTAGAAATTGGAACCCTTCACGCCACCCTCAAAACAATAATTAGGGCTCTCCATATCCTATTGGTTGTATGGCATAATCAGAAACTTTTAAGTAATCTCCTTGCCAAACTTTTCCAGACAAACAATCAATTCCTTCCATCTCCCAAACAAATAAATCGGCACTAGCTACGTTGACTGACCTGTCGGCTGGCACGATTTCGATTTGGTCTCCTTGCTATTGAATCAAACTTTGGTGCATTGTTGAAGGAATACAATAGTTAGCATGGATCCAATCTCCTCCCAGTAACAGACTGTAGGAACCCTTCCCATCAATGACAAAAAATGTGGTAGGAATTGTTTTACTACCGATGGTCAGCTCTACATTCAAAACTCCTTTGGTTTCAGATGGATTTCCTCCAAAATCTTTCAGAACCATATTGGTCTTGATCAAATCCTCTGAATTTTTCCAATGTTGAATATGGCATTAAATTCACAGCTACCCCTCCATCGACTAGCATCTTTGATATCGGCTTGCCATTGACAAATCCCTTGACATAGAGTGGCCTAAGATGCCGATGATCAGTTCCTTCGGGCTTCCCAAAAACAGCTTGCTGTGGGGATAACATCAATTTAGCCGATGGCAGATCTTCTTCTGGCTCGACAAGCTGCTCAATTGCATATTCGGCTGGCAACACGAAGACCATGTTCACTGCAGATGACATCACCTCTTTGCCCTTATTTTGTCGATTTCTGTTATGATCAGCTTTGACCTCATCGGCTGGTACTACTTTGCTCTTCACACGCCAGACTTTCTTTGTTTTCTGCCTCAGCCGATGCTCAATTTCTCCTTCAACCTCCTGGAATGGCTCCCTGTTCCTCATCCTCTGAACTCCTCTCTTTTGGTTCTTGGTAAAAATTCCAGAAGGGCACCATTGTGGTTGCATATGTTTGGGCTCTACTGGTGAATCATCCTCATCATTATTTTGCTGGATCGGCCCAAGTCTCTCGTGAACTGACAACTTTCTCTGAATCGGCCGATGCATACTTGCACTATATCAGCTTGGTCGTTGAACAAACTGTGCATCAGAATCACTACACCCGGGACAATCTTCAATGGATGGCAGTCTCATACCTTCATTCCAGCAGAATCTAAAAAATTCACAGCTCCAATGGGGATCAAAATATTTCTGATCAACATGGCAATATGACTCCTCTTCCCTCTGGCGCCTTTTTTGATACTTGTTGATCATACCAGCCGATCTGATGTTTCTGGTGTAACTTTTACCTCCATCGGCTGAAATCCGGTTAAACCCAGAGTGCACCATGTTTACTGGAAAAGGATGCCCATCTATCTTCATCGGCCTCTTGGATTCATCGATCTTGATCTTGCCTTGTTCTATAGCCGATTGGATCTGTTGCCTAAAAATTTTGCAATCATTGGTGCTGTGAGTCCCTGTGTTATGCCATTTACAATATTTCCTCCTCTTCAGCTCTTCAGCCGATGGGATAACATGTCCTGCCGGCAATTGAATATTTTTTCCTGAAGAAGAAGATCAAACATTTTGTCGGCCTTAGTGATATAAAAATCAAATCTTTCTTCTTTTCCCGAATTCTTGACACATTGGTAGACCACAGTCTTCTTGTTTCTAGCCCACTCGGCTGCATTGACTTCTGGATCGTCCTCTTCGGAATCAGAATCATAGCTGTAAACATTATTGACATTGTTGGCCTTCTTGATGAATTTTCTAGCTTCTTGGAATCTTGTTTCATGAGCCGATACCTTCTGAGCTAGATGAGCTAAACTTTCAAAGTCTTGAGCCGAAAATATTTGCTTTATCGGCGCCAACAAACCCTGGAAGGCCAAATCGGCTAATTGGGAATCTGTCAAAGCTAGAGTATAGCACATGTTCCTCACATCTCTGAATCGTTGGATATAATCCAGGACTCATTCATCTGATTTCTGCTTGATGGCTGTGAGGTCTGACAATTTCATCTCTTGTACTCCACTGAAAAAGTATTTATGAAACTGCTTCTCCAGATCGGCCTAACTTCTGATGGAATTGTAAGGAAGAGATGAAAACCAAGTAAATGCCGATCCAGATAAAGAGAGTGGAAACAATCTAACTCTGAGGGCTTCTGTAGCCGATGCTTCACCACATTAAGCTAGAAATCGGCTAACATGCTCATAAGTAGATACATTATCTTGTCGTGAGAATTTGGAGAAATCTGGCACCTTGTATCGGTTTGGCAGCGGTACCCGGTCAAAGAATTCCGGGTATGAATGCCGATACATGTTGCCATTGTCCTTCGGTTTAAGTCCAAACTGTTCCCTCATGACATCAGCGATCATATCGGCCCACGGCTGATGTGGTGTTGCTCCACCATATTGCTGTTGAATTGGATCTATCTGGCTGTATTGGACCGGCTGAGGTCGTGGAGAATGAGGCTGATAGATATAACTGAAGTTAGCCGATATGCCTTGAGGTGGTACATATTGGAGTTGTTCTGTACAGTACTGCTGGCTTATCGGCTGAGTAATTCCAATCGGCTGTTGTGGAACCGAAGGAATTTGACATGATGTGTCGATACCTGGCGGTTTTGGATTAAGAATACTCATTAATTGCTCTGGCGTCAACTGAGTTGATGCTTGCCCCCCAGTGATCGGCTGTGTCCTTGTTAAGATTGTTGGAATGTTTATGCTAGAATAAGGAGCCGATGGAGCCTGGGTTTGAAGTCTTTGCTGATTCCGTTGATTCCTGCCAATTTCTGTCTTCAAGGTCCTGTATCCTAGGAACGTATCATCTGGTAAATATATGGGTCTTTTAGCTTTCTCTTCAGCTATTATCCCGTCGACTACTGACTTGATCATATTTGTCAAAGTATTGACAAGCACTCCGGACTGGTTGACTAGGGCATGATGTACAGCCGAATCGATGCGATCTTGTAATGTGTGGAGTTCCTCATCATTTGATTCGACCTTGGGCTACTTATCATTTTCTTCTCCTGTCCCGGATGTACTTGGATCTTGTTTCACGATCGTCGGCAACTCAACTTTGGTTCTTTGAATGACTGTGCCTTGTCGGGTCACCGTGAACGAATACAGATATTGTTTTTGAAGTTGATCCAGCATCTGTCTCATCTCTTCTCTCTGCTCATCGCTCAATTGTTTGATCGTGATTGGCAGGATGTTCTCTTCTGAGATGTCGGTGGTGTTTGGAGACATGATGACACTTAGTCCCACTAGGCGTGCCAAAAGCGTGTTGATGCAAAAAACACACACTGGCCTGAGAGATTTGCTTTACTCTAGTGCAGGTCCGAAATTAGTTCTTTAGGTTCGAGGGTGTGCCAGTTGATTTGATCCTGCAATCAACAAGAAAAATATGCAAAGAATATTAGTAAACGATATGCCGATGAAGAATATTAGTAAACGATAGTCCATCGGCCAGTTAGCCGATTTCATATCGTATGATTACCTAGCCGATGCAATAAAGCATGAATCGGCTGTAAGGTATAGTCAAAGATAGAACTAACCCTAAAACTAATATATCGGCTGTAAATATCAGTGTTACATAATTAATATATCGATATTACTTTAGAAAGAAGCAATTGGGATAGATCGGACTGAACCGAGACTGTATAAATTGCCCAAGTCTAATGTAACATGAAATAATGATTATGTAGACTCATGTCATAGCCGATATCTAGATTTAAGTATGTATCGGCTATAGCTCCGATACAACCTTATACTATGATATTTCTCTAGAAATAAATATATTTAACTATAACCAATTAGATCGGTATCAAGTTCAATATATTTATATTAGATTAGATCTAGATATAAGAGGCAGATATAGAACATTAAACAAATCATAAAACAACGTAAAACATCTATACCAGGTAAGATCGGCTGAAACCCCGATACTGTCCTTATTAACAACCATAAAACAAGCTAGATATCATGATTCCAAATACGACTCAATAGGTTGGACTTAACCAATGCAGCATTAAGTATAAAGAGAAGCATGACATCTAGAAAATCAAGCCGATGGTTGACTTTCTAGGATGGTAGATACATTATATAGTCTAAACCAACTAAGTAATCTAGCCGATATCCATGAAACCCTAAAAAGAATCTAGCCGATGCAAGCAGATTGCATTGTCGATCTAAATTATATAACATATATGATAACTCGGAAGTTTACAAAATAGAACTAGAGTGTCATAAAGATGTAAGCACTAGTCCTGATAATGCAAACCGCCATGACAAGATATACCTTTTCGTCGAAGATTAAACTGATGCAGCACGACTCGAAAGCACAAACTTGTCGAAAAGTAGAAAACAAAGGTGGCGATGCGCCGAGATTGATTGAACGTCTGTTTTTCTTATTTACATGATGTCGGGATTATATTTATACCTGAAAATACAAACATTGTCCATCACGGACACGACTCATATTAACCTAATACAAATCCAACTAACGAACAAGTCCTTTAGGCGGACTCTTACCGTGATAATCTATAAGGAATTTACATAAAATATCCTAATTAATAGTTACAATTGCCTCCTCAGGACTCTATCCATACACGGCAATCCGTATGAAGCACCTTAACTCAACCCGATGACGTGTACTGAGTCGTGTTTCCAAAATCGGCTAAATCGGCTAACCCTGTCCGACTCTGACTCTGCCGATCCTGTCCGCAGCCGATTCGGACTATAGCCGATTTTCACTCTGTTTCCGATACGATCTAATCTCTTGGATTTTCTTTGATTCTATCCTCATCTCCGATACTTGAATTACCATATTTGGTCGTCAACAGAAACTTATAAAGGTGAAATATTAACCGAAACTTATAATAGATCATTTGGCTTGTTTAGATTATTTGAGCACATTTAGAAAACAAATCATGAAGAAATCAGAATATTTTCTCTAATTAAAGGCACTCAAATTTTTATGCAGTGGCTCAGACTGTTCTTATTTTAGTTAGTTATGCTTGCTTATGTAGTTTACGTTTAATTTAACTATACATGTTTCAAAACATGTCATGGTGCGATCTATGTTGTTGAAATATTTATTTTTATTTTGGCAAATTCAATATGTAATTTTTATTTCGATACTATTGATTTAATTTAGTTATGCATGTTTCTAGAATGATTCATAATGACATAATATTTATTTTCAAATTTTTAAGATATTTAGATGGAGTGCAAATGTAGGGATGGACCAGCATATGTATCTTACATTGTTAGTTTAATTATAAAGAGAGAACAGTTAGATAGAAATCGGACGGGTACCTTATGAAAAATTATAGTTGTTTCAACATTGATTGTTTCTCATCTATTGTAGTAGCTAAAAAATAAGGAAGTGGAGGGCAATGATGTCTTCATGTGAGAGGGAGGAGGAGGTGGAGGGACTTTATTTTTCTAGATACTTTAAGTGAAAACATATTATAAAATGTTTCATTTTTTCTCGGAAATTCTTTTGCTTTTGTTGTTTTTAAGACATTTTAAGACATGACATGTGTCGACTTAAGGTTTCTAAAATAGATATAATTGATGAAAATAATGAATCCACCGATTAAGTTGAATTGTTTTCTAATTTTTAAGACGTGATACATGGTTACATGTAAGTGTTATATGGGATGTTTAATCAATTTTTATTATGTAGACTAATTTATGACATAGTGTTTTGAGGCTGTGGTTAATCAGATCAATCTAATCTAACAGTGGACGGCCTGGTTGTTCTCTTTCCATGAGATAAATCCAATAGCCGAAAATAACAGATCATCAAGTGAAAATCAAGGATGAGATGTTTGCTTTTTATCATAATTTATATGATTTTTTAATTTATCAGAGTGTCATGTGATGTCTTAGGAACGTATGTTGGGTACCACGTGACGGTTTAGAAGTGTTTGTAAGAAGTTTAATGGACTTTTATATAAAGTCACGTGTTTGTGCAACTATATTACCTCGCCTCTATTAAATTTACAATAATAATGAACAATGTACATATGTGTTCGTAGAACATTTTTGCACTGTAGGTATAACTTTTTTTTCTGTAATTAACAAAATAATTTATCATATATATTGGTGCGACGTTGGTATATCTAATCATTCTTTGTCATGACATTAGCGCAGAGTGAGGTTCGGATGATTATATTTAGAAAATGAGAGATTTAACGAACTAAATTGATGTAAGTAGAAATTGATGGTCGAATGTTTTATTTTTTGGATTTTCTCTAATTTAAAAGAGTATGTAGTTATTTAGAAATATTTATATGATGTTTAGCATTATAGAGAAAGAGCTTGCTAGATGTAGTAGGTTGATGTCTATCTATGGATTTTTTAGGCCCATAAAGAAAAAAATTATAATTTTAATTATCATGGAAATAAAAAAGAAAGTAATGGATGAACGGTAGGTTAGGTATATGCGTGAGAACGCCACACAGAGGCATGGATGCGGGGAAAAGGGAATAAATTACTCATGAATAATATCGTTTCTTACAAGATCTGAAATAAAAGTGCAGCTACTATTAAAAAATAATAGATGCACAATGGAGATACGAATATAACGTGGAAAACCCTTGCGGAAAAAACCACGAGCGCCGACCGGCAATAATCGAGTTGATTACAAACGTAGGAAATAACAAAGATACCTACTAGAAAATGACATGAAATCCTATTATAAAACTAATCCGAACATACTGTAGACCTAAATTCAGATCACATATTTAACAATCTCCACCTTGAGACGAATTTCCTCTTAAAGCATATAAAACATCAATCACAAAAAAATACCTCATGTACGTAAAATCACTGCGTGCCAAATAGTCTCTAGGACTATACTGTAACACCGATCGAGGTTAAGCAAAGCTCAACTTAATTGCAGGAATTGGCTTTGTCAATATATCAGCTGGATTATCACGAGTACTTATCTTGCATACTTTGACATCACCTTCAACAATCACACCTCGAATAAAGTGATATCTCACATCAATGTGCTTTGTTCTCTCATGGAACATCTCCTTTTGTAAGACGCATTGCACTTTAACTATCACAAAATATATCAATGCAAGACGTAACTCTACAAAGATAAATGTACAAACCTCTAAGACAAATAGCTTCTTTACAAGTTTCAGAAATAGTCATATACTCTGCTTCAGTAGTAGACAAATAGCTTCATCCAACTAACAGCACATCCTCTAATAGCGAAAACATAACCTGTGAGCGATCTTCTCCTATCCAAATATCTATCAAAATTAGAATCCACATAACCAACAAGTCCATCTCGATCTCCCAAACTGCAAACAAGTATTAGAGGTATTACGTAGGTATCTGAAAATCCACTGAACAACTTTCCAATGCTCTTTGTCAGGATTAAGTATGTATCTACTGACAACACTCAATGCATGTGATAAGTCAGGACGAGAACATACCATAGCATATATAAGTAAACTAACTGCACTTGAATATGAAATTCTAGACATGCACTCGACATCATAATCTGACTGTGGATATAAATGTGATGATAATCTGAAATGTGCAGTTAAAGGAATACTCACTGGTTTTGCCTCATACATATTGAAATGACGAAGAACTTTTTCAATATAACCTTTCTGACGAAGAAATAACTTGTCAGACTTTCTCTAGTAATTTCCATACCGAGAATTTTCTTCGCTGCACCCAAATTCTTCATCTCAAATTCACTCCTCAATCGTGCCTTCAACTTTGCTATTTCTGTTATCTTTTGCAGCAATCAACATATCATCGACATAAAAAACCAAATATATAGCTGAACCATTAACAACTTTGAGATAAACACAACTATCATAATTGGATCTTCTAAACTTCTAAGGAAGCATGAAAGAATCAAATATCTTATACCACTTTCTAGGTGACTGCTTCAACTCATAAAGAGATTTGTTTAACCTATAGACTAGGTTTTCTTTTCTAGGTACACCAAAACCTTCAGGTTGCTCCGTACAAATACCCTCTTCTAACTCCCCATGTAAAAATGCAGTTTAAACATTCATTTGCTCTAGTTCATAATCATGCATTACAACAATACTGAGTAAAATGCGAATTGAACTATGCTTCACAACAGGGGAAAAAACATCATTGAAATCAATACGTGGAATGTTACTATATCCTTTAGTAACTAACCTCACTTTGTATCTTGCCTCATCAGTTAGAGATATACATTCCTTTATTTTGAAGATCCACTTGCAACGGATAGATTTCTTCTCCATTAGCAACTTCACCAATTCCCAAGTACGATTATTTTCAAGTGACTCCATCTCATCATGCATAACAGTTATCCATCTATTGCAATCATCAGAATCAATAGCCTTAGAATATGAAGAAGGTTCTGCATTACCTTCAAATTCCTATGCCACACTCAAAGCATAAGCATCTATATTCGCTTCTTCGATATATCTTCGAGGAGGTTTGATATTTCTTTTGAGATTATCTTCTGCAATAGAATATTTTGGAGACTACTCAACGGTAGAAGAATCTGAATCTTCAATAAAAGGCGCATCTTGGTTAATAGCAGCATCATCCTTTTCTGGTGCATGCCCTGAACTGATCAAGTGCTCCACCTGCACACTTGCTTTCTGCTGACTCTCGACAGGAACATTAGTAGAAGGTTTGTCATGTAACATAACTGATTCATGGAAGACAACTTATAGCCTTTCACACCAGGCGGAGAACCAAGAAAAATGCAATTAATAGATCTAGACTCCAATTTACCATTAACAACATGAGCATAAGCAGTACAACCAAATACTCTTAAGTCTGAATAATTTGCTGGGTAACCAGACTATAGCTCAACTGGAGTCTTCTTATCAATGGCATAACCGGGTGACTGATTAATAAGATAACAAGCAGTGGAAACGGCTTTCGCCCAAAACTGTTTAGACAAACTTGCTTTAGACAATATACAACGGGCCTTTGATATAATTGTCATGTTCATACGCTCAGCTACGCTGTTGTATTGAGGTGTATGAGGAACGGTGTAGTGACGTACAATGCCTTCGGACTTGCAATATGATTTAAATATCTTAGAATAAAATCCATCCCATTGTCAGTACGAAGTATTTTCACCTTCCTTTCAGTTTGTCTTTCAATCATAGTCTTCCATTCTTTAAACACATCAAAAGCTAAATATTTGTGCTTCAAGAAATAAGACCAAACATTTTGCAAAAAATAATCAACAATACTCATCAGATAACGAGCACCTTCAAAAGATGTCTTACGAGGAGGGATTCATAAATCAAAATGCACATAATCAAGAATACCTTCTGTGGTATGTGTAGATGTGTTGAACTTCACCCTCTTATGCTTGCCAAAGATGCAATGCTCACAAAATTTGAACTTCCCGATGTCTTGTCCATCTAGCAATCCTTGCTTGCTCAATTCTGCCAAACCAATTTCACTTATATGCCCAAGACGCATATGCCAAAGATTAGTAGCATCAAAATTAGATAATGAATCTAAAACTGCAGCAACATTACCTAATATAGTTGTACCTCGCAGATGGTACAGGTCGGTAGTTTTAATATCAGCTCTCATCACAACAAGAGATCCTTTGGTTACCTTCAAAATTCTGTGTCCACCGGAATATTTCTACCCTTTGTGATCAAGAGTACATAAGGAGATGGAACTCCTTTACAAATTTTGAATATGCCGCACATCTGATAATGTTATGATACAACCATCAAACATCTTGATATGTATTGTTCCAATACCTGCAACCTTGCATGGCGTATTATCACCCATCAAAACAGTACCACCTGGCACAGCTTCATAGGTGGCAAACCAATCCCTACTCGAGCACATATGATAGGTGCATGCAGTATCAAGAATCCACTGGTCACTAGTTTGTGCACAACCAGCATAAGCAACAAGCAATTTTGCACCAGATTTATCATCAGTTACAACTGCGGCTTTACCTTCCTCTTCTTTATTACCTTTCGGTTTATAACTTCCGGTTCTCCAGCATAAGCAACAAGCAATTTTGCACCAGGTTTATCATCGGTTACAACTGCGGCTTTATTTTCCTCTTCTTTATTACCTTTCGGTTTATAACTTATGGTTCTCTTGTCTTTGTTTTGTCGTTTCCAACACTCAGAGATATCATGTCCATCTCTCTTGCAGTATTTGCATGACTTATACCTGCCACTGGACTTTGATCTTCCACGGTAGCTAGTTGAACTTTGATCTCTTAACTGGTTCTTTGTGTTCTTCTCTTGTTACCTGCCCCGAACAACTAAGCCTTCTGCTTGTGAACTTGAACCTTCAGATGGTACTATCTTCTTCATCTTTTCTTCATTATGCAAAGCATCATAAACTTCTTTCAAAGTTAGAGTATCATGGCATAAAGGATAGTATCCTTGAAGTTTGCATATGAGCTAGGCAATGAACATAATAGAATAAGGTCTAAATCCTCTTCATCATACTTTACCTGCATAGACTCAAGGTCAGCAACAATTTCCTTTAAAGTGGAGAGATGATCCAGCACAGACTCACCATCTTGCAACTTGTGCAAAAATAACTTTTGCTTCAGGTGCATCTTACTGGTCAGATCCTTAGTAATGCATATCTGTTCCAGTTTCAATCACAGCCCACTGGCTGTCTTCTCCTTAAGCATCTCCTACAAAATATTGTTAGATAGATGAAGATGAATATATGACATAGCCTTACGATCCCTTTTCTTCTCATCATAAGACCAATCCATAGTCCTCTTGTCAAATCCAAATAGTGCATCATCGAGATCTTGCTGTGCAAGAATGACTCGCATCTTCACTTGCCATAGTGAGAATCTTGTCTCTCAGTACAGGAGCGGTAGATCATACTTCAAACTCACCATGGGAATTAATACTGAATTTGTTGGTAATAAATTAGGGTAAACCTAACAGAAACGCGAATCTCTGGGTGCACTTCTCGTGTGCACGTAGAGTAGATCTGGAAACCTCCTGGTACACAAGCTTGTGTGCGTGTAGCAATTTCCTCAAAAATTCACCACTGTACGGGAGACAGAGCAGCATATGGCTTGCTGCTGAGTTTTCTCCTCTCGATGGAGTGCTGCTGCTTGTCGCCTCTGGCTGCTCTTTTTTTTTTGTCACGAAGACGTGGAGGGGTGGCAGAGACTCCGCGTCGGACGTTGCATACGATGTCGGGAGATGCCGCCTGCTCCAAATCGATCTCGCCTGTTTTGATGAACCAACAAAACAAAACCAGCGGCTGCGTGGTAATAGATTGATCTCCAATGCTCTGATATCACTTGTTACAAAAATAGATACATAACGGAGACACAAATTTAACGTGGAAAACCCTTGCGGGAAAAAACCACGGGCACCGACCGGCAATGATCACTATTGAGGAGTTGATTACAAATGTTGGGAATAACAATGGGAACGTCACCCTTTTCTGTACGGCTTACAAGAGTATATATAGAGGATATAAGAAAAGACACCTAATAAGAAACGATATGGGATTCTATTAGGAAACTAATCCGAACATATAGTAGGCTTAAATTCGGATCACATATTTAACAGCTACTTCCACACAGAACCTAGAAAAGTTTTTGCATCAACCCTTATTAGCAAGAGAATGACTGTGACCATATTTTGGTCTCGATGAACTTTCCTGAGCAAAAATCCCCTGCTTCCAGATAGGAGATCCCTAATCTCCCTAACAAGATAAGCTAGCTCAGAAATCTCTGTTTCTCATTTGATTGTGCCAACTGCACCACAATCAGACAGTCTATTTCCACTAAGATTAGTCTGAGTGTCCAAAGGAGATCCAGAGATATCCCCTCTGTAAGGGCTAGGAGGTCCGCTTCAAGAGGGCTACTGCATCGGTTCAAAGATTTGTAGGAGGCAAAAATAACCGACCCATCCTAGTTCCTCATAACAGCACCAATTCCCCCTTTAAATGCTGACAATCAAAGGGACCATCAACATTCACCTTCATCCATCCTGCTTGCGGCCTTTCCCATCTCTTCTTACTGACAGAATTGGACCCTTTTAGTCCTTTGAACTTCCCTTGGTTGGAAGAGGCTATAGATTTCCCTTTCTTTGAAACAACAGGGGATTGTTGTCGGATGTTGAACAATGAACTGATGTAGCTCTCTAAGAATCGTTTGGATGATTCAATACGGGGAGGTACTTTGCCATGGACAATTTCATTACGGATATGCCAATTACGCCACATAATCATTAGGAAAAACACCCGCTCATCCTCAGAAAGTATGGCCTGATGATCAAACAGCCAGGTGGAGTCCGATCTCCCCTCAATAGGTAAAACTGAGATATTCCCTGCATCATGCATGGCTGGCCCCTGGGGACATTGGCATAGAGCATGCGTGGTGTCTTCATTTGCTGTTCCATATGTTGGGATACGCGTAGGCTACGATAGCATAAAACAAAATTTTTCTACCGCGTAAACCAGGAACCATGCAAGTATGAGATCATAGATCGTTACCACTCGACGCGCTGTGCAGCGGAAGTATGCGCTAAGGAGCCGAAGGAATCCTCGCGATGTAGCGCGCGCCGATGTAGAGGAAGTAGTCGATCGCAGTTGCTTGACCTTCTCCTCCTCGTGCGTTCTTCTCGCCGTGCTCCCACGCCGATCAGCACCGCAGGACAGCGGCGCCTCCACCGGTATCCACACGTCCAGGGAAGGAACACCACGCGCAGATGTGCTAGCACCCGCGCGCGGCTAGGGTTTGCTCGTGGAGGGAAGTCGCGGCTAGGGTTTCACGTGGCGTGATTTGTTTTAATCCCGCCGGCCACACCCCCTCATGTATATATAGGGACCAAGTCCGGGACTCCAAGGCCCATAGGAGTCCTACTCGGATCCCTATCCGAAATTGAGCGCATAATGGATCTCCATCCAATCCCTTCATTCCGGCCCCTTTAAGCGTGCGACCCTGTAGGTTCATGCACACTCGGGTGCAACCCGAAAACTCCTTTTCGGTCCACGTGTCAACAGCGGCCCCTAGCAGAACGTATTGACCCACCGAGCATACATAAAGATCATATCGGCTGAACCTTTAGTGTTTACTTGTATGAATCCCTTTGCCTCACGATATCGATTAAGCTCAAGGCTAGATATGTGCCATCCTCTAATAGCTCAATCATTCACTCGATCCTGTGATAGATTATATAACCTGCGATTGACTCCTCAATCACTTTTGGCATGGCCATGCACTTCCATAATCTATAACGTCGAGGGGCCCAGAGATATCTCTCCATAGGAGGGACAAATCCCATCTTGATTATTCATATCCCACTACATGTTTCATAACACACCCGAAGACTACTTTTATAACTATCCAGTTACGGAATAGCGTTTAGCAGTCCCTAAGTAAGTCACTACACATGTTGGAAACCATGATAATCTCAGGTCTAAGAATTCTATACCAACACTAATCGAGACCACTGATGGCACTACACAAATAGTTCTTGCAGTGTCTCATGTCGGGTCTATCCAACAACATGTTCCCCAACATGTGTCCACATTATCAATTTGGTATCTCCATACCATGATCCATGAGACATGATCATCAATCAATACATGTGCTGATCATTTAACCATATTTGTTCCACATATGATATTTGATCAGGGATCCTTTAGAAATAGCAACATATAATATAAAGAGTCTCATAAATGAATCACATATTCATTAACCAATAATGAGTTATCTATTTCAAGGAACAATATCAGATAAATATGTAAACATAGTATGTGATACAATCATCTCTATGATTGCCTCTAGGACATATCACTAACACCATAGATAGAGCAGATAGCATTTGATTCAAGAGTTCTTTTGAACTTATTTTCCTTTGTTGCCAGGCAGTTAACTGCAACCTTCCAAGCAAAAATTTTGACCTTCTAGGGAACAATGTTCTTCCAAATGAGATCCCACGACTTGGTAGAGTTCTCCCTTGAGGAACCTGAACTCTCTGCCCCGTTCATCAGCTTCAGAGCCCAGCTCTATGCACTTCTTACTGAGAACCTACCATGCTGGTCCAGATGCAAGGCTACAAAGTCCCCTTCTTCCCAAGATGGTAACCTGATTCTCAGAATAATATAAGCATCAAGCGATAAGAAATATTGGTTGATTTTCTACACATCCCAGGAACCAACTTCAGTAATTAAGTCAGAAACCCACTTGAGTCAGCAGTTACCCTGCCTAGAAATGAGCCTCGTCGAAAAATCCCTTGGCAACCAGGGATCACGCCAAATACGCACCGATCTACCATTACCGACCCTCCATATGATCCCTTCTTTCAACAGAGACGGACAGAATTTGATTGCTTTCCAGCCAGGTGAGGCATTGCCACCAAAACTTGTATCAACTAAGGAGCCATTTGGATAATATTTAGCTTTAAGAACTTTAGTGCAGAGACTGTCCGGATTCACTATTAATCTCCAAGCCTGTCTTGCAAGAAGAGCTTGATTAAACAGTTTGAAATCCTTGAACCCCAGGCCACCTTGGTTATTTGGTTTGGTCAAACAATCCCAGGATCTCCAATGAGTCTTCCTTCTTCCATTATCTGCCCCTCACCAAAAATTCCTTGACAGTTTGGTCAGGTCTTCAGAAACCGAGTCAGGCAATTTAAATATACCCATAACATACACAGGGATTGCCTATAGGACAGCTTTGATCAGAACTTCTTTACCACCGCTGGAGAGTAGGTTTTCTCCCCATTTTATTACCCTTTTGCAAATCTTTTCTTGAAGACTCTGAAATTTGCCTCTATTCATCCATCCCTAAGGAGTTGGAAACCCCAAATACTTATCCTCAAACGAAGTACTCGTGATTTGTAGAGAGTGTTCGGTGTCGTCTCTGATTGAAGCTGGTAAAGATTCTTCAACATTATGGAAGATGTTGCTGGATTAATCAACTGACCTATGGCTGAAGCATAACTGGCTAGGACCTCCTTGATCGCCCGTGCTTGCTGAACTTCGGCCTTGAAGAAGAAGAGTGTATCATCCGCAAACAAAAGATGCGAGATACCAGGGGCGCGGCGACAGACATGCACCGGTGAAATTTCTCCTTGTGTTACCTTTTCTGCCAAAAGCAAGGAACAAGAAGGGGGACAGCCGGACAAGGGACCCCCTGCCTCAACCCACGTGAAGGAGCAAATAAAGAGAGAAGGGTTCTATTAAATTTGACCGAATAACTCACCATGGTTATGCACTCCATTATCCAGCTAACCCACCATTGAGAAAAATCCAACTTGTACATAGCCTGCTCCAAAAACTTCCAGTCCACACGATCGTAAGCCTTAGATAAATCCAACTTGTATGCACATGCAGCACTGCCTGGCCTCCTATTCTTTTGAATGAAGTGGAAACATTCAAACGCAAGAAGAGCATTGTCAGTAATCATTCAGCCTGGGACAAAAGCACTTTGGCTCGGTGACACAAGTTCATCTAACAGAGGTCTTAATCTATTCACCAAACACTTAGACACCACCTTGTAAATTATATTACAAAGGCTTATTGGTCTATAATCCTTCAACTCCATTGGCTGGTCAATTCATTTGCTCCAGCGGGCATAATTCCTGATGTGAAGAAGACCTTCACCGCCCTGACAACATCTTCTTTTAGTATGCCCCAATTGCGTTGATAGAAGCGAGCTGGGAAACCGTCGGACCCAGGCGCTTTGATAGGCCCAATCTGGAACATTGCGTTTGCAATCTCTTCTTCGGAGAATTCCTTACACAACATCTCATTCATTTCGGGGGTAACTTTTCTCTGAATAAGCCGAGTTACCTTGGAGTAATCCAGCGTAGTATCTGCAGTAAACATCTTCTTAAAATAGTCTATAGCCATTCCTTCTAATTCTGTTGTCACACTATGAACAGTGCCACTGGAATCTCTTAGTTTAGTGATCCTGTTTTTCTTTGCGCGCCAGACGGCTCTACTGTGAAAGAAGCGTGTGTTATGATCTCCTTCCTTGAGCCAATTTATACGGGAACGTTGTAGCCAGAGCATTTCCTCTCTATAGAGTAATTCATTTAGCTTGTCTGATGCATGCCTCACTGATCTATAATCAGCGTTAGACTCTATCAGGGACGCCAGCTCTCCTGCCCTTTTCAATCTCTCTACCCGCATTCTTGCACTTCCTTCTGCTCCACCCATGAAGAGCTGACATAACTTTCCCTAAGGCACGATTGATATCTTCCAGGTCATATTTTTCCCCTTAAGCTGACCATGTTTCATTGATCACCTCCGGTAATTCAGGTTCTCTTTCCCAAAATATTTCTTAGTGTAAACACTTCCATCTAACCTGCTGATCCGCATCTGCATGGAAAAGCAGCATGATGGGAACATGATCAGAACAAGGTGAAGCTAACTGTTCAACCCGTGAATCCCTGAAGAGCTCACGCCAATTATCATCAGCCACCGCTCGGTCTAACCAAACCTTTACATTATTCCACCTTTCTCTTTTATTATCATACGTGAAAAGCATCATTTTGAAGCCCATATCATATAGCTCGCAAGTTTGTAAAAAATCCCGGAAAGCTTGCATTTGTGGTTCACTTCGTTGCTTTCTAGACAAATGCTCAAGCTGCCATAGAGTTTCATTAAAATCCCCCATTACCATCCGAGGTAAATTAGAAGTCTGTTTAAGCTTAGTTAGCAAGGACCACATTCAATGTCTGTTTTCAACTCTAGGTTCTCCATACACGAAGGTAACATGCCACATAGGATCATCCAAAGATAAACGCACATACGCATCAATATATCTTTCATTCATATCTTTAATATCTATATGAACCGACTCATCCCAGAACAAAGCCAAACCACCACTCTAAGACCTAAACGATTACGCAGACGCCCCACTTTTTCTATATCTTTTGTCTAGTCTCACATAGGAACACCACCTTGGAACCTGCCTCACGAACCAAGGCACAAAGATCGCGAACTGTCGTGGTATTCCCAATTCCACGATAGTTCCAACTTAAACAACTCATTGCTCCAGGCGGAATCCCATCATAGGACCCCACCAAGTTTACCAGCAGCCCCCTGGCTGGTAGCTTCCAAATCCCCCTGATCAGTCCTTCCTGTGTCAAACTTCTTGAACCTTTTTAGTTCTCTCCCATGGTGACCGAGCTCAGCTTCAGACTTCTAGGAGTATCCTCAATCGACCCATCACCAAAAGAAGCAGGTTGGTGCAGGTTAGCCATCACCGGTATCAAGCCCCCCTTTAGACTTGTCTCTGATTCTGAATTCATCCTGCTGCTGCTGCTCTTGGAGGTTGGTTTCCCACCCTCTGCTCATCCTGCTGCCTCTGACGTATCCCCCTGTTACATGCAGTTTAGTTGTTTGGTTAGCTACCTGCTCATCAACATTCACATCTCCCTCCTACTCCCTAGATTCAAAATCATCATGGGCATCCACCCTCGGGGGAAGCAATTTATCCCAAAGTTCCTCCTAAGGCCTTCTTGACGACGAAGAATTCGCACTACCGCACTCCGAAAAACTAATTTGCGAGTAGTTTTTGAGGGATGCACTGCTTTGACCCTGCTAATCTTTCTCTCACAGGATTTTAACGGGGAACACCTCCGTACACCAGAAAATTGGAACGGTATGTCATTATTTGCAATTTTTCTGTCACAGTCTTTAGCCGAATGCCCGATGAAGCCGCAGATGAAGCAGAAATAGGGATACTCTCATAGCGGACATCGAAACTTCTAACAGCCTCAACACCCACCTTGGGCTTTCATCTTGATTGCTGTCGAAACTAGATTTCGGCAATATAAAAAAGGGTGGCTATCAAGCTAGAAAAGTAGATGGGTTATGAGACAAAGGATTTAGACAGGTTTAGGCCTTCACGAAGAAGTAATACCCTACTCCTGTTTCGGGGTTTTGCCTCCGAGTTGTGTATTGATCTTATGAAAAGCTTATGTCCTCAAGGGGTCCCCTATCCTCCTTATATACCCGGAAGATAGATGTTTACAAGATGAGATCTAGTCCGACACGGTTAGATCTTCATAATCGGTATACAATCTTATCATACTAGGTATCCGGGCTTTATCTTGGCGTACAAGGCAATACCATACCCGAATCCTAGTACTACTCATATTCTATTTACATGACATATCCCTATATTCAGTCGGATATTCCATATCTGTGGGTATATGGGTACCATAATATCCACAGTAGCCCCTGAGACCTTTACAGTCGACGATATAATCTTCACTTAAATAATAAATCATCAACTTCAAGTACTTCAATTATCCCTGCCATAATCTCCTGGGCGCCAAATCCAAATCACGCGACTGTGAAGGGCTGAAAATCTCGAAAAATATCTCCAGGTGCATCGACTAGATGCACCTAATTAGGTGTAGCCCCCGATATGTGCTTAGTTAGAAAAACTAAACATATAGTCAGAAGTAATAAAAACATACCACCAAGTATTTTATTAGCCACCTAAGCAGCAAAAAATGATAAACAATCCTTTATCTGGAAAATATAAAGCATATGTGGTATATAATCCGAGTAAATAAAACTCATGGAAGATTTACCAACTGCTCAAAATGACCATAATATATCATCAGCCTAAGCCAAAATATAGGTCGAAGAATATTCACTTACGTGATAAATTGTACACTTACGTGCACATTTTTAAAGAAAATAAGGCATATATAGTAGAAATCTTTTATAAGATTCTCCAATCGCCTTTTAATGATTAAAAACCAAAGCAAATAATACTTGGTTAATTTAATATATTCACTGACGTGCAATGTCTGCACTATTTGCTCTCCGAAGAGATTAAATCGCAACAGTGCTAATATTGTTGATATATTCTTTCCTGCTCATCACATGCAAAGATTAAGCCCCTAAGGACATATACCAGACTTTCCAAATCTTGCAGCTACAATTAAGCCACAATCCACGGCCCATTTAGCGCACCATACGCAATCTGACCGTTATAGGAATCGCCGCTTCATCTTCTTCGTCTTCTTCACTCAAATTCCCCAAACCGCGCACAGTACTGGCGATTTAGGGTTTCCAATCCACACGCACTCAAGCTCCAATCCTTAATCCCATGCATCAAACTTTCTTGCGGTTCACCTCCAGCACAAACTCCCCTTCATCACCCCCATAAAAACCCTAACATTCTGCCCAAATTCAAACCATACTCATGGCCGAAGAGAGAGAAATCCCTTTTGAGCAGTGGGCAAGGTCCGATGTGAAGGAATCAACCTTGCTAGAAATGGTGAAGGACGAAGTCCTGCCTGCAAAAGAGATCATTGGATGGCGCCCGGCATACGGCGAGGAGTTTCCAACCCCCGACACCGGTGAAATCGTGGTATTCACTTCATTATTCTATTCTGGCTTTGCTCTTCCAGCATCTTCTTTCTTCCGTGGTCTCCTTGCATTTTATAAAATCCAAATCTACCACCTGAATCCCAATTCTATTCTCCACATTGCTAATTTTATCCACCTCTGCGAAGCCTTTCTAGGTATTCAACCACATTTTGCTTTATTCCGCTGCCGCTTCTATCTCAAACCCCAGCCCGACAAAAACAATCCCTGTGTAGTCGGCGGGTCTGGGTTCCAACTACGAGGAACTCTGACACCGAACTTCCAACAAAGGATTGCACTCGAACTGGTTTTATATTTCAAATCCTTCCCCCAGTCTTCCCGAGTTCGTCGGTCTTCCACCCATCCCCCAGGAAAACTGGAAAAATTTCCCAGACGGCACCGAGCTGGCCCAAGCCAATGAATTGCTTCTCCGACTGGTAGAAATCAAACAACAGGGCTTGCAAGGGGAACAAATCACTCGGCACTTCATCAAGTGCCGACTAGCCCCAATCAAGGAGAGGAGCAAGCCGGCTTATGAGTACGAGGGGCAGTCAGATCCCAACCGTGAAGACCCGGATTCGATCGACTACAAAGTCATGTGCAACCGGATGTACAAAATGTTTTCATCTGGGATTTCGGTCGACTACAGCCACAAGCTGCCCGTGACTCCATATGGCCTGATACGGCCCCCTCCTGAGGTAAAAATCTGCCACACTGTTATTTGTTTATTCCCAATATTTCTGTAACTTTATCTCCACTGATTCATCCCATTGAATAGGACAACAAACGATTTTCCTCAAACCCTCCAGCTCCTGCCCATGAAGAAACTGCTCCTAAAAAGTCTCACCCGACTGGTGGCCCAAAGGTCAGCCCAGTCGGAAAAAGTAAACGAGCCGTTGAAGAGAACATTCCCAAGCAAAAGCTGAAGAAGAGGAAAATTGTCTGCAGCGACTTGGAAGATGAGCAAACCGAGTCGCAAACGAGCGACAAGCCGGCTCAAGCCAAGTCTCCAGCTGGTCGACCCGCGCCCAAAATCCGAAGATCAACAAGGTAATACTTTTGCTATAATTGCATCATTGCTGATTTCTCAGGAAATACTCATATAATTGAGATCTATCAATCTTCAGAAAACCCCAAGATATTGATTTGGGTAAGAAAGGTGATGTGCCGCCTGTTGATACGCCAAGCGAGCCACAGCCTGAACCCCAAGTTTATAGCAAGTCAGGGAAAACGATAAATACTGCCGAAGTCCAGCCCCCGACTGACGAACAGCCGGAGCAGGATACTAGCATCCCTGAAGCCGATGCTCCAACAAGGAATCAACAAGAAAAGGATGACATCCCAACTGGTAAACAAGCAACGCCTGCCGAGTCAGCCGAGGTAGATCCAAAGAACCCTAACCAAGATCCGGCTGCTGCAGAGACAAGTACACCAGTTGATCCAGTCGGGAAGCCCGAAGAAACTTCCAAGAAGAGTTCCAAAATCATCTCTGGAATGCCGCACAACGGAGCTTTAACTTGATCCATCTATTATATCTCTGTGCTCTGACATCTTGCAAACTAGGCTCATTGATTGATGATAAAGAAGAAGAAATCCCAAGAATCAAGGCAGTCGAGGATTCTTTTCCTCCGACTAAACTCCAATGGAGGGATCGGGACGGTGTTCTTCAAGGTATCATAATCAATCGCCAGCATGAGAACGAGGAGCTCACATTGCTGAAGAAGCATCTGACTGAATCTACCCGTCTCATGAATGTAAGTATAACTCGTACTCAACTGTCATATTTCGACTGTGTTGCTTATATGATGCATTATCCAGAGAATCCACATGAGAAACGAGGCCAAAACAAGCGCCTTAGAAAAACTTGTGCCTCACCTCGAGAGCCGCGAACAAGTTCAAGCTGAGCTAGCCAGGACCCATGAAGATGCCCAATCGAAGGAAAGAATACTAAAAGACCAGATCAATGAACTTATGGAAGCCAGCTTCACCCATAGGTGTACAATCGGAGGTAAGAATCCTTCTGTTGTAGTCTTACTGTGAATCCATTCCATAAACTTGATCAAGCTGTCTTTTGTTTCTCAACCCATGCTTCAAAGATAGAATCCCTAGCTGCTCAAGTGAAGGAACTCGAGAAAATCAATACTCAGTTGACAGCTGACAAACTTGAAGCTGAAAACGCCCTCGAAGGTATGTTGGCAACTTTAAAAATTAGTACGGAACAAAGCCATATTACTTAGAAACTATTATGTCTTTCATAAATGTAGAACACAAGGTCAAAACCAAGGCCCAATTTGAAGTGTTCACCGAAAAGGTCAAAAAAGCTGAGACCGTCCGGGATGATATTGCCAATGCTGCTGCCCCAGTGCTGAATGCAATTTTCCAGAATGGACTCGGGAGCAGTCAGAGAGATGCGGTCCAGATCTTTGAAGGGCTCTGCACTGCTTCAGCAAAATACTTCAATAACATCAAGGATGCTGCAATGATGGGCGCTAGTCAAGCTATGGCAATAATGAAGTCCTTATATCCCCGGATAGAAGTCGATTCAGTCGGGGATGGCTTCGCAGACGGGATATCTGACGAGCAAGCGATGGAACTGATCAATCAGGCTCAGGATTCAGCCGAGAAGCTTGCCGCAGATGTCGTAGAAAATTTCCAGTCTTAGACTTTGTAAATGTTCTGTATTAAACAGTGTACAGTATTCTTAAGTAATGTATAATAACTCATTTATGCCATGAAGTAAACCAAAGATCCAGTTTCAAATTTCTTAAAATTTTTGTCTGACTGCCCCAAGCCTAGAACTTGTTTCAATCATCGAAAAATTTTTAGTCCGTATCTGCTTGACCTAGATCCAAACAGGGTCAATGACAAGTCATAAACAGAACAAAAGAAATGCTATATTATTGTCAGTAGCCTCCGACTAACCACTCGGCTAACACAGGTGAGTGGGTAGTCTAAGGGAGAGATGTACAAAATAGCTTTTAAGCATAAAATCTTCGAAGATGCTCTATATTCCATGAGTTGTCCACCATGGATCCATCTTCACGCTTGAGTCGGTAGGCCCCTGGACGAGTGACTTCTGCTATTATAAACGGCCCTTCCCACAAGGGAGATAATTTGTGCCTACCCTTAGTCGTTTGAATCTTCCGTAGAACCATGTCTCCGACTATAAAGGCGCGTGATCTGACGTTGCGATTGTGATAGCGTCGTAGACCTTGAAGATATCTGGCCGACTGAATTAATGCTGCTTCCCTTGCTTCTTCCAGTCGGGTCAGATCATCAATCCTATCAGAGTCGTGACGTTCTTCATTGAAACTGCGGACTCGCAAGGACTCGAACTCCATCTCACTCGGCAACATGGCTTCTGCTCCATACACCAAGAAGAAAGGTGACTGGCCCATAGCCCGACTCGGGGTTGTACGTAGTGACCACAAAACTGAAGGTAACTCTTCTGTCCACCGGCTGGCATACGGACGCAGTCTGTCAAGAACTCGAGCCTTGATTCCTTGAAGTACCATGCCATTTGCACGCTCAACTTGACCATTGCTCATTGGGTGAGCGACTGAAGCGTAGCAAATTTTGATACCAAAGTCTTCGCAAAAATCCTTGAAAACGCCACCAGTGAACTGGGTTCCATTGTCTGTGATAATCCGGTTGGTACGCCAAAGCGGTGAACAATGTTGATGAAGAAGTCGCGTGCCTTGTCCGAAGTGATAGTCGCCACCGGTTTTGCTTCGATCCACTTGGAGAATTTGTCCACTGCAACAAACAGATGGGTGTATCCGCCTTGCGCCCTTTTGAACGGGCCCACCATGTCCAGTCCCAAAACCGCGAAGGGCCACGAGAGAGGAATAGTTTGTAACTCCTGGGCTGGCAAGTGGGTTTGTTTCGCGAAGAATTGACAACCTTCACATGTGCGAACAATTTTATCAGCGTCGCTGACTGCTATAGGCCAGAAAAAGTCCTGTCGATATGCCTTCCCGACTAAGGTTCTTGCTGCCGCGTGATTCCCGCATACTCCCGAGTGAATATCGTTTAAAAGTTGTATGCCGTCTTCAATGGAGATGCATCTCTGCAATATTCCCGAAGGACTTTTCTTGTATAAGTCATTCTCCACGAGGGCATAAGTCTTGGAGCGGCGATGAATTCGTTCGGCTTCGTTCTTGTCGGGAGGCAGTTCTTGATTTTTGAGGAACTTGATGAAAGGTGCCCTCCAGTCGGCGTCAAGCATTAAAACTTGTTCTTCAACTTCGTCCTTAGCAGTTGATTGATTTGAAACCGTGGGTTGATGGAGATGCTCGACGAAAACATCCGATGGGGCTGCTTCTCTTTTTGATCCAAAATTAGCCAATCGGTCGGCTTCTTCGTTGTTGTGTCGGAGAACATGAGTTAACTCCAAACCATCAAATTTATCTTCAAGCTTGCGCACTTCCCGTCGGTAGGCCGCCATGTTGTCGTCGAGGCATGTCCAGTCCTTCATCACTTGGTTAACCACAAGTTGAGAATCTCCTCGAACTATCTGCCTGCGAATCCCTAGGGATATGGCGATCCGTAATCCATACAAGAGTGCTTCATATTCTGCCACGTTGTGGGATGCTGGAAAGTGAATCCATAAAACATAGCTGAGGCGTTCTCCAGTCGGGGAGATCAAAACGACCCCTGCTCCACACCCTGAAATTCTTTTTGATCCATCGAAGTGCATTGTCCAGTATTCGATTTTTTCTGCAGGGACATCTTCTTGGCACTCAGTCCACTCGGCAACGAAGTCGGCTAGCACCTGGGATTTAATAGAAATTCGAGGCTTGAAAGTTATGTCCAAAGGCATTAACTCTAAGGCCCACTTTGCTATGCGGCCAGTAACTTCTTTGTTGCGGAGGATTTCGCCGAGTGGAAAAGATGTAACCACTGTGACCGGGTGACTTTGGAAATAGTGAGCCAACTTTCTGACTGTGATTAAAACTCCATATAGCAGCTTCTGCACTTGAGGATATCGGGTCTTTGAATCAACAAGAACTTCGCTAACGAAGTAGATTGGTCGCTCAACTTTCTGGGTGCGGTCATCTTCTTCACGTTCAACGACTAAAACTGTGCTCACCACCTTTGCAGTTGCAGATACATAAAGTAGTAGTGGTTCTTGTGGCATTGGTGAGGCTAGCGCCGGCTGAGTTGTCAAGAAGGTCTTGAAATCGTCAAACGCTTTTTGTGCTTCTGGTGTCCATTGGAAGTCGTCAGTCTTCTCGAGCAACTTGAAAAAGGGCATTCCACGCTCTCCAAGTGTTGAAACGAATCTGCTAAGAGCAGCCATACATCCTGTAAGCTTCTGGACATCCTTCTAAGAACTCGGCTGCTTCATATTTAATATGGCGTTGATTTTCTCTGGGTTGGCTTCAATTCCTCTGCGAGACACCATGAATCCGAGTAGTTTTCCTGACGGTACTCCAAAGATGCACTTCTCAGGGTTCAGCTTCATCCTGAAGGCGCGTATGTTGGCAAATGTCTCCTCCAGATCTTGAATCAAATCGTCCTTCCGCTTGGTCTTGATGGCGACATCGTCGACGCATGCTTCCACGTTCCGTCCGAGTTGTGTTGCTAGGCATCGCTGAATCATGTGTTGATATGTAGCCCCTACGTTCTTCAGCCCAAAAGGCATGGTAATATAGCAGTAGGCGCCGAACGGAGTGATAAATGAAGTCTTCAAGCAGTCGGACTCCTTAAGGCTGATCTGGTGGTAACCCGAGTAACAGTCAAGAAATCTGAGTAGCTCGCAGCCGGCTGTTGAATCCACCATTTGATCTATCTTGGGTAAACCGAAGGGATCTTTTGGGCAAGCCTTGTTTAAGTCTGTGTAGTCGACGCACATGCGCCATTGTCTAGTCTTCTTGCGGACCAATACCGGGTTGGCTAGCTAGTCGGGATGATAAACTTCCTTGATAAACCCTGCTCCTAACAGCTTGGTGAGTTCCTCCTTGATAGCTTCTCTTCTGGCCTGTGCGAATCGGCGGAGTCGTTGCTTGATAGGTTTAGCGTCTTCTTTTACATTTAAAGAGTGCTCAATCACCTCTCTAGGAATACCAGGCATATCAGATGGTTTCCAGGCAAAGATATCTTTATTAGCTTGAAGAAAGGTGATGAGCGCGCTTTCCTATTTACTATCTAACTCAGCGCCTATTACAGCAGTTTTGGTAGGATCAGAAGGATCTAGGGGAATCTTCTTTGTCTTGGCATCGCCTTCTTCGGTTTTAGCCACCTTGCCGACTGGAATTTCACCGTCTTGTGATGTTGATGCAGCTAGTCGGACTTCCTGCTGGCCGACTGATCTCTCATGAGACTGGGCCAACTCGCAGCTGTCCTTGTCGCATGTGAGGGCTTGCTTGACGTCGCTCCGTAAGGATATGACTCCACGTGGCTCTGGCATCTTCATCATCATGTAGGTGTAGTGGGGAATCGCCATGAACTTGGCTAATGCCGGACGATCGAGGATAGCATGGTACGCAATCTCGAAGTCGGCCACCTCAAAGCTGATGTTCTCTGTCCGGAAATTCTCCTTGGTCTCGAAGGTCACTGGGAGAGTGATTTGGCCGAGTGGTGTTGAAGATAGCCCCGGGATGACTCCGTGAAAAGGGGCGTTACTCGGCTTCATCTCGGCTCGAGGAATCTGCATCTCGTCGAGGGTCTTGGCGAAGAGAGTATTGAGCGCGCTGCCACCATCGATGAGGGTGCGCTTGAGCTTGACGTTGCAAACAACTGGGTCTAGTACCAGGGGGTACCGCCCCGGGTGGACCACTCGGTCGGGATGATCCGAGCGGTCGAACTTGATTGGGACTTCCGACCACCTCAGATACTGGGGGACTGCAGGTTGCACCGCGTTGACCTCTCTGTCGGTGATCTTCTGCTTCCTCTTGGACTCGTAGGCGAGTGGTCCGCCAAAAATGTGGTTGAGCTCGCTTCTGGGGTCTTGGTACGCTCCTTGGCTCGGCTCCTCGTCGTCTTTCTTCTTCTGAGTTGAAGTGTCTTCTCCTTCGGTTGGTTTCTTGACTTGGGCGGCATATTTCTCCGCAAATTGTTTGTAGATGAAGCAATCCTTGGCCGCGTGTCCCTTGCCGGGGTGATGCGTGCATGGACCGTTCATTATCTTGTCGTAGGAGTTGACTCGAGGGCGCTGGCTCTGGTAATTTTGATTTGAAGTCGTAGCGACTATATCCTCAGGCTTACGCTTGCATTCTCTGTGCTTTGTATTGCTCCGCCTGGGCCCTGGTGTGGTGTCATGATCCTTCTTTTTCCAGGTGTCCGCCGACTGCTTTGATGCCTTCACTGCGTCATCGGATTTAGTGTACTCGGTTTCCTTCTCAAACATCTGTTTGACTGTCCTGGGAGGTTTGCGGCTGAATTTTCCAATCAGGAGATCATTGCGTAGTCCCCGTGTGAATGCGGCGATGATATTGTCGTCGGTGATGTCGGAGATCTTGTTGCGCTTCTCGGAGAAACGTCGTATGTACTCGTTGAGAGTTTCGTCCGGCTTCTGGACGATGTTGTACAGCTCGAAGTGGGTCCCAGGACGCTCGAAAGTGCCCTGGAAGTTGGCGACGAAGTGATCGCGAAGTTCGCTCCAAGTGTCGATCGTGCCTCTTAGGAGTCCAGCGAGCCAATTTCTGGCTGAGTCGGTCAGCGCAACCGGTAGGTAGTTTGCCATGACTTTGCTGTCTTCTCCTGCTGCACGAATTGCGAGCGTGTAGACGGTTAACCATGATTCTGGATCGGTTTTACCATCATACTTCTCGATGCCGGTCGGCTTAAAACCTGTCAGCCAATTCACTCGACGCAGATCTCTGGTGAAAGCTGGAACCCCGTCGCAATCGTCGTCATCTTGGATTGTGATTCTCCTCTCTCGTCGTCTTTGATTGAGGGTGTCCCTCAGGTCGATTCAAGCCCTGGGAGGACTGTGGTAGTCGGACGGAATCCGCCGACCTCTGGCGTGGTGTGGCGGTCGGGCTGGGTTAGCTGGAGGCGAGTGGACCGACTGGTCTCGGCATGCTCCGCTGTGGTAGTCGGCGCGTGAATTGGTCTTGCTTCTGCTGTCTCTGACTCTTGATGGAGGGGCGCGACTGCCACTCGGCGCCTTTGAGGTTGACTGATTGGGTCGCCGACTAGACTCGGCGCGTGGCACTATTGCTGCAACCAGGGTCTTGACTTGATTTATTAATGGGGTGACATGAGGTGGTGCAACGGCGGCCAGCGTGTGAAGGAGGGTAACTGCACCGACTGCATTCTGTTGCGGTGTAAGGAAGATGTTGGTGTTGTCGACCACTGTTTGCCCAATTGCGTCCCTTGCCCTGCGACCCGCCATGGCCAGATCTCGGTTTCTTCGTTCTTCGTCTTCTCGGCGTCTTGCCTCTTCAGCTTCCCTGCGTTGTCGCTCTTGGTCTGCTTGGGCTTGGCGCTCTTGTTCGAGTCTTGCTCTATGTTCTTGAAGTCGGGCGCGTTCTTGCTCCAGTAGAGTTCTTTGTTGCTCCATCCCAACTCGGGCTGCTTCTTCCGCTTGTAATCTTGCAGCGACCTCAGCATCGGTTTCGTTGTTGGCCATGAAAACGCCGTTGAAAACCGGTGTGTAGTTGTCGTCGGAGTTAGCGTCATCAGCAGCATCGGCGTCGGGTGGGTTGCCATGTACGCTTTCTTCCGAAGAGCTGGCGTAGGCGGCGAGTTCGGTGGAGGAACAGGATCGCAGTTTCGGTAGAACGACGTTGACGTCCCTGAAGCCAGATCCGATGACTGGATCTGTTGGTAGCTCCATGGTAATGGTGGGGTAGATTTGACGTCTTGAGTTGTGCTTGACGGAGAAAACGATGTCGATGTAGTCGTACTGCTGAAGTGAATTGACATCGAGCCGTGGGAAAAGATCTTGATGCTAATCTTGGCCATGTTCGGTAACCCGAGTGGCTAAGAGATGCGATCTACTCCCAATTGTGTCTTGGTGCTAATCCTGGCCATATTCCGTAACCCGAGTGGCAAAGAGATGCGATCTACCCCCGACTGGTTTGAAACCGAGTCGGAGAGAGATATCTTGCCGAAGTTGTCGGTGATGAAGTCGAGGCTGCCGAAGCGGTACGCCTGCCCGGGAGGAAAGGCGAAGTCGTTGATGCCTGATGAAGATCCCATCTTACTTGATCGACGATGAACTTGACGCACCCCTACCTGCGCGCCAACTGTCGAAACTAGATTTCGGCAATATAAAAAGGGGTGACTATCAAGCTAGAAAAGTAGATGGGTTATGAGACAAAGGATTTAGACAGGTTCAGGCCTTCACGAAGAAGTAATACCCTACTCCTGTTTCGGGGTTTTGCCTCCGAGTTGTGTATTGATCTTATGAAAAGCTTATGTCCCCAAGGGGTCCCCTATCCTCCTTATATACCCGGAAGATAGAGGTTTACAAGATGAGATCTAGTCCGACACGGTTAGATCTTCATAATCGGTATACAATCTTATCATACTAGGTATCCGGGCTTTATCTTGGCGTACAAGGCAATACCATACCCGAATCCTAGTACTACTCATATTCTATTTACATGACATATCCCTATATTCAGTCGGATATTACATATCTATGGGTATATGGGTACCATAATATCCATAATTGCTATCTTGGATTTCAGAGGCTTCTTGACAGGGAGATCTACCCAGATGCGAAAAAAGTCATGCCTGTTTCTTCCATCCTCCTCCACATCCACTTCCCGAACTTTACCGAATTTGCTGCCATTCAACTCTCCTCTAGCTTTCATCATCAGAACAAGAGGTAGATCATATATTCTAAGCCATATTGGAACCAATTCCAGCGGGACTTTAGATGGGCAGGTCAGACCATCAAAGGCAGCAACCAGCAGAGCGTCTCTAGCCATGGACCACCTTGGATAACAAAATTGAAATCCCCTTTAGAACTGAAAGTGATGATGAACAGATTCTCTCAGGGATTTGTAGCTCATATCTGACCGTCACCTCCACGCCCTACTCATGTCCTCAAAGAGAGCAGCTTGATTAGGTACACGCAGAGAATAGAACCGCGCCAGTACCATCCACTGGCCTGCCTGTTTCATCTCTTCCTCCTCTATATCCACCTCGACCAAATCCTCTGCCTCCTCAATAATCTCCCCTTCTAAGAAGGCCTCTAGTCCTTTTGACGTGGGCGTGGCGTGGGCGTGGGCGTGGGCGTGGCGAGGCAGGCAGGCGGGCGGCGGCGGCAGCTGCTGCTGCTGCTGCTCCTCCTCTCTAACGTTTTGCAGCGGACAAAAAATAAATTATATTAATTCGGCTGTTCAATTATATATTAACGAGTGAGTTGATTCTGCTAATTGAATTCGTTGTTAATCACAGAATTGAATCGGATTGATTTGGATTTAATTGCTCCTGACCATTGCTCTCTCTCTCACAAAGTATATAAACCCACCCCAGGACAGGCAGGAGAAGATACATCTCTTCCTCTGCTTTTGACTTCTCTTCTCCAGCGCGCACTTTTCTTCCTCGGTGTTCTCTGTTCCTGAGCTGCTTCTCTCTCCCCGGTTCTGTTCTCCTGCTCGCACGGGTGAACGGGACGAGCAGCCCACCGAAACTCCGTCCCCTTGCGTACCTGCACGGGTAGGCGAGCGATCAAGTTTTTGGGGAGCATCTAGGCGCAACTGCTCTTCTTCCTCCTTGGCTCTGCACTGCAACGACTACATCTTCAGCAGCATGTTGACTGGAGGAGGACAAACCGGCAATGGCAGCGGGACTGGAGGAGGCGAGAACGACAACACCAATAGAGGCAACAACACTAACATTGCCTTATCTAGTACTTGAGCGTTCTCCGGGTATTACTCCATTCTCATGTTCATTCTAAATATTTTGTTACATGCTTTAGTCCTTGTTAGTATATCCGTATTCATCACCATATTAGGATCACTATCATTTGTTAATATAGTTGATGCTTATGCTTATGTTGCTAGAAGCATGTTCATGTTAAACACCAACACTAGATCTACTCACATTGCCAGTGTCATGTTTATTATCTTGTTATTCTGGATTAAAATATGCCGAATTATGTCCAAATTTCTAACAATCCAACAACTTGATATGTCTTTTTCCGTAGTTGGCTTTGCTGCATCACTAAAACCGCATGCTTTTGATGGTTCAAACTATAAAAGATGGAAAGCACGTGCACTATTGTGGTTCACAGTGATGCAATGTTTCTTTGTTACACGGGGCAAGACACCCGAACGACCTATCTCTCCTGATGAGAAGGTTAAGATCGAGGCCGCGGATTACTTTTTCCGTGGAGCATTGATCAGTGTACTAGCCGACAACATAACATAGTGGACGTGTACATGCACATGCCTTCAGGGAAGGACATGTAGGATGCTCTTGAGGCCAAGTTCGAAGTTTCCGATGTTAGCAACGAGCTGTATGTCATGGAGCAGTTCTATGACTACAGGATGGTCGATGATCATTCTGTAGTAGCACAAGCTCATGAGATACAGATGCTGGTAAAGGAACTTGAGAACAATCGCTGCGAGTTGCCGGACAAGTTTGTGGCGGGTGGCATTATTGCTAAATTGCCACCTTCTTGGTCGAACTTTGCTACTTCTCTAAAACACAAGAGGCAAGAATTCAGTATCACTGATCTTATTGGCTCTTTAGGTGTTGAAGAGAAGGCGAGGGCAAAGGACCCAATTTGGTGCAGCAGAAGAACCCCCATGCATCTCACAATAACAAGAAAGTCAAACTTGATGTCAAACCCAGGGCAACAACCAATTTTAAGAAGAAAGGCAATGGAAAGGCGAAGAGTGACTGCTTTGTGTGTGGAAAGACTGGGCATTGGGCCAAGGATTGTTCTGATCGCAAAGATAAAAAGTCTGCAAACATGGTCATTAGCTAGCACGGAGGAACATCAGGGTACGGTAAATTTTTACCTACAGTTCTCTCTGTCTTTCACTCACCTGATTGGTGGGTTGATACTGGTGCTAATATTCATGTGTGTCCTAACATTTCCCAGTTTTCTTCTTATCAGGTCGGGAGAGGTTCCTCCTTGTTGATGGGAAACAGATCTCTTGAGGATGTTCCTGTTTTTGGTACGGTCGATCTGAAGTTCTCTTCGGGAAAGACCGTGCAGCTGAAGAACGTGCAGCATGTCCCTTGAATAAAGAAGAATCTAGTTAGCGCCTCTCTAGTGTGTAGAGATGGTTTTATACTTGTATTTGAATCCAATAAATGTGTTGTTTCCAAATATGGAACTTTTATTGGAAAAAGTTATGACAGTGGAGGCTTGTTCCGATTTTCTTTGCATGATATGTGTAATGAAATTGTGAACCATGTAAGCAATGATGATGAGTTCAATTGTGGCATTCGCGACTATGTCATGTGAATTTTGGTTGTTGATATTTCTTACGATCACAGATAAAATCCACAAGTGCATGGATATACCGCTGTAGCACTTCACCCGTAAATATTCCAAGGTATCGAATTTCCATAGGGAACGAGGGTGTTCAACTCTTCGTCAGGTTCATACAAGGACACAAGTTAATGTAGGCAGAGGGTAGAGATGATTTTTCTAGTGAAGCACAGGATCGTTTAGAAAGATTAATTTAATCCTATTGCAATACTTTAGGCACTGGCTTGCTCGCTGCTACCAGGACTTGCTGTACTACACACCCGGACAGGGAGGACTAGAGTGATCTCGAGGGCTGTCACCACCTCTATACCAACCTCTAACGTACTATGGGGTACGCAGCAAATACTGGTATTTAACAATATAGACACCACATTTACACCATTAAAATACTACTTTAATGTTGATCAAACACCAAAGTAAACACTATTTCTAGTGAACAATATTCCAGTAAGCTAATGGGAACTAAGAAATATACTTCACAGATAAATCTCAATTACATATGTAAGATAATATCAATTATATCGAAGTAATTGATAAGGTACAAGAAGACTTAGAGGAAAATAACGACAACTCTGGAATTCCTCCAATCTTTCTCTCTTACTATCTCCCTATTCTAAGTATACATAAAGTGTACAAAGAGCCTCTTATAATTCAGCTCAAACTTGGTGTGTATTGAAATGAAACACTTGAGCTCCTTATATAGCCTTCATATGACAGTTATAGCAGTTGGAATTGTCCTAACTACCCCTCCACTCTCAATGGGATGCCACCCGGAGTGTCCACATGGAAGCAGATGGCAATCGGAGCAAAGGTCGGTTCGGCGGAACCATTGGTTCGGCTGAACCCTAACTAGCCCATCTGGCCCAGCTCTTTCTCCTGGGCTCTCATGGAGCAATTCTCAGTCCATATATATGGTGAATGGGCCCATTTGAATGTGTTTTGTTAGGTTTGTGGGTCCAAAACTCCATAGGCTTGAGTATCAGTTTGATTCTCCTCCTTCTTTATGTATATTTCTTCTCAACTACATTGATTTATCACCTGCATCCAAATATACACCAACATTGTGGAGATTTTTAGAATATAACCCTACCACTATGTTGGATGTTTTATATGTTCAGATTCATGCAGGTACTAACAGTGTAGATTTGACAGTTAATAGCCGTCAACAAACCCCCACACTTAGCTCTTTACTTGTCCCGAGTAAAGACTAAAGATTATTGTGGAGTAAAATTTTCCGACAGTAAATAAATGTATACAGTCTATTCTGAGTCATACCTATACTTGCGAACTTTTGTAGTGTGTATCTTACCATTTTGAATAATTGATGAATGGAATGGTCGCGACTTAAGTCACTCCTTTTCCTCTTGTCATGTACTTGGGTTTTTCATATATTTTCACAAATTAGCTATACTCCACAAATGAGTCTCTCTTGAATCACTCTTTTTGATTTTTGTAACCTCACCAAGGCATGTATTGCCGATATTTCCCTATTATACAAGGCTAGTTTTCGTGGAGCTTGGTAGGGATCAATCGAGGCGCACCAGCATTACATGTGCTGCCGAGAAAAAATATCGGATTCAAGGAGATAGCAAGTCATACTTTCTGATCAAGAGTGTGCACATGTGTGGTATGATGATGTATAAAGAAAATTTGATAACTCCTTTTATGTACCTCTTCTCCATTTCTTTTTGGGAAATTTGAGAGAGTGCATGGCTATCTTTTTCTTTTGCTTCTTTTTCTCTCTCTTTTTTTTCATGCCTCACACTTGTATGAGCAAGATCTTTTTTTCTCAATTTTGCATAGCGAGGCCTCTATTTTCCTTTGAATGATCTTTGGATAAAGAGGCACAAATGACATGGAGTATTTGTTTTGTGGATGATGACTGAAATAAATGATGAGATATGCTAGCTTCTAGTGTAGAAGTTTAGCATTTGGCTATGTATGTGGAGTGTACGTGATGTTGATCATGAAAGTATGAACAAAATTTCACGCAAGTCACAAAATTTTGACAAGACTTAATGTAATGTTAGTAGCCAAGAATATATAGGTTTGCAATGAGAATCATTATTGGCCCTGGTGGGTAATCATATAGTCATTGGTCATTGTGGAGTATTGCTCGAAAAATTTTAATTTTCGCAAGATAAAATCCCTTGTAGTATGACAGTTACATACAAATTCCTTTTTGTCGTAACCATATCAAAAAATCAATTACCTAGATAAGTAAGGGTCCCTATGATAAATATATGTTCACAAATGACAAGTAACAACAAAGAATAAAAAAGTATACAAGTTCACCATAATAAAATTTTATTTGTTGAGAATTAATTAATTCCATTTTATCTTAGCATCACATTTAATTACATTTCAATGTATACTCAAGTTTAACTCATATTCAGGAGAGAACGAGGAATAGGACGCATATACCACCCCACCAGTAAAAGATGAGAGCAGATGGGGCTAAGGCTGGTTCGGCCGAACCCCACTCGGGTCCAATTCTGCTGCATTTTGCTAGGCTTAGTGGTGGAGTCTTGGGGTTCGTCTATATGCATTTGTTCACATTTGTTGCATGTAAGGGGTCCGAAGTACTACCCCACACTTATTTTGTACCTATACTTTATTCTCACAACAATATAAATCAAAATAGGGCTTCCACTGGGTAAATACCAGTGAGCCAACTTTATTAAATGAAATCATAATGAGGCGCTAATAGTAAAACATGATAGAAAATATAAATAAAGTAAGAAGCGCCTAAAATTTTACTACTTTGAAGGGGAAGCATCTAATTAGCATAATAATGGTCTTCTTTCCCCATCTCGGTGAATGCGCGCTTGATTTTTGTGCACATCCCACGACTAAAGATATCAAAGTCGCGCCTAAGTTCAGCAAGCTCTACTTTTCTCTCCACGTCTCGGTCATGCAACTCCCTATTCTCCTCACGGAGTTTCTTCACCAAACTCATGAGTTTTGTGACCGAGGGCTTTGGTGACTTAACATCACCGCCTTGGAAGTGCCCTAGCTCCCAGATGATCAGCGGTGGTGTCAAATGATGCCTCAACTTAGCGGGTGAGGAATCAACTGACTCCATAGCCTCGTTCTTCTCCGCAGGAGTCAACGGCTGGTAGAGAACTTTAGCGTGCCCACCGCTGGGAGTTCTAACCCCGATGATGCGGAACGTGTCGCCTTGTGGCGTCGCCGGAGTGGCGGTGGATGTCTTGTATTTGTGTAGCACCTCATCACCAGCCTTGGTGAGGAGTGTGCCCACATACCTCTCAACAGGAGGAGTGTCCTTCAACTGCTCATGGAATCGTTTCCGCGTCGTCTTCATTGGGCCTAATTCGCCCGTCGTCAGCCTCCTGGTGGGGAATTACCCTGGATCTTGGTCTTGTGCATTCGGCATGGCGAGAGAGGTTGTGCGGCCGAACGGGGCCAAGATGGGTTCGGCCGAACCCCTGGTTCAGCCAAACCAGGGAGTTCGCCGATCACCCCCATTCCGGCCAAGGAGCTAGGTAAAGAGGATATGGGTCCAACCCACACCGTGTTATCCCCCTCCATAGCATATTCTTGAGCGTGGATCAATTGATTTGCTGGCATCGGATCCCCCTCAAGATTGTAGGTGGAGTTAGAGGTGGAAGGAATAAAGGGGATGATGGACTTGCCGTCCATGGAGGAAATTGCAAGGATTTTGAGGAGAAATTAGGAGGAAGAAGAAATGGTGTGAAGAAAGGAGAGGGGACAGACTCAATATTTAAAAGGGATTTTTGATCGATCTACCCGCTAAATTGCATCACACAACGAAAGGATAAACCCGGCTAGAGCGGGATAACTTGCAGTTCAAAATTGGGGGGATTTGGGCTCAGCCCTAGTTCAGCCGAACCCAGGTGGGTCCAGAATGTGTTCAATTTTTTCAAGGAAAATCTACCTAGGGGAAAGGAATAATGCACAGGGTTTTTGACAAATTCTAGACAAATTCACTGTGGCTAATAATCAATTAAGTCTATAACATCCACTTTTTCGTCCGAAATTTTTCTTGGTTCTAGGAAAACTTTTAATCATTGGCCATTTACCTTAAAGATATTATATGCGTCGTCTCGAAGCATGACGGCCCCGTGCGATGAAGTGTCAACGACATCAAATGGCCCTTCCTATTTACTACAGAGTTTTCCATGCCCAAATAGTTTCACCCTGGAATTGAACATCAGTACCTTATCCCCTAGCTTAAATTTCTTGATTTTTATCCTCTTGTCATGCCAGCGTTTAGTTTTCTCCTTGTATAGCCTAGAATTGTACTATGCTTTCTCTCTCCATTCTTCTAATTCCGATAGCTGCATCTTCCTTCATGTTCCAGTTTTTGATTCCCTAGTATGCTCTATACTCTAGTGCTATAGGAAGTCGGCATGATTTCCCGTAAACTATTTGGTATGGCAATATACCCAGCGGTGTTTTATGCGCTGTCCGGTATGCCCAAAGAGCATCGGGTAGCTTATCCTTCCATATCGTCCCGATTTTGAGAATTGTCTTTTGCAGGATGTTTTTTATTTGTTTATTTGAAGTTTCTGCTTGCCCACTTGTATGTGGGTGGTAGGGTGTCACAATATTGTGCTTAGCACCTATTTCTCTTAAGAGTCCTCTGAAGGTTTTGTCAATGAAGTGTGATCCTCCGTTGCTTATGACAATTCTTGGGGTGCCAAAGTGCAGGAAGATAATTTCAATGAACATCTTTTTGGCGTGTTTTGCATCTGCTTCTATGCACGGCATTGCTTCTACCCATTGGGATACATAGTCAACTGCCAATTGGATACATTCGTTGTCTCAGGACTTTGGGAATGGTCCCTTGAAATCAATGCCCCACGCATCAAATATCTCCACTTGAAGGGTGTAAGTGAGGGGTATTGCATCCCGAGCAGTTATCCCTCCGTGTTGCTGGCAGCAAAATGTCCACCATACGTCGACACATGACATCTCTGAATGATTTTTAGGCCTTCCTCTGTTTGCACACACCTTCTTAGTAATCCATCATAACATACTCTGTACATGTACGGCTCATCCCATAGATGATGGCAACTCTCATATTTCAATGTTCTTTTGTTCTCCTCTGGCGGTACGAAGCCTGAAACCATGAAATTCACAATATTTATGTACCATGGGTTGGAGTTTGTTACCGTAATCACCATGTCATCTCATAGGAAATCATTTATCGATAGTTCTGCATGTTAGTTAATTGCAAGTGCGACAAATGATCTGCTACTGAGTTTTCTATTCCCTTTTTATCTTTAATCTTTAAGTCAAATTCTTAGAGCAGAAGTATCCATCTTAAAAGACGGGGTTTAGCATCTTTCTTGGCGAGCAAATATTTTAGAGCAGCATGGTCTATGTAGACTATCACTTTTGCTCCTACCAAGTGAGATCTAAATTTATCTATAGAAAAAACTATGGCCATGAGCTCCTTACTAGTAGTTGCATAATTTAATTGAGCTCCTGTCAAACTCTTACTAGCATAGCAGTTTGCATGATGCTTTTTATCTTTGTTTTGTCCTAAGACTGCACCAACAACATAATCACTAGCATCATAGATTATTTCTAAAGGAAGCGTCCAATCAGGGGGTTGAATGAATGGAGCAGAGACAAGCGCCTTTTTGAGAATTTCGAAAGATCTTAGGCACTCCTCATCAAACTCAAAGGGTACATCTTTAGCTAACAGGTTAGTTAGGGGTCATGTGATCATAGAAAAATCCTTGATATAACGCCTGTAGAACCCTGTGATGAGGACATCCTCCATTATTACCCGCTGGCAAAGACGCAACAAGATGGGCTGAGCGGCCCAGTTGTAGTCGGGCGGCGATCGTGTAAGTCTCTGAATAATCCCACCTTGTTTAGCTTGGGAGGAGGAAGCCACCTTAAAAGGGAGAGCCACCCTTCCCCTATCAATCTAGTCTTTTAGGGTGATTGGGCCTTTCCCCGAGTGGGTGCGTCGGAGTTGCGGTGCTAAGATTGCGGGGTTTGGAAAAATCCGGATCAGTGTGTCGTGCTTCGGGCATATGGTTCTAAGATTGCGGGATTTGGGGAATCCGGATCGGTGTGTCGGGCTTTCGTCCAACCCTACATGGGCCGGACTTATCATTTGGTATCAGAGCTGGGCCCTTGTTAAGAAGGGGAGAATGATAAGGACATCCTCCATTATTACCCGCTGGCAAAGACGCAACAAGATGCAACGTTTGGAAAAATCCGGATCAGTGTGTCGTGCTTGGAGCGTATGGTGCTAAGATTGCGGGATTCAGGGAATCCGGATCGGTGTGTCGGGCTTTCGTCCAACCCCACCTGGGCCAGACTTATCACCTTGCAAGACCTAGGAAGTTACAGATTCCCTTCATATTCACCGGTGGCGAAATGTGTAAGGACCCCCGTTCTCCAACAGGAAACACTCGTGTATTCTGTGCCATTTCCCTAGATCAAGTAGTTTGGCACACACGGTACATAGTTGAATTACCAAAAGCGCATACATATGTGTCGAGTACGAATCATTACATCATAAGCCCGAAGGCATTGTCTTAGAATAAAGGACCAAACGGTCCGGAATACATTCCAAAACAGAATATAGATGAGTAGCAGAACGAAGGTAGCGGCATCGCCATTGCCACAGGCAACGACCGTGTCTAGACCTAGTGGGCACCCTCTTCTTCCGCATCCTCCTCGTAGTAGGCGTATGGATCCTCCGCGGTATCATCTTCGACTTCTGATTCAGTTTATAATTGCAAGGGTGAGTACCAACCGTACTCAGCAAGTCACCACGGCAACAATGCATATGACAGGTTTTATCCAAGGCAAGGCATAGGTCCTTTTGCATAAAGCTAGTTTTGCAATCCTTTTCACAAACCTAAGACCTAGCATAGCTGATCAAGTTTTATTACCAGAGTTTACTTTAAACAACGATGGTTCTGTCGACCATCCATTATGATCCCAAGGATAGCTTCCAGTCGTTGGTTCGTCATGGTTTTCTGTGGACGTCCATCTTCCTCTCTGCTCAGGAAGTGGCTCCAACAACATAAAATTCATCATGCATTATCCCATCCCACACAGGTTAAGAATTTAGAGTCTAGCCAAGTGTAATGCATGTCCCGGTGCTCAATATCCGCGAGCACGGCTATTCGAATAGGTTGGTTTACTCACACTGTAGTGGATGTACACTTTACCCGTACTCCGTGACTGCGCAACACATGAGCCTCGTCCCAACACATGAGACGCGTCACGGCAAAGCCTTTCGATAACCTTGCATTGGTAGTACCCGCTCCATGAACTATCATCCTCATGCACTCTAGGCGTATCTGTTTCTAGCAGTGAGAGGAGTTCTGGCGCTCCCGGGAAGGGAAGTCTCACACACACGCAAAGTTTATAATTTAAGTTTAGATTTCACTCTCACACATGTGGCAGTCCTACCAACGGCGACACCGATGTAGGGTACGCATCACGGCCCCACCTCAACGGCTGCCCCATCGTAGCAAACCTGCCTCACACACGGGGGTGAACCATCTATGCAAGGATACTACCTCTGCTCGGCTATCTAGTCCGCTAGGTCTATACCCATTCGAGAAGTACGGTTGTATTGGGGTCGTTTCATGCTTAACTTCATGGCTCGGTCCTTAACTGACCGGGGACGGTGCCAGCCTTTTCCGGATACCACCAAATCCACCATCCGCCTCAGTCGAAGACACTTGTTTAGTTTTGTTTCTCCTTTCACAAATCATGTCATTATATCATGGCAATGTGGCGCTCATGTCTCCACATGCCGCATCTCAATTACCTTCCCCAAGGTAATTGTCCAAGCATAAAGCATTTGATAAATATGAGTATGCATGATTCTAGAATAGCATTACTAAGCATTTGTCATAATTGACTAGGGACTCATACGTAAGCATGGTTACAAAGGGATATGGGATAAACAATAATCAAGGCATGGCATAATAACAAGTAGGATATTCATCATTGCATGCAACTTTATTTGTAAACAAAATAATTTCGCAATGTGGGATCAATATGTTCAAAAATAGTGATGACTTGCCTTGCTCGAAGTCCTGCGGGTCTGGATCCTCGGTCGGACTCACAACCCCCTCGGTGTCTAGAATTACGTGCGAAAGAAATTGAATTCGCTTAGAATTCAATTAAAATCCGACAAAATCCAATTAAAGAAATAGATCGAACGTGAGCGTTGAATGTTGATATTGATTCCATTACTATTTATAAAATAGTTCTGTTTCGATTTTTAATGCTTTCGCCCTAAAATATTAGCATTAGCCAATTAGAATATTTATCTGATTTAATTTACGCGACTCGGATGAATTAGATCCCGATAGTAATACTTAACTTTAGGTAATAAATAGTTGACCAACTAATCGCAACGGCTACCTAAGCGGATAACCTAATCAACGAGTAAAATTAAATAGCGATTTAATGGACATTTTAATAAATATTAAATGGCGATGATTAATTCGGAAGTTCTAGAAATAATTGGCGAATAAATCCTCCGATCAATATATACGTGAGTTGGCAAGACCTAATGAATGAAAATCTAAATAATCGATTACACATTCCGCAAAAGAATAATTATTTAAATGAATAATCTAATTAAGTGAATATTTGCAATTAAATAATCCGACTAAATTTCACGAGTTTCCAAAATAATTGACGTCAACGGATTTACCGATTCCTAAATTTCTCTCTTCCATTTTATTCTCTATTTTCCCTTTTTTTCTATTTCCTATTTCCCCTTTCTTTTTTTTCTTTTTCTTCCTCTTTTATTCTCTCTCCTTTTCTTTTTCCTCTCTTTTCTTCTCTCTTTGTGCTTCTTCTTCCTCCCTCTCTTTTCTCTCTCTGCTTGCTCGCTCACCGGTCCTACTCTCTCTCTCGTGGCAGACAGAAGGGGAGGGGGGAGAGAGAGGCTCACCGACGGCGGGGGCTGACGAGGCGCGCGGCGGCGGTGCCGAGGGGGATTTGGGGAGGAAGAGGTGAGGGAAGGAGAAGGGGTTGCTGGCGGTGTGGGGGAGATTTGGGAGGTGTGGGGCAACTTTTATAGTGCGGGGGGGGGGGGGGGAGAGGCCGGCACAGCGGCGGGCTCGAGGCGCGCGCGCGGCATGGTGGGCGACGACGTGCGCGCGCGTGGCAGGGGTATGGCGGCAACGGGCGCGCGCGGCGGGGGTACGGTGGTGATGTGCGCGCGCGTGGCGGGGGTACGGTGGCAACCGGCGACGTGCGTGAGTGGCGGCGGTTCGGGGGCGATGGCTTGCAGAAGTTGGGTCTGGGCGGCCATAATTCCGGTTAAGGTGTTTAGGTCAGGTTCGGGGGCTCCTTCATTGTTGTTCGTCGCTCGGCGTAGGCTGGCCATCTGTGTGGATTAGTTGGGTAAGTACCCTGATATTCGAACCAACCCTTATGGCTATGTCCCGATCAGGGGGTTGTTTTTGATGTGAACTTTGTTTAGTAAGCATGGTGGAATAAACTCATTCGCAACACAACAACAATATATCATAAAGAACATCGTAGAGTACACGAATCAAGATGCAAATAACTGCATACATATGCAGCCAAATGAAATTCAAACATTACAACATCGAACTACTCGTCAACATATGAAGGGGGGAAAGGGTGTCTCGCAATCCAAAAACCATCCAAAGCGAGATCGGAGCCATAATGGATCTCCAGTCTAGTCGTCCGGCCATCCGCAGGATCCCGGCGCAGGAAGTGGGTAGTCACTGGCAGGTGCGAACCTGAGCTCCCCCGGCTCGGAGGTGGTAGCCTCTGGGTCTGGCTTGGTCCTCTTGTGCGGTGGTCGCGTGCTCTTGCGGGCCGTGCTAAGAGTGCGAGGGCCTCCGGCGAAGGTGATGCGGTAGGCATGAGTCTCGTCCTCTGAAGGGTCGGTGACGTGCGGCTCTATCTCCTCTGGGTCGTCCTCGTCCTCTGCCCCGGAGTCAACCTGAATCAGGGTCTCTATGCAGGACCCTGGTGGTGGGGAAGGAACAGGGGTCGGCTCTGCATCTGGCGGCTGCATCGCTGTCGGGTCCACTAGGTAGGGTCCTGACTCAGTAGCAAAGGCATCAACCAGTGCGTGAAACGCTGGCGGGTACGGTGGAGTGAGGAAAAAGTAGCGATCCCGCCCAACGGCTGCAGAAGTGGAAGCTCCAGTAGCACTGACTGTGGTGGCTCTGAGCTGCTCTGCAAGCTGACTGACGTGCTCCTGACTCACCTTCAGCTGCTCCTCAAGTGTATCCATCATCCTACGATGCTCGTCATGCTGGTCCGATAACTGCTGGAATTGGTCGCCGCGAGCTTGGAGCTGTGCCTTCAGTGAATCTATCTCACCGCCCAGGGTCTGGTGCTCCTCCTCAAGCTATAGGTGCTGTACTGTGAGGTCAGTCACCTCAGTCTCCAGCTCTACCAGACGCCTGTGTTGCTCATCGATCTCCAATAGAGCCGTCTCGTAACAGTCGTCAACAGCCTCCGCCCATCGGGACAGTCGGGTCACCATCAGGTTGTAGCAGCATGGTGTGGCCTGAATGATGCACACGGAGTTGCCCTCCTCTCGGTATGGGTGATGGGCAAACTCAGTGGTCGCCAACTCAGATCGGTGGATCGAGCTGAGTCGGAGAAAGGCCTCCCGGGGAGCATCCTGCATCACGGTCTCGGGTGAGTCGCGACGATAGCGTGTCCTGAACCAATGGCCTGCCTCTGAAGGAACTCGGGACTCAACCACAACTCTAGCCTCCCAGGCTGGTCCAATCTGCCTCACCAGGTAGGTAGGGATCCTTGGGTACCTCAGACACCTCATCATCCTGTGCAACTCCATAACATACCCCTCTGAATGGGGTAGGTCCATTTCCCATGATGCACTCGAATCCGTCATCTATTTTTGAGAAAGTTTAAGACCAGTGAAAGTAAAACTTATTTTGTAAAGAAATAGACACGGGTAAGGTAAAAATGCGCTTGGTTTTATGAAAGTAGAATTTATGAAAATATTCCTAGCTGGGAATCTCTCCCTTGACCATCTACATTGGGGGTGGGGCGCCATTTGGTCTTTCCTACAGTCATGAGTGGCGGCCATGAGCCGCGTCACGGCAAAGCCTTTCGATAACCTTGCATTGGCAGTACCCGCTCCATGAACTATCATTCTCATGCACTCTAGGCGTATCTGTTTCTAGCAGTGAGAGGAGTTCTGGCGCTCTCGGGAAGGGAAGTCTCACACACACGCAAAGTTTATAATTTATGTTTAGATTTCACTCTCACACACGTGGCAGTCCTACCAACGGCGACACCGATGTAGGGTACGCATCGCGGCCCCACCTCAACGGCTGCCCCATCGTAGCAAACCTGCCTGACACACTGTTGACGTAAAAACACGACGGCCTGGGAGATCTGCTTAGCTCCAGTGCAGGTCCAAAATAATGATGAGATGCAGGCGTGCCAGTCAGTTTGATCCTGCAACTGACAAGATATATAAATTGAAGATCAAAAGATAGCCGATCGGCTGACAAGCCGATGGAGTGATTCCAGCCGATGCCGATACCAGCCGATATCCAGTATAGATCTTGATACTTGAGCAAATAATGACATAAAGATAATCGGCTGATGATAATGTAATAAAACAATAATATAATCCAGAAGAAACCAATCGGCTAGTAATGATAGATTGAATAAGCACTGATCTGAAGGTTGAAGCATACATCGGCTGGAGGTCTGATGTCAATAAATCCAAATGATTAGATAAACAGTGAAACCTTTGTTGCGATCGGCTAAATCCAAATTATATGTAATCCTTGTGATCCGATACAACGTCCAGATAATTCATTGGCTAGCACTCCGATAAGACATTAGCATGAACCTATCGGCTTAACAAGATTTATATTATCAACAACAATCTAGTAGGTCGAACCTAACCGATGCAGCACGAGATTGTATATGATAATCTAACACTTGATGAACCGATAGATCTGTCTAATGTGATGGATATGACAAATCTATTTAGAACAACATTGTGATTGTAGAGATATATCGGCCAAGATAGAAGATCAGACTTAACCGAGATAGTCCCAACTAAACCGATGCGTCTCTAAACACAATGCAACTAAACCGGTTGATAAGTAAAAAACCTCAGAAAGAGGGTGGCGATGCGCCGAGAGTAGTTGTATTGATCGAGAGATAATTTACATAGACCCCGGGTGTACATATTTATACCGATGGGTAGATACTAGTCCATATCGGACACGACTCAAACTTTCCTAAAGATAAAAGGAAAACATAAAGTCCTTATTGGACACTAAACACACATTCCTAAAGATAAAAGGAAACTAACAGACTCTTCCTAATTAATAGATACAATTGCCTTTTTCGGACTCAATCCATACATGGCAATCCTCATGAAGCACTTTAAACGAACCCGACAATGGTTCCAACATCCCCTTGTCGGAATCGGCTACATCGGCTTCCTTGTCCAATTCAATAACAGCCGATGCACACCGTAGCCGATGCAGTTCCAAAGCCGATTTATACTCTGTTTCTGTTACCGATTTCCTTCCAAATCCGCTTCGGTCATAACTCCAAATTCGATGTATGATTTACGAAATTTCATCGTCAACACACACGGGGGTGAACCATCTATGCAAGGATACTCCCTCTGCTCGGCTATCTAGTCCGCTAGGTCTATACCCATCCAAGAAGTACGGTTGTACTGGGGTCGCTTCATGCTTAACTTCATGGCTCGGTCCTTAACTGACCGGGGACGGTGCCAGCCTTTTCCAGATACCACCCAAATCCACCATCCGCCCCAGTCGAAGACACTTGTTTAGTTTTGTTTCTCCTTTCACAAATCATGTCATTATATCATGGCAATGTGGCGCTCATGTCTCCACATGCCGCATCTCAATTACCTTCCCCAAGGTAATTGCCCAAGCATAAAGCATTTGATAAATATGAGTATGCATGATTCTAGAATAGCATTACTAAGCATTTGTCATAATTGACTAGGGACTCATACGTAAGCATGGTTACAAAGGAATATGGGATAAACAATAATCAAGGAATGGCATAATAACAAGTAGGATATTTATCATTGCATGCAACTTTATTTGTAAACAAAATAATTTCGCAATGTGGGATCAATATGTTCAAAGAATAGCGATGACTTGCCTTGCTCGAAGTCCTGCGGGTCTGGATCCTCGGTCGAACTCACAACCCCCTCGGTGTGTAGAATTACGTGCGAAAGAAATAGAATTCGCTTAGAATTCAATTAAAATCCGACAAAATCCAATTAAAGAAATGGATCGAACGTGAGCGTTGAATGTTGATATTGATTCAATTATTATTTATAAAATAGTTCTATTCCGATTTTTAATGCTTTCGCCCTAAAATATTAGCGTTAGCCAATTAGAATATTTATCCGATTTAATTTACGCAATTCGGATGAATTAGATCCAGATAGTAATACTTAACTTTAGGTGATAAATAGTTGACCAACTAATCGCAACGGCTACCTAAGCGGATAACCTAATTAACGAGTAAAATTAAATAGTGATTTAATGGACATTTTAATAAATATTAAATTGCGATGATTAATTCGGAAGTTCTAGAAATAATTGGCGAATAAATCCTACAATTAATATATACGTGAGTTGGCAAGACCTAACGAATGAAAATCTAAATAATCGACTACACATTCCGCAAAAGAATAATTATTTAAATGAATAATCTAATTAAGTGAATATTTGCAATTAAATAATCCGATTAAATTTCACGAGTTTCCAAAATAATTGACGACAACGGATTTACCGATTCCTAAATTTCTCTCTTCCATTTTATGCTCTATTTTCCCTTTTTTCTATTTCCTATTTCCCCTTTCTTTTTTTTTTATTTGTTCCTCTTTTCTTCTCTCTCTTTTTCTTTTTCCTCTCTTTTCTTCTCTCTGTTTCTGCTTCTTCTTCCTCCCTCTCTTTTCTCTCTCTGCTTGCTCCCTCACCGGTCCTACTCTCTCTCTCGCGGCAGACAGAACGGGAGGGGGGAGAGAGAGGCTCACCGGCGGCGGCGGCTGACGAGGCGCTCGGCGGCCTGGGGCGCGGCGGCGGCGCCGAGGGGGATTTGGGGAGGAAGAGGTGAGGGAAGGAGGAGGGGTTGTCGGCGGTGTGGGGGAGATGTGGGAGGCGTGGGGCGGCTTTTATAGTGTGGGGGGAGAGGCCGGCACAGTGGCGTGGGGGGCGGCGATGTGCGCGCGCGTGGCGGGGGTACGGCGGTGACCGGCGACGTGCGTGAGCGGCGGCGGCACGGGGCGAAAGGCGCGGTGCGGCTAGGGCGTGCGCGCGTGCGGCGTGGTACAGCGGCGATCGGGCGACGTACGCGTGGCATCGTGCGCGTGGCGTGGGAGGGCGGCAACGTGCGCGCGGCGTGGGAGGGTGGCGTGCGTGCGGCGGCAGTGGTGCGGGGCGCGAGGGCGCGGGGCGTGGGGTACGGGGCGCGCGGGGCGGGACCGGGTCGAACACCTGGTGGACAATGAGCAGTGCCGCTAGGGTTTTTGACAATTTGGGGTAGTTTTCCCGCTTTAAAAACCATCTAAAATTTCGTAATTTTAACTAAATAAATATTGACCAATATTTTTAGCGTTCCTAATTATTTTACTCCAAATTTTCATGTTCCGATAACTTACTATTTTTATTATACCCATTATTCACACATATACATATGTACGCTTATGTATATATATTTTTATGCGTAGGATTTATACCTAGGCCCCTATGTAAAAATATATATTTATATATTTGCAAAATATATCCGCTTGAATTACCATATTTCATATTTACACCCATTATACACATATATTTATATATATATATATGCATAGGCATCGATATTTGCATATATATATATATGTGACATCTCCTATTAAATTTATATCACCCCAATTAAATTTTTGACATTTATATCGGATGTTTTCTTTACTACATTATTGCCTCACCACCTATTTTAGTATATTTTCCTTAATTGTGCACTTAGTTGATTTTTGTTTTTAGGGTTCGCGCTTAAATGGATTTGATAAATCCGAGCTTCGCAATTAAAGATTGAATAAACGAACGATTAAACGCGGCATGATGCAACTTAATTTAAAAGTTTTTGAAATTTCGTATTTTAGTGTTTTGTATTCGATGATCGAATTTTCAGGGCGTTACAGAATGTCACGCCCCGATTTTCTTTCGGGATTAAAAATCATTGAATAATGCATTTCTAGAAATTATGTTAAAATAAAAACCATTTAAATCAAGTGAATTAATGAGGGAACTAAAAATTCATTTAAAAATCATGACCGGAAATATTTTTGTAATATTCTCCGTGCCCTAATATACTCTATGAAATTTCCAGTGAATTTTCGGAGCTCAAGAAATAATTTTAATAAAGCATACTTCATTTAACCAATTAAATAAAATGAAAAAAATTTAAAAGTCCCCTCCTTCTCCTTGGGCCACCTCCGGCCCAAGTCCTGCTTTCCTCCCCGTGGCTCGCTCGGCCTTCCTTCCTTTCCTCTCTCTCTCGGGCCGGCCATCCACTCCTCCCTCCCCCACGCTCCCCACAAAAATTGGCGACGAATTGCCGCCACTCCAGCCGCGCCGTCACCACCACATCGGCCGGTGAATCCGCCACATCCCGAGCCCCCACCGCCTCCCGGCTCTATAGTAAGCGCCCCAGTGTCCCTCTCTCCCCGAGCTAGCCGTCCCCTCTCTCGCCTTCCCCACGCAGAGCCCAAGCATTGTCATCGCTATAGTCGCTATCGTGCTCCACCACGCCCACACGGGCCTCCACTCCTCTTCCGCCAACCCAACTGGAACCACCCCTTCCACCGCCAACCCACGCCGCCGCCGTATTCACCGTCTTCGGCCAGCGATTATCGCCGAACGGAGCCGCGCCAAGCGTCGACACCTCCTCCACACCTTTCGTCGCGTCAAGCTCTTCTCCGGCCGCCACTCCACGATCGTCGCCCACCGCACGATCACCACCCACGTCACCTTCCCGTGGAGATCCGCGGACGGCAGCCATCTCTCCTCGCTGCTGGCCCATTTGGCCATCGCCACTCCCCGGCACACCTCGATGAGCACCCTTCTCTCCTCCCCATCTCCTGCCACCACCTGTTGACGACCAAATATGGTAATTCAAACATCGGAGATCAAGATGGAATCGAAGAGGATTGAAGAGATAAGATCGTATCGGAAAGCAGAGTGAGAATCGGCTGTGGTCCGAATCGGTTGTGGACTGGATCGGCAGAGTTAGAGTCGGACTGGGTTAGCCGATTGAACCGATTTCGGTAATATGAGTTGGTACACGTCATCGGGTTATGTTAACGAAATTCATATGGATTGCCATGCATGGGTAGAGTCCTGAGGAGGCAATTGTATCTATTAATTAGGATATTTTATGTAATTTCCTTATAGATATTCCCGGTAAGAGTCCGCCTAAGGGACTTGTTCGTTAGTTGGATTAGTATTAGGTTAATATGAGTCGTGTCCGTGATGGACAATGTTTGTATTTTCGGGTATAAATATAATCCCGAGGTCTTGTAAATGATAACAACACACGTTCAGTCAATCTCGGCGCATCGCCAACCTTTGTTTCTATTTTCGACAAGATTGTGCTTTCGAGTCGTGCTGCATCAGTTTGATCTTCGATAAAAAGGTATATCTTGTCATGGCGAGTTACATCATTAGGGCTAGTGCTTACATCTTTATGACACTCTAGTTCTTTGTTGTGATTCTCTGAGTTATCATATATGTTATATAACTTAGATCGACAATACAATCTACTTGTATCGGTTAGATCCTTTTTAGGGTTTCATCGATATCGGCTAGATTATTTTGTTAATCTAGGTTATATAACGTATCCACCATCCCGAAAAGGCAATCATCGGCTTGATTCTTTAGATCTCATGCTTCTATTTATACTTAATGCTGCATTGGTTCAGTCCAACCTAATAAGTCGTATTTAGAATCATGATATCTAGCCTGCTTCATGGTTGTTAGTAAGGATAGTATCGGGGTTTCAGCCGATCTTACCTGATATAGATGTTTTACATTGTTTTATGCTTTTCTTGTGGATTGCAGGATCAAATCAACTGGCACGCCCTTGAATTTGAAACCCTAATTTTGGACCTGCACTAGAGTAAAGCAAACCTCTCAGGCCAGTGTGTGTTTTTTGCATCAACATGCTTTTGGCACGCCCGGTGGGACTCGTGTCATCATGTCTCCAAACATCACTAAAGTCGCGGAGGACAACATCATCGCGGTTACACCCGATCAGCTGAATGACGAACAGAAGGAAGAATTGCAACAAATGCTGAATCAACTCCAAACCCAGTATTTGCACTCCTTCACAGTCACCCGGCAAGGTACGGTCGTTCAAAGAGCTAAAGTCCAAGTACCGACGATCGTGAAACAAGACCCAAGTACTTCTGGATCAGGAGAAGAAAAGGATAAACAAGTGAAAGCCAAATCAAGTAACGAAGAATTGCACACATTACAAGATTGCATCGATTCAGCTGTACATCATGCGCTAGTCAACCAGTCCGGAGTACTTGTCAATACTTTAACAAACATGATCAAGTCGGTAGTCGATGGAACGATAGCCGAGGAAAAGGCTAAAGGACCTATTTACCTACCAGACGGCACGTTCCCAGCATATAGAACCGTGAAGACAGAGATTGGCGGGAATCATACAAATCAACAAGTGCTTCAAACCCAGGCTCCATCGGCTCCATACTCAAGTTCAAACATTCCATCAATTCTAACCAGATCACAGCCGATCACTTTGGGGCAAGTATCAACTCAATTAACACCAGAACAATTGATGAGTATTCTTCATCCAAAACCGCCAGCTGTTGACACATCTTACCAAATTCCTTCGGTTCCACAACAGCCGATTGGAATTACTCAGCCGATAAGCCAGCAATACAGTACAGAACAACTTCCTTATGTGTCATCACAAGGTATATCGGCTGGCTTCAATAATCTTTATCAGCCTCACTCACCACGACCTCAGCCGATCCAATGCGGCCAGATGGATCCACTACAGCAGCAATATGGTGGAGCAACGCCTCATCAACCCTGGGCCGATATGATTGCTGACGTCATGAGGGAGCAATTTGGACTTAAACCGAAAGATAATGGCAACATGTATCGGCATCCATATCCAGAATACTTTGATCGGGTTCCGTTGCCAAACCGATACAAGGTGTCAGATTTCTCTAAGTTCTCAGGACAAGACAATATATCAACTTACGAGCACATTAGCCGATTTCTAGCTCAGTGTGGTGAGGCATCGGCTACAGAAGCTCCCAGAGTTTGCTTATTCCCACTCTCGTTGCCTGGATCGGCATTGACTTGGTTTTCATCATTGCCATATAATTCAATCAGGAGCTGGGCCGATTTGGAAAAACAATTCCACAAGTACTTTTTCAGTGGAGTTCAAGAGATGAAGCTATCGGACCTCACAGCTATTAGGTAGAAATCAGATGAATCGGTTCCAGATTATATTCAACGATTCAGAGACGTGAGGAACAGATGTTACAGCCTATCTTTATCAGATTCTCAACTAGCCGATCTAGCCTTCCAAGGTTTGCTGGCACCGATCAGAGAGAGGTTCTCGGCTCAGGACTTTGATAGTTTAGCACACTGAGCTCAAAAGGTATCGGCTCACGAAACAAGATTTCAAGAGGCTAGGAAATTCGTCAAAAAGGCGAACAATGTAGATAATGTCTACAATTATGATTCTGACTCTGAAGATGAGGATCTAGATATCAATGCAGCCGAGTGGGCTAGGAACAAGAAGACGGTCGTCTGTCAATGGGCTAAGAATTCGGGCACAGAAGAAAGGTTTGACTTCGACATTACCAAGGCCGATAAGATCTTCGATCTCCTTCTTCAAGAAAAACAAATTCAACTGCCGGCAGGACATGTCATCCCATCGGCTGAAGAGTTGAAGAAAAGGAAGTACTTCAAATGGCACAATACAGGATCTCATAGCACTAATGATTGCAAAATTTTCAGACAACAGATCCAGTCGGCTATCGAACAAGGAAAAATTAAGATAGATGGATCCAACATGGTGAAGAGGCCGATGAAGATAGATGGACACCCTTTTCCAGTTAACATGGTGCATCCTGGATACAACCGGAACACAGCCGATAGACATAAAAACCACACCAGGAGTATCAGACCGGCTGGCACAATCGGCAAGTATCAAAACAGTAGCCGATGGGAAGAGGAGTCATATCCTGAGGAAGAAAAAAGATATTTTGACCCCCATTGGAGTTGTGAATTCTTCAGATTTTGCTGGAACGAAGGTATGAGGCTACCATCTATCAAAAATTGCCCTGGCTGCAGTGATCCTGATGTCCAGTTCATCCAAAAACCAAGCTGACGACATGCAATTACACATCGGCCAAGTCAATCAAGGCTGTTAGTACATGAAAGACTTGGGCCGATACAACAAGACGATGATAAAGACGATTCACATAGAGAATCCAAGCCAATGCATCCCCAATGGTGTCCTTCTGGGATATTCACCAAAAATCAAAAGAGAAGAGTTCAAAGGATGAGGAATAGAAAACAATTCCAGGAGGTTGAGGGTGCAATCGAGCATCGGCTGTGGCAGAAAACGAAGAAAGTATGGCGTGTGAAGAGCAAAGTGGTGCCAGCCAACGAAGTCAGAGCCGATCGCAGCAAGAACCAACAATGCAAGGGCAAGGAAGTGATGTCATCTGAGATAAATATGGTCTTTTTGTTGCCAGCCGAATATGCAGTAGAGCAAGTTGTCAAGCAAGAAGAAGATCTGCCATCGGCTAAGTTGATGTTGTCTCCACAACAAGCTGTTTTTGAGAAGCCCGAAGGGACAGATCATCGGCATCTCAAGCCACTCTATGTTAAGGGATTTGTCAATGGTAAGCCAATGTCAAAGATGCTAGTCGATGGAGGGGCAACTGTTAATCTAATGCCTTATACAATATTCAGAAAGCTTGGGAAGAACTCAGAGGACTTGATCAAGACCAACATGGTTCTGAAGGATTTTGGCGGGAAACCATCTGAGACCAAGGGGGTTTTGAATGTGGAGCTAACCATCGGCAGTAAAACAATTCCAACCACGTTCTTTGTTATTGACGGGAAGGGTTCCTACAGTCTGTTGTTGGGAAGAGATTGGATCCATGCCAATTGTTGCATCCCTTCAACAATGCACCAAAGTTTGATTCAATGGCAAGGAGACCAGATCGAAATCGTGCCAGCCGACAAGTCAGTCAACGTAGCTTATGCCGATTTATCTATTTGGGAGATGGAAGGGATTGATTGTTGATCCGGCAAAGTTTGGCAAGGAGATTACTTAAAAATTTCTGATGATGCCATACAGACAACAGGAGATGGAGAGCCCCAATTCTTGTTTTTAGGGCGCCGTGGAGGGTTCCAATTTATACACAGAAGACACCATTGATGATCTCGACGGCAAGCTTGGGCAAGGTTTTATGTCGGCCGATGAACTAGAGGAAATCGACATTGGATCAGGTGATAGGCCTAGGCCGACATATATTAGTAAAGGTTTACCAAAAGAACTTAAATATAAATTAATTGCACTCTTAAAGGAGTGTAGAGATTGTTTTGCCTAGGAATACTATGAGATGCAAGGACTTAGCCGATCGATATTACACATCGGCTCCCTATCAAACCAGGCTATCGGCCATACAAGCAACCCCCAAGACGTTGTAAAGCTGCAATTTATGATGCTATTAAGGCCGAAATTACAAGACTCTATGATGCTGGCTTCATCAGGCCGTGCCGATATGCTGAGTGGATTTCCAATATAGTACCAGTTATCAAGAAAAACGGCAAGGTCAGAGTTTGTATCGATTTCAGAGATCTAAACAAAGCTACACCGAAAGATGAATATCCTATGCCAGTAGCCGATCAACTTGTAGATGCAACATCTGGACATAAGATTATCAGCTTTGTGGATGACAATGCTGGTTATAATCAAATTTTTATGGCTGAGGAGGACATTCACAAGACTGCTTTTAGGTGTCCTGGTGCTATCAGCTTATACGAGTGGGTAGTTATGACTTTCGGCTTGAGGAGTGCTGGTGCTACATATCAGAGAGCCATGAACTATATTTTTCATGATCTTATCGGCGCATTGGTGGAAATATATATAGATGATGTGGTGGTTAAGTCCAAGGAGGTTGATGATCACATAGCCGATTTGAAACAAGTTTTAGAAAGAGCAAGGAAATATGGGTTGAAGATGAATCCTACCAAGTGTGCGTTTGGTGTATCAGCTGGTCAATTTCTTGGGTTTCTGGTTCATGAGAGAGGGATTGAAATTCCTCAAAGGAGCATTGAAGCAATTAAAGATATCAAACCCCCGAAAGATAAGACCAAGCTACAATCATTGATCGGCAAGATTAATTTTGTTCGGCGTTTTATATCAAATATGTCTGGCCGAATACAACCTTTTACTCCTCTATTAAGGTTGAAAGCCGATCAAGAATTTGTCTGGGGAGAGAAACAGCAGCAGGCTCTGGATAATATCAAGGAATATTTGAGTACTCCTCCAGTTCTTATACCGCCACAGAAAGGGATTCCATTCAAACTATATTTGTCAGCCGATCAAAACTCTATCGGCTCAGTGTTGATCCAGGAGGTTGAAGGAAAAGAGCGGGTCATATTCTATCTCAGCAGACGTTTGTTGGATGCAGAAACTAGGTATTCACCTGTAGAGAAGTTATGTTTATGCTTATATTTTTCTTACACAAAGTTGAGGCATTATCTACTATCCAATGAGTGCATCATAGTTTGCAAAGCTGATGTAGTACGGTACATACTATCGGCTCCAGTGTTAAAAGGACGAATTGGGAAGTGGATCTTTGCCTTGTCAGAATTTGATCTCAAATATGAATCGGCTATGGGGTACCAGTGTTGACAATATTGACATCATGCCATGAACTTTATTAGCCAGGTTTGGAGTAGCCACCATGGACCACCTGCACTAACTACTGAGCTAACAGCTAGCTTGGCCGATGCATTATTCAGGGTTTGATATAGATAACCGAGCAAAATTTGTCCTAAGGGAAACTGCTTTTTCTCCTCAAGTGCTTCCGCTATGTGCTGCCAATTGGAGGTTGGGCCACAGCTTGATCCACAGAACAGAAATTTCTCTAGCCACATCAACAAAAAAAGCAGTGTGCTCTCTGGGGGAAATTGAACCTTGACCCAAATTAGCCGAGATAAAACCAGACCATCCTCTTATACTCTTAGTCTTAAAATCAAATCTGTTCTTGGAATTCCATATTAGGGGGTTGGCCGATGAGGTGATATCCAGTCCAGTCAGTATGGTGATATCCAGCAGATTTGGGGTCATTGGTCCTTGGTTGAACATAAAGGCATTAATAGTATTGGACCAAAAATAGCTAGCAGAAGCCATCAGTGGCTCATCCTTAGCCGAATTTGCTAATGTCAGAGATAGTGCTTGGCCGATTCCTATCTCATCCCAGTGGCTCTGTTTGCTAGCTGATATGCGCTTGTACCATGCGGGCCAGCTTTTCTCTAGGGATGGCCAGGATTTGAAGGTGTTTTTCCAGTGCCCTAGGTTTGGGTTTGCTAGCCTAAAAGGAATTCTGTTCGTTTCAGCAATGATGAATTCAATCGGGTCCAGGTTGCCGATTGGTCCAAGATAATAGCTATTGTCATGGTTCAGACTATGAACTGCAACTAGATTTGCAAGATGCTACAGATGGCAGAGCATAAGGAAAAGAAGATGGAATAAGATTGCAGAAAACTAAATCTGGCAAGGAAAAGGAGATCTAGCCGATGAAAACTTACCTCTGCGTACACGGCCGATGGAGCGGCGGACGGAGCGGATGAGGACGACATCACCGCAGGAGGAAGTTGGTCGGAGAAGGGGTTGCTCAGGGATTGCTTGCTTGCACCGAGGGGATCGCCGGAGTCGGGAGAGAGGATTGCTAAAGCGGTGGTAACAGTATAACGGTGTGAAGTTTCTCGGGGCCGTCGGTTAGGTATTTAAAGCAATGCGGTAACGGTCAAAAACGGAAAGTGCGATAGTATCTCGGAGATAAGATTTGGCAAATCCGAAACATTACCAAATATTCCGGACTTGGGGGGCATATGTTGACGACCAAATTTGGTAATTCAAGTATCGGAGATGAAGATGGAATCAAACAGAATCGAAGAGATTAGATCGTATCGGAAACAGAGTGAGAATCGGCTGTAGTCCGAATCGGCTGCGGGCTGGATCGGCAGAATCAGAGTCGAACGAGGTTAGCCGATTGAGCCAATTTCGGTAACATGACTCGGTATACATCATCGGGTTGCGTTAGTGTGTTTCGTATGGATTGCCATGCACGGATAGAGTCCTGAAGAGGCAATTGTATCTATTAATTAGGTTATTTTATGTAATTTCCTTATAGATATTCTCGGTAAGAGTCCGCCTAAGGGACTTGTTCGCTAGTTGGATTTGTATTAGGTTAATATGAATCGTGTCCGTGATGGATAATGTTTGTATTTTCGGGTACAAATATAATCCCGAGGTCTTGTAAATAACAACAACAGACGTTCAATGAATCTCGGCGCATCGCCACCTTTGTTCTATATTTCTGACAAGCTTGTGCTTTCGAGTCGTGCTGCATCAATTTGATCTTCGGTGAAAAGGTATATCTTATGATGGCGATTTGCATCATTGGAGTTAGTGCTTACATCTCTATGACACTCTAATTCTATCTTGCAAATCTTCGAAGTTATCATATATATCATATAGCTTGGATCAACGATGCTATCTCTCGTATCGGCTAGATCCGTTTTAGGGTTTCGTCAATCGGCTAGTTTACTTTGTTGATTCATGTTATATAATGTATCCACCATATTGTTTTGATGATTATTGGCTTGTTAGATGTTGTGCTTCTTTTATGCTTAATGCTGCATTAGTTAAGTCCAACCTATTAAGTTGTTTTGGAATCATAATCTTTAACTTGCTTTACGATTGTCAATAGGGATAGTATCGAAGTTTCAGCCGATCTTATCTGATTAGAATATTTAATATAGTTATATGCTTTGTTTAATGTTCTATACTTAATTCTCATTGCTTTATCATAAGATTATATCGGATTTACGACCGATATGTGCTTAGATCTAGATATCGGCTATGACATTGGTTTTATGTAGTCATTATTTCATGTTGCGATAGACTTAAGTAATTTATACTTTCTCGGTTCAGTCCGATCTATACCAATTGCTTACTTCTAAAGTAATAATGATCTTTTGATTGCATAACATTGATATCTACAGCCGATATACTAGTTTTAGGGTTATATTCATGTTTACTCATACCTTACAGCCGATTCATGCTTTATTGCATCGGCTAGGTCACATACGATATGAAATCGACCCTATGGCCGATTGTCTATCGTTTACTGATATTCTTTGCATATTTTTTCTTGTTGATTGCGGGATCAAATCAACTTGCACGCCCTCGAACCTAAAACCCTAATTTTGGACTTGCACTAGAGTAAAGCAAATCTCTCAGGCCAGTGTGTGTTTTTTTCATCAATAGCAGGCCTCCAAAACTCCATCCACTTGCATACCTACACGGGTAGGCGGGCGATCATGTTTTTGGAGAGCATCTTGGCGTGACTACTCTCTTGGCTCTGCACTGCTATGACTACATCTTCAGTAGCATGTCGACAGGAGGAGGACACACCGGCAGCAGCAGTGGGACTGAAGGGGGCGAGAATGACAACACCAACGGAGACAACAAAACACCAACAATGCCTCATCTAGTACTAGAGCATTCTCCGGGTATTACTCCATTCTCATATTCGTTCTATATATTTTTTTTACATGCTTTAGTCCCTGTTAGTATATTCATATTCATAACCATGTTAGGATCACTATCATTTGTCAATATAGTTGATGTTTATACTTATGTTGCTAGAAGCATGTTCGTGCTAAATACCAACACTAGATCTACTCACATTGCTAATGTCATGTTTGTTATCTTGTTATTCTGGATTAAAACATACCAAATTATGACCAAATTTTCAACAAGGGGGCCTAGTCTAGCGAGCACAACGCTGGAACTCCAGGATTGGTAAATCCTCCCCACAGTGAACAGATGGAACCCTAGCCATGAACTCAACCCTCCATCCTGTGCGCATCCCTTCCTGATCCTTGGTAGAGCAAGTGTAACCCCTGCAGACTTCCACAACAGATCGGAGATAATCTCCATCCAAAACCATCTCAGGCGTTGGGGCAGGGGCGCTGCCACCCGGTTGCCCGGGCGTCGCCAGAGCCCAAACTCTCACCCTAGATTTCTCTTAGTTGCATCCATATATTCTTAAGATAGATCCAACGATCTAAAATAAAATAATAGGTTCACCGATTTAAATGAAAATCTACGGTCGACTGTTTTATTAGAGTGTCGCGTGATGACTCGAAGTGTTTGTGGGTGCCACGTGACGGATTAGGAGTGTCTGTAGGAAATTTAATGGACTATCAATTGTGATCATCAAGGAATCTAAAAACAGTATGGATGGCAGAAAATAATTGGTCGACCATATTTATGTGGAAATCGATGGTTTTTTGTTTTTTTCTTCATAATTTCTCTGATTTTCTCTCTAATTTATTGGAGTATTATTTGGTGGCTTGGGAGCTTATTTAGTTGTCAGTTATTAAAACATAAAAGGAAGTAATTATTAAGGCTATAGTTCCACGTGACAACTTTTTGTAATTAAAATATAGGTAATATGGATGTAATATTTGTTATAGATAAGATACATCATATGCTTTATAAAATTTTAAATAGTGAACAACTGAAGAAAATAAAGGGGTAAGGGTTGATCGCTTCTTTTCCAACGTAGGTGCAAAGCTGCGTACATATATGCTCTTTTTTATTTTTTCGGATGAATAGTTTTTTTATTTGTTTCTCCTCAGAACATAGTGCGTAGGTATTTTCCTTATAGGTACGTGAGGGGATGCTTGGATGTAGCCGGTGAGGGGGAGGAGAGGGAGGTGGAAAAAACAATTCCAATAGTAATTAAAAATTGTAGATCCAGTTGTTTATTAATTAAAGTGACACGTGAGTTGGTGTGTTTGTAGGACTCGCACGTGGTAACTTACAAGTAATAGTATATAATAGATTGATTATATTCCTCGTAAGGGCACTGGTTTTGGTAAGAATACTCCTAAATCTTTTTCTCGATGTACTTTACTACATTCTTTAAGCTATTAGCGAGTCGCTTTTCTATGGCAAGCCCAAAACAGACGCGTGAGGACAATCAGGTTTCTTCCATTTATGATGTTGCTCTTCTCTGTTTTTTCTCCCAAGGAGATGTTGCTAAGAAATTCTATCGAAACTACAACGGTTCCCTGTTGATCTGAACCTGCCCTTAAGTAGGGGACTGGTTCAAAAGGTTCAAGTTTCTATCTTATGAGAGTAGAAGAAATTTAAAGGGTCAGTGTGGTTGATCAGCTCACAGAGAGAGGTTCAGGTACGTCGAAAAGAAAAACACACACAACAAGCCTAATGACAAAAACAACCAGCATTGTTCACTACACTTGACAAAACTTCCTAATACAACGAAAAATAACATCTATCGATCCATCTTGATCATCACTAATACAAAAATCGCAACGTCCCGAAACAAAAAAAAAAACAGAAAAATGTCAAAACAAAAATCCTGGTGAAGCCAAATGCAAATCGTATCATCATTAATCCAAGTCACATCCTTTTTCGCGCGCCGGCTCACTGTCTTTGGCGCCGTTGCCTCCGTCGCACACCGGCGTGGGCGACGGGGGGAGCCTGGACGAGAAGCACCGGTACTTGAGCGTGTCGCCGGCGGCGATCCCGGCCTGCTCGTCGCCGCTCGCCTCGCCGTCGGTGCCCTCGTCGAAGTTGCGCGCGTAGCTGCGGGCGTCGTATTGGAAGTCACCGGACCGGCGGCGCGCGTGCCGCGCCGACGACGCGAAGCTCTGCCCGCGCGCACGGATCCACGCCGACGGCGTCCGGATCAGCGACGGAGACGCCGGCCTGTCAGCCTGGCTGTTGCAGGACGGGGGCGGCGATCGTGAGGAGGTCGGCGACGGGCGGAAGCAGCCGGCGAAGCAGCCAGTGGGGGCGGCGACGGGGACCTCCACGTTGAGATTGCGACGGAGCTGGTTCTGCCGGTCCTTGGCTTCCTCACGCTGCCATGTGGGGCCCACGTCTTGTTCGTCCGCCTGAGAAGACGAGGAGGCCGCCATGGTTGCTCGTTTTGCTAATCTTACGAAATGATTACTATTTTCTTATCATGGTAAACAGAATTTCTCTACCTATTCTTTTTTTTCCAGAATTTTGTAAAAACGTGAGCAAGAGAGAATTTTACGGGTTTGGTTTTCCTTGGAAACAGGACGTTGTCTAAGTTTAGGAAGCTGTGTTTTTCTTGTTACATGGTAAATAAATGGTAAAATCTAATCCCTGCGAGAATTAGTCTTACGGCACGACGTCTGCTGTAGCCATCCGATGATGCGAGCTGCCTATTTAAAGTTTTTGATGCTTTATATCTTTCAAATCATGTATTATTTTTGAGATTTGTTTTAACCATTGAACTTCAGTCAAAATGTATAATGAAATGAATACAATATTGAATGGATTGAAATAATGAAAAGTAATTTAGTTAAATAGTAGAAGTAACTAAGCTCAACAATGAAAGTAATTTTTTATAGCATTAGAAATAATTACATATACGTGTTAAAAATATCTTCATAGGTAAAGTGTAGATTCACAAGTAAATATATGGATTTTTTTATTCGAGGTAAATCATACGTGTGTATTGATTATTGTTTTCAATATATGCAATTTATTTTATATAGAAAGTAACTCTTTAGAAAATAGAAATAACTATTCACAGTATTAGAAGTAACTATTCACAATATTAGAAATTGATACATTCCTAGAGGAAAGTAAAAAATATATAACTAACATTTTACGGTGTTAGAAATAACTGCTCTGTTAGAGAAAAGTAACTCTTCATAGTATTCGAAGTAACAACACTACTACTACAGAAGTAAATAATCTGAATATATTGAATATTGGACTTGTTTTGTCATATACTTTTGCAGTAGAGTATGATGATTCTGTTGGCAACTTTTTTCACAAAGCCGCAAAACACGATCGATACCTAAACACCTTGCGGCGATATGGAGTCATCAAACACCCCAATCTAAATAACTCTCTAAATTAAGATGGGTTTTGAAGATTAAACCGACTAGTGGAGCCGATTTAGAGATCAAATTAGCCTCAAGGTCGATTTAGATCGATTTAAAGATAACCACCCATCTTGTAGGCAAACAGAAGGTTTACGGGAAAAACCTACAAAGAGATAATCACATTCTCGCGATGAAGAAGGATGGTTTACGGTGCAAACTAACAAACATAAATGAAACTAAGGTAAAGTAGAAAACATAGCTGAAATTAGAAGTAAAACAACGATTCGATGATGTATGGATTGAGATTGTCGGAGGCATTAATCGAACCGGCCTTAGCCCTTATAAAGGGGTTGGTCTTGCCTTCTACAAGTCCACCACATCCAACTCCGAGTAAAAATCAATGGATACTCAAAACATACTCTCCCAAGCAAGGAAACCCGAGACCCGCTGAAAATCAGCTCGGAATCGGACTCTGCTGGTCTGACCGGCCACATGCCACCGGTCAGACCAGCCCTACATACCGATCAGACTAGCTTATAAGTGGCGGTCAGACCGTCCCCATGGAGGAAACCCGGCGCCTTCCAAATTTTTTCAATATTTCCCTATTTTGACTCAGGTGCTAATTTTGGGTGTAAACATATGTCCCCCTACCTTTCTGGGGAACTTGTGAATCTAAAAGCATAGAACACGTGGACTTAGGCAGATAATCTAATTACCGACCATATCAGAACCAAGTACCTAGAAAACCATTTTCTTCGTAGTGTCCTAACAAATCAGCAATTTTCTAAAAATGATTCACAGAAGTCGGCATAAACATTCTCAAGTGGACTATTTCCTATCCATTTTGCACTTAGGCCCTAACGGTAAAATCGTCTTCTCATGTCAAATCTTTAACCTTCAAACGATTTTACTCCAATCACAAGAGTTGGTTACCCTCTCGTTTCTTCTCTTTCGCTTTATCCAACACTTTTAGATATTTACCGGTCACTTTGCCACTATTAGTGTCTTATAACCATTGATCGATAAATCAACTCACTCAACATAGGAGAATCAATTGGCCAAATAATTTTATCCCTCAAGCCGATTGATAATTTTCATAATGCCTCATAGCACCTCATTCGTAACAATCTCATATCGATCGTCGTCTAAACATATATCTAGAAAGCACTAACTCCCTTGTTCGGCAATGTAATTCTATATTAAACAAAATTTATTTAAACACTTGCCGCCGAACTGTCCAATAGACCTTCTCCGATCAACCGTATTGCTTACATCTTTGAAATATTTAACTTGTGGAACTCTCCAGTTGGTAATCTTGAATTCATAACACATCCACCGAATTTCAAAACATCAATTCGGCTATATAATCAAATTTATACCCATGCCTCCCAACTACACACTGCGGGCTACCATCACCGGTTAGACCGGCATTAAAGCTGCGGTCAGACCGGTTTTGGGCTCGATCAAACCGGCGAAGAAACCTCGGTTGGACTGGCAGCGAGGCATCGGTCAAACCGGCATTAAATCATCGGTCGGATCGGCCATGTTTTTGGTTAGATCGGCCAAGAAATTGTGATTAAACTGGCCTGGTCTAGAGTTATCTTGCATACCTACTAATCAAGCATTGGATTTTACTGTATAAAATTAGCTCTCCTATCTTTATCGCTAGATGCTTGGTGTACCAAATTATTGATCAATATGGTTTCTCAAGTGGCTCTTTAGAATAATTATCAAAACACGCAAAACTCTCAGCCACTTGTTGAACGACCAATAATGAATCACCAAATTCATATGTTTCACACACATGAATTGTAATAAATTAACAAATGTAAGTAATCAGCTCAAGCATAGATGCACAATTATTCTAAAAGGACCAATGTTGCAAAAACAACATACTTAGGTAATATTAGAACAAATTATCACATTGGCCATTGATACATGCCGAATTACTAAGAAGCAAAACCTTCATGGTGCAATGATTATGAAATCTATATCTTATATGGCGATCCATAAAAACACACATGATTTGGCTTGCAATAAATATCAAAGACTCATGAGCTAAATCATACTTCAAACAAATTATATGCGAACTCGCCAATTCTACCACTCAGAATTGGCCTTTACAACATGTATGTGTAATACCAATTTGATAAACAAGAAAGACATGTGCTAGATAGCAAGCAATGTTCTAACATGGTATAGGCATAATATAATGATGAGCACAATAAACACATACCTTACTTTAGCATCCAACAAATGGTGGCTCAAAGATGTGTTGTTGTACCCATCACCGTACATCGCTCTTGATTCCCTTATAATCATATTAATGTCTTGCCCCCGAGCAAAATTGGCTTTCTTGATTCCACGATTTCAAAGGCAAGATAAACACCGTACTAACATCCATAGCATCATGTGGAGGAGACTTATCTCTAATGACTGATGAATCTTCTCTCATCAAATTGGATTTATCACTACTTTGGGATATCACCGGTCTCTTAACTTTTATCTCATTGGGTCTCCACACTTGCTTAAGTGTTATTCGAGGCTCTAAATCATTACATGTTTTGTTCTCCACATCTTCGGCCTCTTTTTCCTCTTTTGAGAGCGGGATAAGCCGGAAGGTAACCACTTCGGCTTTGGTTGTGTTCCAAGAGCCAAATGATGATTTTTGATATTTTTTGTTTGATTGGAAGCTCCTGTATTGGCCTCAATTTTCCCAGTTATCTCTGTTGCCGCCCGGTCGAACCGGCCATGGAGCCCGATCAGACCGGTGCCATGCGTGTTGGCTTAGACTGTTCTAGATGTAGCCGATCAGACCGACCTCGAGGCCCGGTCAGACTGGTTGCAATCTGTCAGCCAAACTAGCCTAAAGGCTTGGTCAGACCGGCCGTAGGCTGGCGGTTAGACCGGCCAGATGCCCAGGTCAGACTATCACCGTTGATGGTCATGACATCAGTTTCGGTCTTGTTTGCTTATAGCCCCTTTGTCGCATCTCTAGCATATATTTGGATTTTTTGGGACTCCTGTTTGATAGTAACGACCTCCAGAGCTTTGTCTTCTTTTCTCACCCACACCTTCTTCACCTTTTTCACCTTTGATCCACCGGACCGATTCTTTTGTAAGAAACGATCTTGTCTAAAATTAGATGAAGTAGTTGGTACTGACCTTGGTGAGTCCTTCCATCCTTGATGAAATGACATAGGTGGTTAAGACATCCATGGCATGTAATACATAAAAGGATAACCGAGCGGTGGCATTGGATATGGATACCATGGCATCACAACCGGAGGTTTGTATTTAGTTGGTTTTGTTGATGGCTCCGGTTGCTTTGGCGTTCGACCAAATCTCTTCCTAGGAGATGGTCTTTGTCTTTTCAAATTGCTAGGTCGATTATCAAATCATTGACAAGGCAATCATTTCTTGTATTTAGTCATAAGCATGTCGAAAGTAAGCTTGAACTACTAGATGACTCATCTTTATTAATCGTTGAATCTTCGGTCTTGTCATTATTGAACCTAATAACTTCAAGCCGAGGATCCCCAATAATAACACTTTTCCCTCTTGTGGACTCGGCTTGACATGGCCGAACCAACACTCTCTTGTTATCAAAGTCTGTAGGAGCAATAGGGAGAGGATCATGAACAATTCCGGTCTTAGTTGTAGGTGGAACTAAAATAGTTTCACAAGTGATTGATGAATCATCAATCGGCCTTTGCTCTAAAATAATGATGAAACTAATGCTCCATTTGTGACCAAGTAGAAATTGAATTAGGAGCAAGTAAATCAAACCATATAGATGCAAAGTTCGATAAAGAAAAAAAAATAACTTTAACTTAAGCAAATCATCGCAACCGACCTCTCCACATTATTTAATAAATTGGTCGATATGCTGCATTGTTGTTCTAGAATTTTCACCTGTAAATTTTGTGAAGTTAGGCACCTCAAATCCTTGCGGGTATGGGACCGGATATGGCCTTTCATATATATATTCGACGTTGTTTCAGACTCTTTCTCACCTATATCCCACAACACATTGTCAATATCTTTTTTAACACTCACATGACCGATCTATCGTTCGGTCTTAGATGACAATAATATCTCATTTTCCCTTGGAATATAACCATCATTTAGTTCGGCTATATTTTGAATTGTATCATTGCCCAAACTAGTAACACAATCTAAACCATTACTTGGTTCGGCTATACTTGCATCATTGTCTGAATTAGTAACAAAATCCGAACCAATACTTGGTTTGGCTATACATGTTATTGCATCCTTGCCTAAGCTTGCACTTAAAACATTGTCATCCACTCGGCTTTGCTGAGCCAAAGCTTCAAGCAACACATGATCCACATCAAGAAATACTTGTCCATTTAATCTCTCTTTTATAGGAACAAGCTATCCATTATATGCAAGGTCGGCAAAATTTCTTTCATTTATATTCAAACTAAAACAATGGTTTTTAGCATCCTTGAATCTCTTGATAAAATCAGTGACAGATTCCTTACACTTCTGCTTAACCGATGTTAAATCAGATAACCTAAGCTCAGTTTCACCAGTGTAAAAATAATCGTGGAATTTTTGTTCTAATTGAGCCCAAGTATGAATAGAACTTGTAGGTAATGAAGTAAACCAAGCAAAAGTAGCTCTGGACAAAGATAAAAGAAATAAACGCAATATGAGAGTATATAAGACTTTCGGGTAGCCTCATTCTTTGGCTCAATTTGAAAATCTTCTCTAATTATAGCACGTGTGCATTTATGTGGATCTTCAGAAACTTTAGGCCTTAATTAATTATCCTTTTACTTTGTGGCCTAAAGTGTGCACGCACAACAGGGTCTTGAGAACAAACATCGTATTGGCCATAATGCGCGTCTTGTGCCAATCCATTTACTTGATGATTTTGGACTGGCTCATAGCAATTATTGGTGTAAATAGCATGGGTATGTGGAATAGCATGACTAATAGTATTAACATAGGGCGAGTAAAAATCAATACCACATGTCGTGGCATTAATATTTTGAGAAGGTGCCAGGGCATCGGTTTGACTGGCTACAAACAGCCTAGTCTGACCGGCCAGATATCCAGTCTGACCGGCCCAAGGCCCGATCTGATCGGTGGTCCGTGGTGTGGTTAGATCGGCCACAAGCGGCACAGTCTGCCTGAATAGGGCACGATGTGACCAGCCATGGTGGGCACAGTTTGATCGGCATAGGGCGTGGTCTGACCGGCCAGGGTGGGCACGATCTGACCGGCAAAGGCAGCGGTCTAACCGGCATCACGCGCGGTCTGACCGGTTGCTAGGTTCTGTGTGTAGCCGATTCTCGTGCAATCGGTCGTGTAAATATCCGTTGATCCATCCATAGGACCATAGCATTATAAGCATGTTATATAGAAGCAAAATTAGAAGAAGCATTAAATTGTTGATAACTAGCTATTTTGCAGCTAATTTTCTTGACGGACATCAAATCTTGTATTAAAAACATCTTCTAACATATCATGATTTTTATCGATATAAGCGCTAAGAGATGCATCTACACAACGATCAATAGTTTTTGAATAGTAAAGGATACAATGGGTGGATCGGATATTACCTTATGTGAAACCATGACTTGAGGTAGAGGGACATCTCTGTTGGAGATGCTTTGATTGATCTTGGCGTAATGTGCAAGCATTGTCTTCTCCCACACCGCCATTTGTTCTTCAAAGTCTCGCCGCTCCTCCTCGGTCAAATCCTCCTTGGTAACCTCGTTGATATCCTTCCTACTCGTCATGGTTGATGAAGAAATTCCTTGATTAATTTCGGCCATATTAATCCTAGCCAAAATCTTTTAATATACATTTTTTGAATTTTTTTTCCTTGTATATGCTTGTGTATGTATCAAAACTTTGGAAAACTTAAGCTTCACAGGAATAGCCGATACAATATGAATCGGCTTTGTATTATATAAATATATTTTTGGTAACAGTGCGCAGCAAAAACAGAATTGCTTCTGTCTCCTCGTGTGCAGGTAAAAAATTCCAAAATATTGATTAGCCGATGCAATGCAATGGCTTTGATTGATTTTTTCTTTCGTTAACTGTGCGCCACAAAGATGATCTATCAGCTGCTTGCTGTTTGTGACCTCCTCGACGAGATTGCTAAGACCGATCTACCACTGCTTGTCTCCTGGTACACAATTATATTTATTTTTCGAATATGTATACAGATTGGCTCCTGGTTGAATTTCTTTATCTACTCGTATGGAGCAAGACAGAAAGACAGCGTGCTGCTATCAAACCGATCGAGTCGATCGGCCTCAACACAGACAACGGCGACGCCGGCTAGCTGTGGCAGATGAACCCGGAAAGCATCGGCCGAAGCACGTAGATTGATTCCGCTTGACGACGGAACAGTGCTGCCGCCAAACAAACTGATCCGACGAGAAATACGCAACGGCGGCAGATGGCTTTTTGTAGAGTGATTTCGGCCGCACGGCCGAAACAGTCGTCTCGACGAAACACGAACCGGTAAATTGCAAATTTGGCTATTCTAAAGCCGAATATATTTCTTTCCAGCGAAGTCATCAATTTGTGTTGGCGACTTTTTTATAAAGCCACAAAACACGATCGACACTGAAACGCCTAGCGGTGAAATGGAGTTTTCAATCACTCCGATCTAGACAACTCTAAATCAAGAATCAAGATGGGTTTTGAAGATTAAACCGGCTAGCGGAGCCGATTTAGAGATCAAATCAGCCTCGAGGCCGATTTATATCGATTTGAAGGTAACACCAATCTCATGGACAAACGAAAAGTTTACGGGACAAACCTAAAAAAGATAATCGCACTCTCGCGTCGAAGACAGACGGTTTACGACGTAAATCGACAAAGATGAACGAAACGGATTAAGGTAAAGCAGAAAATATGGCTGAAAGTAGAAATAAAAGAACGATTCAATTGTGTATGGATTGAGATCGTCGCGGGGGGATAAGCCCGGCTATAAGCGGCAGTCAGACCGGCCCCATGGAGGAAACCCAATGCCTTCTAAATTTTGACAATATTTCCCTATTTCAACGCTAGGTGTTAAATTTGGGTGTAAACAGGTTCAATCAGATATTAAAAATAATATACGGTTTAAAAGATATAAGCCGCTAAAAATTTTAAAAGTACTAGTGCAATGGTGCTGGACTCTGTTAACATGTGACTGTATGGTACGACAAGTGAAAGTGCACTGTGACACGTCTTTTTTCAACAAAGTCGCGTCAGAGGGAAGACTTGATACTTTTATTTGTGACAAGTACGTTGCTCGCTGTTTAGGACTAAAACGCTACCACCCTTATTGCAGTCGCATCTCTTTTTTTTTACTATTGTTACAACTTGGATTAGGGCCAATGCAACATTTTCACTTTCAACCAGGAAAGTTTACCTAATGTTTCAATTTGAGCCTCCTGTTAGCTTCTTATCCAACCTGCCCTCTTGAGTCTTGACTCTTGTCGTCTTGTATCCTGTCTCAATAGCAATGGCGATGATATCTCATGATCGCAAATTCTTGTTTCTTAGGAGTATTTCTGTTCAACGTCGAGGTATGCATCACTCATGACAGGATCGACTCCACGAACATGTCGAAGTTGCCATGGGAGCAACCCCCCTCCTGAATGCTCTCGTGCGCCACCACCATCATCGCCTCGACCCTCTCCCTCATGCCAGCGTCTCCCATCACCTCCTCCACTCTGCCGGCGATGTGCTCCTTCGTGACCACGCCCGACTTTTTGTTGGCGACGGCTGGGAGTCCGACCCGCCAGATGTCGCAGATGTACGCCCGGTTGACGAATTGGTCGGCGAAGTAGGGCCACGCCACGAACGGCACGCCGTTCCGGACGCCTTCCATGGTCGAGTTCCACCCGCAGTGTGACACGAAGCACGCCACGGCTGGGTGCGCCAGCACCCGTTGCTGCGGCGCCCACGCCACAAGCTTGCCGCGGCCGCCGGTGTTGCCGGAGGCGGCGAGACGGTCCAGGAAGCCATCGGGGTATTCGTGCACGTCTCCATGGACGATGTCTGGGCGCACCACCCACAGGAAAGGCCGGCCGGTGAGCTCGAGCCCCCGGGCGAGCTCCTGGAACTGACGCTTGTCGAACACGGTGAAGCTGCCGAAGGCGACGTACACGACGGACCGCGCCGGCTGCGCGTCGAGCCACGACATGCACGCGTCATCCTCGGGGCGCCAGAAGTGGCCGACAGGCTTGCCTGGGCGCTCGCCGGTGAGGAACGGGCCGACGGGGAGGATCTTGGGGAACCGCGCGAACGTCGCCGCCTCCGCCCCGCGGAAGGAGTTGCAGAGTATGTAGTCACACTCATCGACGGCGCGGACGCCGGCGAGGAGGTAACGGAACAGCAGCTCCTGCCCCTCGTCGTTGCCGATGCAGTTCCACGCCAGGTGCGCCGGGTGCATCACCGGCATGTCCGGCGACAGCTGGAAGGCGTCTTGCGTTAGTGCTGACCCTGCCAAAAGAAAAAAAGAAAAAAAAAGAAAATACTAGTTGGAAGCCTATCAGTTTGTCATTTCAGAATTTGAAATTTTGTTTTTTTGGTGAGGAATTTAGCATCTTGATACCGTATTAGCATTTTGGTTCTTCTACGACATTTGAGTTGCTTCCCATACGAAATTTTGTCAAAAAAAAAATTGTTCTACCAAGTGAAGCCAACATCTTGGCAGTACCATCGTGCTAATTACTATACATTAAGAGTTCAAATTATATCCAAAATAAATATTTCTAAAATTTTGCAATACCAAAATTTTAGTAAGTTGGTAAATCATTGCTAAATTTTGATAGAATAGATCAAATGTGGTGTTGCTATAATTCCTTAGTTATTACCAATATTTGATAATAAATTAAATGTATCTACATATTTGTTAATTTTATAATAAAGTGATATGGTTTAAAATGACAACTATCTGAGCAGCCCCTAAGCTTGGCAATTTTTTTACAATGTGTGGAAAGAGAAAAGTATTTGAGTTGGAATGTCATTTGTAATCGAAAATTGTAAATGGACGGTTAATAGGATATTTTATTAACAGTCCATTTATAATTTTATCACGCAAAAATTTTGTTCTATCAAGTGAAGCCAACATAAATTGATCTTGCCAGTACCATCGGGCTAATTATTATACATTAAGAGCTGGTTCAAATTACAGTTAAAATAAATCTTCCGAAAATTTGGCAATACCAAAATTTTAATAAGTTGATAGCATTGTCAAGTTGTGTGGTAGAATAGGTCAAATGCTAAAATTCCTTAGATATTACCAATATTTGGTAAACTAAATGTATCTACATCTTTGTCAATTTTATAAAAAAAAATGATATAATTTAAAATGGCAACTATGTGAACAGCCCCTATGCTTGGCGATACTTATAAATTACTCCCACGGTCCTTATACTCTTATATTTTTACATGGTCTTTACTTTGATAATGAGTTTATTTTATATTATGTTATCAACAATTATAAAATTAGTATTATTTCGAAGTATTTTAAAAAACGAGTTTGATATTTTTAATAATAATAATAATACTTTACAACTTGGAATGGAGGAAGAATCTTATTTAAGAAATCAAATCTATAAGGTTATACTTGCGTGAGAAACGTAATTTGAATAATGTTGAACAATTTTAACTATTTATAAATTTGTTGTTATAGAAATAATTATCAAATTTTGGACAGAGGTATTACAGCAGTGAGTATTAATTACTCTGAAACAGACAGATCATTTTGCCGTTTTCTTTTTACTTACCATCTTGAGCGTCGATGATTTTGTCCCGAATGAGTTCCTGAATGCTGAGTAGAGATGCCATGACTGCGGCCGACGCCGGCCAGACGGCAGCGGACTTCACGCCGGTGCGCCGCGCCACGTCCAGCGCCCACGTCCCGACATTGTAGTCCGTCACCACGCACGTGATCCTCCCCCAGCCGTCGCCGACCGCCGCCGCCTCCTCCTCCTCCTCCTCGCCGCCGCCTCCTCCGCTCCGCCGGATAAGCTCCTCGACGCGCGGCGCCATGTGCTCCTGCATGAGCACGGTCAGCCTCACCAGGTTGTTCCTGTCCTCGTCGGGCCCCATGCCGTCCGGCACCGCCACGAGCCTGATCCGCCCCGTCCCGCGCTTTCCACCGCCGCCGCCGTTGTTCACCGTCTCCCCGTTCTGCCGCGCACTCGGCGGCGAGGGCATGGCGGCGACGACGCGGCCGTGGTTGAACTCCGTGTTGACGAAGGTGACGACGACGCCACGGTCGGCCAGCGCGTGCGCGACCTCCATGAGCGGGATGACGTGGCCCTGCGCCGGGAACGGGACGACGAGCGCGTGCGGTGGTGGTGCCATTGATTCAGCTTGCAAGCACAAGATCCCGATCGAGGAGGCGAGGAGGCTTGTCACGCGTCGTCGTGATGATTTGGTACTAGCTAGGATGTATATACGGCGAGAGGCGACGTCACGATGTGAACGCGCGCGCGCTAGATGACAGCGGAGAGAGGACATCCCTCGTTGCTGCGGTTTGGACAGACGAATCATGCGTTTTGATGCATGCGTCTTGTGATCATCGCAGCCTTGTTTTGAGAAGCAAACAATGCGTGGAGCGAGGTGCACTTGGCAAGATGCAGCGGTTTAGTCACATTCTTCTGTTGCTTTTTCTTGTACAAATGGCTTCCAAAGAGCCAAAGACATTGGAAATGCAAAAATATCACACCCAGAAATATACACCATTTTCCAAACGCTCAGTAGAGTAATCCTCATCCTAAAATAGCACATAGATAAAGTCCTTTATTACACTAGCACGGAATAGCTCATCTGTATCGGGCGGGAGACCAAATGTGTATCGGTGATGGGTCACGTCACCAACCAAAGGTCAGTGATATGAAAAGTCATATGTATCGGGTTTCTTGCCATCATGTTTGGATGATTCATCGGTGACGGGTCCTACTATATACCCGATGCTTTTGGTACTCATCGGTATCGGATTTTTCTTTTAACCCATCAACGATGTGTAATTTAAAAAAATAAATTTTATTTTTTACCTAGCCACAAACCATTGCTAACCATGTCCACTGCAAAATAAGAGGGAAACATATATATATTTTCAGCATCCCAGCATCCCAACATATTTCACAAATCATCCATATATGCAGTCCATACAATCCCAGCTGCCATCCATTCATATCATCCATACATCCATTCCAACAATACAAGCACTTTCATTTGACAAAACCGCTGACATGCGTCTTCAAGAGCTAAGCATCAAAAAGTCCTGCAAAATCGAGTTATAAATTGAAAATTTTTTATTACAAATATGTACAGAAATATCACATGACATTGTATTACATATAATTACATTAATGTTACATAATCTCAAGTTTTTGACAAGCATTGAAAAATATTCAATAATTTAGAGATGAGCTACGCATGTGGTCTAAAGCTTCCTTTGGAAGATAAAATTTCGTTATGTATGAAATGTTCTATGTCCTCAATAATTGCTTCGAAGCTATGATGCGGAATATTGGAAATTTTTTTCTATATGTGAGGCGCCAAGTTAGTGTATGTGTATACTTCGAAGTACTTCATATATGTATAGTATACACAATAGAAGCACAGACCTTAAGGTTGAGCAATGTCACCTTCTCCAACAAAGCCATTATATTGTGGTACACGTAGAACTCACACTGGTCACCAACTTGTTGACAACATGGGATGTCCTTTTTGTGATTGAGATTGGGTTGTCCTTCCTTGTGCCTTCCACATTTTTCCACATATTGGCCCCACGCATCATTCAATGCAGCTTCAATCCCCGACCAATCGTATTTCTCCTTATCAATTCGGGAGTTAAGGTAGTGTACCATACTCCACTTCAGTACTAAGACTAGAAGAATCCAATGGTACTTGCGTCATGAATATATTATAAGTTAAATACTAAAACTATGCTCGTTGTGGAGGGGTAGCTAATAAGGGTATACACTTACTGTTGATTATAGGTACAAATAATGAACTCTTTGTCCTGTTGGGCCCACAAGCAATCCTTGATATAGTTTGTCATCTGTACTAGATCGTGCTGAGATGTATCTAATAAGGCGACATCGATGTGATGTTTTTGTGTATGCTTCCAACATAACCTACAAGCCAGACGAAGACTCGTATAAGCAATATTATATGGATTGGTATTACCATATTTTGTACGCAACAATACTTACAACTAGTAGCACTTAAGGAGATTGGTGTCCTCCGTTCGTAGCCTGTAGAGGTCAAAGAGATCTGCGAAGTCCATCGCAATATAGGCTTCTGACCTAAGAAATGGTTGTGGACCGTGATAGCCTGTTATAGAGGTCTCTCTATTCTTCCTCTTTGTGTTGGACTTCTCCATGTAGTACTCGTGCAACTCCTTGCAGGAACCACATCGACCTAGAACTCTAGGACTCAAAATAGGATTCCTAAGGAACGGATGAACATAATAGAGGTCAACAATTAAGGATTCCGGTGGCTCCTAGGGTGTAGTTAAGAAGTTCGCATCGGTATGCAGAGTGTTATGGAGGCAAAACTTCAGCATCCTAGAGGACGACATCAAGGATGTGCCGGATGAAGATAAGGAGGCAGCTTGGGAGAAGTTCAAGTTGAGCTTCGAGTATCCTCCAGACAACGAGGCAATTTTGAAGCGTCGTGCTCTCCAAAAGATGGGTCACACATGGAAAAATTTGAAGACAAGGCTGGTCGGCGAGTACTTAATGAACCCCTACCGGCCAACACCATATAGCAAGTTCCCGTGGATCACCGAAACCATTTGGGCCTAGTTTGTTACTGCAAAAACAACCCCCGAGTTTCTAGCAAAAAGCGAGGCCACTAGGGCACTGTAGGCTAGAAACCAACACCGGCATCGACTTGGAACCGGAGGATAGAGTGGGAAGCAAGAGGAATGGCATAGAGAGGATGAGGCCGCAATATAATTTAACACCCCACCGCCATTTGTCGATATCCCAGAAGAAAATTCAAGGAATTGGGCAAGGCAAGGGCTGTTAAGAACAACGATGAGACACTTATGTTCCAAAATGCCGAAGACAACCGAGTGCACCGGCAAATGGTGAGTGATGTCAGATGTTAAATACTACACAACTTTGTATTGTTCATTCCGCTTACTAATGCGAACTTCTTAACTACCCCCTAGGAGTGTTGGTATTCCTTACGGTCATAGATAAAATCCGCAAGCGCACGGATATACCACTATAGCACTTCATCCGGAAGTATTCCAAGATATCGAATCACAGGGAACGAAGTTGTTCAACTCTTCAATAGGTTCATCCAAGGACACAAGTTATTGTAGGCAAAGGGTAGAGTGGATTTTCTAGTGAAGAACAGGGTCGTTTAGAAAGATTAATTTAATCCTATTGCAATACTTCAGGCACTGACTTGCTCGCTGCTACCAGAACTCGCTCTACTATGCTCCAGGACAGGGATGACTTAAGTGATCTCACTAGTAATTGGCAATCTAGACACCGCGTCTATGCAGTTAATTACTACTTTAGTGTTTATAACTCACCAAAGCAATCACTATCTGTTAATGAATAATAGTGAACAATGATCCAGTACACTAATTAGGAACTAACTAAAAAATATACTTCATAGATAAATCTCAATTACTTGTATAAGATAATATCAATTTAAGCAGAGTTATTGACAAAGTACAATAAGGTAAAGAGGAAAGTACTGACAACTCTGGAATTCCTCCGACTCTTTCTCCCATACTCTCTCCCTAATCTAATGTGCATGAAGATACAATTGAACATCTTATAATTCAGCTCAAACTTGGTGAGTTTACAAATAAGGAAGAGAGGGGTATTTATAGGTAGAGAGATTCCTTAGGAATGTGAAGATGCTAAGCATCTAAAGAGCATCTTCACTCTCCTCATGCCATGTGTCCTCTCTATGGCAGTTTCTAACGGTAGAAACGGTCCCAACCGTCTTAGAACGTCGGTAAGTAATTGCCTATGAAAAATGTGGTTCGGCCACTTTTTGGGTTCGACTGAAACCTTGTTGGCCCATTTTGCGCTGGCATTTTTCCTGGACTCTGGTGGACTCCTTAGTGCATATATATGGGGAATGGTCCCATTTGCTTGCGTTTCATTAGGTTTGTGGGCCCAAAACTCCATAGGCTTAAATATGAAAGTTTAATTCACCTCCTTCTTTATGTATCCTTTGTCTCACTTTTGATGGTTTGTCACCTGCATCCAAATATACACCAACACCAGTGGAAATCGTTAGAATTAAACCCTACCACTATGTTGGATGTTTTATCTTTTCAGATTTATGCAGATATTGACGGTGTAAATTTTGCAGTTAAAAACCATCAACAAACCCCCACACTCAGGTCTTTACTTGTCCCAAGTAAAGGTTAAGGATTAATGTGGAATAGAATCTCCCAACATTCAATACAAGTACACAAATTATTCTAAGTCATACCTGTACCTGTGAACTTTGCGGTGTCTAACTTACCATCTTAGGTAATTGATGAATGGAACGGTCATAACTCAAGTCGTTCTTGTTCCTCCTATCAATATCTTGGGTTTTTGATAAATTTTCAAAATAGAGCTATACCCCTCAAATGACTCTCTCTTCAGTCACTCATGTGGTTTTTGATTTGTGAATCCTCACCAAGGCATAATTTGCTGAATTGTCCCTATTCTAAAAGGCAATATATGTGGAGCTCCGTAGAGATCAATCGGGGCGTACTTGCATCACATATTTTACCAAGCCAAAATGCCAGACCGAAGGAGATAGCATCATACTTTTTATCAAGAATGTCATGTGTATGTGTATGACAAGTTTTTGGGTGAAAAAAGAAAAATAATAACAACTCCTTTGATATACCTCCTACTCCATTTTTTTCTTTTTGGACTTTTGAGAGAGTGCATCGCTATCTTTTTTTTCTTTTTTCTCATCATGATGCTCCATACTTGTATGAACAAGACTTTATTTTTCTTTCTTTTGTAGCCAGGCCTCCCCTTTTTTTTAGACAGAACTTTGGAGGAAAGGGCATAAATGACATGGAGTATTTATTTCGTGGATGATGGATAAAATGGATGATGAATGAGGGATGCTAGCTTCCAGTGTAGAAGTTTAGCTTCTATGTGTGTGTATGTGGAGTGTGTGTGCGATCTTGATTAGGAAAGTATGAAAAGCATCTCACATGGGTCACAATATTTTGCCAAGACTCAATGTAATGTTAAGCAGCCAAATTATAAGGTTTTGCAATATGAATCTTTTTTGGCCTTGGTAGGTAATCATAAAGTCACCGAGGAAAATTGCTCGAAAAATTAAATTTTTGCAAAGATAAAATCCCAAGTATCGTGACATTTGGATAGGAATTTCTTTTGTCATAACCATATCACAAATATCAATTACTTAGATGAGCAAGGTTCCCTATACTACATAATTGTTCACAAGTGACAAGTGTTAGCAAAGAATAAAAAGTATACATGATCAATCATAGGAAAATTTTATATATTGAGATTTAACGTTTTCAATTTTCACTTGAGGTCAATCTAAATTTTATTTGAATTTTCTAAGTAGATTTGACTCACAAATAAGGGAGGATAAGGGAGGAGACGTGCAAACCAGCCTATAGGGTGAAGGAGGAACAGAGCCAGGCTAGGCAGGGGTCGGGCGAATACTTGGTTTAGCCGGCCCAACCAGGGCTCCTTTCTGTCTGCTATCATGCGCGACCATTGGCCTGTGTTTATTTGATGTTGTTGCGCGTCGGGAGTTCCAAAAATGACTCCCCCACACTTGTTTTGTACCTGGTCTTTACTCAACAAAAATATAAAAAGCAAAATGGGCTTCCACTGGGGTGAAATACTGATGAGCCAAACTTTATTCAAGTAATTCTAGGTGCATGAAGTGCCTAAATTTACTTTTTATTTTATTTTCTCATTTTTTATGGCAACATGGAGGTGATGAGTAACTCAGCAGGGTGGAGATATGAAGCGAGGGTGCACAAGGTGTTTGAGATTCTTACTTGATAGGTCTCGCCAAGCTTAGAACTGAATTAAATGCAACAAAGTTTTGCACTTGTTCTGCTCTTGTTCTGCTGGGTTCCCTGTGCATCTCTTTTCTCATAGACCACTTTTCTCATAGACCAAGGAGCGTGGTATGAGTGTTGGAGTTATTGTACACTGCTCCTTGGTTGTCATTTTTATTCCCTGCAAAAGGTCAGTGATACAAATACCCGAGGGTCTATAACGAATTGAAAAGATTTTATCGTGGCCTCAAGATTAGTTGTTCACATCCACGCTAAGATAAATTGGATTTGAAACTTAAGAAGCGTGGATCCCACAATTTTCCATCCTTTTATTTTGTCATTTTTTTCAAGGACACTTCTTTTATTCTGAAAACATTTTTTTCTTTCAAGTTTTTATTGTTCACCAAATTTTCGTTTAAGCAAAACTCATACAGGGCTGAGGTAAAATTGCATGAACATAACAAAGGAGCATTCGACAGTATACACCATGCAGCTTGAAATGTGATGTGTTCCTCCTTTGTATGTGAGCAATTTATTGATTTCATTCCCGGGCCCTAACTTACCTCTAGTGTGAATTGAACTTGAGGACTCACCCGTCAATTTGAAAACTTTCCTGCAGGGGTTAATCCACAGAAGATACACATCCAATATCCATGAAAGTACTAGCTCTAACGGTTCATTAATCAAATTCGACACCATATCTAATTTGATTAAAGCATACTATTTTAACCTAAGCACCATGGTTTATTTAAAAAGCCTATGTATGTCTTGCTAAAACTCCCAAACCAGAGCATACGAAAAATAGACAAATGAAACATAACCATGTATGATCAAGCCTTATTCAAATGGAGATAAGTATGAGTAAAAGCAGTGGTGAACTCCATTTTTTTAGCAAGGTAGAACTAACACCAACTTTATACCTGGATGACCTTAATTGATGGAACTTGTCATGACAAACTCGTTGACCTTTTCCCCCCATACTTGGACTTTTGTGTTCCAAGACATCAAAAATCATATGTGTGGTGTTGAAGTCTCTTATTGAGTGCGTTCCAACACCAAGGATCACCAAAGTGTGCAGTTGATATACTTACTGAGTTCTTAGACATCGCATGACCCTCATTCTTAATCTCAACCTGTAATGGTTAGTGACCAAGAATACAAAGGTGCATACTATCCTAAAAACTGGTTCATGCTTTTATTAGAAAAGAAACTTACCATAGTAATCCGGGCTATCTCTCGACAGTGCTTTGTTTATGGTCACAAGCTCGACCATGGGGACATTGTGCTGCAAGATTAGTGCCACAAACAAATACGAGATTTGCAGTATTTGTGATAAATATAAGCATCCACAACCATCCTTCTAAACATGTTAGAAATGAGGACCGTAAGGTGGTTGTGGTCCTCGCACAACGAGGCGGCACTAATTGGACAAGACTCTGGGAATTCCTTATGTGAGCATGTATCCTGGGGGCTTTTGAAAGAGAAACTTTCATGCTCATTTTTGGAATGTTTTCTCTCGTCCTCTAGAGTCGATGTTTCAAGCTTGTCCATGGCCTGAATGCTCTCCTTCTCAAGAGATGCATCATGCAAGATCTGGGTTGTTTCTTGATGATTAACAAGAACAACATCCTAAGGGCTAGAGGGACAAGGCTTAGGCTCGATCAAGGGCGATGAAGGTCGTTTAGTTTCATCAAGATGGACAAAAGGTTCTAATGAAATGAACGGATACAAACATCACATCCTCGAACAGCTCATGCTTGGGATGAGGCTTTGTCTTTGATGTTTCTAGGCAAAAACTATGAGTGGCAAAAGTATTTTTCCCAAACTTTTCCTTGAGGCTCCCTTGATATTCACCTTCTTGCCGAAGTTTTTCCAGGGGGAGGCCTATGAGAAGAAGATCAAAATCGAGGGTAGGAAAGATGTGGAATTCTAGGTAGACCTCAATTTTGTCTATTTGAATTGGCACGGCCCTCGCAATCCCACGACACTCTAATATATGTCCTCAAGGACTTGTGAAAAGTTTTTCCATAGGGCCTAGGGGCATGCCGCTCAAAAGGGTGTCTGCACAGAATTTGGACATGATACTAGCCCCAAAAGTGGGGTTATGAAGGGCTTATTCAATGGTTCCTCCTATAGAACAGGTTATGGTTGTAGAAGGTGAAGCAATCCGAATTACTTCGGAAGAGCATCTCACTTCCTCCGACCACTCCACCTTCGTGGCCTCCATGAGAGTTGCTTTGTTGGGAGGGTCGGGAGGATAAGGAGGTTTCTTTTTACTAAAATAGTTCAGAGTGTTTCCATAATCTTCATAAAGGCCAACCCTGAATTCAGGGGCGCAACCCGGAGCTTGAATTTCTTCGTTAGTTGGAGATGGCTCTCTTTAGTCGAACCCGAAGATGTGGAAGGTTTGGGTTCAGGTTCGGCTATAGAGGGTTCCTCCCGACCTGACACAGGTGCCTCAGGGGGTTCAGAGCATTCCCCAATGAAGGAAGTGTTTTCTGATATTCGATCAAGAATTTCCTTGCCTTTGGATGGGGTTTTATGCATGAACGAGCCTCCGGCAGTGATGTCAAGCTGGAATGCAGACTCCTTATCTAAATCCGTGTGGAAATGTTGCAACAAGGAATAATCTGGTATAGATAAGTTTGGTCCAGATGGTACTAATAAAGTAAATCTGGCCCAAGCTGCACCGATTGATTCATTATTGGTCTGTCGAAAGCTGACAACTTTAACCCGAAGGGCTGTAATAAGGGTAACAGGGAAGAATGCAAGGCAGAACCTGTCTTGCAACCCATCCCAGTTCCCGTTTACACTCTCGACATTATAAATACCATTGTTTCGCTTCATCATGAAGCGAAACCAGAAACAATTTCCACTTAATGGTCTCTTGTGTCGTGCCTTCAATCAATAGGAACGAGCACAATTGCTCAGATTCTCGTATATGATGGTAGGGATTTTCTTGGTCTAGCCTTGTGGACGATGAAATTTGGTAAGCCTCGAAGTCATCATCGGCCTAGAGTTAGTATCGGCTTCAGAGTTCTGGAATCGGTCGATGGGCATTATCAGATCGCCAACAGTTGTGTTCTTGATGGATTCGGTTAAGGAGATAGATCAAGATTATCCAGAAAAGTCCGAGGTCAAGAAGGATGCGGCATGGCAAGCTTATCTATTAATTAGGAAGAGTCTATTAGTTTCCTTTTATCTTTAGGAAAGTGTGTTTAGTGTCCAATAAGGACTTTATGTTTCCTCTTATCTTTAGGAAAATTTGAGTCGTGTCCGATATGGACTAGTATCTACCCATGGGTATAAATATGTACACCCGGGGTCCATGTAAATTATCTCTCGATCAATTCAACTTCGGTGCATCGCCACCTTCTACCTTTTTATTTTCGATGAGTTTTTGTTTCAAGTTGGGCTGCATCGACTTCGATCTCCGACGAGGGGTAAGGCTTGTTATGGCGGCTTGCGTTATCGGGATTAGTGTTTCCATCGCTTCGACACTCTAATCTTGTTCATGTAAGTCATCGAGTTATCATATACATTATATAATCTAGATTGACAATGTTTTCTACTTGCATCGGCCGATCTCCATTTAGGGTTTTGTCGATATCGGCTAGATTACTTTGTTGCTTAGATTATATAATGTATCCACCACCCTAAAAATCAGTCAAAGGCTTGATTGTCTAGATATTATGTTTCTTTTCATACTTAGTGTTGCATCAGTTAAGTTTGATCTACTAAGTCGTGCTTAGAACCATAATCTCTAGCCTACTTCTTGATTGCCAATAAGGGTTTCATCGGGGTTTCAGCCGATGAGTTATCTGGATGTTGTATTGGCTCATAAGGATTACATATAATTTGGATTTAGCCGATCGCAACAAAGGGTTCACTGTTTATCTAATCATTTGGATTTATTGACATCGGACCTCCAGCCGATGAATGCTTCAACCTTCGGATCAGTGCTTATTCAATCTATCATTACTAGCCGATTGGTTTCTACTTGATTATATTATTGTTTTATTACATTATCATCAGTCGATTATCTTTATATCATTATTTACTCAAGTATCAAGATCTATACTGGATATCGGCTGGTATCAGCATCGGCTAGAATCACTCCATCAGCTTGTCAGCCGATTGGCTGTTTTATCTGCTATTCACATATCTTGTTAGTTGCAGGATCAAACTGACTGGCACGCCCGCATCTCGTTATTATTTTGGACCTGCACTGGAGCTAAGCAGATCTCCCAGGCCATCGTGTTTTTACATCAACACATTTTGGCACGCCCAGTGGGACAACAATTTTTATATCAACATGTCTAAAGAAGAAGTCGATGCCAAGATCATGGTCGCAATGGAGGATTTGACGGAGGAACAGAGGTAAGAGATGGAGCGAGCAAAAGTTGATTTTCAAAAGTGTTGCCTTCAATGTTTCGTCATGACACCGGAAGGGCCAATTCAAAAATCTCAACTTCCCGAGCCGATGATTGAAATACTTCAAGATAATATTGATGAAGCAGTCCATCGCGCATTGTTTAATTAATCTAGAGTTTTGGTAGACACATTGCAAGATTTGATCAAGGGAAAAGTTGATGAATTAATTGTTCAAAGAGGCCAGCTCGGGGGGCTGATTGAAGAACAACAACAATATCGGCTGGAGGAACAATGCCATCAGAAGAACAATGGTTGGGCCGATAGAATTGCGAAGTTAGTAGAGGAGCAGTTTGGACTTAGACCTAAGGAGCAAATCCACATGTATCGGAAACCATATCCTGAATGGTTCGATAGAGTTCCATTGCCGTATCGATACAAGGTTCCAGACTTCTCCATGTTTTTAGCACAAGATGATATATCTACAATGGAACATATCAGCCGATACTTAGCGCAATGTGGGGAGGCATCGGCTAAAGAGGCTCTAAAAGTTAGATTGTTTCCGTTGTCTTTGACTGGATCGGCTTTCACATGGTTTTCATCATTACCATCAAATTCTGTCAGAGGATGGGCTGATCTTAAGAAGCAATTTCATGATTATTTCTTTGCTAGAATCGATGAAATAAAGCTTTCAGACTTAATATCGGTTGAGCAGCAAAAGGGAGAATCGGCTATGGAATATATTCAAAGATTTCGTAATGTCCACAGCTGATGCTATAGTTTGAGCTAAGTGATGAGCAGCTAGCCGATCTTACATTCCAAGGATTGTCAGCACCTATCAAAGATATGTTCTTTTGCCATGAGTTTGACAATTTGGCTCATCTAGCGTAGATGACATCGGCTTACGAGAGCCGATTGCAAGAAGCAAAGGAAGATCAATTTTGGAGTAATCAAGGCGAGATGGAACAAAATTTTGAAGCATGAGTCCTCATACTCCAAAACTGGGGGGCATGTGTTGACGATGAAATTTGGTAAGCCTCGAAGTCATCATCGGCCTAGAGTTAGTATCGGCTTCAGAGTTCTGGAATCCGTCGATGGCATTATCAGATCGCCAACAGTTGTGTTCTTGATGGATTCGGTTAAGGAGATAGATCAAGATTATCCAGAAAAGTCCGAGTTCAAGAAGGATGCAGCATGGCAAGTTTATCTATTAATTAGGAAGAGTCTATTAGTTTCATTTTATCTTTAGGAAAGTGTGTTTAGTGTCCAATAAGAACTTTACGTTTTCCTTTTATCTTTAGGAAAGTTTGAGTCGTGTCCGATATGGACTAGTATCTACCCATGGGTATAAATATGTACACCCGGGGTCCATGTAAATTATCTCTCGATCAATTCAACTTCGGCGCATCGCCACCTTTTACCTTTTTATTTTCGACGAGTTTTTGTTTCAAGTTGGGCTGCATCGACTTCGATCTCCGACGAGGGGTAAGGCTTGTTATGGCGGCTTGCGTTATCGGGATTAGTGCTTCCATCGCTTCGACACTCTAATCTTGTTCATGTAAGTCGTCGAGTTATCATATACATTATATAATCTAGATTGACAATGTTTTCTACTTGCATCGACCGATCTCCATTTAGGGTTTTGTCGATATCGGCTAGATTACTTTGTTGGCTTTGCTGGTATAGATATTTTACATTGTTTTATGCTTTGTTTAATATTCTATATCTGCCCCTTATATCAGGATCTAATCTAATACAAATATATTGGACTTACTACCAATCTAATTGGTAATAGTTGAATATATTTGTTGCAAAAGAATATCCTAGTATAAGGTTGTATCGGAGCTATAGCCGATACATGCTTAAATCTAGATATCGGATATGACATGAGTCTATATAATCGTTATTTCATGTTATTTTTAGACTTGGGCAATTTATACTGTCTCGGTTCAGTCCGATCTATCCCAATTGCTTATTTCTAAAGTGATGATATATTGATTATGTAAAACTGATCTTTACAACCGATATACTAGTTTTAGGGTTAGTTTTTTCATTGATTATACCTTATAGCTGATTCATGCTTGATCGCATCGGCTAGGTTACATACGATATGAAATCAGCTAGCTGGCCGATGGATTATCGTTTACTAATAATTTTGCACATTTCTTCTTGTTGATTGCAGGATCAAATCAACTGGCACGCCCTCGAACCTAAAGTACTAATTTTGGACCTGCACTAGAGTAAAGCAAATCTCTCAGGCCAGTGTGTGTTTTTTGCATCAACACGCTTTTATGTGTTGACGTAAAAACACGATGGCCTGGGAGATCTGCTTAGCTCCAGTGCAGGTCCAAAATAATAATGAGATGCGGGCGTGCCAGTCAGTTTGATCCTGCAACTAACAAGATATGTGAATAGCAGATAAAACAGCCAATCGGCTGACAAGCTGATGGAGTGATTCTAGCCGATATCCAGTATAGATCTTGATACTTGAGTAAATAATGATATAAAGATAATCGACTGATGATAATGTAATAAAACAATAATATAAACCAATAGGCTAGTAATGATAGATTGAATAAGCACTGATCCGAAGGTTGAAGCATTCATCGGCTGGAGGTCCGATGTCAATAAATCCAAATGATTAGATAAACAGTGAACCCTTTGTTACGATCGGCTAAATCCAAATTATATGTAATCCTTATGAGCCAATACAACATCCAGATAACTCATCGGCTGAAACCCCGATGAAACCCTTATTGGCAATCAAGAAGTAGGCTAGAGATTATGGTTCTAAGCACGACTTAGTAGATCAAACTTAACTGATGCAACACTAAGTATGAAAAGAAACATAATATCTAGACAATCAAGCCTTTGACTGATTTTTAGGGTGGTGGATACATTATATAATCTAAGCAACAAAGTAATCTAGCCGATATCGACAAAACCCTAAATGGAGATCGGCCGATGCAAGTAGAAAACATTGTCAATCTAGATTTAATAATGTATATGATAACTCGATGACTTACATGAACAAGATTAGAGTGTCGAAGCGATGGAAACACTAATCCCGATAACGCAAGCCGCCATAACAAGCCTTACCCCTCGTCGGAGATCGAAGTCGATGCAGCCCAACTTGAAACAAAAACTCGTCGAAAATAAAAAGGTAAAAGGTGGCGATGCGCCGAAGTTGAATTGATCGAGAGATAATTTACATGGACCCCGGGTGTACATATTTATACCCATGGGTAGATACTAGTCCATATCGGACATGACTTAAACTTTCCTAAAGATAAAAGGAAACATAAAGTCCTTATTGGACACTAATAGACTCTTCCTAATTAATAGATAAACTTGACATGCCGCATCCTTCTTGAACTCGGACTTTTCAGGATAAGCTTGATCTATCTCCTTAACCGAATCCATCAAGAACACAACTGTTGGCGATCTAATAATGCCCATCGACCGATTCCAGAACTCTGAAGCCGATACAAACTCTAGGCCGATGATGACTTCAAGGCTTACCAAATTTCGTCGTCAACAAGCCCCGAAAAAGGTTTTTCCCTAACTATGTTTATGAATTCGGGATGAATCTCATAGCCAGATGTAAGAATAAGCTCCGATGAAGGAGGTGGCTCATAGAATTTGCCCTGAGGAGCAGATATTTTTTAAATCGGTAGATGCTCCATGATAGAGAAGTGTATGAAGAAAGCTTCTCTATGGGTAAAGGGGGGAGAAAGAAAGAAAACTAATAAGATACGAGCATGAATAAAGTTCGGAGATAAACATCAATCATTCCCCGACAATGGGGCCAGAAATGCTAGTTGGTATTTCTTACGATCACAGATAAAATCCGCAAGCGCACAGATATACCGCCGTAGCACTTCACCCGGAAGTATTCCGAGGTATCGAATCACAAGGAACGAAAGTGTTCAACTCTTCAACAGGTTCATCCAAGGACACAAGTCATTGTAGGCAAAGGGTAGAGAGGATTTTCTAGCGAAGCATAGGATCGTTTAGAAAGATTAGTTTAATCCTATTGCAATACTTCAGGCACTGGCTTGCACGCTGCTACCAGAACTCGCTCTACTATGCACCCGGACAGGGAGGACTTAAGTGATCTCGAGGGATGTGACCACCTCTACACCCACCTCTAACATACTGTGGGATACACAACAATCACTGGTAATTAGCATCCTAGGCACCGCATCTACGCAAATAATTACTACTTTGGTGTTTATAACTCACCAGAGCAATCACTATCTGTTAATGAAAAATAGTGAGCAATGATCTAGTACGCTAAATAGGAACTAACTAAGAAATATACTTCACAGATAAATCTCAATTACTTGTATAAGATAATATCAATTTAAGCAGAGTAATTCATAAGGTTCAAAAAGGTAAATAAGAAAGTACCGACAACTCCGGAATTCCTCCGACTCTTTCTCCCTTACTCTCCCTAAGATAATGGTGAATGGGCCCATTTGCATGCGTTTCATTAGGTTTGTGGGCCCAGAACTCTATAGGCTTAAATATGGAAATTTAATTCACCTCCTTTATGTACCATTTCTCTCACTTTTGACAGTTTGTCACCTGCATCCAAATATACACCAACGCTAGTTAAAATCTTTAGAATTAAACCCTCCCACTATGTTGATGTTTTATCTTTTCATACTTATGCAAATATTCATGGCGTAAATTTTGCAGTTAAAAGCCATCAAGGAGCCTCCGGGAATTCTTGATCGTTGACCTCTGTTATGTTCATTCGTTCCTTTGGAATCATATTTTGAGTTCTAGGGTTCCGGGTAGATGTGATTCCACTAGTTATCACCGACATGAGTTCGGCTTGACATTTCCTAAATAACTTGTGGACGATAAAAGAAATACATACATCAATTCACTAAATAAATTACCCTATTTATACAAAATTATCCCATTATAATTCACTAAATACGTATCGAAATACTTATATGCATAAAAAATTATCCCGAAAAGTAAAATACATTCATTAAAATACCCTAACATCAATAAAACACCCTAAAATCAATAAAATACCATAAATTCATTAAAATACCCTAAATTCACTAAAATATCCCAAATAACCCTAAAATCAATAAAATCACTAAGTTCCATCTCATCTAAATATAAATTTCACTAAAGTTCATCTAAGTTCACTACAAATCTAAATTACTCTAAATAACCTAAATATAAATTTCACTAAAGTTTATCTAAGTTCACTACAAATCTAAATTTCCCTAAATAACCTAAAATCACTAAGTCACATATCTAAATTACCCCTAAAATCACTAAGTCACATATCAAAATTACCCTAAAATCACTAAGTCACATATCTAAATCACCCTAAATTCACGTAACCAAAATTACCCTAAGTAACCTAAAATCACTAAGTCGCATATCCAAATTACCCTAAAATCACTAAGTCACATATAAATCACTAAGTCGCATATCTAAATCACCTTAAAAACCCAGGCTCGATAGAGAACTAACCAGTGGCAACCGGGCTCGGAGAGGAGGTGGATGCCACGGTGGAGGAGGGCGACGGCGGCACCTGACTCGGGGTCTGGGGTGGTGGGCTCGGGGTCGCGCGGGGTTGGTGAGGAGGCAGACGATGCGGCGGAGACCGGCGTGGAGGAGGGTGATGGCGGCCGACGTGGGCTGGGGGGCAGCGACGTCGGGCTCAAGGGAGGTCACACGGGGTCGGTGATGCCTAGCTCGGGGACGGCGATGGCTGGGCTTGGAGGGCGGCAATGGTGGTGAGTGAGTGAGAGTGAGATCTAAATAGTGAACCCTAGACATGTAAATATGGTCAAAACTCCTCCGTGACAGGCTCTAATTAAAGCCCGATGGAAATTTGTCATCCGTGATAGGCTCTAATTAAAACCCGATGGACATTTGTCATCCGTGACAGGCTTAAAATAATAACCGATTGAGATAATATTTCGATCGTTTTTTTAAAGCCCGTCACCGATAGCATTTTTCCCTTTTTTTATGATAGTCATATTACTATTTTTTTCTTCTGCCATTGTTGACCATTGTTGACTTTTCCTTATACTTTTTGTAAGGGTTTGGGGTTTAGGTTTTTTAAGGAAAGAAATTCCCACATTAAGAGTGGATGCGACATTTGCTTTCTCGCTTTTGAAGTAGAAAATTTTAATATTTTGGACGTAAGCCCCATTTTTAGGGTATTACATAGTAAGCCTAATTTTCGAAACATTTCATAATTACCTCATCCTTATAAGGTTTTGTTTGGACTTTTCCTTATTCCTTATTCCTTATTAAGTTATCCATGCCCTCTTCTTCTATAAATACAGCTGGCATATGTTTCATGCCTTTCCAAATAGAAATTTTTGAAAGCGCACCAATTTTTTAGGGTATTACATAGCAAGCCATATTGTGGAAACATTTTACCAAAACACTTCTTTTATTGAAAGAAATAGCAAATCAAACTAATAAAAAGACTTCAATTACAAGGATATGACTTCCATATGATCTGAACGAGCATATGCCACATCCTTGCCGGGATCATTGTCAAGGTCGATGTTTGGTCTTACATGAAGATTCTTCATTGACGATATTGTCGACCCCAATAATTCTTCTCTTGCCATCCCTAATGACGTGCAACTTCTTGTCTGCGGGGTCTTTTATGTAGAGAATTTGTTCGACTTGTTTCACAAGTACGAATGATTCGGCGTATCCAACCTTGGTTAGATCTACGGTTGTGAAACCTTCCTTGTCGACTTTGACACCCGTACATAAATTCACCCAACGACAACGAAACAACGGGACTTTGAACTTCACGATTCAACTCCCAAATCTGCTGTATGTGGCCATAGTATGTGCTCGACCCAAGTTGATCCCAAAATACATCTATACGGACTCCGTTGTTTTGTACTGTGCTCTTCTCATCTTGTTTGATGGCGTAAAATGTGTATGCATTAATATCATATCCTTGCCATGTGTCAATATCCCAACACAAACCCGCGACCAACCTCCTTATTGTTTCATTTGGCCTATCGGTTGACCGTACAATACGATTCGTGAACCATTTGTTGAAATGAGAGTTATGCTCCCCTGTTGATCCACATATCCAGTCGACCCATGTTCTCCTATCGAACCTTCGCTATATGCTCCTTAAAATATGGAGTAACTTCTGCCATATGTTGGACAACGAAATGAGCTTGGGCAAAGGCCTTTTGATCTGGCACAATTCTTTTTCTGGCTATTGTGCCAACTCATGAAAACCTTTCTTCGTGACGAGATGTTGAAAGTCCGGTAGGATTGGTCTCAGATATGTAATCGACGCAGAACTCAATAAACTCCTCGGTCATGTACCATTCAATGATGCTCCCCTCCAGTTTTTCTCTATTTCTCACGTACGACTTTAGAACACCCATGTACCTCTTGAACGGGTACATTTTTCTTAAAATAGCTAGGCCACATAATTTTGTTTGCTTAACAAGATGAATAGGGAGATAAACTATGATATCGAAGAAAGATAATGGAAAATACATCTCCAAGTGACAGAGGGTTTTCACAAGATCTTCGGGATCTATAATTTTCTGACCGATTGCATTGAAGATGGCACACAGATGCATGATCGTGTGATGGACTTTAGGTGAAAGAATACCTCTTATAGCAACTGGTAATAGTTGTGTGATTAGCACGTGACAATCGTGAGACTTCATACCAACCAGTTTGAGCTCATCCAAATTGACATACTTATCCTCGTTGAATAGCCTAATGGAACTTTAATATCTTTCAAGCAGGATAACATTGTGATCTTCTTATCTTTCGACAAGGTGTGGCAAGCTAAACACTCTTCCTGTCTCGGCATCAGTTACAGGCATGAGTTCGTTGTGAATATTCATCTCTTGTAGATCTAGGCGCGCGTTCAACCCTTCTTTTGTCTTTCCAGGAATATTCAGCAGTATCCCGACGAAACTCTCGCACACATTCTTTTCTACGTGCATGAGATCAATGCAATGACGAACCTCGATATCTTTCCAGTCAGGTAGTCACCAAAATATGGATTTTTTCTTCCACAAACCCTTGTCTTTTGCCTTATTACGTTTCCTTTTCTTTCCAAACTCATTAGTTATGTGAATGACCATGTTGTGGACATCATCTCCGGTCAAATCCTTGGGAGCAGGTTGAAGTTCTCTCTTACCGTTGAAAATTTTCTTCTTTCTTCTAAATGCGTGACGTAGTAGAAACCATCTCATGTGACCCATGTAAACCATCTTTCGTGATTTCTCCAGCCACCTACTATGTGTATTTTTCATACAGTCGAAGCAAACCTTCTTTCTTTTGACAGATTGCCTAGAAAGATTACCAAGTGTGGCGTACTAATTAATGGTGCAGAAAAATAGCACATACAGCTTGATGTTCTCCTGACCATACGCATCCCAATTTTCCACACCTTCTTTCGGAGAGAGTTTATGGGTCATTCATAACAGGCTCAAAGAACACATCAATATCATTATCGAGTTGTTTTGGTCCTTCGATTAAAAAGCACAACAAAATGTATTTCCTTTTGAAGCACAACCATGACGGTAGGTTATAGTTTGCAATAAGAACTAGCCAAGTGCTGTGAGAATTGCTCATAACTCTGAAGGATTCATGCCATCCATACACAAACAAATCCTCATGTTTCTGGGGTCGGTTGCAAATTCTTGATGTTTTCGATCGATATTCCTACATTGAATCGAATCTGCACGCTGTCTAAGCATACCATCGTTCCTTCTCCCTGTGGCATGCCAACATACTAACTCCGCTTCCTTGGGGTTGGGAAAGATTCTCTTGAAACGATCAATAATAGGTAGATACCAAACTACTTTCAATGGACTACCCCGCTTTGACTTCTTTCCTTTGTCAGAACTTTTCGTTTGCTTGTATCGAGAAGCATTGCAGATAGGACAAGCCTCTAAGTCCGCATATTGCTTGTGGTACAGTATTCAGTGGTTTGGACAAGCGTGAATTCTATAAACCTCTAACCCCAAGGGACACAAAATCTACTTTGCTTCGTATGTCATCTTAGCCAATGTGTTCTCCTCAGGAAGCATTTCTTTCACTATAACCCAATAGATCTGCGAAACTCTTGTCTGTCCATCCACTAGTTGCATTCAGCTTCATTAGGTCCAGGCTAGCTGATAATTTGGTGTGTTTTGTTTTGCATCTGTCGTATAGAGGTGTTGCAGAGTCACTAACCAACCTGGTGAACTCCAAGGAATCTCTCTCGTTGTAAGTTGGATCCTCAACATCACGCAACATGTCTTGTAATAGACCGTGATCCACATCAACCATTTCACCGCCTAGTGGAGAAGATACAAACATATCATGCTCATCTTCATCTTCCTGATTTTGTGCACCACTACTGCCTGCACCTGCAACATCGTCGACTGATTCTTGCTCTCTATGGTTCGTCCAACATGTGTATCCCTTCATGAATCCTCGACGCATTAGATGAGCGTGTACATCCACTCTGTTGTCAAACATCTTCTCATTTCTACAATCATCACATGGACAAGTAATGTAATCGTTGTTTCTTCTTTTCCTGTCCTCCTCCGCGATGTTTATAAAATTTGAAACGCCACTTCTATGTCGCATAGTTCCATATATCCACCAATTTCGATCCATTGCTGCAAAAATGAACAAACATTATATAATATTTTTGTAACATAAGTATTACTAAATTTATGGGAAATTGCTTATTATTTTTGAAGTACACAAATGGACTTTTCAGAATTTTATGATTTTTTTGGAAAAAAAATCATCCCCCAACACATCCCACCAAAATAGTGGACAGAGGGATCACCATTCCTTAGACAGTTGGAGTATTTATAGTGTGCAATGACTATCGGTAACGGTCAACATACAAATACCTGTGAGGGGTATTACATTTTACTTTGTCGGGCCTAAGTCCAAGCCCGTCATCAATGACACACATCGGTGATGGGCTTAAGCAATTACCTTTGTCGGGCAGTATTTCGTGCTCATTACCGATAGGAGCCATTTGTGACAGGTTAGAAATACATGCATATTGAAATGGTCTTGTACGAATATATCTTTGTCGGTGTTTATTTTGGACCGTTAAGGATGACGATGGTGTGACAGTTCGCATGATCCCAACACGGATAGGCCATCAGAGATGAGAGGTTCTGTACTAGTGTTACAAGCCAAAAGTACGGAAACTTAAAAAATAGTACTTTATTACATGGACAACTATATGTTGTTATATTCAAAGAAAAACAATGGAAGACTAAAGCAGAACCACAAGAACTCGATGGAGAAAACTACAAATCGGTCACCTGATTCTTCTAAGAAAAATCGGATTGTTGCAGTTGACCAATAAGTGAAACATTAAGTTATATACGGTGAAAAAAAATCAGCAACTGAAACATTTAAAAAATTTGTGAAACACGGTGAAGATAAACGTTGATATGAATTTTCCCTATCCAAGAACATGCACTACTACAGAACCGATCTTTCTTCGGTGGCCAGAAATCACAAATTTCTCGGTACTATTACGAACCAGTACTAAAGATGGTCTTTAGTACCGGTTCATAAGCCGAACGGCTATTTATGGTCTTTAGTACCGGTTGGTAACACCAACCAGTACTAAAGATCATCTTTAGTCCCGGTTCACATATTGTCAGACCTTATCAGCCCCACGGGAGATTTAGTCTTGGTTGGTGTTACCAACCAGGACTAAAGATGGACACTTTAGTCCCGGTTGTTACACCAACCGGGACTAAAGATCATATTCATCTTTACTACCGGTTGGTGTTACCAACCGGTACTAAAGATCATATCCTTTATATAGTCGTCTTCCTCCTCAAGCCCGAACCATTGTTGCAAAAATTGGCATGGAGGAGGAGGGGAGGTGCTGCCAAAATTATCTATGGAAATATTTTGGTGATAATATACAAATCAAATGGTTATAAAAGGTTAGCAACTTCATGCTCTATTGATGTATGGTTAACATATTATATTTCTAGCTATGTTTCTATACGTCATTATCTATCAAATAAGTATAAGGAAAAAGATGACAGAAAATTGATGTAGGGAATAATATTAGAAACGTTTGGATAAAAATGTTAAAAAAAGTCAAAGAAGGAGAAATATAGATAATGAGGACAAAAGAATAGAAAACTAAGTCCAGTTAAACATCATTAAAATAATTACAAATAAGTAAAATAAATTAAAAATATGATTAGAACTTTAAACAACTTTTTTGAATATAATTAAAATAAAGATAAACCATATAATTAACCATGGAGAAATATATTTACAATTTTCTAAAAATGATAGGGTTTATATATAATTAACCATGACTCCGGTTAAGACCATTTAAAACTCGATAAAATGTTTAGAAATAAGAAAGAATCATTAAATTATTATATGATTATTTAATTAGTTTCACTTTCGTGGATTTCCTTTACATTTGTTTATTACATGTAGATGGATCGGCGATGGATGTACACCGCAGACCGACGGTCGAATGAGTTTACTGTTGGCATGCATCATTTTTTGAGTGTGGCCAATACCAACAAGCATAAGCATTTTATATGTTGTCCATGCAAAAAGTGCAAAAACCAGAAGTAGTATTCTACATCAAGAACTATTCATGCCCACTTGTTTGAGTCAGGATTCATGCCTAGCTATAATTGTTGGACCTCGCACGGAGAGTTAGGGGTTGTAATGGAAGATGATGAAGAAGAAGATGACAACACTCCGGACTGGGCTCAATACGGTGGATTTGAAGAAAATACAACAGGCGAGGCGGATGGGGCTGTTGAAGATAACGACGGTGCAAATGATCTTGGTCAGATGTTGTGAGACGCAAAGAGGGACTGTGAAAGTGAAAAGAAGGTCCAGAATATAGAGCGTATGTTAGGGGACCACAAAAAGTTTGGTACCACGTTGGAATTCTTGCAATGGAAGGCAAAAAGTGGTGTGAGTGATAAGGCATTTGGTGAGTTACTGAAACTCGTAAAGAACATTCTTCCGGAGGGAAACGAATTGCCGGAAACAACGTATGAAGCTAAGAAGGTAGTCTGCCCTCTAGGTCTGGAAGTACTAAAGATACACGCATGTCTGAACTATTGTATCGTCTATCGCGGTGAGGAGTACGAGAACCTAGAAGCATGTCCGGTTCGTAAGGCACTACAGTACAAGATTAGATGAGATGACCCAGGTGATGTTGACGTTTCTAAGAAGAGAGTTCCTATTAAAGTGATATGATATTTCCCTATAATGCCATGGTTGAGGTGTTTGTTCGGAAACAAAGCGCGTCCAAGAATGATGCACTGGCACGCAGAAGAACATCAACAAGACGGGATGCTGAGACACCCCACCGTTGGGTCGCAGTGGCGAAACATCGACAGAACATTTCAAGACTTCGGAGAGGATGAACGAAACGTAAGGTTCGATTTAAGTACGGATGACATGAATCCATTTGGAGAGATGAGCATCGGTAATAGCACTTGACATGTGACCATGTTTATCTACAACGTACCCCCTTGGTTATGCATGAAGCGGAAGTACATCATGATGCCAATTATTATTCAAGGCCCAAAGCAACCTAGTAACAACATTGATGTGTACCTAAGATCATTGGTTGACAATCTAAAACTATTGTGGAAGAAAGTAGGTGTCCCCATGTGGGATGAGGATAAACAAGAGCAATTTAACCTACGAGCGCTACTGTTCATAACCATTAACGATTGTCCTGCTCTTAGCAACCTATCCGGATAATCAAACAAGGGGTATAAGGATTGCACCCACTGTATGGATGATACTGACACTATGTACTTGAAGCATTGTAGGAAGGTTGTATACGTGGGCCATCGTCGATTTTTTGTTGCAAGCCGCCCTGTCCGAAAGAAAGGCAAACATTTCTAACAGAAGACAGATCATTATCTAAAGCCTAAACAACGTAACGGAAAGCCGTGTTTGCATTGGTGAAAGATCTGAAAGTAGTATTTGGAAAGGGATCTCGAAGCCAACCTATAGTGAGTGAAGATGGGCATGCGACGATGTGGAAGAATTCTATTTTTTGGGAGTTACCCTGTGGGAAGTCTTAGACGTCCGCCACGCAATCGACGTGATGCACCTAACTAAGAACCTTTGCGTCAACCTGCTGGGCTTCCTTGGTGTATATGGGAAGTCAAGAGATATACTTAAAGCACGTAATGATCTAAAGCATATGAATCAACGCGAAGGTCTTCATCCGGAACCGAAGGAGAAAGGAAGCCATTACTTGAGTCCAGCCAGCTACATTCTAAGCAAGGCAGAGAAGGAAAGTATATTTGAATGCTTGGAGAGCATCAAGGTACCGTCTGGCTACTCGTCGAATATAAAGGGAATAATAAGCGTGAAAGAGAAGAAGTTCACAAACCTAAAGTCTCGTAACTGCCACGTGTTGATGACACAGCTGTTTCCTGTTATAATTCGAGCTATCCTTCCTGATAATGTCCAGACAACAATAACAAAGCTATGTGCTTCCTCAACGCAATTTGGTAGAAGATCATCGATCCAAACAGATTAATAGCCCTTCAAAATGACATGGTGCAATGTCTTGTAAGCTTTGAGATGATCTACCATCCTTCATCAATGTAATGACGCATCTACTATGTCACCTTGTCAAAGAGATCGATATTCTCGATCCTATGTATCTACACAACATATTTCCTTTTGAGAGGTACATGGGCATTCTAAAGAAGTACGTCCGTAACCGTTCTCGTTCGGAAGCAAGCATCGCCATGGGGTATGGAATAGAGGAGGTAGCTCAAAAGCAGAGAAAATGACAAAAACATGACAAAAACAGTGGTCCCGATAGTAGTGTAGCATCACGATTAAAAGAGAGATCACCATGTTGATTCCCAGCCGTCCGATCTTCATAATACCCCTTAGAAACGTTATCTTCTCCTTCCTTTCTGAATTCTTCAGACTCCTTCAGTTCAGAGTTTTCAGACATATTCAGACATTCAGATACTTTAGAATTTGTTCTCCATTTCTCTTCTTCATGTTCTGACAATACATTCCCCTCATGAAGATCCTTGTCCTCAAGGATTAAAGTTCGGGAACATGCTTCGAATTACTATTGCATCTTCCTAGGTAGCTTCAGCTGGAGACAAATTCTGCCACAAAATCGGCCACTGAGTCACTGCTTCACCCCTTCCTGGCATCATTCTCCTTTGTAAGACAGCTACAGGCTCAGTCTTAATCTGGCCATCTGGTCCAACTGTGGATAGGTTCGGCATAGGTATTGCTGAGCTCCAAAATGTCTTTTCAGTTGACTGACATGAAAAACAGGGTGAATATTTGCATCCTCAGGTAACTGAAGTTTGTATGCTACTTGCCCTATTTTCTCCACCACTTTGAAAGGACCGTAGAACTTAGACCTCAATTTGAGTGAACCTCTAATGCCCAGAGATGTCTGTCTACATGGCTGCAATTTCAAATACACCATCTCTCCAACTTCTAATTTCCTCTCAGATCTGCCTTTGTTAGCAAAAAAAAAACATTCTTCTTTGAGCTTCAGTCAAATTATACTTGAGTTTCTGTAAGATTGCCTCCTTTTCTTCTATTGTCACCCTAGCTTCATCTGAGATATTACAAGGTACTGAGAGTTCATTGATTTGTGGAGGAGTGTACCCATACAAGGCCTTAAATGGTGTCATCTGAATAGAGGTATGATAGGTGGTGTTGTACCACCATTCAACCAATGCTAACCAAGAATACCATTATTGTGGTTCTTGAAATGTCATGCTTCTCAGATAAGACAAGATATTGGTTAACTCTCTCTGTTTAACCATCTGTCTGAGGTTGGTAGGCTGTACTGAACCTTAATTGTACCCCCTTTGCTTTGAATAATTCCTGGAACAATTTGCTTGTAAAGATCCTAGCCCGGTCAGTAACAATTGTCATTGGCATCCCATGCAGTTGTGGATGTTATCCATGAATATTTCAACAACTTGCTCCACTGAGTATGAATGTGACAAAGCCAGAAAGTGTGCATACTTGGTTAATCTGTCCACCACCACTAGTATCTGATCCTTTCCTGTAGATTTTGGCAATCCTTCAATGAAGTCCATAGTGATGTGCGACCAAGCCATATCAGGAACCTCCAAACGATTAAGTAGTCCTGAGATGTGTATGTGTTCAGCCTTGGTTATCTCACAAGTAGGACATTCCCTTATCATCTTGTCTACATCTCTTTTCAGACCAGGCCAATAAAACAGACTTAATCCTCTGATAAGTAGTTCTCATCCCTGAGTGCCCCCAAAAGAGGAAGAGTGATATGCAGTAATTCTCCAACATAAATTCTCCCTTTGTACTTCAGTAATTCTCCCTCCTTCCTGTAATGTCCATCTGGATCACATTCAGTTCCAACCTACTGAGAATTTTATGGGCTTGTACATCATCAAAATAGCTATTCTGGATATCATTGATCCATTCAAGAACTACTCCAGTTATGGCCTGACAGCCAAGGTTCTCAGTCGGATTACTTGTGACCCTAGATAAAACATCAGCCACCAAATTCTCTTTACCTGATTTGTACTCAATGGTGTAGTCATACTCCATGAGTTTATGTAGGAACTTATGTTGTATGCCCTCTACTAGCCTCTGATTCATCATGAACTCCAGACTCTGTTGATCAGTCTTGATAATTAACTTGCTCCCTAAAATGTAATGTCTCCATTTCTTTAATGCTTCCAAAATGGGCATTGCCACCTTGTCATAAATTGGCTGGCCTACTGCTTTAGGACCCAGAGCTTTGCTCAGGAATGTAATAGGTCTGCCTGACTGCATGAGGACAGCTCCTATGCCTACTCCACAGGCATCAGCTTCTATGACAAAAGATTGCTGAAAATCAGGCAGCACTAGCACAGGGCTGCAACACATCTTCTGTTTGAAGACCTCAAATATTGTATTTTGGTCTGCACCCCAATTAAGTCCCCCCTTCTTCAGCATATCATGTAAGGGTCTACATATTGTTCCATACCCTTTGATGAATCTCCTGTAGTACCAAGTCATTCCCAAAAATCTCCTTTACTCAGTCACATCATTAGGTACAGGCCAATTTTTTATCTTAGTAACCTTCCTTGGATCAGTAGCCACTCCTTGAGATATAATATGACCCAAATAAGACATACTAGTCAACCCCAAAGCACACTTCTTTAATTTAATCACCAATTGATTCTCCTATAATGCCTGTAATACCAATCTAATGTGTTCTAGGTGCTCTGCTCTGTCTTTGCTATATATCAGTATGTCATCAAAAATACCAACACAAACTTCCTTAGGAATGGAGAGAGGACCTGATTCATAAGAGATTGGAAAGTGCCAGGGGCATTGGTTAACCCAGAAGGCATCACATGGTATTCATAGTAGCCTAAATGAGTTCTAAAAGCAGTTATGGGAATGTCCTACTCTGACATCCTGATTTGATGGTATCCTGATCTCAAGTCAAGCTTAGAAAAGTATTTAGCCCCATTTAATTCATCTAATAGATCTTCAATGATGGGCATTTGAAATTTGTTCTTGATTGTTTGAGCATTTAGTTGTCTATAGCCTACACATAGTCGCCAAGAACCATCCTTCTTTCTCACCATAAAAGTTGGGGATGAGTAAGGCTCTCACTGACCTGAATTTCTTTAGCTGAAATTAGTTCAGACATAATATTCTCCGTAGCTTCCTTCTAGTAATGAGGGACTCTATATGGCCTGATGTTTCGTGGTTCAGCCCCAGCTTTCAATGTAATTACATGATCATAGTCTCTTTTGGGAGATAAGCCTTTGGTTCTTGAGGTATAATATGGTTTTCTTCTTCATCAACTTCAGACATGGTATGCACCTGAATTACATACCCCATGGCTTCTTTCTTAATCACCTTCTATACTTTCTTACTGCTGACCTGACAGAAATTACTAGGTTTGGTGAAATCTTGCAGTACTATCAGTTGATTCTCTTCAGTAATTCCCAGCACTCTCTGTTTTAAATCCAGGGTTATAGGGCTGTACTTATATATCCAATCAGCACCTAGAATGATATCATATCCTTTCAAAGGAATCAGATTGAAAGCATTTGTGAAATACTCCCCTTGAATCTCATACTGAATCTCAGGTACTGCCACCTTTGAGATTAGTTCATTCCCTCCAGCAACTCTCACTTTCTTTGCATCAGTGGATCTGAGAGGACAGTGATTCTTGAGTGCATATTCTTGATCCATAAAAGTGATGGTACTTCCACTATCCACTAAGCCTACAACATCTTTTCCATGCAGCAAAATTATCACTGAGAATGTGTCAGGTCTAGTAGTATTGCATTCAGAGATACACACATGAGATCTTTAGTTTTATTCATTTTGGGTGGTTCTCCAGGGCACTCAGTCTCTTGACATGCTGTCACTTCCTCTTCTATCTCATTTTCAGGAGATTCTTCCATTTCATTTTCTTCCAAGAGTAGGGCATGGATAGCCTTCTTGATCTTACATTGATGTCTGGGAAACCATGGTTTCTTTCTTCTCTTTTCTCCCCATCACCCTTTTGTACAACGCTATTACCAATATTTCTATTTTGGTTCACCAAATTCTGCCCCTGGTTTCTATTTCTGTTAAAGTTTTTATTAGCCCTCTTAGTTCTCATAATTTTTGGCATACCAATAGGATTCAAATAATCCCTGTGGTATCTGACCACATACATCATGCTTAATTTCCCCTCTCAGCCATCCAAAGAAACAACTAGTGAAGTATTGCTCCTGTAGATAAGGATTATACCTTCTCACCAAATCCATGCTTTCTTCAAATTTATCAATATACTGTTCTACAGATAGCCTAAATTGCTTCACATTCTGGAATAGTTCTACAACTTCAATTACATTGGCAGTGGAAAATCTTGTACACATCATTGCACACCACTGAGGCCAAGTTATCAATTGCCAAGGAATGCCTATTCCTCTAAACCATTTAGCTGCCCTGCCATGCAGATGAGCTATGGCAAGATTAACCCACTGATCTGCTAGTGTTCCTGTGATCTCAAAGAACTTTTCACACTGCTTAAGCCAATCCACAGGTTCTTCCCCACTAAACAGAGAAATTTCTAACCTTGGTCCTTTGAATAGCGCATAGTGGCACCCTTCTCCTTGCTGCCCTAAGCCAAAATTTCTTTGATCATTAAACACTCGAACCCCTGGGTTCCCAATCAATGTAGCTGGAAAACCTCCCATTTTGTTCTGACCAAATGGTGCAGGCATCTGGAATCCTCCCAAATTGTGGCCTTGTGGTGGTATTGGTGCAGGTATCTGAAATCCTCCAGATTCTGGACTTGTTGTGGAATTGTGGGCAGTGGGGGTGGCATGAGTCCTGGTTGTCTAGTGCTCATCGGTGGGCATGGTAGAGGAGGAATCCGTTGATGTAGTGATGCAAAAGGTGGTATATTTTCTGGTGCAGTCGAGGTGGCAGGTACTACCCTTGGTGGATCTCCATCAACCCTTGTCTGTTCACTTGTTCCAACATCTCCCTAAGGTTGTAGCTCCAGATTCCTAGCAGCTGCTGCAGCCACTAAATCCACCTCTTCATTCTCATCAGTGTTCTTCTGTTTGCACAACTCAAGCAAAAGGCCCTTAATTTCTTTTACCTCTGATTTCAAACTTTTAAGATCAGCTAAAAACTTCTTCAGAACAGCTATGTCTCTCCTCACCTCATTCATCTTGTCCATATCCACCATCGATCCTTGTGACCGAGTTTTGCTTACCATACAAAAAATCGTGAATGACAGCTCAGGATTGCTCCCTCCCTGTATTTCTCTTGAAGATCCAATCTACTGCCGCCTACTTCAATGCACCAGCGCTAGGAATTTTACAGCCAAAGCCAACCCGCCAGCTAGTGGATGAAGCCCGCCATTGCCTCCGGGTCAAATCCGTCATGGTGTCGTGATTTTACAACGGCAAATCCAAAGATCGCCACCATCCTGCACCCTGCCGGATCTGAGAGCCAAGGAAGAACACAGCTATGATACCTTTGTCAGGATCGAGCTCTGGATGGATTCGAAATGTAACCCTGCGAGTTGGAGTAGAAATTTCAGAGTACGCCTGTAGACCCCCGATTTTGCAAATCGGAAATCTCATGTGTTTATCCGTACCAATCCCTGGATCAGTAGTTGGTACACACATACATAGCCGAATCACAACATATCACGAATGAATTCAGGCTAAAGGGGTTAAATGCTTACTTTAGGGCCAGGCAGGCCAACAACTATCAGAGAACAACAGCGGAAGACGAAACAATACAAGGGCCCGGTTGACATGCCACAAGCAGTCGACTGGGGAACGAGACCTAGAACGGGACCGCACTCCGATCATCCTGTTAAGTACGCAAGCGTACCAACAAGGGCTTCTCTTCAAGCACTCTGCTAAAAGATATATATAGAGCAATAATGAGTACAAAAGTACTCAACAAGCCACCACACAAGGATGCATATGATAGAAGGTACTTTAAAGAATGGCTTCCGGTTCTTTTTGCGTAAAGCAAGTTTTGTAAATCCTTTCACAAACCTAAGACCTAGCATAGACTGATCAGATTTTAATACCATAGTTCATTAATCAACGACGGTTCTGTCCACCATCCATTGTCATCCAAGGACAGCTTCCCGCCATTGTGTCGTCATGGTTTTCTGGGGTCTACCCCTTCTCGCTTCTCGAGAAGTTGAACCACCAGCACATAAAAGTCATTATGCATACCCATCCCAATCAGTTTAAGAATTTAGAGTCTAGCCAAGTGTAATATATGTCCCGGTGCTCAATATCCGTGAGCACGGCTATTCGAATAGATTTAGTTACTCACACTGCAGTGGATGTACACTTTACCCGCACTCCGTAACTTGCCCAACAAATGAGCCGAAGTCTCAACGAATGAGACGTGTCACGGCAAAGCCTTTCAATAACCTCACATTGGCAGTACCCGCTCCATGAACTTACATCCTCATGCACTCTAGGCGTACACGGTTTCTAGCAGTGAGAGGAGTTCTGGCGCTCCCGGGAAGGGAAAAACTCACACATGCATTAAGTTATATTAAAATTTAGGTTCACACGTGGCGGTCCTACCGGTGGCTACCCCACCGTAGGCCCCGCCCCTCATACACACTAAGAAAACCACTATGCAGGGATACTGCCTCCGCTCGGCTATTTACTCCGCTAGGTCTATACCCATTCGAGAAGTACGGTTGTACGAGGGTCATTTCATGCTTAACTTCATGGCTCGGTCCTTAATTGACCGGGGACGGTGCTAGCCTTTTCCAGATACCACCCAAATCCACCATCCGCCCCAGTCGAAAACACTTGTTTAGTTTTATTTCTCCTTTCACAAATCATGTCATCATGTCATGGCAATGTGGCGCTCATGTCTCCACATGCCGCATCTCAATTACCTTCCCAAGGTAATTGCCCAAGCATATAGCATTTTGATAAATATGAGTATGCAAAGTTCTAAGTTAGCATTACTAAGCATCTGTCATAATTGACTAGGGACTCATACGTAACATGGTTACAAAGGGGATATGGGGTAAACAACATTCAAGGCATGGCATAACAAAAAGTAGGATATTTATCATTGCATGCATCTTTATTTGTAAACAAAGTAATTTCGCAATTGGGATCAACATGTTCAAGGGATAGTGATGACTTGCCTTGCTCAGGATAGTCCTTACTCTATAATCTTGATCAACCTTCTCCTCCTGGAAACTGCACACGTTGCCTCACGACTAATCGATACACCAATACTATAATACGCGAGAAAAACCAATATTCAACCAACAATCAAACGTGCGCAAACAAATATAAATGTTGAAGTTGCAGCTAGGGCCGCTCATATTACTCGCTTCTATCTAACTATAATGGTCATAGTATCAAGGTCGGATTAAGGAATCACTTCGGCGAATTGTTTGATTAGTTTACCAATCGAGCCATTATTTTATTTATGGATAGATTTACCCGACGCTATAACAGGTTAATAATTATCCAAGTTTTATTAGATTTGTGAGATTAATAATATTAGATGAGCATATTATCTTATTACACAATGTTATAACGGATAATCCTAATCCACAGTTGGGCTACCATTATATGAGGTCAAGATTTATAATTAGTATTTTGTCTATCTTAGATATTCTACCACATAATTTACATTTTAGTGGGTACAACCAAATTATACATATACTACTCTATACCATATGGCATTTATTAATCTCGTATAAGTGGTTTAATCATATTAGCACTGTTATTATTTCTTGTAAGTAAGCTATGAATTGACGTAAGCGTACTCATATTTTATCTACAAAATTACAAGGCTAAACTTTATTTAAATAACCTATAAGTCATGGGTTTAATCATATTTGGACATAGTTTAATAAATGGCACTAGTATTTTCCTATACTCCCATTAATTTGAAACATTAGTTATATTTTAATTTCTATGGTTGCTACAGTGGCAAGACATATTAAAGATATTTATTTTACTGTGAATATCCACTTTTATTTATTAGCACACTAATTAGGTTAACTATTATCTAATCACTTGATATTAGTTATTTTATAATTATAAATATATTTTATTAAATAGTGAATTATATATCATTGGAAAGAGCATGAATTTAGATAAATTTAGGTTCAAGTTTCACTCGAATCGGAGCTAAAACGAATAAGTTACGCTTGTTTAAAAATTCAAATTTGAATTAATCCGAGAAATTGTGAAAAGTCACAGTGCACTAACCTCAGTGGGGACCACCTGAGATATTTCTCTCTCTCTCCCTTTTTCTTTTCTTTCTCTTTTTTTTTCTTTCCTTCTTCTTCCTTTCCTCTCCTGCTTCTTTCTTCTCTCTCTTTCACTTCTCTGCTTGCTCTTTCTTCCTCTCTTTTCCCCGGCCGAGCGGCGGCGGCATGGGCGCGGCGGCAGGTGGGCGCGGTGGCGGGCGGGCGGCGCAGCGGCGCACGGCGGCGAGCGGGCGCGACAGCGGGCGCGGCGAGCGCGCGGCGGCGGGCGCGGCGAGCGCGCGGCGGCGTGGCGGCAAGAGCGCGGGGGGAGGAAGATTTATAGGGCGAGGGGAGGGGCGGTGGCTGACGGGGACGCGGATGGGACGGCGCGGCGCGGCGGGCTCGAGGCGCAAGCGCGGCGGCGGGGCTCGGCGCGAACGGGCGGGCGCGGGGCTCGGCGCCGACGCGACAGCGACGCGACGCGCCGCGCGGCGCGCGCAGGCGGGAGCGGCGCGCGGGGCGCGAGGCAGATGCGACGGCGATGGCGATGCTCGAGCGGCGCGGCGCGGCGATGGGACGGTTGTGGTCACCGGGTCGAGCAGGTGGCGGATGATGAACAGTGACGTTTCCTAATTAAACCGATTTTGAGTGATTTCCAATCTAAAATTCACCCAAAAACTTTGTAATCTCACCAGATTGAATATTGTTCAATATTTTTATTGATCCTAAATATTTCACTCCACATTTCCAGGTTTTCATAATTTATTTGTATATATATTATATATATACATATATATATATATGTCTGTATATACATATGCCTAGGATTTATATTTATGCCCCTACATATATGTGTATATATATATATATATGTATATATATATATATATGTAAAATACTTATTGAATTTATATCACCATAACCTAAAGAATGGAATGATGCCAACTTTATATTCATACATAATATGCATATGTTTATATATACCTAGGTGTAGATAATTATATATTTACATATAAAATTTCCTATTTAAATTTATATTTCCAAGTGAATGGTTGACATTTATATAGAATGTTTCCTTTACTACAATTTTGCCCAAAACATATTTTAGTTTACTTTATATCTTTGATTGTTTATTTAGCCGATTTTCCTTTTTAGGGTTTAGGAGAAATTTTAAATAGGAAAAAGAGGAGAGTTTATTCCGTAAATTTCCTAGGCAACCGAATTTAACATTTAGTGTTCAAAAGTCTAAATTTTATCCAAAAGTTGTGACGGCACAAATATATTTTCATTGCGTTATTCAAATGAGGTTAAATCCCGAAAATTAGTTTAGATAGTTTGGAGGCTTTCGATATTTCTAAAAATTGATTTAAATATTCCAATGAGACCGCTATTAATATAGTGACACCTTGGTTCAATTTATTTACATATTAGTTTATTTTATGTAGAGGGTGTTTGACTTATTTGTTTTTTTTTTATTTCATGAAGACATCCATAGACCCGGTACAATATTGATCTTAATATTGAATCGAATACTCCCATGAGCCCATCTTACATATAGAGGTCAATTTAGTTGTATGACCAATTATTTTATATGAGCGAATTTTATGCGACGGGAGACTTGATAAATTGTTTTAAATATTAATTTAAATATTCCAATGAAACATTCATATATAATAGGGTCATTGTAGCGATGTCCATTATTTCATGTGTACGTATATTTCATGACACCCATCACATGGTTAAAGTATTTATTATTTGATCTGTACTTTATATTACAGAAGTTAATAATTACATTGCACTTTATTTGGCTTGCTTTCTTGTGCAAAAATGTTTATAGGGTTAATAAACAATATATTCTTGTAAACTAGATTTATTACCGAGACGTTTATCCTCAATTTATTTCATCAGTGTGACAATTTATAATTTGGCAAACAATGGCAACCATAACGTCCAGCATGATGCAAAAGTTTTAAAAAGTTCGAAATTTTAGTGATTTTTATTACCGGAATTTTCAGGGTGTTACAACGCCGCAAGACAGAGGAGTTTAGAGTTCTATTTCTTCTCTACTCCTAAGAGAAAATAATTGTAGTAGTTTTTCATATCATTACGGATTTACGGCCAATTTGCGATAAGTTTGTATTACAAATCACGGGCTAGCTTTGGAACCACGCGAAAGCCAGTGCAAATTACGGACGACAGCTCGAAAGCAGAGAAAATGACAAAAACAGTGGTCCATACAGTAGTGTAGCGTCAGATTAAAAGAGAGATCGCCACGTTGATTCCCAGCCGTCCGATCTTCATAATACCCCTTTGAAACGTTATCTTTTCCTCCCTTTCTGAATTATTCAGACTCCTTCAGTTAAGAGTTTTCAGAGATTTTCAGACATTCAGATACTTCAGAATTTGTTCTCAATTTCTCGTCTTCAGGTTCTGACAAACGGCCCCGGGGAAGGAGAACGGCGCCGGAGATAGTAGGGTTTCGGCCATCAATGACGGACGGGAAACGGGCAGCATGCACGGCGATTAAGCATTCTATTGAAGTGGGAAACATGGGGGGAATAACGAGGGAGAAGAGGGGAACCAATTTTTGGCAGTCAATGTAGTGGAGAATCATTAGGGGAGGCGGATCAACTCAGCGGCAGCGCTAGGATTCCCCGGCCGGGAGAGGAACGGGCGGCGGCTGGAGGAAGACGACGATGACGCCTTCCTGGATGGCTGGGCTGCGCCCAGAGGGAGGCCTCGGCCTGCTGGGCCGGGAGAGGAGGATATGGGCCGAGACAGCTACGGCCCATGGGAGAGAGGAAAGGAGAGAATGGGTTGGCAGGGGTGGAGGAGGCCCTGGAGAGAGGGGAGAGAGAGGGATGGACTTTGGGCCCAAAAAGAAGGAGAAGATGATTTTTTGGTATTTTCATTTTAACTATGAAATTGGTAATTGTTGCATTAAAATTATTTAGTTGCTCTAAAAAATTCAAGTAAAAATTGTGGAGATAGTTTAGAGCATGGAGAATTGAATAAAAATACTCCAACCCAAATTTGATTTTTTTTTCTTGGACATATTTTAGGGTTTGAGATTTCTTTTAAGTTTTTAATTATTTATGTTATTTTTTTTAGAAAATTATTTTTTAATTTGAGATGGATTTATCAAGGCGTGACATCGATTATGTCCGATCTACTATGTATCTTTTGCTCGATAGATTTATTCAAGTTTGTCAGATTTTATTCAATGTTTCGTTGAAGTTATAGTCAATGAATTATCATGTTATAACATGTAAGTGTTACATCGGCTCATACTCGCATATATAATCAATAGTTAAAATAATCTTTATTAACTTCAATCCCATACTATCTCGGCTCTATCCGATCTATTAAGATTGTTTCTAATGAAGAGATGTTTATGGCTGGTTATATTTTATTTGGTTCTCACTGATGATAGCATAATTATATACTTTTATTGTGATTACTCAATTTTCCATCGGTTATACAGCTGTTGATCCTAACACTGTCGGCATCGGCTGACAACATTATTTCATATCGCTTGACCGATTCACCCCTTTAATCTAATATGATTGTATTGTTATCTTGTTATTTACAAGATAAAATTAACTGGCACATACTAAACCCAAATTTCAGGACCTACACTAGTCTAAAGTTAACAGAATCTCTCAGACCTTCGTGTATTGGATAATTTTTGTAGGAACGAAATGATACATATATTCTGTAACACATTGATTTTGTGGGTTTGCATGAATATTATCGAAGAATTTAGCACTATGAATAAGTGTTTGAGCAGATGCTTAGGCTTATATTTTTTTAGGAAGACTAAGAAAACCCCCTTGCGATAGTGGTGAGATGGCCATAGAGTTTAAAACCGCATGAGAGAACCCCCTTGTGATAGGATGATTTTATGTTAAGAAACACAAGTGGTTGTCTTAAGGAACCACCCTAAATTCGGAGCAATACACTTTTAAGGGAAAAATGTAACTGTAGTCGGATAATGGCAAAGTTACAGCGCTCAAAGCAACAAAATCTACAATTTACAGTTGAAAGTTTTTTCTTTTGAGGTCATTTAGCGGCTAAAATATAATGTCAGTGAGCTATGAACTAACTCACTGTGGGCTTGCAACGCCGGGTTTTTTAATGCATATACAGACAGTTTTGTGCTAGCATATATATCAGTGAAAGATTAATAAGAATACTCTGTATATATCCATACAAAGAGGCTGATGTGTTCATCAATTTCAAATCCTCGTGAAATGAACAAAATATATAATTTCAGAAAGCAAAGACAATGACCACCAGTGCCCAGCTAGCCTTTACTCAAGAAACAATTCTTCCCTAGTACACATGAGTATACTACGTAGTTCACTACATGTTATCCATTCCAGTGTGCACACCTTACCCGACCAAGCGAACAAAATAATATTATAGAAACATAAATCTTCCAGTTGCTAGGAAAACAGTCTTCTTGTTTGTTCCGTGAAGTCATGGACAACAATTAAAACTGTTTTTCTCTGGCAGAATACTAGGTACATATCGCTAGCTCACACGCACAAGGTGTTTTCCTCTCTGTAGGCTCTTGCTAAGAAGCCGATCCATGCTTTTTTTTATCCATATAGGGACATTTTAGTGGCGGCACAATCAGCCAAATTAGCATAATATTTTCCTCAAGGATCCAGATCAACATGGTCGGCTCGCATAAGACCCAAACCATCCAAAAAAACTAGTAAATCAAACAATCCAGAAATAATGTCTGATTGGCAAGCTAGAAATGTCCAGCTCTCAACCAAGTAATTAATAAAGACTACTTGCTCCCCAAGCAATTATCACTACTACAAAATTGGTTTTTCCAAACGGTCAAAATGATTTTTGCATGTGGTTGATCAGCCCGCATGCATGAAAAGATCTACGAAAATCATCATTTTCCTATACGGGTAGCACAATCGCATGCAAAAACGGGATTTTCGCATGCGGTCACCTAAGCCAACCGCATGCGAAAATATTTTCGACGAAAAAAATTAAAATTCAAAAGAAGCCGAAACCCGTGGCCGCCCGCACGCGGGCCAGCGCCTAATTCCGCGCCACCGCCCCTCACAGCCATCGTCGCACTCAGCCTCCCACTGCCATCGTCGCCCGCAGTCGCCGCTCCCGCCCACGACTAGCCTCTCTTGAGCCCACCGCCACCGGATCTGGGAGGGGAAGGACGCCAGCCGTTGAGCCCTTAGCCCCCGCCGTCGTCGTCGCCCTTAGCTGCTGATGCCCACCGTCGCCCGCCGCAACGCTCATACCCACGATCGACCTCTCCCGTGCTCGCCGCCGCCGGATATGGGAGGGGGAGGGCGCCAGCCGAGGGATCTGGGAGGGGAGGGCGCCGGCCATCGAGCCCTCAGCCACCCACTGCCGTTGCCCGCCGCGCCGCTCCTTCCCACGACTAGCCTCTCCCGAGCCCAGGCTGCCTGATCTAGGAGGGGGAGCGTGCCGGCCGATGGATTTCGGAGGGGCAGGGCGCCGGCCGCAGAGCCCGCCGTGCCGCGTTGCTCCCACCCGCGGCTGCTGACGCTCCCGGCCACGACCGTCCTCGCTGTCACGGTGAGAGAGAGGAGAGGAGGTTTGAAAGTGAGAGACTGAGAGGAGAAGAGGAGAGATACGATCAGGTGAAAATTTTTGAAGTGGTGGAGAGGGAAGAGGACGCACTTCTAGGTGAAATTTTAAGAGGCCCATATGCGAAAATCGATTTTCGCATGCGGGTCTCTTAAGGAGCCATATGCGAAAATGCCCGCTCGATTTTTTGCAGACGCGGCTAGTTATAGTCCGTTTGCAACCTACCAAGGGTCTTGTATAGAAAAAATCATTTCTGTAGTAGTGTATGCTGCGTCTACATTTCTCCAGTCTGATCACACCCCTAATTAAGGCTTATTACCCTATCTGCCTATCAACCCATAGATCGAGAATGTTAAATCATTTGTGGTATGTATAATAGATAATTGACAAAACCGGTTATTTTGTTCTAAGGATGTGATCAGGGTGCATGAGTAACAAGGGACCGATGTTGGTTTCAACGTTAGAGTAAAGCATTACACATTATGGTAAAGCATTACACACATATAAAGATTTACATCTATTCAAGATAAAAGTTATAGTAAAGCATTGCAAATTAATAGAACTCGAGTGAAAAAAATAACATGGTATTTCATTTTCCATGGCACTATATGTTCTTAATTTAATTAATTAGTACCTGTAAAAGTCAAAATTGTGAAATATCGGGATCAAGAACAATCAAAATTGACAAATTCAACATGAATGTTCCACACGTACTAATGATGAGCGACTACATGTTGTGACCATGATTAGACAAAACTAACGACTACGGAGTGAAAAAGCTAAATTAATATGGTACATCTGAGTTTGTTGTTGTTGTGTGTCGATCACTTACATCAACACTTGTGTGAGTCATACAAGTTTAAAATTTGTTAAGTCAAGCAATTAACCCATTAAAACAACACCATATGGTCAATAGCCATGCATAGCGAGTTAGAGCAAGCTAGCGAAATTAGATGCCTGGTAGCCTCATAGGTACCGGTTCTACACTAAAACTAGCACTTATAATTCTGAAGGAAAAAAAATTAGCTACTCGATATGTAGCGCAATTAGCAAACCACAAACAACATGTCGAGGTCCACAGAATTCATCCCCACAATATAGTTCACACAACCATCTCTACATCTAAAACCCACATAGCCATACAAATATGTAGAAGCCATCTCCACATCTAAATCAATCCATACGTGAATCAAATCCATCTCCAAATACACAAGCATACATTTCATATCCCCTTCTCCAATAAATACACATTTATAAAAGTAATTCACATCCAAGTTAGTGATAAAAGTACAAACATCAAGGGTTGTAAAACTAGGATCATTTCTACTCCTCATCTTGGCTTAACCTGAAAAGATATTGAAGATCGCAGTCGATAGTGGAGACCGATGGACATATACATCCAAACCAACAAGGAAACCCATAATAGGATCACAACAATATGGATTGATGGCCTGACATAGTGGTTTGGAAAAAGTGATGGAATTGCTCCACTTCTACCAACTCACTCCGTTGTGTCGATCAATCTGTTGTCCCACATGCACTTCGCACATGCATAATTCCTTAGGGTTTCCCCCGGCGCTCTTTATATAGAACTAGGGCCACCGGTAGATAGATGGTAAGGTAGTCCTTATAATCCGGGCACCTGCTATATGTTTACAAGGGATATGTTTGATTTCCTTTATCCTATGTCTCTTTCTTATATTACAAGTACATCGCATGTGCTTTAGGGCACTCGGACCACCCATGTTGTTTGGCACGAAGGCCCATTACGAGGTACGCGGGTACCGTCACTACCGGAGAATTGATCTTTTATTTGAACCGGTGCTAAAGAACAAGATTTTTAGTCTCGATTTGTTAGTAACGATTATCTAACCAGAATAAATGGGAGTTTTTAACCGGAAGTAAAAATGAGTTCTCCAGTAATACGTGTACCCCACTCCTACTATTAATACAACAATTGTTCACATCATGTATCAACAAGAAGATATCAAGATCAAGCTGTCCAAGTGGCGGAATCCAATTTAGCTACCTGCTACATTGTTGATTTCAAATGGCCGCCAAATGTGTATACGAGCTCCATTTTGGGTCCATAAGTACTTTATAGAAAGCTCTCGGAGTCATCTTTCCATGGATCCAACCTAATCGTCAAATTCCATCTAAGTCATCCACAATTGAAGAAACAAAGGTGTTGCGCAACTTGGTCTGGGACCCTGGCCAAAGTGGGGCCCATGTGAGGTGCACCCTAACCTGGTGGAGCACGACCCTAGGGACCTGTTAGGTTATCTTCCCACCTCCTTAAATAGTTAGCTATCCCTTCAGAGTTTCTCGGGTCTTGTTTCAATAAAGTTTTAGTCATTGCTATATTACCTTGTACTTATGTGTGTTGGCTAGAGTGCTAGACCACCTAATTTGGTGCATCCAATGATCAGGAACTCATATCGCGGTTCATGGAGTTGATTACTCCCATAGCACACATCAAGGAACTGCAAGGCACATCATACATCCATCTTTTGATCCATCCATCCTACAAAACATTTTGAATTAAACAATGACATAAATCTATCACTTAATATGAAAATAAGTCTAAAATTAATAAAGCCCTAGTGCAAAATCACAAAAACTAAATATCTAATTAGAGATTAATAATCTCTGAATCAATAAAAGCACATGATTAATCATTTCTAAATAACTCCTAGCTTAATAATGTCTAAATTACTCGAAATATTAATGAGCTGTAGATATATCAAAAGTCAATATTACTATTATCTAAGTTTCTCCGACATTCAAAATTAATTAAAATTCAACATTAATACAACACAATATCACAATCATTTCTAGTTAGTTTACAATCTCATATTTACTAAATTCTATCAAATAATGGTTGCACCAACCCAAGCTGATTGAGTAAGACCAGAGCTCCTGTATTCTGCCTGGTCTAGTTGGGTATGGAGGGAAGACTATATAATGTTGCCAAATAAGTGTTGGTAAACTAGCACCTATTAAACACACATGTCCTCACCAGAGCACATGATACGTGATCACTACAACAGGAACCGCAATAGGTATCGGTTGGGAACTCTTCGTAGATGCTGGTTTACCAACCGGCACATAGAAGGTGACATCTTTAGTCCCATATCATTGGTGTCGGTTCCACAACCAGCACTTTTTAGGCGTACACAAAGCAAAAAACTAGGTTAATTGGATCCATAACATTGCAACTTTATCCAATTGAAAAAATACGACTACTATTTATGAAATCGGCCGAGTGCCATTAGGATTTTGTAAAATTTGAACAGTGCCACTATATACATCCCGGACGCAGTTGGACCAGTTTTATGCATACCGTATTTTTATATAGACCAAAATACCCTAGCCCCTTAAAGGATGATGGGTGTGACCCGTTTGTCATACATATGTTCAACCTCAAGCATTTGATGCATTGTTGTGGCAAGCAAGCTAGTGAACGGGTTGGCTGCAGGCCAGGTATGGGAGGGGGGCGAGCCGCGCTGGGGCTCACTGGTGACGACAAGAAAAGACTGTTGCAGCCGGCCTCTTCGAGCTCCCAACCCACTGCTGGTCTCTTCGAGCTCCTGACCCACCGCCGGCCTACTCGAGCGGTGGCGGATCCACTGTTGGGGTTGGTTGGTGCGCCACACCTCTAATCCCTGCCCCAAATTAGTCATTAACAAGTCTAATTAGTCATTAGTGAAGAAATTTCCCGGATGGCAAGGATGGTGCCTCACTGCTTCTACTGCCGAAACTGATAAATACAGAACATACTCCGAGTATACATAACAATATATTCACAAATATTTGTGAATATTTTAATGTACCAACATATTAAAATAGAGAAATTTCTTTTGATCATATGCGTATTTGGTTTTCATTGGAAAATACTTAAGTTGATATATATTTATTTGTTTTAATCATATTCTGGATTCGCCACTGTACTCGAGCTCCTGACCAGTGCCGCCAATACATCCTCGTCGAGATCCTGACCTGCCGCCATCCTCCTTGAGCCCTCTAGCAAACAGCGTTGCCTCGTCTCTTGACTGGCCTTGTCGACCTCCCGCTCAACCGCCGACCACATCGACCATCCGCGCGTGCTGACCGGCCGCCGGCCTCGTCAAGCTCCCGCATGCCGCGCTCGGCCCAGCCTCATCCCACCCCCGACAAGCCGAGCCAAATGAAAGGCTGAGGTTGAAGAAAAGTCCGATAGATGGTTCCCACTCATCGTCCTCTAAGGACTGGCGGCATTTGGTCTTTAGGAAAATACGGTATGCAAAAAAACTGGTCCAACTGAGTATGGGACATATATAATGGCACCATTCAAAATTTACAAAATTTTAATGGTACTCATCGATTGCATGAATAATAGTGGTTTTTTTAATTGGGTAAAGATGCAATGGCAAGGATCCAATAAACCCAAAAAGTTGGGTCGATGCATCGGCTCAAATTGAGTCGATACTTCATGTTGCTCCCCAATGTCCAAAATCATTTGACAACAAAAGAAAACATCTGAATCCAATACCGACATCATTTGATTATGCTATTTACCATGATTATGAAACACAAAAATCCAATAAGGACATTGACAAGAAGAAATCCCCAAATCTACTACTTACTGGAAAATTCCAATACTCAATGTCATTGTCGTCGCTGACCAACCCATGTCTGCATCGACGTCGTCACCGTCGGAGGCCGCCGCTGGATCTGGTGGCCGGACACCGGCATGTTATTAGGGGGAATATGTAGAACTGCGGAGGGAGAGCGTTGGCGAGGCACATCTTCGGGCCCTCCCTGCCTTCACGGACTGGCGGAGGAGGAGGAGATGAGTTGAGGCTGCTATGGAAAGCCGCGTGGCCGAAGATTGTGAGAAAGAAGGGCAATGAGTGGTGAGGGGAGGATAAGGGGATGGACGGAGGGGGGAGGGGGGTTGTTGTCGGCCGCGGACGCGAGGTGGGGTGGTCTGCGGCGGCGATGGTGAATGGGCGGCTTAGAGAGGTTGCGAGTCGTTGTGTCGATGATAGTTTTCTGCCGTGAGGGGCGAGAAGGAGAGGAGGGGAGGGGAGGGGAGAGGTGGAGAGGGAGAGGGAGAGACGAATGGACAGGAGAAGGATCGAGTAGATAAGGTAGGCATCAGGTTATTGCTCATACCATACCAGCTGGTTTTTTCCACCTGACGCTCTAGGAGTTGGTTTTTTTTCTAGAATCGATACTCAAAGGTGTGTGTTGAATATTTTTCCATCCCCGGAGGTGGGAAATGGTCGATTAGTACTGGTTTTAAATGAGCTGGCACCTATAAGCTGGTACCTATTAAGGGTTTTGTTATAGGTGCCAATTCGTACATATTTTCCGATAAGTATTGAGAATCGAGGATCATTGGGAGGGGTTCTTAATTTAATCTTCCGAAATACCAATTTTGCAAAGAACCGATACTTATGAGACCCTATATGTGCTGATTCTTAATTGTATCCCACCAAAATGGATTCGGTAGGCAGGAAACACCTTATGTATTCCAGTGTTAGGCCAATCGGCATATATGGTGCCAGTCCCTATGTGATGTTTTTGTACTAGTGTCTGTGCATGCAAATTATGTGGAATGTTTTTGACTGTATACAAGTAAAACATTATTGAGGCTAGTCATTTCTCTACAAGATAAATTTCATTGGTTCATTCATTATTACGCGGACAAACTCTTCACATAACATATGGAAGGAATAAAACAATACACACACAACAACAAACTGGAAAACAATTGATCATCTATTCAGGACTGATGATATATAATACCACCAGAGAAGGCCACACATCATCCTTGAACTGATCAAACAGAGAAAGGTGGTCGGAAAGAACATGGATAACACCATATCTTGTCGCTGCAGTAGTGGTGACACGCCACAACATTATTTCCATCAATTCTTTTCACCGCAGACGAGTTGCATTTGCGACCGATGCTGTACCATGAGCCTGAATATAATGATATAAAATGGATTACTGTTATACATGCCATTGCATGCACCGTTTCATTTTCTTCATATAACAAGTAAGATGTTTATTATGACACAATAACATGAATAACAGTTATTCAATATGTAGTCCACTAAAATATCATGGTGACTACAACGAAATTTTGGTTAGATTAACAAAAGCTAGATAGACTATATAAGTATATAGACCCTATGAACAACGAAAAAATAAAATATTTACTGTCAAAAAAGAAAAAAAATAAAATCTTAAGATTCCTGCTATCCTTAATTGACTAAGAAGTACGGAAGGTATTCCTAGCCTCTGCATTGAGAGCTTCATGAAAATTTTTATTTATATTATTGACAGATGGTTGAAAACATTGGACATAATAAAAAGCTACTTACAGCTTGTGGATTATCTGCAGTATAGATTGCACGAATATTAAGTTCTCTAATAGCATCCTCGCTGGTAGAGCTTGGGTCCGTTGTGAACTTTATACTGCCATGGGCCATTGAAAATTCTCCAGTCCCACCAATAACAGACCACTCACCACTGCTTGCAGCAATAATCCCCATCACCTGAAGTGTAGACCCCTTAAACCTGTCTCGTTAAAAAAAATACCAAGCTTCATATATAACAGAGAAGATTATAGAAGTGATAATATATATAATTGAACAATTAATTAAATCAATAAGGTACTCAACAGTATATCAGGGCAAAGAAATTATACATCTAATTATTCCAATATAAATTTCACCTGTCATCCTGGAACACAATGTTGTGGGAAGTGTACCACATGTTAGCATTGCTTTGACCAGCCTGGACATGCATGCCTTGTGCACGAGCAACGATATTATCATTGGGATTGGTTGTAGCTGTTAAATACCAGTCGTCAACGAGTGTTGTACCGAATCCATTAGGATAGCTCGAGGCTATCACAAATTCTTCATTGCGGTTTGGGTGATTTGCTCCAGCAACAAACTGGTGCAGGTACAAGTGCATGGTAACCTCATTTTGGTCCGGGCAACCACACTCCACAGGACATATATCATAGTAGGTGCTGGCAGCCATGCTCAGGAATGTTGGAAGCAAGAAGAGGATAAAAAGTGCAGAGCTACTGTAACTAGCCATGGGAAGTATAGCGAAGTGTTGATCAGCAGCTAGCAAGGGGGAGAGAGAGAGAGCTTGAATGTCAGCTGGAGTTTCTGTGATGGAGATTAGGAATAGACAGTGGTGTATTTATAGAGTGCTAGGATTGTTATAATGTAGACCCGTGAATGGTTTGTTTTGAATGTTGTATTAAAAATACACCTTTGTACAGTGAAATAATATTCCATGTATAATACAATGGCACGTATATTCGATGAAACTAATGGAACTTAGTACAGCTACACCTTAAAAAATAATTTTTCATGACACCGCACTTTTATTTTTACTGGTTCATTTTATAAACACACACGTTTGTAAAAATATATTGGGGGATTTCCAATCATGAACCAGCAGCAAAAAAAATCAATTTTTTATTGACGGTTGCTAAAGTGAACGGCCTGAAAAAAAAAATTGATAATATATTATGGTGCCAGGTGCACAAGTATTAAATCGTCATCTTCTCCTCTTCCCTCTCGACTGCTCCTCTCCCTACCACCCCCTCAAAGGTGGCGCTCAAGCCTCAAAGGTACAATGGAGATATGCCTTTTGCGATGGTGGCTCCCTCCAACCAGTGCTCTCCAATGGTGGGATGGGAGGAGACCAGTAGCGGCGATGCAGCAAAGGGAGTGGTGGCAGTCCATCTGCCACCACCTCCCGTTCCCTCCCCTCCCTTTCCTAGCTAGATCTGGCGAGAGGGGAGGAGACTATCGACAGCTGCAGCATCAACAGGGGAGTGGCTGCGGCAGCCCTCCACTCCCCACCCCTTCCAGATCTAGCCGGAGGGGAGGAGATTGGTGACGGTGGCAGATCCCCCACACTCCTCCCTCCTATCCCATCTTCTAGATTTGTAGGACGCTGATGGCAGCGGCAATACTAGTCGTGATAGTGGTGGTGGCTTCCCCACTCCCCTCCCCTCCCTTTTCTAGATCTTGTCGGAGAGGAGGTAGCCAACAGGTGGCGGTCAGCAGCGATTCGTTCACGGTGGCTTCAGTGGCCTCCAAGGTCACCTGTGAGCTTGTCCATGGGGCTAGGTTTCTCGTGAATTAGGAGGGATATGCTTGGGAGCTAGGGTTGCAACCGTGAATTTTCTGTGTCTGTTCTTCCATTTGATACAGCAGTCACGAAGAATTTCATGTTTGATATGTGGAAATGGGATGATTTGATTTGAGTTTCGTGTTTTCACGTGAAAATGGGAAGTTGCATGCATGTGATATATTTTCATTTTTTTTTTCAAAATCCATCTATGCTGAAAATTGTATTAACTCGCCGCCTGCAAAAATCTGACTTTCACGTATGGTTGGTTTAACATAGCCTCTCGTGAAAACCATTTTCATTAGCGGCTGGTGACCGTCATGAAAATGGTGCATTTTTATGGATCACTGGTAGCTGGCGATAGCACCGGCCATCGTAGAAAACCTAAACTTGTCACCAGGAAAGATCTATTTTGTAATACTGCTAGCTCCATGACATCTGCACTAATGACTACAGGACGTAAAGTACGATGGTTTGTCTGCAGATCGCATTCCTGCAATGACAATAGGTTGGTGAACTTACGAGGTGGATGTGGGTGGGTTTATTGATGTAAAAACACGATGGTCTGGGAGATCTGCTTAGCTCCAATATAGGTCCAAAATAATGATGAGATATGAGCATGTCAGTCAGTTTGATCCTGCAGCTGACAAAATATGTAAATAACAGATAAAATAGTCAATCGGCTGACAAACCGATAGAGTGATTCCAGCCGATACAGATAAGTGATATGATAGAATAAGCGTTGATCCGAAGGTTAAAACATTCATCGGCTAGATGTCCGATATCTTAACTCCAAACGATTAGATACAAATTGAAACCTTTGTCGCAATCGGCTAAATCCAACTTATATGTAATCCTTGTAAGCCGATGCAACGTCTAGATAACTCATCGGCTGAAATCCCGATGACCCTTATTGGCAATAAAGAAACACGTTAGAGATTATGGTTCTAAGCACGACTTAGTATATCAAACTTAATTGATACAACATTAAGTATGAAAACAAACATAACATCTAAAGAATCAAGCTATTGACTGATTTTCAGGGTGGTGGATACATTATAATCTAAACCGATATCGACAAAACCTTAGATAGAGATCGGTCGATGCAAGTAGAAAACATTATCAATCTAGATTATATAACGTATGTGATAACTCATCGACTAGCATTCCGATAAAACATTAGCATGAACCTATCGGCTTAACAGATTTATATTATCAACAACAATCTAGTAGGTCGAACCTAACCGATGCAGCATGAGATTGTATATGATAATCTGATACTTAATGAACCCATAGATCTGTCTAATGTGATGGATATGAAAAATCTATTTAAAACAACATTATGATTATAGAGATATATCGGCTAAGATAGAAGATCAGACCTAACCGAGACCTTCCCAACTAACCCGATGCGTCTCTAAACACAATGCAATTAAAACAGAATTGAGATATCAGGTAGGCAAATATATCCACCGAACCAGAGCGTTCCAAGAGATCGAAACGATGCAGCCTTGAACAACACTAATGTAGTCGATATATTCACCAGGGCCCGACGGAGCGTAGGACTTACTCCTTCGTCGGAGATAAAAACCGATGTAGCCCTACGTTAGGTGCTAAATTCCACCGGTTGATAAGTAAAAAACCTCAGAAAGAGGATGGCAATGCGTCGAGAGTAGTTTTATTAATCGAGAGATAATTTACATGGACCCCGGGTGTACATATTTATACCCATGGGTAGATATTAGTCCATATCAGACACGTCTCAAACATTCCTAAAGATAAAAGGAAAACATAAAGCCCTTATCAGACACTAAACACACTTTCCTAAAGATAAAAGGAAATTAACACTTTCCTAAAGATAAAAGGAAACTAACAGATTCTTCCTAATTAATAGATAAACTGCCATACCGCATCCTCCTTGATCTCGGTCTCTTTGTGATAAGCTTCCTTTAATAGATTAATTCCCTTAACCGAATTTGGTAAGAATCCGACTGTTGGTGATTGATAGCTTCCATCGGTTGATTTCAGGATTCTAAAGCTGATACTAACTTTAAGTCGATGATGACTTCGAGATTTACCAAATTTCATCATTAACAGGGTTCAGGCGGCAATTCGAAACAGTGAGCAATGATCTCCAGCTGTAAACAGAGCCTACAACTGACAAGGCATGCGAGTAGTTTTAAAATGTTGATCCTTCTGTTATCATCAGTGACAAATAGTTATGTCCTAGCAAAAATAAAAAAAAAATGAGACAACGCTTCTCTCCGGATGCCCGATTCTAAAGGAAAATCGGATGCTAACAACACCTACATTTTTCTCTCCCTCTCTCCTTTAACGGCACGTGTCAGCACTCATCACCTCAACATCACCTCGACAGTTAACATGCATCCACAGTACACCCTCTCACCTCTCTCCTTTATCTCATTTTTCATGTATTAGCTTAATATCATAGTTTTAAATATTTTATTCTTCTAAACTACATATCCAATCTGTGATCCGATTAAACTATTGGATTCGTTATAATTAAATATTTACAATAAGATCTCATATAATTATATTCCAATAAAAATATTTTTAAGGTTTTTGTTACAATGTTTTTAAATGTTGCAATAAGTTTTTTTATTATGTTTCACAATGTAATTTTGGAATGTTGCGCGTAGTGTTATTTGAATGTTTTACAATGTATTTTATGCTGATTTAACTGATGTTTCACTAGCTAGGTCATTTGAAATGTTGCACATGGTGCTATTTCAATGTTTCAGGAATCAAATTTGAAAATATACTGATCATTCATTTTATTTTTAGAAATATTCGTGATTCAAAACTTTTTACAAAAATATACCGTCGATCTCGCGCAATCATTACGCGAAAGTGAGGTGACGTGACGTTTGCGGGTGGTATCGCGCGGAGGAAGCGCGAGACCACGGTATCGCGCGGAGGAAGCGCGAGACCGCGCGGTCTCGCGGAATGAAAGAGCGAGACCGCGCGGTCCTGCAAAATGAAAGAGCGAGTCTGCTGTACCAGTCGGCGAAACCGGATTGGATTAGTGATTAATTATTATGATTAGCGAATTAATTGATTAATTAATCACTAATTATTATTAATTAAATAGTTAATTACATTATTAGTCACTAATCATTTTTTAATTATACCATGATTTGGACGTTGTCGCTCTTGCATAGAGCGATACCGGCCGTGATTCCGGTGCACTGCACGGTCTCGCGCCGTCGTCGCGCGAGACGGCGCGGTCTAGCGTGTTTAATCCGTGATACCGTGAATATTTCTGTAAAAAAAATTACCTCGTGAATATTCTTGAAAAAAAGTTGAATGAACAGTATATTTTCAAATTTAATTCAATGTTTGTAGGTATTTTTGTGATGTTTCAACAGTTATAACTTATTGTTTTATATATAATATAAAAACGTTTCAGTTAGGAATATATCTTTTCGAATCAAAATATAATCATGTAAAATCTCTTTGTAAAGATTTAATTATGAAGAATATAATGGTGTAATTAGATCATGATAAGTAATTTGTGTGAAAAATGATTTACAACTTGCTAATTAAGTGTATTGGAGGAGAGAGAGTGGTGGGGAGAGCTTGCATACACGGAAGAAGAGTAGAAGAGAGAAATGTTTTAGAGAAATGAGACATGCGAAAAGTGGTGTTGCAGAAAGGCGAAAAGTGGTGCTGCAGAAAGGAAACTAACCTGCTTATTGGGAAGGGGCGCTCGATTTTTCTCAGAACAAATCGGACGTTTGATTTGTAGTTCAGTCCAACTCTAACTTATGTTGGAGTTTATAATTTTGAAACTTCAGTATATGGAATTTTCATAGAAAATTCTCCAAAGCTTGCATGACAGGTTTGTCCTAAGGATTGTTGGCATCTGTCATGTATTTTTTTTCATCTCACTATAAAAACTAAAATTCACATTTGGAACATGGTATCACTTTCGGGAACTCCAAGCTGAGAATGTGATGCTGTTGGATCACCCTTCTTATCACCCAAATTCGCAACCAACCTTTTGAAAGAATATAGTTCGACATAAACAATTCACACGTGTTGATACACACGGCAGCCTCACTGGATTTGTTGCAGATGACTTTTCACCTACAATGTACTGGTACTTCATACTGACAGTGTAAATAATAGTACTTTATACTGGCAGTATAAATAATACAAGATTTTAGATTGATTTGCCTAAGGCTACTACGTGTTAATTGCACTTTTTTTGTCTACAGTTGTGGAAATTATGGGTACCGACTAGTTATATGGGATAGGTTATATCTATGTAATATGTAACGGATCATGATTTGGGTATTACGTTTCCTTATATATTATGGAACGATCTAAAGTCTTGGTTTGACAATATTGTAAAGTAGTATTAGGAAACCGATACCGTATTGGTTAAGGTTTCTATTTTGTAATCCTGCTCCCATCCTATATAAGGTGGGCAGGAGGTTCTCTAGGGGGCATAATCACACAACAGATCATCAAATCAATACACAACCCGGTGGATACAATCCTCAAACAGGAGTAAGGTATTACCTCTCATTGAGAGGGTCTGAACCTACCTAAATCATTGTCTCCGCATCCATCCACTTTTAGGTCTCTTGCGCTACCCCTTTTCATATTGCCGAATTCTTGTTACGACAGTTGGCGCGCCAGGTAGGGGTGTTGAGTTTCTATCGACAAGTACGATGGAATCAACTTCATGAGTCACCGATTTTCGTCTTCGCTTCACCAGCTTTGACTTCCTTGCCACCGACAACTTCAACAAGCTCTCTCTCTGACTTGATTTCGAATCAGTCGGAGGAGATTCAATCAAAGGATAACAACCACTCTACCACAGCGAGTTTTAGATTCAATCTACTATGGCTGCCACCAGCATCACCTCCGTCATCCCCAGAATCTTTTCTACAATAGCTTGGACTTCGTCGCTGCCATCAAAAGTCCGACCAGCTCTAATAAGTCGGCCAAGAGATCACACACCAATTAAAAGCAATCAGCAGTGAGATACAAGACCAAGTAGCCGTGAAGTTTTCTTTTCTTTTCTCAGATCAGCCATGGAGATATACGAATCCGATTAAACAGCATACACCGGATCCGGAGAGACTTTATATAGAAGTTGGCTATGCAAGCTTTGATCGGTCTTGTCTCAATCTAGCCGAACATGTTTTCTACTTTATAGCTTTGGTTCTTGCTACAGCAGCACAAGACACGTACACAATCAAAAGGATGACCAGGTCAATGCATGCAAATCTCACACCGTGCAAGCCACATAGCCTCGCATCAGGTTATCAAGGTTCCAGTGCGGCTATTCCGAGTCGATTTATATGTGCCGCTGAAATTCCGGCCGCTAGGCCTTAAATCAGGAGCTTATGTATCACAAACCTTCACTAGGTCTATCGTTTTAATTTCCTTACATAAACTAGATTAATATTGATTTTTCTAGTCATCTAATTTACAGATCTCTAATTATTTCCTGATCTGTTATTTTTGTGTGCACGTACATATGTGGCATCTGCCGCCACTGATTGGTGCCTTCGCCTCCACGGTTGGTGTACTCCGCCACCATTCCTGATGGCTCTTTACCGCCGACCGGTGCCTTCGCCTCCACGGTTGGTCTATTCCGCCACCATTGCTAATGGCGACATTGTCTTTACCGCCGGCCACCGTCATTGCTGTCGACTGGTGCCCTCATCTTCATGGTTGGTGGACTCTGCCGCCGTTGCTGATGGTGACATTATCTTCACCGTCGGCCACCGTCATCCCTGCCCACTGATTTCTTCGCCTCCACATTTGGTGTATTCCGCCGCCGTTGCTGATGGTGATATCATCGTCAATGCTGCCGATTGGTGTCTTCGCCTTCATGACTGGCTTACTTCGTTGCCATTGATGGATGACCTTGTTCCTACATTGGTCGCCTTTATCGTCACCAAGTGAAATACAAAAAGCTAAGTCATCATTATTTTGCTCTTTATATGATATTTTCCTTTTCCTTCGCCTCACTACACCAATTGGTTTTTCATTGAGTAGTGAGTCGGGGGCCACAGATGTTATATCATATTTTTCAATAGTTCTCATAATATTTATCTTGATTGCTTGCGAAATAATCCGAGCTAAAAGTACCGATCGAGTTATGGAGCTCTATTTCCCTATGCCTTCCGTTTGGTTTGTTGATGGATAGTTGCCTTTGGGCTAATTCCTAGCACCTGGGGGCTCATTGGATTGAGTGTATAACGCAAGGTGCTAAATACTACTTGGAAGAAATCAAAAGTATAGAGATAAGATAATTTGTTTTCTGCTCTTAACGATTGCAAAAGTACCTGAGTAGTAAATTCCGATCCATGAAACTTTGTTCCATTAATGACGAACTCATGACAATGACTAGTCGAGCAAAGTATCTAGATGTAAGGAGTCATCCACTCGGGGAAATCAAAATCGACAAGAGGAGAAATACATATTTATAAATATTTTAAAATGCTTAATTTTTCTCAAGTATTGTATATGCAATAGATGCTACTCATCCTACATGTTTATACTGTAGGATCCAAATCCAGATATGCATAGTGGGGATTCATGGTTTTAAGCTTATCTCCTACGCTTCAGGAATTGATCAGTCAGAACGTCACCGCCAGCTCGCCTTTATCGTCGCTGACTGGTGTTCTCACCTATACGGTTGGTTGGTGACACCACCGTTATTGGGTGTCTACGTCTTCACCGCCGCCTCGCCTTCACTGTCACCGACTGGTGTTCTCGCCTATACGGTTGGTTGGTCACACCACCATTGTTGGGTGTCTACATTCTCACCGCCGGCTCGCCTTCACCGTCGCCGACTGGTGTTCTCGCCTATACGGTTGGTTGGTCACACCACCGTTGCTGGGTGTCTACGTCTTCACCGCCGACTCGCCTTCATCGCCACCGACTGGTGTCTTTGCTAACACGATTGGTTGGTCACACCACCATTGTTGGGTGTCTACGTCTTCACCGCCGGCTTGCCTTCGCCGCGCCGACTGGTGTCTTTGCCTACACGGTTGGTTGGTCACACCACCGTTGCTGGGCGTCTACGACTTCACCACCCATCCGCCTTCATCATCGCCGACTGGTGTTCTCGCCTACATAGTTGGTTGGTCACACCACCGTTGTTGGGTGTCTACGTCTTGACCACCGGCTCGCCTTCGTCGTCACCGACTGGTGTCTTCGCCTACACGGTTGGTTGGTTACACCACCGTTCTTGGGTGTCTACGTCTTCACCGCTGGCTCGCCTTCACCGTCGCCGACTGGTGTTCTCAACTACATGGTTGGTTGGTCCCACCACCATTGTTGGGTATCTACGTCTTCACCACCGGCTCGACTTCGTCGCCGCCGACTGGTGTCTTCGCCTACATGGTTGGTTAGTCACACCACCGTTGTTAGGCATCTACGTCTTCATCGCCGGCTCGCCTTCATCGTCGTCGACTGGTGTTCTCGCCTATATGGTTGGTTGGTCACACCACTGTTATTAGGCATCTTCGTCTTCACCGCGGCTCGCCATCATCGTTGTCGACTGGTGTCCTCGTCTATACGGTTGGTTGGTCACACCATCGTTGTTGGGTGTCTACTCTTCACCACCGGCTCGTCTTCATCATCGCCGACTGGTGTTCTCGCCTATACGGTTGGTTGGTCACACCACCGTTGTTGGGCATCTACGTCTTCACCGTCGGCTTGCCTTCGCTGCCGTCGACTGGTGTCATTGCCTAAACGGTTGGTTGGTCACACCACCGTTGCTAGGCGTTTACGACTTCACCACCGGCTCACCTTCATCATCCTGGTGTCTTCACCTACACGGTTGGTTAGTCACACCACCGTTGCTGAGCGTCTACGATTTCACCACCGGCTAGCCTTCGCCGCCGACGACTATTGTCCTTGCCTATACGGTTGGTTGGTCACACTACCGTTACTAGGCATCTACGACTTCACCATCGGCTTGCCTTCACCGCCATCGACTAGTGTCCTTGCCTACACGGTTGGTTGGTCACACCACCGTTGCAGGGCATCTACGACTTCACCGCTGGCCTATCTTCGTCATCGCCGATTGGTGTCTTTGCCTTCACGGTTGGTTGGTCACACCACCGTTGTTGGGAGTCTATGTCTTCATCGCTGGCTCGCCTTCGCTGCCGCCGACTGGTATCCTGCATCCACGGTTGGCCTGTTATGCCACCGTTGTTGGGCGCCTACGTCTTCACCATCGGCTTGTCTCTGATACCGCCGACCGGCATCTCCACCATCGCAGCCGGTCTATTATGTCGCCGTTGATAGACGTCTTCATTTTCACCATAATTCAGCTTCTTCCGTCGTCGACTGGTTTTGCTGTCGCCGATTGGTGTTTTTTATCTTCACGACTACGCGTCTTTGCTACTGGTTTGCCTTTGTTACCACCAACTCGTGTCCACGTCATCACGACAGTGCAATTCTATCACCATTGTGGGGCAACTTCGTCTTCATTGTCTTCGGAACCGGCAAACTCTATTGCCACTACTTTGGAAGCTTCGCTACTTCACTAATCACGACGTCTCCAAGGGCCTCAACATCTTGGCATGTGCCACCAAATACAACGCCCTGCAGATCTACTACAACAATTGGTGTTCCAATCTTCAAGATGTTTACTCGGACATCCTCAATGCATATTTTCACTCAAGCAATGGCTACTTGATGACAAGCTACAGTTCTTGACTCTATGTTTAGTTGTTTCCCAACTCAGCATAGAGTCGGGGGCTACACAAATACAAGATCTCAAAATTCGATAGACATTATGTCTAGATGAAGTAATCAATTAACCAGCCAATGAGTTAACTCCGGGAGTCGTTATCTTTGTCCTCGCTTCAGAGCAACCATTCTACTTCAGCAACTCCAATTATTTCACTGACAATTTTGGTTTGTGGATGCTACCACAATTTACTCCATATTTCTCGAGTATCAAGTTCAAGATTTAATCTATATATCTGGGAGTTTGGAGTTATCAACCAACCAATTAAGATTCGATGAGTTGGACAAAAACATTTACTTTCCTCCAAGTGAAGCATTTGCAACAGTTACAAGACTAAGTTCTACTGCCATCGTCATAAATCGATAGGCATTGCATCAATCTTCGTCATGCAAGCGTTAGTGTCAAGGAAACTACTTGAGCTTCAACATATTCTCAACAATTGGATGGACCATTGTTACTGAAATCATCACCAACACCTTCTCCATCGACACTATTGTGATCTCCGGTTAATTACCATCAACCAAGTTGTTTGCTTCAGGGGTCCATGCTTAGTCAACGCTGAATATCCGACTGGATCATTTTCGTTGACTTCTTGCTGTACCTCCTTGGCATCGCCTCTAATTCATCAGCCCTGATGTCTCCGCAGTCGCTAATGGATGACTACATCTTTGCTTTTGGATCTCTCCGTCATCGCCGATTTGTTATCTCATCTTCATGATTGGCTGTTACACTGTTATTGACTAGATCATCAACATCATCATCTTCATCAACATCATGCTATGCCTCTTCAGTCGCGCCTATTCTGTTGCTGTGGATGAGCAATTTCGTCTTCACTACCGGTCAAGTCTGGCATTGCCGACTAGTTTCTTCATTTCCGCGGTTGGAGGAGTTCACCATCGCTGCTGATGGACAACTTCATCTCTACCATCGACATCTTCGTCACCTTTGATGGGCGATATCATCTACACATTGGTCATTTCACCTACATACTGACTGCATCAGCTACCGTCAAGGAACGATTTCGACTACAACCGAAAGACAAGCTATACGCTCAGGAGCTTATCAGCTTAAGCATAAGGATCATACCTTCAATTTGGATTTGTTCCGGATACATAATCATGGCGGTGAGATTATCCCCTATGCTCAAGGTCTGGATCAATCATTATTTCCCACAAGGACCATCAGTCGAGTACTTGTGCCAGTTGAGATTTGATTATTACATCTACTTTGGTACATCCCTTGAGGGATAATCACCCGGATCAGAAATTACTCAGATGAGATGCGCTTGATCTACATCGTTCTGGAAATTTATCAGTCAGGAGCATATTAAATGGTGTGCTCTACACATCATATTTCAAGAGTATCGGCGGGCATATTTTTGGGTCTAGTTCTAATATGTCTGCAGCCGATATTTTAGGTGTGGCTAGTCACGTTCTTTTAGTGACTTAGGTATTTTTTCCTTAGGCAAAAGTGTGCATGATCGAGTGCCCAATACCTTAAAATCCTTTTATATCGCTGTTACTCAACTTTTTAGGAGTTGGTACGATGCACTTTAAAAGGTGAAAAACAATCGACTGTTTTATATAGCTGCCTCGCTGACTTTTATATATCTATAAGTCAAGGCACTGTTTGGGTTTATAAAGCAATCGATTAGATATAATATCATTGTTTTTCTCCACGTAAGTGTGCACTTTTATTAACCAATATTGTGGCTTAGGCTAATTATATATTTTGGTCATTTTTTCAGGCAGTTGGAAAATCCTTTATGAGATTATTTACTCAGATTTTATACCACATATACCTTATGTTTCCAAGTATGGTAAAGCCGTGTGTCTTTTAGGGACTTAACCGCATTTGTTAAAGCAGTGTGTGCATGGTGTATGCCTGGTGCTTTAGAAATTTATTTATTCACGGCATACAAGCTTTTTTATAGCTATCTTTGCTATGTGAATTTTCAAAGATGTAATAGCTTTAGGTTGCATGCATCATACTTCATAAAACAGTCGGTCTATCACTTGAGTTTTATTTACTCGGGGATTCATACCATATGTGCTATTGTTATGCTACTTAGGTGGCTTAAAACCACTCGGCTGGTTAATCTATTTATTTCTTGACTATATGCTTAGTTTGTTCAACTAACCACATAGCTGGGGGCTACACCTATTAGGTGCATCTAGTCGATGCACCTAAGTTTATATTTTATTATTTTTCAGCCCTCCACGATCTTCTAATTTGGTAAAAGTATTCAGGAGATCATGGTGAAGATGATTGAAACACTTAGGGATGGCAACGGGCCGGGTCGGTCACGGGTAGAGCGAAACCATGCCCGACCCAAGACCCACATGCCCGCGCCCGACCCACGCCCGCAAAGCCTATCGGGGAAAACCCCATACCCGTGCCCATGCCCGGGGGGCACGGCCATGCCCGACGGGTACCCACTGGGCTTGCATGCTGTGCGCCGCCGTGTCGCCAACCACCGCCACGCCACCGGCTGCCGCCCGTGTGCAGCCGTGTTGCGGGCCGCCGTCGTGTCGCCAGCCACCGCCCACGTTGGAGTCCGCTTCCCGCCGCCGCCGGCACGCCGCTCACCGCCCGAGTCGCCTCGGCGCCAGGCTCGGCCGCGTCGGTCGCCCTCAGATCCATCGCTCGTGCGCAGCCATGTCGTCGGCCGCTGCCGTATCGCCAGCCATCGCCCGCGCTTGAGTCCGCTTCACCCTGCCGCCGCCGGCATGCCGCTCACTGCCCGAGTCCACCTCAGTGCCAGGCTCGGCCGCGTCGCCCTCAGATCCACCGCCATCGCCTTGAGTCGCTGCCACCCGCTGGTGTTGCCAGCCGCCAGCCGTCACCGCCACCACCTTGAAGTGGATGAAGGGGTATGTATTAGGTTAGGGTTTTGTTGTTGATGGCTCTATATATGTAATGGGCCGAATGGGCCAATATGAAGGAGTATGAAAATAAATAGATGGGCCAAAATCAGTACTAATACTTATATCGGGTCGGGCATGGGTTACCTGCAGGTAAAAATTGATACCCGGTTCTTGCCCACTACGATTTCGGGTTTCGGGCGCGCGTGCCCATGGGCAAAAAATTATACCCATACCCGTGCCCATCGGGCCGGGTATCCGCAGATACCCGGACCTGCGGGTAAAATTGCCATCCTTAGAAGCACTCGGCTTTTGGAGTAATCTAGTTCGAGAGAAGATTATCTTTCCACTGTGAGGGTCTCAGGGGCTACTGTGGAGATTATGGGTACCCCATACCCACACGACATGGTTATTCGACTAGTTATATGGGATAGCTTATGTCTATGTAATATGTAACGGATCATGACTTGGGTATTACGTTTCCTAATACATATATTACGAAACGGCCTAAAGTCTTGGTTTGACAATATTGTAAAGTAGTATTAGGAAACCGATACCGTATTGGTTAAGGTTTCTATCTTGTAATCATGCACCCTATCCTATATAAGGTGGGCAGAAGGCTCTCTAGGGGCATAATCACACAACAAATCATCAGATCAATACACAATTCGGTGGATACAATCCTCAAACAGGAGTACGGTATTACCTCTCATTGAGAGGGCCTGATCCTATCTAAATCCTTGTCTCCGCATCCATCCACTTTTAGGGCTCGTGCGCTACCCCTTTTTCATATTGCTGAATTCTTGTTTCGACAATAGTGAAACACTATTAGGTGTTTCCTCCGCTTGATCCCATTTCCTGTTCCCCATCGTCCTTCAACCCGAAGGGATCAGGACTGATGACTTAGATGGGATGCTAGGAACTAGAGCATGGAATTATTAAAATGATTTTAATTTTGTGAGAATACTAAAATGCCCTTGTTTACACTTGTGGTATATACTACGAGTATATATATTATAGTGTGAAAGGTTGCAAATGACCCAGTTCCATGGCAAAATACTAGGTCCGTTTGGGTCTACCAATGGTAGAGCTCTAACTCCTAAATTTAACTACAGGAGTTGGGTCTATAGTGGAGTTGTGGAGCTGACTAAACCCAACTCCACATCTCTAGTTCATTTTGTGAGAGAGCTCCACCCAGCTCAACTCCCACTTATGGTGGAGCTGAAACTATTTGGCTGAACTCCAGCTACAGGAGAGGTGGAGCTGAAGCGATGGGGATTATCCTTACACATTCTAACAAGCTGGTTTTTATTGATCACATCTAGCAATGATGTCATACATATTGAGACTTCTCTCTCCATTTCAAATTCCTTGTACTTCTACCTTTGTTCTTAGTCATACATTGTATCTTTGACCATAAATTCTATAGAAGTTCATATAGTTTAGTATCATGATATTTATATTTCACTACCGGAGAACAGATCTTTGCCCAGATAGTAAAAATCACATTAGTCTCGATTCGAATAGGAACTGGGACTAAAAAAGATCTTTAGCCCCGGTTTGATCTTTAGTCCCAGTTAGTGTTACCAACCGGGACTAAAGATTTTTTTTAGTCTCGGTTGGTGTTACCAACCGGGACTAAAGATCGACGCGTCGTATATAATCCCTCGCACTTATCCTCTTCTCCTCGCAAACTCCTTCGTCCGTCCTCATCTTTTTCTCCTCCTCCATTTCCTCCTCTCTCCTCTCTCTCTCTTCCCTCTCGCGGGCGCGTACACGCAGCAGCAGCAACAACGAGGAGGGCTGGGGGCGGAGCCAGCGAGCGGGCAGAGGGCGACGGCGGCGTCCTCCCATCCGCTAGATCCAGTGTTAGGGAAGGCGGCGGGCGACGGCAGCCTGTGCGGTAGTGGAGCGATGGCAGCTCGACGGTGTCGGCGCGGCCGTGCGGCGGCGCGAGTGTGGTCAGCGGCGACCGTGTGGCCGTGCGGCGGCAGTGCGTGTTGCGGTGGCCCCGGTGTGGTCTGGACGCGAGGGGCGATGTACACGGAGGCGTGAGGTGCAGCGGACTCAGCGGCGCATGGCGCAGCGGCCTCGGCGGCGGACTCGGAGGAATTTTTTGTGATGTTCATTAGATTTTTGAGAATTTTGTGTTGTTCATTCGAGTATGAATTTGATATGTGATGTTCATTCGATATGTGAATTTGTGATGTCAGACATAATATGTTCATTCAATCTGTGATGTCAATTTGATGTGGGGATTTGGGGATCTCAATTTGATTTGGGGATGTCAGGAGCCACTCAGATTTAGGGAAATCAATATGCAAGTAGCAACAAACATTAAAAAAACCTTTAGTCCCCATTATTTTAACTAGGACTAAAGATGTCCATCTTTAGTCCCGTTTTAGGCGTCCCAGTTTGCAACCCAGGATAAAAGGGGTTGCAAACCGGGATTAAAGATAGGTTCCCCAGGAGTATTTCTAGATTTATTATGAGAAACACTTTTATGATATATAATTCACATGGTGAAAGAAAGAAATGTTTGATTTAAGATAAAGTTAGAACGGCGAGAATTTTTTCCAGTTCCAACACATTCTCTGAGGGTGAAAACCCAGAGACCTCTGGCCTCTATTGGTTGGTCCCGGGAATGGCGTCCAGCCTCAACGTTCACTTCCAAAAGTCATTGTGGTGGGATTTCGTACTTGGGCTATGAAGAAATCCCTTTGATGTAATGTTTACTGATTAATTGGAGCTACGAACGGTGTGTGTACATCTTCTTAGAATCCGAAGTGTTGGCATGAAGACTAATTTCAATAGCATTTTGCTCACCCTATTCGAGTTCGTATGTATGGCTGATGTCCTGATAGTCTTGGTGGTGGCACTATGGTTTTTCTTTCTCCAGATCATTGGCAATTTCTTTATCATACCTTTTCTTTTGGCCTTTCACTATTTTCCTTTTAGTAAGTGCTTCGCACTTGGTGATTTAAATGTATTGGTTGTGTGTATCGTTAGTTGGTGCGGAACTGTGGAGTTGATCACTTCCCATATTAAAAAAAATAATATATGAATAGATTGTCCAATAATAAGCTGAGACGAGGACCTTGCATGATAGGGCGCAGTGGAATTCATAAGCATTAACGTGCTATAGTTTCTTATAGCCAGGCCGGTCAGTCTTTATGTATGAAAACATATTTGGTCTGTGTGTAGGATGTACCATCTGGAGTCTGGACCTTGATATACAAAACCTTTGCTAGCTGTTGATCTGATCGTATATACCAAATGAACGTACTTTACTTAATTATAAATGGCAGCGTACATACGAGCAGAAGTTCTGATCGAAAGTACATATATATCAGTATACATATAATGCTCACCACATCCAAATCCTCGTGAAAAAAGCAAAACCAAAATGATAATAAATCTATGATTGGATACAAATGTATCCAGCCTTTAATCAAGAAATAATCGGGTTTCTTGCTTTAGGCAATTATGCTACTTGCGTATTTCATTGATGTAGTCTGAACACATCGTCTTGTTGATTATGGCATCCACAAAAATATTAGGCCTGGCTGTCTGTTGCCTGTACACATCATTTACAGCATATTGTCTCGTGGCACAAACATGAACAATTTATACTTCCATTTTCTTGTCTTTATCTCTAGCCAGCCATTTTTTTCCTATATATTCTTTCAATTTTATTTCTGACATTTGGGCTGCCTCCATCCCTATGAAAAATAGAACACTTCTTATATTTGTTTTTTGTTATGTGAAACAAAATATAATCTATTGTCCAACAACTCTGTACTACTATAAAAACTGAAAATGTTTCCACCGAAACTTTGGTACGTCATCCACGTTTTAGTTGGTTATATATCACTCGTATCTAATTCGATGTGAGTCTAGAATAATTATTATACACTTCTATCCTAGCCCAATCACACCTCTCCCAGCCCAACCTAACCGGCCCACATCATCCCGCCGCCCCCATCCATGTGCCTCCACTCGGTGTTGCGTGCGCCCCTCCCTCGGTCAGCATCTTTTTTTTCTCTTCCTTTTTTCCTTTTCTTTTCCTTCCTTTCTTTTCTCCTAATAATCATGATCATCTCCCTCTCCTTCCAATCTCCTTTCTTTTCTCCTCCTTTTCTCTTTTTTCCTCCATTTTGTCCCATCGTAAATATTTTCAGTTTGTTACTTTGAAAATATGTTCCTTCTATGATAAAAATATACCAAAGGAATAATTAAAATTTTATTTTTTGTTCATGATGTATAGTAAAATGTACATGCGTTAACTTATAGAATAGCCACCCGATCGATTTGGGAGGCTATGGTAAGGTGTACATAGAGATTCTTCGTTTGATGACGCATGAAGCAAGCGCAATCAGTTTTAATACTATATATGATTTGTGACATTGTTTTTCTATTGTTTTGTTTGTCTTTTCTGTTAGTGATTTAAATTGATAAAGTTTTTATCAAATCATGAAAATTATCTTCACCTATTGCAATGCACAGCCATTTTTCTAGTCGAAATAGAAATTGGGGTGGCTCTTGTCCTTTATGTGTACAAGATCAAAATATGCCGACATATTTTGAACGATGTCCGATTGCTTAAATTATCTGGTGAGTTTGTAGAGATGCTTTCGGTTGGGATCTTATTCCACAAAAACTTTGAGAGATATGGTCAAAAGAAAAACAATATCAAATTCATGTTGCTTGCAACTGTTATTAGTTGGCATCTGTGGGTAGTGAGAAATGACATGGTTTTCAGAAATAAACTACTCCAAACCTGCCTACCGTCACAGTTGTGTTCGCATCATTTCATCTTTGATACAGTGGAGGCCTATGGTAATCTTGAAACCGACTGAAGAAGTGATGCTGATGCTATTGCTAATTGTGGAATATATAACGTCCATGAAGCTGCGAACAATCTGATGAGGCCGTCATGGTGTAATTATTTCTGGAAGCATGTTGCTAGTTTAGTCCATGAAGTTCGGTGCGAAGGGATGCTGAAGCCGTTTAGGATTTAGTAGAGTTATAGTTTGAGTTTATTTTTCAAGTCTGAACCAGTTTCCGAGCTGGTGGTTGCCACGCTATCTTGTGGATATCATTGTAGTAACAGTCGTTTTTGGTGTTTCCTCTATAAAGCTCCCAAAAAACAAAATAGTTTACTCCCTCTGTCCCAGGTCTAAGATTTTTACACGGTCTTTGATCGTTAATTTCATTTATAATATATTATCAATAATTGCAAAAGTAACATCACAAGAAAGCATCTTAAGCTATTCACCATGCAGTGCAGTACAGCTACGTCGGCTCCCCACCAAATTGGCCTAACCAGTGGTTTGTTCCACTGCCGAGGTCTAGCCGTCTAGGAGGTGATGCAGCTGCAGGCCAACCCATGCGGTTTCACCCGAGGATGGTGTCTGACCAGTTTTCTGGCCATCGAGGTTCTATCACAAATGTCTGATCTAGGTGAACCGCCAATATGGGTGATGCAGTGAGGTCATACCTTACAATTCCTCTCACCGGATTAAGGAAACTGCATCAGCATGCATGGGCAGTCATAACTTGTAATGTTCTCATCGCTCAAGAGATCACTTATATTGTACTTATATTGTTCTTGATAATGGTCATCGGCTAGGACAGGTTAATCCAAAGAATGTTGAGTTGAATATACAAATTAATATTCTTGATACATCAAAAAGTTTCCGATATGATGTCCACTGAGGGGCAGGGTTATTTCAGATTTAGTGGTCCCCTTAAAAAACTTTTAGCTTTCTGAAATTGTTAACCCTGGCTAGGGATTTGAAGCGAATTCTGCATAACAGATCGATGCCCAATGTAAACATCAATAGGAATTGCTTCTCTCAATTCAATTTCAAGCATGAATATAAATCAGAAGTAGAGATACAGAAGCGAACAAAATATGAGCTGGATTCTTTAAATGGAAATGGCAAATGTGATTTCCATTGTGGAGGTGAGGCGGCCTTAACTTTTAGGAGGTTGAGATAGCAAATCATCATTTTTCTTGTATTTAAGCAGTACTAAAATCGATGTGTAGATACCATGCAACTAACCTTCATAAATACTAGATGATGCCCGTGTTTTACTGCGGGATATATATTAGATACTGCGTAAATGACTAAATTATTTGGTTTAAAATATTGTGAAAATAATTTAAGAATGATGATTTAGCATGTGTATGTTTAGTTTTAGAATAAAATAAATTGTAGATATAATTACTATATGCTTACATGTTAAGCTTTGTGTGGTTAGTGAATTGATGTGGCGTACTTGCATTTTAAGTTTTAGGAGTGTTAATAAATACTATTCTGGCATGTTTAGCATGTTTAGTTTTAGGTGTTTTTTGAGTATCAGTTTTATAGAAAGAAAAGATGGCACTACAAATCTAATAATTTTGAGGACCATTGAATTAGTTACTGGTTACTGCTGAAGTGCATGTTTTCTTATTGAAAAAATAATGTTACCTAACTAGCTGCTAAAATTTTTTTGCAAAAGAAATAGTAACTACGTGCAAATCCATCAAAATTAACTCATCACTACTAATGAAATGCTTGTCACAATTACGATATAAATAGTGACACCACATTTTCTTCATCACATTTCACAACTGCGTTATAATTTTTGAAATGTTTCATGATGTAAAGGAATAGGCATAGCATTCTAATTTGTCACAGTTGAACTATCACAAATGATATGTTTTGATATCAGAAAATACTTCGGCACTTATAACTGATCGGAAAAATAGAGATAACAACTTGAGTTCGCCAATACATAACCAAGGGCGTAGGCACCATCCGGCTAGCCCGGGCAGCCACCCAGACTCACCGGCGAAAACTCCATTATTTTTAAAATTGATGAGTAAATTGATGATAAAATTTCTAAGCAGATAATAGTTATATTAAAATTTGTCCGGAGCTCAAAAATAGTTATGACTCCATCACTATACATAACCATGCATTTATTAGTGATTAACATAAGTTTCATAAGTAGATTTTTTTCAATTGCTCCATCACTGTCGAAATTTTTATCACAATTTATCTGTTTGTATCACATACAATAATTTTGTTCAGATGTGCATCAGTACATGGCCTTGTCCTCTTTATGGAAATGCTATGAAGTCCGTGAAATTTATCCACATTTGGGTACATATTTTAATGTCAGCATAACAGCCAAGTTATGAAGCATAATCTATCCCATCAAGGATTCCAAACCTAAATGGTAGAGTCGTCATCACCAGATACAAATTCTCGTGAAGTTTCACAAAAGAAATGTCTGATTAGCCAATAATTTATGTTCAGTACTAATAAAAGCATAATTAGGTTTCTTGCCTTGTGAAGTTATGCTAATTCCCAACTTTCCAGCCTGGCTACACGCATACACTGTTATCAGGGCTTCTTCCAGGAACAAATTGAATGATCTTTTAGTGATGATTTATTATTTTTTCCTAGTTAACCATGTTCCCCATTTGCCCCAGTGAAACTGTCTGTTGCTATATAAGTCCTCCATCTAAATTCTTCTTTTGTATTCACTCCTCTCTTTGCTTTTTCCCTCAAAATTTTATAGAAATGTCCATTTTCTATGCCAAGCCTAGGCACGAAAATGGAAAAAAAGGAAAATTGCTTTCATATGGTTATACTTTTTTATCTTCATGGTACTGTAGTTGGTTAGAAATTAATAGCCATAATACAGTTTATTACAATTAACATGAAATGTTTAAAAATAACAAACGAGATAAATGATTGATTATATTATTGTTTTGTTACTGGACAATTAAAACAAAGGGATGGGAGTAAAAAGGATGGGTGTTGCCATGGGGGCCCCTAGACTAGGCCATATCTCTAGTGTTCCTGTAAAGTGCTATGTTTGTCATCTCAAGTTCTATATTTGTCCTTTGGGCTCTAAATCTTCCTCTTGAAAATTGAACCCTAACAGGTGTACCCGACCACATCAAAGGACAAATATAAACCATACATGCTTTCCTAAAATACAATTGTGGAAGAACTCGCTACACGGCACCACTCACACCATATATGCAGTTACAGGAATGCACCTCCCATTAAGCACGCTAGAGAAAATTATCAGAACTATAAGACATTACTTCTCTGTTGAAAGGACACAAGTATGAAAACACGAGAAAAAAATAAATGATGCATATAAGTTTTTTAATTTTAAATGACATATATAATAAACACAACAACATGTAAAGATGAACCAAATAATGTGTATTAAGACAACATTGTATTATTACAATTTCCTTATGAAGATACACTAATAAATGTTAATTTGTTGTTTGTCCCATATGACTTTGGCAGTTTACGATTTCCAGGAATTTACAGGGTCAATTAATAACCAACTTATTTTTTTGACCGAAGTTGGTAATATGTCAGCCATGCACCATGTAAGAATCAAATGATGCGAAAACACCTTGAAACAAAAAAGTTGTGGTGCCTTTCGAGATTATTATGATGTTCATGTTGCAAATATATATTTTTGGACCAAGAGTTGAGGAACCGCCAAAATCAGATTTTCCCAGGGTATCTTAGTTGAATGAACCGCTTCTTCTTTTCATTGATAATAACATCGTAAAATTTAGAAAAAAACACCGATAGAATTAGCTATATGCATTGCTGTCTCTAGATGCATTATCAATCCTCTCAAATATGCACTTCAAAGAAATGATGGATAACTAGCTCCCTCAAAAAACAAATATGTCCATCCCCATATACAGACCATCATCTTTCGTCCACATTTGGACTAGACTGTTCTTTTTTCGCGGTAAATCCATAACAATGCCGGTTGGTGGACTAAACTAAGAATGACAAACCTCCAGGGATATTCCTGTATCATTTCTGGTTCGGCCCACCAACAGTGATGTGTCAACTCTATCACTGCGCTACATGCAGCCTGCCGTCTCGAAAACCGGCAAAGATCTCTTGCTGTGTACTAGTGAAAAAAAAGGGCAAAAACAATTGTTGGATGGCTAATGCAAGTGGTGGCAAAAGAATTAGATATGTCTTGTTTGGTTGTACTCGACATTATTTCCATATTTCTTTTAAATGCTTTAACTAGGGAATCCAAACAAGAAAATCGATGAAGCTCTTTGCTGACCTCAAACTAGAGTGCTACCACTACTCTATAAATACAGCTAGCTATACACCATCTCTGATCATCAACACCAAGCAAAGAATCAAACAATTCCTAGTTCCACTTTGCCAATCCTACCAAAGCACATTGTAGCCATGGCTAACACATTTTTCAAAGTTATTCCAGTACAGCCTGTGCTCCGTGATCAGTGTGAGATTACCATGCGATTGTACTTGCACCAAGTTGTTACAGGGCCAAACCACAACCAAGAAACAATGGTTCCCTCGTCCCATCCATTTTCATTTGGTATGATTGTTATCAACGATTGGCCTATCTATGATGGACCTGACTTCAACACCAGTACTATTGTTGCACATGCAAGAGGAATGCATGTCCAGGTTGATCAAGTTAACAACACCTGGTACACATCTATGAACATAGAGTTTGTGGATGACAGGTACTAACAAGTTTTTGTATTACTTATTGGACAACTTCATGCTAATAAATCTTTTTGTCCACAGCATTGAACTAGGACCAATATATGTGCTTAACTGCACTTCGATTTCTTTTTAATTAGCTCATAATAGTCTGATGCTTGTTAAATTAATTGCAGCATCCATGACTAGTGGATTAATAATTTTACAATTTTAATTGCTTGATGTACTTCAATTATTATAGATTCTTGTTACGCATAATAATTTTCAAATGGTACAGGTTTAATGGATCAAAGCTTCAGGTGATGGGTACTACTCCAGAAACTGGTGAGTGGGCCATTGTCGGCGGGACAGGACAACTTGCTATGGCATATGGCACTATTCAGCACAACATAGTCAAGAACAATCCTGGCATTGAGGCAACTAGACAGCTTGATATTCATGCATTCTACAGTACTCCACAAACACAAGCTGTAAGTGGAAAACTCTAAAGGTTTACATTAAATCATATATGCTATTAATTGTGTTTTAGTTATACATATTAAAATACAATACCTTGTTACATGCATATTAATTGTTTATATTAATTTGTTTTAATTATCCCACAAAATAATTTGCACATACGTCTGAGTTTACACCAATTTCAATTATATATGCATAGTATTTTTTTCTCTCGGATAACTTGAATTGTCAAACTTACAATGTTGAAATGCACTGATTTGATTGTTTATAAGCCTATAATTATGGCCTAAACAAATTTTGTGATATTATACTGGTTCAGGATGTAACGACTACGACAAATACAATAGGCCAGTAGGCCAAATAATGCACCATGCAGCAGTCCAAGTACAAGAAATGGTGGAACTACTCGGAAGATAAATAATGGTCTGGTTTGTTATCTATTATATTCACGTCAAAAAGAAAATGTCTATTGTGTATATTGCTGGCAATCCTCATCGGAATGGACGGACATATACATGATGTTAGCGTGCTATAGCACATTTGTTTTGTTTCTGTAAAACAATGTGTTTGAATTGCTCTTTGTTTGCCATATATGTACTGTTTGATTGTGAACTATGGATCATATCTTATGTGTCTGATCCTTGGAATAAATAAGTTTGTTTCAGAAAAAGATGAGAATTATGTATCAGAAATAATATTTTCTTTGTGGGTGAAAAGTATTATGGGATGATTCACTCAATAGACTAGTAATTTGCCCGTGCTAACGCTATGGTAGCGTTTAATAATGTAAGTTAAACAATAAAAAGAATGTATATGTTTTGGAAATCAAGCATAAAACAGCCTCACACCTTTTCCGTATTTTGAAATCATGTAATTCCTAATGTACAAGTAGTGCATAGACAAAAGAAGTCCAAACCATCAATGACCATCCAATGTTATCAGAATTCATTATCTGCTAGCAGAAGTTCATCACTTATCTTATATACGATAAAAGTTAGTTATTCCTTATATACCAGCCACCAAACAGAATTTTTCATCTATTCTATCCTATTCACATTAGCCGGTCACCGTTAGGAGCAACACTGTTTTTTTTTTGTTTGCGGCAAATCCGTATTTCTCTCTCTCCCATGTATATGGAGTTACTGACCAGCTTTGCAATCAACCAAACACTTATGTCGGGGCCCTTTTCTTGTGATGTCAAAAAGATCGTCATCTCTCTGGTGCTTACGATTGTACCCTAAATGAAATACCAAAAATTCTCCCATTAGTCAAAACAGAAGAGCAAATACATAGACCCCTTAGGGGAGAAAAAAAGGTTCGACTACATTGCAGGAGAAATTATCATGGTTTTCAGCCTTAACTGGACAAATAAATAAAATACAATAAATAGCTCAGAAATAGTCAAGTGGTAAGATTCTTTCAAGTTTGTCATAATACAATCAAAGGCTACAGAGAATCAATGAAGAAGTCAGTGGTTCATGAGCCAAACATTTGATAAGTATGATATGGAGGCAAATGCATACTCCAATAAACAAAATATTATCTTACAAAGTTATTTTTTTGAGCTAGCAGAGTAAATTATTTGGAAGGCACACGTGAGCCATGAAAGCATCAGTTGCATCCCATGTCCCTGTGAACTGGTTGGTCAACACATGAATGTGCAAATTAGGATGAGGTCTGACCTTATCGACATGGGGATGTGAAGCTTATGGAGCACTAGCTTAACAGCCCAAACCAATAGTAATTATTTTTAGGACTCTAGGAGGTAGTCCGATTTCTCCCACCAAGTTCTAAACATGCCCGGCCTGGTTTAAAACATATTTTCACACATAGGATATAAACCTTGCGTAAATGAATTGTAAATGATGAATCCCTACAGGGAAGACAGCTCCAACTGCTTTAATACAGCTGTACACCGAGCATCTAGGGCATGTGCAACCTTCAAAGCAGTCATCCGCAGAGTATAATTCCTTCATGTTATAGGGAAAATGTGAAATTCTGAACTGATCTGGACTTTTCGTTAACTCAAAGTCTAGAAAAGTTACTCATATGTTAACTGAAGTGTTGATCCAAACCGAAGTTAGCAATGAAGCGAAAACATAATAAAAGTAAGCCTGCTAGTGGGCTAAAATCCAACCCACAACTACCCCAATCCACCTCCTCTGAGAGCACAAAACCAAACCAGCCCACTCCATTTTCCCACCTCTAACATCCAAACCAATCCACCCCGCAAGAGACTTCAAACCAATCCAACCCAAACCATTGTAGCTAACTGGGTTGAATCCATTTCAAACCCATGGAGTCCGGTATGACTGAGACCACACTCACCACAGGAAGCCATAGCTGCCACCAGCTTCTGAGCAGCTGTGCCACTGCTTGCCGATTTTGCTTCTGAGCTATGACACTACTTAGCCTGCTAATTAATGGTAATTGCTTAGTTATTTACGTAGTTATTCATGTTGTTGATTTTTGTTAATTTCAGGCTATTTGCACATCAAATATCCAATATAGTTTCAAACTCAGAAAGCTAGCATGCTGAAGATTACGATGGACATGACCCAGTCTACTCAAAGCATATCGGTGAAGAGCACAATAGCTCTAATACAAGATGATTAAGCATAGTAGCACGTCAGGGCCATATCCATGTTTGGAGAGTCAAGGTACAAAAGGTTAAACGGCAAGTTGCTTGTACTTAAATACTTAATGCCATTGGCAATACATAACCAAAATATTCATGCATGTTTTCTGAAATGGCTTCTCCTCATTATTGTTCTCTGAAATGTTGAAGTATTGGAGCTCACAAATATTCCACATGAGCCAAAATATTGAACCTCGTGTGCATGATTAAATAACAAGTATAATTCAGTTAAACAAAATAATTAGGTAATTATGTAAATATTCTATCGACATATACCGTCAAATGATAAAACTGAAAACAATCAGGATTTGAACTCATGCAGCGCGCTCTATGCTAATATCCTGAATTTTCCAAAAGCAGTACGGCCAAATGTGTGAAGAAACTGAATATTAGTAGTACACTGGGAACTAATCAGTAACTATCTCAGATGTGCAATACATACACACATACATATATTAACTACTACTGGTAGATTTCTTCTGTTGTATCGTTCGTGCGTTGCAGAATCTGATTTGCTATCAGGAGACTGTAGTTACTGGTTTCAGACTTTCAGTGATTCTGTTTGTTATATTCTGGCTTAGAGGAGATGCTAAATCAAAAGGTTATTATATATGTAGATGTTGTCTTCTGGTTCCAGGAGTTGCTGAATAAATAAACATAAGTTTAAGTAGTGAGTGAACTGATTGATGATCACCCAAAAGATTGACAAAAGCTATAACATGGACTGATCAAACAACATTTCTTTGCCTTATCAACTAAGGCATGGACTGATCAAACAACACGAAATGATAAAACACATGTGATTTTGCAGTGCCTGTTTTTTTTCGGCTTTCAGGAGTAGAACAAAAAAAAAACTGAAGGAACAGACTTATTACCAGTAGGAGCAAACTCACTCTTTACATGTGAATGTAAAGCAAAGAGAAGAGGTAGACTTACCATAGCGCTAATCATGACTAGCAACCTTGATTATGCTCCATCTTGACCTGCTCATAGGATTTCAAAAGTTATTCACTAAAACTTACAATATTTGCAATAATTTAAAAACAACATTATTATACCCTTTTGAGGTTTAGCTAGCCAATCCTTTGTGCACACCAAAGCCTCTAGCATTTCAGGTGTTAGTGAGCTCCGTGTATCCCCAAGAATTCTACCACAGGAGCTAAATGCGGATTCAAATGGTATCGTTCTAAGTGGTACAGCGAGGAAATCTCTAGCCATGAGTGATAATATTGGGTATTTTTCTTTATTTTGCTTCCACCATAGTAGAACATCATCGATACTATTATTCGGCTCCTCCTCGTAGTATCGTTCAATCTCAGACTTTGCACCATGCCATGAACCCTTTCTTCTTATTGACCTATATTCATTAAATTCTTCTTCAAGCTTCCTTTTTCCAAAAACCGGTGAACCCAAGATACGAGATGCTTTAGTAGCCCTAGGTCTTTTCTGTGAATCATCTTTCGAAACAAGCTTTTCATATTCCTCATTGTATTTCTTCATTCATTTTTTAACAATATCAACAAGCTTGTTGACCTCGCTCAAAGTGACACAAGTCTTCTGATAAAACCACTCTAAATAAAACAATCTTCTAGACGGATCTAGCACCGTAGCAATTAGAAGCACTACATTGTAATCTTTCTCCCAATACTTGTCAAATTTGTCTCTCATCTTCCTTTCCAACTCTATGAATATAGCATTATCAGAGTGCCACTCCGCTTCTTCAAGAGCATGACTAATGCACAAAACAATGTGTAGATGATGTGGGCTTGTTATGTGTTGATACCACCTTTGTTGTGTATTCAAAAGCCCTCAAGAAAGCAGACATTGCTTCGGTAGACTTCCATTCATCATCAGTGGGTGCATCTTCTCCCTTTTCACTTGCATATGCATTAAAAACAACTCTGTACTTTATAGCATTGTCGACCATGTCGAACATTGAGTTCCATCGATGTTCTACATTAGTAGTGAGGCCATGTTTTGTGGGAAGATTTTTTTCACTTGCAATCCCATTGAAAACTAGCAAACGTGAAGGTGAAGAGGCTATGTGTAAAATAAGGTGTCGTATCTTGGATATAGCACCATTGATCGGTGCTATTCCATCTTGAACCAAGATATTCAATATGTGAGCACAACATCTCACATGTAAATGCTCACCTTCAAAAAGCAAATCATGTTTGTAGTTTGATTGGAATAGGCCACATGCAGAAGTATTGTTTGAGGCATTATCCAACGTCAGAGTGAATATGTTGTTCTTTATGTTCCACTCTGTCAGACACCTATTGATAGCCTCTTCAAGGGCAATTGTTGTGTGTGGGCACTTCACATTTTCATAGCTATTGTCTTCTTCAAATTGAAACTGGAATCAATATAATGCGCAGTGGTGCCCATATATCCCATGTTTTGGTCTGATGTCCATATATCCGAAGGTAGGCAAATATGAGAACCTATGCTTTGGAAATCAAATCGAGTATCTAGCTTCATTTTCTCAAATAAATTGAATGCATCATTACGTAATGTTTGATGCCCAATAACTTTATAACTTGGCTGCAATGAGTGGATATATTCTTCAAAGTAGGAGTCTTCAAACTTCCGAAATGGTACCTCAGCGTGAATGCAAAATTTTGTGAGCAACTTTCTACTTCTTTGTTGATCAAATGTAAAGCTTCCTTCTAAAGGTTGCGTCTTCCATGTGGACAAAAACCTCTTTCAATCCTCTTCACTAATTGATGGACACGACTCAAGAGTATGTGCTCTAAGGCTACTAGTTCCAGATTTTTTGTAACAAGTTAATTTCACCGAGCAATATTTACACACTGCCTTTGGGACACCATCTGTTACTACCAAATCTTGCTCAAAGAACTCCCAAACTTTTGATGTTTTACCATGTGATACTTGCAAGGAAAAAAATTCTAAAGAATCACCGGTCCCAGAACCCTCAGATACATTTACAGACATATTTGCAAACTTCCTAAAATAACATAAGGTACAAATAAACTATAATAAATACTTTGAAAGAAACACAAGTCGTGGTATCATGATGTTAAGAAAACTACACAAGTCCTAGTTTGTCTAAAGCTTTGCTTTATTTGTCCATAAAAGCATCCTGAAAAATTAATTATGGCTCCAGTACTATCTCTATATGACAATACCATGAAAAAGAGAGGATAGCCTAATCAAGTGAGTTCTCATCTCAGGTTGAAATGCTATTATTGCAACAAAAATACATTGTGATCTAGATATGCATATGTGAGCCCAATCTCATACCTCAGCTAATCCAAGTCAGATATACAGCTGTCAAGATTGATCTAGCTACCGAGTCATGCATGATTACCACGCTAAATAAATACTCTCACATCACAACAAAATGTTCAGACAAGGAGAGCACGGCAGTTTACCATATATCAAAGGAGAAACATGCTAATTACACAGGAGAAACATCACGGTATAGAAGGGACAGAGAGGTGTACCATTCTTGGTCAGTTTGTCACAGATTTTGGCCTTCACAACCTTGCCATCATTCCAGAGGGAGGAGTGGTCCTGCAATACCTTCTAGATGGCGCCTGTTTCGCCTAAATCCCAGATTAAAAACATTGACTTTTCCTTGACAAATGATATTAAAATCCCAAATTAATCAGTTCAACCAGTATTGAACTTCCAAATTAATTAGCTCAACTGGGTATCTTATAGAACATAACCAAAATATGCATTATGCTCAAATGCTTACGATTGTCATCATGTCGTTCATCGTGAAATCCCTTGTGCCAACACACGCAACAGCGGAAGTAATGAAAGAATAGCTATAAACGCAGACTAGAAGACATACAACATCGGAGGCGGAAGAGCTGTCTTATTATTGGAATAAGACAGTTCTACCATTTCTGTTATGTGTGCTTATTTTCTCATTTATTTTTGACTATATCTAGTTGCATTTTTTTCAACTTCGTTATTTCAATTTTTTATTGTCAGACAACAATTTAAAAATAGAAAATTGAGTCCCAAGAACCATTGTATTGGGAAAATATTATAAAATAGAAGAGTACACCTTATTGGGACTTTGCTAATATAGCATGCATCATTTTAACCCAGGTAACACTGGAGGAACCATATACATATATGATGCGTTTAAGGAACAAAAGTAGAAAGTTTATAAGCAAAAACATTCGGAATTGCAAATATGCAAACAATAATTATTGACCTTAAGAGCTAATATGGACGCAATTCCGAAAAAAGACAGCATAAGAATCATAGAGAAGAACCCATACATGTTCTGGTTTGAGCACAAACATCTTGCCACTGATGGAGAAGGAAATGGCAAGCATGGATTCAAGGTTGCTGAAGTCAACAAATGATTCTCCCATAGGGCTAGGAGGACAGTCACACATAGCTACGAAAGTTTTAAAAAATCGTGCACAGTTCGTAAAATAATGCACTGCAGAATTGCTCTTACAAGCCAGGAAACTATAGGATATAGTGAGATTGATTTTGTGCATGTTGGGTATGCATCCATAAAGCTGCTATCTCACAGGCATTGCACATTGCACTGCTGGACCATTTTATTTCCAACTTCATCATCCACACCACTCTGAATACCAGCACTGCAATTATACAGCACCTGAGACATCATAAGTAACAACTACAGTGTTGAGACATAATGAAAACAATAGCACAAACTGGATCCGTTTCACCTACTCGTGTGGGTGCAGCAGCTTGCTCTTCAGGTTCTCCTGATCTTCATTAACGTACTCCGCTAGTCCTCATGTATCATGTGGCATTGGAGAGATTTGAGGCAGTCATAGAGGCCAAAGGTGTTTGTGGCGTAGCGGTGATAAACCCTGAACTCCACTCGATACGCTCAGAGATCTGGTTGTCCCGATCTTTCGGTGAGTTGATGATAACTATGATTTGAGAGAAACGTGGACGACCCGACTACAACCATACGAGATGGTGTTGTGTTGCACCTTAGCGATCGATACACCTCTCCGTGGGTTGTTGATCTTACCGGTGCAGATCAACCTTATTTCTACAAGCAAATCGAAGAAACAAACAAGAACAAGATAAAAGCAATCTGAATTGTAAATACGAATTGAATACAAATGATAAGATGGGGTTCCGTAACGAGCAAACCGGCGATCTAACCAATCACGGGATTACACGATAAAGTAGCGAAGCTAAACTTTAATCTAAACAAAACCCAAGAACCCTGAAGGGGTACCTAGCTATATAAGCAGGTGGGAGGACGATCAAGAGGTCCCTAGGGTTGTGCTCCAACTGGTTGGGGCGCACCCCACATGGATCGGGGTTCCAAATGAAGTTACAAGCTGTTGATGATGAAATTTGGCGAACCTATGAATCAGAAACAAGATCCAATCCGAAGCGGATTCGAAGGTATGCGGTAATCTCGAAAACAGAGTGCGCATCGGCTGGAAACTGAGTCCGATTTGGATAGCCGATGTGGCTGATATCGCATGTGAAGTCAGTATCGGATTCGATAGAGAGTTTGCGACAATGTTGCCAGGAAAAGATAGAGTCCAGAATTATCAAATGTATCTATTAATTAGGAATATATGTAATTTCCTTATAGATATTCTCGGTAAGAGTCCGCCTAAGGAACTTGTTTGCTAGTTGGATTTGTATTAGGTTAATATGAGTCGTGTCCGTGATGGACAATGTTTGTATTTTCGGGTATAAATATAGACCCGAGGTCATATGAATAAAAAACAACCACAGTTCAATCAATCTCGGCGCATCGCCAACCTTTTGTTTTCTACTTTTCGACAAGTTCATGCTTTCGAGTCGAGCTGCATCAATCTGATCTTTGACGAAGAGGTAGGTCTTGTTATGGCGGTTTGCATCATCGGAATTAGTGCTTACATCTTTATGATACTCTAATTCTATTTTGTGAACCTCCGAGTTATCATATACTTTATATAATTTAGATTGACAATGCAATCTATTCATATCGGCCGATCTCCATCTAGGGTTTTGCTCGTAACAGATAGATTGTCTTGTTGGTTTGAATTATATAATGTATCCACCATCCCGAAAAGGCAACCATCAGCTTGATTGTCTAGATATCATGCTTTCTCCTCATACTTAATGCCTGCTTTATGGTTGTTAATAAGGATAGTATCGGGGTTTCAGCCGATCTTATTTGGTTAGATGTTTTACATAATTTTATGCTTTGTTTAATATGCTATATCTGCCCCTTATATTAGGATCTAATCTAATACAAATATATTGGACTTATTATCAATCTGATTGATATTAGTTCAATATATTTGTTGCAAGAGAATATCCTAGCATAAGGTTGGATCGGAGCTATAGCCGGTACATGCTTAAATCTGGACATCGGCTATAACATGAGTATACATAATCGTTATTTCATGTTATTTTAGACTTGAGCAATTTATATTGTCTTGGTTAGTCCGATCTATCCCAATTGCTTATTTCTAAAGTAATATTGATATATTGATTATGTAACACTGATATTTTCAGCCGATGTACTAGTTTTAGGGTTAGCTTATCATTGATAAATACCTTACAGGTGATTCATGCTTTATTGCATCGGCTAGGTTACATCACGATACGATATCGGCTAGCTGGCCGATTGACTAATGTCTACTAATAAATTTGCATATTCCTTCTTGTTCATTGCAGGATCAAATCAACTGGCACATCCTTCGAACCTAAAAATAACTTTTGGACCTGCACTAGAGTAAAGCAAATCTCTTAGGCCAGTGTGTGTTTTTCTCATCAACACAAGCTCATAGGCCCATTATAGGTGACGCAGCACTTTGTTTCTATAATTGCAGATAACTGAGATAGAATTTGGAGATGAAGTTGGATCCGTTGAAAAGAGAACTCCGAGAGCTTTCCATCAAGTACTCACCGGCCGAAAATGAAGCTCGTATGCAGATTTGGCAGTCGTTTGAAGTCAACGCTGCTGCAGGTGGCTGAATTGGATTCCAGAACTTGGACTGTTTGATCTTGATATCTTCCGGTTGAATTATGATGTGAGCAATGGTTATATCCATAGTAGCCATGATCACATCAAGAGAGGATCAGCTACAAGGATCAGGTTGCTGAGGGGCAGAGGTGCCCGTCAATGACCCCACCCCGAGGATGGCCGGCTTTGGTGGATAGCGAGGTGGCTTTGGTTTCAGGCGAGGCTAATACGGGGATTAGGGACATTGTGGGCAGATTCCCCGTTGGCTGAAGACACGACGTTGGCAACAGAAGTCGGTGCGGAGACATTGCGTGGGGGAAGCAGCGGCATGGAGTTTGCATGGGGATACTACGGCGGTGCGGGTGAGGGTGGTGGGGTAGTGATCTGAGTCCATTTCTACACAAGTAATATGAGGGTGCAGATCCCCTGGAGTTAGGTCCAAATCCACCAAGTGAATTTCCTCTGGTCTGAGGTATTGTTTGATTTCTATGGATCAGATGAAGCAATTTACTTCTTCCTCATCTACACGAGTGCACGCCTCATTTTGATCTGTTATTCTTGTCCGTACCAACGTGTCAATATATACATACAGGACATATACTGCTTAGTAACATGTCACAGTGTATCCTTGATAAAAACTGAGCTTCACTCGATACGCTCAAGGCTCTGATTGGCCTGATCTTTCGGTGAGTTGATGATGTCACAGTGTATTGAGGGTACATCATTGCTTTCAACTGAACCACTGATCTGCGACTTTGACTCACTGATGTTGTTGTTGCCCTTCTCCTCTCTGACACTGACCATCTGATGCTGGGACAGGGAGAGAAGGAAGAGAGGGGTTGCTAAAGGTAAGACCTTAAACCACTTGATTACTGATCTGTTGTAAGTACAACTTTATTGTTCAAGTTGATTAAGCAAACAACCTAGTATGGTCTCATCCCCACCACTGATGCAAACCATAACCCTACACACAAGCAAACAACACACGTTCTAGCAGCTAACGATACTACTCTTCGGGGAGGATTGGGTTTAGGTAGGCTCCGGGGAAAACCTTCACTTGATCTTCGCGAAACGGTGACTCTGAACTGATCTTCTCGCTCCTTCCAACTTGAAGCTTGAGGGCTGGACTTGACTTCCGAGAGTAGGCGCAAAACCGGCGGTTTGCCCTCCAGGTTCAACAGCTGGAGAGTTGGAGGGGAAAGGAGAGACATTTGATAAATCATTTTGCAAAGAAATGCCGAATGGTGAGAGGAGACAATTTCGTAATTAAGGTTTTCAGAAAACTTGTACTTAGGGTTTGACCATTTGGCTCAACCTACAGTCGAGTTGGCTCTGATACCACTTTGTCACGCCCGGAAATTTATCCCAAATTTCCAGACAATTTTGTGCATAAATCCCTATCCAGGAATCAAGCCAGGGTACACAAAACGACAAATTAATATACAGATCCAAACATAAATAAAGCGTAAATACTTACAGAAGAGGCACTTAGTCCTCACACCGAAAAGAAAACAGCAGCGGAAAAAGGCGACGACCCTAGCGAGGCTTCAGCTCCACTCCACAGGCAAAACTCAACTGGGGTATAAGCCTTGGTCTTCTAACTTCAACTTCAGCTCAGAAGCACTACACTTCTGAAAAGGGGAATAATAGCAAGGCTGAGTACAACCACCGTACTCAACAAGCCACACCAACGATGCATTCGTGCAAGGGGAGACAAGGAGTGTCTGTGGCTATTTGCATAAAAGCGGTTGTAAACATTTATAGTGGAAAACAGTAAAACAGTTGATTAATTGAAGCAGGATTAAATATCTCCACTGAACAACGCTACACCACGTTGAACAGGCCCAACCATGCCACCTGAACTAAACCAGTTCATTAAGTCAATTTAATTAATAGAGTGGGACTAATCACGGTGAATCTGGTCGATCGCCCATAACCGCGGGCACGGCTATTCGAATAGTTTTACTCTGGCCAGAGGTGCGCAACTGTACCCACAAGACACGATTACACACATGTTACCATGCCCCGAAATACCACCATGGTACTGCAAAGGGGGAAATCGTGACAAGACCCTTCGCATATCTCGCCCTAACCAAGCGCACCACACCTTAGGTTTCGCCCCCACCTTTAAATCCAAGGTAGGCAGCCCCCTCTCGTGCCTTGGTGAATCCGGCAGCCGATCAATGGGTAAACCCCCACCGACCCAACTCCATCACGCCCACCCTTGCCTGGATGTGTCAGCTAGGGAAAAACTACACTACAAGTCCAACAGTTACCCATGCCTGCTTGTGGTAAGCACTGTTAGTCTTCCAGGGTTTCCCGAGAACCGGTCCTTAATTGCCATGGGTGCGACTAGCAAAACCATACACCCACAGCCCACCATTAAACCATATTTTAGTTGGATAATTATGACCAACGAAACATGGCCGATATGTCTCGAGCACGCAGCTCATCAAGATACTAGAAATAAATAATGTGATTATCCCATATTGTGAGCTAGTGGTGTTAAGCATGGCTAAGCGTAAAATACTTCTAGCTAGGTCAACATGAGACACAAGCTAGTCAAATTATCACCCAAGGTTGACAAAGAAAGGACATCAAGTAATTCAGGCACAAGCAAGCAGATAGGTAAACACTATTCCCATGTAATTAGCAAAACATGCAATTTATTTGTAAACGGTAAAACATTTTATAAATTGGGATCAAAATGCTCAAGGAGGACATGTGACTTGCCTTGCTTCTTCGATTGATCTTCCGAACTCTTTTCCTCGCGAACGCGATCGTCCGAAACGGTGGAATCTACACGTTGGCACGCAAAACGAGGAAAAACACTAATAAAAACCAAATAAACAGTACAAAAAAGTAAACAAACATGTGGAGCTCAATTTTAGATGAATTTTAGAATATGAGCTATGTAATTACTATTAACCGAAAAACCTTACTTGATTGATAGCTTAAATGCCCGCGAACGGACAAGGTTGACGGAAAACAAACCCCGGTTAACGAGCCACACGGGTCAGCGACTCGACGAGTTAACCTACCGTGGCACGGGACCACGCAAACGGTCAACCGAACCGGCGAATAGAACCTGCCGCTCAGAACGACTCCAGGGTTTTAGAACGACTCGGTACGATCAAACCGATATGGCACTACGCCACACTACGCACGAGCGTAGGCAGCGAGCGGTTAGAGAATGCATACGTACCCCGGCGAGGGCACGGCTGCGGCTATGGCTAGGTGCGGTGGTAGCGAGGTCGGTAAACCGACACGGCTAGGCGGCTGCTAGGTAGCTAGGGTTTTAGGCGGCTAGCGACGCGGCAAGCGACACGGTAACGGGTCAGCAGCACGGCTACCATGTGCGACAAAGCGGCGGCGGCAGCACGGCACAGGGCGGTAGGGCCGGCACGGCAGCGGCGGCTAGCGGTGGCTAGCAGCGGCGAGGCGACGCAGCAGTGACACGACACGGCAACAACTTCGCAATGGCGGCGTGTGGTACAGTCGCGACGGCGATGTGGCAGCGATGCGGCGGCTGCGTGCGGCACGGCAGCGGCGCGGCAAAGCAACGACACGTGGCTGCAGCTAGGGCAGCAGCGGCACGCGGCTGCGACAAAGCAGCGCGGCGGCACACGGCACGGCAGCGACGGTAGGGCAGCGGCATGCGGCTGCAGCGGCAGCGGTACGCGGCTGCGCACAGCGGCAGCGACACACGGCAGCGCACAGCGGCGCACGCGGCTGCAGCGGCAGTGGCACGCGGCGAGGCAGCCCGGCGGCGGCACGGCAGCGGCAGCGGCGCAGCAGCGACAGCGATGCAGCAGCAGCAGCGACGCGCAGCGGTGGCGGCGCGGCGGCGGCAGCGGCAGCGACGCGACACCGCAGTGGCGGCTAGCGGCTGCGAGGCAGCGGCTAGGGCAGCGGCGGCTGGGGTAGCGGCGGCAAGGGCAGCGGCGGCTAGGGCAGCCGGCGACATGCAACGGCAGCTAGGGCAGCCGGCGGCTAGGGCAAAGCGGCGGCATGGCGGCTTGGTGGCAGCAGCTAGCGCAGCCAGCGGCATGGCAGCAGCGCGGCAGCGACACGGTAGCAGTAGCAACGACACGCGGCAGCACACAGCGGCGGCGGCACGCGGCAGCGGTGGCACGGCAGCAGCAGCAGGCATGCGGCGGCACACGGCAGCGGCACGCGGCAGCAGCAGCGACGGCGGCATGCGACGGCTAGGGCAGCAGCAGCACGCGCGGCGGCATGGCAGCGGCGGCTTGGCAAAGCGGCGGCAGCGACGGCTAGGGCAGCCGGCGGTAACCCGGCAGCGACATGGCGGCGCAGGGAGCGGTGGCTAGGGTTAGGGCGCAGGGGAGGAGGTGGCTAGGGTTAGGGCGCAGGGGAGGAGGTGTGGGGTGGCTTTTATAGAGGTGGAGGAGGGGGGTGCGGGTTGGGCCGGCCCAAAGAAAGAGGGGGCGCACGGCAGGGGGAGGGGAGAAAGCGCTCGGCATAGGGGGAGGGGAAAAAAGAAATACGAGAGAAAAGGATGCCTAAAAAGGAAAGGTGGTGGAAACAAATGCGGTGCCATTTTGGGAAAAAAACAAGAAACTGAACCAAAAATAGGAGTAAGACTTGGCTCGTCATACAAAACGAAACCGTGGCAACAAAAGGGGTCGGCGGATACAACGAACCGCGAACAAGGAGAGTGAACCGGGAACGGTTCACGACCAAATGAGGGGAAGGAGTGAATTATTAATTCAAATCCTAACATTTTAAGTTAACATTATTACTTCCTCTGCTCTGAATATTCCGCTGAAAGTCCTGTTAATGATTTGAAGCAAAGAGAATTCGAAAAAAGAATTCTCCCCGACGATTCCGATTATTACGCGCATTGTTAATTTAGGGTTTTCTCCTGGTTAAAAGAACAATTTCTTCTAGGCAATTTATTTTATGAATTTAGAGCTAGAAGGGGAAACTTCAGGGTGTGACAAACCTACCCCCCTTAAACGGAATCTCGTCCCGAGATTCGGGGATGGCTAGAAAGAAAGCTAGGTGCCGAGGTGGTGTTGGACTGGTCTGCTGACTTCTGCGGTTTCAACTAACTCACACAGGCTTGACCAACATCAAACTGAGCGCTCTGTTGCCTTCTCCAAGAACTGCACCCACTGGTTCTGCACAATCAGACACTGACCTGGATTGCAGGTACTCATAGATCTCACTTCCTTGGACTGTTTTGATAGTACTGACACGCCTGATAATCTGCTTAAACCGAACTGTTAGTGCCGTCATCTTTGACAACCTGAGGATTCACCACGTAGACAAGGGATTGGTGGGGCCTCCTCGAAATCTTGCACTGACCTTCCTTAACCCACAAACTCTGAACTGGCCTTGAACTGTCCCTGACTAACACAATGAGTGTACCAGGAAGTTGCTCGATCTTAACGACGATTATACCAAGAAGTTGTCCGATCTGACTTTTGTTTAGATCACGGGTTCTGGATCGCTGCTTCTCTAAGCTGGACTGCTTGACTCTAGGTCGTTGCTTTTTAGGCGGAACAGTTGATACGACAACCCGGGTATACATGAGATCCCAATATGATAGCTTGGGGTTGGTGTAGCCCTACCAAGGCTTCGCAACTGACTTCTTCATTTGAATCCCATTTCGCTTTTCCTGGTTAGACCTCCAAGCTAAATAGTTACGAGGTAAACCCATTTTAACTCCAAGATTTCTTTACCGAGGTCGTTGATCTTTCGACTGACTACGAACACTTAAACTGTTATCCTTGAGAATACTCGATCTTCTTTGATTTTTCATGTAGCCCTGACTTTGATAACTTGTTGCGCTATTAGTTAATCCCAATGAAACACTGATGGTGCACTTCCATTCCATGGAACTTGGAATCTAACACGTAATTGGTGACATGAAGTCCCACGTAAGAGCGACTCTTATTCAACTCATGAATCTACGAACTCTTGATCAACACTCCCATTAGCTCTGACTGCTGGAACGACTGCTCTGTTGGTGTCAGGACTTCGGTATCGATTGCCTGAACAGGTCAATTACTAGATGTCTGTTGAAACAAGCATAGATCACTTACCAGATCATGCCCACAAGTGTTCTGACTGCTTCCCATTTCACTTGCTCTCGCGCCACTGACTAACACCACTGTATTTGATAGGAACCAACTTTGCTGTTGCTTACAAACTAGCATCGGAACATGTACAACTACTGAAAACTGCCCTTGAGGCTACCAAGACTATCTGCTTAATAATCAAACAGGTTCACTTTCGATCCTTGAGTAGAGATGATTCACCGAGAGGGATCCTCTGTCATACACTCCACTGTGCCGACTACACCTTTCTGGACCTGACTCTTATCCATTACTCAGACAGATGTGGTGGAGCAAGTCTCTTGTTGACTTACGAGAAACATTGGGGTGGTTTCTGAAAGCTGTATGGTTGCCTTAAATCAAGAGCTCCCGTTCTTGATCCATGTTCACACCACTAGGGTGTTGTCCCCATTTACTAAACTCTGAAGAACTTCCAAAGTTACAGAGTTTCGTTAATTCTTATATACTATCACACTCAAATATTTCCTCCATCCTTTCATCATCCTGGGGTACCACTGATACTGTCCTCTGGAGGGACCTCATCATGTTGAGTGTTACTGTGGTCCAACCATTTTCACTGCGTTGGTCAACCATTCCTTTATTGACTGGCAATTAGATCTTGGAGCTCAACAAAAATGCGATGAGCTAGAGAAGAAACTCTAGGTTTCTCACAACACTGACAGATACGGAGGCTAACTTGCCTTTGGATACTCAAGATGAACCATAGGGGAAGAAAAATTGCCTGACTCATACTTTATCCAACCTTCCCTCTTCCTTTAACTGCCCTGGAACTTTTCTGCACAGAGGAGGTACTTGAACACCAAAGACTCGTGCACGATCAATGACCCTTGCTGATAGAGTTGTTGATCCGGTGAAATTTTGACCATTTGATTCTGCCATGGTTAACTTGCTCCATCGTTGATTACTAGCTGGAGATCTCACAAGAACAATATCCTGACTTCTGACATTCCTCGGAAAGAATCAATTTTCCAATCTTCTTGTTAGCTGAAACAAACAAAACCTTCTAGTTGTCGGTGCCACACTCGTGTGATTGCTGCCAGGCATCTGAGTTGAAGCAACACAAGGTGCATGGCTGGTGTTGATGGCCATCTTGAAGTCTGGTACTGGATACCCTGACTGCGGTCGATACTGAAGAATTGACTGTCTCACTGCAGTTAGCATAGACCACCTGTTTTCTAGCAATACTTGCCCTGCCATATTGTTCTGTAGCCTTGAAGTGATTGCTAGTGAAACAATAGAGATTTTGTCGGTGTCCTTAATGGCAATTCATTGCGATGGAGGTTATACATTGCAACTGGTGGTCGGCATCCACTGACTTTCTGGTGTCTCTTGATTGGGATCAGACTATTCTGTGTTGAATTTGATGTAACTTGAAGGGCAAGGATGTTGGGACCAAAACTGTTGACTTGATCATACTGACGCTGTGACATCGAAAAATCTTTTGAGAGGTGACATATCTTCTTACAATTGGAGCAATGGTGGACTAACTCTCTTAGTCTTGGTAACGAACATTCATCGAGACAGTGTATTGGCTCAAGACAACCGAAACAATGTTGATTTGGTTGACCATGATGTACATTCTTCTAGGTCGGCTCGCTTGCAACTGGGGCAAGAGCAAGGAGAGACTATTAAACCTTGTTGAGGGTGCTTCTGCAATCACCGTTGGTCTCCACTGGAGTTAGAGCTGGTTGAAAACCGAAGGAATTGCTGCTGCTGTTACCATTGGATGCATCACCCGCATCACGGGTTGCTTCATGGGTTGGTGGTGGCTTGGATGTACTTGTCTGTTGAGGACTTGGTGGTATACTGTCTTCGATTCTGATTCTGACTCTGAGCTTTCATCCGAACTTGCATCTGATGTTGCTGGTACCACTTCTACTGTAGTTAGCCTTGCATCGAGCTTTGCGTCTCCTGCACTAATACACCCATCATCTGATCTCGGACACCAAACGCTGACCACAAGCGGGGGTTCATCTGGTATTGAGGGTACATCATTGCTTTCAACTGAACCACTGATCTGCGACTTTGACTCACTGGATTTGTTGTTGCCCTTCTCCTCTCTGACACTGACCATCTGATGCCGGGACAGGGAGAGAAGGAAGAGAGGGGTTGCTAAAGATAAGACCTTAAACCACTTGATTACTGATCTGTTGTAAGTACAACTTTATTGTTCAAGTTGATTAAGCAAACAACCTAGTATGGTCTCATCCCCACCACTGATGCAAACCATAACCCTACACACAAGCAAACAACACACGTTCTAGCAGCTAACGATACTACTCTTCGGGGAGGATTGGGTTTAGGTAGGCTCCGGGGAAAACCTTCACTTGATCTTCGCGAAACGGTGACTCTGAACTGATCTTCTCGCTCCTTCCAACTTGAAGCTTGAGGGCTGGACTTGACTTCCGAGAGTAGGCGCAAAACCGGCGGTTTGCCCTCCAGGTTCAACAGCTGGAGAGTTGGAGGGGAAAGGAGAGACATTTGATAAATCATTTTGCAAAGAAATGCCGAATGGTGAGAGGAGACAATTTCGTAATTAAGGTTTTCAGAAAACTTGTACTTAGGGTTTGACCATTTGGCTCAACCTACAGTCGAGTTGGCTCTGATACCACTTTGTCACGCCCGGAAATTTATCCCAAATTTCCAGACAATTTTGTGCATAAATCCCTATCCAGGAATCAAGCCAGGGTACACAAAACGACAAATTAATATACAGATCCAAACATAAATAAAGCGTAAATACTTACAGAAGAGGCACTTAGTCCTCACACCAAAAAGAAAACAGCAGCGGAAAAAGGCGACGACCCTAGCGAGGCTTCAGCTCCACTCCACAGGCAAAACTCAACTGGGGTATAAGCCTTGGTCTTCTAACTTCAACTTCAGCTCAGAAGCACTACACTTCTGAAAAGGGGAATAATAGCAAGGCTGAGTACAACCACCATACTCAACAAGCCACACCAACGATGCATTCGTGCAAGGGGAGACAAGGAGTGTCTGTGGCTATTTGCATAAAAGCGGTTGTAAACATTTATAGTGGAAAACAGTAAAACAGTTGATTAATTGAAGCAGGATTAAATATCTCCACTGAACAACGCTACACCACGTTGAACAGGCCCAACCATGCCACCTGAACTAAACCAGTTCATTAAGTCAATTTAATTAATAGAGTGGGACTAATCACGGTGAATCTGGTCGATCGCCCATAACCGCGGGCACGGCTATTCGAATAGTTTTACTCTGGCCAGAGGTGCGCAACTGTACCCACAAGACATGATTCCACACATGTTACCATGCCCCGAAATACCACCATGGTACTGCAAAGGGGGAAATCGTGACAAGACCCTTCGCATAACTCGCCCTAACCAAGCGCACCACACCTTAGGTTTCGCCCCCACCTTTAAATCCAAGGTAGGCAGCCCCCTCTCGTGCCTTGGTGAATCCGGCAGCCGATCAATGGGTAAACCCCCACCGACCCAACTCCATCACGCCCACCCTTGCCTGGATGTGTCAGCTAGGGAAAAACTACACTACAAGTCCAACAGTTACCCATGCCTGCTTGTGGTAAGCACTGTTAGTCTTCCAGGGTTTCCCGAGAACCGGTCCTTAATTGCCATGGGTGCGACTAGCAAAACCATACACCCACAGCCCACCATTAAACCATATTTTAGTTGGATAATTATGACCAACGAAACATGGCCGATATGTCTCGAGCACGCAGCTCATCAAGATACTAGAAATAAATAATGTGATTATCCCATATTGTGAGCTAGTGGTGTTAAGCATGGCTAAGCGTAAAATACTTCTAGCTAGGTCAACATGAGACACAAGCTAGTCAAATTATCACCCAAGGTTGACAAAGAAAGGACATCAAGTAATTCAGGCACAAGCAAGCAGATAGGTAAACACTATTCCCATGTAATTAGCAAAACATGCAATTTATTTGTAAACGGTAAAACATTTTATAAATTGGGATCAAAATGCTCAAGGAGGACATGTGACTTGCCTTGCTTCTTCGATTGATCTTCCGAACTCTTTTCCTCGCGAACGCGATCGTCCGAAACGGTGGAATCTACACGTTGGCACGCAAAACGAGGAAAAACACTAATAAAAACCAAATAAACAGTACAAAAAAGTAAACAAACATGTGGAGCTCAATTTTAGATGAATTTTAGAATATGAGCTATGTAATTACTATTAACCGAAAAACCTTACTTGATTGATAGCTTAAATGCCCGCGAACGGACAAGGTTGACGGAAAACAAACCCCGGTTAACGAGCCTCACGGGTCAGCGACTCGACGAGTTAACCTACCGTGGCACGGGACCACGCAAACGGTCAACCGAACCGGCGAATAGAACCTGCCGCTCAGAACGACTCCAGGGTTTTAGAACGACTCGGTACGATCAAACCGATATGGCACTACGCCACACTACGCACGAGCGTAGGCAGCGAGCGGTTAGAGAATGCATACGTACCCCGGCGAGGGCACGGCTGCGGCTATGGCTAGGTGCGGTGGTAGCGAGGTCGGTAAACCGACACGGCTAGGCGGCTGCTAGGTAGCTAGGGTTTTAGGCGGCTAGCGACGCGGCAAGCGACACGGTAACGGGTCAGCAGCACGGCTACCATGTGCGACAAAGCGGCGGCGGCAGCACGGCACAGGGCGGTAGGGCCGGCACGGCAGCGGCGGCTAGCGGTGGCTAGCAGCGGCGAGGCGACGCAGCAGTGACACGACACGGCAACAACTTCGCAATGGCGGCGTGTGGTACAGTCGCGACGGCGATGTGGCAGCGATGCGGCGGCTGCGTGCGGCACGGCAGCGGCGCGGCAAAGCAACGACACGTGGCTGCAGCTAGGGCAGCAGCGGCACGCGGCTGCGACAAAGCAGCGCGGCGGCACACGGCACGGCAGCGACGGTAGGGCAGCGGCATGCGGCTGCAGCGGCAGCGGTACGCGGCTGCGCACAGCGGCAGCGACACACGGCAGCGCACAGCGGCGCACGCGGCTGCAGCGGCAGTGGCACGCGGCGAGGCAGCCCGGCGGCGGCACGGCAGCGGCAGCGGCGCAGCAGCGACAGCGATGCAGCAGCAGCAGCGACGCGCAGCGGTGGCGGCGCGGCGGCGGCAGCGGCAGCGACGCGACACCGCAGTGGCGGCTAGCGGCTGCGAGGCAGCGGCTAGGGCAGCGGCGGCTGGGGTAGCGGCGGCAAGGGCAGCGGCGGCTAGGGCAGCCGGCGACATGCAACGGCAGCTAGGGCAGCCGGCGGCTAGGGCAAAGCGGCGGCATGGCGGCTTGGTGGCAGCAGCTAGCGCAGCCAGCGGCATGGCAGCAGCGCGGCAGCGACACGGTAGCAGTAGCAACGACACGCGGCAGCACACAGCGGCGGCGGCACGCGGCAGCGGTGGCACGGCAGCAGCAGCAGGCATGCGGCGGCACACGGCAGCGGCACGCGGCAGCAGCAGCGACGGCGGCATGCGACGGCTAGGGCAGCAGCAGCACGCGCGGCGGCATGGCAGCGGCGGCTAGGCAAAGCGGCGGCAGCGACGGCTAGGGCAGCCGGCGGTAACCCGGCAGCGACATGGCGGCGCAGGGAGCGGTGGCTAGGGTTAGGGCGCAGGGGAGGAGGTGGCTAGGGTTAGGGCGCAGGGGAGGAGGTGTGGGGTGGCTTTTATAGAGGTGGAGGAGGGGGGTGCGGGTTGGGCCGGCCCAAAGAAAGAGGGGGCGCACGGCAGGGGGAGGGGAGAAAGCGCTCGGCATAGGGGGAGGGGAAAAAAGAAATATGAGAGAAAAGGATGCCTAAAAAGGAAAGGTGGTGGAAACAAATGCGGTGCCATTTTGGGAAAAAAACAAGAAACTGAACCAAAAATAGGAGTAAGACTTGGCTCGTCATACAAAACGAAACCGTGGCAACAAAAGGGGTCGGCGGATACAACGAACCGCGAACAAGGAGAGTGAACCGGGAACGGTTCACGACCAAAGGAGGGGAAGGAGTGAATTATTAATTCAAATCCTAACATTTTAAGTTAACATTATTACTTCCTCTGCTCTGAATATTCCGCTGAAAGTCCTGTTAATGATTTGAAGCAAAGAGAATTCGAAAAAAGAATTCTCCCCGACGATTCCGATTATTACGCGCATTGTTAATTTAGGGTTTTCTCCTGGTTAAAAGAACAATTTCTTCTAGGCAATTTATTTTATGAATTTAGAGCTAGAAGGGGAAACTTCAGGGTGTGACAAACCTACCCCCCTTAAACGGAATCTCGTCCCGAGATTCGGGGATGGCTAGAAAGAAAGCTAGGTGCCGAGGTGGTGTTGGACTGGTCTGCTGACTTCTGCGGTTTCAACTAACTCACACAGGCTTGACCAACATCAAACTGAGCGCTCTGTTGCCTTCTCCAAGAACTGCACCCACTGGTTCTGCACAATCAGACACTGACCTGGATTGCAGGTACTCATAGATCTCACTTCCTTGGACTGTTTTGATAGTACTGACACGCCTGATAATCTGCTTAAACCGAACTGTTAGTGCCGTCATCTTTGACAACCTGAGGATTCACCACGTAGACAAGGGATTGGTGGGGCCTCCTCGAAATCTTGCACTGACCTTCCTTAACCCACAAACTCTGAACTGGCCTTGAACTGTCCCTGACTAACACAATGAGTGTACCAGGAAGTTGCTCGATCTTAACGACGATTATACCAAGAAGTTGTCCGATCTGACTTTTGTTTAGATCACGGGTTCTGGATCGCTGCTTCTCTAAGCTGGACTGCTTGACTCTAGGTCGTTGCTTTTTAGGCGGAACAGTTGATACGACAACCCGGGTATACATGAGATCCCAATATGATAGCTTGGGGTTGGTGTAGCCCTACCAAGGCTTCGCAACTGACTTCTTCATTTGAATCCCATTTCGCTTTTCCTGGTTAGACCTCCAAGCTAAATAGTTACGAGGTAAACCCATTTTAACTCCAAGATTTCTTTACCGAGGTCGTTGATCTTTCGACTGACTACGAACACTTAAACTGTTATCCTTGAGAATACTCGATCTTCTTTGATTTTTCGTGTAGCCCTGACTTTGATAACTTGTTGCGCTATTAGTTAATCCCAATGAAACACTGATGGTGCACTTCCATTCCATGGAACTTGGAATCTAACACGTAATTGGTGACATGAAGTCCCACGTAAGAGCGACTCTTATTCAACTCATGAATCTACGAACTCTTGATCAACACTCCCATTAGCTCTGACTGCTGGAACGACTGCTCTGTTGGTGTCAGGACTTCGGTATCGATTGCCTGAACAGGTCAATTACTAGATGTCTGTTGAAACAAGCATAGATCACTTACCAGATCATGCCCACAAGTGTTCTGACTGCTTCCCATTTCACTTGCTCTCGCGCCACTGACTAACACCACTGTATTTGATAGGAACCAACTTTGCTGTTGCTTACAAACTAGCATCGGAACATGTACAACTACTGAAAACTGCCCTTGAGGCTACCAAGACTATCTGCTTAATAATCAAACAGGTTCACTTTCGATCCTTGAGTAGAGATGATTCACCGAGAGGGATCCTCTGTCATACACTCCACTGTGCCGACTACACCTTTCTGGACCTGACTCTTATCCATTACTCAGACAGATGTGGTGGAGCAAGTCTCTTGTTGACTTACGAGAAACATTGGGGTGGTTTCTGAAAGCTGTATGGTTGCCTTAAATCAAGAGCTCCCGTTCTTGATCCATGTTCACACCACTAGGGTGTTGTCCCCATTTACTAAACTCTGAAGAACTTCCAAAGTTACAGAGTTTCGTTAATTCTTATATACTATCACACTCAAATATTTCCTCCATCCTTTCATCATCCTGGGGTACCACTGATACTGTCCTCTGGAGGGACCTCATCATGTTGAGTGTTACTGTGGTCCAACCATTTTCACTGCGTTGGTCAACCATTCCTTTATTGACTGGCAATTAGATCTTGGAGCTCAACAAAAATGCGATGAGCTAGAGAAGAAACTCTAGGTTTCTCACAACACTGACAGATACGGAGGCTAACTTGCCTTTGGATACTCAAGATGAACCATAGGGGAAGAAAAATTGCCTGACTCATACTTTATCCAACCTTCCCTCTTCCTTTAACTGCCCTGGAACTTTTCTGCACAGAGGAGGTACTTGAACACCAAAGACTCGTGCACGATCAATGACCCTTGCTGATAGAGTTGTTGATCCGGTGAAATTTTGACCATTTGATTCTGCCATGGTTAACTTGCTCCATCGTTGATTACTAGCTGGAGATCTCACAAGAACAATATCCTGACTTCTGACATTCCTCGGAAAGAATCAATTTTCCAATCTTCTTGTTAGCTGAAACAAACAAAACCTTCTAGTTGTCGGTGCCACACTCGTGTGATTGCTGCCAGGCATCTGAGTTGAAGCAACACAAGGTGCATGGCTGGTGTTGATGGCCATCTTGAAGTCTGGTACTGGATACCCTGACTGCGGTCGATACTGAAGAATTGACTGTCTCACTGCAGTTAGCATAGACCACCTGTTTTCTAGCAATACTTGCCCTGCCATATTGTTCTGTAGCCTTGAAGTGATTGCTAGTGAAACAATAGAGATTTTGTCGGTGTCCTTAATGGCAATTCATTGCGATGGAGGTTATACATTGCAACTGGTGGTCGGCATCCACTGACTTTCTGGTGTCTCTTGATTGGGATCAGACTATTCTGTGTTGAATTTGATGTAACTTGAAGGGCAAGGATGTTGGGACCAAAACTGTTGACTTGATCATACTGACGCTGTGACATCGAAAAATCTTTTGAGAGGTGACATATCTTCTTACAATTGGAGCAATGGTGGACTAACTCTCTTAGTCTTGGTAACGAACATTCATCGAGACAGTGTATTGGCTCAAGACAACCGAAACAATGTTGATTTGGTTGACCATGATGTACATTCTTCTAGGTCGGCTCGCTTGCAACTGGGGCAAGAGCAAGGAGAGACTATTAAACCTTGTTGAGGGTGCTTCTGCAATCACCGTTGGTCTCCACTGGAGTTAGAGCTGGTTGAAAACCGAAGGAATTGCTGCTGCTGTTACCATTGGATGCATCACCCGCATCACGGGTTGCTTCATGGGTTGGTGGTGGCTTGGATGTACTTGTCTGTTGAGGACTTGGTGGTATACTGTCTTCGATTCTGATTCTGACTCTGAGCTTTCATCCGAACTTGCATCTGATGTTGCTGGTACCACTTCTACTGTAGTTAGCCTTGCATCGAGCTTTGCGTCTCCTGCACTAATACACCCATCATCTGATCTCGGACACCAAACGCTGACCACAAGCGGGGGTTCATCTGGTATTGAGGGTACATCATTGCTTTCAACTGAACCACTGATCTGCGACTTTGACTCACTGGATTTGTTGTTGCCCTTCTCCTCTCTGACACTGACCATCTGATGCCGGGACAGGGAGAGAAGGAAGAGAGGGGTTGCTAAAGATAAGACCTTAAACCACTTGATTACTGATCTGTTGTAAGTACAACTTTATTGTTCAAGTTGATTAAGCAAACAACCTAGTATGGTCTCATCCCCACCACTGATGCAAACCATAACCCTACACACAAGCAAACAACACACGTTCTAGCAGCTAACGATACTACTCTTCGGGGAGGATTGGGTTTAGGTAGGCTCCGGGGAAAACCTTCACTTGATCTTCGCGAAACGGTGACTCTGAACTGATCTTCTCGCTCCTTCCAACTTGAAGCTTGAGGGCTGGACTTGACTTCCGAGAGTAGGCGCAAAACCGGCGGTTTGCCCTCCAGGTTCAACAGCTGGAGAGTTGGAGGGGAAAGGAGAGACATTTGATAAATCATTTTGCAAAGAAATGCCGAATGGTGAGAGGAGACAATTTCGTAATTAAGGTTTTCAGAAAACTTGTACTTAGGGTTTGACCATTTGGCTCAACCTACAGTCGAGTTGGCTCTGATACCACTTTGTCACGCCCGGAAATTTATCCCAAATTTCCAGACAATTTTGTGCATAAATCCCTATCCAGGAATCAAGCCAGGGTACACAAAACGACAAATTAATATACAGATCCAAACATAAATAAAGCGTAAATACTTACAGAAGAGGCACTTAGTCCTCACACCGAAAAGAAAACAGCAGCGGAAAAAGGCGACGACCCTAGCGAGGCTTCAGCTCCACTCCACAGGCAAAACTCAACTGGGGTATAAGCCTTGGTCTTCTAACTTCAACTTCAGCTCAGAAGCACTACACTTCTGAAAAGGGGAATAACAGCAAGGCTGAGTACAACCACCATACTCAACAAGCCACACCAACGATGCATTCGTGCAAGGGGAGACAAGGAGTGTCTGTGGCTATTTGCATAAAAGCGGTTGTAAACATTTATAGTGGAAAACAGTAAAACAGTTGATTAATTGAAGCAGGATTAAATATCTCCACTGAACAACGCTACACCACGTTGAACAGGCCCAACCATGCCACCTGAACTAAACCAGTTCATTAAGTCAATTTAATTAATAGAGTGGGACTAATCACGGTGAATCTGGTCGATCGCCCATAACCGCGGGCACGGCTATTCGAATAGTTTTACTCTGGCCAGAGGTGCGCAACTGTACCCACAAGACATGATTCCACACATGTTACCATGCCCCGAAATACCACCATGGTACTGCAAAGGGGGAAATCGTGACAAGACCCTTCGCATAACTCGCCCTAACCAAGCGCACCACACCTTAGGTTTCGCCCCCACCTTTAAATCCAAGGTAGGCAGCCCCCTCTCGTGCCTTGGTGAATCCGGCAGCCGATCAATGGGTAAACCCCCACCGACCCAACTCCATCACGCCCACCCTTGCCTGGATGTGTCAGCTAGGGAAAAACTACACTACAAGTCCAACAGTTACCCATGCCTGCTTGTGGTAAGCACTGTTAGTCTTCCAGGGTTTCCCGAGAACCGGTCCTTAATTGCCATGGGTGCGACTAGCAAAACCATACACCCACAGCCCACCATTAAACCATATTTTAGTTGGATAATTATGACCAACGAAACATGGCCGATATGTCTCGAGCACGCAGCTCATCAAGATACTAGAAATAAATAATGTGATTATCCCATATTGTGAGCTAGTGGTGTTAAGCATGGCTAAGCGTAAAATACTTCTAGCTAGGTCAACATGAGACACAAGCTAGTCAAATTATCACCCAAGGTTGACAAAGAAAGGACATCAAGTAATTCAGGCACAAGCAAGCAGATAGGTAAACACTATTCCCATGTAATTAGCAAAACATGCAATTTATTTGTAAACGGTAAAACATTTTATAAATTGGGATCAAAATGCTCAAGGAGGACATGTGACTTGCCTTGCTTCTTCGATTGATCTTCCGAACTCTTTTCCTCGCGAACGCGATCGTCCGAAACGGTGGAATCTACACGTTGGCACGCAAAACGAGGAAAAACACTAATAAAAACCAAATAAACAGTACAAAAAAGTAAACAAACATGTGGAGCTCAATTTTAGATGAATTTTAGAATATGAGCTATGTAATTACTATTAACCGAAAAACCTTGATTGATAGCTTAAATGCCCGCGAACGGACAAGGTTGACGGAAAACAAACCCCGGTTAACGAGCCTCACGGGTCAGCGACTCGACGAGTTAACCTACCGTGGCACGGGACCACGCAAACGGTCAACCGAACCGGCGAATAGAACCTGCCGCTCAGAACGACTCCAGGGTTTTAGAACGACTCGGTACGATCAAACCGATATGGCACTACGCCACACTACGCACGAGCGTAGGCAGCGAGCGGTTAGAGAATGCATACGTACCCCGGCGAGGGCACGGCTGCGGCTATGGCTAGGTGCGGTGGTAGCGAGGTCGGTAAACCGACACGGCTAGGCGGCCGCTAGGTAGCTAGGGTTTTAGGCGGCTAGCGACGCGGCAAGCGACACGGTAACGGGTCAGCAGCACGGCTACCATGTGCGACAAAGCGGCGGCGGCAGCACGGCACAGGGCGGTAGGGCCGGCACGGCAGCGGCGGCTAGCGGTGGCTAGCAGCGGCGAGGCGACGCAGCAGTGACACGACACGGCAACAACTTCGCAATGGCGGCGTGTGGTACAGTCGCGGCGGCGATATGGCAGCGATGCGGTGGCTGCGTGCGGCATGGCAGCGGCGCGGCAAAGCAACGACACGCGGCTGCAGCTAGGGCAGCAGCGGCACGCGGCTGCGACAAAGCAGCGCGGCGGCACACGGCACGACAGCGACGGTAGGGCAGCGGCATGCGGCTGCAGCGGCAGCGGCACGCGGCTGCGCACAGCGGCAGCGACACACGGCAGCGCACAGCGGCGCACGCGGCTGCAGCGGCAGTGGCACGCGGCGAGGCAGCCCGGCGGCGGCACGGCAGCGGCACGCAGCGAGGCAGCCCGGCGGCGGCAGCACGGCAGCGGCAGCGGCGCAGCAGCGACAGCGATGCAGCAGCAGCAGCGACGCGCAGCGGTGGCGGCGCGGCTGCGGCAGTGGCAGCGACGCGACACCGCAGTGGCGGCTAGCGGCTGCGAGGCAGCGGCTAGGGCAGCGCCGGCTGGGGTAGCGGCGGCTAGGGCAGCGGCGGCTAGGGCAGCGGTGGCTAGGGCAGCCGGCGGCATGCAACGGCAGCTAGGGCAGCCGGCGGCTAGGGCAAAGCGGCGGCATGGCGGCTTGGCGGCAGCAGCTAGCGCAGCCGGCGGCATGGCAGCGGCGCGGCAGTGACACGGTATCAGTAGCAACGACACGCGGCAGCACACAGCGGCGGCGGCACGCGGCGGCACGCGGCAGCAGCGGCACGGCAGCAGCAGCAGGCATGCGGCAGCGCACGGCAGCGGCACGCGGCAGCAGCAGCGACGGCGGCATGCGACGGCTAGGGCAGCAGCAGCACGCGCGGCGGCATGGCAGCGGCGGCTAGGCAAAGCGGCGGCAGCGACGGCTAGGGCAGCCGGCGGTAACCCGGCAGCGACATGGCGGCGCAGGGAGGCGGTGGCTAGGGTTAGGGCGCAGGGGAGGAGGCGGCTAGGGTTAGGGCGCAGGGGAGGAGGTGTGGGGTGGCTTTTATAGAGGTGGAGGAGGGGGGTGCGGGTTGGGCCGGCCCAAAGAAAGAGGGGGCGCACGGCAGGGGGAGGGGAGAAAGTGCTCGGCATAGGGGGAGGGGAAAAAAGAAATACGAGAGAAAAGGATGCTTAAAAAGGAAAGGTGGTGGAAACAAATGCGGTGCCATTTTGGGAAAGAAACAAGAAACTGAACCAAAAATAGGAGTAAGACTTGGCTCGTCATACAAAACGAAACCGTGGCAACAAAAGGGGTCGGCGGATACAACGAACCGCGAACAAGGAGAGTGAACCGGGAACGGTTCACGACCAAAGGAGGGGAAGGAGTGAATTATTAATTCAAATCCTGACATTTTAAGTTAACATTATTACTTCCTCTGCTCTGAATATTCCGCTGAAAGTCCTGTTAATGATTTGAAGCAAAGAGAATTCGAAAAAAGAATTCTCCCCGACGATTCCGATTATTACGCGCATTGTTAATTTAGGGTTTTCTCCTGGTTAAAAGAACAATTTCTTCTAGGCAATTTATTTTATGAATTTAGAGCTAGAAGGGGAAACTTCAGGGTGTGATAACCCTGAAGGGGTATCTAGCTATTTAAAGAGGTGGGAGGATGACCAAAGTGTCCCTAGGGTCGTGCTCCACCTGGTTGGTGTGCACCTCACATGGGCCCCACTTGGGCCGAGGTCCTAGACGAAGTTACAAGCCCATAGGGCAATTACAGGTGAGGCATCACCTTGTTTGTTCAATTGCAGATAATTGATATGGAATTCGGTGATAGTGCTGGATGCGTTGGAAAGAGGATTCCGAGAGCTTTCCGTCAAGTACTCATGGACTCAAAATGGAGCTTGTATGCACATTTGGTGGCTTTTTGAAGTCAACGCTGCTGCAGGTGGCCGAATTGGATTCCAGAACTCGTGCGGCTTGATCTTGATGTCTCCCGGTTGAACTATGATGTGAGAAATGGTTGTATCCATAGTAGGTATGGTCACATCATCCTCCGTTCTTCATGGAAAACTATTCTCGGTTTATCCATATAGAACCAACCTGTTTCTTTAAATCAAGATAGAACAAACTCGAGGTAATATAATTAGCAATAATATGATTCTCTAGCTTGTTATTTTTATCCATAGATACAAGAGGTTCTAAAGCAAAACATATATAAATTTTGTGCACCAAATATACTCCTCTATCACTATATTTGCCAAATATATGAAATATAGTATTAGCTGGACATGGCAAATCAAACTTAGTAAATAATTTCTCCTTTAAATTATCGAGGTCACAAAAGTCATCAAACAAAACATAGCCCAAAGTACTTAAAGAAGATAGCAATTCTAGTTCCTCAACTTCATTAGCAATGTGAACAACATGATTAAAATCAGCACATAAAGAAATAACAATACAAATAGCATTGATATAAGTGAAGCATTATCACACAACTCTTCTTTATCACGAGAAATAGGAAACAAATGAACTTGTGACAAAGGAATCTCAACAATGCGTTCCACTAATGGTTGCTCTACTATAGCATGAGAAGTGGACAAACTCAATCCATTAACAGCACACTCACCTTGATTAATTTCAGCACCATTTAGTTTACCTTTGATGATCTCTTCATACGATGGAGGTGCATCGAATTTACGAATTTAAGTGTGAACAATGGAAAAGACAGCTCATTCATGTCTCTCTCCTTCTTTTCGTGATTATGCACTTCCTGTAAATGGTTAGTAATAGGAGGCAAAAACATAGTGTGTTGCTTTTTCATGTCCTTCTCTATTTTTCTTTCAGCATTGCAAGCAAGTTGTCATAAATAAGAAAGAGATTTATATCTTTGGCTAGCAAGTATATCCTGAATTTCTTTGTTAAGTCCACGTAAAAACCTTAATTCTATAGCTTCTTCGCATTCATCTAAACCACAACATAATAAACAAGCATGCATATCATGATAATACGAAGTAACAGTTCTAGTATCTTGTTTTAAATATTGCAGTTTGTTGAGCAGAATGTGAGCATAATACATGGGAACATAAACATCTCTTAAATATCATTTCAGGTCTTTCCAAGATTATGGTATTTCGTTATGCCTACAAAGATGTTTCCAATCATAAGAAGCATTTTTAACTAAAACACTAGAGGCGCACCTAACCATATGTTTCTCAGACAAGTTATGCTTTTGAAATTCTCTATCAACCGCTAACTCCCATTTAATGTAAGCATGAGAATCATAATTTCCTTTGAAATAAGGTAGTGCAGATTTGATCTTAGTTAGAATGACATCACTTACCTCATATATATCATGTTGATCACTCATCATGTCTCGACGAACATGTACATATTGAGCACAGTTATCCCCAATTGTCTTACGTATCCCTGCCATTGTTAATAGAAAACAAGAAGCATACACAAAGATATGCACGCTCCTATTAACTACTAGGTAGTGGAGGCTCAAAACACACACACTCAAGTTTTTAACCAAGCTCTTACAAGTTCTTAACAATGCAAATGGAATGGTGACATACACCAACTCAACTAAGCACCCCAATGGAGATAGGATGTATCGATGTCTTGGCAAACACTTGTTATACGGTTGCAATCAAATCTGTGGAGCTCTGGGTAGGCTTAAAGGTGTAGCAAAGGAATAGCAAATGCTCAAGTTAGAGAATGCAAAGTTGAATAATTGTTCAAAGTTAGTATTGTGCTGGTCCTAGGCTAGAAGTACTAGAGACACGAGCCTAGATACAAAAGATACCACAAAATAGTTCTAGAAATAAATCAAGCACAACTCTGATATATGAGAGCAATCCCAAAGATAACAATTGATTTTCTCTTTTCTTTCTTTCTTTCTTTTTTTTCTTTCTTTCTTCTTTTTTCTTCCTTTCTTTTATTTCTTTTTTGGGTACGGCTTTTGTTCTCTTTTTTTAAAGCACATTTCTACCTTTTCTCTTTTTTTGCCTTTTTTAAAAACGAATGACTGAAGGACCTCAATGCAAAGGGACTCGAATGTAAATAAGAAAATTATAGGTACTCAAATGCAAAAGTGCAAACCCTAAAATTAACATTATAAAAAAATGAAATGCTCAGGTCCCATAGGTTCCATTTTATTAAACATATTTCCAATCTGACACTCAAAATATTTTCACCGAGTTATACGGGAACTCACGGTATAGATTGAAACCTAGAGGAGAGTCCATAGGAAGTCTCGGACTCTAGGTGGAGGTTGGTGCCAAGGGGGATTGCACGAGGTGAAGGACTCCCACTTGACCTTAGTTTGGAAAGGTTACATGAAAAATAGAAATAAACTCGCACTTCCTTTTTATCTCTTTTGCGTGGCCCCAAACAGAAACCAATCCAACCTAATCTAATCTAATCTCCTCCTTCCATCAAATCACGGGACAAGCCACAAACCGACAAATCACATGACAAAAACCCTAATGCAACTCCAAAACTAACCAACAAAAATTTCTGAAAACTAGAAAAATGAAACTCTGGTGTCGAGATGATTCCATTTTTGTAGGTCCCGATGACAACAAACACATGGTAGCAGCAATGACAATGGTACTAACCGTGACCAGAACTCAAAACTCTAAACGGACTAGACATTAAGACCAACAACATGACTCGATAATGCAACGGAAAACTCAACAAAGTAAAAACTGAAAAGAACTATGCAATGGCACAAATATGGCTAAGTAAATGATGCAACTCTTTTTTGTATGGCTATTTTCTGGTTATAGGTAGATAAGAAAAACTCACCGAGCAACGAAAGCACTTATACCACTTGATAAGCCCTGAGCTCCACTCGATACGCTCAAGGTTCTGATTGGCTCGATCTTTCGGTGAGTTGATGATAACTACAATTTTGGAGAAACCTTGACGACCCAAATACAACCGTACAAGACGTTGTGTTGCACCTTAGCGATCGATACACCTGTTCATGGGTTGTTGATCTTGGTGGTGCAAACCAACCTTATTCCTGCAAGCAAATCAAAGAAACAAGCAAGAACAAGATAAAAGCAATCTAAATTGCAAACAAAAATTAAATCTCACGGTAAGGTTGGGGTTCTGAAGACGAATAATTAGGTGGTCTAGCCGACACACGTAACTACAAGGTAAAGTAGCAACGGCTAAAACTTTAATCTAACAAAACCCGAGAAACTATAAAGGGGTATCTAGATATTTAAATAGGTGAGAGGACGACCAAGGGGTCCCTAAGGTCGTGCTCGACCAGGTTGGGGCGCACCCCACATAGGCTCCACTTAGGCTAGGGTCCCAGACAAAGTTACAAGCCCATAGACCCATTAGATGTGATGCAACACTTTGTTTCCTCAATTGTAGATAACTGAGATGGAATTTGGTGTTAGAGCCAGATGTGTTGGAAAGAGGACTCCGAGGGCTTTCCATCAAGTACTCATGGACCCATAACGGAGCTTGTATGCACTTTTGGCGGGTGTTTGAATTCAACACTGCTTGAGGTGGCCGAATTGGATTCTAAAAGTTGTGCGGCTTTAATCTTGTTGTCGCCCAGTTGAGCTATAATGTGAATAATGGTTTTATCCATAATAAGCATTATCACATCAATCTTGTTAGATACATATATGGGCTATATGAGTAGATCGCCGGTCCTTGATTGGAGAACAAACATCTTGTGTGAAACATATCACATTAGAAACAAAATCATATGAGTAACTACATACTTATTTTTCACAGAATATGTGACACTGACATTTACCGCAATTGATTGAATACTAATAGCATATTGTCACCCCCTGGAGTTTCCCCTTCTAGCTCTAAATTCATAAAATAAATTGCCTAAAAGAAATTTTTATTTAACCAGGAGCAAACCCCAAATTAACAATGTGCGTGATAATCGGAATCGTCAGGGAGAATTCTTTTTCGAATTCTCTTTGCTTCAAATCATTAACAGGATTTTCAGCAGAATATTCAGAGCAGAGGAAGTAATAATGTTAATTTAAAATATCAGGATTTGAATTAATAATTCCTTCCTTCCCCTCCTTTCGTCATGAACCGTTCTCGGTTCACTCTCCCTGTTCGCGGTTCATTGTATCCACCGACCCCTTTTGTTGCCACGGTTTCGTTTTGTATGACGAGCCAAGTCTTACTCCTATTTCGGTTCAGTTTCTTTTTCCTTTCCCGAAAAGGCACCACATTTGTTTCCCCAGCTTTCCTTTTTAGGCTTCCTTTTCTCCCGTATTCTTCCCCCCTCCCCCTTGCCGAGCGCCACTTCTCCCCTCTCCCTGCCGTGCGCCACTCTCTTTCTTGGGCCGGCCCAACTAGCACCCCCTCCTCCACCTCTATAAAAACCACTCCACCCCCTCCCCTGCACCCCCAACCCTAGCCGTTGCCTCCCCGCTGCCCTAGCCACCGCTGCCATGCCGTCGGCTGCCCTAGCCGCCGCTGCCATGCCGCCGTTTCGCCCTAGCCGCCGGCTGCCCTAGCCGCCATTGCATGCCGCCGCCGCAGCCGCTGCGTCGCAGCCGCGCCGCTGCCGTACCACACGCAGCCGCCGCATCGCTGCCATGACACCATCGCGGCTGTACCACGCGCCGCATTTGCCACGCCGCCGCCACAGGCGCTGCTGCGCCGCTTGCTGCGTCGCCTCGCCGCCGCTGCCATGTCATGTCGCTGCAGCGTCGCCTCGCCGCCGCTGCCGTGCTGGCCCTACCGCCCCGTGCCGTGCCGCTGCCGCTGCCCTACTGCCGCACGCTGTCGCTGCTCCGTCTGCCGGCTGCCGCGCTGCTATTTTGCTGCAGCCGTGCCACTGCCGCCGCTTTGTCGCACACGGTAGCCATGCTGCCGACCCGTTACCGTGTCGCTGCCGCTTCGTTGTGTCGCTTGCCACGTCGTTAGCCGCCTAAAACCCTAGCTATCTAGCAGCCGCCTAGCCGTGTCGGTTTACCGACTTCGCTACCGCCGCACCTAGCCATAGCCACAATTGTGCCCTCGCCGGGGTACGCATGCATTCTCTAGCCGCTCGCTGCTTACGCTCACGCGTAGTGTGGCGTAGTGTCATATCGGTTTGGTCGTATCGAGTCGTTCTAAAACCCTAGAGCCTTTCTGAGCCGCCGGTTTTGTTTGCCGGTTCGGTTGACCGTTTGCGTGGTCCCGTGCCACGATAGGTTGACTCGTTGAGTCCCTGACCCGTGAGGCTCGTTAACCGGAGTTTGTTTTCCGTCAACCTTGTCTGTTTGCGGGCGTTAAAGCATAGCAATTGATTAAGGTTTTTCGGTTAATAGTAATTACATAGTTCATATTCTAAAATTCATAACTAATTCATTCGAACTCAAAATTGGGCCATTCAACTTGCAAAACATCATCTAAAATTGAGCTCTACATGTTTTCTTACTTTTTATGTACTGTTTATTTGGTTTTTATTAGAGTTTTTCCTCGTTTTGCGTGCCAGCGTGTAGATTCCGCTGTTTCGAACGATCTCGGTCGCGAGGAAAAGTGTTCGGAAGATCAATCGAAGAAGCAAGGCAAGTCACACATTCCCCTTGAGCATTTTGATCCCAATTTATAAAATGTTTTACCGTTTACAAATAAATTGCATGTTTTGCAAATTACATGGCAATAGGGTTTACCTATCTGCTCGCTTGTGCCATATTTACTTGATGTCCTTTCTTTGCCAAACCTCGTGATAATTTGACTAGCTTGTGTCCTATGTTGACCTATCTAGAATTATATTATGCTTAGCCATGCTTAATTACCACTAGCTCACATAATGGGATAATTACATTATCTACTTCTAGTATCTTGATGAGCTACAAGCTCGAGACATGTCGGCCATGTTTCGTTGGTCGTAATTAACCAACTAAAACATGACATAATGGTGGGCTGTGGGTGTATGGTTTTGCTAGTCGCACCCATGGCAATTAAGGACCAGTTCTCGGGAAACCCTGGAAGACTAACAGTGCTTACCACAAGCAGGCATGGGTAACTGTTGGACTTGTAGTGTAGCTTTTCCCTAGCTGACGCATCCAGGCAAGGGTGAGCGTGATGGGGTTGGGTCGGTGGGGGTTTACCCGTTGATCGGCTTCCGGATTCACCAAGGCACGAGAGGGGGCTGCCTACCTTGACTTAAAGGTGGGGGCGAAACCTGAGGTGTGGTGTGCTTGGTTAGGGGGAGTTATGCGAAGGGTCTTGTCACGATTTCCCCCTTTAAAGTACCATGGTGGTATTTCGAGGCATGGCAATATGTGTGGAATCGTGTCTTCTGGGTACAGTTGCGCACCTCTGGCCAGAGTAAAACTATTCGAATAGCCATGCCTGCGGTTATGGGCGATCGACCAGATTCACCGTGATTAGTCCCACTTTATTAATTAACATGACTTAATGAACTCGTTTAGTTCAGGTGGAGTGGTTGGGCCTGTTCAACGTGGTGTAGCGTTGTTTAGTGGAGATGTTTAAACTTGCTTTAATTAATCGACTGTTTTACTGTTTTCAACTATAAATGTTTACAACCGCCTTTATGCAAACAGCCACAAACCTTCCTTGTCTCCCCTTGCACGAATGCATCGTTGGTGTGGCTTGTTGAGTACGGTGGTTGTACTCAGTCTTGCTATTATTCCCCTTTTCAAAAGTGTAGTGCTTTTGAGCTGAAGACGAAGATAGAAGACAAAGGCTTATACCCCAGTTGAGTTTTGCCTGTGGAGTGGAGCTGAAGCCCCGCTAGGATCATCGCCTTTTTTCCGCTGCTGTTTTCTTTTCGGTGTGAGGACTAAGTGCCTCTTTTATAAGTATTTACGCTTTATTTACGTTTGGATCTGTATATTAATTTATCGTTTTGTGTACCCTGGCTTGATTCCTGGACAGGGATTTATATACAAAATGGTCTGGAAATTTGGGATGAATTTTTGGGCGTGACAAAGTGGTATCAGAGCCAATCGACTGTAGGTTGAGCCAAATGGTCAAACCCTAAGGACAAGTTTTCTGAAAACCCTAATTGCGAAATTGTCTTTTGTCACCATTTGGCATTTCTTTGCAAAATGGTTTATCAAACGTCTCTCTTTTCCCCTCCAACCCTCTAGCTGTTGAACCTGGAGGGCAAACCGATGGTTTCACGTCTACTCCCGGAAGTCAAGTCCAGCCCTCAAGCTTCAAGTTGGAAGAAGCAAGAAGGTTAGCTCAGAGTCGTTGTTTCGCGAAGATCAAGTGAAGGTTTTCCTGGAGCCTACCTAAACCCAAACCGTCCCGAAGAGTAGTTTCGTTAGCTGCTAGAACGTGTGTTGTTCGCTTGTGTGTAAGGGTATGGTTTGCATCGGTGGTGGGGATGCGACCATACTAGGTTGTTTGCTTAATCAACTTGAACAATAAAGGTTTACTTACAATAGATCAGTAATCAAGTGGTTTAAGGTCTTATCTTTAGCAACCCCTCTCTTTCTTCTCTCCCTGTTCCGGCATCAGATGGTCAGTGTCAGAGAGGAGAAGAGCAACAACAACATCAGTACGTTAGAGTCACCGACCAATGTTCCTGTTGAAAGCAACAAGGAGACGCCAAGCCCAACGCACGGTTAACTGCAGTAGAAGTGGCTCTAGCAACAACAGATGCAAATTCAGATGTAAGCTTAGAGTCAGAATCAGAGTCGAAGGTAGTATACCGCCAAGTCCTCAACAGACAAGTACATCCAAGCCATCACCAACCCATGAAACAACCAGTGATGCTGGTGATGCGTCCAATGGTAACAGCAGCATCAATTCTTTCGGTTTCCAACCAGCTCCAACTCCAGTGGAGACCAAAGGTGGTTGCAGAAGCATCCTCAGCAAAGTTCATCGATCTCTCCTTGCTCTTGTCCTAGTTGCAAGCGAGCCGACCTAGAAGAATGTACATCATGGTCGACCAAATCAGTATTGTTTCGGCTGCCTTGATCCAGGACCCCATTTCAGAGAAGGTTCACCTTGGAGACCAAAGAAGATAGTGTACCATTGTTCCAATTGTAAGAAGACACGTCACCTCTCAAAAGATTGTTCGATGTCACAGCATTAGAATGATCAAGTCAACAGTTTTGGTCCCAACATACCTACCCTTCAAGTTGCATCAATTTCAACATAGAGTAGTTAGATCCAACCTAAAGACACCAGAAAGTCAGTGGATGCCAACCTTCAGTTGCAATGGGTAACCTCCACCACAACGAATTGTCATTAAGGGCACCGACAAGTTATCTATTGTTTCACTAGCAACTGCTTCGAGGCTACAGAATCAACACTGGCAGGGCAAGCAGCGCCAGAGAACCGTGATCTACTCTAACAGCAGGGAGATGGTTCAATTCTTCAGCATCGACCGTAGTCAACGCCTCAAGTATCAGGGTTCAAGGGTACTGCCAACATCAACCATGCACCTCGTGTTGCTTCAACTCAGATGCCTGGCAGCAATCACAAGAGAGTGGCACCAACGATAAGAAGGTTTTGTTTGCTACCAAGAAGATTGGAAAATTGATTCTTTTCTGAGGAATGTCAGAAGTCAGCATATTGTTCTTGTGAGATCTCCAGCTAGTAATCCACAATGGAGCTAGATAACCATGGCAGAATCAAATGGTCAAAGTGTTACCTGATCAACAACTCTGTCAGTAAGGGACACCGATCGTGCACGAGTCTTTGGTGTTCAAGTACCTCCTCTGTGCAAAAAAGTTCCAGGGCAGTTAAGGGAAATGAAAGGTTGGATAAAGTATGAGTCAGGCAATTTTTCTGCTCTTATGATTCATCTTGAGTATCCAAAAGCAAGTTAACTTGTGAATCTATCAGTGTCGCGAGAAACCTAGAGTATCTTCTCTAGCCCATCGCAGTGTTGTGAGCTCCAAGACCTAATGGCCAGTCAATAAAGGAATGTTTGACCAACGAAATGAAAATGGCTAGACCATAGTAACACTCAACATGATGAGGTCCCTCTAGAGGACAGTATCAGTGGTACCCCAGGATGATGAAAGGATGGAGGAAATATTTGAGTGTGATAGCATATAAGAATTAACAGAACTCTGTAACTTTGGAAGTTCTTCAGAATTTGGTAAATGGGGACAACACCCTAGTGGTGTGAACATGGATCAAGAACGGTCGCTCTTGATTTAAGGCAACCATATAGCTTTCAGAAACCACCCCAATGTTTCTCGGAAGCCAACAAGAGACTTCCTCCACCACCTCTGTTTGAGTAATGGACACGAGAGTCAGGTCCAGAAAGGTGTAGTCAGCACAGTGGAGTGTATGACAGAGGATCCCTCTCGGTGAATCATCTATACTCCAGGATCAAAAGTGAACCTGTTTGATTATTAAGCAGATAGTCTTGGCAGCCTCAAGGGTAGTTTTAGGAAGTTGTACATGTTCCGATGCTGGTATGTAAGCAACAACGAAGTTGGTTTCTGTCAGATACAGAGGTGTCAGTCAGTGGTGCGAGAGCAAGTGAAATGGGAAGCAGTCAGAACACTTGTGGGCATGATCTGGTAAGTGATCTCTGCTCGTTTCAACAGACATCTACTAATTGACCTGTTCAGGCAGTCGACACCAAAGTCATGACACCAACAGAACCGTCGTTTTACCACTCAGATCTAATGGGAGTGTTGATCAAGAGTTGGTAGATTCATCAGCTGAGTAAGAGTCGCTCTTACGTGGGACTTCATGTCATCAATTATGTGTTAGATTCCAAGTTTCCTGGACTAGAAGTGCACCATTAGTGTTTCATGGGGATTAACTGATAAAGCATCAAGTGTTCAAAGTCAGGGCTACACGAAAAACCAAAGAAGTCTGGGTATTCCCAAAGATAATAGTTTAAGTGTTCGCAGTCAGTCAAAAGATCAACGACCTCGGTAAAGAAATCTGGGAGTTAAATTGGGTTTACCTCGTAACTGTTTAGCTTGGAGGTCTAACCAGGAAAAGCAAGATGGGGTCTAAATGAAGAAGTCAGTTGCGAAGCCTTAGTAGGGCTACACCAACCCCAAGCCATCATATTGAGATCTCATGTATACCCGGGTTATCGTATCAACTGTTCTGCCTACAAAAGTAGCGACCTAGAGTCAAGTAGTCCAGCTTCTTGGTATAATTGTCGTTGCGATTGAGCAACTCCTTGGAAGACCTATTGTTCCAGTCAGGGGTAGTTCAAGGCCAGTTCAGAGTTTGTGGGTTAATGAAGGTCAGTGCAAGATTTCGAGGAGGCCCCACCAATCCCTTATCTACGTGGTGAATCCTCAGGTTGTCAAAGACGACGGCACCCACAGTTCAGTTTAAGCAGATTATCAGGTGTGTCAGTGTTATCAACTCAGTCCACGGAAGTAAGATTTATGAGCACCTACAATCCAGATCAGTGTCAGATTGAGTACAACCAATGAGTGCAGTTTTAGGGAAAACAACAGAGCGCTCCGTTTTAGGTCAGTCAGGCCAGCGAGCAGATTTGGTCAATCAGTCTATGTGAGTCAGTCGAGACCGCAGAAGTCAGCAGACCAGTCCAGCACCACCCCGGCACCCAGCTTTCTTTCTAGCCATCCCCGAATCTCGGCGTCGAGATTCCGTTTAAGGGGGGTAGGTTTGTCACACCCTGGAGTTTCCCCTTCTAGCTCTAAATTCATAAAATAAATTGCCTAAAAGAAATTGTTTATTTAACCAGGAGCAAACCCTAAATTAACAATGTGCGTAATAATCGGAATCATCAGGGAGAATTCTTTTTCGAATTCTCTTTGCTTCGAATCATTAACAGGATTTTCAGCGGAATATTCAGAGCAGAGAAAGTAATAATGTTAATTTAAAATATCAAGATTTGAATTAATAATTCCTTCCTTCCACTCCTTTAGTCGTGAACCGTTCCCGGTTCACTCTCCCTGTTCGCGGTTCGTTGTATCCGCCGACCCCTTTTGTTGCCACGGTTTCGTTTTGTATGACGAGCCAAGTCTTACTCCTATTCCGGTTCAGTTTCTTTTTCCTTTCCCGAAAAGGCACCGCATTTGTTTCCCCACCTTTCCTTTTTAGGCTTCATTTTCTCCGTATTCTATCCCCCCTCCCCCTTGCCGAGCACCACTTTTCCCCTCTCCCTATCGTGCGCCACTCTCTTTCTTGGGCCGGCCCAACCAGCACCCCCTCCTCCACCTCTATAAAAACCACTTCACACCCTCCCATGCGCCCCCAACCCTAGCCACCGCCTCCCCGCTGCCCTAGCCGCCGCTGCCATGTCGCCGGCTGCCCTAGCCGCCGCTGCCATGCTGCCGTTTCGCCCTAGCCGCCTGCTACCCTAGCCGCCGTTGCATGCCGCCGCCGCAGCCGCTGCGTCGCTGCCGGTGCCGCGCCGCTGCCGTACCACATGCAGCCGCTGCGTCACTGCCGCTGCCGTACCACACGCAGCCACCGCATCGCTGCCATGTCGCCATCGCGGTTGTACCACGCGCCGCATTTGCCACGCCGCCGCCACAGGCGCCGCCGCGCCGCTTGCGGCGTCGCCTCACCGCCGCTAGCCGCCGCTGCCGTGTCGTGTCACTGCTGCGTCGCCTCGCTGCCGCTAGCAACCGCTGCCGTGCCGGCCCTACCACCCCGTGCCATGCCGCTGCCGCTGCCCTAGTTTCGCACACCGTCGCTGCTCCGTCTGCCGGCTGCTGCGCTGCTATTTTGCTGTAGCCATGCCACTGCAGCCGCTTTGTCGCACACGGTAGCCGTGCTGCCGACCCATTACCGTGTCGCTGCCGCTTCGTTGTGTCGCTTGCCGCGTCGTTAGCTGCCTAAAACCCTAGCTATCTAGCAGCCGCCTAGCCATGTCGGTTTACCGACTTCGCTACCACCGCACCTAGCCATAACCGCAGCCGTGCCCTCGCCGGGGTACGCATGCATTCTCTAGCCGCTCGCTGCTTACGCTCGCGCGTAGTGTGGCGTAGTGTCATATCGGTTTGGTCGTACCGAGTCGTTCTAAAACTCTAGAGCCTTTCTGAGCCGCCGGTTTTGTTCGCCGGTTCGGTTGACCGTTTGCGTGGTCCCGTGCCACGGTAGGTTGACTCGTTGAGTCCCGAACCCGTGAGGCTCGTTAACCCGAGTTAGTTTTCCGTCAACCTTGTCCGTTCGCGGGCGTTAAAGCATAGCAATTGATTAAGGTTTTTCGGTTAATAGTAATTACATAGTTCATATTCTAAAATTCATAACTAATTCATTCGAACTTCAAATTGGGCCATTCAACTTGCAAAAATTCATCTAAAATTGAGTTCTACATGTTTTCTTACTTTTTATGTACTGTTTATTTGGTTTTTATTAGAGTTTTTCCTCGTTTTGCATGCCAGCGTGTTGATTCCGTCGTTTCGAACGATCGCGGTCGTGAGGAAAAGAGTTCGGAAGATCAATCGAAGAAGCAAGGTAAGTCACACATTCCCCTTGAGCATTTTAATCCCAATTTATAAAATGTTTTACCGTTTACAAATAAATTGCATGTTTTGCAAATTACATGGGAATAGGGTTTACCTATCTGCTCGCTTGTGCCATATTTACTTGATGTCCTTTCTTTGCCAAACCTCGTGATAATTTGACTAGCTTGTGTCCTATGTTGACCTAGCTAGAATTATATTATGCTTAGCCATGCTTAATTACCACGAGCTCACATAATGGGACAATTACATTATCTACTTCTCGTATCTTGATGAGCTGTGAGCTCGAGACATGTCGGCCATGTTTCGTTGGTCGTAATTAACCAACTAAAACATGACATAATGGTGGGCTGTGGGTGTATGGTTTTGCTAGTCGCACCCATGGCAATTAAGGACCGGTTCTCGGGAAACCCTGGAAGACTAACAGTGCTTACCACAAGCAGGCATGGGTAACTGTTGGACTTGTAGTGTAGCTTTTCCCTAGCTGACACATCTAGGCAAGGGTGGGCATGATGGGGTTGGGTCGGCGGGGGTTTACCCGTTCATCGGCTTCCGGATTCACCAAGGCACGAGAGGGGGCTGCCTACCTTGGCTTAAAGGTGGGGGCGAAACCTGAGGTGTGGTGTGCATGGTTAGGAGGAGTTATTCGAAGGGTCTTGTCACGATCTCCCCCTTTGCAGTACCATGGTGGTATTTCGAGGCATGGCAATATGTGTGGAATCGTGTCTTCTGGGTACAGTTGCGCACCTCTGGCCAGAGTAAAACTATTCGAATAGCCATGCCTGCAGTTATGGGCGATCAACCAGATTCACCGTGATTAGTCCCACTTTATTAATTAACATGACTTAATGAACTCGTTTAGTTCAGGTGGAGTGGTTGGGCCTGTTCAACGTGGTGTAGCGTTGTTTAGTGGAGATGTTTAAACTTGCTTTAATTAATCGACTGTTTTACTGTTTTCAACTATAAATGTTTACAACCGCCTTTATGCAAACAGCCACAAACCTTCCTTATCTCCCCTTGCACGAATGCATCGTTGGTGTGGCTTGTTGAGTACGGTGGTTGTACTCAGTCTTGCTATTATTCCCCTTTTCAAAAGTGTAATGCTTTTGAGATGAAGACGAAGATAGAAGACAAAGGCTTATACCCCAGTTGAGTTTTGCCTGTGGAGTGGAGCTGAAGCCCTGCTAGGATCGTCGCCTTTTTTCCGCTGCTGTTTTCTTTTCGGTGTGAGGACTAAGTGCCTCTTTTATAAGTATTTACGCTTTATTTACATTTGGATCTGTATATTAATTTGTCGTTTTGTGTACCCTGGCTTGATTCCTGGACAGGAATTTATACACAAAATGATCTAGAAATTTGGGATGAATTTCTGGGCGTGACACATATCAAGGGCGAGAAGAAATACATGGTGTAGGCATTATGCTATAACTTAAATTATTCAATGTCTTGTCAGTCGTACGAATATATAAGTAGCTCATTGCCTCGCGAAAATTGTAATGCCATATGAATTGCGTGAAGGAAATTTGAAATTCTGATGCTTCTATAGTTCTATGCAACGCCAAATCAAGAGAGGGACAATGGGGTTTAGGTTCTCATGCATGCGATTTGGCACCAACTCTAGGGGATGTGGACCTTTAATATGGGGTGTTGGATTTTATGAATAACAAAGGAACTAACATATAGACTGTGTTTGTGAACTTTAGGTTGCATTCGTTTGGTTGTGTTGGGAGTTAACTCTCCCAGCACGTAAAACGGAGCGACTTATTAGCGCATGATTAATTAAGTAGTTGCTAAAAATTTTTTTGAAAAATAGATTAATGTGATATTTTAAAATAACTTCCATATAGAAACTTTTTGTAAAAACACACCGTTTAGCAGTTTGAAAAGCGTACGCGTAGAAAAAGAGAGTGGTGAGTTGGGAAAGTGGGGGAAGAACATAGAGCAGATCAGTTGATAAATACCGACAACCCAATCAAATTAAGTAGACACAGTAAGAGCAAGAGGGAGAGAGAGAAACAGATATATAGAGATTGTAAAGCTCATTCCCTTCACGTTATGAGAGGTGAAAAATTTTGTTGTCAATTTGTTGTATGTCTTGATAGAGATCGCCAAACATTTGCACAACATCATTTCATATATATTATATAGTGGAACTTTTATTTTTTTTACTTTAGTTATATTGTAAAGCATTTTTTGGATATCGTGGAACTTCTATTTCATTTAGTTTAATTATATTGTAAAGCATTTTTTGGATAATATAAAATGTAACTCACATGATATTCACTGATCAGAGGAAATTGGTGTAATGAGGGAAGCCCATTGATGAGGAAATTGGTGTTTTAACTTTTAATGTCGAGGGCCCAGACCCAAAAAGCGATTCTAGACCCAACTCATTTAGTAGACGAGACTTAACAGAATCTGTTTTATTCTCGTTTCCTTATCTTTACTACTTAAAAAATTAGTAGTGGTGGTAGTGAGTCCTTAACGATCGAAGGGTTAACATTCATCGGAGGATCCTCCCACAAGCATCAACGATCTAGCCTCGTCCGGAGGCTCGCGTAGCGCCTCCCTCCGCATCTTATCTCTGGTCTGTCGCCCTCCCCGTCAACTACTACCGTCGCCCTCCCCGTCAACTACTACTGCCGCAATAGCCGCACGCCACACGATCCACTGGAAACCAGCCATCGTCGTCCCTGTTGTTGTACCAGACCGACGCTGCTGCCGTCGCCTCCCGCCGGAGCCGCTCGCTTCGTGCGTGGCCGTCGCCGCCTCCTACACGCCCGCCGCCGCCGCCGCCGCCGCCACCGCCGCCGCTCCGCTCGCGCGCGGCCGCGAGCCTGCCGGAGCCGCTCACACTACCCCACCAGTTCCCTCCACCGTCGCTCCTCGCGCTGCCCACTGCCGCCGCCTACCACCGCGCCTCTCTACGAGGAGCCGCCCGACACCACCGACAAACCACATCCGCCGGCCAACGGCACCCCGCATCCGCCCGCATCCGTCCGCCCCGCCACCCCACATCCGTCATCCTTGCCGCCGACGAGCCACATCCGCCGCCCGACGTGACCCCGCATCCGCCAGCACCCCTCATCCGCTGCCCACTGCCACCGCCGGCCACCCCGCATCTGCGCCTTTCCACGCGGAGTCGCTGGCGCCGCCACCCCCGCATCGGCCCGACGCCACCAACGAACCACATCCGCTGGCCGACGACACCGCGCATCCACTCGCATCCATCCGCCACCACCCCACATCTGCCGTCCTCGCCGCCGACGAACCACATCCGCCGCTAGACACGACCCCGCCCCGTTCCCCCACGCCGTACAGTCCTCCGCCACCGCCGTCTCCGTCGAACCACCGCTGGCGCAGGGAGGACTCTGCGTGGCGCACTCCGGCGCCAAATCCAACCCCCGACGCCACTCATCTCAGCCGCGCTCGTCTTCGCCGCTGGCGCTGGGAGGTCATCAACGTCGCCGTCGCTGGCGCTGGGAGGTGCTCGCTCCGTGGCCCGTTCCCCCACCCCAGTCCCCCATGCAGTCCGGTCCCCCGCGGCCACCGCCTCAGTCGAACCACCGCTGGTGCAGGGATGACTCCGCGCGGCGGACTCCGGGGACGCCGCTGCCTTCTCCCTCTCCCACGCAGGTCTTGTCGTCCCCACTGATTCGCTGCTGCAACGCAGTCCACTCCGCCGGTCACGATCTCCATCATCGTCGCGATGCAAGTTTCCCTCTAAAGGTACACATCCACTCCAACGCCACCCCTCCACCTCCTCTCTCTGAATGATCTCGAATCTCCTCATCTAAGAGATGCACAGTATTAAAAATGCTCATGCTCATCAGAGAGAATGATGTGAAATGACTCATCGCAGAGAATGATCTAAAAATGAATTTTATTTTCCTTTTCAAGTTATGCTTTAGAAAAAGTGCAAAGGATCAACTAGAGCAAGTCTATGCAGATCAGCAGCAAGATTACATATAGGAAATGGAATTAGCTGACCATCAGTTGCATGGTGACGTGCATATGGCCTGTGGCGAGTGCAGTATCAAAACCTAGGGGTGCTAATAAACAGCAGGTCAAAAATAAGTTAAACTTGGGGCATTTATTTGCTGGTGAAATTGGCAGCCTGGGTTTGGGATGGCCCAAGTACTACAATAGCTTAATCTGTGGGATCTGTCGTGTTGATCGATGTTGATTACATCTCCTTCAATGGTATATGTTTTGTTGTTCCTTATTGATTTGTTACATCGATATTTGATTCTTGTTTAGTTCTATCGATTTTCTTGACGGATCAAGGGGGGCCTTGGGTGCAGAGATATGCCAACTTAGTGGCGTTGGGATTTAATCCGGTCCATGTAATCTTCTGTTTTGGTTAGATGCTAAGTTATCTACTGATGTTTGAGCTTTGCATGGTCTAAACGTTACAAAGAGAAGGCCATTTCTTCGAGATTTACTTTATAGCACTGCTATAAGCATGCTACCGTCTAGATAGAAATATAGAATAACACTGGTACATGGTTCCTCTTTTTGGTGCTCACTTAGTGCAAGTGAACAATGAGAAAGTCCATATAACGTATTATTTAATGTAAAAATATTCACATAGAAAACTTCAATGGATATGACGATCTGATTATGGTTGATACTGTGTTGTAGGAGTATTTGTATGTAGCTACTGCCCTTTAGCTAGAACATAAATTTGGATCAATCATGCATATATATTTTTCTGAAAGTGGTGCAAGTCCTCGGGTTACACACGACATAGTGTGCTGATTTTTCATCATTTAAAGCAATTTTTTTCATTTGCAGAACGGTAATTGGCAATATACATGAATGGGAAACTACCCAGTACCCACTACCATAAGCTTTTGCTTTCTGATACTTACACAGTTCTTTTAATTTGCTGTTAATCTTAGTAGCTGGTGCTGAGGTGATTCACTGATACTTTTGTTAGCGTATTCGGGTTTATATGATACTTTTATCAGCTTAATTAGGAGAGGGGCATAGGGTTTCATATTTTCTACCCTGCTACTTACAAACAATAGTACATATGTTCTTTATATAGTACTGTACTACATAATTCTTTTGCTTTTGGTGAGGATTCATTCAATTTTAGACTTTCCTCTCATTTTTTGTTCTGCTACGCGTTGCATCCATTATATTGTCCTAGCCTTTTATATCACTTCTACTTTTGCAGATTAATGCTGATCATGCACTTGAAGCCACAAAGAATTCATGTATATGAACAATTTGAACCACCATAATAAATGGACAAGATTTATCTTAGCTCTTACCACCATGGAGTAAACAAGAGTTGATAAGCGGACTTTTGCACTACATCCAACAGATTAATTGTGCCGAAGCCATGGAGTAAGCCACTGTAATATATTGTATATACACACGTAATTCAGACATGCATTAAGTTCAAGACCGCACTCTATTAGCTTGAGCCTCGAACAGCTTCAATTGGTACTAAAGAAGGATAAACCATTGGGCTTCAACTTGTCTATACGTAAGTTCATGTATAAAAACATCCAGACGATTCACAAAACTAAAGAAACAATAGCGAATCATTGCTTGGACTTGAAATTTTGTGGTAAGTTTTTATAATCTACGCTAGAATTACTTATATTGCTCATGTTTTTGAACCATTATTTTTAACCATGTAGGTTGCTACTGGCTTTGGTTTATCCCCGGTCAACCGTGATGATATAGATCTTGCAACGTTGGTCGGTAGCTGGTCCGAAATTCGCTATAAACTTGCACAATGCAAATCGGTAAGAACGCCAACCTTTGCTCCTATATGCCCATGATTTTTATATTATCTTAACGGTTGACCTTTTATAGATTCTTATACCAGTGCGCCATGCTCAAAGCTTTATTCTGGTCATACTAGAACAAGAAAGTAGAACATTCTATGTATTAGACCCTAATCCACTTAATCCAGCATATAAAAATAACCCAAACATGAGATACGTTAGAGAAGTGTTAGCTATTGCTGATCACTTCAACAAAGCCATGCGGAAGGCATGCCCTGTCTCAAGGTGGAATGAAGACATCAGCTGTGGAGACCAAGAATCGTCAATACTCCGGTTTTTGACACGTAAGTTCTCTTCTAAAAACTCGTTCAGACCAATGAATTTATTTGTGTAATGCAAGGGTACCTAACTAATCAATTTCCTTAGGAATTTATCGGGTTTTCTTGTTCATCTCTTCATGTGTACAAGGAAAAGTGAAGAACTACATTTGCTGGCTATTAATGTAAGTCCAGACTGGCAATGATCATTCTAATATATTATTATATATAATTACATATATTTATCTTATAAAGAAATATATTTGCAGGATGGTGATGAGCTAAGGCAAAATTTTTTGCTAAATCTACTGATGTACCACCAAAATGAGTGTGAAAGCAACATCCCTAGCGGCGCACGAGATTTTCTTAAGTGTATCGCAAATGCACGGCATTAGAATAGTTATTTACCGATATGGTGTAGTCTAATTTGAGGTGATCATCCACGAGAAAAACCGTATCTGGATATGCTTGGTGTACTAATTTTTTGTTTGTGCTTTCGTTTGTATGGCATCATCAAATTTTCATAGCAATATTCTATCTATGTTGTTTTTTTGTAATTTCCTAAACACCATGAGATTGTTTTATGCGCCATAAAGCTTGCACTATACTACTATAATGATAACAGGTTTCTTGCTTTTGAATTAAACTACAGAACAATAATGATTTATAGTTTGTTTGGACTATTTTCACAAAATAATTATTTATTATTTTTTCACCGAATATAATTTGAAATTGATATATAACATTCCCCGTTGTAATGCACGGGCACCTTTCTAGTCACATAAAAAGTTTAAACTCGATGTTAACCGTCACTGGGTTTCATCCCTTACAAGAAGGTGCTCCTCCAAACGAACTAGCAGCATGGTACTAATGCTGCTAGCTGGTGCATGCGAGCTGAACTGCTGCTGCTCGGCTAGCTTAGGTCTAATTATATTTTTTACCTCTAATTATTTCTCGGGTCGTCACAGTGCCGATCGGCACCTACAAAGGATGTACACGTTTATTAGTTTTGAAAATATTTTATTTCTCATAACTCATAAGATTTTTCATACAATTTTTGTGTGCAGACAGTTTGCAACATTCGAACCCATGATCATTCTCTCCACCCAAAGCCTTCTTACCATGCCACCAAACTAACACCTATTGACTTGAAAGCAAATACTATTTTTTAAACTACTCTCAATCCGAAACATATAGTACATATTTAACATCATAAATGAGATGAAATGAAAATATTATCAACAACAAAATTGACAACAAGAAGAAGACCAGCAGAAGTTCACCGATCTGTGATATGGTTTAGTTCTTTTTTCTTGGATTTGTGATTTACATGAGCCTTAGCATGTACAGAAGTTTGTTTTTTTAAAAAAAAATTGTGATTCAGAGTTGACTTAGCCTGTACATGTTCCTATATGTGATAACATGATTACGATTCTGCGATTTAGTTTCAGTGATCGTATAGCTTGAAGAGCCGGCTCAAATCAAGCTGGCTCAGTGCTTTTCTTTTTCTCATCGAAAATCATAAGCGCCGGTTTTAAAATCTGCACCGATGATGCTTCTCATTAGTACGGCATGAGCAGTGCCGGATGTGGAACGGAGCCCTACGAAACTGATACTGATGTGCTGTTGCACTAGTGACTGAGTGTATCTCTATTCTTTGCGTACACAGTGTGCACCTAGCCGTTTTAAATGTTCGTACCAACCAATTTGTACAAAATATTATTATGGACATAATTCGATGTATTTATATTGAGATCTATCTTCAAAACACCTTTGGGCTGCGTTCGCAGCAGCAGCTTCCCAGCGTGCACAGTGATTACGGAAAACGGAGCGATCCATTAGCGCGTGATTAATTAAGTTTTTGCTAATTTTTTTTAAAAAATAGATTAATTTGATTTTTTTAAGCAACTTTTGTATAGAAACTTTTTACAAAATACACATCGTTTAAGAGTTTGAAAAGCGTGCGCGTGGAAAACGAGAGAGGAGTTGGGAAGAGGGAGAGAAGAACACAACCTTAAACCTTAAAGTTGCAGTGTAACTTTTGAGGATCGATTTTGCTGTGCGGATGTTTTGAAGTTCACACTAATCTCCATAAATGTTATTATTTTGTATGTTTCCTTTTTCTCTAAAATACATAGCTAAACAACAAAAGTTACATGCAAAACACAGATAAACCAGTGAGAATATGATAGTAATACATGAAAGCGTGTATGAAAGAGGTACAGTGTAATATAGAATTATATCTAACCTACGGGATGGTGTATAAATTAACAGAGGATAAAACGTAAAGATAAGAAATGCTCTAAACAAATCAATTGTATCCTTATATTTTCTTTCATAACTACCATGTATTCTAACATACCCTACTGTGTCTAAGCATGGGTAGTACATATACTTAGCCGAAGTAGCTATGATAAAAATCATAGGTACAGTAGTAAAGATTGATGTAGCTAAAGTTAGAGTGCCTATGATAAAACCAAGCCACAAGGGTGCTAAAGAGTTCTCATAAAATGGTTGTGGGCGTGTAGGATGGCACCATGTACTAGGGTAGTGTAGATGAAGACGGTGACAAGATTGAGAATATCGATGAACCAACGTTGATCAAAAGTGTTCTCGTTACTTTGACAACCAATAGCGACAGTAAAAATACACGACACCTACTTGAGTGTCTCAAATATCTTTTTCCTGTAACACAAATAAACTTCTGATTATAAAATTTGGGTGACCAAAAATACCGGTGAATTATAAAACAACTGTAAACTAACTTCTAGCATCTGATTGGCACAAAATACTGCAACCTACCAGCCATTGCATCATTGCCTTTAGTTGCTCTCCCAATCAACTGGTGCCACCCAAGGGAGAGGAGGGGTTTTGATTGCCTCCAACTTGCTCACCAGATCGAGACCTTGCCTTGGCGGATAGATTGGCAACAGTTAGAGGAGAAAAGAATGTGGGGGAGGCAAGATGGCGGTGACTGTGAGCGACATAAGGATGACTCTGTGCCCTCATTTTCTTTTCTCATTTTGTGATATAGGCTTTCTGCTGGAAGCTGAACGGATCTCTTCGGACCACACTTTTTTTTACGGAATGAGACGAAAACAACTGAATCTAATATGTTACGATTCATCCAAGTGTACCTTTAAGTTTAGAAAAATATAAACAAGCTAAAAAAATACTTTTATATTAGACTAATTTCAGGCAGTACTTACAAATCTTAACTATCAGAAGTTTTTTTGGCAGGCCTCATGTCGACCTGCTCTAACCAACATGCATCCTGATAGGACAGACGGCAGCTATAGCACACTGGCTTTCCTCTCACGGTAAACAGAATTTCGGAATGAGACTACGTGTTTATCTCTCCACACAGATTTAGAGTTTTAAATCTTACATAAGTTTCAACCAATGAATATAGCCTATTTTAAATGAAATAAGAAAATAATTATGTCAAAAATCGTAAATCCGGAGAATAAACTAAGTGTAAATACTTTATAACCGAGTATAAGAGGTACACAAATAGAAGCTCACAAATCCATAGCATGTGAAATAGCAAAACCGTTTCGGAAGTTAAGGTTGAGAAACGGGCGTCTCAAAAAAAAAAAAAAACGCGAATATAGCAGCAGAAAGGAAAGCTACGGCGGCTGGGGTGAATGGCTCCCTCCTCTCCCCGCCGCGGCCTCGATGGCGATGCGACCTCCGGCGGCGGGAGCTCGGCGGCGAGGGAGAAGGACCGTCCGAGGTCCTTCGACGAGAAGACCCGGTCGGCGTGCTGGCGGAAGGCGGCGGTGGTGATGGGCCGGCACCCGGAGCGGTGGCGGCAGGACGCCGCCGGCAACGTCGTGTGCCGCCGCTTCTGGAGCTGCCACGGCTGCCTCTGCTACGAGTACGACCACATCGTCCCCTTCTCCAAGGGTGCGTCCCTTCCTTCTTGCCCCACTCGAACTCGGTTTATTTAGGGAGAATCCCCAATCTCTTCGTTTCTTGCTTGGAGAGGTGGCGGTGGTCGATCCGTCCAGTTCGTATCTGTAGGATTCTGATGCGTTTGTTTTGCGGCGGTGTAGTTGGAATGTTGGATACTCGGACTATTTTTGCTCGATTAAGTATTGGAGGAGTTGTCCCTGAGTTGAGTTCATCCGGAGATGAGCACTCACTTTGTTTTATTCAGAAGAACATTTAGATTAAGGTTGGGATGTTTAAAATCGGAAATGGGTGTACAGGTGAGTTCAGATGGAAAAATTTTAGCCTAATCTCCTGTGCGTAAATCGATGATAGTTGGAATCTGTAATGTCGTATGTTTTCTTTTATTTTGACTAAGTAAATCATTTATGTTTAGTTAAATTAGGGGGAGATGCCTTCTCCAATCCATAAAGATGGCTGTGCAACAATATCATGGAAGATTTAGCAATCCATGTTAAGCGAAATGTGTATTTTTCTTTGGATTTCTATCATTCGTGAGTATTTATATCAGCATTATTGAATATTAAGCTAAGACTTGGTTCAGATCAATTATTTTGTTATAAAGGCTGAAACAACTTGGTGCAAATCAGCATATTTGGTACTTATATAGCCTTTGCTTGTGTAATTTAACTATGAATTGTTAACATAATAACATTTATGAATTGCACGTGTGGTTTTCAAACTAATGCCTGCAAATCTGCAAGTTGCAAGAGTTCTACTCCACTCCTTTGGTAACTCACACATACTATTCATTGGCTTTACCGAAATAAAATCTGATCTTGATGTTGGAACAGTCCCACTTCGTAGGGTAGCTTTTGGGATGAAAAGGCATTTTGTTTCAACAAATTGGCATTAGAAAATTACTGCATGAACGCCATAAATGGTGGGTGGATATGGGGTCTTTGATCCGAGAGTCTGTAGGTGTATGGTTAAAGGAGAACAAAGAAGGCGAGATCATTGGACCTCACATTTGTTGTGGAAGGGACCAACTTAAAAATGGGCAAGCCCCTCATCCCGGAAACTATCTTTTGCGGATGAGAAAGGCCCTTTACGATTCAATGCTTAGAATACTGTCTTTGATGCTATTAAGATTCCCAGCTTTATACTGATATCTTTTACTATTCTGCTGTTAGCATCCCTTAGTGTATAATTACCTGGTCTGAAAATTGATGCCTATTCTTCCAAATTGTGCCAAAATTTGGGGATCAAATGCTGGCCCTACTTTACTTTGTAACAAAGCCATCTTCCAATCCTTGGTTTATTTCTCAGTTATTTTTACAATTTGTTTTCTGTTATACTCAGATTTTCTCACGTTGGTTGTTCTGGAACTGGAATTGAATTTTTGTCATGCTTTAGGAGGGGAGTCTACTGTTGACAATTGCCAGATCCTTCAGACAAGGGTGAATCGGTCAAAATCTAATAAAGCATGGATAGAGCAGGCAGAAATGCAGGGATTTTCTTGTGATATCAAGTTCACTGGTGAGTTAATCGATATTTCGTTTCATTTGCTCCCATGGATCTTTATAATGTATGTAGCAGTTCCTCTGATTTCTTATTTTTAACAGAATAAACAGCTTGCGAGATGCAATGCATGATTTTTCATAATGTCATTGGTCTGCTCTACATGCTTATATGTCCATTGGTATGCTGCTCCCTTAGGAATTAAATGGTATAGATGGATGGTAATAGATGTTCTGTTATGCGTTAGACACATATTAATGGTTGTGTATGTTTTGACGTTCTTTGAAATAATGAAATTAAATTTGCAGAGGTGGGGATGTAGCACCACACTGTTATCAATATAAAACAGCTTACCTTTGAGCCATCTGAGAACAATTCTACAGAGCCAGATTACAAATTTTCTCTAGAATTGTTCATTCCTCATTCCATTATTAATAGCTTTGAAAATTTGCTTTGTTACTGTGAAGAATTAGGATCATGATGCATTTGTCTATAAACAAGGTGCTATAAAATTGTACTATTTGAACTAGCCATAAAACTTCAAAACAATCCTGACTTTGTAAAAGTAAACAAGTAATTTCAGATAATATCTATTTCATGTGTTTGTCTTGGCAAATTATGCTGCTTTGGCCAGTGGATAAAAAGTTTCAACAGATAACATACACGGACTGCTCTTATTTATTTTTGTATCTTAAGTTGTCTTCTCATTCCTGAATCAGGAGATCCAACTGAATCTCTAATCGAATGTAACTGTTGTGCCAACTCTATTTAGAATGAAAAACCTACCATGGTAATTTGGTATGACATGCAAGTTTAATCTGATAGTGGTTTTTCTTTGTCAGATAAGGAACTTGATGTGATTGAGATGGCTGTCTATGGGGATGTCATCCGTCCTGGAAAGCAGTGTCGCTGCAGGACAATAGCTGAGATGCTTGGGAAGGTGAAGTCAAAGAATCATATGGCTGCTTGCGAGTTACCATATAATGATGCCTCCTAGCATAAGTGATATCCTTCTTCACAACTACACGTCTACACCAGATTCATTCTGGTCCTTATGGGCAGCAAGCCTGAGATCACTACCCTGATTTCATGCTCTATTATGATAATGAATATATTTGACTTTAGGATCTCTAACATTGGTTGTAACACCAACATGGTGTGCTGGGTAAGATCAGTTCCGTGTTGATTTGTGCAATTGGACTGGCTAGTTTGGTTCCTTTCACCCTGGGTAGTTTCAACTTACATGGTATCTATGGTTCATTAGCTGGTTTGGTTTATCTCTAGTCAAGTCTCTAGAGAATTTTAGGACCCAATAGAAAGATCTAATTCGTAATTGGTAGCCACTTGCCAGTTTGCAAAACAAAACTGAAGTGGTACGCGAGCAGTAGGAACTGTACAAGAAATGCATTGCTGAAATGTCGGAGTAACTGTAGCCTGCAGGCTGCAGTTAATTGCCCTGTGACATTTGCCATTCCTATGTTCCTGGAAAATCAAAGAGGCACACAAGTTTCAGAATGGTTCAGAATGGTAGTTTAGTGCAACTTCGTTCACTACGTTTGCAGCAGTCAGAGGCCCATGCTTCCTTCATCCAGTGCATGCATGGACCCTGTCTAGTGCACCAATAGGATCTGCTTACCCTTTCCCTTCTATAAAACGAAGGGCCTGGCGATCGAGTTTTGCCTGGCCATTGAACTACAAAAATGTGAGCAAAACTATACTACACCGTTGTTTGTCTTACATTTCCTTCAGTTGAAGATTTGAAACCTTTTGATCACCAGTAGTAGGTGGGTGAAAGATCCAAAAATTGTGGCAACTTCTCTGAGATAGAACATCTCGTTGATCAAGGCCAAAGGTATGCGAACGGGTCTCTCTCCCTCTTGCGTGCACTTTTTTCTGCGTTCTTTTTTGAAAGGCATGCTTGTGTTATAAGTATTTCTTCCAAAACCTAGCCATTCTTACTTGTCTTGGTACAATGGTACTCCTTTTCTTGTAATGCTTGCATGTATGAACTCAGTTTCTTTTTTTCTTAACTTCATTTCCTGCCCTCAGAAACATAAAGGTTTTGGGGGGCATTTCGGGTGTGTAACATAATTAGCCTTTCTCCACCTATTGCGAGTGAAAAACATTTATTAAATGTCAGACATGGACATAATCAGTAGTATGCTTTTTTTTATTATTATTGAGCTGATTCGAGATGTCAAATAGGCTAAATCAAATGCTGACTGTGGATCAATCCTTTATTTCTTGTATCTTTAACCTGAGATGAGCACATTGCAGTGTTGGGGAACTTCAACCTTTTTCCATAATCAAAGGTTTACACAACCACATCTCGAAATATATCGATGCATATCCAATACTTCAATAGGAACTTGTCCATCTCACTTGTTGGGCCGCATGCTATTAACTCTACTTATATTTCTTAGAGGCTGAAAAAGTTTGAAATATACTAACGGGCAGGATTATCGATTTCTGCATATTTTTTACCCACGATCATTACCAACACATTGCAGCTTACATTTTTTTTTCATGCTTTCTGAAGTAACGCACATATTTCACTTTTTACAGTCGTAGTGAATCTGCTTATGAGTTGTTAAAGACGACGATCAGACGCTTTCTTTACACATAAGAAGACCCAAAAATAATTCAAGGATCATGTTTGTCAACACTGAAAGTAAATAATACAGATTGATCCTGGATGAGCTCAGACCCTCTTCAGTTTTGTGGAAGTGATTCCCTGCATTATGGACGGAGCAGCAAGACAGAAGGGTTAAGGAAGGAGGAACAGCACGCTTGGCAGAAGTGATTTCCTGCATTACGTCAACTGCCGCAGCAGCTCTACCCGTGGCAAAGCAACTGGCAACCATCGGGGGCAATCTCAGAGCAGCAAACGCCATGGTCGCCGCTCTGAGCTCGAGCTGCAACGCGTCCTCGTGTACTTTTGCTTGGCTCTCTGCGTAGGACTTGGTGGATCGGCTAGGTCCACACAAGGGGATGTTTAACTAGGCTTAAGACAACAACTGCATTGTGTCGTTGTAACCTTGTTTTCTTTTTTAGAAATAATAAATTGATTGGATATTTATAATTCTGATGTTTACTTTGTCTGATAGAAATGATAATTTGTAAAAAAGAATGCATTTAAAATGAAAATCGTTATCATAAAATAGGCGCTACACACTACTTAAAAAAAGGGTTTTTGCAAACAGGCGATAAGTGTTTTCGCATGCGGTTGCGCCAACCGCATGCGCCAAATCGTCAGTGAAGATTATGATCTTTGCATGCGGCCAGCGTAACCGCATGCGAAAATCCGATTTTCGCATGCGGACGCTTAAGCCGACCGCATGTAAAGAGAAAAATCGCGAAAAAAAAATAAAATTCAAAAAATAAAAAACAAAAAAAACCTAGCGCCGCCGCCGCCCGAGCTCGGCGCAGCCGCTGCCACCGCTCCTGTCGTCGCCGTCGCCGTCGCTAGCCGCCCAGATCCACTGCTGCCACGGCCGCCCGAGACTGCCGCCGCCACCGCCGCCGTCCTCCGCACTGGATCCACCACCCGAGACCGCCACCGCGATCCCCGCCGTCCTCCACGCCAGATCCGCGGCCCACCGTCCTCGTCGTCCTCTAGTCGCCGCCGCCATCGGCGGATCCGGGTGGGGAGGGCCACCGCCGTCGCCCACGCTCGCCCCCACCGTGGCCCTCGCCCACCGCCGCCTCCGGGGAAGCGCCGCCACCGGATCCGCGTGGGGGGAAGCGGTCGTCCCCGGATCCGCGCGGGGGAGGGCCGCCATCCCAAAATCCGTGCGGGAGAGTCGCCAGACACCTCCTCCACCGGCCTCCTCGTGGGGGATCTGGCGCCGGCGATGGTGGAGGGAGGTGGGGGCGCCACCGGCCTCCACGCGCACCACCGGTCGAGCTCCCCCTCCGCTGTCGATCCCGCTGCCGCTCCCGCCCGCCGAGGCCCACCACGCGCCGCGCCACCGCCGCCCGCCACGCCGCTCCCGCCCGTCGCCGCTGCCCGCCCCGCGCCGCTCTCGGTGAGTGAGTGAGAGAGAGAAAGTGAGTGAGAGAAAGGACTGAGAGAGGAGAGGACTGAGGGGATAAAATAAGTGAGAGAGAGTACTGAGAGGTGGGGGTCAAAAATTTTGAACCAGTGGAGAGGGAATGCCGATCCTCAAGATATCCGCTTGCAAAAATTGATTTTCGCATGCGGGTATCTTAAGAGGACCGCACGTAAAAATGATAGAGCATTTTTACATGCGGACCACTTAAGCATCCGTATGCAAAAATCGAATTTTTTTCGTGCGGCTATTTAAACTTCAAATCAATTTTTATGGTACTAAATTAACTCGAATGAAAAAGTTGTCAAAATAAAAGTTGCAGAACTCATTAAGATGTACCATTTTTATTTTGGTCATTTCTCCATCCGAGTTTGATTGAACTATATAAAATTTGAATTTCAAAATATAAGAAATTTAAATAATTTTTCAGGTAGTAAATGATTTCAAATGGAAAAGTCATCAATAAAAAAGTTGTATAACTCATCAAGATCTACAACTTTTGTTTTGATCATTTTTTATATGACTTTGTTTGAACAGTTTGAATTTGAATTTCAAAATATGACAACTTCAAACAACATTTTCAAATACTAAATGATTTCAACTGAAAATGTCATCAACAACAAAATTGTATAACTCATCAAGACCTATAACTTCTATTTTGATCATTTCTTCATCCGATAAAGTGATTTGTAACATTATTCACAAAATGTACATATCTCTTATAGTTTTATAAACTATAAGAGAGGTATGTAAATTTTAAGAATATATTACGATCACTTCGTCGGATGAAGAAATCACCAAAATAGAAGTTATAGATCTTGATGAGTTATACAACTTTATTGTTGATGACTTTTTCAGCTGAAATCATTTACTGCTTCAAAATATTATTTGAAGTTTTGAAATTCAATTTTTAATTGATAAAACAAAGTCACAAGAAAAAATGGTCAAAATAATAGCAGTAAGAACGTAATAACATGAAAGAGCATAATTTTAGAAACATTTAGGGGAAAAATCATCTAATTTGAAGTTTATATAAGTGAGATAAACTAGTTTCAAATTTTCAATTTTTTTAAATTTTATTTTCGCATACGGCTTCTTAAGTGGGCCGTATGGAAAAATCGATTTTTCCATGCAGGCGCTTAAGTGAGCCGCATGCAAAAATGAACTCATTTTTGCATGCGGCCCTCTTAAGAGGTCTGTACGGCAAAATCGATTTTTCCATACCGGCCACTTAAGCAGCCGTATGGGAAAATGACCCTCGATTTTTGCAGACGCCACTAGTTATGTTCTGTTTACAAAAATTATGGGGTTTCGTACAGAAAAATTACTTTTGTAGTAGTGACATGATCAAGGAGGTGTTGTTTGACTTTCTCGGTCTTCAATCTATACCTACCTTCTGTATGCTTACAACCCACTAAATCTAAAACCCAACATGTAAGCATACCACTTCATCATCCATTAGTAATAATTACACATCAAAGCTAATACAAGCATGCAACATCATCTACATTGTATCAAATTCTACAAATCAATATGTAAGCAAATCCAATCAACATCCCTCGTATCATTTTCACAATATTTCAATATAAATATCTATTATTTTTATAATACCTAACATATATCCATCCATATATTTTCCATCAAAGTGGGGTATATCATTTAATTTGTTTCGTGATTAGTACTAATAAACACAAACTTTTCATCAATTTTCTTACATTGTAATATTTCATCTGTAATCTTCTACATGGTCTATTAAATTTATTTTTCTTGAGACATGGTTTGGCAAACCACTCAGGACCGGCTCTAGAGCAGGGCCATAAGGGCGACGGCCTACAGCCGAGCCCAAAAGGGGCCCTGATCTATACTTGCATACTGTATAGGTACAGGTATACGTATGCTCAGTCCAATAAGTTAGTAGCCTAGTATTGCCATATTGGTATCTCTCTCCCGGTGGCCCAAGCACCCAGCACAGTGCTAGTGACGTCCATGAGTCAGCGTCCGCTAAAAGTTGAGAACGCTACTGGATCTCTCAACAAATGCCCACGCCTCACCCTCTCTGCGACGCTGACCCTTCCGCTCTCGCTTGGAATTCGCCGCGTCGCCATGAAGAACTGGAGACGGACGCCAGTTGGTGGAGTTTCTTTCTCCAAGTCTAGTCTCCAAAATCAAATCAACAAACCTGAAGCTAGATCAGGTGATGATCTAATGCATCGATCCTTCTTCTCTCTGATTAAAATTGATTTGTTCCGATTCCACAAATCTTATATGCTGGAATCATGTATATATATTTAGATTTCGTTATGCCCTTGATTATATTTTTTCCCTCACTAATTTTAGATCATTAATCTGGTAATAATGCTTTTTTGTCACTTTAGAGTTTGTATGGTTTATAAAGTATAAACTATAAGTCAAAAAATATATAACCTATAGGGCCTATAACATCCATTTAGCCTAGGGCCCTAAAAAAAAATATATAGAGTCGGACCTCCAAACCAGTCGTTAATAACTAATATCTTTTTTACTCCTAACACAATTGTTAAAAAAACATATTAAAAATTACTTAGTAATTCTCACAATAAAGTGTGGAAAATCAACTAGTTAAACTAATAAATACTCGTGCTAACACTATGGCGATATTCAGTGATGCAAATAAAAAAGGAGTATATGTTTTACAATCAACCACAGAATGAGATATATTTAAGATTGATAAAAGCATTATTAGTTATTATATAAAATAATTACATCGTTGTGTGTATAAAATAACATCGCAACATTTTTTATCTTTCAAAACCATATAAATCTTGATGCGCTTAATAAATTCATGTGTTACGGCAACATATTGTCTTTAGACAAATTCTCATTGTACTTCAATAAGTTAATGAATCTGCAAATAGTTCACGTAAAGGAAACATTATGCTTGATCTCAAATGACAGAACTCAGTCGATTAAAATCAACTCATTTTAGAATCTCGTGCTACATGCTATTGCTCCTGTGTACTGATTCAGATGCTTGCCTGGCTGAGCTCATTCAATCCTCTCTGCCTCAAAAAACATCCTAGCCGTCTTGATCATGGTCTTCATGAAGCTTCTCTAATTCTTAGTGAGAATACAAAAATAAAACAATATTACAAACCGAGAACTATCTGTATTCCCATTGTTAGCGAAAACCACTGTATTGGCAATTACTCTCACATCACGGAATATATCTATGAGCTGATTCGGAATACCGAGACCAAAGCACGCTAGTCTTCTCCTGCATGGATTAAAAATAGATGAAATAGAAGGCTGATAGTCCCAAATTTGATGGAATTCATAACACAGGATCAAAGGAAATCCTCCTCCCATATGCCATCATCTGTAAATATACTTATTGTTCATCTCTGCATCGACATATGAGCCAACTAACAAAGAAAATTAGCAATTAGGAGTATATGACTTCCTAATTATCAGGAATTAGGAGTTTGGGGCCGGGATGACATCATGTACCAAGTGATCCTATGTTAAAAACAAAATTAGGAATCAAAACCGAGAGCTAGAACCACAACATGATCGTTGGTTTTACCTCCTAGTTTCTTCTTGAACACTACAACATTAGATTCATTATGTTGAAAACCTGGAAAAAAAAGTAAAGAAAAATACAGTAAATTGGAACACATTAGAAGCTCCGATTTAAGTTAACAGCTTAGGCCTGATCGGAGTATTTGACAAAATTCAAATATTATATCTTTTTATTAGGAACTACATGTTGAAGTCACTAAAATGTAGAACCATAGACCAATCATAAAGTTCTAGTAAATAATGTAGACATGCAACAGCACAACAAAGCTTCAATTATGTCTTTAGAAAAAAAAGACAAAGCTTCAATTAGCAACTGGCCAATCGTAAGAGCCTAAGAAAAGATAAAGATGTGTGTGGCTCATCACGGCCCTTAATCAGGCGGATAAATGCATTTTTTAGTGCACAGTAACTAATGGTTATAGAACAAATTTCTTACATCTCAAGAAAGCAGGGCATAGAGAAATCACCTTAAGAAGGTGTAGACTTCAGTTCCATCATTCCTTTTTTTTTTCATTTTCGTTATTTTCGTTATTTTATACTAAAGCCATAAATTCTATATGCCGCGAGCACAAAACAGTAAAGCTAGTTCTACATAGCTATTTACTGCATTAATTTTACTGGTTCCAGGAGAATCTTCCCTCATGGCGATGGAATTAGGGATTTTTTTTCAGAGCAAACACAAAATGCACTGGTATCTCATAGAGAGAAATTGGAACTGGCAAAACACATGATCTCTTGTTCATTGATCATCCACTCAACACCATCCTTTGTGAGGCCTTGGAGGCTATCAGAGACCACAGGGAAGAGAGAGATAGGAGGTTGTATTGTATCTGCTTGGAGAAGGGACCTAGGAAGGTAAGGGTGTCGTGGATGAGGTCGCCAGTGGGTTCCGTTGCCGCCTCCTCTCGCTGGAGGCCCGCCAAGCCCCTCCGTATACACACGAAGCCTCCACCGCCGTGCATGCTCTGGTCGTGGTGGAGGATGGAGCGATGGCGATGGCGGCACGATGGTTGGCTCGAGCAGCGTGACGACGACGTCACAGCGGTGAATCGGCGGTGCTGTGAGGGTGATGAGATCGGGGACGACACGAGGGTGATGTAGATCAACGACGCGTGATGGGAGACAGGGGAGAGAGGAGGGAGAGTGGCGGCGGCGATTAGGGTTTGGTCGGGGTAGTAGGGTCGGTACTTGGGGAGAGGGAGAGCGATTGGGGGAAGGAGAATGCGCGGGTGGGAGGTGGAGACGATAGCGAGTGTTGGATTTGAATGAGATAATCCATGAGAAATGAAAGAATGAGTGATGAGTGAAACCATTTATTGAACTATAGGGTGGGTAGATAGACATGAGGAATGAAAGAATGAGTGTAAACCATTTGTTGAATTATAGGGTAATACTCACTACACATTCTTTATGCAAAAAAATAGTTTTATCAAACCCGCAATTACTCCACGATGACAATAGAGCACTAACAAAACAATGCGAACATTGCAAATAAAGTACTTATTCCGTTCCTTTGTGATTTTGATGAATTGTGGCATTTCAATGTGTCACTCTAGTTGGTTGCCTGGAGGGACTCGAATGATCCCTTACCAGTATTTCTTCGCACATGTTTGGAACTGGAACACCTTTGATATCACAAAATTCTTTCACTATATTAAATAATTCATCCATTTCTTTCATAACGGTTAACCGTGCTTTGATATCATGAAGGAGCAGCAATTAAAACAGTCGGGTTAAACTGGAACAGCAAAGGTTTTATAAGAAATGGAACAATCCGTAAATTTGACAAATTGACCCCTTTAGAAAACTTATTTCAAAAATAGACCGTGAAAAATCTTATTGCAAAAATGAGCCATCTTCTTAGCGTCATCGGGGTTGGTGCTGATGTATAATACTTTAACGCCAATATCTTTGGTGTTGGCGCTGACGTTTCATCCGAGCTGACATGAATTTACTAACTCAGGTGAGTCAGCGCGATAATCTGAAAAAAGCACGTTTAGAGGAGATTACTAGATTATACTAGTCTAGCTTATTGATTATAATAATCTATCATAATAATCTACTTGATCATTTCAGATTATTACTAATAATTATAATAATCCTAAGTTGAAACAAACAGATCCTGAGCTAAAAAAATCTATTGATTGGCTTATTTAGCTTAAATTGCTTGATGAGAATTTTCTGTAGCTGAAAAGCCTCAACCCAAACAGCCATCCGATGAGACCCTAAACCTGGCTGGTCCTGCAGCTAACTTATTGGATCACGTAGCACAGCTACATTTGGAGATAAATAGATGGATTAGCACCGTAAAAAAAAAAGTTACAAAAAGTCGAGTGCCCTAGACCAAACGTAAGGTGAATCCAGAAAAACCTATACCTGAGGCTGAGGGAATTTAAAAACCACCTCTCTATCGCTAGACAAATCTGACGAACATATGAAGAGACACTAATAACATCGCTCCTTAATTACTGGCGGAAAAAAGAACATCGCTAGGCACACACATCGATGAACACAAGAAGAGGAGGAGACACTAGAGTAGAGTATATACAGATAATGAAAGGAAACACGTACACCAGATGAATCCAGAAAAATCTATGGAGCCGATTAAAAAACCACAACCCTCGTTAGACTGTTCGGTTAAGAAACCAAGCCAACTTCCCTGGTGTTAAGAAATACTAGATCCCAGCGTTCAGTCGACAAAGAGGGGAAGACGAAGCTCAATCCAAAATCGCAAGTCACCCATCTACTATCCATATCACCTAATTTATTTGCTATCTCCATCCATTCTCTCCCTTCTACCACCATCACAACGTCAGCTCATTGCATGCAGACCATACTCACGCACAGCCATTTCCTGATCTCTCTCCCATCAACAGTAATTACTGAAGGACTTCTCTCCTGCTCTCCTTGGAAAGTAACATCTTTGCTTCACCGTGCATATTATCGCCTCCATCCACACTTCCGGATATTCACATCACACCTGAAAAAAAAACACGTTTTAGAATTTACATCACATCTGGCATACCACATATACTAATAAGGTAATTGTGTTTTTACCCTTACTTTCAGGTGCAATTGTAATTTTACCGATTTATGATTTTGCCCTAAGAAGCTCCCGTTTGCACCTCTTGTGAACGACAGTTAGTAGGTTCTTAATTTTTATAGTAAAGGAAATAGAGAAGGACAAGGAAAAATGATTTACGAAATAGAAAGTAACCATTCTACGCTTACCAATACATCACAGCCTGAGTACTAGATAGTGCATTCGTGCCCAGTTAACCTCCCTTTCCCCATCCGGCCATCCCTAAACCATAGGGAGGAACAGGCGATGGTGACGGCGAGGCGAGCGAACGGGTAGTAGCTTTGAGGCTTTGAGGAGGGGCAAGGGAGGGTAGTAGCTTTGAGGCTTTGAGGAGGGGCAAGGGAGGGTAGTAGCTAAGCGCAGCGAGCTGAGCAGCAGGGTGGCCACAGTGCGCGAGCGAGAGGTGGAAAGGAGCGATGCTTGCCTCCCTTCTTTTCATTGATGTTTGATTGGTTGGGATTATATTGTGTTGTTGGTGGTTGTTTCTTCTATTTGGATTTTTCCTCTCCTGGCTGGGTTTTTTTTGCCCAAACATTTGTTCGTTTAAGGGGCCTAGAAATTCAGTCATATTTTTCAAACTACAAATTTCAGGTCATAATTGAATTACGTGGAAATTCAGATCCATACAATGCAAAGTTCTCTGACAAAAATCCTTGATTTCAAAGTAGGAGAAAAACACAAATGGTTTGCAAAGCAAGGGCAAATATGCAAACAATATAAAAGGCTATATATGTCTTTTTATCACATATTTAACACTGTCAAGATGACTTAACATAATAGGGGCAAACTGATGTTTCATTTTAAAAAAGTTAGGGCAAAATCACAATTGAGTTGGAAAACGGGGGCAACAACGTAATTGTCCCATACAATCTCTTTTATTACATGGGAAAAACGACAGCACTCCGACTAATAGAAGTCCATATCTGATTTTTTAAAATCAAAGTTATAAGTTCAAAAACTTCATCCTATCCCACATATAATAAGTGTTAATTGTACTAATATATTATTCACCATGTTTGTTATGCAACCGAACACTCAAAAAGTTTGAGGAAGAAGACTGAAAAGACCACATAAAGAGAAGGTAAGAATTTAGAAAAAAAAATAGTAACAACATACATAACCATTCCTTTTCAATACTAACTTCCTTTTCTTCCCATTGATCTTTTAGAAACCATTATAAAAGCAATAAACAATGATAGAACTAAAATTAAAAAATGCAAAAGAGAAACGTGCATACCGTAAGAAAGTGCTAATTGAGAAAAAAACTTACAAATCTAAACCGAAAAGAGCACGTAATAATATTAGCGAAGACACATATTTAAATGAAACACAGTGCAAATGTATTAAGGTTCTGTTTTAACTTAAGATTATTATAATTCAGATTATTAAGTCAGATTACTATAAACTAGATTATAATAAGTTATAGTAAAATAAACTATGAGTTATTTGTTTATTTGGATCATGGTAGAATATTAATTGAAAAAACCAACTTTGATTTATTAGCCGAAGCTTTTAGCTTACAATAAAGAAATTAACAATCTATTCAATGGCGTAACAGTAAGGTAGTGGCATCCATAAAAGTTGCCTGCGCCCTTGCGTTGAAAGGCCAAAGCCACCTGCATCAGTATCCGACTAATATGGAACTCACCAGAAGACTCTAGTAACCTCTTGTTGTCACGACAATCTAGCTATATGCTGCATTTGGGTAAAGCTACTACTGTCCAGCCCATCAGTAGTAAAACCGACCTCTTTGCACTCCTGTCTTTCAAATCTCCTGTCACCGAGGACCCATCGGGAGCCATGTCTTCTTGGATCTCCAATGAGACCATGGTTGGATCTCCAATGAGCCATGTCTTCACTGTGCTGAACGTCCGTGACAACAAAATCTCAGGTAATGTCCCAGCTTCATTGGGCATGCAACTTGACAGCGCTGACCATGCTTAGCATCGCTCATAACTATGTCAATGGGCGAATTCCTCCTTGGATTGGCAATATGACTAATTTGACAGATTTAAACATTGCTGGTAATGTCTTCCATGGATATGTCCCATCAAATATAGCTGGGTTAACTAACCTTTTAGCTTTGAGCTTGTCAGGAAATAAGCTACAAGGTGCGTGTCCCCCAGAGTTGTTTAATATTTCATCCCTCGAAATTATGTACATCGGCCTAAACATGCTATCAGGCTCTCTGCCGATGGATTTTGGCTCCAAGTTGCCTAACTTAGTTGTCCTGAGCACAATCTAAAACCAATTTGAAGGCCCAATACCAGACTCTTTGTCAAATATTTCCAAACTAGAATATCTTAAACTCCATGGAAATAAATTTCAAGGACGAATACCACTGAACATCGGGAGCTCTGGCACAATCACAAGGTAACAATATTCTTGAAGCTAAGACATCAACGGCCTCATCGGTTGGCTTATTCCCTAATAAGACAAAACGGTTTATTAGGGAATAAAAAATAATTTATAGGTAAAACTTTTATATATTTGTTCATAACGATTTAAAAGCCAACGCTAAAAAAATTACGTTAAAAATATCTTAAAATCAACTTCAAAATCAAGTTTGAAAATTTAAATTTTGGCTTTTGCTTTGGCTTGTTAGCTCAACCGATGGGGCTCCAAATGACTGGGATTTCCTCCCATCCTTGACCAACTGTAGTGAACTGGTGATACTAGATCTTCAACGGAATAGTCTTTCTGGATTTATCCCGAGTACACTTGTCAACCTCTCGCAAGAGCTCATATGGATTGGACTTGGAGGAAACCAAATATTCGGGACCATACCTGCAGGGATAAGGAGGTTTCGCAAATTAACTGTACTAGAGTTAGCAGGTAACTTTTACACAGGTAAGATACCTTTAGAAATTGGTCAGCTCTCTAGTCTCCACCGGCTGTTGTTGTTTGGAAATAATTTGAGTGGGGAGATTCCACCGTCGGTTGGCAACCTTACACAACTAAATGAAATCCTTTTGTTCCGGAACAACCTAGACAACAAAATTCCAGAAACCCTTGGCGATCTAAGTTCACTAAATTCTATGGACCTTTCCTGTAACATCTTGAGTGGGAAGATTCCTGAAGTACTCATGAGGATGTCATCACTAACTAAGACCATGATTGGATCAAAAAATTCCAGGGACTTCTAGAAAAAAGTCTCTCTTCCTCTTCTTCTAAACAGGAAGAATTTTTTTGGAACTTTTTTTTTTAGTCCCTAAAGTTTTGTAGTCCCCGGGGAGGGATTTTTTGGAACTTTTTTTGTGTTGTCCCTAAAATTTTGTAGTCCCTGGGGAGGGATTTTTTGGGACTTTTTTTCCCGTTTCCACGCGTTGCCCCTCTTCTCTCCCCTCTTCACGCGCAGCGCCCGCCTCCCACCACGATTTGTCGCCGCCTCCGCCGCCGCCAACGCGCGTCGCCGCCGAGGGCGTCCCCGTCCGCCGGATTCGTCCCCGCCCGCGATGTCCCCGCCCGCCGCCGTCAGCCCCCGCCGCCCAGGTCGCTCCCCGCTCCGTCGGGGACGCCTTTTCCGATCTATCTGGCGGCACTTCTCGCTGGCAGAGACGATGGCTGGAGCCGATGACGACACTAGCGCAAGCAGCAGCAGCAGTAGCAGCGCGCGTAAGCAGTAGCAGCAGACGATAGCCGGAGCCGGCAGGGGCGGCAGGGGTAGGATCTCCGGGGTAAAATAGTACTTATACCCTATAATAAATCCCTTTTAGTTACTCTTCCCAAACAGGAGGGACTTAAAAAAATCCTAGGGACTATTAGGAAAAAGTCCAGGGACTACTAAAAATCACTCAATCCAAACAGACTCTAAACAGCTCAATCTCCCGAAAAATTTGTTGAGTGGTCCCATTTCCCCACAGATTCAGGAGTTGGTCAATCTTGGTGCAATTGATCTCTCAGGCAATAAGCTATCCGGTGAAATTCCATACACCCTAGGTAGTTGTGTTGAGTTGCAATTCTTATTCTTGCAAGCCAATCTATTGCAAGGGAAAATTCCTTCTGAACTCAGTACACTTAGGCTGTGTTCTTCTCCCCCTCTTCCCAACTCCTCTCTCTCGTTTTTCGCGCGCACGCTTTTCAAACTACTAAACGGTGTGTATTTTGCAAAAAGTTTCTATACAAAAGTTGCTTAAAAAAATCAAATTAATCCATTTTTGAAAAAAATTAGCAAAAACTTAATTAATCACGCGCTAATGGATCACTCCGTTTTCCGCAATTACTGTGCACGCTGGAAACGGATGCCTGCGAACGCAGCCTTAGAGGACTAGAAGGCTTGGATCTATCAAACAACAACTTATCAGGACCCATCCCTGATTTTCATGGGAATTTCCAAGGTCTCAAGCATTTGAACCTTTCCTTGAACAACCTATCCGGTCCTGTGCCAAATAAAGGAATTTTCTGTAATCCCACTGCTGTATCAGTCTCGAGTAATGACATGCTATGTGGAGGCCCTTTATACTTTGGATTTCCAGAATGCCCATCATCTTTTGCTCATAATAGTCATTCAAAGCACCAAGTGTCACTTATATTGATCATTTGTATTGTTGGAGGATTGACCATATTTATATGTCTGGTGACTTTCTATTTCATTAACGACCGACAAACAATCCCAAAAGATATTGATCATGAAGAGCATACCACATTGCTTCTCAGAAAGAAATATCCAAGGATATCATATGCTGAGTTATACGCTGCAACAGATTCCTTGTCCCCAGAAAACTTAATCGTTCGCGGAAGTTTCGGATATGTATATAAAGGGGATTTAACTTCTGGTGTGAATTCAGCTACGGTGGCCGTGAAAGTACTTGATCTTCACCAAAGGGGAGCAACACAGGGCTTTTTCGCTGAGTGCAATGCCCTGAGGAGGATACAACATCGGAAATATAGATGGCTAAATGGGCCACCCGGCACGGCCCAGTCCAAGCACGGTCGTGCCTGGGCCGAGGTCAGTCGGGCTGGCACGGCACGATCTAGACTTCGTGCCGTACCGTGCCAACCCACGGGCTGCGCACACGGCCCAGGCACAGTCCAGTAAGACTCGGGCCGTGCCGGACCGGCCTAAAGGCACGATAGTTCATTGTGCTTCTCCACAGAATAAGTCTACTTTTCCTTCCTAAACTCTATGGTCTGTGTTCATATGGCTGGAAATGAGTCTATTTTGTATTCCTTTTATCTTTGGGCCTTGCTAATTAAGTCTATTTTACGTCCCTCTACTATTTATTTTTGATCGTGCCGTGCCGGGCCGGCCCATCGTGCCGAGGGAGCAGCCCAAGCACAGTCCGATTATCGGGCTGGGCTGGCACGAGCACGACCCCAGTCAGGCCGTGCCGTGCTTGGACCGGGCCAAATTAGCGTGCTTTGGGCTGGGCTGCGGGCCTCGGGCCATATGGCCATCTATAATCGGAAACTTATTAAGGTTGTCACTGTGTGTGACAGCATAGATCACAAATGGTAACGAATTTAAAGCAATTGTGCTAGAATTTATTTCCAACGGAAGCTTGGACACATGGTTGAAAACAGGCAATAAGGTTGGGACGCTAAGCTTGATACAGAGGTTAAACATTATCCTGGATATTGCACAAGCTCTAGAATATCTTCACAATCACATTGAGCCGCCAATTGTTCATTGTGACATCAAACCAAGCAATATCCTTCTCGATGAGGATATGGTTGCACATGTCAGTGACTTTGCGTGAAAGCGTTTCGAATGGAGTTAGAGGCTCAATTGGGTACCTTGCACCAGGTATGTATAATACTTGTGTAAAAAGTGATGGAAAAGTATAAAAAAAAATTCTTTAGATGGGCGCATTCAAATCTTAGCATTTTTCTTTTTTAACTTTCAGTTTTTTTAAAAAGGGGGTGTAGGAACTAAGGTCTGCCTGTTTCATTTGTAAAGGACAATGTACAAAAGTAGTGCCAGGTTTAGTTATACATACCCACCAAGCATAAACTCCCTCCATCTTAAAATATATAGGATTTTGGGTAAATGTGACATATCCTAGTACAATAAATCTGGATAGGTTCGCTGTCCAGATTCATTATACTAGAATGTATCACATACACTTGAAATCTCTCATATTTTAAAATAGAGGGAGTATGTGTTTTACAGTTTAATTTAGGTCGAAGTTATATGTTCAGTCTTATAAAAGTGAATTTATTTTAAGACGAAGGTAGTATGTATAATTGATTGTTAATTATTCGGCAAACTAAGGAATCTGACTACTCTTTCTCGGAGTATGGGATGGGAGCCGAGATATCAACTAGAGGTGATGTATATAGCTACGGAGTGTTGGTTCTCCAAATGCTGACCGGGAAAGAACCAACTGACGCAATATTCGATGGGACTACAAGTCTTCCAAAATACGTCGAGATGGCCTATCCTGACAAGCTATCTCCTATAGTTGACGCAGCTATTATTGCTAACAGTGGCGGCGGCCAAGAGACGATAAACATGTTCATTGCGCCGCTTGCAAATATTGGTCTCGCATGCTAGCCAGCGAATGAACTTGGGTGAGATAGTGAAAGAACTTGGCCCGTTGAACAAGTTGTGTCGAGATTATTTCCTCACTCAGGGGGCAAGTGTTGGCAACACTAATGACATCGGTATCACACTGTAACCATATTAATTAGACAACAATCTTATTGTCAACATTCATTACCACTACACAGGGGTGGTAATGGGCGGCAACCCACGGGTTCTTTCACAATTCAACTTAGTCATTTTTCATTTTTAGTTCAAAGCCTGATTTTGTAGGTTAAAAGTTTAGGCCTATTACGCGGCAGGCTGTGCATGAAGATATTTCCTTCATACATTAGGTCACAAAGTTTCCGTTACACTCCACCAATCCTTGGTATCTAGTTGTAGGTATATACTAGCTCACGCAACGACTGTATATGTATGCCTATACGTATGTAGCTGCTGTACTGGAATATCCCAGGGAGGAACGTAGTACGTATGTACAGAATGTTTTTACGTATAATACTTACCCACAATGTAATTATAATTAATCATGTTATTCATTCTTATTCCGTTTACATGTTATTCATTCTTATTCTGTTTACTGAATTGCTAACAAACCAACATACTCCCTCCGTTTCACGCTATAAGATATTTAACTTTTTTCCTAATCAAAATTTGTTAAGTTTCATCAAGTTTATAGATAAATTTAATAACATCTAAAATATACAATTAGTATAATTAAATCTAACATTGAATATATTTTCATAATATATCTATTTTGTGTTAAAAATACTAGTAAATATTTTTATAAAATTGGTTAAGAAGTTTTGACTATCGTTTACGTAAAAACCCGACAGCCTGGGAGATCTGCTTAGCTCCAGTGTAGATCCAAAATAATGACGAGATGCGACCGTACCAGTCAGTTTGATCCTACAACTGACAAGATAGATAAATTTTGATCACCAAACAGCCGATCGGCTGATTAGCTGATAGAGCGGTACCAACCGATACCGATACTAGCCGATGTCGATAGGGTTTTGAACAATCGGCTATATATTCAATGTAAATAATGATATATATATAATCGGCTGATGATAATGTAGTAAAACAATAATATAATCTAGTAGAAACCAATCGGCTAGTAATGATAGGTTGAATAAGCACTGATCCGAGGGTTAAAACATTCATTAGCTGGAGGTCTGATGCCGTTAAATTCAAACGATTAGATAAATAATGAAACCTTTATTATCATCGACTAAAACCAACTTGTAAGTAATCCTTATAAGCTGATGCGACGTCCAGATAACTTATCGACTAGCACTCCGATAAAACATTAGCATGAGCCTATCGGCTTAACAAGATTTGTATTATCAACAACAATCTAGTAGGTCAAACCTAACCGATGTAGCACGAGATTGTAATGATAATCTAATACTTGGTGAGCCAATAGATCCTTCTAATGTGATGAATATAGCAAATCTATTTAAAACAACATTGTGATTGTAGAGATATGTCGGCTAAGACAGAACATTAGACTTAATCAAGATAATCCCAACTAAATCGATGCGTCTATAAACACAATGCAATTAAAATAGAATCGAAATATCAGGTAGGCAAATATATCAACTGAACTAGAGCGATCCAAGAGATCAAACCAATGTAGCTTTGAACAACACCAATATAGCCGATATATTCACCAGGGTCGACAGAACGTACGACTTACCCCTTCATCGGAGATCGAAAGCCGACGCAGCCCCACGTCAGGTGCCAAGTTCCACCGGTTGATAAGTAAAACCTCGGAAAAAAGAGGGTGGCGATGCGCCAAGAGTAGTTGTATTGATCTAGAGATAAATTACAAAGATCCTAGGTGTCCATATTTATACCCAGGATAGATACTAGTCTATATCGAACACGACACAAACTTTCCTAAAGATAAAAGGAAAAACATAAAGTCCTTATCGGACACTAAACACACCTTCCTAAAGATAAAAGGAAACTAACAAACTCTTCCTAATTAATAGATAAACTTAAACTGTCATGTCGTGGTCTACAAGATTCCTCCTCAAACTTGATCTCTTCTGGATAGGTTTCCATCGGTTGATCGACTTCTTTTCTTAACCGAATCTTCTAAAGAATCTAATCAAACTTTAGCGTTAACAACTGTGAAAAAGTCAAACGATTAATAATATGAAACGGAAAGAGTACTTGCTTTACGAAAGCTAATTGAAAGTGAAAACTCTTTCGACATCACCAGAACTTACAGATCCTAATTAATAGGCTATTAAAAACTATTTCTCTTTATATACCAAGCATGAAGAAATGTTTGTACGTCTAATACGGGAGCATTAATTCGCGTGACTCACAACAGTCAAGAACAGTTCCATTTGATTCTCTTCGGTGGTACTGGTGGTTAGCAGTGATATCGTTGGTCAGCATTTTCATCTGTATGAGCACGTTTCTATATGTACCCTCACGTTTTCAGCTAATCTTTTCTATTTCGCTAAGGTTTGTACGATACCTTATATCGATACCCTACATGTCAATTCAGTTAGTTTTTTTTTCGGGGGACAATTCAGTTAGTTATCCCTTAGTAAACAATTATTTTTTATTCAAATTGATTTTACTGCCCCTAATTCATAGTCCAAAACGAAGTCTCACACTAAAGCGTAATTTTCAGTTATGAGGACAATATTACATTGTGCCAAAATGCACAAACGACTAAAATTTTGAGGGTGATCGTTTGTGCTGCTTTGCAGTTGGCTGCGCCTGTTGCTGTGTGCTGTATAAACAATGCAAGCAGTAAAAATTGTGTTGGGTTTGGTGTTGTTGCTGCGGTTGCACAGCTGCAGCAATCTCTCCCGATCAGCCCCTTTGAAATTTTTTCCTTGATTTTAAAAGGCAAATGTTGGAAAGTTTAAAAAACTCAACCAGTTTGGAACATTATGGAAACAGTCACCGATAAAGGTGAGTATATATATTGGAATTAATGGGCCAAACCTAAATTAATCCTAATGGTTTTGGAGTTAAATAAGTCAGACCCAAATTAATCTTCATAATTTCCAGGACCCACAATTAATATTGTAGTTTAATACCACATTGAAAACCAAAAGGAAAAGACCTCTTGACCGGTTGAGGAGGTGGGTGGAATGTCGCGCGCGCTGGACCGGCTTGGTCGTGGACGAGGCATGACGAGCGTGCTACACGATGGAGGTGTGCTGCTTGTTTTTAGCCGTTTTTGTTTTCATGAGCAAAAGGGAAACCGAGGATCACTAATGGCTTCATTACTCCGTTAATAGACGAGGCCATGAAGTGCTATCAACTGCGGTTAATTGCGCGGTGTGTTGCTTCAGTTATTCCCTAGTCCTGAGTACCTGCACACAAGGGTATTCGAGATAAACAAGCCTCCGAAACTGTGTCCACCTGAGTACCTGTACGGGTAGATAGGCAATCAAATTTTTGGAGAGCGCGTTCTTCGCGGATTGCTCTCTACATCCTCTGCATCTATGTCGGCACTGCTTGCTCTGCATCAATAACTATGCTCCGGATCCTGTCAACCGTCAACGTCAACACCGGAAATGGCACCAATGTCGGCGGGAACAGCGACGACAACGACAGGACTGGGAACAACAACACCAATTCTGCCTCTGGATCCAGAGCGTTCCCCGGGCATGTCCTCTTTACTTATGTGTTAAACATGTTAGTAGATGATGCTATTATTGTTATCAACATGATGTTCATATTTAGCAATATCACCGGATCACCCTATTATATTTTTTTCATGTCAAGTTTATTGTTTTTTGGATTAAACTATATCAAACAATGACTACATTCCCAATAACCCAAAAACTTGATAGGTCTTTTTCGGTAGTTGATTTTATTGCGTCAAAGCACATCCATTAGATGGCTCTAATTCTAAGAAAGATGGAAGGCACATGCACTGCCGTGATTGACAACCATACAATGTTTTTTTGTTGGTGACTGCCAATTTCGAGGTGCACTGATAAGCGTTTTGGCTAACAACATAGTGGATGTGTATATGCACACGTCTTCGAGCAAAGATATGTGAGATGCACTTGAGAAAGTTCAAAGTATCTGATGTTGTCAGTGAGTTGTATATGATGGAGCAGTTATTTGACTACAAGATGGTGGATGATCATTCCGTAGTAGAGCAGACTCATGAGATTTAGGCGCTGACCAAGGAACTTGAGAATAATAGATGCGAGTTATTGGACAAGTTTGTGACATGTGGCATTATTGTTAAATTGCCATTCTCTTGGTCGGACTTTGCCACTTCTCTAGAACACAAAACACAAGCGGTAAGTGTTCAGTTACTGATCTTATTAGCTCTTTAGGTGTTGTGGAGAAAATGAGGACAAAGGATAACCGCAATAAGAAGGTCAAGAGAGGTTCTAACCCTAATTTGGTGTAGATGAAGAACCCTCAAGTTTCTCACAATAAGAGGAAGGTCAAACCTGATGTCAAACCCAAGACTACAACCACTTTTAAGAAAAAATAAGGAAAAGGGTGAAGGCGGTTGATTTGTGTGCGGTGAACTTGTTCATTGTATATGTAATGTTATTATATCCTATCATGTTTTGGAATTTACAGTTTTAGTGTGCACAATAATGGAGTTTGTCTATATTGAGAAAATTTTTTTATCCCACTAAGCATTCCAGAAGCCTATAGACAGCAGGCTATAAGGCCGTATTATGTTAGGAAATTTTTGTCCTTACAAATTGGTGCATCACGTGACTCTTGGTAATTAAAGGTCCAACTTAATTAGAGTTCTCTAGTGGGCAAAAAGCTAGACACCGTGGCAATAACTACAGAAAGGAAATGTAGGAGAGAAATTAATTTTATCTCTTTATTCGAAGTCCAGATAATTTTTAAAAGGCACTTTGAAAGGAAATGTAGAAGAAAACTAAATTATCTAGGGGCACCTTCTAAGAGATGTGAGATGTCGTGGGAGAAGGAATATATGGTGAACGGGAGGCCGCACAGGACATTAGCGCAAGAAAGCAACAAGGTGTCCGACTCTAGTATGTAGGGAGGCTTGCGGCACGTAGATATGTAGGGAGAGTATGGGTAGCCCACATGCATACCCAGTTTTACATGTATCCATTTTAAAATTAGCTAACCTATATTTAATGGCCATGGCCATTTTGTTTAATGGGTGCCACATTTATAGAAGGCGCAAAAGCTGCACAAAGTTGTTTCTTCCGATAACGTACCATCTCTACAAAATTTAATTCCATTCGATAAGATTCTATAGCGTGAATGTGAGTTTAAAAATTTTATATCTAAGTTTTACGCACATGTATGGGTATAGGTAAAGTGAGTAAAATAGGTATTATGCTCCCCATTTTCTTTTCTAATATGGGTAATATACTCTACCAGATTAGTATGGGTTATGAGTTGAAAGAATGGGTACTCGATACCCCACGGTACTCCTACTGGAGAAGCTAGAAGGAGCAAGGGCTATAGATGGTTAAATAGGCCACCCGGCTCGGCACGGCCCGGGTACGGCTATGCCTAGGCCCAAGAGCAGTCGGGCACGCGAGTTGGGTCGTGCCCACCCACGTACTGCACCAACGGCTCAGGCACACGATCAATAAGACTCGGGTCATGCCGGGCCAGTCCGAAGCCACGAAAGTCCACCGTGCTCCTTCTTGGAATAAATCTATTTTGCCTCCCTCGACTCGTTGGGTCGTGTCTTACATTGCTGACAATAAGTCTATTTTGTATCCCTCACTCTTTGAGCCATGCATTATATGATTGAATAAGTCTACTTTTCGTTCCTAATCTATTTTTCCTTAGTTCCTGCCGTGCGGGCTGGCCCACCATGCCAAGGCACAACCCAACTATCGGACATGACCAGCACGGACCCGACACCAGTCGTGTCATGCCCAGCATGAACCCGACACCACTCATGTTATACCGTGCTTGAGCTAGGTCAAAAGATCGTGCCATGGGCCGAGTCGTCCGGCCTCCAACCTTATGGCCATCTAGGTTGTTCTGATGCATGTGTCAGCCGGTGGAAACATGCCACGTGGCAAGTGTTCTTCAAAGTGGTTGATATTATCATCTGGACCCATAAAAACCAAGTTTTTGGCAAGCAATGTCTTTCATTCTCTAGATGATGGCACTGTGCTCTATAGTAAAGTAGTTTTCAAAGTTCTCTAGAAATTTGTGACATTTGATCAGAATTATAGCGTAGTTCAGTTTCAGCATGGGCATCAGATTGTGATAATATTTTTTATTCTCAGATGTTTGACGAGTTTGTCAGCGCAGCAACGACTTTTTTACGCTATCAGGTATCCAGGTGTTGATTGCATTGCAGAGATGTCAAAGAAACATGGATGCACAGCAACGATTTTCCTTATGGTATCAGTATATTATAGGAGTAGTTTGCAACGTGGATAGAGGATAGGGTACTAGCAGCCATTGGTGACCACTGACTAAGTCATTCATGAGAGGAATTCCGTTGCAAAAGTAAACTAGAAGTAAACTGATCATTCAAGAATCAAGACTGTATGGCCTCCACTCCACCACAACAAAATCTTGACATCCATTCTTTGCCCATCCCATGATCCCATCCATGGAGATGACACGTTTGCACCAGCTGCTTGCTCTTCCCTCCACCGTCATCTTCCTCTTGCTCGCCCCGGCTTCCCGCTCCATCGACGCCGGTGATGACCTCCATGCTCTCCTATCATTCAGATCCCACATAGCAAAGGATCCTCTGGGTGCACTATCTTCCTGGAGTGTTGTCAGCAATGGCACCTCTGATGGTAACAATGGCTTTTGCTCATGGAGAGGCGTGACATGCTCCAATGGCAAGCACCATCGCCGTGTCGTCTCTTTGCGCATACGAGGCCTTGGCCTCGTTGGCACCATCTCACCTCTGGTTGCCAACCTCACCGTCCTCCGAGAGCTCGATCTGTCGGACAACAAGCTTGGAGGTGAGATCCCTCCTAGCCTTGGAAGATGCTTGGCACTGCAGAAGCTCAACCTGAGTGTCAATCTCTTCTCTGGTGTGATCCCTCCATCCATCGGTCAGCTGTCAAAGCTTCAAGTTCTGAATATCCGACACAATAATATCTCGGGTTCTGTACCATCTTCATTTGCAAATCTCACGGCGCTCACCATGTTCAGTATTGCTGATAACTATGTTCATGGACAAATCCCATCATGGCTGGGCAATTTGACCGCGCTGAAAAGTTTTAACATTGCGGGTAATATGATCAGAGGGAGTCTTCCTGAGGCTATATCTAAGCTTACTAACCTTGAAGCTTTGACTATATCGGAAAACGGATTAGAAGGTGATATTCCTGCATCATTGTTTAATTTATCCTCCCTTAAGGTGTTTAATCTTGGGTCGAACAAGATATCAGGTTATCTGCCTACAGATATTGGCTTTACACTTCCCAATCTAAGGTATTTTACTGCCTTCTACAATAGACTTGAAGGACAAATTCCAGCCTCCTTTTCAAATATCTCTGTTCTTGAAAAATTCATCCTCCATGGAAATAGATTTCGAGGCAGAATTCCACCAAATAGTGGTATCAATGGCCAATTAACCATATTTGAAGTGGGTAACAATGAGCTTCAAGCTACAGAGCCAAGGGATTGGGAATTTTTAACATCCTTGGCTAACTGCAGCAATCTAATCTACATCAATCTTCAACTCAATAACCTGTCAGGCATTTTGCCAAATACAATTGCTAATCTCTCACAAGAGCTCCAGAGCATTAGATTGGGAGGAAATCAAATTTCTGGGCTTTTACCTCAAGGAATAGGGAGGTATGCTAAACTCACAAGCCTTGAGTTTGCAGATAACCTATTCACTGGCACCATACCTTCAGGTATTGGAAAGCTCACTAATCTCCATGAGTTGCTTCTGTTTACAAATGGATTCCAGGGGGAAATTCCATCATCAATAGGCAACATCACACAACTAAATCAGCTTCTTCTGTCTGGTAACTATCTTGAAGGTAAAATTCCTGCAACTATTGGCAACCTAAGCAAGTTAACTTCTTTGGACCTTTCAAGTAATCTTTTGAGTGGACGAATCCCAGAAGAGATTATCAGAATTTCTTCCCTGACTGAATCGCTTAATCTCTCGAACAATGCATTAAGTGGCCCCATTTCTCCGTATATTGGGCACTTGGTTAATGTTGGCATAATTGATCTCTCATCAAATAAATTGTCTGGTCAGATCCCAAGCACCCTTGGTAATTGCCTTGCATTGCAATTTTTATACTTGCAAGCAAATATCCTCCATGGACTAATCCCAAAAGAGCTCAATAAACTTAGGGGCTTAGAAGTGTTGGATCTCTCTAACAACAAATTTTCAGGACCCATCCCTGAATTCCTTGAGAGCTTCCAGCTTCTGAAGAATCTGAACCTTTCATTCAACAACCTATCTGGTCTGGTGCCAGATAAGGCGATATTCTCTAATGCAAGTGCAGTATCACTTGTAAGTAATGATTTACTATGTGGAGGCCCTCTGTTCTTTCATTTCCCACCATGCCCATTTCAATCCTCCGATAAGCCGGCGCAACGCTCGGTGTTGCGTATCTTGATCTTTCTGATTGTGGGAGCATTCGTCTTTGTTCTTGTTTGCATTGCTACATGCTACTGCATCAAGAGGCTAAGGGCAAAGTCATCCAAAGTTAATCAAGATCAGGGTAGCAAATTTCTCGATGAGATGTATCAGAGGATATCATATAACGAGTTAAATGTGGCGACGGATTCATTCTCTGTGGAAAATTTAATCGGCCGTGGAAGCTTCGGTAGCGTATATAGAGGAACCTTTACTTGTGGTTCAATTGTAATAACTGTAGCAGTGAAGGTTCTTAATCTCCATCAGACAAGAGCAGCCAGGAGCTTCTTGTCCGAGTGCAATGCCCTAAAAAGGATTCGACATCGCAAACTAGTCAGGATTATCACTGTTTGTGATAGCTTGGACCACAATGGTGATGAATTTAAGGCACTTGTATTAGAGTTTATCTCCAATGGAAACCTTGACACATGGCTACATCCAAGCACAGAAAATACTTCCTACAGACCTGGGAAGCTAAGCCTGATGCAAAGATTAAACATTGCTCTTGATGTTGCAGAGGCACTGGAGTATCTTCATCATCACATTAGTCCTTCTATTGTTCACTGCGACATTAAACCAAGTAATGTTCTTCTTGATAAGGATATGACTGCACATATTGGTGACTTCAGTTTAGCAAGAATAATGAGTGCAGAAACAGAAGGCCAATGCTTGCGTGAAAGCAGCTCAATTGGAATTAAAGGCACAATTGGGTACTTGGCACCAGGTATGTAATTACACTCTGTAAATCAAAGTTACTGTCTTAATTTCCATTAATTCCTTCTCTGTTCTGTCTGCCCTAGTTGTTTTCCTCCGTAGTTGTGAACTGGGAAACTCATATTATAGTCAGTTATCTTTCTTTTCGTTAAGTCAGAAAGTGCATCGAAATATTAATTTGTAGCATTCAGTCCATTACAAAGCTAACTTAATCGTCTCTCTCTCTCTTTTTTGTCTGAAGAGTATGGCATGGGTGCAGAAATTTCGAGAGAAGGTGACATATACAGCTATGGTGTTCTACTGCTGGAAATGGTTACTGGTAGAAGGCCAACTGACACAATGTTTCATGATGCTATGAGTCTTCCAAAGTATGTTGAGATGGCCTATCCTGATAATTTGTTGGAAACTATGGACAACATAATACCACAGGATGGAAACTCCCAAGAGATTGTAGATTGGTTTATTGCTCCTATTTCAAGAATTGGTTTAGCTTGTTGCAGGGACTCTGCAAGTCAGAGAATGAAAATGGATGAGGTAGTGAAAGAGTTGAGTGGCATTAAGGATGTATGCGAATCTAAATTCGAGGAATTTTATCTTTCTTTAGTGTAAGTGGCGGTAATACAAGACTTGGTTATTTGTATGAGTGAATGTTCGACGATATTTTGTATCAATCGTATGAAACGTTTGAACATTAACTATTTAATGTTTACAGTCAGAAATGTGCCGTATGATTAGCACGGCAGCACTGTACATTACATAGCAAAGCAAGAAAGGAAAAGACGCATTGAGCTTGCATGCATGCATCCAACGGCAAAGGATTCATGGGGTGTAGAAGAGATTATACCTTTCTTCGGATTGAAGGACAGATTATATCTCATTGAAATATAAGAATTTCTTTACAATATCTCATCCAACAAGAAATACATGAGCATTTTTGCCGGTGTCACATTCCGTTAGCAAGCTGTCACATAGGAGTAGATAATTATTCTGAACATAGCCTTTTAGTATTGGAAGTCAAGCGAAAGGAAGTAGAGCATATCTGGCCCCCGCGTCGCTCTCGCACGAGCGGCTCGGGGGTGAAACCCTAGCCGCCCGTGCCGCCACACCATCATCCCCTCCTCCACCTCACCATCACCGGAGCTCGCCGGCGGCAAAGCCAGCGGCGAGCCGGGAAGGTGGCGGCGAGGCCCAAACGGCTCGGCGGAACTGGCCCCTGCGCGAGTATCAGTAATCGAAGTCTGAATATCTGAAGATCTCTGAACATTGGGCAAACTCTAACGAGAACAGGGGAAGTTGTGGAAATGGAGGGTTCAGATAAAGCGATACCGTTTCACTAATGGAAATCCAACAGTTCGGAGAGAGTCTAGTAATCACTTTTTATGTAAAACCGTTGTCTTAATTCAGAGTTAGCTTTAAGTGGTGTTTTGTCTGTACTCGCGATGGCGCATCCATATAAGCCGGCTAAATCGTGCAGTTGAATCTATTGTGAAGAAATATAAACCGTAGCTAAATTTCTGTCTTGCGGCGACCTTGTTCTTCGATTTTCTTCCAATATTCCTCGTTAATTGCTTTTCAATTCTTCCGTAGGTTTCCAGTAGTTAGCTACCAGCCCCAGTTCTCTGAAATTCTGCAGGATTCCGGGAAATTTGGCCCATGGATCTTGACAGTGAGGAGGACGGAGCAAGGCCGATGAAGGCGCGGCTAGATGCGGAGACGGCGGGTCGGCTTGGGGCGGCGGATCCGGTGCCTCTATGGCCGGATCTACCCCGTACCCGCGGATCTGGCCGACGCGGTGGGCGACGCGTCATGCGAGACGCGGGGGAGGCGGAGCGGGCGGCGAGCGGCACGAGGGAGGACGCGGGCCCCGGCCGGTGAGGCAGCCTGATGCAGCGGCAGTGCAGGTGTTGGGGCCACCGCGGTGCTTCTCGCTGCAAGCAAGCCCGAGATGGCATCGGCTCCTGCTTCGCCTCATGCCCCGGGCCGGCGTCGTCATCATCGTCGTAGGCCGCGACGCACGTGGGATGGGCGTGAAGGAGGAGGGCGAGGCCACGGGCCGGGGCGAGGCAGTGGCCGGTGATGTGCAAGGTGGCGGCCGGCGACGCAAGAGGCTATGGCTGGAGTGACGCGCGGCCATGGCCGGTGGCATGAGGTTGTGGCCGGCGGTGCTGCACGAGGAGGAAGTAGGCATGGTCGTGCTTGGTCACCCGGGTGCCAGCGGTGGTGACCAAGTCACCAGCGGTGGTGGCCTGCTGCCAGTGATGACCTCAATGGCTTATGGCAGGCAACAAGCAGGGAAGAGGGATGGCGTGGTGGTTCGGTGACACTCGTTGTGCAGGATGGTTGTGTGGGCTTTGATTGGGAATCGCTAGGGAAAGCCTTGCCAGGCTATGGGTCGGCACAACATCATTAGCCGCCGTTCCCGTCCTTGGAGGCGTCATTCTGGCGTTAACCCCTCCTAGCATCAAGAACCCTCTGCGTGCAATGGTAGTCATTGGTGGACTACTACAATATCTCCGAAGCTCTACAGACCAAGGATGTTTGACGAGGCCTTCACTGCCTTGGTTTCGTTACTTGCTCTTCGGCGGGTGTTCATCATTCTTATTTGGTTACTGCTGAGTAGAGTCAGAGCTACTTCGCTGTAGGGGTGCGTCGAAGCTTGGATTGTTGATGCTAGTTGTGTGTAGGAGTGGTTCCTTGGTAGCTTGGGCTAATGTCCTTCATGGGTGTCATTTCTGTTTGTTCTTTTTGGCGTTGGGTAGCATCGCAATGAAGTCGAAACTGTTGTGTCGTTTGGGTGGGAAGCTCGGCAACGATAACATGTGTGGGCTGTTGTGTCGCCTCCATGGTAAGCTTGGCCGATACCTTGTGTCGGGTACCATCGTGGTAGCTTAGGTTAGGTTAGCTGTTGGTGTGGTGTTGTAGTTGTGGTTTTTACTCAGTTTTCCCTAATTAACTGAGCATTATAAGGTTTGGTCCCGTTTACTTCGTAAAATGAGATATTTTCTTAGTATAAAACATCGGCAGCGGTACGTTCGAAAAAATAAAAAAAATAGTATTGGAAATCAAGCTCCAGGGTGAGGATATAAATACTTCAGTACAATCTCGCGAAATCATAGTTAGCTAGATGAAGAATGTCACGCCATTTCTTACTTTGAAGTAATACGAAATTTCCTGATGCGTATGCAAGTGAAGCAAATGAAATGGCAGCTGCGTTCGGCCGATTCCTAGCACTGATCTGTACTTCGTGCCGAACTGAGCCGTACCAGAGCCCATCGTGCTTCGTGACAAAACGGGCCGTGCCAAGGCCCATCGAGCAAGCTTATCAGAGACTCAGGGTGAGGGGTGGGCCGTTGGCCCGTTGCAGCGTACTCGCTTCCCTCTGGGCGTCGCCCGCCCGCCGCTTCTTGTTCCCCATCGCCACGGGCTGTTAAGCGACGAGAAGCTCTCCCATTGCGGCGCCAAGGAATCCTCTGAATACTTTTTATTTCTATATGTTATATTAAAATATTTAAAATATGTATTTTTAAAAAACTTTTACAAATCTATCCTCCTCGTGCTGTTTGGGAAAGCGTTTTTCTCTAAGAACGTTTTTTTTATGAAATAGCAAATGATTCGTTGGGGTGTGCCGACAGACGACCATCTAAGGTTGGTTATTTTGCAGGTGTTTCCCTAGCTTGCGGCAGGGTGGCAAGGAGGGCACTTGCCAAATGGAATCTCACCTGAACGAGCAGCATCCTTTAGCCCTCTAGGAACCCCATGGAAAATGTCTAGCCTCCCGCCAGCAGCCATTTGCCATGTAATAAAAAAGTTTCTTCTAGATCACCATGTCAAAAGACATGAGGGGTATGGATTTATGAAACTACAAAAAGTATTTTGAGAAAAATAAAAAAAATCGTAATATCCTCCATAATCCGCTCACTCCATGACTTCACGAGCTTTCGATGTCGAGTCTATTTTTATGCCTCACATCCTCGTGGTTCCCGTCGCAAGCCTTAGGGCCACCGGATCCTCATATAGATGTGCGCCACACGAGATTGCCATCTTAGCATGGTCGGGATTAGAAGAGACAAAGCAATATGGCAGTAAGGGTAACGTCTAACACATGGGCCAATTCTGTCACATCTTTGGGCCAACCTGCCTCATAAGGCTATCACGTATATGGGCCGCATTACTCGGTAGGGTATGAAGCCATTTGCAGGAAGAAAAGGTACACCTGAGGTCCCTCATCTTGTTGCCGAATTACAAAATCATCCTTAAACCAAAAGGTCAGATATATGGCATCCCTAACTTACGAAACCAGTGCAAACGAGATCCCTCAGTGGTATTTTCTCTTGTTTTGGCTGATGTGGCACCTACGTGGTGTGGTTTCGCTGACGTGGTAAGTTGACTAGGGTCATCCCAGTTGAGGCAGCGTGGTCCCTCCGTGTAAGTCACACCAACAAAATATACAAGAAAAACCCTTCTCTCCTACCTCTCTCGCTAGCGCACGCCAGTGATGGCACACCTCTCTCTCCATCCCGAGCTTCAGCAACAGGGTGAAGGGAGGTGGAGGCCGATGATAGCACGATAAGCGAGGTTGAGGCGGGGCGCGGGGGTGCGGGGAGGCAGGAGGCTAGAGAGGCGGGGGCGCGATGGTGCAGGGAGGCGGGAGGCAAGAAAGGCGGGAGGACAGCATGATCGGCAAGGTCGAAGCGAGGCACGGCACGGCCAGCGAGGCCAAGGCGGGGTGCAGGAAAGTGAAAGGCAAGAAAGTTGGGAAGATGGCTTGGCCGACGAGGTCAAGGCGGGAGGATGGCGTGGCCGGCGAGTCAAGGCAGCATGCGGAGAGGTGGGAGGATGCTGTGGTCGAAAAGGTCAATGTGGATGTTGGTATTTTTACGTTGAGGATAAATCCGCAAGCGCACAGATACCTATGTAACACTTCACCCATGAGTATTACGAAGGGTATCATATTTATATTTCACAGGGAAAGCGGTGGTGTAAATATATAGTTTAATTATACATCAATCTAGAATTAACTCATCATAGTCTAAACAGGGGTTAGGATAAATATGATTAAAGTGGGAGGAAGACGGCGCTGCCGGCGAGGTCGAGGAGAGGTGCGGTGATGTAACACCCTGAAAATTACGGTTTTAAATTACAAAAGAGAATTTTGGAATAATCAAAAATCTTTTTCGAAATCCTTTCATGCTAGAATTTATTGGATTTTATTTCCTGTTTTCCTGCTGTGCTTGGGCCAAAAGGACGAATGTTTGAGAATATAATTATATTTTGGTTTCAAAATATTATTTGTTGAAAGAACCATGATTATGAAATATGTTAATTAAGAAAATATTTGCACTTACCAAACATCTTCCTAGCAATCCGTTTCTATGAATTAAAACCCCTTTTATGTATTTGTTTTATAAATAAAGCTATATATATTAAAGTTTTGGGAAAGTCCTTTAAGGGTTAATTCCTTACAAATACTATTTTACAAATAAGATCTTATATTGAGTATTTTCTGAAAATCCCTTCTAAACAATAAGTCCTTTGGATGTTGTCGGATGGAGAAAATCCGCAACGGGGGACTGTGCGGCCCCCCTTTTTGAGTTCGGCCCAGGGGCGCGCGAAAGAGGCCTCCTCAGGCCCGGCTTCGGTGAGGCCGGCGAGGGAAGAGATCGCCTGTCAGAGGACGGTACTCGTGCACAGGCGTTTATACAGGTTCTGGCCGCCGGCGAGGCGTAATACCCTACTCCCGTGTGGTGGATTATGTATGTGGGTTCTATCTCCCCGGAGTTGGGCGAGGGACGCCGGTGCTCAGGGAGAAGAAGTGGAAAAAAGCATTCAACCCCCAATCCCTAGGCCTGGGCCTCCTTTTATATCTCAAGGGGACACCACAGGGGCCAAACAAGCGGTTTTCTAGAGAGAAAGGAGCAAAAATATATTACAGATGTACGCTATGTCGTAGCTTGGAGTGGAAGCCTTCCGCTCCTGTGGATCTGGCGTGGCGTTGGTCAGACCGCCCATCATGGCGGTCGGCCCAGCACGTCATTCTTCATTAAGCCGAATGGAATCCGGCTGTTCACCGTAATCCGTGCGGTGTACCAGGTGATTAGACCTGAGGCACCAACCTTGACGTGGCGCAAGGGCCGGATCGGCCCCCACGATCTTGACGCAGCTTCATTGGGAAGCGTATCATACCTACCGCGCGTGCGGCAGCACGCGCGGCACTGTAGGCCGTCCCATCAGTCATTCGCACCGGTCTTGTGCCGGTCGGCTATCGGCTACCGGTGTCAGATGAGCGCGAGTCACATCGCAATCGATGCTGTGCAGGCGCGGTGCAGGCGCTCTACGCCTGCATCGTCATTTAATGCGGGTAGGTGAGCGCTGGGAGCGCTCACTCGCCTAGCGATACGTGGCGATGGCCCACGGGGGTCAGGGGAGTCCGACCCCTGCGGGATCTCCCCCGAAGGGGTAGCACGCCACAGGAGGGCGGCCGCCACGTCTTCCTTGGGCCCTCTCGCCCCTCGGGAGATGGCCACGTGGACAGACGGGGCCGCCTCAAGCCCATAGTCGGCATACCCCTGGGCCCAGGACACCGACAGAGGTTATTGCACAAATAACCTCTATTAGTAAAGTATTTATCAAAATTCCTATTTGCAAAATAAATCCCTAAGAGGTTATTCTAAAAAGGCCTTCTCAGACGAAGTCTAGTATTCCTCCTTGAAGGGCTTAGCCTGGCCCGCCTGATGAAACATGTTGTTCTTTAAGTTTGTTTAGTTTGTGCCAAAGATCTCGATTAGATCAATCCTTGTGAACTCCAAATCTTGGTCTATCCTTTTCTCTGTAAGTTAAACCTCTTGGGATTCAAATTTAGTAGTTCGATTCTCCTTCTAAAATTGAACCCCTCCCTCTATTTTGGTATCTGGAAATACTCAAACCCAGTGGGTTGTTTAGGATCGCCAGTCAGAGTGACACCCCTCCTATGTCTCCTCAACCCTCCATCTGTTCGTGATTGTGATCCTATGATCAAAGTCTCGAAACCCCTTTTTTGGTCATTGCAATATTGCGTCCTTTCCTTGAATCCTTGAAATACCAAATTTGAATTTAAACCCGCTCCGTTCATGCGAATCGGCCTTCCTCAGATCCTTTCTTCCCTATTTCCGTTTTACTCATAATTTTGGAATTCGGCCCTTTCCTCAAAACCCTAAAATTGTTCAGCGAATTCGAATGTCATGAGTCTATCCGAACATCCTCAAGATCGTCCCTACCTTTGAAATCCTATCTCGTCCCATGGATTGGTATACACCGATTCTAAACCCCTCTTCGATACCGTCATCCCTCCATTCGAGCGATTGCAAAGAAATCCTGAAACTAATTCCCGAGCGACTAAGTGGCCGAGTCAAATCCAAATTCCTTAATCACACAGTCCAATTATAATTTCAAACTCAATTCCAAGATCCCAATTAAACAGTCCGATTACAGAGCCAAATAAATGACCTTCTCTACAAATATCAGGAAAATTAGCAAAAAAAGATCTATTACATCTAGGCCATCTCTCCCTCTGCAGGCCCATGGTCCCTCCCACTCTAGGCCGGCCCATCTTCCCTCCTCCTTCCTTCCTGGGCTGCAGTGGCCGCGCTGGCCCAACTGCGCCCCGCCTGGCCCAAGGCCTGCCAGGCCTCAGCCGGCATGACACCCGCCACCTGCTCGGCCAAATGCCGAGCCGGGTAGGACCGGTGTACCGAGTCGCCGCACCACCTCATGTCCATCCTTGTTGCCACCACATCCTCGCACCCCCTTGTTGGGAGCAAGGTTGCCCGTTTCTCCTCCCACGCGCCATGTTAGAGATAGTGTTATTCACATGTGATAATAGAGATAAGTTAGAGATTGAATCTCATTCTTCTTGTATCACGCGTTGTATATCTTATCTCTTGTAATCTTTTGTAAGCGATGTTTGGGGGCTATTCCCAACACATATAAATACATATGCACGCCCTCGTACAGAGGTGAGAACGCTTCCATATAACTTATATGGTATAGATCAATCTACGGCGATGGCAAGCTCCTCCAATGCCGTCGCCAACCCTCTCTCCGGTCAAGCTATCCCTGAGAAGCTGACAAGGAACAATTTCCTTCTATGGAAGATGCAAATTCTCCCCATCATCAGTGGCGCACGCATGGAATGTTACTTAACAGGCACGACTAAAGTCCCAGTGATTGAGATTGATGTTAAGGAAGGCGAAAAAAACATCCTAGGCGGTGAATCCGGTATACGAGGCTTGGATCACGGCGAACCAACAGGTCCTTGGCACAAGCATGGAAAGCAATTGCGGAGATGCTTTCTTCACAATCAAGGGCGCGCACTCTCGACACGCACCTTGTGCTGGCCACGACCCACAAAGGGCGACCTCAGCGTGACCGACTACGTCAACAAGATGAAGATCCTCGCCGATGAGATGTCCTCCGCCGGCAAGCCGCTTGATGATGAGGATATGATGTCCTATATTCTTGCAGGCCTTGATGATGATTATGAACCTGTGGTCTTCTCCCTTGTTGGAAGAACGGGATGGTTTCGTTTTCTGAATTATATTCGCAACTTCTGAATTTTTAATCCAGGGCAAAGCTTCGTCAAGCTGCGGCACACCAGGGCTTCTCCTCTGCCAACAGCGCCAAGCGTGGTGGAGGTCGAGGCGGCAACTACAACAATTTCAACTCCAACCGCGGAGGGCGTGTCTATGCAGGTGGTGGTCGTGGAGATCGTGGCACCCGTGGCCGAGGAAACAGCAATAGCGGCCGCAGCAGCAAACCACGTCCTGTTTGCCAGCTTTGCAGCAAGATAGGGCACATCGTCATGGATTGTTGGTATAGGTCCGATGAGAATTTTGTACTTGACACAAAGATGGCCTCTGCAGCTTTGTATAGAGTAGATACAAATTGGTATGTGGACACTAGAGTCACAAACCACATTACGGAGAACTTGAGAAGCTAACAACCCGTGAGAGGTACAATGGGAAGGATCAAATATACACAGCGTGTGGTGTAGGTATGGACATTAAGCACATTCGTCATTCTATGATTCATACCCCTTCACGCAATTTATATCTTAAGAATATCTTGCATGCTAGGCAACCAAAAATCTCATATCTGCTCACTGTCTAGCCCTTGATAATCATGTCTTTGTTGAAGTTCACTCTCGTTTCTTTGCCATTAAGGATCAGGTAACGAGGAATCTTCTTCTTAAATGGTCCTATTGATGGTCCTTAAATCATAATATTTGACCGTCAATGCCTACATATAATGAAATAAAATATGGTATCCAACTTAGTGGTAAGTATTATTACTAATCATTTTCACTTGTGTTGGTCAAATATGTGTATGCAGGTATTTTATGTAGAAAACACACCTATCATACAATAAAATACACCTCTGCCCAATCAGGACGCGATTACATGGATTATAGGGCTCACATGTCAACCAAAACCACCTAGAATTGAGCCAAACCAAGGTACAAGATGTTAGGGGCCCATCAAGCAGCCTCCTAGCCGAAGGAGAGGCCGGAAGGTGGGCTTGTGGGGTCGGTAGAACCACCAGTTCGGCCGAACTGCCATCGCCTCCACTCGCCATTTGCTTCCACGTGTAGACTCCTGATGACTCCCCAATGGCGGTTATGCATGTTTCACAGGCTTAATTGACCTCCAAACCATCATTACAACACTATAAAAAGAGGAGAAGCTCTCATTCACAACACACAACTCTTTGGAGTACTCTCTTCTTCCTATCTAGGCTTAGTTATTTCTTCTTAGTAGAAAATAGGTAGAGAGTGAGGGGAAGCTCTAGAGGAGTGCCCGGAAGTTTGGCGCTCTCTACGACTTCTACCTAGGTGGATGTAGCTTTCTAGGAAGAATTTTGGAGGAGTACCGGAGCTGTCGGTACACTCTGCTCTAGGTTCAGAGAAACTTCTTCTATAAAGTAAGCATTCGGGATCCTTTCTTATATTATTTAATTACTTAGTCCAAGTGAGATAGATTTCCATCTTTGCGGGTTCATTGTTTAGTATTCGTACTAAGTGCTCTAATATTAGGACTATGGATAAAGAAGGAAGTTCCTGTGCAAGTATTAGAGTAGTAATTAATAACTTAGGCGTGGTTTCTAAGTTAGATATTACCTTTTTTTTTGTGTATCCCACGGATTTGTCAAAGGTAGGCGGCAGATAGTGATAGCCCTGAATCCCATCCTAGTAATCCTCCACGTTCATGTACATCATAGAGCTTTAGTCGGAATCACGCTGGCAGACTAACAGGGGTCGGTGCCCGAAGCAACAGATAGGAATTTACCTTTAACTTAGTGTTGACGATGAAATTTGGCAAGGTGATTGATGCATATGAATCGGAAACGAGATCCAATTCGAAGCGGATTCGAAGATATAAGGAATTCTTGAAACAGAGTGCGCATCGGCTGGAAGACCGTATCGGCTGGAACCGAGTCCGATTTGGATAGCCGATATGACCGATATTGCATGTGAAGTCAGTATCGGATTCAAGAAAGAGTTCGGGATGACTTTGCCAGACAAGGATAGAGTCCAGAATTGGCAAATGTATCTCTTAATTAGGATTATATGTAATTTACTTATAGATATTATTGGTAAGAGTCCGTCTAAGGGACTTGTTTGCTAGTTAGATTTGTATTAGGACAATATGAGTCGTGTCCATGTTGCACAATGTTTGTATTTTCGGGTATAAATATAGACCCGAGGTCATATGAATAAAATAACACATGTTCAATCAATGTTGGCGCATCACCAAACCTTTTGTTTTCTACTTTCGATAAGTTCATGCTTTCGAGTCGAGCTGCATCAATTTGATCTTCGGCAAAGAGGTAGGTCTTGTTATGACGGTTTGCATTATCGGAATTAGTGCTTACATCTTTATGACACTCTAATTCTATCTTGTAAATCTCCAAGTTATCATATATGTTATGTAATTTAGATTGACAATGCAATCTATCCATATCGGCCGATCTCTATCTAGGGTTTTGCAGGTAACGGCTAGATTATCTTGTTGGTTTGAATTATATAATGTATCCACCATCCCGAAAAGGCAACCATCGGCTTGATTGTCTAGATATCATGCTTCTTTTCATACTTAATGCTGCATCAGTTAAGTTTGATCTATTAAATCGTGTTAAAAATTTTTGAGTTCTAGCCTGCTTCATGGTTGTTAATAAGGATAGTATCGGGGTTTCAGCCGATCTTGTGTGGTATAGTTGTTTTACATAGTTTCTTACTTTGTTTAATATGCTATATCCGCCCCTTATATCAGGATCTAATCTAATACAAATATATTGGACTTACTATCAATCTGATTGATAATAGTTGAATATATTTGTTGTAAGAGAATATCCTAGTATAAGGTTGTATCGGAGCTATAGCCGATACATGGTTAAATCTGGACTTCGGCTACTACATAAGTATATATAATCGTTATTTCATGTTACTTTAGACTTGGGCAATTTATACTGGCTCGGTTCAGTACGATCTATCCCAATTGCTTATTTCTAAAATAATAATGATTTATAGATTACGTAATACTAATATTTTCAGCTGATGTACCAGTTTTAGGATTAGTTTCATCATTGAACATACCTTACAGCCGATCCATGCTATATTGCATCGGTTAGGTTATATCACGATATGATATCGACTAACTGGCCGGTTGACTATCGTCTATTGATAAACTTGCATATTTCTTCTTGTTGATTACATGATAAAATCAACTGGCACGCCCTTCGAACCTAAAAGCAAGTTTTGGACCTGCACTAGAGTAAAGCAAATCTCTCAGACCAGTGTGTGTTTTTTGCATCAACACTTAGCTAGATAATTAAAACACATAGAACGCCCTCTCTAGCCTAGATAGCCTGCCAATAGTTATTGTCTTTGAATCGTCTTAGCCTTAGGTAGATTACACACATTCCCTATGTTCGATATCCTTTTGGGGTCACCCAAAGGTGAAGTGCTACATCGGTATTCCGTGCGCTTGCGGATTTTATTTGTGAACGTTAAGAACTACCAACAAGTAGCCCACATGCGTTGAGTTGCTGACCAGCGGGCCCCTATCGCCGGACTACCACGAGGTCAAACTATGGACCTCAGTGCACTCGGTTCACGTGAGCCATCCCATCGACCGACAGGACCCATGTGCCAAACCGTGGAGCGTGGGCCGGGTCCACCACCTCACCGTGTCGTGCACTCCGTAGACCCGGTCTACCATGCACCAGCCACTTGGCGCCACTGATAGTGGACCCCTCGATGAATATTCCTTCGGAATATTTTTTTCCAATAAAAATCATTTTCCTCGGTTTATAAATTCATTTAAACTTCGGAAATTCATATCTTGCAAACTGTAGCTCCGATGGACTCCGTTCAACCTCCAAATTTTTTCTAAAGTAGAGGTCTATCAAATGGCACTACTAGTTTTTGATGGATAGTACATTCTTTGTAGGGTTTTGGGTGTTTCTCTATTTTTGACCGTGTAGCGGATATTCTAGAAATTCAACGAATGCGGATTTCTCGAAGATTTAGGAAGCTAAATCAAGGCAAGTCATTACACTCCCCTCTTTGAGCATATTGATCCTATTTTATAAACTTGTTGATTGCAAATAAAATTGCATGCTAATTATAAAATTCGTAACTAAACTTGTTTGTGAGCTATCCTTGGAATTGTTATCTATATCCTTGCTACTCGAGTCTATTATTTATGCGTGGACAATTATTGACACTGCTTAGCATTGCTTGTATAGACGAATATACACTCCATGCTTATTATATGGATGGGGTTGGGGCTTTCACTCGGTGGGAGTGATTGTCGGAAGACGGGTGGAGACATGAGCGCCACCCACAACTAAAAACATTTTGCAAAAACTTAAAATTTAATGAGGACAAAATATTTTTGACTGGGACGGCACGGATAGAATATGGGTGGCTCTATGAAACGGCTAGCCACCGACCCTGGTCAATTAAGGACCGAGTCAAGAAGCTATGCAGGAAACAAACCGAGTACAACTGCACTTCTCAAATTGGTATACACCTAGCGGACTAAGAAACCCGAGTGGGGCGGTACCCCAGTCATGGCGGTTCTGCAGTTGTTATAATTTTGATGGAAATTGTGATGGATCGATTGGTTCAATCGTTTGAACGCCGCGGCAAAAACCTAAAACGCACCTAAGTATATTATTATATTATATAACCCACTAGTATCTCGGGAGCGCCAGGACTCCCCTCACTACCGGCTCGATGTAGGGTTGGTGTGCTGGGTGCATCACGGAGTGCGGGATTAAAAGTGTACATCCACTGTAGTTTGAGTAAACCAATATATTCGAATAGTCGTGTTCGCGATTAATTGAGCGTCAGGACTTGTACTACTCTTGACTAGCCTTATAAGTTCTAATCTTGCTTGGAATAGGTTTGGAATGTGTGACCTTGCCTGATTGCTTAGAATAGGCTCCATGGACAATCTCCTATTCCAAACATAGCTCCGTAGGAATCTTTTCAATGCCTCAATTGGGGGTTGCAGCTTACCATGGACAATCTCATTCTTCATCCAAGCTGGTTCTTCATCTGGTACTTGCGCGAGTTGATCAAGCATCCAAGCTGACCGTGTACAATTTCCAACAACGACTGAAATAAGGTTATCTGCATCCTGCATAGCTGACCAGAGATGTTTGGCTTAAGGACACCGGCAAAGGGCATGAGCCACATCCTCCTTCTCAGTACCACAAAATGTTGCAAACCTCCGAAACCTCTAGATTTCTTTTCTTCTTATTCTCCGTAGTAGCAATACTATTGGTAGCTGCCCTCCAAGCAAAGATCTTAACTTTTTGTGGGGTATTACTCTTCCAGATGAGGTCCCAAGCTTTCCTGAGCCCCTCTTCGGACGAGCTTGAACTATTTTCTGCTTCGGCCAAAGCCATGGCTAGGTGATAGGCACTTCTTACAGAGAACCGACCCATCCTATCTGGATGCCAAGCCAGGAAGTCATCGTCCTGCCTTGTCAAGATCCTAATTTTCAGTATAACCTCAGCATCCACAGGAGGAAGAGTTGATCGATAGTGACATCCCAGGAGCCATTTTGTCCAATGTGGTCAGAGACCCACTTGAGCCTACAATTTCCTTTCTTCGTTATTGGCCTACGAGAATGATCTCTCGGCAACCAGGAATCACGCCAAATACGAATACACTGACCATTACCAACTCTCCAGACGATTCCTTTTTTTCAGAAGTTCTAGGCCATGCTCAATTGCTCTCCAACCCGGGGACGCATTCCGACCAAAGCTTGTATCAATTAGAGAGTCATTTGGGAAGTATTTGGCCTTTAGAACTCTTGCACACAAGCTTTTCGGTTTGTCGATGAGCCTCCATGCCTGCCGAGCCAGCAGAGCTCGATTGAAGGCCCTGAAATCTCTGAATCCCAAACCTCCCCCTTGTTTCGGTTTCGTAAAACAGTCCCAATCTCGCAAATGTGTTTTTATTTTACCCTTCTCCGCACCCCACCAGAAATTGCGAGATAATCTGTTGAGATCTTCACACACAGAATCCAGGAGTTTGAACAGCCCCATCACATAGATATGACAGCTTTTAACATTATCTCCTTGCTCCCCACTAGATAACAAGTTTTCACCCCATAAAATTATTTTCTTCCAGATCTTCTCCTGTAGACTCTGAAACCTTCCCTTATGCATTCTTCCTTCCAGCGTCGGAAAACCGAGATATTTATCCTCAAACGTTGTACCTTCTATCTGCAAGATATTCCTAATATTATCTTGAACGGTCCCCGGGGAGCGGGGACACATCACCAAACATTGTAGAGCCTGTGGTACATTGTGCCTCCCTCTCCCAACAAATTTCATAGTGCAAGCACTTCTTACGATTGGATCATTGGGTCTTAGAACTTTGCTTGACTAAGATGGGACAATGGTCAGAACAGGGAGAAGTCAAGTGGACAACTTGTGCAGTACTAAACAAATCCCTCCAACTCTCATCCACCAGTGCGTGATCAAGCCTTACTGTGACATCACCACTGTCATCTCTCCTATTATCTTAGGTAAAAGGAACCCCTGTGAAACCCAGATCGTGGAGTTCGCAGTTCTGTAGCAGTTCACGAAAAGCTTGCATTTGTCCTTCATTTATCGTTTCAATGACAGATGCTCGAATTGCCAAAGGGCCTCATTGAAATCCCCGATCACTACCTAGGGTAGAGCAGACGTTTGCTTGATTGCGGTAAGAAGGGACCACATATGATGTTGATTTTCCACTCTCGGCTCCCCATACACAAAGGTAACATGCCACTTTGGACTATCATGGGACAAACACATCTTTCATTCAGCTCTTTTATTTCCATGTGAATATATTCATAGACCAGAACAAGGCTAAGCCTCCACTCATTCGTTCACTACTCACCCTAGCAAAATCTTTCAGACCTAGCCTATTACGCAACCGACTAATCCTATCCACCTTCCATCGTGTTTCACTTAGAAAAACCATATGGCAACCTGCCTCTTTAACTGCCTCTTTTACCATGACAGTTGCACGCTAAACAATTCATTGCTCCTGACGGGATCTTAACACAAATCCTGTCAGTTGACCAGCGGCCCCGGGGCTGGTTGCCTCCAACTCGTCCACGTTCCCAGCATCCGTCTTCCTGAGGCGCTTCAAAGCTCTGGATGATCTCGGTTGATCCATCTGCAATTGGCTTCCTTCCACCAAATATTGTTGATAGTCCAATAAGGCTTGCTTGACTCTATCGGTCGATTTTGAACCTGTAACCTTTTCATGTTGTCCTCCGACGATCCGTCACCAAACGATGCTTGTTGATGTAGATTTGCCATAGCAGGGATCATCTCATGGAACGGTGCTATGTCTGGGTCAATCGAACCACTGTAAGTGGAAGCCTCGCATCTGTTTCACCAGCACTCCTCCCACCACCGACGTCTTCTGAGTGTCTGCCCCTACCACATGCATTACTTGTGTCTTTTGCACCAGCTGCTCATCGATCATGGTGTCTCCTGCTTTCTCCCTCACTTCGAAACCGTCGTGGGCATCCATTCTTGGTGGAATTGCTTCATCCCAATCCCTTCCTTTCTGAACCAGCACTACCCGCCTTCCTGAAGAAACGATTGCAAGCTGATCCTGGGTTCAAGATCGCCTTCTCCTTTCCCGTTTTCCTCTTATAAGGTTTCAAAGGAGAGCATCGTAGATCAGAGGAAAAGCGGAACGGATAATCTTCATTAGCAGATTTCTTATCACAGTCCTTGTCAGAGTGGCCTAAATATCCACAGATGAAACAGAGTGAGGTATTCTTTCATAACGGAGATAAAACCTTGGGGTCACCTCTTTGCCTTGGACTGATATTTTAATGGCCATCTTCATCTTCAGAGGCCTGTGGACAGGTAGATCAACCCTTATCCGGAAGAAATCATGTTTGTTGCAGCCCAGTTTACTCCCATACAGAAACCCTCTCGCCTTTGTCATCAGAACCAATGGGAGATCATAAATCCTCACCCATATAGGCACCACCTCAAGAGGCACTTTTGACGGATAAGTGAGGCCATCAAATTCCACAATCAACAGAGTGTCTCCCCTATGAACCCAAAGGTCCTCCATGTTGCACAAATTTGTAATCTCCCTCAGCACTGAAGGTAATGATAAATGGATTGTCCCTCAGCGATTTGTAGCTCATGTCTGAGCGCAATCTCCAGGCTCATCAAACAAAGCCGACTGATTCGGCGACCGCAGCGAATAGAACCTCGCTGGGATTATCCACTGCCCTGCCTTCTGGACCTCATCTTCCTCCAATATAACCTCGACAACATCATCGTCCTCGTCCTCTATCTCACCCTCCATGAAGGCCGCCAGGCCCTCATCTCGCCCTGCCATGGGAGTCCTCTTCTGGTTCACGATCACCGCCACTTGATTTGTCACCTTCCCAGTTGTTGCAGTCGAATGAAGAGGAAGCCGAGTATCTTGATTCAAAGAATCAACCAAGCTGCCGCCGGACGGCTTCGGGTGGGAAATCATGAGTGTCCGCCAGCGGCGTCACCTTCTTCCTTGAGGACCTGTGCAGGATGACCACCATCAGGGAGCCATCCGGCCACTACAACCTCCTCGCCTCCTGCCACTACCATCACGGTGTTCCTTTTTTCCTTTTAAGAAAATCTCATGTTGTAGCTTAAGATAGGCCAACATTGCTCTGTTGGACATGCTTGCTAACATAGATGCAAAAAGAATTTTGACAAAAACTCCCAAAGAGTACTGATAACTTCCATATCAGTACAAACCCAACAACTGGCAGTACTGTCAAGGAAAGCCCAAATTTGTTGTTTCTGAAAGAAACCTTAAGTTGTTTTTCCTTGATTGCAACAAGCGAGGCTGTTGCGTTAGGTCTGATGTCCCAGTCTTAATAACTAAACTAACTTATCAATCATTTAGATTTCAACATATGTCATACTCATACACCTGAGCCAGGTTGGATACAGGATAAAATACATTGCACCATACTGTATGCGGCAAATGCGATGCAACTGACGACAATAACAACCACCAATACGAACATCTGGCACCAACTAGTCATTACACTATCAATCATTTTTTCAGAAGAGTGTGCGGTTCTTTATCGTGTAAAACCTAATCACCAAACAATATTATCCGTTGTCCATTATACCAAAAAGCATGGAGGATGGAATCGGAAAAAACACATAAATCGAATCCATTGGTAAAACAAACAGAACATGTGGCATATACCTCTGCCAGGTTGGCAACCAACCACATTTATACATGGATACAAAGAGAAGGGAAATTATTGTGCCCTTTGTCCCTTGATGATATTGTAAAGGAGACAAGAAACATGAACTTGAATGCATCCTTAGTAGGTGGCATAAATATCAATCTTCACACACAAGAGCTAATGCCACAAGAAATTACCCTGTTGCCAAGCTAGAGATGTATGTATTTTTCTTAACAAATCCCAATAATAGTATCAATTTGTTCCTACAAGGTCCTAAGCGATCACCGAATTAACGAGCATAGTTCTGATAATTGGAGACAAATTGGAACCAATTTTACCTTCTGCACAATCACATATTGAAAACATTTACTTGCACAACTGAAATGGAACATCATCGGGTAGAAATCAAGCAAATTACTACACACTAAAGAATAAGCCTCTGGGATAATCCCAAACAACATCAACCAAAATGCGCCAATCAAACACATCTATGTACGGAGCGGCGGCCGAGCGAGCAGCTCAGGCGACCTCTCCGGCCGCCGCGGCGGCCGGGGGCGCGCCTGCGGCGGACGAGCGGGACCTGACGAACGCGAGGAGGCGGTTGCTCACCTCCCTGGAGTAGAGCTGCAGCGTCTCGATGCCGTCCTCCACGGACGAGGAGGATGGCGCGGCGGAGGCGGCGTCGAAGGCCTCCTCCTCGACGGCGCGAGCGGCGTGCTCGGCGTCGGCGGCGGGGACGGCGCCGTAGCGCTTGCGGAGGGCGGTGGTGGTGTCGCCGGCGCCCTCGCCGGAGAGGACGGCGACGAGGCGGCGCACCACGGCGTCGCGCGTGCGGCGCGTGGGAGGCCAGACGGCGAAGGAGAAGGGAGGCGACGGCGAGGCTGAGGCCGAGGCCGCGCGGGGGAGCTCGTGGGCGGCCATGTGGTGTCGGGGAACGGAGCAGTAAGCAGTAAGCAGTTGGCTGCAAAGAGTCCAAGTGAAGTCTTTACACGTTTTGGAGAGAAACGGTCATCCAGATAAAATGATGGATTACACTACACATGAGTAGCCTTTTTGTCATGTGCCTAGTTGACATGACTATGCCACAAAGCCCACAAATAATCCTACTTAACTGTAGAAAATGGCTTTCATCCGTGATAATCTCTAAATAGAATTAAAGTAGGTTAAATATCACTTTTAGATCTCAGTAGGGGGAATTAAACTATTTACTACTCTTACAAATAGTTATTCTTTAAATAATTATCATAATATATAGGCGTGCCATCATGACACCCTTTGTGGGTTACCCGTCAAGCCGCCTTCTTCCTCTAGTCGAGTTCAAAGGACGTAGGACTGGACACGCAGATGGTAGGTTGCTATTGGCGACATCGGCACGTGCACCTCGACCTAAGGTGACTAGGGAGGTGGTGACATCGACGCGATGGAGGCGGAGCGTTTGGTGGCTCTTCCTCTTTACTGCACCACCACCAGTCGATGGCAAAAAAAAAGAGACATCAAGAGAAGATTGGTCGGCGACTAGGAAGAGCCTTCTCCTCTTCCTCCCTCCTCTCTCTTAGCTTCAACACCAACTGGTAACAATGATGGGGTCAGTCGGAGCAGATCGGTGATAAGGAAAAACCCATAAATGTTGTGACAACGAGGTTGGGACCGCCCGTTTGATGATAAATGTAGCGGCAACAGCTTTTGGCGATGAACATCCATCACCAAAGATGCTTGAGGTCACGTTGACCGTGGCCACTCCGCTTGAGGTTGCCCTCTCTCCCTCACCCAACTCCTCCCACCGACCGCTTGGCTGGATCTATATTGTCAGGAATAGACCTCCTCCTGTACCTTTCATTGAGCACCCACTGGCTTCCCTCCCTCCCTCCACTCGGCTAGAGGAGGAAAATGACCTGACGGATGGGCCTCCTCCTATACCTTTAATTGAGCAAATACCAGCTTCCCTCCCTCCCTCCACTCGACTAGAGGAGGAAAACGTCACAGATGGGCCTCCTCCTATACCTTCCATTGAGTACCCACCGGCTTCCCTCCCTCACTCCACTCGGCTAGAGGAGGAAAACGGTCTGACGGATGGGTCTCACAAGGGATGTCATGCCAACACACCTATGTGCCATACCACGTAAGCAAAACAAAACCAGTAACTAGTTAAAAAAAGGGTCTCTATGGCGACAATAGGACGAAAGATAAAAGTGGCATTTCAAGTTTGTGCGAAGAATAATTTTTATCTACTACATTTGTATTATGAAATTTGTTTGTGAAGAATAGCTTCAAACTGTTAGGGCAAGAGCGATGCAGTAGGAGCAAATTTTTCTATCTCATTGTCATGTTACCCAAGTCGGTAGTGAGAAAAAATGGAAAAAACGATAGTATTGATTTTTTTTAATATATTATTCAAATATGCTAGGAAAATCAGGAGAATGAATTTATCAGATCTTTTAAGAAAATTTTACAGTACTACATATATTTTAATAGAATATAATAAAACTAAACATTTCAACAAATATATCATAAAACTACATATTTAACACTAAACACAGGTCCCGTTTGACACATCTCCAGATCTCAGATTCATACTAGATTAAGATTTTATAAGTTAAATTAAAGTTGTTGAAAATTTTATGTTTCTTCTAAAGTAAGAACAAAATGATTCATTCAAATGTTATCAATATAATGAGATATCTAGATTCGTGGATTTGTGGAGCTAGAAATGCCTAGCTCCAAGGAATCATGGATTTAGAGTTGTGCCAAGCAAGGGTATATTACAAGCCCAGAAATTTGGCCTCTTTGATTTGGAGAAAAATTTCCTACGAAGACTTTTAGATAAAGCATTGAATCCTCTGTAATGAACAATCCTATATAGAAATTGGAGAAAAGTTAACAATAGCTCAAACTGAATTTCCTTCGACTATCTATGATCATCAGATTCCTTCATTTTTCCTGCAGTCTACTCAAACAATAGTTTCTTTATTTTTTTCCGTGTTGTGCAATACTCTAGTATTTTACATTTGCATTTTTGTTAAAAATCCTAAGTCCTTCTATTCCTCCAATTTTTCAACTTGTGTTTCAAACTAGCCCTAAGTTCTATTAGTAGGACATTGGTGCTAGGGATATGTTTGTGATAACTTCCCTACCAAATCCATAATTTGTGATACTCTCACTTATCTTTATTTTTACAATAAATTTGATGCTAGTTATTTTTAATAATGTCATCAGATTATTCGAATGGACTATTCGCTTCATGTTTTAAAAAATTATATTTTCTCAAAAATATTCTTTTACTGCATCACTTATACCACTTGCTTTAAATTATTTGTGAAGTTTATTTATTAAAATATTTAATATGCCTTATAATGTTTCCTAGTAATAATCTGTACAATAATCTAAATCAATTGCGTTCATTTCAAGCACAATCAAAAGAAAAGTTCCTTGTTTTCTATGCACGCGCTTACCTTTTTCTTAAAATTTTTTTATAGAAAATTACTTAAAATATCATATTAATATATTTTTTAAAATTTAAAATAGTTACAACTCAATTAATTATACGCTGATGACTCATATCTCAACCTCTCACACCCTAAATTTCTAGTAATAATTTACTCAAATCTTTTCGTTGCATGAAAAAAGGGCACTGTCAAGTCTCAAGCCTTTCAAGGACCTTTGTGTAAAAGTGGACTCACCAGATCGGCGCCCGTTTAAGACGAAGAAAGCAAACCGAGCGAGAAACACAGGCAAGGGCCAACAAGGGTCGGATCCCTCGCTGCCGCGGCGGACGACGGCGACCAGCCCGGCGGCCTCTGAATCTGACTAGGTATTCCACCCGCCTCTTCTCCCCCATACGTGTGGGCTGCGGTGTGGCGGGGTCCCCATTTCACACTAGTGGTTGCGGCTCCGCGAATCTTGGGGGTGAGTTTTTTTTCTTGTTTGCAAGAACTCTTGGAATTTATGTGCTTTTGATCCACACTGAGATGTGTAGACCACTGGATAGTCGATATAGTCGCTGCTGGATTATGATTGAGGTAAGTTTGTGCAATGGGGGGCAAGAGCGTTTTTTTTTTTTTAAGATATGATTGGAGCGCCCTTTTCCAGTTAGGTTTTGGATTAGTGCTCTGGTGTGTTGTTGGTGAAACTAACTCTGTAGAATCCTGCAACCTTGGACACTGTAAATCAGCTCGCCTGTAATCCCGTTAGAATGCACGCACGAGTAGGTATGTGTCGGTATTGTATTTGATATTCTTAGCTAGCATTTGCTAATTAGAAACACCAGTATGTGCTAATTAGAAACACCAGTATGCTATTTCAAGAGATATTGTTGTGAGAACATGGCAGCATGAGTTATACAACATTAGCACATATTTTTGTACTGCACGTTTAATTACCTTCAATCTGATTTAGAAATTACAAAATTGTACAAGAGTTTGCATCCCTATATAATTTCGAGTTCTTAGAATTTTTTTTCGGTGTTTCTTGTTTATATCAAAGTTCCTCACTAGGCTGCTTTGCGTTCTAATGCAGTAGGTGCATCAGAAACCAGAGGGTTATACATTAACTTCTGCCCTTTTACATGTTATTAATGAATATTGAGTTGAACTGGATTTTTTTCTTCTAAAATACTAAAACAGGCTAACTGGTATTTCTAATGCATTTGTAATGGTTTTTTGCTCTTCCAATTTTTGTTTGAACTATTAGATTTGGTTTGCTGGTTTGCATCTAATGCAGGTGATGTTCTGTATTTCAGGCTTTTCATATCTTCCTAACAGAAGTTGTCCTTCTTGTCAGCAAGATGGTTTCCTTTGAGATGAATGACCTTCAAAGTACGAACATCATCTATCCCTGTTTCCATCATCTGAAATTTCCATGGAACACTAAAATAGCAATATATTGTTCTATACATCATTTTCCTTTCATTGAGGTTGAACCTTTCAATGGTTGCAGAAATTATATTTCTCTAATTATGGTAGTAACCTTGACCATGTTTAAAGATGTTTGAACTTTTGAAGCTCACAGTAATTTTGTAGAATTTTCCTTTCTTGCATAAACTCTGTGTTTGTTTGGCTTTTGATGATCCCAGAATTGACAACCTTCTCTTGAGTACTGTACAATATGCTCTGCTTGCCATTTAAGTTGTTACTCTGCTTCTTGTTATGTTAGAATTTACGAGTATGTTATACAGCAGCAGGGAAGCAAATCCTTTGCTGTTGTGACTATCTAAGTATAAAGGCACATTTTTGCCATTCCTTCATCACAACCAGTAATTTTCTTTCGACAGTTGAGATTCCTAGTCTTTCAACACCCTACCAGGCCCATTCCTAGTCTCTGCACGGTTGTGACAAAACCTTGCATGCTCACACTTGCTGCGTTTGCCTGCTAGCTTTTCTACCAATGCAGTCAAACACTGCTGTTGGTAACTTGATCATGCTGCTTGTCGCCACTCTTGCTTGCTGTGTAGCCAGAGCTGTGCGCAACAAATGCCTGTACTGTTAATGCAAGCCACAAGGGAGCTCAGGGGTAGCGGCTAGCCATGGCAATATCCAGGCTGTTGCCGGTGTGGAGCTAGCAAAGAAGCAGAGACGTCTGAGGAACGTTAATATGCATATTATTCAAATGATGGAAAGGAGATCTCTTGGATCTGTTGAGGCCTGTAAGGCCTGGAGTTGGCAACCATATTAGAAGGCCCATTATCTGAGCTATAAAAATTAAAGCAGTAGCTGAGATTGCGTAACGGCATGGCTGTGCAATTACACTCGAGATGGCAGATAGTTTCCTTCCTATACAGCAGGATTTATAGCTTCCTGTTTTTCCTACAATCCTGCAATGTACCCTTGAATCGAATATGCAAGGTTATTCACATAACCATTTTTTTTCTTTCTTTCATTCGGGTTGTTTTTATTTACAAATAAAAGGTCTGACAGAAGGATGTTCCTTCTTTCACATTCCCAGCACTTTGTTTTAAAAGATAGTTTTAAGGCCTGGCAGCTTCTTACTTCTTTTCATCTTTAGCAATCAGTTGTTCTTTCTTCCCCTGTACACTTACAACAGAATTTCTTTTCATTTGTAATTAAGTTTATCATCTGTTCTGCTTAATAAACTTGTGAGGATCTTAGTTTTTCCTGTATGCTCCTTTCTTAAATTCTTTTGCTACTGTACTGCCCTGCATATTAGGTGGATACTTTTATCATACCAGCATGGATGGGTACCCATTAATTATTGAAATCATATTTGCCTATTGGTATGAAAGGTCATTATTTAGTAAGGCAATAACGAATTGATTATTTATCTATAATTTTCACATATAATTGTTTTATCGTAGTCCTTTGTTAGACAGATCAAGCAAGAACTTAAAACAAAATGGCCATAATTATGCTTTATCTGGTTACCTTTTTTGGCTTCATTGTAAAAGCAATAAAAAAAGTATACGTGAGCTGTAGTTATGTTTAGGCCCTGTTCGAATGTGCTATTGGATGAAGATTATCACCGGCACGCAAAATGAGACGAGCCATTAGGCTGAGTTCTTTCCCAAACTTTCCCAACTCACCTCTCTCGTTTTTCACGCGCACGCTTTTCAAACTGCTAAACAGTGCGTATTTTGCTTTTCTATACGAAAGTTGCTTTAAAAAAATCATATTAATCCATTTTTCAAAAAAAAAATAGTAAATACTTAATTAATCATAAGAAAATGCGTCGCTCCGTTTTGCTTGCGCGGGAGATGAGTTCCCAACCTCACCTCCAGAACACAGCCTTAGTGTATGATTGATTGAGTATTAACTATTACAAACCTGAAAATTGGATATGTAGCATATGATCTTATTTTTGTAAATGTAGCTTATTTTTGTGGATAGTATTAATATTAATTGTATATGTAGCGTATGATCTTTTATTTCAGAATCTAGTTAACTTCATTGCTCAACCCCTGTAGCTATTCTGGAGCTTTTTTCTATTTTTGCGATAACAAATGCATTATTTGCCCTGCTACATTTTTCAAAATTTTTCATCTCATGCTTGGAATTATGCTCTTCAGGGCATAGAGCACTGTTTATCCTGGATAGGTATCATACTTCCCATCCCCACAAGGCATTATTCCATTGGTTGGATTTTCTTTTATGCTTTCTTGCTATGCCACATCATTGTTGTACCCACTTCAATTGGTAATTTGTGAATCTCATCTTGCAGAGATTGGGATAGGGCTGACAGGCTTTGGAGTGTTCTTCTCATTTCTGGGGATCATTTTCTTCTTTGACAAGGGGCTACTTGCAATGGGCAATGTAAACTTTCTCGAAACTTTGCTGAATTTGTTGAAGATCTAAGCCATTGAAATGTGTATGCATGTGGAACATTTCAGATTCTCTTCCTGTCAGGCTTAGGTTTGACTATTGGATTGAAATCGACTTTGCAATTCTTCACTAAGCCTAAGAACTATAAGGTTTGTAAAATTGCTGTAGCTTATCAGAGCTTTTACCCTTGGACATGTTATTTAATCAGCTAACTGTAACTGGCAGGGTACTATCTCATTTGGTGCTGGCTTTTTCCTTGTTCTAATTGGATGGCCCTTTTTTGGCATGCTATTAGAGGCATATGGTTTTATTGTACTTTTCAGGTTTGTTTCTCATTGCTTGTCCATTGACCAATCCTTCTTTTCCACCATTTAATGCTGAGACAATAAATAATGTCTTATGTTTGAAAAGATCTCTGCACAGTGCCTGCTTGACAATTACTCAGGTTTAACATTTGTCTTGTATGTGATCACTGAAATTGCAGTGGATTCTGGCCAACTCTTGTGGTTTTCTTGCAAAAGATTCCTTTCATTGGTTGGATATTTCAGCAGCCATTTGTTGCATCGGTACAGATTTCCCAACAGCAAAATATTCTCTGTATGGACACTGATTACTGCATGTGCTAACTGATAAAAAAATGTTTTATTTGCAGTACCTTGGAAGTTATCGGGGAAAAAGAGTTCCAGTGTAGGTCTTATCCCAAGTAGTGACAGCAATTCGAGGTTTACATGGCAACCTTAATTGGTTTTGTAACGCACCTTCCACAATTCTGCCCTTCTCTACCTTTTCAATCACCAAATCTTTACAAATGCACATGAATCAGGGTCATTTTTTTTTTTTGTAAAATTGCCTTTGCCTCTCCTTGGCGTTTTTAATGACACAATACTCTCTTTAGTAACCCAGATTCTAGGAATATTCGTGTTTAGAACCGCCTTGTTTTGAAGCAGAAACTGCATGCTCGTTGTGCTTCTGTAATATAGTTCCAGCAAAGGGCCTCTGATATAGAAAATCTTGATATGGGGACACATTTATGTGCCAGTAATTGCTTGAACCGAAACTTGCTGAAATGACTATTGTGAACTGCTGTGATTTATGAACTAGCTAACCCATCTGCTCAAGATGTCTATGAATATTTTTTTTTTCTGACATTCAAAATGTACTATGGAGTTATGCTCGATGCTACTGGACTAACCTTCTATGACTAGCTTGTTTAGTTTGCATAAATAGGAACGGAGAATGAAATTCACAACAGTTGTTTAAGTGAATGAACGATGGATTTAGTTCAAATAACGGGCAACAGCTACCAAAGTGAATTAATAATGGATATAGTTCAAATAATACAATATCGACGATCTGATTAATATTCTGTTCTATCAGGCTTGTAGTTTGCTCGTTCTGACCAACTGACCTATCTCCTCTCCCGGCTTAATTTATGGAAAAAAAAAGCTGATGAAGTTCAACTTAGATTTGGGTAAAGAACTAGCATTTTGGGGCTAAGTTTTGCATATGAAAAAGGGGCTAAAAAAAAACAAGCTGTGCAAAGAATGTCATCCCTTCAAAATGTATCCCATGGCCAACCATGCAGATTGAGGAGCATGGAGAGTACAAAACTGACTGCAAGAGAACAAATGAGAGCAGTACAGCAGCCAGTGAGGCAATTGTCTTGGTTTGCACAGATAGGTCACAATTGCAGCAAAACTACAGCTTCTAGCCAGTAACAGGTCAGTAAATCCTACAGCCCATTCACAACTAGCAGCACAGCAAATGACTAGCTAGCTAAACCTGGTGTTTGTAAGAAATCTTTCAGATGTTGGTAAGTTCAGATCGGTTGCCATTTCTCGCCTACCGGAATTGAGGATGGCGTTGGCCCAATTGGACGACCGGTGCACGATCTTCGACGGGATGCGGTCACTTTCCTCGCCTCCCGAGGCCTCGTACCCGCCACTTGTTGACCTTGAAAGTGCAATGCTCTTCGGAGCAGTGGATTCTGATGCTGCTAGTGACATGAAACTGCGGAGTTCGTCTGCTCCTGACATTGAAACACGGAATGGGTGAAGATCGGGTGAGTCCAGGCTGCTCTGAGGTGACGAGGTGAGGTTTCTGATCGATGATGCGATGCTTGGCTGGAAAACGCTCCTCGCTTCATGTTGCAATGGGGCTAAACTGCCACATGTTTCCATGTCCATGTCGCTGCAGTTGCTGTCGGTGCAGCTATCAGATGTTCTCGTAGTGTGATCGACCGAAAGTTCAGGTAGAAACTGCCCTCTTTTGTCATGTTTAGGATCTTCATGTCTCGTGATTGGCTGAAGAACTTTGGACTTCTTTTTCGCCTCTGCAGCTGCCTTTGAGACTTCCTCGGCATTAAGGCGAGCTAGTGTCCATGGACTGATTTTTACAGGTCCTGCAGGTTTTCGTTTGGTTACATCAGCTTGCTTTGCCTTCTTGCTTGAGGTGTTCTGTGGCATTTCTGGGGGAATGACGTGCTGCAGAAATCGCATAAACAATAAGTGCCTAAAAAAACAAAAGAAATATTTTATCATTCTATGAACGTGTGCTATTGTGCTAACATGGTCGTCCTGACACCTTAATTCAGAGCATGATAGCCACTACAAAGAGTACAATCAAGTGTAGAACCGTAGCTACACAGGAAAAAGTTCTTGAAGATAATACAAATAAACAAAACTACTCATATAAAACCAAACTCTAGAAGTGAGCTGTTTCTAACTGTTCTACAACTAAGTTTCAGCCATCAGCCATGTCCATGTTTTCTTGCAAAGTAGTAACTGACAAATACCTCATAAGAACAAACTTTCTTGTTTTTCTCACAACAATCATCAGAAAAATGTGCATAACCTCATATTCTGTGTACCTGATCTTCAAGGAATAGACGTGGTGGAGTGCACCATGACCCGCGTTGAAGAGGAGCAAATGAGCTAGCTGTGCTAAACCCTGTGACAGAGCTAATAATAGACATCTGCGGGCTTTGATGCTCAGTAACCTCTTGCTGCTCTTCTTGTTCTCTCAAAGCTACAATGTAGTCATAAGTACTTATACCCTGCATACACGTGGATAGAAAGTAGAATACGTAAATCAACTTTTGACCATAAGAGATAGCTTGAAAGGCTAAGCATATTATCTCTTCCAGAAAAAGACTATAAACATAATTCGGTAATAACATAAGCCTAAGCATGTTCAACAAGTTATATAATATTATTTCCAAGAATTAACTTCAAGAAGGTGAGCTATTGTCCTTTCCAACATATAACTTGTTCTGTCAAGGTTTAGTATAAATATTAATTTCATAAGAGTTCTACTGATAGTGAAGGATGGCTGCTGTACAGGCCATATTTCTGAATTTGTCTTCTACTTAACTCTAGTATAAGTAAACGACTCTTTGCAAATTCCCTGCACTGTAGTTAACGATCATCAAAAGATTTGCACCAGTTTTTCCTTCTTCCAGCAAGGGTTTTCCACATTAAAATATGTGTTTGTCGTTCCTAAGAATCTCTGTACTTGCCTTGACTTTTAACAATTCACATTTTACAGTTTGATGCCAGTCTACAAGGGGCCAATATGTAACTACGAGTCTACGACTGATATCTGAAGAGACTTGTCAAAATGGTGAACTGTTAATACTTAACAGGAGGAAGAAACTCACTTAAGTTTATTAAAACTATTGCACAGTGCAGAGTAGACAGAAAAGTGAGTGTCACTTTAATTTGTTGCAGTCATGATCTTTTCAGATAAGAGCAAAAAGAGGAAAATTGCATGTCATTGTAATATGAATTAGTATGTTAAGAAATCAGGGCAACAATTAATAACAACACTTTTATCTACGGTGTGTTAAAACTGATCTTGGTACATATCATCTGCAGGTAAAGCTATTGCTTACTTTCTTGATAAGCAGAACATGGAAGCAGAAAAGTTGGGCAAGGGGTATTGTTGCAAGCATTGCTAGTAAAGTACATGTCATCTGCAAAAATAATTTGTGTTAGAAAGCAATAGGATGGATTCTCAATAGTGCATTGCTAAGCAACAGTAATTCTACACTAAATATAGCTTCGCATTCACACTTTAATGTTGTAAACTAGTAAAGCAAAATTCAAATTTCCAAACCAGCAACTATGCCAGAATGTCCATTATATAGCACAAGGTTAATATGACATTAGACAACATTTTTTCCATCATCTCATATAACCAATTATCCTTTTAATTTTTTACCGAGAGTGTAAGTGCTAGTTCAAAACATCCAATCAAAACAGTGTTGACCAACATGTATCCATTAGGTTCTCACACCAAAATAAAATGCACTTTTACAGGGTTTATACTGTTCAGGTCTTAATCCTTATGGTTCTTTTTTGTGAATTCTGAATTTATGCGAGTATTTTGATACTGCAACACAGGAAACAAAATCTATTTAATAATATTATATGAGAATTTTGTTCTCAAATAGCTGCAAATTCCAGAGAACTAACCACAACAATTACAAAAGCAGCTGTTGAGAAGCTACTTCCTAGCTTTGAGATGATCTGTCCGGAGAACTCCCCTCGCTTCAGTAAACAGAGTATCAGCACAAGAATGCCCACTAACCACTGCATTATAAGCTGAATGTGTACAATCATGGAGAGTTGTCAATGGTCAACAGAAAAAAATGGATACGGAACAGCAGCACTTTCTAGATGTAAAGCCTACAGGATTGCAGTTTTTATTTATTGATTCTTTTTGAGTGATAAATTTTTAAAGGCACAAGGAATACTACAAAAATAACAGAGTTTCTTTTTAAGATAATGCAAATTGAATAATTCTTAAAATTCAGATGCTCATCAAAGCTTGTAGTGGAGGTTTTTACTTACCAAGAGAACTGCTGAAGCCATGAGAATGAAGAATCTTTTGTAGTTTCTTTTTCCTATGCAATTATTGAGCCACTGTGGACAAATCAAAGCAGAAGGAAAGCTAAGAATATTTTTTCTTAAAAGAAAAACACAATTTCCGAAAAAAGAGAAAAATAGAAAAAAATTACCCTGCAGTGGTGATCAAAACCATCGACACACTTGTCGCAAACTCTACAATGCTTACTATGCTGCAGTACCTACACAGTAGGCATACATTTTTTAAACAGATATTGTCAAACTGTCCAGATAAAAACATTTTGTTGAGGCATGTGGTTTTTGAACACATTCACATAATTTTTTCGGCAGAACTACAGAACTTTTGGATTTTATTAAGAGGAAAATGCGTTTTCCTTGAATATATGTATAATAAGCCAGATTGCAAGTGTTTGTAAATTATAGCTCCTGTGTTTCTGATGTTAACAACTTAACATACTAGGCGATGGTCTCATCTAAAATTACATGGCAGGTCACTGCATAACTGAGTATTTTAAGAGAACTTTAATCCGCATTTTTAACATTCAACCCATTGGGTTATAGTTTAAAGAGATCCTCTAGTCTTTTCAAAAAGTGGATGTACAGTTCAGCATAAGCAGACATCAACTTGTAACATACCTCTACTTCACATAAGCTGCAAAAGAACATGCCTTCTTCACTCATGTGCTGTTCCGAAGATTGGTCATCTGAGTGAAAGCATCTTTTCCATAAGCAGAAAAATGGGGTGCATATCAAGCAAACAACTCCATGTAATCCAGGCCGAGAAGATGAATCATTCCCTTCAAACATATTGCTTAATCTCTCACTGTTATTAACAACGCTACAGCCATCGCTGAATGACTTTCCTCCCTGGCATGATTCATGCTCTGAAATTTCTTGTATTGACTTTCCATCCTTGTCTAATTTTGGATGTTTTTTTGCTTTAAAAATGCCTGGATCACCAGGATTAGTTGCTGCACACCATATGTATAATGTGACAACACAAGTAATCTGCAAGAAAACCTTATATGTCATTCAGCATAATTATCTGCAATCAACTCAAGCAGCAGCTGATAGGATTCCGTTGACAACACAAGAGCACATCGATGTGCTGTTATATCAATGTGCAGTTACTCTTAAGTATACAGTTACGAATTGCAATGAAAATCATGTTTGTTGAAGATAAGAAATTTATGTTTTGATGCATATAGTCATTTGATCAAAGTGAAAACTACATCATTGATGATCTCATGGAATTTTTATATATTAGGAGCAAGGCAAATGGACTATATCATAATTTTTAATTAAGCTATTTACCCCTTTTACTATTCAGTGGATTTATCCAATCCTTCCAGTGTTGAATGTCTTCTCTCTATTAGTTCTACCCATCCAATTACATCATATGAAGGATTCAAATCCTTGGTCCTCATCACATCGTTAGCATTGAATGCTTCAGATAAGAAAAAAAATGTAATTCCTCTGTTTTTTAAAATAGCTTTGGCAAAAGCATAGGCATATTAGTGGCATCAAAGATTAAGTTTCACCATGGCATGTCGTCAGTCTTGATTAAAGAAAACCCGACCTATATTAGCCTAAACTACTCCAAAGCACAAATTTCTCTGCAGTTTATCCTTGTCTCTATGTCATGGACCTTACATAATGTAGTATTTCTCCTAAACATTCTCCACATATTATACCAACCAAAACACAGAAGGTAGCAGTGCAAAAGAAGTCACCCCAAACTGAATGGAGATGCAGATCTAACTGCCATGAAGGATTAACACAACAGGTTAGAAACACATTAAAGAGGGCAAAGTTGTTTCAGCTACTCACCAGTGGAGTGTAGAGACCCATGAGCACATACTGGAGCTCACTCCCCCCCACAAATGGCACAAAGAACACATAGAACGCAAAACCCAGTGCCAGAAAAACTGCTATCGCCACCACCTGCATATGCCCACATCAATCAGCAACAAAAACAAATATACACCAGAAAAAAAACAAACAAAAACCAAAAGAAATCAGCAAGAAGTACTGGACCTGAAGAGGGTGGTAAGGTAGCTGCCACCCATGCTTCCTCATGGCCAAGAACCCCTCCCAAATCGGACCCCCGAGAAACCGAACCAAGAATCAATCACCAAAGCAGAAATTAATCAAGAAACCATGGGTTTTTTCTTTTCCCCTCTTTTCCGGCTCCGTGGTCACAATGTGAACTTGGAGCAGCCAAGAACTGTGGTGTTCATGTTGGGTTTCTTTTTTCTTTTTTTATTCTCCTATTGAGCTGCCTGCATTTGATCCCTCCCTCCCTTGCAGTAATAACTCAGGTATTAAATGCCCATAAGAAAAGGCTGCATTAGTGCTCAGCAGCAGCAAGCACACCAACCATTGCTCAGAGACAGAGACAGAGAGAGATGAATGAGGCTTGCGAGTTGCGAGTAGAATACTAGTATAGCCGTACAGTCTGTCGTTGGGTTTATTATTGGGGGGGGGGGGGGGGGGGGGGGGGGGGGTGGGGGGGGGGGGGAATATATAGGGGCTAGGTGGAGACGAGGCCAAAGGTTTTGTTTTGTGTGAATTGTGACAACTTTGGCTCGTGGAGTCTGTTTTTTGTTTTTACTCTTCAATCGATCAGGTATTTTACAATTTGTGGGTTTTGGGTAAATGTCACCCGAAATAATTAAAATGGTATTCATGCCACTTCAAGGGTCTGAAATGCAGAAATTTCGTGTTAGTTGTTGAGAAAAGAAATATTACATGTCAGATATATCGAGGGTAGATGCAATTTTGTTGTTAAAAAGAAAAAAAAACATGTTTCAAAAGAGGCCTAAAATTCCCAGTTGGTTTCTTTAGTTTGCGAGTATTTTTCTTCCGAAACTATGCAAGGACCTACCGGGTCTTGTTAGAATCCCCATGTAAATTGTTAGTAGCTATATTTTCATCGATAATTTAGCGAGGCTATGAGTGTATTAAATGGTATACTCGTTGATATATGTATGTGTATTCATCTTTCATATGATTGGAAATTTTAATCATGACAAATATTCTTATATGACTAAAATATTTGAAAGTCACTTTTCATTTTAGGAATATGGGAAAAGATGTGCTCCTTAGCCAAACATAACATAGTAAAAGAAAGTGTAAGTTTCACATTTTCCAAAAATATTGAAAGACAAACACTCGTTTCTTAACCGTGTAGCCACATCATAGGGCACAACCAACAACGATTGATACGTAGAGCAATTACAGATAAAGTTATTAGTAACGGGTCGTTTTAAGTCGTCACCGGTGATGACATGTTAGAGATGTGAGGATTTTTAAAGTAGTTCATCTAAGTTACAAATATAGCAAAACTATCAATTTGCACAAATTTTAGTCATAACATACGATAAACTACACATTTAAGCACGCGTGCAAGGATGTTGTTGCATAAACCCTGCGTACCACAAATTACCCACAACCATTGAGCCCGAACCACCATGGCCATCATCTCATCACCCGGAGACTGCCACGATACCACCAGTCGGGAGACTCAAATGCCTCATGCAAATTAATTTGGCCCACAAACATAAATTTTAGCATTTATAGTTACAACCCATTAAACCTAAATCTTAACTTATAAACATACAACATCATTATCCACTAATAATCATTACTTATCAAAACTCATGCTAACATCATCTACATTTTATTGAATTATACAGATCAATATGCAAGCATATCTAATCATCACCCCCACATTATTTTCACAATATTTGAACATATCTATCTATTATTCTTATAATACTTAACATATATTTATTTATATATTCCACAACAAAGCATGTGGTAGGGTTCATTTAGTTTGTCTGCTAATTAGTACAAATAAAAACCTGATTTTTCATCAATTGTTTCCTACTTTTCGCTTCTTGTGATGCAAATTTTCACCAACAACCTAATATTCATCTATGATATCCCAGTCTACTAAATTTCTCTCACTAAACATGGCTTGATAACCAATTTTATTTGATGTTAATAACCAATATATATCTTTCTTAGTCATATCCCGATTGTTAAAAGAATATATTAAAACTACTAATTTCTGTAGCAAACTGCAAGGAATCACCTAGTTTATCTAGAGAGAGTTTTTTTTTGTGACTAGCAGTAACTATTCGTTCATGAGGTTAAGAGAAGACATTTTGCCTAGATGAACTAACCATGTGTATAAGTGTATTTGACCCGTGCGAACGACGAAACAGACCCCCACAACACCATGTGGCTGAACACAGAGTACAGCTAGATTTTTTTCAGACTATACGATTGAGATAGACTTATACTAACACACATCTCTACACACACCACATTTAGATATATGTGGATATGCCTGCTAACACAAATTTAAACACATGCCAATAACAAAGATACTAGCTGATATCATCCTATTCAAAATGCGCGTAATATTTAACTATTTATGTTTACATGTAATCAGGGATGTAAAAAATATTAATCATATCCTACCGGATTTTGTAACGCAGGGATGTAAAAAATATAAAAAAAGTACTCTCTCTCATTGCCATTTGCCACGATGCCTGCCATAGTTGATTCTTTTCTGCCCACCGGCCTCAAAAGATGCAAGGCTCTCTCTGGTGATCGATCACATGAGTAGTCAAAGAAGGTGACATTGACCCTTTCCTCCTCCACTTTCTCTCTATATATTTATCATTAACCGCTACTATGATAACGTTATTTTTTATAAAGATTTAGATTTTACCTTGATTTCCATTAGCATATTTTTTAAACTACTGAATAATATATGTTCCGTGCGAAAACTTTCTATATAAAAATTGCTTTAAAATATTAAATATAATCACTTATCAAATTTATAATAATTAAAAATTAATTAATTATGTGCTAATGATTTTCTTATTTTACATGCATCAATTTAATCTTTATCTTCATCGGATATCAGTGACACCCCCTATGTGTGTCTTTCCTTCTGTCCGTAGTTAGTTTAATAATCAAGGTTTTGTCAGTTGTTAAGTTTAATAGATGAGAGGGAGGGGATGGATGATGAGAGGTTGCATGTCGGTATCACATCACGTGCTACCAGTGCTGCCTTTGACAATTATGTTTTACAGTTTTAGAGAACCAAAGCATTTGGTTTCTGCACCAAAGACAGACACTCACGGGGCTAGGCGATAATAAGTTACTGGACTTAAAACAAGTTAAGAGATAGAAAGCTTAAGATAACTAGGCGATCAAATAGAAATAATAGGACATTTCCTACCCCACTCTATATCTAGTACTTCACTGTGTATAATATGCTAATACACCATAAAAACACAAAATGTCCCTATCTCCGAGACACTCATAGGGATATGCCGTATGTATATACATCTATACACTACTGGAGAACCGATCTTTGATCCAGTTTAAAAAAACCGGAATAGTTCCGGTTCGAATAGGAACCGGGACTAAAGATCATCCCTAGTCCCGGTTAAAAAGTGTATAGGGTTGTAATGATCTTTAGTCCCGGTTGGTAATATAAACCGGGACTAAAGACCATCTTTAGTCCCGGTTTACACCTCCACTGACAGTATCAGACGCATGTCAGGGGGTCGGGGATCTTTAGTCCCGGTTGGTGTCACCAAACGGGACTAAAGATCCTCACCTTAGTCCCTACCAACCGGGACTAATGATGATTTAGATCTTTAGTCCCGGTTGTTGTTATTAACCGGGACTAAAGTGCTATACCTTTTTATACTTCTTCTTCCTCCTCTAGCCCGAGCCATTGCTGCCAAGAGGAGGAGGAAGAAGGGAGGTGCTGCCGAAATTTTTGATAAATTTATTTTTGGTGATAATATACAAATCAGAGAGATCGAAAAGGTTAGCAAATCCATTCTCTAGTAATGTATGCTTAGCATATTACATTTATAGCTTTGTTTCTATAAAATATTATCTTCAACAAGGTTTAAGCAAATGATGAGATAGAAAATATGTGTAGGCAAAATTAGGTTGATTTTGAAATTAGAAAATTTGGATATATAAAAGAGATGACCGAGGGAAAATATAGAAAACTAAAATAAAAGAATAGAGAACTAAGTTAGTTTAATAAAATAGTTAGAAAAAAGTATAATTCGTTAAAGATATGATTTCAACTTTACAAACAATAAAAAAGAATAAATATGTGGGACTATTGTAAAATTTTTGTATGATTACTTAAAAAAAAGTAGAAAACAAAGGTAATTGAAAAATATGTAATATAGTTAGAAATATTGTTCGTACTATAAAAAAATATGTGTAGTACTTTAATAAAAATTTAAAAATAATTGTGAACTTCTCTTCCTTCTCGTCGCCATCTTTGTAGCTCTTTTCTAGAAATTAGTTTCACTTTGAATCATGATGTTTTAAATTATTATATGACTATTTTAACTAGTTTCAACTGTGTGGATTTCGTTAGTAACATTGGACTATTTGATGTATGGATGGATTGGCAATGGATGTACACCGCGGACCGATGGTCGAATGAGTTTATTGAAGGCGTGCATTATTTTTTGAATGTGGCTAATGCTAACAAGTATAAGGGTTTCATGTGTTGTCCATGCAAAAAGTGCAGTAACCAGAAGGAGTATTCATCATCAAGAACTATTCATGCGCACTTGTTTGAGTTTGGATTCATGCTTGGATATAATTGTTGGACCTCGCACGGAGAGCCAGGGGTTACAATGGAAGAAGATGAAGTAGAAGCCAAGAATATTCCAGACTGGGCTCATCAATACGGTGGATTTGAAGAAAATCTAGGAGGTGAGGCGGACAGAGCTGTTGAAGATAATGATGCTGTAGATGATCTTGGTTAGATGTTGCGGGATGTAAAGGACGGCTGCGAAAGTGAGAAGGAGGTCCAAAAATTGGACCGTATGTTAGCGGACCACAAAACTTCGTTGTACCCAGGTTGTGAACAGGGGCACAAAAAGTTGGGTACGACGCTAGAATTCTTTCAATGGAAATCAAAAAATGGTTTGAGTGACAAGGCATTTGGCGAGTTACTGAAACTCGTCAAGAACATTCTTCCGGATGGAAACGAATTACCCGGAACAACGTACGAAGCTAAGAAGGTGGTATGCCCTCTAGGACTAGAAGTACATAAGACACACGCATATCCGAACGATTGTATCCTCTATCACGGTGAGGAGTACGAGAACCTAGAAGCATGCCCAGTTTGTAAAGCACTACGATACAAGATTAGATGAGATGATCCAGGTGATGTGGACGGACAACCTTCGAAGAAGAGGGTTCCTGCTAAGGTGATGTGGTATTTCCCTATAATACCAAGGCTCAGGCGTTTGTTCAGGAACAAAGAGCATGCTAGCATGATGCGCTGGCACGCAGAAGAACATCAACAAGACGGGATGCTGAGACACCCTGCCGATGGGTCGCAGTGGTGAAACATCGATAGAACATTTCCAGAATTTGGAGAGGATGCCCGAAACATAAGGAAACATAAGATTCGGCTTGACTACAGATGGCATGAATCCATTTGGAGAGATGAGCAGTGGCCATAGCACATGGCCTGTGACCATATGTATCTACAACCTCCCCCTGGCTATGCAGCATGAAGTGAAAGTACATCATGATGCCAATTATCATTCAAGGCCCAAAGCAACCTGTCAATGACATTGATGTGTACCTAAGACCATTGGTTGACGATCTGCTTCTGTTGTGGAACAAAGAAGGTGTTCCCGTATGGGATGAGGACAAACAGGAGCATTTTAACCTATGAGTGTTGCTGTTCGTGACCATTAACGATTGGACCGCACTTAGCAACCTATCCGGACAGTCAAACAAGAGGTACAAGGCTTGCACCCATTGTATGGATGAAACTGAAAGTACGTATCTGAAACATTGCTGGAAGGTTGTGTACATGGGTTATCATCGATTCCTTGTTGCAACTCATCCTGTACGGAAGAAAGGCAAGCATTTCGAACAGAAGGCAGACCATCGTACTAAGCCTAAACATCGTAACGGAAAAGCCGTGTTTGCTATGGTGAAAGATCTGAAAGTAGTATATGGAAAGGGACCTGGCAACCAACCTATAGAAAGCGAAGATGGTCACGTGGCGATGTGGAAGAAGAAGTCTATTTTTTGGGAGTTACCCTATTGGGAAGTCTTAGATGTCCGACACGCAATCGACGTGATGCACCTCAGTAAGAACCTTTGTGTCAACCTGTTGGGCTTTCTAGGTGTATATGGGAAGTCGAAAGATACACTTGAAGCACATAATGATCTCAAGCATATGCAACAACGCGAGGACCTTTATCCGGAACCGAAGGATAAAAGAAGCCATTATTTGAGTCCTGCAAGCTACACCCTGAGCAAGGAAGAGAAGGAAAGTATGTTTGAATGCCTGGAGAGCATCAAGGTACCGTCTGGATACTGCTCGAATATAAAGAGAATAATAAGCATGAAGGAGAAGAAGCTCACAAACCTAAAGTCTCATGACTGTTACGTGTTGATGACACAACTGCTTCCTGTTATAATTCATGGTATCCTTCCTGATAATGTCCGACGAACAATAACAAAGCTATGTTCCTTCATGAACGCAATTTTGCAAAAGATCATCGATCCGGACAGTTTAACAGCCCTTCAAGATGACGTGGTCCAATGTCTTGTCAGCTTTGAGATGATCTTTCCACTATCATTCTTCAATATAATGACGCATCTTCTATGTCACCTTGTGAAATGTCTTGTGTAACTACACAACATGTTTCCATTTGAGAGGTACATGGGTGTTCTAAAGAAATACGTTCGTAACCGTTCCCGTCTGGAAGCAAGCATCGCTAAGGGTTATGGAACAGAGGAGGTCATTGAGTACCCGAATCAACCCATGAGGGGAGACTACGGGGAAAGAGGACTATTGGAAGGAAAGCAATAATGACTGTGGATAACGATTTATTCCGTAAAGCACATTTCATGGTTTTGCAACAATCTTCTTTGGTTTCTCCTTACATCGAGGAGCACCTGGCGATTGTTCGCTCAAAAAACATCGGCAAGTCCGATGCATGGATTACGTGCCATCACATTGATACTTTCCCCGCTTGGCTACCATAACATCTAATGGGTACCGAAACCATTGACCGACAACTAGCCTTCTTGGCGAGGGGGCCTTCTTGCTCGATATCGACATTCCTAGGATATGAAATCAATGGGTATACATTTTACACAAGAGCCCAAGACAAAAAGAGCACAAATCAGAACTCTGCTATTCGTATCGACGCCATGAGATACGATGGTGCAACTAGCATGTATTACGGTGTCATCGCGGACATATGGGAACTAGACTATGGACCCCTGAAGGTACCTCTGTTTTGTTGCCAGTGGTTGGGCTCACTGGTGGAGGCGTAACGATTGATGACAATGGGATGACAACGATTGACCTAACCAAGGTTGGATACTTAGACGAACTATTCGTCCTAGCCAATGATGTAACACAAGTTTTCTACGTGAAGGACATGTGTAGTAAACCAAAAAGGGGTAAAGGACCCGATGAGCCAAAGCGCCACGTGGTTCTCCCAGGCAAAAGGAAAATCGTCGGAGTCGAGGATAAGACTGACAAAGATTATGATCAGTTCGACGGGCAACCTCCGTTCACGGTGACGGTTGACCCGAGCATCCTCCTATCAAAGGAGGACACCCCTTACTCACTCAACGATCATAGCGAAGGAACATTAGTGAGGAGAAAGTACGTGAGGAAAATAGTATCATTGGTTGTTGTATGGACGATGCAAACTATTTATAATGTATTGAAGGCCATGCAATGTTTGTGTTTTTTATGAATACAATTATAAATTGGTCATATGTTAATTATAAATATTTTTTAGATGTAATAGCAATTTTAAACTATTTAAATATGTCATATGTTATTATATGTGGTTATCTATATTTAAATAGTATTTAAATTAGTCATATTTTAATTATATATCATTATTGAAATGTGCTAGAAGATTTAAACTATCCAAATAGGTCATATGTTAATTATATATATTTTTTAGATGTAATAGCAATTTTAAACTATTTAAATATGTCATATGTTAATTATATGTGATTATCTATATTTAAATAGTATTTAAATTGGTCATATTTTAATTATATATCACTATTGAAATGTGCTAGAAGATTTAAACTATCTAAATTGTTCATATGTCAATTATACATATTTTTTAGACGTAATAGCAATTTTAAACTATTTAAATATGTCATATGTTAATTATATGTGATTATCTATATTTAAATAGTATTTAAATTGGTCATATTTTAATTATATATCATTATTGAAATGTGCTAGAAGATTTAAACTATCTAAATTGGTCATATGTTAATATACATATTTTTTAGATGTAATAGCAATTTTAAACTATTTAAATATGTCATATGTTAATTATATGTGATTATATATATTCAATAATAATTTTAAACTATTTAAATGTTTTAATCTTTAGTCCCGGTTGTTAATCATATCCGGGACAAAAAAATTTCGGAAACAGCGGGAAACTTTTATTAGTCTCGGTTCGTGTAATCAACCGGGACTAAAGATAAGATCTTTAGTCCCGGTTATTTCAACAACCGGGACTAAAGATATCCTTCGTCCCGGTTGTTAGCTACAATCGAGACTAAAGATCCCGGCTATAAATAGCCGGGCACATCGTTTTCTCCACCCACACTTAGCCGTTTCACGTCGATCGCCGAACCCGCCGTCGTCTTCGCGTCTCCGAACCCGCCGTTGTCTCCGCCGCCGGACGCCGTCACCGACCTCATTGCGCCAAAACGCCATACGTGTACCTCTCTCCTCTTTCTCTACGTCCGCCGCTACCATGCATGCCGCCGCAACGCCGGGTGGTACGGCTGCCACTCCCAGCCAGCCTGCGCCACCCCGCGCCGCAGCCGGCACACCGCGTCGATGCCACCACCCCACCGTCGCCACTCCTAGACGGCCTGCGCCACCCCGCGTCGACACCGCCACCTCGCGCCAGCCTGCCACCGCCATCCCGCACCACCCCACCATGCATGCCGCTGTGCCGCCGGGATGATGAAGGAAATCACGACAGAGATTTTTTTTAGAATTGAAGGAAAGACAGTGGAAGGAAAACCCTAAACAATGTATAGAGAAATATAGCGATTTTAGAACATCAAACTAATTTTATCAATAAAACAATGTAGAAAATTTTACTGTACTTTTTTATAAATTTAATTAAAGTTAAATAAGTTTGATAAAAAGAATTAAACTAACTTATAATTTGCACGTACCGACCCCACGAACGAACGCGAACGATAGAACGAACGAACGATAGAACGATAGAACGGAGGAACGATAGAACGAACGAACGATAGAACAATAGAATGAACGACCGAACGAACGATAGAACGATAGAACGAACTAGATTATTTGCATTACACTTCCAAAATCACATTTTCTCAAAAAAAGGAGGGTCTGAAATCACATTTTCTCAAAAAAAGGAGGGTCTGATTTAGGATATTGGGTGAAAACAAGCACTCATTCTTTCATGACTAAACACAAATAAACAGGTAATTTCTAAACTAAATATTGTCTTGACTCCTATGCATGGGGTGTCAAAACAAGATCTGTTTTGGAAATTATCCATGTTCAGCCATGAGAGAACGAAATGTTGTTTTCACCCAATATCTTGAGTCACTTTCTCTCATTTAACGATGTATATTAAAACGTTAAGTTATACTAGCATATTTATATTTGTGCTTCATATAGATCATTATCTATTGAAGTGGTTTTATAAAAACTAGATCATTGAAGGTATATCAGAGGCAGACAATTTGCTTAAACTACGAGTAATAATAGTGGATGCCTTTTCTAATTCTTCGGAAAAGGGGGAGCTAGCTGTACATGCATGCATATTGATAGCTATACTAGTATACAGTTAACCTCGACAAGTCACGCAATTCTGTATATTACTAGATTTCTTTTACTCGACGACAACTGATATTATGTACGAAATCCCACCATCTCATAGTATAAGACGCTTCAATTTTTTGTAGTTCTTTTTATTTGTATTGAAGATATATACTGCTATGTTTTTCTATAGTCTTGATCAAACTTATAAAAAATAACTAAAAAGTCAAAGCGTCTTGTAATTATTGTAGATGACAGATCGCGATGATGAACATATCCTCATGGACGATATCGTAGAGGGCAGCAGCCAGTATTGGGCGGATGAGGAGCAAGAGGACCCCAACCAATACCTAAACGAGGAGGGAAACGAGGGCACAAACCAAGATGAAAGTGAAAGGCAACCGGCGTTGGAGAGAAGAGGGCACGCGGACAATGAGGTGCTGCGAGGAAGCTAGAGGGCAGGCACATTATTAGTGATGTGGCCCCAGACGGTGAACCAGTAGCCCTAGCCAGCATACTACGAAAGTACGTGGGACACAGTGGTTGGGTCGTCAGGGATCACGTGCCCATTAGCATAGTCCACTGGCGTCAATCAAGGTCAGCCGAGGAAGACCAAAGTTATCTTCCAGATACGGAGAAAGAGATGCTGTGGACCACCATGCTCCAGACATTCACGGTCCCTGAGGCAGCTCAGCCAAGACTGAAAGAATGGACGATGGAGAAAATGGTTGAACAGTTCCGGAAGTACAAGTCGGCTCTGTACAAGAATTACGTCCAGAAGGGTCTGGCACCTGATTTTGACAAATTACCCAAGCTACAAAGTCGTGCCCACTTCGTCCAACACCATCAAAGTCCACAGAATAAACAAGAAGCCAAGACTTGACGAGCCAAAACTCTCCGCTCTCAAGAAAAGGGCGTACGACCGCACTCCGGAAGAGACTGACGAGGTCGTACGAGCGGAAGTGAAGGCGTTCTTCAAGCCACGGAGCCCAGAAAAGAAGATTCCCATAGATCCGGCTACTAAGAAGTTTTTTCAGAAGATGAGCGAACCGGTCAAGAGGGCTTTACTTTCGGATTATGACCGGACGATGACGAAGTCGGCTAGGAAGCAAAGAGTAAGGACCAAAGAAGTGTATCATCTCGGAAAGCAACCGAAACAATCAGTTGAACCGCTACCACCCGGTGAGGCGGAACTAAGGCAATGGATGAAAGAGATGGGTCTGAACAGGGAGCAACTGGTGGGAAATGCACCAATAACCAAAGCAACCGAAGCTGATTTAAAATATAAATTTAAACTCGGTGAACCGCTTGTCAAGCCTGTTCAGGTGAACACCCTCTCCACACAAATGTACTGTTTCCATCAATGGTACATGGAACGTTCATCCAAAGGTAGAACGATAGTTGGAGCGAGGCTAAGGAACTCAGATTACTATCAAGGGGATGATGTCTTGTGGATCAACTTCGAGGATGTATTTGATGTATACCAACTAGACACCCTCGACATCTCCATTCTCAGCTGCTGGGTTTTGTAAGTATCGTTTTACGCAAAATTAATTTTATTCCTTTGCTCCTTATCTGTACCGTTCAATGGTTACACTGTTCGGATAGTTGATGCAAATATCTTTATCCTTTGTAGAATGGAGATTCAATCGTGCCGTAAAAAGGGGATTTACAATATTGGATTCATGGACCCCCGCAAAGTCAATGTCGAAATGATACGGGACTTTGAAGAGGCTACAGAGGACAATATTGTTCATTTCCTGGTGCAGCAGCATTACAAGACCTACATACTATTGCCCTATAACACAGCGTGAGTTTGAACTGTTTTTCTAATTCGTACCGACTTCTTCCGCATACTCGTACCGTGACATATGTATTATCTCACGCAATTTGCAGATTCCACTGGGTCCTTCTCCTCTTCGACCTTTCACTTTGCAAAGTCCATGTCTATGACTTAATGGATAAACCGGAGTCTACTTTCGACAAGATTTTTGAAGTGATAGACAGATAATGCCATCTATTCAAATGACAATAATTACGAACACTGCTATTGCTACTATGCAGATCTCCGATATTTAATCATAGCTTCCAACTGTACATAGGGCATGGGCAAAGTTCCTACATTGGTCCGCAGGGTTTGGAAAGAAAAACTTGGTAGGAGGTTTAATTTTCCAATGAGTACATACTCCAAAAACATATTGAATCGTTAATTTGTTCTAGAAAAAACTAGTACATTAAATCTCTCGTCGATTCTGCTTAAGTGTGCAAAACAGGAGCAGGGGAATAACTTGTGCGGTTACTACATCTACGAATATACTCACTGCATTGTACACCAAATCAACACTGACAAGGATCTGGAAGTACGTAAAAATCATTTATACATTATCCCATCGATTTCTTATTGACTTCATATACTTATATCTCAATTTCTTTCAAATGATAGATTATTTACATGAGGGAAAAACTATCCAACGAAGAATTTATAAAGGCTGTTCAAGAACAATTGATGGGATTTATCAATAAACACATAATTGATCCCGCGGAAGAATTCCACTACCATGGAAGGCCTATTGATCATGATCCCCATGTATAACTTGTCTTAAGTTTCTTTGTAATATACAATAGAAATAAGAATTAACGAAGGATTGTTACATATGTATGTATTTAGATGTGTATACATGTGTATGAGTACATTTCGGTAATATGAGTATATATTTACTTGAGTGCATATATTTAAGGAACATATATATGTGATAAATATGTATTTATCACATATATGTATATATATATGTGCAATATATTATAAATTATATATAGATATATTATGCATATACATGTATTATGCATATACATGTATTTATACATATATATGCATAATATATAAACAAGCAGCTAGCAGCTAGCAGAACCAGCAGTCTTTAAAAAAAAGAAAAAATATCTTTAGTCCCGGTTGGTAACATCAACCGAGACTAAAGATGGTAGAGCCAGCCACGTGGCTCTACCATCTTTAGTCTCGGTTGATGTTACCAACCGGGACTAAAGATGGCTTTTTAGTCCCAGTTATTTCACCCGGGACTAAAGATGAGCATCTTTAGTCTCGGATTCGTGGTCCCGATTGCATAATCGGGACAAGAGGGGGTTACGAACCGGGGTTAAAAACCCCTTCTCCACCAGTGATATGTTAACGGTAGAATTTGGCAATTGTTGTTAGTCAAGGTCTGGTCAAGAGGAGAAATTAACGACGTGTTGTAGCAGCTATGGTGGAAAAGTGTATTGGATGGAGTCTGTTTTAGGATTATTTCTATTTTTGCTATCGTATTAAGGAAGGTTTTGTTTCTGAAAGTTCAAGTGCCATTAATTTGGTTTTGGTGATTAATGATAAATCTAATTATACGAGACTAATATTTTTATAAGCATTTCTTTGCCTAGTCTCATGTGGATATGAAAGTGAAATTTATGAGAGTTGGTTCCCGGACTTCATATGAGTTGAGATAGAAACTTTCATTGATGGTGGACCTAAATCATAAGGATGAAATTCATGTAGATCAAGCTATATGTATCACTCTTACTCTCCATATGCACATATTGATATATTCATATATAATATTTTCATGTGAGTGACATATGTATTTGAGACTAATGTTTTGTTTGAGCCATATCTTGTTTAGTCTCTTCACATTGAGAACATGGAGATGATGAAGGTATGCTTCTATCTTAATGTCTACATATGATCAATACCTTATATTCTTGTATAGAGGAAGCTCCCAGTGTTTTATCTCTAGTTATGTATACTTTTGCTTCACAAAAAATATTTTGTATGCATACATTTAGGGGAAGCAAATCCTATAGCTTAGTTATGCATGTACTTGATCCAAGTTATTCACTTTCATTTAATTGGGATCTTTACATTTGAGCATATATTTGAGTATATGACACTTGTGGTGTTGATTAATACTCATCACTTATTCATATCATTTTATATATGCGATCGGTTGGTCAATGTGTGGAGGTTGACAACCGGATCATTGGGACTAATAATTTCTTTGAGTTAAATGAGAGGAATAGGTCCCAAGGATTGGAAAGGTGTTGATGCTCAAGTGATATCATTACACCTAAAGATACCAACGATGACAAAGTGAAGATAATGAAGATGTGGAATATGAAGTGGCTACTAAAGCAAGATGGTGAAGGGCAAGCGATGCTCGGTCGTGATGGACCATGCGGTGGTGAAGGGCAAGCAAGGGGCTTGGCGCTGAAGAACCAAATCCCATGGTTAAGGGCGAGTGATGGCTTTGTCATGATGGACCATGAAAGGCCTTTTGAAGCTACAGGTAACCGCATCAATCATTTGAAGAATATATGGTGAAATGGTTTTGATGTTAGCGTCCCTTAAGACAAAGAAAGGAAGATGGAAAGAAGGCATTTATATTGGTATAATTCTCTTCTTATTTAAATTTGAGGATAGGAATGCCGTACTATCAAGAGGGATGCAACGTTGATGTGTTTGTGTATGTCTTGGTGCTCAAAGTGACCCATCCTAGTGCTACCTTGAGAGAAATCCAAGCTGTAACCTATCCTTTGAGTGATTTTAAACCTTGATTTTTGTTGAGTTGGGTAGCCCTCCGAGTGAGCTTTCCATAGAGTCCAAGATCATCAAAAACAGACCCCTGAGCGAAAAGTTATGGTCGTTTTACTTTTTGATTTTAGGAAATTCAGAAAAAATCTTGAAAAGTCCGAAATTTTTTCGGAAGTTCCAAATATGGCTGCGGAACTGCGATTGCTCTCTGTTGATTTTCGGACTTGTCCGAAAGTGCATTTCGGAAATTCCGAAAATGGCAGTCTTAGCCTCCAATGGCTAGTTCTGAGAGGCTCGGGTATATAAACTACTCCATCCCTCCTTTGAGTGGCTGCTGTTCTTGGGTATTATTAGACACATCCACAGCCAAATAGCCATCCCCATTCCCCTACTTTTGTGCTGCTTCTTTGTGAGAGGGATTTGATAAGGGGAAAGAGTTGGATTGAGAGATTGAGAAGTTGAGAGCTAGTGAGCTTCACTCCATACTTTGAGCACTCGAGTTAATAGCAAGCAAACCTTCGATTTGTGTTTGTTACTCTTGGGGACTAAGGTCTCCTAGATAGCTAGGCGTCGCCGATGAGCACCTAAGGTTGTGGTGTGCAACGGAAAGTTTGTGAAGGCTTCGATTTCACCTCCGCAAGGGAAGAAATCAAGAGTGAAACCGAGGAGTGCATTTGTGCAACCTCGTGAGGAAAGGGTTGAAATAGACCGGCCTTTGTGGCTCCTCAATGGAGATGTAGGATCCGTGGAGCCGAACTTCGGGAACAAATCAACGTGTCTACTCTCTTGGTTTGCTCGCTCTTGCCATATGTCATATTGTGCTTGAGCTTGTTTTAACCCGATCTACTTGTATGCTTACTTGATATAGTTGGTGACATCATATCTTGCTTAGATACCTTATTTGTCACCTTTTGATTCATATACATTTTGTTTGTTCAAGCTACAAGTTCATAGCTAGTGTTTTATTCCGTTATCCGCCGAACTTTTTGGTTGAGACCGGAACTTCCAATCCTATACCGGAAGTTCTGATTTGAACCGAAAGTTCTCATCATTCTAATATGTTATGAAGTTATGATAATTTTTAGGAACACCTATTCACCTCCCTCTAGGCGACATCAAGTTCCTTACAATTGGTATCAGAGCGAGGTCTCTCATTCTGGGTTTCACCGCCTTGAGAGAAGGTGTCGACAAGAGGTGAAATGTTCCTAGAACTTCTTTTGTTAGATGGTTCAAATTACATATTTTGGAGTACTCGCATGCTTAATGTGTTTAGGGCCATGGGTCCTAATATAGAGCGAGTTGTAGATGTGAGTATTTCTCCTCCTGATGATATAGAGCTATCATTTGAAGAGGAGGTGAATTGCACACATCTCAATGCTCAAGCTAGTAATGTTTTGTTTAGTGCTTTGAGTGAAGATGTGTTCAAAACTATCATGCCACTTGAAGATGCGCATCTCATTTGGACAACACTAAAGGAAAGATATGACAAAGTACAAATGTGATGGAGATGATACTCTTGTGGAAGCATCATTTGATGATTTCTCTACTTCATCGCCATCATGACAAGTCCCAAATGATTATCTCCTCTGATCATGAAGGTCTTACCTCATCATCCACCTCACCAACATACAACTACAAGCAAGGTAATGAATTGGTGAGTAAGGTTGATGATTGCCCAACTCTCCTATTGTACTCCAACAACACCGATAATGAAATTGCTATATTTGATTGTGTTGTTGACTCATGCATATCACCTAGCGCTAAGTGCGTGCATGAGAATGATATGGATGGAGGTTCTACTTCCTATAGTACGTGTGGAACTAACCTTTTGAAGAAAGAAGTGAATGAACATCAATGGCTAAATGAAGAATCCACATCATCAATTTGTTCATCTTCCATTGCCGAAGATCATGCGTGCTTTATGGGTGATGATGATGATGACTCCATGATTGATCACTTGAACAAGAAGGACACAATAACGGTGATCAAGCTCATGGAGGTTATTAAGAAGAAACAAGCATACCTCATTAAGAAGAATGAAGAAACCAAGGGGTCTAGCCGATGAACATAAGAAACTCAAGGGATCTTATTCTTCATTAATTATGCGGTATGAAAAATTGGAAAATGAATTTGCTGGTGCCACTAATTCTATTGCTTGTGTAGCATCTTTGGAGAATCAAAATCAAGAGCTCAAATCTCAACTTGAGGAGATCACTAGCAAGTATACGGATTTACAAGAAACACATGATGAACTTTTGTGTTCTTATGAGAACACTGTAGATCTCATGCTATGGTAGAGATAACTCGTGAGGTGATAATTGCAATAGTAAAATCCTATGAACCTCATGATCAAGTTGACCTTACTTGTGCTAACACTTGTTGCTCCGAAGCAAACATTTCCTCGAGCACTACATGTGACTTGGATTGTGTAGGCAAAAGGGAGAAGCACATGGATCACGGACTTGTGGGCATTACTCAACCTTCTCAAGAAAACCGTGAAGGGATCAACCGTAGCTTGCACCAAGCTCCATAAATGGGAAAACAAGTCCATCAATGCTCATACCAAGGGAAGGAATCAAAAGATGATCAAGAGTTCCATTACTTGCTTCAAGTGCAAGAAGGAGTGACATCATGTTAGAGATTGCACTTAGATGAAAGGAAATGTGTTGAGCAAGAAGAAAAGGATTGCTCACATCAAGTGTCTCAAGTGCATCGAAGTGGGACACCTAGCCTCAAGTTGGCCGTGCACATTGGTAGAACAATGCAAATCATTAAGTGAGAGGGAAATCGGCAACAAGCAGACCAAGAGATAAGATAAAAGCAAAACTCGACTTTGCTATAATTGTCGTGCAAAGGGACATATTGGTAAAAATTGTCCCATGAGTAACATTCCTAAGCCAAACTCCTCATTTGATCATGATTTACTTAGAAAGGCTAAAAAGGACATTTGTGCTACTAGGGTGATTACTCACCACATGCTAGCACAAAATCCATTTGGGTGCCGAAGTCTCTTGTGACTAACCTCTATGGACCTAATTTTGTTAGATACCAAAATGTGCTAAAATGATAATATAGGTACATGGAGAGGCATTAGAGGGATGGCTTATGAAAGAAAAGGTGGATCTCACCAAGTTCGGAATTTGGAGCCAACCATTGCAAAATTTACATCAAGAACCAATGTCATCTCGGTAACATATATCTACATTGTGTAGATTGCATTGCATTCTCATAGCATTTACATATTTGCATTTCTTCTATATGTGAAAGTCATCATTTATACATTGTTGAGCACGATAGGTTATGGCATATGAGTGTTTTGTACTCAATCATATTCTTGCATATCACATCCCTTATATGTGCTCCAATTGGCTAAGTGCTAGTTGGTAATTTCAAAATAAACCTTTTAGCTTAAAGTGAAAATTTTGAAAACTATAGCTTTTCTATGAAAATCTAATTGGAAATTATTTTAAAGTGTGTTTCAAATGTCTCTCAATACTTTTGTATTTGAAAGAAGGGCTAATTTTGAAAGAAGATTAATTTCAACCAAAATTATAGTTCTAAGTATCTTATTTTAGCTTTTAACTTCAAATTTTTGTATAATTAATTCTAAAAGGAATTTGGGAATGATTTCAAAATGAAAATGATAGGGTTGGTTATTTCAAACCTTTTTGGTATTCAAAGTTTCTCTAAAAGGCAAACGAATCAAAAGAAATTTAGATTCCAATCTTATCCAAAATATTATCTAGACCATAAATGGCCCCTACTAGCACTTAGGTGAGTTGTCATGGTTGGGGTTGCATAAATGCATCATACTAGCTCAAATGAGTACATAGCATTCATTCATACTCACTTCTCTTCAAAACCATCACATTTGTTTGTGTTTTCGTTTTTAAAAAAATATTTAAAAATAAGAGCTTATGTAGCTTGTTGCTCAGCCTTGGTCTTTTCTTCCAAACCTTAACTACCTGGAGTTAAAGTGAGAAATACATCAATTGGGAGTGGTCTTAATTATATTTTTATATTCGATGCTTTCAAAATATGAAAGATTTTAAACATTGGATTTATAGCTATTTCAAAAAGCCTCTTTGGTCAAAATTCAAAAATCTTATTTAAGAGGCCAATTTTTGTGAAAATCCTCTCAAAAGCGATTCAATATGTATTTCAAATGTTTTGCAAGGTATTTGAAGTAAAAGATCTTATTTCTAAAATAATATAGCAAAATGGCCCTAAAAGGATCTTATATGATCTTGTTTTTGCTCAAAAATCAATTATTTCAAAGTGATTCCCTCAAAAATTCTCTTCGGCATGTTTTCAGACTTATCAGAAATGCATTTTCAGAATTTCCGAAAAGTTTTGTGAACTAAGAATAAGCTTCTGGACATTTTCGGACTTATCCGAAAATCATTTTCGGAATTTTCAAAAATAGCCGAACTTCTGGATATTTTTGGACTTGTCCTAAAATGATTTTCAGACTTGTCCGAAAGTGATTTTCGGAATTTCCAAAAATGATCTATCTCCCTAAATCAAAATCTTTTGTGTTTTTGAAAATATTTACAATATAAAAGTTTGAGGGTTGGTAATTCGAAACATTTCTCTAGTTTAAAGTTTTCTCAAAAGACCAACCATTCATAGGGTATAGCTATTTGAATTTCATCCCAAAGTATATAATGACCATAATGACCAAAAGTTGTATTTTGTGGGTTAAACTGATGGAGCTGAAGTTCTTTGCGAATATTGGCTAAAATTAGTTTACACAACCCATATAAGGCTCTCCAAATGTCAAACTCCATGAAAATCATATTTGAGTATGATTTGTGACTTTGATTCCAATTTACTAATTTGAAAGGCCTACAATGCCTTTTTTTTTGCTTTTATCTTGATAGAAAAATGTTTTTCCAAAAATTCTTGTTGGAAAAGTTTCTCTCATGTCTAAAGATCATTTCTTCAAGATTTCAACTCATTTGGACATGATTTGGAAGAGTTTTCAGTTTTTCTTAATTTGATCAGCTTGCTGAAAAATTCAGAAATGACATGGTTTTAGCTGATTTGTGAATTTTATATCTCACAATGCTTTGCAAACTGGAAGGAGCTTCCATTGGTGATTTTTGTTTGAATTTATTGAGCTCATTTGGACACTGTTTGAATGCTTTTTCATAGCCCGTCTTGAGTGGTGAAATATGAAATTTCAGTTTGCTGAAATTTTGTGATTTTTGTTTCGTATATGGTTAAGATATGAGCAAGACTCCCAAAATGAAACTTGTGCATGATTACATGTATTATTTTCAGGATTTATTGCATAACTTTGCATAGAATTTATCAACTTGTTTAGATCTATCAAACCTATCATCAATCTCGTATTGTCTCGGTTCGGTCCGATCTACTATGTTTTGATTTGCTAGATATGTTTGCTTGATTTGATATATTTTGTTGGTTGTTTCATCGAAGTTTTAGCTGACAAGTTATCTGCTTGCTATCAACTATTCTGCTGCATCGGCTAATATTCAAGATATCATATAATTGCCTAGTTTTTGTCTTTATTATCTTCAATCTTGTACTATCTTGGTTAGGTCCGATCTATCAAGATTGTTTTTAATAAAAGAAGATTATTAGAAATTATATTTTATCTAGCTTGAGTTGATGATAGCCTAATTCTTTTTGTGTCATATATCCAAAATCCATCGGTTAAACCATTGATCCAAAATTCCATCGACATCGGGTGGGCACACGATTTCATATCAGCCCTTTGGCCAATCGACCTTGTGATTTAACTTTTAAATCTTGTTAGTTGCAGGATAAAACTTATTGGCATGCTCTGAACCCAATTTTAGGACCTGCACTAGAGTAAAGCAAATCTCTCAAGCCTTCGCCACGACGTATTTTGCGTCAACACGCTTTTGACATGCCTAGTGGGAAATTTTGTTCGTCAACGTGTCTAAGGAACATAATCAAGATGAGGTAATTCCAATAACCTTGGAGAAATTGACAGATGAGCAGAGGTCTCAAGTGGAGCAAACAATTCAAGATTATCAAAACCTATGCTTGGAATCCTTTAGCATGACTCAACAAGGACCAACACCAGGGGTGAATCCAGAACAAAAATAACCAAGTGTCCCACACATGTACTATGCCACATCTAATTAATCTATACCTAATTAAAAAATACGTAAGGCTTCCGCATCTCCAATTTCATCCGTCCACCTCTCCCCCCGTCCACGTGACTCCTCCCTCCCTCCCGCGCACGACTCCACCTTTATTGATATTTCTTACGTTCACAGATAAAATCCGCAAGTGCACAAATATACCGCTGTAGCACTTCACCTGAAAGTATTCCAAGTTATCGAATTTCGACAGGGAACGTGTGTGTTTAGCTCTCTTCAGGTTTATTCAAGGACAAGACAATTGTAGGACAAAAGGTAGAGATAATTTTCTAGTGTAGTACATAGTCGTTTAAAAAAGCTTAACTTTAATTCTATCGTATACTTCAGGCACTGATTTGCTCGCTGCTACCAGAACACGCTCTACTCCGTACTCGGATAGGGAGGACTATGGTGATCTCTAGGGCTGTCACCACCTCTACACCAACCTCTAACGTACTGTGGGATACATAGCAAACACTAGCGATTAACTACCTAGACACCATGTCTATGCAATTAATTACTACTCTATCGTTAGCTAAACACTAAAGTAATCACTATTTCTTAATGAGCAATAGTGAACAATGATCCAGCAAGCTTAATAGGAACTAACTAAAAAGTATACCACACAAGATAAATCTCAATTAATTAAAATATTCTCAACTAGAGCAAAGTAATTGCTAAGGTACAAAAGAAATAGAGAGAGATACCAACAATTATGGAACTCCTCCAACTCATTCTTCCTCACTCTCTCCCTTATTCTAAGTATACATAAAAGAATACAAAGAGCCTCTTATAATTCAACTCACATCATGGTGTGTTGTGAATGAGGGAGGAGACCTCCTTATATAGGCCAAGAGGTGCCTTGGGTGTGTGGAGAAGCTCAAGGCATCCAAAGGGTATCTTCCTTCTCCTCTTGCCAAGTGTCCTTCCTGATGATGGTTGGAGCATAGGAAACAGTCACAACCGTCATTAGAAGTCGGTAATTACTAACCTAGAGAGTTTCTAGGCTAGCTGGGCTGGGCTTGGGTCGACCGCCCCAGGGGTCGGCCGACCACTGGCCGGCTCCCCTAGCCCACGGCCTTCTCCTAGATCTTGACCTGTGGGTCCCCTCTTGTATTTTCCTAAATTTGGCCCACTTAATTATGATCTTGTTGGATTTGTGGGCTCAAGACTCCATGGTCTTGGATATGGAAGTGATAATTTCCTCCTTAATGTACATTTTCTCTCAACTCTGGTAGTTTGTCACCTGCATCTAAATTGTTGGATGTTTGTTAGAAATTGTTGATGCGAAAAACACGAAGGCCTGGGAGTTCTGCTTAGCTCTAGTGCAGGTCCTAAAATTGATAAGATGCGGGCATGCCAGTCAGTTTGATCCTGCAACTGACAAGATATATATAAATAACAGATCAAAGAGCCGATCGGCTAACAAGCCGATATAATAATTCCAGTCGATGTTGATACCAACCGATGTTGATAGGGTTTTGATCAATCGGCTATATATCGAATGTAGATTCTGGTACTTGAGTAAATAATGGTATAAAGACAATCTCTGATGATAATATAATAAAACAATCATATAATTCAATAGAAACCAATCGGTTAATAGTGATATGATAGAATGAGTACTGATCCGAAGGTTAAAGCATATGTCAGTTCAAGGTCCGATGCCATAAAATCCAAACGATTAGATAATCAATGAAACCTTTATTTTCATCGGCTAAATCTAACTTGTATGTAATCCTTGTGAACCGATGCAACGTCTAGATAACTCATCAGCTGAAACCCCGATAAAACCCTAATTATAATCAAAGACTGGTTATCCTTAATAATTCTAGACACGACAAGGGATGATGCATCGCAATGTATGCAAAGAAGCATAAAGTCTAAACAATCAAGTCTTTGACTATTTTTCAGGGTGGTTGATATCTTAGCTAATCTAGATCAACAAAAACAATTTAGCCGATACCAGCAAAACCCTAGCAAAGATCTGGCCGATATAGATAAATCGAATCATCGACATAGATTAACTAAGATATATGATAAATAGGTAGACAAACATACCAACCAAACAAGAGAGATCCAAGAGGTCGAAAACAATGCAACCTTGAACAACACCAACATAGCTGATACGATTGTTTGGGCCAGCAGAACTTAGGACTTACTCCTTCGCCGGAGATCAAAGTTGATGTAGTCTCGCGTTAGGTCCCAAGTTCTGCCGGTGATAAGTAAAAATCTCGGAAAAGAAGGTGGCGATGGACCGAGAGTAGTTGTATTGATCGTGAGATAGATTACAGGGACCCTGGGTGTACATATTTATACCCATGGGTAGATATTATTACTTATTGGACACGATACAAACTTTCCTAAAGATAAAAGGAAAAACATGAAGTCCTTATCGGACACTAAACACACTTTCCTAATGATAAAGGAAACTAACAGACTCTTCCTAATTAATAGATAAACTGCCATGCCACATCCTTGAACTTGGTCTTTTTTGGATAAGCTTCCTTTAATTGATTAATTTCCTTAACCGAACCCATCAAGAATCTGACTGCTAGTGACTGATAATGCCCATAAGCCGATTCCAGGACTCTGAAGCCGATACTAACTCTAGACTGATAATGACTTCAGGCTTACCAAATTTTGGTGTTAACTGAAATAAACCAACACTCGTGGAATTTGTTAGAAATAAACCCTACCACTATGTTGGATGTTTTATATTTTTAGATTTATGCAGGTATTGATGGCGTAAATTTGGTATTTAGCAGGCGTCAACAAACCACCGCACTTAGAGTAAAGGTTAAGGATTATTGTGGAATAAAACTTCCCAAGGTATGGTACTAGTATACAATTTATTCTAAGCCGCACCTCCTCATGTGAACTTTGCGGTGTCTATCTTACCATCTTTGGTAATTGATGAATGGAATGGTCGTGACTCAAGTCGTTCCTGTTCCTGCTATCAATCACCTGGATTTTTTCAGCTATACTCCTCAAATGACTCTCTCTTGAATCACTCATTTTGATTTTTGGATCTGTACCAAGGTATGTATTGCTGAATTGTTCCTATTCTAAAAGGCTATATATGTGGAGCTTGGTAGACTTGTCACACCCGTAAATTCACAAGTAATTTCCGAACTAATTTGTGCATTAAATCCTCATCCAGGAATCAGCTGAGGTATACAAATCGACAATTTAATATACAAAATTATCAATAATACAACGTTACATAGTTACATAAGAACGATCTAGCGATGGCTTCAGCTCCACTCCCACAAGTAGCTCAACTGGGGTACAAGCCAAACGGCTTCTCATACGCAACTTTCTTCAACTGAGGTTGATTGATTATTGCAAGGGTGAGTACATGGAATACTCAGCAAACCACACCACAAGTATGCAAGTGCACAAGGATATCAAAGAATGGCATAACATAGGGTTCATTTGCGAAAGCAACATTTAGCAAACATTTAAGAGTAGTAAAACAGTAAAGTAATTAATGAGCAAAATTAACCAATCACTGAACAGCACACCAGTGCTGCAAAGGCCCAACCATCTCTGAACAACCATGCCCGATTGCACAGACCCAATCTCCAAACCAGGAATTAATTATTCCAAACAAGGAGTTAAACCAATTATCACCATTTATCACATTATTATTATTAATGAGAGTGCGAAGCTAATCACGAAAAACATTGCTAGGCTCGCCCATAACCGCAGGCACGACTATTCGCATTGTTTTACTCTGGCCAGAGGTGTACCACTGTATCCACAAAACATAGCCCCACAACATGTAACCATGTGCCTTAATACCACCACAGTACCTCAAAAAGGAGCTGTGACAGTACCTTCCGCATAACACAATGAAAAGCAGTGCACCATTCTTGGATCATAATCGCCCCCTTTAAGCCAAAGGTATGGACTCCCTAACAACCCCCATGGACTTTTCACCACTTCACAGTCTAGTGTGCCGCTATGAACCATGTTATACAAAAGGTAAAGCCATTGTCCATGTTGGCTTGTGGTTAGTATGGTTAATACTTCACAATAGTAGCTCGCGAACCGGTTGAAGCATCTAGACCCCCGTTGTTAATTTTGGTAAATAATGACAAGCGCTAATTGTGGACTAACTATTTCATTTGAGATTATGTATTTAAGTTAGAGCCACATGATGAATACGCCATGGATGATTATCGAGGATCAAAAGTGATGGTGCAAAGAAAAGGAATCAAGACGGTAAAACCTAGTCTTTATTTTAATTGATCGAGGTGTTGGGCGATCTAATTCTTTCTAGGTTTTATTCTTTAGCTTTGCCGTACTATCAAGAGGGGTGATGACCTAAACAAAGAGTTGATCAAACTGCCACATTAGGTCATATGAATTCACTTATTCATTTGCTCATTCACTGTTTCTCCTGACCATCGGCGGTGTGTCCACGTGCCCCACGCCTGTGTGACAGGCCAGTTGGGCCGGTGTGACCGCACGCCGCCCGGTCTGATCGGGTGCCCGCTTGTCACGCCCAGAAATTTATCCCAAATTTCCAGACCATTTTACATATAAATCCCTATCCAGAAATCAAGCCAGGGTACGCAAAACAATAAATCAATATACAGATCCAAACGAAAATAAAGCGTAAATACTTACAGAGGAGGCACTTAGTCCTCACACCGAAAAGAAAGTAGTAGCGGAAAAAGGCGACGATCTTAGCGGGGCTTCAGCTCCAGTCCATAGACAAAACTCAACTGGGGTATAAGCCTTGGTCTTCTTACTTCGTCTTCAGCTCAGAAGCACTACACTTCTGAAAAGGGGGAATAATAACAAGACACCGTACTCAGCAAGCCACACCAACGATGCATTCGTGCAAGGGGAGACAAGGAGGGCTGGTGGCTATTTGCATAAAGGCGGTTGTAACCATTTATAGTTGAAAACAGTAAAACAATTGATTATTTAAGGTAGGATTAAATATCTCCACTAAACAACGCTACACCACGTTGAACAGACCCGACCATTCCACCTAAATTAAACCAATTCATTAAGTCATGTTAATTAATAATGTGGGACTAATCACGGTGAATCTGGTTGATCGCCGATAACCGCGGGCACGGCTATTTGAATAGTTTTACTCTGGCCAGAGGTGCACAACTGTACCCACAAGACATGATTCCACACATGTTGCCATGCCCCGAAATACCACCATGGTACTGCAAAGGGGAAAATCGTGACAAGACCCTTTGCATAACTCCCCCTAACCATGCACATCACACCTCAGGTTTCGCCCCCCCACCTTTAAGCCAAGGTAGGCAGCCCCCTCTCGTGCTTAGGTGAATCCGGAAGCCGATCAACGAGTAAACCCCCGCTGACCCAACCCCATCACGCCCACCCTTGCCTGGATGCGTCAGCTAGGGAAAAGCTACACTACAAGTCCAGCAGTTACCCATGTCTGCTTGTGGTAAGCACTGTTAGTCTTCCAGGGTTTCCCGAGAACCGATCCTTAATTGCCATGGGTGCGACTAGCAAAACCATACACCCACGACCCACCATTAAGCCATAGTTTAGTTGGATAATTACAATCAACGAAACATGACTGACATGTCATGAGCTGGCAGCTCAATATTGTACTAACAGTAGATAAAGTAATTATCCCATTATGTGAGCTAGTGGTAATCAAGCAGGGCTAAAGCATAATATAATTCCAGCTATATCAACATGAGACACAAGCTAGTCAAATTATCACCCCGTTTGACAAAGAAAGGACATCAAGTAATGTGGCACAAGCGAGCAGATAGGTAAACCCTATTCCCATGTAATTAGCTAAACATGCAATTTATTTGTAAACGGTAAAATATTTTATAAGTTGGGCTCAAAATGCTCAAGGGGAATGTGTGACTTGCCTTGCTTCTTCAATTGACCTTCCGAACTCTTTCCATGCGAACGTGATTGTCCGAAATGGCAGAATCTACACGTTGGCAAGCAAAACGAGGAAAAAATCTAATAAAAACCAAGTAAACAGTAAATAAAAAGTAAACAAACATGTAGAGCTCAATGTTAGATGAATATTGCAAGTTGAATGGCCCAATTTAGAGTTCGTATGAATTAGTTATGAATTTTAGAATTTTTTAGCCATTTAAATGAATTTCTAAAAATTTACCCGATTTATGATGCAATTATTAATATTTTCTCAACAGAAAAAAGGCGACGACGTCAGCAAGGGGGCTGACGATGACGCGCGGGCCCCACTGGTCAGCCGGTCAAAAGGGGGCGCGGTGGACCAAGTCCATGGCCGGCCCATGGGAGGCGCTGGCCAGGGCGCGGGCTCGGCACCGGCCATGCCGGTGGTGAGGCGGCGGCGCGGGCGGCGCGACGCGGCGTGGTAGCGGCCGGCACGCGGCGTTGCTCGTGGGGTGGCTTCAGCGGGTGGCGCGGCGGCGGCGGGTGGACGAGGCGTGACGCGGCAGTGGCGCGGGCGGGGCCGCACGCGGGTCGCGCGGCGACATGGCGGCGGCCGGGCGGTGGCGCATGCGGCAGCGCGTGCGATGCGGCGGCGACGCTCGCAGGCGGCGGCGGCACGACTTGGGCGGGAGGCGGCGCTCGCGGGGTGGCACATGCTGTCGGTGGCCGAGCGGGCGGCGACGACGCGGGAGGTGCGGGCCCGCGGGCGGCGGCGCAGCGGCGAGGGCGGCTCGACTGTGGTGCGGCAGCAGAAAGCACGGGGCGGCGCCGCGTCACGGCGGTGGCGCGCGGTGGCAGGCTGCGCGCGGGCGGCGGTGGCCGGGCTTTTATGCGGCGTTGTGGGTGGAGTGGCGGCTGGATAGTGCGGGGAGGAGAGGGGAGGTGGGCGCGGGAGGTGCGAGGCGTGCGGGGAGGAGTGGGCGGCGGTAGTTGCCGGCTTGACCGGCCAGCCGGAGGAAGGTGATGACAGGTGGGGCCCACGGGTCCCACCTGTCAGGGGGCAAAGAGAGTAGGCCGAAGGGGGAGGTGAAGTGGACTTAGAGAGGGAGGGGCCTAGGCGGGCCGAGGGAGAGGGAGGGAGGCCAGCCCGAGAGAAGTAGGGGGGAGAGATTGGGGAGGTGGGCCGTGCTGGGAGGAGAGGGAGACCATGGGCCGAAAGCGGCCCAAAGCAAAGGAGGAGGAGTTTTTAGAAGTTCTCTTTTTATTTAAATAGATTAAGCGAACTTTGTGTGATTAAAATTATTTCTTGAGCTCCAAAACTTCACGAGAAATTTCAGAGAGTATTTTAAGGCACGGAGAATATCACAAAAATAATTTCCGGCCATGATTTTTAAAAGAAATTTTAATTCCCTCATTATTTCACTTGATTAATTTGCTTTAATTTTTATAATAAATTCTGGAAACGCTTTATTTTATGATTTTTTTAACCCGATCGAAAATCGGAGCATGACATCGCTGTAGCCCCTGGACTGTCTCGGCGATTTATGGCCGAGCCGAAGTGAGCCGAGGCCGGTCTGACCAAGCCACCGGTGGTCTGATCGGAGTCAACCCGGTCTGACTGGGTGGTCACTGTAGCCCCTGGACTGTCTCGGTGATTTATGGCCGAGCCGTGTAAGCCGAGGCCGGTCTGACCATGCCACCGGCGGTCCGGACCAGCTGGCTTATGCCGGTCTGATTGGTGGGCATCTAATAGTGCATTAAATGCAGTGTAATGGATAGTTTTAATAGCCGTTACAATTGGGGGTGGTTTGACAAGCCACCCTATGGCGGTCAGACCGGCAACCCAAAGAGGTTGGGGTTTTGACCCCCAATATTGTTGGGGTTATTGTTGATGCAAAAAACACGCACTGGCCTGAGAGGTTTGCTTTACTCTAGTGCAGGTCCAAAATTAGGGTTTTAGGTTCTAGAGCGTGCCAGTTGATTTGATCCTGCAATCAACAAGAAAAATATGCAAAGAATATCAGTAAACGATAGACAATCGGCCATAGGGCCGATTTCATATCGTATGTGACCTAGCCGATGCAATAAAGCATGAATCAGCTGTGAGGTACAGTCAATGATAGAACTAACCCTAAAACTAGTATATCGGCTGTAAATATTAACGTTACATAATCAGTAAATCGATATTGCTTTAGAAACAAGCAATCGGGATAGATCGGACTGAACCGAGACAGCATAAATTGCCCAAGTCTGAAGATGACATGAAATAATGATTATGTAGATTAATGTCATAGCCGATATCTAGATTTAAGTATGTATCGGCTATAGCTCCGATACAACTTTATACTAAGATATTCTCTAGTAATAAATATATTCAATTATAACCAATTAGATTGGTGTCAAACTCAATACATTTATATTAGATTAGATCTTGATATAAAGGGCATATATAGAACATTAAACAAAGCATAGAACGATGTAAAACATCTATATCAGGTGAGATCGGCTGAAACTCCGATACTATCCTTATTAACAACCATAAGGCAGGCTAGATATCATGCTTCTAGGTATGACTTAATAGGTTGGACTTAACCAATGCAGCATTAAGTATAAAGAGAAGCATAAGATCTAGAGAATCAAGCCGATGGCTGCCTTTTCGGGATGGTAGATACATTATATAACCTAGATTAACAAAGTGATCTAACTGATATCGACAAAACCCTAAAAGAATCTGGCCGATATAAGTAGATTGCATTGTCGATCTAAGTTATATAACGTATATGATAACTCAGAGAATCACAACAAAGAACTAGAGTGTCATAAAGATGTAAGCACTAGCCCTAATGATGTAACTCGCCATGACAAGATATACCTTTTTGCTGAAGATCAAATTGATGCAGCGTGACTCGAAAGCACAAACTTGTCGAGAATAGAAAACAAAGGTGGCGATGCGCCGAGATTGATTGAACGTGTGTTGTTGTTATTTACAAGACCTCGGGATTACATTTATACCCGAAAATACAAACATTGTCCACTTCGGACACAACTCATATTAACCTAATACAAATCCAACTAACGAACAAGTCCCTTAGGCGGACTCTTACCGAGAATATCTATAAGGAAATTACATAAAATATCCTAATTAATAGATACAATTGCCTCCTCAAGACTTTATCCGTACATGGCAATCCATATGAATCACGCTAACATAACCCGATGACATGTACCGAGTCATATTACCAAAATCGGCTCAATCGGCTAACCCAGTCCGACTCTGACTCTGCAGATCCGGTTTACAGCCGATTCGGACTATAGCCGATTCTCACTCTGTTTTCCGATACTATCTAATCTTTTCAATCCTCTTCGATTCCATCTTTATCTCCAATATTTGAATTACCAAATTTGGTCGTCAACAGTTATATAAATCCCCCCACCAGCATCAAGGGGTCTCTCTTGGCACTTGCTTCAATTGCATACACTCTTTGCATCTATCTCACACCCATTTGAGCTGTAGTTTATCCCTTGTGTGTTAGAGAGTGCTTTGAGGCAAGATTCAAGTGCACTGCTTCATTGTAGAGCTAGTGTGGCACTTGATCTTCTCCGAGCTGGGTCATCGCTTGTTACTCTTGGAGGTTGCACACTGTAGACGGCTGGTGGAGGTGTTGCCTGGTGACTCCTCCAAGGATATTGTGGAGAAGGCCCGGTGCTGGTTTGTGAGAGGTTTGGAGTTCAACACCTTCAGAGTGAAGGAAGAATGACCCTAGTGATCGAGGCTTGGGTAGTCCACTTCGTGGGCTGGCTCCCACCTTGCCCACCCCTTGACGAAGGGGGCTTACAGTGGCTTCGTGGTTTTGAGCAGTTAAGTTGGGCTCACCTCAATGGGGATTATGAAACTGGTGAGTTTCCGAAGCTCGGGTGAAAAATTCCTTGTCTCTTATTTCGTTTACTTATTGTATTTACATTTGTGCAATTTACATTCTTAGAGACATATTTGAGCCCTTAGCACCCTAGGATTGCAAAACATAACTTAGTTGCTTAGTTAGTGTTATCCTTCACCAAGCCTAGCAAGTTAGGTTAGTTTTGATTAGATGGGATTTATTTTTAATCACCTATTCACCCCTCTCTAGTCGACATCTTGATCCTACAAGTGGTATCAGAGCTTGGTCTCTCTTGATTGGACTTTACCGCCTAGAGAGAAGATGTCAAATGAGGTGAACCATGTTGGGAAGGCTCCCATGTTTAATGACAAATTATTCCACTTGGAAAATTAAGATGTCTACTCTCCTTAAGGCCATGAGCTTCCACATTTGGACTATTGTTTATGTAGGTTTTTCTATTACTGGAAGTCCATTGATGGAAGTTGACCATTGCAATCTCCAACTCAATACCCAAGCCATGAATGCTTTGTTTAACTCCTTGAGCCAAGAAGAGTTTGATAGAGTTAGCAATCTTGAGACCACTTATGAGATTTGGAACAATTTGAGTGAGATTCATGAGGGCACAAGTGAGTACAAGGATGCCAAGCTTCACTTTCTCAAGATACAAATCATACCTTTTCCATGTTGCCCGGTGAGAGTGTGAATGACATGTATGAAAGGCTCAATGTGATTGTCAATGATCTCAAGGGACTTGGAGTGACCTATGTCAACCTTGAGGTTGCTCAAAAGATGGTTAGGGCTCTACTAGAAAAGTATGAGACCATGGTCACTTTGCTCATCAACTCCGACATGTCAAGAATGACATCCGCAAGTCTCTTGGGGAAGATCAACACAAATGAGATGTACAAGACCAAGAAGAAGGAGATGGAGGAAGCCTCTCCATCAAAGAAGACAAGCATCACTCTCCAAACGGAAGTAAAAGACAAGGGAAAAGCCAAAGTGAGTAAAAGTAAGGATGATTTGGAGGAAGAAATTGTACTACTTGCTAGAAGATTCAATTATCTCTTGGGAAGGATAAAGGGAAAGGGAAAGGACTCTAGCTCATATAGAAGAAAAAATAGAAGACCTAACAAGACCCTTTCCAACTTGAGATGTTTTGAGTGTGGTGAGAAGGGGCATTTTGCTTCCAAGTGCCCTTCAAAGGAAGATGAAGGGGACAAGTCATCAAAGAAGAGCAAGAGTGGAAGCTACAAGCTCATGAAGAAGTTCAAGAAAGAGGGAAAGAAGATTGAGGCTTTCATAGGGCAATGAGACTCAAATGAAGAGAACTCCGGTTCTCAATCCGGGTCCAACGCCAATGATAGTGATGATGATGAAAGTTTCAAGAAGAAGATGACCAGAGTTGCTATCAAGGATGCTCCATCACTCTTCTCTCCATTAAGATAACATCAAGTAGTGATAGTGCGAGTGATGATGATCATGATGATGTTCCCTATGATGAGGTTCTGTGCATGTTTCAGGAGCTCCATGCTTATAGTGAGAAGGATTATTAAGCTCAAGGCTCTAAAGAAGGATCATGCTTCTTTGGACGTCTTGTTTGAGGAGCTAAAGACTTCATATGAGAGACTCACTATTTTTCATGAGAAGCTTAAGAAAGTTCATGACACTCTCCTTTCCACTACCCAACATGGAGCTCATATTCATGTTGGAATATCTTGTGATTTGCTTGATGATAGTACTTCTTGCTATATTACTCATGTTGCATCATCTAGCATATCTACTTCTTGTGATGATCTGATGGATATGCCTAGCTCTAGCTCTTGTGCTTCTATTTGTGATGCCTCACTTGTTGTTGAGAACAATGAGCTTAAGGTGCAAGTGGCCAACCTCAACAAGAGTTTGGACAGATGCTTCAAGGGTAAGAACACTCTTGACAAATTCTTGAGTGAGTAACGGTGCATCCTTAACAAGGAGGGACTTGGATTCATTCCAAAGAAGGGTAAGAAACCTTCTCACCGTGCCACTCGGTTTGTCAGGAGCAATGGAAAGTATTGCCACAAGTGTCGTGAGGTTGGGCACATGGTGAGTGATTGCCCCTGTGGTAAGCCTCCTAATACTTGCATGTTTGATTCCCACTATATGCTTAGGAAGGCTCATGATGGTAGCATTGTTGCTAGATATGTTGGTTCCCCTATACTTGGTGGTAAAAAGAATACCATTTGGGTGCCCAAGGCTTTGCTCTGTAACCTCTAAGAACCCAAACAAGTTTGGGTACCTAAAAGAGATATTCTTTTGTAGGTGAACTACCGTACCGGTAGGAATCATTGGGTGCTTGATAGTGGATGCACTCAACGCATGACCAGTGATAGGAAGATGTTCACCATATTTGAAGTAGGAAGCAAAGATCAAGAGATAGTTACTTTTGGTGATAATAGGAAAGAAAAGGTAATTTGGTTAGGTAAAGTTGCTACCACCAATGATTTATTAATCACAAATGTTTCTCTTGTTGAATCTCTAAATTTTAATTTGCTTTCGGTTGCACAAATTTGTGATCGTGGTTTGTCATGTACTTTTAACCTGCAAGATATTATTATTTCTAGCCTTCACGACAAGTCTTGTGTTTTCAAAGGTTTTCTGTATGGAAATCTTTATTTGGTTGATTTCAATTCTAGTGAAGCAAATTTGAAAACTTGTTTAGTTGCAAAAACTTCTTTGGGTTGGCTTTGGCATAGGAGGCTAGCCCATGTTGGTATGTATCAATTGAGCAAACTTTCAAAACGTGATCTAGTTGTGGGCTTCAAAGATGTGAAGTTTGAGAAGGATAAACTTTGTAGTGCTTGTCAAGTCGATAAGCAAGTTGCATGCTCTCATCCTACTAAAAGTATCATGTCCACATCTAGACCATTGGAGCTCTTACATATGCATTTGTTTGGCCCAATAACCTATAAGAGCATTAGAGGGAATATTCATTGTCTTGTCATTATTGATGATTATTCTCCATATACTTGGGTGTTCTTTTTGCATGACAAGTCTATTGTTTCCGAACTTTTCAAAAAGTTTGCAAAAAGGGCTCAAAATGAATTTAATTGCTCTCTTGTGAAAATTAGGAGTGACAATGGTTCTGAGTTTAAAAATACCAATATTGAGGACTATTGTGATGATCTTGGTATTAAGCATGAACTTTTCGCTACCTACTCACCAAAACAAAATGGTGTAATGGAGAGGAAAAATCGCAAATTGATTGAGATAGCTAGAACTATGCTTGATGAATATGATGTTTCTGATTCTTTTTGGGCGGAAGCCATAAACAGCGCTTGACATGCAACTAATAGGCTTTATTTGCATCGTCTTTCGAAAAAGACTTCCTATGAGATAATTGTTGGGAGGAAGCCAAATGTTGCCTATTTTCAAGTTTTTGGTTGCAAATGCTATATTGACCGAAAGGGTGTTAGACTAATCAAATTTGAAAGTCGGTGTGATGAAGGGTTTCTTCTAGGTTATGCCTCAAATAGCAAGGCATACCGTGTCCACAACAAGAGCAAAGGTATTGTGGAAGAAATCGCTGATGTTCAATTTGATGAAACTAATGGCTCTCAAGAGGGGCACGAGAATTTGGATGATGTAGGTGATGAAAGCATGATGAGAGCTATGAAGAATGTGTCTATTGGAGACATCAAGCCCACTGAAGTGGAAGAAAAACCATCCACCTCCACTCAAGTTGAGCCTTCTACTTCCGCTACGTCAAGCCAAGCTCAAGTTGAGGTGGAGGAGGATAAGGAACAAGATCCACCTATGCCACCAAGGTGTTGACGACGAAATTTGGTAAGCCTCGAAGTCATCATCGGCCTAGAGTCAGTATCGGCTTCAGAGTTCTAGAATCGGCCGATGAAAGCTATCAATCGCCAACAGTCGGATTCTTACTAAATTCGGTTAAGGAAATTAATCTATTAAAGAAAGTTTATCTAGAAGAGACCGAGTTCAAGGAGGATGCGGCATGACAATTTATCTATTAATTAGGCAGAGTCGTTAGTTTCCTTTTAATTTTAGGAAAGTGTGTTTAGTGTCGATAAGGACTTTATGTGCTTCCTTTTATCTTTAGGAAAGTTTGAGTCGTGTCCGATATGGACTAGTATCTACCCATGGGTATAAATATGTACACCCGGGGTCTATGTAAATTATCTCTCGATCAATACAACTTCGGCGCATCGCCACCTTTTACCTTTTACTTTCGACAAGTTCTTCTTTCAAGTTGGGCTGCATCGACTTCGATCTCCGACGAGGAGTAAGGCTTGTTATGGCGGCTTGCGTTATCGGGATTAGTGCTTCCATCGCTTCGACACTCTAATCTTGTTCATGTAAGTCGTCGAGTTATCATATACGTTATATAATCTAGATTGACAATGTTTTCTACTTGCATCGGCCGATCTCTATCTAGGGTTTTGTCGATATCGGCTAGATTACTTTGTTGATTTAGATTATATAATGTATCCACCACCCTGAAAATCAGTCAAAGGCTTGATTGTCTAGATATTATGTTTCTTTTCATACTTAGTGCTGCATCAGTTAAGTTTGATCTACTAAGTCGTGCTTAGAACCATAATCTCTAACCTGCTTCTTGATTGCCAATAAGGGTTTCATCGGGGTTTCAGCCGATGAGTTATCTGGACGTTGCATCGGTTTACAAGGATTACTTATAACGTTGGTTTTAGCCGATGACAACAAAGGTTTCACTGTTTATATATCGAAGCACCAGCCGATGAATGCTTCAAGGTGCTTATTTAATCTATCATTACTAGCCGATTGATTTCTACTGGATTATATTGTTTTATTTTCATCAGCCGATTATCTTTATGTCATTATTTACTCAAGTATCAAGATCTATACTGGATATCGGCTAGTATCGGCATCGGCTGGAATCACTCCATCGGCTTGTCAGCCGATCGGGTATCTTTTGATCTTCAATTTATATATCTTGTCAGTTGCAGGATCAAACTGACTGGCACGCCCGCATCTCATCATTATTTTGGACCTGCACTGGAGCTAAGCAGATCTCCCAGGCCATCGTGTTTTTACGTCAACACAATTTGGCACGCCTGGTGGGACACGATTTTTCTACCAACATGTCTGAAGAAGAAGTCGACGCCAAGATCATGGTCGCAATGGAGAATTTGACTGAGGAACAGAAGCAAGAGTTGGAGAAATTTAAAGCTCATTTTCAAAATCGTTATCTTCAATGTTTCGTCATGACACCGGAAGGGCCAATTCAGAAATCTCAATTTCCCAAGCCGATGATCGAAATACTTCAAGATAAAGTTGATGAAGCAGTTCATCGCGCATTGTTTAATCAATCTGGAGATTTGGTGAACACATTGCAAGATTTAATCATGGGAAAAGTTGATGAATTAATTATTCAAAGAGGCCAGCTCGGGGGGCAGATTGAAGAACAACAACAATATCGGCCGGAGGAACAATGCCATCAGAAGAACAATGGTTGGGCCGATAGAATTACGAAGTTAGTAGAGGAGCAGTTTGGGATTAGACCTAAGGAGCATATCTATATGTATCGCAGCCATATCCTGAATGGTTCGATAGAGTTCCGTTTCCATACCGATACAAGATTCCAGACTTTTCCAAGTTTTCAGGGCAAGATGATATATCTACAATGGAACATATCAGCCGATTTCTAGTGCAATGTGGGGAGGCATCGGCTGAAGAGGCTTTGAAAGTTAGATTTTTTCCTCTGTCTTTGACTGGATCGGCTTTCACATGGTTTTCATCATTACCTCCATACTCTATCAAGGGATGGGCCGATCTTGAGAAGCAATTTCATGGCTATTTCTTTGCTGGAAACAATGAGATGAAGCTTTCGGATTTGATATTGGTTCAGCAGCAAAAGGGAGAATCGGCTATGGAATATATTCAAAGATTTCGTAATGTCCGCAGCCGATGCTATAGTTTGAGCCTAAGTGATGAGCAGCTAGCCGATCTTGCATTCCAAGAATTGTCAGCACCTATCAGAGACATATTCTTTTGCCATGAGTTTGACGATCTAGCTCATCTAGCGCAGACAGTATCGGCTTATGAGAGCCGATGGCAAGAAACAAAGGAGAATAAATTTTGAAGTAATCAAAGCGAGATAGAAGAGAATTTTGAAGTATGAATCCTCATACTCCAAAACTGGGGGGCATGTGTTGACGACGAAATTTGGTAAGCCTCGAAGTCATCATCGGCTTAGAGTCAGTATCGGCTTCAGAGTTCTAGAATCAGCCGATGGAAGCTATCAATCGCTAACAGTCGGATTCTTACTAAATTCGGTTAAGGAAATTAATCTATTAAAGAAAGTTTATCTAGAAGAGACCGAGTTCAAGGAGGATGCGGCATGGCAATTTATCTATTAATTAGGCAGAGTCGTTAGTTTCCTTTTAATTTTAGGAAAGTGTGTTTAGTGTCGATAAGGACTTTATGTGTTTCCTTTTATCTTTAGGAAAGTTTGAGTCGTGTCCAATATGGACTAGTATCTACCCATGGGTATAAATATGTACACCCGGGGTCTATGTAAATTATCTCTCGATCAATACAACTTCGGCGCATCGCCACCTTTTACCTTTTACTTTCGACAAGTTCTTCTTTCAAGTTGGGCTGCATCAACTTCAATCTCCGACGAGGAGTAAGGCTTGTTATGGCGGCTTGCGTTATCGGGATTAGTGCTTCCATCGCTTCGACACTCTAATCTTGTTCATGTAAGTCGTCGAGTTATCATATACGTTATATAATCTAGATTGACAATGTTTTCTACTTGCATCGGCCGATCTCTATCTAGGGTTTTGTCGATATCGGCTAGATTACTTTGTTGATTTAGATTATATAATGTATCCACAACCCTGAAAATCAGTCAAAGGCTTGATTGTCTAGATATTATGTTTCTTTTCATACTTAGTGCTGCATCAGTTAAGTTTGATCTACTAAGTCGTGCTTAGAACCATAATCTCTAGCCTGCTTCTTGATTGCCAATAAGGGTTTCATCGGGGTTTCAGCCGATGAGTTATCTGGACGTTGCATCGGTTTACAAGGATTACTTATAACGTTGGTTTTAGCCGATGACAACAAAGGTTTCACTGTTTATATAATCATTTGGATCTATTGACATCGAACCACCAGCCGATGAATGCTTCAACAAAGGTTTCTACTGGATTATATTGTTTTATTTTCATCAGCCGATTATCTTTATGTCATTATTTACTCAAGTATCAAGATCTATATAGGATATCGGCTAGTATCGGCATCGGCTGGAATCACTCCATCGGCTTGTCAGCCGATCGGCTATCTTCTGATCTTCAATTTATATATCTTGTCAGTTGCAGGATCAAACTGACTGGCACGCCCGCATCTCATCATTATTTTGGACCTGCATTGGAGCTAAGCAGATCTCCCAGGCCATCGTGTTTTTACGTCAACACAAGGATACATAATGCTCTTTCCATGGATCACCTAATTGACCAAGTTTTGGGTGATATTAGTTAAGGTGTTCAAACTCGATCTCGTGTCACTTCTATTTGTGAACACTACTTGAGCCAAAACATGTAGATGAAGCTCTTGATGATCCGGATTGGATAAATGCTATGCATGAAAAGCTCAACAACTTTGCAAGAAACAAGGTGTGGACTTTGGTTGAAAGACCTAGAAACCACAATGTCATAGGGACAAAGTGGGTTTTTAGGAACAAGCAAGATGAGAACGGGTTGGTGGTAACAAACAAGGCAAGATTGGTAGCTCAAGGTTTCACACAAGTTGAAGGTTTGGATTTTGGTGAAACTTTTGCCCCCGTGGCAAGGCTTGAAGCCATCCGCATCCTACTTGCATTTGCATCATGGTTTGATATAAAAATTTTTCAAATGGATTTGAAAAGTGCTTTTCTAAATGGTGAAATTACCGAACTTGTTTTTGTTGAGCAACCACCCGGTTTTGAAGATTCTAAAAATCCTAATCATGTTTATAAACTCTCAAAAGCTCTTTATAGTTTGAAACAAGCTCCTAGAGCTTAGTATGAAAGATTGAGAGATTTTGTTTTGTCAAAGGGTTTCAAAATTGGAAAGTTGACACTACTCTTTTCACAAAAATCATTGGTTATGATTTCTTGGTATGTCAAATTTATGTTGATGATATCATTTTTGGTTCTACTAATGGGGATTTTTACAAGGAGTTTAGTGATATGATGTCTAGGGAATTTGAGATGTCCATGATTGGAGAGTGGAGTTTCTTCCTTGGACTTCATATGAAGCAACTCAAGGATGGGACATTTGTGAGCCAAACCAAGTATATCAAGGACCTACTCAAAAAGGTTTGGTTTGCAGGATGGAAAACCCATCAAGACTCCCATCGCAACAAATGGCCACCTCGACCTTGATGAGGGAGGTAAACCGGTAGATTTAAAGCTTTATCATTTCATGATTGGTAGCTTGCTTTATCTTACCGTATCTAGGCCGAATATCATGTTTAGTGTTTGCATGTGTGCACGGTTTCAAGCCACTGCTAAGGAGTGTCACTTAGTGGCTGTGAAAAGAATTCTTAGATATTTAAAGTTTTCCTTAACAATTGGCTTGGGTTATCCAAAAGGTGCTAAGTTCAAGCTAGTTGGCTATTCCGACTCGGATTATGCTGGTTGCAAAGTGGATTGAAAGAGCACATCCGGTAGTTGCCAAATGCTTGGTAGATCCCTTGTGTCATGGTCATCCAAGAAACAGAACTCCGTAGCCCTCTCTACCGCCAAAGCAGAATATGTTTCGGTGGGTAGTTGGTGTGCCTAATTGCTTTGAATGTAACAAACAATGTTGGATTGTAGCATAACCTTCACCAAAACTCCACTTCTATGTGACAATGATAGTGCTATAAAGGTAGCCAATAATCTGGTCCAACACTCAAGAACCAAGCATATTGACATTCGCCACTACTTCCTAAGAGACCATGTTGCCATGTGTGACATAATCATAAGCCACATAAGAATCGAAGATCAACTAGCTGACATTTTCACCAAACCTCTTGATGAAACCCACTTTTGCAAGTTGAGGAGTAAGTTAAATTTCATAGATTTCTCCAATGTTGCTTGAGATCATACACCATGGTTGCATTTAATTCATTTAGCCTATTTGCTCTTTTGGAACTTTCTTTGTGAATCTTATAGAATTTGGTTGTTTTCGGTATTCAAATCTATTTCAAAAACCAAATCTTTCAAAATTTGATTGAAAATCAATTTGGCCCAAAAACCCCTCAAAACCATAAAAAGTCACCTTCTAGCACTTGAATGAGTTAATTTGCAAAAAATCATAATTCTCACAATAATTGTGAATGATTTGCAATATTTCAACTCATACATTTTGAAAATGCTCCAAAATAAAATTTTATTTGCTTTATTGTGCGTGACGGTTGTTGATTTGTGTAAGGGCTGTGCACAGCTGACAGGGGCCAGGCGGTCTCACCGGCTGGACATGGTGGGCCTAGATTTCTCCTCCTAATTCTTCTACCCGACCCATCCTCATCTTTTCTCATCACCTCACTTCTCCTACCCGAAAACTCTTCTCCTCTCTCCTCTCTCAAACCTTGGCTTCACCCCTCCATCAAATCCTCTCGGTTTGAACGTAGAATTTACTCCGGTTACACCGTAAGTGATTCTCCTTCGCTTCCTCTCTCTATTCCATGGATTACCTTGTGTTTTTGTTGAGTTTTTGATTCATGGCATGGAACCCTAGGTAAAGGAGGTGGTGTTCTTCGATTTGCACCAATAGAGGGTAGTTTCTTGGTGTGGTTCATCCTCTCATCCGGTAAATCAACTTCCCTCTTCTGCTTAATCTCAAATCGGTCTATTTCATATTTAGGGTTAAGGGTAGTTTTCCCCTCTTGTTCAATCTTGATGAAATAAGACCACATCCTTGATTCATATGCCCTTCACTTAGTGGAATAATTGTTCTTGTACTTATTTGGAATCATTTGAATCAAGTGGAAAATTTTTGCTTGTGCCTATCTGTTAGTGGCGGTCTGACCGGGACCAACCACGGTCTGACCGTAGAATAGCCATCGGTCTGACCGGCAGCACCCAGGCGGTCTGACCGACTAGGTTGCACCGGTCTGACCGCCCCTGACAGAGAAGTTCGGTGGAATTCCCGCTTAAGTGTCTTATAGATATTTACTAATTTCATCCTTGATCCTTGTTATCAGTGATGGCCCCTCGCACTCGTCGTGGTCATCATGATCCGGTGCAAGAATCTGAAAGTGAGCAAGAGGAATCAACTGCAAAACAATATGCTCAAAGTGATGGAGAAGAAGAGGATGAGGATGCCGAGGTAGAACAAGGTGAGAATGATGATGGAGATGATGACAGCGATGATGGTGACGCTGAGGACAGTGGTGATGAGATAGAAATTGATCCCTCCATCAATTTTGTGCTTGATTTGAGGAGTTCAACACAGTACACTATCCTTAGACACCATTATCAATTCAGAAGGCCCAATGAGTCCAATGATCCAATATTTCATACATTGTTCCAGAAGACAGTGTTTGAGCATATCTACAAGCTGGATAAGGCTTTTGCTGAGCACAAGTGGTTTTCTTGGAGGAACATCAATGAGACCCCAGAGTTTGAAGGCTTTCAAGACCTCTTTCGGGCTACTGGGATTGACCGCACTGTAACATTGAGGCAAGACTATGATGAATAGTTGATAAGACATTTTTATGCCACAGCGTGGGTGCCCGGTGACTATGATGCTATGAAGTGGATGACTGGCACCCTTTAGTGTTCCATCACAAGAAGTGAGTTCAAGAGTTTGTTGAATATTCGCTTTGGCAGTGGTGATGATCTTCATGATGAGCATGCCCACAATTCTATGAGGATGGTGGAAGAAACACATATGGGAAGGTTGCAGGGTTGAGGACCATTCCTTGTGTTGTGAATAGGATTATGAGAGTCACTATTCTCCCAAGATGTGCAAACAATGATGATATAAGGGGAGTGGCTTGGCATGTAATCGATGCCATCATGCAAGAAAGAAGGTTTGATGTCATAAGTCTTATGATGCAAGAGATTGCTATTTCTAAGGATACTTTTGGACAAGGCATCTAGTATGCTCCTTATATCATGAGGTTGATTCAATCAAAGGTTGGAAATTTGGGAGGAAATTTAACTCCTCACAAGCAATAAAAGCCAAGACTCCAGATTGCAACTCCTAGAGGCGCTCGAACAAGACAATTTGTCCAAGGAGAAGGTTCTAGAGCGGCTTAACATGCTCCTCCTCCACCTGCTCGTCATGGGTTTGCATCGTACTTCACCCCTCCCTATGCTTATTTTGGGATGTCTCCTCAAGATTATTTTAACCCGGTGCTTGAGGCTATCAATTCTCTTAATGATAGCGTTGCAAGATTGAGCACTGGTTATGAAGCTATGCATACTGATGTTAGTGAGCTAAGGACCGATGTTGGACACATGAACACCTCGGTTGGAAGATTGACAACTCAAATGGGCACATTGGATATAAGGGTGCAACTTTTGGAGAGCTCACAAGCTTTTGTTTTCCATCGCCACTGGGATGCTCCTCATTCATCTTCCTCGGCTCATCCTCCCTCTCCTCCACAAGAGTGATTTTTTTGGTCTTTGATGCGAAAAAGGGGAGAAAGATGTTCTTGATCTATCTTTGTTGGGAAGGGACTAGTAGTAGTGAGGTTAGTCCTCCTATTAATAGGTTAAGTATGGGCTATATATGTATGGGCATGGGCTAAAATTATCTATCTTGTGTGTTTTTTTATCGTTTATGTCATTTGGACCCTTCGTGGTTTTGTAATAGGCTAGTAAACTTAAATTTGGATGCTTTTATAGCTTTATGGATGATTTGTGGATTCTAAATGGTTATGCATGTGAACTTAGCTATGATGAATGGTTGATGCTACTTTGATATATTTGCAACCATTTTAGGATAAATTGTGTATGAGTTCACATCGTACTATTGCATCCATGATTGTGATTTATGTTGAAAAGGGCAAAGTATAGTGCAAACTCCCTATATGTCTTTCTTTTGATTCTTGTGGTTGTTATGCACAAGTTTAGGGGGATCTTAGACTATTTTGAATACTTGTGGATAAGTGTTTTATGGAAATTATTTATATTTGGCGTGTTTATCATCAATTACCAAAAAGGGGGAGATTGAAGCATCTAGGCCCCCGTTGTTAATTTTGGTAATCAATGACAAGCATTAATTGTGGACTAACTATTTTATTTGAGATTGTATATTTAAGTTAGAGCCACATGATGTATATGCCATGGATGATTACCGATGATCAAAATTGATAGCGCAAAGAAAAGGAACCAAGGTAAAACCTAGTCTTTATTTTAATTGATCGAGGCATTGGGCGATCAAATTCATGCCAGGTTTATTCTTTAGCTTTGCTGTACTATCAAGAGGGGTGATGTACTAAAAAAATAGTTGATCAAAATGCCACATTAGGTCATATGCATTTACTTGGTTCATTGGCTTATTCACTGCTTTCACTTGACCATGGGCGGTCTAACCGTGAGCCCCACGTCGGTGTGACCGACGTATCGCGGCTAGTGTGACCGGTGGTCAGAGGCCAGTGTGACCGGCCACTTAGGCTGGTGTGACCACGCGCCACTTGGTCTGACCGAGCTGCCGCTATAGCCTCTGCACCGTCTCAAAATTTTGAGGCCGAGCCGATGTGAGCCGAGGCCGGTCTGACCGAGCTGCCAGCGGTCTGACTGGAGCTCACCCGGTCTAACCGTCTGGTCCATGCCAGTCTGACCAGCGGGCGGCTATCAGTGCATTAAATGCACTGTAACGGCTAGGTTTCTAGCTGTTACAATTGGGGAAGGACTCACCGACCACCCTACGGCGATCAGACCAGCAGCCCACAAAGGTTGGGATTTGCGAAAATTGGTTCATATGTTAATTACTAACCTCGCTTCTCGTCAATGTGGCGGATGGAATGACCATAGTTGTGCAGCAAGACGAGACATACAATTGTAGGTCGATTCCACCTCGGTACTCAAAGGTCGAAGTTGAGCGGGTGGTCCCAGGCTTCAAGGATCTCGAGTTGGACATCCCCAGAGGAGACGGGGAGATGAAACTAGGAGATATAATCCACGCCATTATACTATGGTGCAAGTGTTACATCGTGTTTCCTGGGTGAGCAGGCACCGACTCCTCCGAGGTCTCCGCCGCCTGCACCGTCTCCTCCATCTTCAATGCCGCAACTAGCTGCAAGTACCAGACAGTCTTGCCCACCTCGTCCTGTGTCGTCAAAGTCCACACAATAAACGGAGAAGTCAAGACTTGACAAACCAAACAAGCTGCTCTCAATAAAAGAGCGTATGATAGGATTGATGAGGAGACTGGCGAGGTCGTGAGAAAAGAAGTGCAGGACCACTTCAAGCCACGGATTCCACAGAAGAAGACTCCAATAGATTCTGCAACTAAGGCCTTCTTTACCAAGATGAGCGAACTGGCCAAAAAGACCTTAGCATCGGACTATGACTGATCAATATGCAAGTCATTTCAGAAGGCTAAAGGAAAGTCCAAAGATGTCCCTTAGCTCGGAAAGCAAGCAAAACCAACGGTTGAGCCATTGCTATCCGAAGAATAAATCGAAATACAACAATTTATGAAAGAGACAAATCCTACGAGGGAGCAAGTGTTAGGTCAAAAACCTATCAAAAGCACGACAAAAGAGGATCATAAATACAAATTTACCCTTGGTGAACCACTTGTCAAGCCTGATGAGGTGAATAACCTATCTACACAGATATACCGATTCCATCAATGGTACATGGAAAAATCAGCCACAGGTAGAAATATGTTCACTGTGAGGGCTAAAAACACAGATTACTTTCTAGGAGATGATACTATGTGGATTCGTTTCGAAGATGTCTTCGACGTATACTAGCGAGAAGCTCTCGACGTCTCCTCTCTGTTGCTGGGTTTTGTAAGTATCGTTTAATTGTTGTTCGTTCATTAGCTCCTTCTGTGTATCATCGAATAATTACATCGTGCGGATAGCTTATGAAAATTCCTTTCTTTCCATTGTAGAATGGAGATTCAACTATGCCGTAGGCAGGGAGCTTTCAAGGTTGGATTCATTGACCCATACAGAGTTAACCAAATGACTATACGGGATTTGGAGAAAGAAACAGAGGATAATATTCTCCATTTCCTGGTGCAACAACATTTCAAATCTATATACTATTGCCTTACAACACATCGTGAGTTTTTACCACCTTTTGTACCGATTTTCTTCTCGTATTCATACAGTGACATATATATATCTTCTCACGCAATTTACAGATTCCACTGGTTTGTTCATTTGTTCTAAAGTATAAATATATATTAAATCTCTTGTTTGTCCATTAGTGTGCAAAACAGGAGAAGGGGAACAATATGTGCGGCTAATACGTCTGTAACTATGTTCACACCATAACACATCAAATCAACAGAGAGAAGGATCTGCAAGTACGTAAACATCATTCATACATTATGTCTCGATTTCTTATTGATTTTATATATTTATATCTCATTTTTTCAAATGGTAGATTATTTGGATAAAGGAGGAACTCTCCCATGAGGAATTTATAAAGGTTGTTCAAGAACAACTGATGGGATTTATCATGGATGAGGTTATTAATCCCATGGAGAATTCTACTACAATGGAAGACCTATTGTTTCATCTCACCCTCGCCCTTCCTCTTAGCTTTTGTAATATACGATAGAACATTAGAAATTAGTAATGACTGTAATATGTGTATATATTTACTTATATATTTGAATATATTAATCATATGTGTATGCGATAACATATACGTCTTTAGTTCTATTTATATGTCTTACATAGATATATGCATGTATATATGTACTTAATTATAAATATATACATCTTTATATATATGAAGACATATATATTTATAACTAACTACATATTATCATGAATATATCTATGTACTTACAAATATATGTGTATTTTTCTAATATAAAGATGTATATATATATATTCATGAATATATATAAATATGTATGTATTTATACATAAATATGCATATGTATAAAAAAACAGCAAGCAACAAAAAACATTCGAAAAAAAAAGCAAATCAATCTTTAGTACCGTTTCGTAATACCAACTGGTTGGTAACACCAATGGGTACTAAAGATGGTAGCACTAGCCACGTGGCGCTCCCATCTTTAGTACCGGTTAGTGTTACCAACCGGTACTAAAGATCGATTTTTAGTCCTGGTTATTTTAACTGGGACTAAAAATACCCATCTTTCGTCCCGGATTATGCGTCCCGGTTGCACAACCGGGACTAAAAGGGGTTTCAAACCGGGACTAAAGATGGGTTCCTGTTGACGGTCCTTAAATCATAATATCTGACCGTCAATATCTGCATATAATGAAATAAAATATGGTATCCAACTTAGTGGTAGGGATTATTACTAATAATTTCAACTAGTGTTAGTGAAATATGTGTATGCAGGTATTTTATGCAGAAAACACACCCGTCATGCGAGGAAACACACCTCAGGACAATTAGGATGCATTTACATGAATTGAAGGCCCCATATGTCAATCAAAGTAGAACCACCTCTACCATGGATCATCCTCTGTTTTATGAAGAGCGCAGGTTTGCACAATTTTTTCCTTTGGACATCCATTCTGTCTTGAGTTTAATTTGATTATCAAGTCCAAAATATCGAACATAATTAAACTCAAGCTAGGGTTGGTACAATTAGAGTTCATGGTCTCTCGTAAAATAACATGTATGCCTATTATTCTCAGCTCATTACTTGTTGCTTGTGCTGTTATATCCAATAGGGACCCCATGCTATCTAGGTAATTGATGAATGAGATATAGTCTGATGATAGAAATCCTGCTCTTCATGTCACACACTTGGGAATTTTATAAAAAGAAATATATATATATATAACGATGCTAAACTCTTCATTGATATTTTTATTCCCACTAGAGCCATAGGTTGATCATTCATGATTAGCTTGCTACATACGTTGCTTGTTATTACATTGAGCGTTGTCAAGTTTTGTGACCCTAGTGAAGTATTTTTCATGCTTGCTTGATCAAAAGCTGCATTGCACCCACTTATGGTGGACTTCTACACTGGAGGTTAGCATTTCATTCCATTTCATCCCATCCATCCACAAAATAAACACTCCACCAATAAGCCTCTCCAAAAAGCTTTCCAAAAAGACAGCTATACAAATACAAGTGTCTATCCCAAAAGAGATGATCCAAATATCTCTCCAAGCACTTTGCCATACAGGAAATGCATTCTCATCCAAAAAGAGATGCAACCACTCTAAGATCATTTATGCCAAAAATAGCTTGTTCCAAAATAAAGCACAAAAGAGAGTGCCAAAACTAGAGTGCCACCTATCCACCGTATATCCACCCATGTGCAAGCCTTGATCAAGTTGATACGTCTTGTATTTTCATGGATCCATTATTTGAATTTGCAATATATGCTTTACTCTTTTCTATACCCTGAGCTCCATATAAGCCTTATTAGATGGTAGGAAAAGATAAAGCACATCATATGCCTTTGTGAGGAATCATACACCATGAGAGATCAAGAGAATCAATTGAGGAGCAAAGCAAAGTTATAATTGTGTTACTTGAGAAAAACCCCAAGTTGTTTTTCATGAAAAGTTAGGGTGACTTGAGTCAAGATTGTTCCATTTCTCAATTGCTTAGGATCGCATGGTAGACACTACAAAGACCCACAGGTACAGGTATAGTTTTGAATAATTTGTTTGCGTGATTATTAGTAAGGAAGTCATAACCCTATTGTATCGTCCATAGCCTTCACTTGGGACAAGCAAAGGTCAAGTGTGGGGGTGTTGTTGACGGTCCTTAAAACATACTATCTGACCGTCAATGTCTGCATATAATGAAATAAAATATGGTATCAACTTAGTGGTAGGGATTATTACTAATCATTTCGACTAGTGTTAGTGAAATATGTGTATGCAGGTATTTTATGCAGAAAACACACCCGTCATGCGAGGAAACACACCTCCAAACAATTAGGACGTGCTTACATGAATTGGAGGCCCCATATGTTAATCAAAACCACCTAAAATTGAGCCCAACCATAGTACATGATGTTGGAGGCCCATCAAGCAGCCTCCCAGCCGAAGGAGTGGCTGGGAGGCGGTCCAGAAGTTCAGCCGAACTGGGAGTTTGGCCAAACCGACTTTGCACCCAATCACCATCTGCTCCCACTTGGGTATCCCAGATTCTCTCCCAATGACGGTGGAGGGGTGATTACGACATTTCCAACCATCATAACCGTCATTTGAAGGCTATAAAAGGAGGAGCACAAGTCACTTTCGACACACAACTCTTTGGTGTACTCTTTTCTTCCTATCTAGGCTTTGTTACTTTTTAGTAGAAAATAGGTAGAGAGTGAGGGGAAGCTCTGGAGGAGCGCCCAGAAGTTTGGTGCTCTCTCTGACTTCTACCTTGGCGGATGTAGCTTTCTAGGAGAAATTCTGGAGGAGTACCGGAGCTGTCGATACATGATGTAACCGTGGCTACTATTGATACAACCGTTGCTCACATCAAGATCAAGTTGCTCAAGTGCTAGAATCAAATTCGATCACCTACTACATTGCTAACTTCAAACAGCCGCCAAATATGCATACGAGCTCCATTTTGGGTCGATGAGTACTTGATGGAAAGCTCTCGGAATCCTCTTTCCAACGGATCCAACCTCATCTCCAAATTCCTAGTGAGTCATCGGCAAATAGAGAAACAAGGTATTGCGCCACCTGTCATGGGTCTTTGGGCTTGTAACTTTGTTTGAGACCCCGGCCGAAGTGGGGCCCATGTGGGGTGCGCCCCAACTAGGTGAAGCATGACCCTTGGGATCCCTTAGTCGTCCTCCCTTCTCCTTAAATAGCTAGGTACCCCTTCAGGGTTTCTTGGGTTTTGTTTAGATTAAAGTTTAGCTTCGCTACTTTGCTGTGTAATCCCGTGATCGGTTAGATCGCCGGTTTGCTCGTTACGAAACCCCGACTTATCATTTGTATTCAATTTCTTTATCTTGTTCTTGCTTGTTTCTTCAATTTGCTTGCAGGAATAAGGTTGATTTGCACCAGCAAGATCAATAACCCACGAAAAGGTGTATTGATCGCTAAGGCACAACACAACAACGTCTCGTACGGTTGTAGTCGGGTCGTCAACGTTTCTCCCAAATCGTAGTTATCATCAACTCACTGAAAGATCGGTACAACCAGATCCTTGAGCGTATTGAGTGGAGTTCAGGGTTTATCAATACACTCTACTCTGAGTTCGGAGAAACTTCTTCTATAAAGTAAGCATTCGGGAACCTTTCTTATGTTATTTAATTACTTAGTCTAAGTGAGATAGATTTCCATCTTTGCGGGTTTATTGTTTAGTATTCGTACTAAGTGCTCTAGTATTACGATTTTGGATAGAGAAGGAAGTTCATGCGCAAGTATTAGAGTAGTTATTAATAACTTAGGCGTGATGTCTAGGTTAGAGATTACCTTTGTTTATTGTGTATCCCACGGATTTATCAGAGGTAGACGGCAAGTGGTGATAGCCCTGAATACCGTCCTAGTAATTCTCCACGTTCGGGTACATCATAGAGCTATAGCCGGAACCATGCTTATCGGTGCTCGAAGCAACAGATAGGAATTTACCTTTAACTTAGCTAGATAATTAAAACACATAGAAAGTCCTCTCTAGCATAGCTAGCCTACCAATAGTTGTTGTCCTGGGATAGTCTTAGTCTTAGGTAGATTACACACGTTCCCTGAGTTCGATATCTTTTGAGGTTACCTAAAGGTGAAGTGCTATAGCGGTATTCCGTGCACTTGTAGATTTATCTGTGGTCGTAAGAAATACCAACAGTTCCCCAGCTGTGAAAGGAATGCATGTGCATTATTTTATCCTTTATGCTCATAAAATTCAACGTATTGCTGTTCATTTCAGTTAGTTCAACTACTGAGCCAGATCAAAAGGACCTTGAGCTTTGATCTGATCATAAAGGATCCTTCCATATGTAGCATTTGCTCACAGCCCATTAAATTTAGTACACAAGATAATATGTTACTTCAATGATAATTAAAAAGGAACTAGATCTTGGCTTGCTTGGTACAGGTCACATTTTATGAGAAACATGATCTTTTTTAGGACTAATGGAGTCAACATCTTATTGGAAGACATGAGTTATTATAAACACCAGTTTTCATTATTTACCCTGCTTACTATTTTCCTACACCAAAGCCCTTTTTAGTGAGTTCATTTTTTCTTCCTGATAAGCACATATGGGATGGTCTGACTTTAACTTCAAGTTTTGATCTAGCATTTTCATTACATCAGGAATTATCTACAAAATCCACCTTTTATATATACCTGTGTGCACGTGAACTGGTGTTGATTTGGTTAATCTTCACACCTGCAGTTTAATTCTAAGTAGGATGATTTCTGAAAAATTGGTATTTACTCTACCGATTGATTTGTTCTGTAATATAGTGGAAGCCTCTATTGAAACTTAGGCTGATAAACTTTTTTCTAACTTTCTGGAAATTCAGAAAAGGAATGCATCTGAATCATTTCATCCTTTTATACTTATGAATTTCATCTTATTCCAGATTCAATAGAACATCGATAGCACCTTGAGTTTTGAGCTGAGCAATATAATGACCTTAAATGTAAGTATCATATGTTCAAAGCACTGTAAATTTATTCAAAGCACTGTAAATTTAGTTGGATCTTGTGAAAACGTAAGCCTAAATCTTTCAGACTCGGACCATATTAAGTTATCAACTTTTTAGCTTGTACTCATGCTTAAACATCCACTTATTTCCATCATATATTTCTTTTAAATTTGATCAATGCCAGTCTTGCAAAACAAATATGGTTTTCTTAGTGTCCTACAATCTGAAGTTACAGCTTAAAAATCTGGTAGTGAACTAAACCAATGAAAGACTTGGAAGAAAATAATTAATTGATTTATTTATTTTTGTTAGGAGGCAGCATAATGAGTTCGTAAAGCTTTGGAATTCTAATGTTTCTATTATTTCATATTCAGATTCTAAAGATAAACACACCAACAATTATAAATTGTGTGTCAGTCTGTGTTGGCAGTATGCCATGAGGCCCTTCGACCAAGCCTGCCGAAACTAGCCAAGCGGCACGGATCCAAACTCTAGGCACCCAAGACTCTTGAGGCGAAGCCTGATGGCGAAGACATCAGGGCGAAGGAGGCGAGAGGCGAAGAGTCGCATGGGGCTCCTGCCAGTCTGGGCGAAGGCTTCATGGCGAAGGCATGCGCCGAAGGAGGATGACTTCGCCAAGACGGACATGTTCCAGGGAGGTCCGGTGGGCCGGCCCAATCGCCCCGGCCCACGGGCCAATGAGCCAATAGCTACCAGGCGGCCCATTGGGGGCCCATACGTCTTAATTACATTGAATACCCATGTAAGGACCCCTTTATGAGGGTGATCATGTAAATTCCCCTGTAATAGCCCTAAACCCTAAAGGTGGTCTGTAATGAGGTTATAAATAGCCTCCTCGGGCCATGTAAAGGGGATCCCAATTTTAATAAAAAATTTATTACACTTTACTTTCCCAACAACCATTGAGTATCCACGTCTTTCGACGTACGCAGTTGTCGTTTCGACAACAGCTGGCGCCGACCGTGGGGACCTCTGAGCGAAACCACTGAGAGCGAATGCCACCGAAGAAGGTCTCAAAAGAGAGGGTTGCGAACCCAAAGGAGAGCGTAGCGGAGGAGGTGATGGCCACCGACAAAGGCGCGGAGCCTTCGGCGCCTGTCGAAGTGGTAGCTGTGCCGTCGGCTTCGGCGACCACGCCGCAACCGCCTACTTCGGCCCCGACTACTGCGGCAGAGCGGGTACCGGAGGCCCCCTCGGCGACTCAGCTGGCTTCGATTACGCTCACCGCTGCGCCAGCCGACCCCAGCCTCAACGCGCAAGCCGAAGCAAGCATGGAGGCCATGCGGCAGAACATGGCGCGACTCCAGGACATGCTTCGCCAAATGCAGGAGCAACAGCAAGCGTACGAAGCGGCACGACAAGCCAAGATCGCTCCGGCCCCTATCCTCCAGTATTCGGCAGGCTACATCCCCCCTCAAGCCTATCAGCAAGTGCCGGTACAAGCCCCTCCGCCGCAAGCTGCGCAAGGACCAATGTGCTTCCCCAGCCAGCCTTCGACCACAGTAGCGCCCCCGCTTTCCGGCACACGACCACAGCTTCGGCCGGCTGTAATCCAAGTACACTCCTCGCCACCTGGTCAAATGTCACAAGCAATGGCGGAGGGGGCTTCGGCACTACAGGCGCAGCTTCAAGCTTTCCTTCAGTAGCTCAACCAACCCCACAACATCTCAAGCACAACCCCTTCGGCCCAGCCGGAGGGAGGCTCAAGCCAAGGCGCTCCAGGATGGCTGCCGTCAAATCAGCCCAGGCCGGGGGCTTCGCCCTGGGGGTAGGGGCAGCAGTTCGACTTCTACAACACCACCCAAGCGCCACCATTCGGAAGTGGGCCACCGAACGTTGAAGCCCAGCCGCTCCCCCAGGCCATCACTTCGCCCTTCGCCACACCGTATCCGCAGCGAAGCAGGCCTTCGCTGGAGGGCACCATGGGCAAGGCCGGGGGCGAAAAGGGGCTGCCACTGACCAGGGGGATCAAAAATTGTCCAATCCTACCTCAGTTCAAATTCCCACCCGTTCCGCAGTACTCGGGCGAAACAGACCCAAAAGAGTTCCTCTAAATCTACGAGTCCGCCATCGAAGCCGCTCACGGCGATGAAAACACCAAGGCGAAGGTAATCCATCTTGCTCTGGATGGCATCGCCCGTTCTTGGTATTTCAATCTGCCATCCAATAGCATTTACTCATGGGAGCAATTGCGCGATGTTTTTATCCTTAACTTTCGAGGCACATATGAGGAGCCGAAGACGCAACAGCATTTGCTCAGCATTCGCCAGAGGCCGGGCGAATCGATACGGGAATACATGCGATGCTTCTCGCAAGCACGGTGCCAAGTTCAAGATATAACGGAAGCATCCGTTATCAATGCTGCTTCGGCCGGGCTGCTCGAGGGCGAACTCACAAGGAAGATCGCGAACAAGGAGCCACAAACTCTCGAACACCTGCTTCGCATCATCGATGGGTACGCAAGGGGCGAAGAGGACTCCAAGCGAAGGCAGGCGATTCAAGTGGAATACGACAAGGCCTCCGTTGCCGCGGCCCAAGCCCAGATGCAAGCGCGGGTCGTCGAACCGGCTCTCCTCGCCGTTCGCCAGCCTCAACCGGCAAACCAGGGGCAGCCGCCCTGACAAGGCCAAGCTCCCATGACATGGAGAAAATTCCGGACCGACCGAACAAGCAAGGCGGTGATGGCTGTCGAAGACGTGCAAGCCCTCCGCAAGGAGTTCGACGCCCAGCAAGGCGGCAGCCATCAACAGCCTGTTCGCAAGAAAGTCAGAAAGGACCTCTATTGCGCCTATCATGGGCGGTCTTAGCACACTACCGAGCAATGCCGCAACATTCGTCAGCGAAGCAACGCTCAAGAGTCAAGGCCGCACCAGGGTGCCGCTGTCGAAGTGCCTCGCGAGGCAGCCCGGGAACAGTCGCCTCCAGCCGAGCAGCACCAAGACACGCAGCGCCGAATCATCCAAGTAATCACAAGGGCCGATCCACTAGTCCAGCCATCGAAGCGGCAGAAGAAGCTGCAGCTGCGAACGGTGCATAACATCACTGCCACAGGTGAAGGGGTCCCGAAGTACTTGAGCCAGCAAATTTCTTTTGGGCCGGAAGACGCCGAAGGAGTGCTGTTTCCGCATCAAGACCCCCTGGTGATTTCGGCTGAGGTGGCCGGCTTTGAAGTCCGGCGGATTCTGGTCGATGGAGGCAGCTCGGCCGATGTCATCTTCGCCGAGGCATATGCCAGGATGGGGCTGCCGACTTCGGCCCTCACTCAAGCGCCAGCCTCGCTTCGCGGTTTCGGCGGTGAGGCGGTTCAAGTTCTCGGCCAGGCGCAATTGAAAGTTGCTTTCGGCACGGGTGAAAGTAGACGCGAAGAGCAGATATTGTTCGACATCGTCGACATCCCATACAGCTACAACGCCATATTCGGCCGTGCAACCTTGAACAAGTTTGAAGCCATCTCCCACCACAACTACCTCAAGCTCAAGATGCCAGGTCCAGCAGGGGTGATTGTTGTCAAGGGGCTTCCACCTTCTGCCGCGCCGAAAGGCGACTTGGCCGTGATCAGCAGGCGGTGCATAGTATGGAGGCCGAACCGCGTGTTAACCGCATGCCAAAGCCAGCCCCTCATGGCAAGGTGGTCAGGATGCAAGTAAGTGAGGCGGACCCGGCGAAGCGTGTCTAGCTGGGGGGCGACCTAGGTGAAGAGGAGGCTGTGAAAGTCCTGGAAGTACTCAAGAAAAACATCGACATCTTCGCCTGAAGCCCCAGCGAAGTGGGGGGCGTTTCGCCAGAGCTCATCATGCATCGCCTGGCCGTCAAGCCAGAGGCCAAGCCAAGAAAGCAGAAGCTACGCAAGATGTCCGCTGATCGCCAGGAAGCAGCAAAGGCCGAAGTACAAAAGCTTCTCAAGGCCGGGGTGATTAAAGAGATCGACCACCCGGAATGGCTGGCGAACCTGGTCCTGGTGAAGAAGTTGAATGGCAAGTGGCGCATGTGCGTCGATTTCACGGACCTCAACAAGGTTTGCCCGAAGGATGACTTCCCCTTGCCGCGGATCGACCAGCTTGTTGATTCGACGGCTGGTTGCGAGCTCATGAGCTTCTTGGATGCCTACTCCGGCTACCACCAGATCCACATGAATCCGGACGACATCGCCAAGACCGCCTTCATCACGCCGTTCGGCACTTTCTGCCACCTCAGGATGCCTTTCGGCCTGAGGAACGCCGGAGCAACGTTCGCCAGGCTGGTGTACAAGGTGCTTCGCAAGCAGCTGGGGCGAAACGTGGAGGCATATGTCGACGACAACTTGCGTGCGGCGGGTATGAAACTAAACCCAAAAAATGTGTTTTTGGAGTTCGCGCGGGCAAGTTGTTGGGTTTTCTTGTTTCTGAGAGGGGTATCGAGGCGAACCCCGAAAAAATTTATGCCATCCAGCAAATGAGGCCACCGTCGAGCGTACGCGAAGTACAAAAGCTCGCGGGCCGAATTGCGGCACTCAGTCGTTTTCTCTCAAAAGCAGCCGAAAGGGGCTTACCATTTTTCAAGACCCTCCGGGGCGCAGGCAAGTTTAACTGGACTCCCGAATGCCAGGCCGCATTCGAAGAGCTAAAGCTGTATTTGCAAAGCCCACCCGCCCTGGTCAGCCCAACACCAGGAAGCGAAATGCTGTTGTATCTAGCAGCTTCGCCAGTGGCGGTCAGCGCAGTCCTAGTCCAAGAGATAGAGTCAGGGCAGAAACCGGTGTACTTCATCTCCGAAGCCTTACAAGGGGCGAAGACGAGGTACATCGAGATGGAAAAGCTCGCTTACGCTCTGGTAATGGCTTCGCGCAAGCTCAAGCATTACTTCCAGGCCCACAAAATCACAGTGCCTTCGTAGTATCCTCTGGGCGAAGTACTCCGGGGCAGAGAAATCTCTAGCAGACTCAGCAAGTGGGCGGTAGAGCTATCCCCCTTCGACCTGCATTTCGTGGCGCGCACCGCCATCAAATCTCAAGTTCTGGCCGACTTTGTGGTCGAATGGACTCCGGCGTTCGCCCCCGAACCTCAACCTGTCGAACAGCCTTGGACAATGCACTCCGACGGCTCGTGGTCACACAGGGGGGCGGGCACCGCGGCCGTGCTCATTTCGCCGGGGGTGTGTCGATTCGGTATGCCGCACGGCTGCAGTTCGACACAACCAACAACACGGCGGAGTACGAAGCGGTGCTGCTGGGCTTAAGGAAAGCAAAAGCGTTGGGGGTTCGGCGCTTGCTCATCCGAACAGACTCCAAGCTGGTGGCCTGTCATGTTGACAAATATTTTGAGGCAAAAGATGAAGGGATGAAGAGATATTTGGAGGCTCTTCGGTCAATGGAGAAGTGCTTCGCCGGGATAACGGTCGAACATTTGCCGAGGGGACAGAATGAGGAGGCAGACGCCCTGGCGAAATCTGCTGCCTGCGGGGGACCGCATTCGCCAGGCATCTTTTTCGAAGTCCTGTATGCACCAAGTGTGCCCGAAGGAACTGAGGATGTCATGGCCGTAGACCAGACTGACCCGGGCGAAGACCCAGAGGACTGGCGAACGCCGTTCGTGAAGTACCTCAAGGGTGGCTGGCTTCCGGAGGATGAAGCAGAGGCGAAGCGCCTGCAAATTAGAGCCAAACAGTACAGGCTGGTTTCAGGGCAGTTGTATCGCTCTGGAGTGCTCCAACCATTGCTTCGCTGCGTATCCATCGCCGAAGGCGAAGAAATGGTGAGGGAAATACACCAAGGGCTTTGCGGGGCACACCAAGCTGCAAGAACCGTCGCTTCCAAGGTGTTTCGCCAAGGAATATATTGGCCCACTGTGCTGAAAGTCTGTGTTGCGCATGCCAAAAAGTGTGAAGGCTGCCAACGACATGGCCGAAGCCAGAACACACCACAGTATGAGTTACAGCCGATCGCACCAGTGTGGCCCTTCGCCAGGTGGGGGCTGGACATCATCGGCCCATTCCCGGTAGCGCGAAATGGATACAAGTTTGCAATCGTGGCCATTGAGTACTTTTCGCGCTGGATCGAGGCCGAACCACTCGGCACGATCACTTCGGCGGCTGTACAGAAGTTTGTCTGGAAGAACATCATTTGCCGTTTCGGAGTTCCAAGGGAATTCATCACAGACAATGGCAAGCAGTTCGACTCTGATAAGTTCAGAGAGATGTGCGAAGGGCTAAACCTGGAGATCAGGTTCGCATCGGTCGCGCACTCGCAGTCGAACGGGGCGACCGAATGCACAAATGGCAAGATCTTGGAGGCACTCAAGAAAAGGCTTGAGGGGGCAGCGAAGGGCAAATGGCCAGACGAAATGCTATCTGTCCTTTGGGCCCTCCGAACAACTCCCACAAGGCCAACCAAGTTCAGCCCATTCATGCTCCTCTACGGAGACGAAGCGATGACCCCAACGGAGCTAGGGGCTAACTCACCAAGGGTGATGTTCTCGGGGGGCGAAAATGGGCGCGAAGTGTCGCTCGAACTCCTGGAGGGGGTACGAGTCGAAGCACTGGAACACATGCGCAAGTACGCCATAAGCACTTCCGCAACCTACAACAAGAGGGTTCGCCCAACAGAGCTCCTACCAGGCCACCTTGTCCCAAGGAAAAAGGCGAACCCAGTAGCGGTTGGGAAGCTTGAGTCAAAATGGGAGGGACCATTCCTCATCAAGCACAGGTCAAGGACAGGCTCTTTTCGCCTGACAACACTAGAAGGCGAAGAGTTCGATCACTCGTGGAACACCGCTTCACTCAAGCGTTTTTATGTCTAGAGGGTGGCACCCTGTTCGCCAGAAATGTAAAAATGTAAATATTGCTACATAGCTTTTCGGCATCCGCCATTTTGTAAGCCTTTCGGCACAAAAATACCAAAAAAAAGGAGAAAATGGAAAAAGGAAAAAACTGGACGTAGGGCTATTATCCACCTTGGAGGCCCGAACGAGTATAAAATTCCTGTGTTTTTCACCTTTTTTACTTATGTGCATGATAATTCGTGGAAAAACCCCAAGGCAAATGTCTGATCAGCGAAAGCGCCAGGGGGCGAAACGAATCGGCCGAAGCATCGCTCGCCGAACGTTGAAACCGCGACAGCTTGTTTCGGGAGATGATAAAAAAAAACCCGAACACCGTAATAGTCGATCTACACAAAATCATGCCGCTAATGCAAAATGCTAAAGATCGAGAACGGAAGTCGAAAGCTGAAAAGTCAGCATACCTATTTCGCTAATACACGCAAAGGGGCCGATACATTACGACCCAACAAAAGCACAAAGTGTGACAATGCAGAAAATGGTGAAAAGGAAGCAAAAGCGCACCTTTATTAAACTTTGGAAATACACTCAACAGCATACAATGTAACACGATACAGGCGAAACGGTTTAGACGTTCGCTTACAAGTAAATTACATCTTCGCCCCCAAGACTACTACTAAAGGAGTGATCCGGCGAACATGGTTCGTCATCACTAATATTGTACACTACCCTAAGAGGAGAGGGGGCTGAAACTACAGTAAGGGTGTAGCGCCATTGGGCGATCGCCTCCTGCCGATCGGTCCGCCGATGGTTTCGCCAGAAACGGGCCATGCCCTCCAGGCGCGCCACATGGACACGATCGTAGTCCTCCAGCGTTCGCCCAGGATGGTTTCGCATCCAGTTGGCAACGTTCACAACTTTGTAGTTGTGGCCGTTGATTGTCATCTCGCGATTGACAGGCCGAAGTAAGTACCGAGCCTTCAGCAAATTCTTCACCGCAACAAACTTCTCGTTTCTAGTTCGCCAATCCCCGAAAGGGGGCCGAACACAAAGCTTCCGGCATCGACCCTGCAAAAAAGGGGGATGTCATAAAAAGTAGGGGAAGTGGAAGCTGGGGCGAACGAACTGGGCGAAAGGACCACGCAAGCACCTCAAACATGTTTCGCGCATTTCAAAATGAAAACGACACATATGGCGAAAATAGTCATATATTTCAAGCGATTTGATATCTTAAAACAAGGTAGGCCTTGGCCAAATTTACATAGTTCGCCCTACAGGGCAAACATCAAAAGGAAAAAACAAAATTACAAAGAGACGGGCGGAGGGCCTCACACCTCTGGGTGGTCTTCGGCTCCACCTCCGCCCCCTCCCGCGGCTTCTTCGCCCTGGTCCGCCGCCTCCGTCTTCGCCAATTGTTCAAGCAGACGGGCTTTGGCTGCAGAGCGGCCGTCCTTCTGCCAAAACTGTCTTCGCCAGGCGCGGAGGGCGGGCGATATGTCTTGGGCGCTAACTTCCCAGTCCCCCTTCGCAAACTCGGGAAACTGGGCGACGTGCTCGCACCTATGTTGTTGAAGCAGCCCAGGGCGAAGGCCACCGACACGCGCGCACAACAATCATCGTACGTCGTGGCACAGTCGGAGACTGCGCAGCCAGCCTCCTGGTTCCAATCACAGAACTCAAGGGCGGAGGCGTTTTTACCGGGGACACCGTGCGCCTTCACCCCCATGTCCTTGAGCGCGAGGTGAAGGGTGCGGCAGCATGTCTTCGCCGAGTCGGCCGTTTGGGCCACCTCCCGGGCAAGGCGTTGGGCCTTCGCCTCCGCCCCACTCAACTCTTGGCGAAGGGCCTCCATTTTGGGCTCTGTCATGTTGTAGTAGTCTGTTAGAGCAGCAGAATGCCCCCGCTTCTTCGCCAACTCGGCCGTGAGGCGATCGATCTCGGCCCTCGCCTCGCTGCCCTTATCGAGCTCGGCTTGAAGGCGCTTATTTTCCGCCTTCGCCTCTCGGAGGGACCGGGCGAGCCCCTCCATCTCCAGGCCTTTTCGGCCTAGCTCGTCATCCTTCGCCCGGAGCCGGTTCTTCAGGCCGTCCAGGCGTGCCCGCATTGTCCGCTCGGTCGAACAATGGGCCGCAAGAAGCTGATGAACAGGAAAGGGCGACAACGTAAGCTAGATGTCGAAAGCAGAAAAAAAGAGAGAGAGGGGGGATTACGAAAATGACTTACCCGCACAGCCAGGCTCTTGACGGCGGAGCAGCCCTCGTCGAACTCGTTGAGCTCGGCGAAGAGACTAGGACCGCCAGCCGGCGCGACAATTTTGCTCACCCCCTCAACAAAGGGGACGAGCTCCGCCCAGGTTTCGAAATCCCCGGGGGCGAAGCGGGGTGGCCCCTGCGAGTATTCGGAGCCGGACCCCTTAGCCGTCTTTTTGCCCTTGTTGAGGATGAGCGGCGAAACGGGCTTGCGTACCGGGCTGTCGAAAATCTTGGCGGCCGCCTCCATCACCAGTTCGGCCGAAGCCGAAGCCCCAGCCCCGCCGATTGCCCCGAGGGAGGTGGAGGGCCCCTGGCTACGCCCTGTGGGCGAAGTGGGAGTACCGCCCGACGACTCCTCGTCACTAAACGCGCAGGCGATAGCAACGACCCCTCTCTTCCGGGGGACGGATTTCGCAGCGCCGCCTTTCGCCGCCTTAGCCGCAGCGATAGTGACTAAAGCCTTGGCGCCTTCTACATCCTTCCGACGCAGGGGCGAAGAGGCCGACTCTGCCCCAGTCTCGACGCGCTCTGGGCTGGGAGTTGGCGTATAACCACGCGTCCCAGAGCGGTTATCGCCCGCCTCGTCGCCAGCCTCTTCGGCCGCGGCATCGGCCTCCCCCGCTTCCTCCTCTTCGAAGTCGTCCTCGTCTTTGACGTCGGAGTCCGCTGAGACAGGGGCCTTCTGCTTGCGGGGGACGAACCTCACTTGCCCCCGCGGACGTTTCCAGGACGGGCCGGCTTCACCATCAGCCTTGAAGGGCTTCGCCCTTGGGGGGAGCTCGCTGATGTAAACCCGGTTCGCCCGGCCAGCCGCTTGCCGAGTCAGCAGCTGGCTGTATTCGGTGACCGACACGTCACCAATGAGCCTTCTGGCTTCGGTGTCGGCCTGGGCTAACGTCAACACTATAAAGGCAAAGCAAAGAAGTGGGAGAAAATAAAAACTCACCGTTCGCCCCGTGGGTAGAATAAGTTTGGGCAGGCCATCGACCGTTTCGCCCTGGTCAACTCCAACCTGCCATGCCTGCGAAAGCGGACATATCCGCAGCATGCAGAACTCCTCGACTAAGTCCCGGCAACTTAGCCGGGAACACACCTTGCGAAGCAGGGCGAAGCACGACTCCAGGGTGCTGGTGATGGCAACCCTTGGCTTCCGCGCCGGCGAAATGGCACGGCGTCGCCAGCGCAGGGCCCTCGCCGCGTCGGAACCCGCCTCGAACGGGATGGAGTGGTAAAACCACTTCGCCATCCAGTGGCGGTCCCACTTCGACATTGCGGCGTTGACCGGCCACAAGTCGGCGCGTTCGGGGCGAACATTGAAGTTCACGCTCCCGAGTACGGTCTTCCGGGTCCCGGCGGGGGTGATCACTATCTTCGTGTTGACGGGGGCTGAGAAGATGACGCCGAAGAGGTCGGCGCTAGGCTCGAACCCCGCGGTCCGGCACGCCCAGTCTAATATAGCGATACGCACCAGGGCCGAAGGGCTCAGCTGGGGCAGTTTGACCTGGAAGAGGCGGAGGATTTCCGGCAACAGAATGGTGCACGGAAAGCGGAGGCCGGCCTCAAAGAAGACGGCGAACACCACCTTCTGGTGTTCGCCAGGCTACGGCACTTCGGCTTCTCCGGGGGCGAACGCCTGCCCCTCCGCCACCTTGCCGGCGTCGATCATCCTGGCCAACTCATCGTCGTTGATGAGCGAAGCCCCTTGGAAGGCCGTGGTGTCTTCGTCGATCTGGCCGGGGTCAGGGCCGGTCGCAGTAACTGGGTTCGGCTTGCGGGGAGCCATGGCGAAACAAGAGGGTGTGGGCGAAAGATGTCGATTAGGCGAGACAATTCGTTCAGAGCTAGCCGAGAGCAGATGGAAAAAAGTGACTGCGGTGAAAATGAGAGGGTGTAGCGATGGTGAAAACGAGGGGTGAGAATATATAGCCCACCAAACGACGCTTCGCCTCCTCACCCAATCAGGAATGGCCACGTGTCGCAGGGTAGGCGAAACGGTAAAATCCCATGGATCAGGCCGTGCAGTAACGGGCTCCCAAAGAAAAGACCCACTACTGTTCGCCATGGCCCCGTGGCCCATCACTGTTCATTACGGCCCAACAGAGCAATATGGGCCACTTCACTGTTCATAAAGGGCGAAGGCCCAACATTGCTCACATTAGGACCGATCAGAAACAGCCCAGAGAAAAAAAAACCACAACTGCTCGCGATGAGCGAAGGCTATACATAAGAACCCTTTTTCGCATATCGCAAATTTTTTGCAGGACTCAGAAGGACAGGTTTCGGCAGGAGCATCGGTCGAAAGGGGGCACCTCATACCATACTACATGGTTTGCACGGTCTCGGCCGAAGCTCCTATCTCACCCTTGCCCGTGAGGGGCTTGTTGGCAGTATGCCATGAGGCCCTTCGACCAAGCCTGCCGAAACTAGCCAAGCGGCAAGGATCCAAACTCTAGGCACCTAAGGCTCTTGAGGCGAAGCCTGATGGCGAAGACATCAGGGCGAAGGAGGCGAGAGGCGAAGAGTCGCATGAGGCTCCTGCCAGTCTGGGCGAAGGCTTCATGGCGAAGGCATGCGCTGAAGGAGGATGACTTCGCCAAGACAGACCTGTTCCAAGGAGGTCCGGTGGGCTGGCCCAATCGCCCCGGCCCACGGGCCAATGAGCCAACAGCTACCAGGCGGCCCATTGGGGGCCCATACGCCTTAATTACATTGAATACCCATATAAAGGCCCCTTTATGAGGGTGACCATGTAAATTCCCCTGTAATAGCCCTAAACCCTAAAAGGGGGTATGTAACGAGGTTATAAATAGCCTCCTCGGGCCATGTAAAGGGGATCCCAATTTTAATAAAAAATTTATTACACTTTAATTTCCCAACAGCCGTTGAGTATCCACGTCTTTCCACGTACGCAGTTGTCGTTTCGACAACAGTCTGCATATGACTCTTATTTGCTACCTGGATTTCTGAGATGACTCAACAAATGTTTCAGTTTTTGCTGCTCCTCTTATGGTAGAAAAAAGACTTATAGAGAATCAGAAGTTACTAATAAACCATGTGCATCTTAAATGCAGAGGGCGTTCAATTTTCAAGGGGCCATGTATGTCTCCACACACTGCAAACCCCCGTTGAACCTGTAAACATTGCCCCCTGAAACTGTCACCGTGGCAACTTGTTCACCGTAGTGCAGCCTCAGGACGCAGTTTGGGTTGCTCGACCACAGCATTGCTTCTTGCAGGTCCCCTTTCTCCCAGCTGATGTTCACGGTCACATTGCCACGGGCCCTCAATCCTTTGACATGGCCTTTGGGCCACTTTGCGCGAGGGAGGGCGGGTAGCAAGTAGAGGTCGCCATCACCATGGGTGCTCTGGAGCAGCATTTCAGCAATTGCAGCTGTGAATCTGTAAGTGAAGAATTAGGGACATACCAATATGCACAAGTTAGAAATATTCGGTACCAGGAAGGTTTCTGCTGTGATTAATATCCATTTTCTCAATAGCATGTAAATGGATCTTACTAGGAAGAACGAAAAATAAATGACAGTCATTTACTTAAAAAAAGGTCACTATAAAGGTGAGAAATCTGTACCCAAAATTTGCATCAATCTGGAAGGGTGGGTGTGCTGTCCAAAGATTGGTATACAATCCTCCCTCAAAGTCAACCTTGCCACCAGGAGGAGCCAAGGTGATCAACTTTAGGATCATCCTGTATGCATTCTCACTATTCAGAAGGCGTGCCCATAGTGCCATCTTCCATGTAATCGACCATCCAGGGCCATCTTCCCCTGATAAGCAAGCAGCAACGATTAAATTACGTCCCATGGATAAAATTATTCTTCTAATTTTGTTTAATGCGAGTATGCAACCAACCACTATTCATGAAAATATTTTTTAAGGAAAATTATGTTCATCCTCTTTCTTGCAAAAATTTATATTCCGCAAATATAATCCTTGGTAGTCAATACCCATGAGGAAATCATAACAAATTTGAAGTTTAATAGTTTATTTATTTTTTCTACATATACTCTTAGTTGTTTTCTCTTCATTTACCCTGCAATGGAATTTGTTGGCATCATTTGATCAATCCCACATGATTAGTCCACGTGCTTGGTTAAAATAAATTGACATTAAACAATCACAACAAGCGGGGTAAATCTCTTGGTTCTGGCTGTAAGCCTGTAACCAGAAACTAGTAGTGCATAGGGTTTAGGAGATCCTAGATATGGAATTTGCAACCATAATCACAACACATCAAGCACAGAATAAAGAATGTACTATATTCACCAGGTTCCTAACTTGATATTCTTTGTAAGCTCATTAGAAGTTTTTGGTCAGAATTGCTTCTTAATTTATGGGTATAAAAACCTTAGATATCATCTGAAAATGTGATCAGTAGAGCACCAATATCCATTTCTTTTGCATTCTAAACACCATGCAGTTGCTCATTGAGTTCTGCAAACCTCGTTTGTGGAGACTAATGGCAACAGCTTTGCAAACCTCAGGATTTTTCTGCATGGTTATAGTATGACCAGGGTAAAGACCAAACAGATGTGACAGGTGTCTATGATGGACTTCTGGGTCCTCAAAATCTTGTGCCTGCATTCAAAACACATTGTAGATGGTCAATATGTATTAGTAAATCACATGTTTTAACAGAAACTATAGATAGGTGAGCAGATTTGAACTTTTACCCATTCCATGATCGTGTCATCTTTAGAAATTTTAACTGGAGGGAGCATTGGGAGTGCCTTCTTAATCCTTTCAACCAGATTAGTATCAGATTTTCCCAAGACCTATTGTATACCAGCACCGAGGCAATATAACCAATTGATTCATTGAATCAACACTCGGTTTACAGAATAGAAGTTCCCAAATGTACAAACATTGATCTTTATTTTTCTCAAGAGGAATGTCAGATTCAATTCATATCTCTAATTACAGCACAGAAACTAGCCAGGATGATATTACCTCTGCAGATGAAATGACAGCCAGGAAAACTTCACGGATAATAGCAATGTCCATTGTAGTTGAATAGCTCACACTAGCAAGGTGACCACCAGTACCAGGAGCTATGAAAGGATGCTCTGGAGAAGTAGATGGATTTGTTTCCAAATAGTCTCCTGGTCCCTTGATTAACCAATCAATTAAAAACATTGCACATCCCTCCAGCAATGGATAAGCAGTCTTCTCCAAAAATTCCTAGAAGACAAACAAAATTGACAGATATATTTTTTGAAAGAATTTATTCACTATTTTAAATTGGATTGCTCAAGTGTTCCTGAAAATAATAAATTACAAATATGGGGAATAAATATTTGTCGAAATATCCATAAATTTATGAACTAAAAGTTGCACGGTAGAAACAAAAAAATCGTCTACTGAAAAATAATAAATCAAGAATGAGCTTGCAATCAGAGATGATCCATGCAAAATAAGATGGAGAAGCTAATGAAGTACAGATGGTAGCAATTAGCACAGCTAGTCCTTACTTTGTCCAGTGAATACTGGTAGTGTTCCCAAAGATGTGTACACAGCCAGGCACCCCCCATTGGCCACAATGCATACATCGCATCTACATAATATGCGGATGATTTTGCCCATATGTCCGTGACATGGTGAGTTACCCAGCCACTTGCTTGGTAATTGACCTATCACAAAACAGTGTTATTCCAACCCCGGTGAGAAGAGAGATCAGCTGCAATATGAGCTTTGTTTTATCTGTTATAAACATGAATGATGCTTTATAATGGGAATAAAATCCACTATTCTCCTCTAGGCGCTATGTAAAACTTACATTCATAGTATTCTTGCAACATTACCTAAGCACATCATAAAAACATAAGAATTATATAATATGTCAGCAATTGTATACCAATTTTTTTCTCTTTTATGTTAACAATGACACTATAGTATGAAGTTTGGTGACTATGTTTATCTGTTTATGCTATGCTCCTAGTAAATGTCAGCTCATTATCAAGCAAACATTATACAATGATGCAACTGATAAAGAAATTCCACTAGTACTTTTGAGACGAATCTAAAACAATCAAATCTTCACCTTTTTCTCATGGTACTTATATTTGCAGTAACCTTACTTTTCACTGAAACCAAATAAGCAAGGAGTATAGTCCAGAACTTACTTTTGCTGTTTTTGTTCCATTAAATGCAAGAGATGCTATCAAGTCAAATAGTGGTTCTTGGCATTCACTAAGGTTGCAAGGAAGTGTTGGCCAGTAATTCATCTCAAGGTTTATGTTCAGGTGAGGAGAAGCCCTGAAAATTAAACAGCATGAGTCTTTGATCCATAAACAGATCACAAACAAAGTAGAAAATATGATATCAGGCAACTCAGATAAGGTAACTTTTTACTGTAAAGGCAAGGGGCTTCTCAGGACATCTATATAATCAACAGATAAGTTTAAAGGTGCCTCCCTCGAAGAGGTAGAAATCTAAAAATTGACCCAAAAAGGTAAAATACATTCCCAGAAATTCCCACAATTGAGAGAAGAAAGAGAAGGATCTATATGTATCAGGTAAATCGTATAACAATGCAACTATTCAATTTTGTTAAAAAAATAATGTGAGTGGTGGAAAAAAACCATCTATGACTACTCTTTCTTTATATTATGTTGTGGTACAAGTTGGGTATGGGTCCAAGGACTTGGATCAGGGGTACTCTCCCTCGTCCATCCAGCTGCAGCGTTTCACCCTGTCATATAGAGACTCTAAGACTTCACTCTTAATTTTACTCTTAATTTCTCATTGCTTAATGAAAGCAAATGCAACTCCATCCTTACCTAGATATTTAACTTAAACCGAGATAAATTTATAGTGTGGAAATAGATGGTACGAATAAACTATTCTTCTCCCAAACCGAAAGTAATCCCCGTGCTACAATAGAACCGGATGAACAGTGACCACTAGATCTGGGGCCCATAAGCCCGTAACAATTATATTCCAACTACAAGTTACACATTTTATTCCAAATATCAAAATTTACATATTATAAAAAGATATACGACATACAGGTGTTAGAGTTATGCAACCGATACAATTTATGATATGTATTACAAAATCTAACCAGGCAACAAAACGTAAGTCACAGATTGTTTAGTAATGGCACTATGAAATGAATCCAATTGCAATACACAGGATTTCTATGGTATCAATAAAATTTGGAAAACTCCAACTGCATGACGGTTGGTATACAGGATCCTTGTCATGTATGATTTGATACAAGATTGAAAAACAACTGAACAAACTTAACTCTAAAGAATGTCTTCATACATGTAACAAACATTCTGTTCATATGCATGTTTACAACCACTAAAATGAATATGAATCAAAGATACCAGGTACTGTCAAATTTAATCAAACTAATAGTACACATTTTAAGCTTAATATTTGTGTTTGGAAAGTATAGGCGGTCCTTACCTGGATATATAACAGGCAGAAAATGAATAAGCAGCAACAAATAACTGAAGCAAAAGCTTTTATTGAAAGACTTACTCCCAAGCAGGCGCAAGATCTTGGTTCCATATTCCTTGCAGATTAGATACCTGTGTCCCAGGCCGAGAGGAGGAAATGAGCAGGTAGCGACCATACTGAAATAACAATTCAACCAAAGAAGGATCCTCATCGCTTCTAAAGGAACTAATTCTTTCTGCTGTAGTCTTTACGTCATGATCAGCTTCTTCCAAGATTGCTTTCTCAAGCATTGATGCTTGTGATAGTTGCAGAGTTACACGGTGAAAAAGACCCTGATAATCTTCCAAATGAGCAGCTTTGAGCTGAGCAAATGTAGCATTCCTGCTGATATTCAATGTCTTTAGAGCAGCTACTTCAGGGTTTAATTTTGACTCTGAAGGATTCACGAAAGGCCCATCGAATGATGAAGCAGCTGCAACCAGCAAAACAACCCAATCTGCAGCATCAATTCTTAACTTTTGATCATCAATAATTGTGACTTTTGCAGAAGTGCCACCAATCTGCAGCCCAACAACAGCTGCAAACTTGATGCCAATAGCATCATTGGCCCCATTGTGATGCACTGCAGGTCTTTGCCCTGGACAGGTACCTTCCATAATCATCTCATTTGCGTTTGTTATACGAACATTGTGGTCTAGTTGACTGTCTAAGGATAAAGTGAAAGAAACATTTCCTGATTTGTTGGCAGAGATCTTGGTGGCAACAACCTGGTGTGGATTTGAGCAGAAGTGCTCTCTACTGTACTGAACTTCCCCAATATTATAGCTGATACAAACAGTCGCAGTATGTAGATCTAGCTCTCTTTTGTAAGAAGTATACCCCAGACTAGATGAGGCAAACTCCAGATTTATATCTCCAAGAGGTTGGTAAACCTTCATAGAAAATAAAGATAAAAAATCTTCTCATTCACATTTAAATGAACTTCTTTGCACTTGATTGTAATGTTGCACATACAGTGATTCATGCCATCCTTATAAATTTATGGAACCCATTATCCCTAGTTGCTTGATGAAATAACCATCTATTAAAAAATTCAATGAAAGTTGTGATTTGAGCTCTTCAAAACTATGATATGTTTTCTTGAATAAGCATGCCTAATTTCTGGAGTTCTACTTCATGGATAGGTAACAATGAAGAGAAAATTATGGCTTTCTTCAGCATTGTTTCGGTGAGTTTTTTTTCTTTCAAAGGAAAGCAAAAAAAGCTCTCCGGTGTATATATTCATAGAGCAGGAGTATTTTGGTGAGGTACAGTCATATAGAACATTTATATTCAAGGCTAGATCATTTAAGAGCTAAAATATGAATATCCGTTAACTAATAAAGGATCTATCATCTATGCAACTAGGACATCAGTGGCATAAGTAATAAAGTTCCAAATTACAGAACAGAAGAACTTAAGAAGCTGCAAACCAGGAGAAATGCATTACTGAGCTGCAATAAAATATGTAACATCATTGTTGAAAATAGATATTACTACAACTGATGGAAATCAGAAGAAGAAAATAAAAATATACTCTCATTTGCATCTCATAAGTCAGAACACCAAGGCTGGAATGCTCTCACACATACCTCTGTTGGACCACCGAAAAGGCCAGAGGCAGCATCTGTAGCATCAACAAACTTCTCTCCATCAACAAGCTTCCTGACAACAGTGAGTGCATATGGAGCATTCGGGTTAGTGTAGTTTCCAGGCACGCCGGTCCAAAGGGTATCATCTGCAATATCATTCAGCGGTGAGACACATCACGGGCCAGTGCGTGTATATGTTAACTTGCATTGCTCCTAGTGAAAACGTAAGGAAAAAGAAAAAAAAAAAAGAGGACTGTCGCTATCATAAGCATAGTCCAGTTGGGGCATTTCGTCGAACACCCTGCGATCAACATCAACAGGGCCAAGGAACCCCCAGGGCACAAGCTCAGAGGGTCAGAGATCGATCAGGCGGTCTGAAACAACGTACGGTTGAGCTGTAGCTTCTCGGAGGCGACGCCGCCCCAGACCATGGCTCCGAGGCTGCCGTTCCCGATGGGCGCCGCGTCCGTGAAGTGCTCGGCTGGGGAGTCGAACACCACCTTCAGCGGCCGCTCCTCCTCCTCCTCGTCGGCCGGTCGCCGCACCCAGACCCAGCCGTCGACGTCCATGGGAGAGAATAATGCGGTGGGTGGCGGGCGGAGGAGAGGTGGAATCCGGGTTGAGAAAGGGTGGGCTTTAACAGGTGAGGGAGGATGGGGTTGGCAATGGCAAAGCTTCCATTTTGGGATGGGTGGCGTGAATTTTGGCGCCAACGGAAGGGAGATAAATGACAAGAAGGTTTCTTCAATTCCATTGCCATGTTTGGGGCTTTCTTTCTGTTGCAGCTTTGCCGGTTGCAGCAAGCCAGCAACTATAGTGCCCCAAACAGAACACAAAAGGACAAAGGCAAATCATTCAGAAAATTCTCCAGCCCTTCATGATATTCTGCTATTACTCATTTTTGGCATTTAGTGTGAGAACAGCGTGTAGCCCGGCTGGTAGAGAGCTACCAGAGCATGCTTCTATCCCCCTCAAACCTAGGTTTTCTCTCACTTTTCTTCTCTATCAATATTGGGTGCTAAATTCCTCCTTATTATTATAGAAGAAAAAATAAATAGAGAGATATGTGTTAGGACAAGGTTGTTTTCTAGAGTTGTTTGCAATGGCTACTCTCTGAGTACTAAGTTCCTTCTTAGTATTCCAGAAGAAAAAATAAAAAGAGAGATGTGTGTTAGAGCAAGGTTGTTTTCTATAGCTGTTCGCAGTTCTTATTTTTCATGAGCACATTTCTCAAATAGCTAAATAATTCGTTTCAGAAAAAAATGCGTAAAAGTTTTTTTATATAAAAAGAGCCATATTAATTTATTTTTTAATTTTATAATAATTAATACTCGATTAATCATGCATGAACACCTTGTGTCCTATTATGTGCCGCTGATTAGGTGAGCCAAAATACTAATTCGAACCAGCACTAACTAACTTGCTACTTGTTTTTCGCAAAACAAGTTAAAGGACAAATGTTGATATTGTAGACTGCTTAATCCATTCGGAGTTTTTTCCTAACCTTAATGCTTTGCCGCTTTCCCCGACCAAAACCTCTCTTTTGATAATGGATTTTAAATCCGGCCTTTCCTTAACCAACCACTACGTGATAGTTACACGCATTATTACATCGGAGACACTCCTCTGCTCCCGATTTGTTACTGGATACTGGCACTGCAGTGCACGATATATCATCATTTTTCTAGTTAGACAAGTGTATTTATTCCAGGAGCATATATGCATGAAAGGGAAGTTGTGAATGCACTAACTTACAAGCCATGATCAATATATCTGGATGCAGCTGCTATTTTGTTCTCTCTACATTCCAAAATATATAATACTATTAACTTTTTACATAATGTTCATTCGTCTCATTAAAAAATTATATAAATATCATTTATTTTATTGTGGCTTATTTTATCATTAAAAACTATAATATCAACTTATAATCTCACATATTTATACTAAATTTTTTAATAAGATGAAGTGTGAGAAGTTATGCGAAAAAGTAATGAGTCATGCTTTTGGGACTGAGGTAGTTTTTTCGTATATAAGTACAGAACACCAGTGACAGCCTCCCAAGTTAAGATAGCAGTTTTTGGAAGCAGAACAGTGATACTCGCTATGTTCTAAAAGAGAGAAAAACAACTGAAGAGGTGATTCTTGTGTACTGTAAAAAACAACTGACTCAATCACTCAAGGTTCGTTTGGTTAATATTTGCACTACCCAACTTCTGTAGGGTTGAGATTTTTTTTGAACTGCTCACACCAGACAGGGCGAAGTTATATCGTAGAGCAGGAAAAAATTACAAGATTACAACCCTGAAAGGTCGTAACCAGGAAAAAAGAAAAATAACCCCACCCACACACCGACAGGTCCAACTCAACATAGCCAGGAGAAGCTAGCACCGAATTGGCCGCTGCTAAGCGTGACCGGTCACCGCTAGACCAACAAATGGACTACAACCGAGAACGCCCAAAACCTAAACTTAACAACCGACACTGGTCCCACTCTAACCACCTCTTTGGGATTGAGGGAGAGAGCGTGAGAGAGAAGGATGGAACCGCTCTCCCCTAGGCCCTCTGACGTGGCCACCTTGCATAAGCTAGAGCACCGACACATGGGGGCATGCATCCAGAGAGTGAGCTTGTACCAATTGTCTGGAAGGACAACGTCTCCAAGAAGAGGAGCAACGGAAATGCTCCGTATGCCGGTCAGCCTCTATATGCCGCGCTGGCCTCCGTTGCTATCGGCCACGCCTCCTCGCACTGTGCCAGCCTCCGCCGCCACCGGCCACGCCTCTCGCGGCGTGCCGGCCTCCGGCCACACTCCGCAGCCGTCACCCGCACCTCACGCTGGCCACCCGCCCGCATCTCTAGCCGCAGTCCACCAACAACAGCTCATGTTATCACCGTCGCGTGCATCCCACCACCACCAATGCCACACCCTCACACGGCCGCTGGTCTCCTCCTTCCCCGTTGTCGGGGTCCTCCTCCGGCTGTTGCTGTCATCGACGCGTCGGTCCACTGCATCCCATCTCCTCCCGTGCGCCGCCCTCGACACCGGCGCAGCTTCAACCGGCCTCCACCCGCCGCTGCCAGCGGCCACCATCGTCGCCGCAACCACCACTGGCCACCGCCACCACCACTACTCAAATCCCGCCTCCGATAGTCATCGTCGCCAGCCGCCAACCCCGCTAGATCTGGTCGAAGCAGCGCAGATCTGGGCGGGTGCTCCGCCACCACCAACGGGCGCCGTCACTGCCACCCACCACTAGTCACCGCTGCCACCACTCAGCCCCGCCGTCAACCGCCACCCCGCTAGATCCGGCCGAACGGCACGGATCTGGACTGTTGCCACTGCTGCCGCATGAGCAGGTCCCCCAGCCATTCGGGCGCACGCTAGACGAAGCCCCACCGCCGCGGTCTTTGTGGTCGGGCGGCTTTGCCAGCGCCCGCTTAGACGGCGGCGAAGCATAGAAGGAAGGAGGGGGAGGGGGAGTCGGCGGCAGTGTCGCCTCTTGATCGCCCGTGGGGAGGGAGACGCGATACTGGTATTGTTTTTTTAGCTGAAGAAGTATGTACATTGTAGGGTAGAGATGGAAGAGTACTAGTTTTGTTTGGCACTAAATTTCTGTTTAAGCAGTGAGATGGAAATGTAGACACTCCCCTGTCCATGATTTGATGATGATAGCGTCGGTGAGAGTGTGGAAGCACGAAATATCGGGGTGCGTTTGGTTCAATGCCATTCTTAAACACATCAAAGAGAAATTGGTGATGGAAGTACCCACAAAGCTCATTTTGTCTGTTGCGAAAAAATGGCATATGTCATTATTTTGGCAAGGGTAGAACAAATTTTAGCATAAAATTCCTAAATGTTTGGCTTGCGAATGTTTTGGTAAGGTCGAGAAATATAGCTTCAATCCAAACAAGCCCATCATTTTCCAGTTTTGGTGGCATCATGGGCGGTGGCGTCACATATTTTAGTTGTGCAGTTGTGCACAGGCCCATTATTCCAGGAACTTAGGCAGCACTAGCGTGCATACAAGCAAGAGTCTTAAGTAGAAAGCATGTTTATAGGTCCAGCTATTTTGTACTTCCATGGAAATAGATAAGCTGGACACCTCCTAGGATAAGATGAAACACTTTACTGAAACACTACTGAATTGATGTGCAATACAACAGTAGATTACATTCGTAACTAAAGTTGTAAGAGTGCTAAGGTTAAAGTTGGTGTTCAACTCTTTAACCCGGTGGCCCCTGTAATATAGAGGAGGCATCACACCATAACCTTAGTAACGACAGTGATTGACAGGGTAACCATGAACCTGTAGCGACAACTGGAACTAAAGTCTCATGAAGAGAAGAAGTTCACAAACCTAAAGTCTTATGACTATCATGTGTTGATGACATAACTGCTTTCTGTTATAATTCGAGGTGTACTTCCTGATAATGTCCGAACAACAATAATAATATCCTTTGAAAATGCTATTTGCTTTCCTTAACGCAATTTCACAGAAGATCATCAATCCAGACAGCTTAATATCCCTTGAAAATGGTGTCACTACTGGATAATACCTCTTTACTGTAGCGACTGGTGTCACTACTGGAGATACCTTTAGTATCGGTTATAGCTACTGAGACTAAACTTTCGGAACTAAAGATCTCAAATTTTTAGTACCGGTTGAAATAACCGGTAAGTACTAAAGATATCTTCTCAGTCAAAAAAAAGTAACCATGAACCTGTAGCGACTGGTATCACTACTAGATAATACCTCTTTACTGTAGCAACTGGTGTCACTACTGGAGATACCTTTAGTACCGGTTATAGCTACCGAGACTAAACTTTCAGGATTAAAGATCTCAATTTTAGTACCAGTTGAAATAACCGGTACTAAAGATACCTTCTCAGTCAAAAAATATGCAAGCTATGGGATTCGAACTCAAGATCTCTCATCTTAGCCTCACGCGCGTAACCATATCACCTACTACATACATTTGACAAGTATAGAGATGCTTTCTTTTTGAAGTAGGCCCTGGAGGCATCTTTAGTCTCGGTTGGTGTTACCAACTGGTACTAAAATTATTTTTAGTCCCGGTTGGTAACACCAATCTGGACTAAAGATATTTTCGGGACTTGGCCTTTTAGGATCGGTACTAAAAATATCTTTATTACCGGTTCGTAAGACAACAAAAAAATTTGTGTTTTTGGCACACCGAAGAAAGATCACTTATCCAGTAGTGTGTACTTATACGGGTTACACTACTACAGATTTGATTTTTCTGGACCGGGGTGCCCAATAGGTTCTAGGCAGGCCGTAAGTGGCCGCGCTTGCAAGAACTGGTCCTCCGTGGCCCGGATGACGAGCCGCATGGAAAGATCCATTTTCGCATGTGGCCTCTTAAGACATCCGCATGCGAAAATGGTCGTATTATCGCATGTAGTCGTCTTAAGCAGCCGCATGTATTATCGCATGCAGCTTCTTAAGACGACTGCATGCAATAATACGACCATTTTCGTATGCGGCCGTCTTAAGTGGTTGCATGCGAAAATGGATCGTTCCATGCGGCTCTATTAAGTGGCCACATGCGAAGATGGCCCTCATATATGCATCTTCCAGCCTGAGCTTGCCCATTGTGAAACCTGACGTTTCTCTCTCCTAAAGCAAGCAACAAATAGGAGGGGTTCAACTCAAAATCTTTGCTTGAATTTGATATCTAAGGTAAGGAACTCCCTCTCCTCCTTCATTTGCCTCCATTTTTTTCAAATTTCATCGATGCAATGTGATAAATTTGTCATTTGTAGAGGAGGTTTTTTTAGCTTATTTTTGCAAAATAGCTTGAATAGAATGTTTTGATGAGCAAATTGTTGATGTAAGCACTTGTACCTACTACTTACTTGTATTGTTGCATTAATTTTGAAGAGATGTATTTTTCATGTTTTTATAAAATACCTGTGGTCTATTATTTTTATTTGTGCTTTTTTTTACTTTATAGATGGATAGGACATGGATGTATGAGATTCGAAGAACTCATCCGAGGCTCATGAAGGAAGCATCCAATTTTATTGCCCAAGCAAAGGCACATGTTTTGACGGAGAATATGAGGAGAACTTTTTGTCCCTGCTTTGACAGCAAGAATCAGAAATTGTTGTTAGATCCTGGTGAAATATTGGGGCACATAGTGGAGCGCGGATTCATGGACAATTACAAGGTTTGAACCTATCACGGGGAAATTGCCGCTCCCGAAGATGATGGTGAAGAGTTAAATTTCCAGAGGAATGAGGCAGAGAATTTTGTAATTGAAGACATGTCTCGTGAAAGGATGGATGTAGATTTTTCCACCAATAGTGATGATCTTGAGGTCAGTTTTGATCTAGAGGATATGCTACGGCACGCTGAACCACGGTGCTAGAAGGTAGAGCACAAGGTTTAGAGAATTGGGAGGCATTAGAGAAGGCGTCGAAGTATCTTCCTTACGATGAATCGCAGGGATGTGATAAGGATTTCACAGTGTTGCATTCAGTGCTTGAACTTCTGAGATTGAACACTAAGCACAAATGGTCCGACACTAGCTTTAATGAGTCTCTTTGAGGGTTTTGCTTCCTAAGCCTAACTTTTTACCATCCAACATGTATCAAGCGAAGAAACTGATATGTCCATTATCTCTAGGTGTGCAAAAGATTCACTCTCGTGAAAATCATTGTATATTATATTGTAAGGAATATGCAGAAGCGTATGTACTCAAATCCGAATGGTGCTGAGCTAATGAGATGGCATCAACAGAATAGGAAGATAGATGGTATGATTCGACACCCCGCCGATGCTCGATAGTGGAAGACCTTTGATTCAAACACCCGAATTTGCTAAGGATCAGAGAATGTACGGTTTGCATTGAGCACGGACAGAATGAACCCTTTTGGTGATATAAGCAGCTCACACAACACATGGCCAGTTCTACTCACCATGTATAACCTTCCAACATGGATTTGTCAGAAACAAAAGTATATTATGCTTACTACACTCATACAAGGCCCAAAACAACCTATCATTGATAGATTTGTTTTTTGAACCTTTGGTGGAGGACATGAAAGATATATGGAAACATGGGCTACGACTGTGGGATGAGTATCGACGAGAGTATTTTACTCTACGTGCCATCATATTCGTGACCATCAATGACCTATCTACAAATTTTTCGTTGTCCGGTAAGATTAAGGGAGTACTAGATGTCTTTATCTGCTTGGATAACACGTCGTACAAATACCTGACATCCTCAAGCAAGACAGTGTACATGCGACATCGATGGTTCTTACCACAAAAACACAAGTATCGTATGATGGCAAGATTTTTCGAGAAGACAATAGAGAACGCCAGTGCCCCTGAAACATGAAGTGGTACTATTGTGTGCGAATTGACGAAGAATATTAAGGTCGTATTCGGGAAGGGAAAGAAGAAGGCAACAACGAGAAAGAAAGCTGATGACGAAGAAAATACATTGCCATTCAAGAAGCACTCAATTTTCTTCAAGTAATTAGATTACTGGAAGAACCTGGAGATTCGTCATACGATTGATGTAATGCACCTCGAGAAGAACGTATTTGATAGCACCATCGGTACCTTACTAGACATACCGAGTAAGACGAAGGATGGACTGAAGTCACGTAACGACCTTGTATATTTAGACATAAGGCATGACCTTCACCCAGTAGAGCTAGCAAATAGGAAGATCGAGATTCCTCCTACTTGTTACTCCTTGACACCAGAAGAGAAAAATGCATTCTGTAAATGTTTGCACGGGGTAAGAGTGCCTACTGGTTTCTCATCGAACATCAGGAAGCTAGTCTCAATGAAAGATTTGATCATCTCCGTGTAAAATGCTCATGACTGCCATAGGATGCTAACGGTCTTCCTACCAATTGCTATAAGGGTAGTCAAACCAGTGCGCACTAAGGTAGTGATTACAAAGTTGTGCTACTTTTTTAATCGAATATCGCAAAAGGTATTTGATCCTCTAGAATTAGGCCCGCTTTAGAAATTTGCGGTCGAGACCATGTGGCAGCTCGAGATGTATTTTCCTCCATCTTATTTTTATATGATGGAGCATCTGATCGTTCACATCATCCCTCAGATTATCGACCTTGGTCCCTTATACTTACATCGGATGTTGGCGTATGAGCGTTACACGTCGATTCTAAAAGGCTATGTCCACAATCGCACTCACCCAGAGGGATCGATGATAGAGGGATACACAAATGAAGAGGTGGTCGAGTGTTGTATGGATTACATAAAGGATGTTAATACCATTGGGATACCCCTGCATAGACACGAAGGAAGATTATCTAGAAAGGGGATTGTAGGCAAGAAGCAATTCTTCCATAATTATTACATTCTGAGGCACACAACAGTGTACTACAACAGTTCACCATTGTTGAACCGTTCATTAAACAACACATGGAAGAGATCAAAGCATGTTTCGTCGGACGATCCACCGATTGGGTATCAAGAGAGCAGAAGCATTGCTTTCCCCAATTGTTAAAGGATAAAACCTCTCATTTGGTGATTCTGTGGAGGAACAAACATTGCAAAGATTGTCATGTGGCCTGTCAATTTATGTGACCTCATGGCAAGGCTACGACATCAATGGATATACCTTCTACACGAACACGAAGCATAGCCCAGAATAGTGGAATTCGTGTCGAAGCGTTTGACACAACTAGTCAGAAGAAATGGTATTACGGTATTATAAAGGAAATATGGGAACTTGACTACCGACTAAACATCTAGATCCCTGTGCTTCTATGCCAATGGGTGAAAGACACAAAAAGCGTATTTGTAGATGTCTACGGCCGAACCATCGTCGACCAGAGTAAAACAGGCCACAATGATGATCCATGGGTTCTCACAGAGCGTGTGGCTCAAGTTTATTATGCGAAGGACCCTTCGGATGAGAAGATGGATATCGTTGTGTCTGCAAAACGATAGATCGTCAGCATTGATAACATCGAGGACACAACTGATTACAACCAGTACGACGACGTACCATTGTTCAATGAGCTTCGAAAGCAGATCAAGAACATTGAGCGAACCATGAACGAACAAAATTTTTTGTACGTGCGATCCGACGGTGTTGTAAAACTATTAAGCGGTAGTTACTTTGTAATCATTATGTTGTTATCAGAAATGTGTCTCCTTAGTTGTAATAATTAAGGGTTCAGTTGTTATCATTTGTATGTAAATGTGTGTCTTTATTCAAAAAAGATTCAATTTCAATTTGCTAATATTAAATTACATTTACTCCTATGAAATATCTTTTTGTAATGTTTGGATCAAATAAAAAATATGAAGTGAGGAAATTTGGAATTATATTGGTGTATTGACTTTTCCATTCGGTCGGCTTAACAGACCGCATGCGAAAATGATGTTTCCATGCGGTCGCTTAGGTTGACCGTATATGGCCCAATATAAGTCAAGCGCGTGACATGGAAAATTCCAAATCCTGGAGGCTGCGAAACCCTAGCCACTAGGCTGCTGGATTTTGGATCGAAATCACCGCCGCCACCTCCTGCTCCTCCTCGCCGATAATGCCACCTCCTCCTCGCCGCGGCTGCCTCCTACTCCTTCACAGAATCACCGCCACCTCCTCCTCGCTGACGCCACCTCATCCTCGGAGCCGCTGCCGCCTCCTGCTCCTCACCGTCTCCGCCACCTCCTCCTCCTCCTCTTTGCTGCCGCTGCCTCCTCATCCTCGGCACCACCACTGCTGCAGGAATATGATATGGACAAGGAGAAGTTCATGTTTATGGCATTCAGGGGAACATGTTCTTCAAGTAATAAGAAGGGTAAGAATACGGAAACTATTGAGGAGCTATCAAAAGAGCATAAGTCAATAGTAATGGCCCAAGATGAATTGCAATCCTGGGTATCTGCAGATGTGTCCAAAGAATACGAATATGGCAAGCCTTTCTTAGCCACATACCTTTTGAACGAACTACCATGGCAAATGAGGGTAATGCACAAATGGTACATCAAGGCAGCTAGAAAGGGTCTCAATTTCATCATTGTCACCATCCCGGAAGGCGCTTTCATGAGTGGATCCAACGGGATATTCCTTATCGACTTCCAGGACCTACGCACCCTCTTCAAGCTAGATAAAATGGATGTGAATCTTGCTGCTGCGTTTTGCTTGTAAGTTTTAACTCCTGTACGTGCCACATGACTGTCCAAAACAAAACATCGATACTTATTAATTAAAGTTTCATTGTACATGTCCCAATTTCACGAAGCGGATAGAACTGGATCACCGGTTGGCTACATTGATCCATCTAGGATATTGTCACGCCCCGATTTTCGATCGGGATTAAAAATCATTAAATAATGCATTTCTCGAATTTATTTTAAAAATTAAAGCAAATTAATCAAGTGAAATAATGAGAGAAATTAAAATTTTCCTTTAAAAATCATGGCCGGAAATATTTTTATAGTATTCCCCGTGCCCTAAAATACTCTTCGGAATTTTTCTTCAATTTTCGGAGCTCAAGAAACAATTTTAATCATACAAAGTTCATTAAGTCAAATTAAATAAAAAGAAAAACATTTAAAACCTCCTTCTTCACTTTGGGCCGCTTTCGGCCCAAAGTTTTTCTCCCTCTCCCGCGGCCCTCTTCCCCCTTCCCCTCGGGCCGGCCTCTTTCCCTCCCTCCTCTCTCCTTCTCTTTCCCTCGGGCCGGCTCTTTTTTTCACAGCTCGGCCCGGTTAGCCCCCCCTCTAAGTCCACATCGCCTCCCTTCCCGTTTTCACCTCTCCCTCTCTCTTCGACAGGTGGGACCCATGGGCCCCACAAGTCATCCTCAACCTCCGGCCACCACTCCTCCCACGCCTCTCCTCTCTTCCCCGCCAACTCTGGCCGGCCACCACCCCCACTCCGCCCGCGCCTCCCGCGCCCACTTCCCCTCTCCTCCCCGCCCGGTCCGACCACCACTTCCCCACGGCACCCCCTCTTTCCGCCCTCCCGCGCCCACAAAACCCCGCCCGCTGGCGCGCTGCCCTCACCGCCACCTGCGCGCGTTGCCTCCCCGCCCCGCGAGCGCCGCCCTCGGCCGCGCGCCGCCGCGCAGCTGCCATGCTCGCCGCCTGCGCCACGGCCACGCCACCCACGGCCGCACCGGCCGCCGCCTCCGCTGCCCGCTGCCACATGCCGCCGCCGCCGCTTGCCAGTCGTCCCCACCGGTGACCGTGCCACCGCCTCGCCGTCGCTCGACCAGGCTGACCGCCGCTGCCCGCGCCCTTGCCGCCTCCTCCCGCGGGCCTGGTCCACGGCCCAGCCAGCCGTCGTGGTGGACCGGGTCCACCATGGACCATGGGCCGGTTCCCCCCTTTGACCGGCTGGCCCGTGGGACCCGCCGGTCAGCGCCTCTTTTTCTTTCTTTTAAGAAAATATTAGTTGCACAGTAAATCGTATTTATTTCCAGAAATTCATTTAAATGGCTCAAAACTTCTAAAATTCATAACTAATTCATATGAACTCCAAATTGAACCATTCAACTTGCAAAATTCATCTAAAATTGAGCTCTACATGTTTATTTTCTTTTTATGTACTGTTTACTTGGTTTTCATGAGAGGTTTTCCTCGTTTTGCGTGCCAATGTGTATATTCCACCGTTTCGGACGATCGCGTTCACAAGGAAAAGAGTTCGGAAGATCAATCGAAGAAGCAAGGCAAGTCACACATTTCCCTTGAGCATTTTGATACCAATTTATAAAATGTTTTACCGTTTACAAATAAATTGCATGCTTTGCTAATTACATGGGAATAGGGTTTACCTATTTGCTCGCTTGTGCTATATTTACTTGATGTCCTTTCTTTGTCAAACTGGGTAATAATTTGACTAACTTGTGTCTCATATTGACCTAGATAGAATTATATTATGCTTAGCCATGCTTAATTACCACTAGCTCACATAATGGGACAATTACATTATTAACTGCTTGTACACTGTTGAGCTGCGAGCTCGAGACATGTCGGCTATGTTTCATTGGTCGTAATTAACCAACTAAAATATGGCTTAATGGTGGGCTGTGGGTGTATGGTTTTGCTAGTCGCACCCATGGCAATTAAGGACCGGTTCTCGGGAAACCCTGGAAGACAAACAGTGCTTACCACAAGCAGGCATGGGTAACTGTTGGACTTGTAGTGTAGCTTTTCCCTAGCTGACGTATCCAGGAAAGGGTGGGCGTGATGGGGTTGGGTCGGCGGGGGTTTCCCCGTTGATCGGCTTCCAGATTCACCAAGGCACGAGAGGAGGCTGCCTACCTTGTCTTAAAGGTGGGGGCGAAACATGTGGTGTGGTGCGCTTGGTTAGGGGGAGTTATGCGAAGGGTCTTGTCGCGGTTTCCCCCTTTGCAGTACCATGGTGGTATTTCAGGGAATGGCAACATGTGTGGAATCGTGTCTTGTGGGTACAGTTGCCCACCTCTGGCCAGAGTAAAACTATTCGAATAGCCATGCCCGCGGTTATGGGCGATCAACCAGATTCACCGTGATTAGTCCCACTTTATTAATTAATATGACTTAATGAACTGGTTTAGTTCAGGTTGAATGACTGGGCCTGTTCAACGTGGTGTAGCGTTGTTCAATGGAGATGTTTAAACTTGCCTTAATTAATCGACTGTTTTACTATTTTCAACTATAAATGTTTACAACCGCCTTTATGCAAATAGCCACAAACCCTCCTTGTCTCCCCTTGCACGAATGCATCGTTGGTGTGGCTTGTTGAGTACGGTGGTTGTACTCAGTCTTGCTATTATTTCCCCCTTTTCAGAAGTGTAGTGCTTCTGAGCTGAAGATGAAGTTAGAAGACCAAGGCTTATACCCCAGTTGAGTTTTGCCTGTGGAATGGAGCTGATGCCCCGCTGGGATCGTCGCCTTTTTCCGCTGCTGTTTTCTTTTCGGTGTGAGGACTAAGTGCCTCTTTTGTAAGTATTTACGCTTTATTTACGTTTGGATCTGTATATTGATTTGTCGTTTTGTGTACCCTGGCCATATTCCTGGACGGGGATTTATACACAAAATAGTCTGGAAATTTGGGGATAAATTTTTGGGCGTGACAAAGTGGTATTAGAGCCAACTCAACTGGAGGTTGAGCCAAATGGTCAAACCCTAAGGACAAGTTTTCTGAAAACCCTAATTGCGAAATTGTCTCCTCTCACCATTCGGCATTTCTTTGCAGAATGGTTTATCAAATGTCTCTCCTTTCCCCTCCAACTATCTAGCTGTTGAACCTGGAGGGCGAACCGCCGATTTTGCGTCTACTCTCGGAAGTCAAGTCAAGCCTCATGTTTTAAGTTGGAAGAAGCAAGAAGGTTAGCTCAGAGTTGGTGTTTCACGAAGATCAAGTGAAGGTTTTCCCGGAGCTTACCTAAACCCAATCCTTCCCAAAGAGTGGTATCGTTAGCTGTTAGTACGTGTGTTGTTTGCTTGTGTGTAGGGGTATGGTTTGCATCAGTGGTGGGGATGCAACCATACTAGGTTGTTTGCTTAAGCAACTTGAACAATAAAGGTCTACTTACAACAGATCAATAATCAAGTGGTTTAAGGTGTTATCTTTAGCAACCACTCTCTTCCTTCTCTTCCTGTCCCGGCAGCAGATGGTCAGTGTCAGAGAGGAGAAGAGCAACGACAGTATCAGTGAGTCAGAGTCACAGATCAGTGGTTCAGTTGACAGCAACAACGTTTCCCCGGTGCCAGATGAACCCCCGCTCGTGGTCAGCTTCTGGTGTCCAAGACCAGATGATGGGTGCATTAGCGCAGGAGATGCGAAGCTCGACGCAAGGTTAACTGCAGTGGAAGTGACTCCAGCAACGATGGACACAAGTTCCGATGCAAGCTCAGAGCCAGAATCAGAGTCGAAGCTAGTATACCGCCAAGTCCTCAGCAGACAAGTACATCCAAGCCACCACCAACCCATGAAGCAACCGGTGATGCGGGTGATGCGTCCAATGGTAACAGCAGCAGCAATTCCCTTGGTTTTCAACCAGCTCCAACCCCAGGTGGAGGCCAACGGTGGTAGCAGAAGTATCCTTAACAAGGAGCATCAGTCTCTCCTTGCTCCTATTCTAGTTGCAAGCGAGCTGACCGAGAAGAATGTACATCCTGATCAACCAAATCAGTATTGTTTCAGCTGCCTTGAGCCAGGACCCCACTTCAGAGAGTGTTCACTTGGGAGACAAAAGAAGATAGCATACCATTGTTTCAATTGTAAGAAGGCATGTCACCACCCAAAAGATTGTTCGATGTCACAGCGTCAGTATGATCAAGTCAAACAGTTTTGGTCCCAATATCTCTGCCCTTCAGGTTACATCAATTTCAACACAGAGTAGTCAGATCCAACCTAAAGACACCAGAAAGTCAGTGGATGCCGACCACCAGTTGCAATGTATAACCTCCATCACAACGAATTGTCATTGAGGACACCAACAAAATCTCTATTGTTTCACTAGCAATCGCTTCAAGGCTACAGAATCAGCATGGCAGGGCAAGTAATGCTAGAGAACCTGTGATCTACTCTAACAGCAGTGAGACAGTTCAATTCTTCAGTATTGACCGCAGTAAAGGTCTCCAGCACCAGACCCCAAGATGGCCATCAACACCAGCCATGCACCTCGTGTTGCTTTAACTCTGATGCCTGGCAGCAATCACACGAGTGTGGCACCAGCAACTAGAAGGTTTTGTTTGTTTCAGCTAACAAGAAGATTGGAAAACTGATTCTTTTCTGAGGAATGTCAGAAGTCAGGATATTGTTCTTGTGAGATCTCCAGCTAGTAATCAACGATGGAGCCAGATAACCATGGCAGAATCAAATGGTCAAAGTGTTACCTGATCAACAACTCTGTCAGCAAGGGTCATCGATTGTGCACAAGTCTTTGGTGGTCAAGTACCTCCTTTGTGCAGAAAGGTTCCATGGCAAGTAAGTAAGGAGAAGGGAAAGTTGAATAAGTGTGAGTCAGACAATTTTCTTCTTTACGATTCATCTTGAGTATCCAAAAGCAAGTTAACTTGCGTGTCTGTCAGTATCGTGAGAAATCTAGAGTCTCTTCTCTAGCCCATCGCAGCATTGTGAGCTCCGAGACCTAATGGCCAGTCAATAAAGGAATGATTGACTAATGAAGTGAAAATGGTTGGACCACAATAACACTCAACATGATGATGTCTCTCTAGAGGACAGTATCATTGGTACCCTAGGATGATGAAAAGATGGAGAAAATATTTGAGTGTGATATCATATAAGAATTAACGGAACTCTATAACTTTGGAAGTTCTTCAGAGTTTGGTAAATGAGGACAACACCCTAGTGGTGTGAACATGGATCAAGAACGGTCGCTCTTGATTTAAGGCAACCATATAGCTTTCAGAAAGCACCCCAATGTTTCTCGGAAGTCAACAAGAGACTTGCTCCACCACCTCTGTCTGAGTAATGGATACAAGAGTCAGGTCCAGAAAGGTATAGACAGTACAGTAGAGTGTGTGACAGAGGATCGAAAGTGAACCTGTTTGATTATTAAGCAGATAGTCTTGGTAGCCTCAAGGGCAGTTTCTAGTAGTTGTACATGTTTCGATGCTGGTAAGTAAGCAACAGTGAAGTTGGTTTCTATCAAATACAGAGGTGTCAGTCAGTGGTGCGAGGGCAAGTGAAATGGGAAGCGGTTAGAACACTCTTGAGGGCATGATCGGGTAAGTGATCTATGCTTGTTTCCATAGACATCTACTAATCGACCTATTCAGGCAGTCGACACTGAAGTCATGACACCAACAGAACCGTCGTTTTAGCAGTCAGAGCTAATGGGAGTGTTGATCAAGAGTTTGTAGATTCATGAGTTGAATAAGATTCGCTCTTATGTGGGACTTCACGTCATCAATCACGTGTTAGATTCCAAGTTCCAGGGAATGGAAGTGCACCATCAGTGTTTCATTGGGATTAACTGATAACGCATCAAGTTTACAAAGTCAGGACTACACGAAAAACCAAAGAAGTTTGGGTATTCTCAAAAATGACAGTATAAGCGTTCACAATCAGTCGAAAGATCAATCACCTCGGTAAAGAAGCCTTGAAGTGGAATTGGGTTTACCTCATGACTGTTTTGCTTGGGGGTTTAACCAGGAAAAGCAAAGTAGGGTGTAAATGAAGAAGTCAGTTGTGAAGTCTTAGTAGAAGTACACCAACCCCAAGCCATCGTATTGAGTCCTCATGTATACCCGAGAGGTCGTATCAATTGTTCAGCCTACAAAAGCAGCGACCTAGAGTCAAGCAGTTCAGCGGAAAGGCAAGCCTGGTAATGTGCTGTAGCACTATCATTCAAGCCGAAGCAGTTCAAACAAATCCAAAGTATATGGTTTCACCAAAGTCAGCCCCAATGTGCCAACCGAGCTCCAACAATCTTAAGTTAACAGGTTGAATTTTGGAGTACCCCGAGCTAAAGCATCGACAGTCCAGTTTAGCGAAGCAGTAATTTAGAACCCGTGATCCGAACTAAAGTCAGATCAGGCAACTCCTTAGTATACTCGTCGTTGAGATCGAGCAACTCCCTGGAAGACTCATTGTGTTAGTCAGGGGCAGTTCAAGGCCAGTTCAGAGTTTGTGGGTTCACGAAAGTCAATGCAAGATTTCGAGGAAGCCTCACCAATCCCTTGTCTACGTGGTGAATCCTCAAGTTATCAAAGATGATGGCACTAACAGTTCAATTTAAGCAGATTATCAGGTGTGTCAGCATTATCAACGCAGACCACGGAAATAAGATCTATGAGCACCTGCAATCCAGATCAGTGTCGAATTGAGCAGAACCAATGAGTGCAGTTTTAGAGGAAGCAACAGAGCATTCAGTTTGATGTTAGTCAGGTCAGTGGGCAGATTGGGTCAATCAGTCTGTGTGAGGCATTAAGAAACCGCAGAAGTTTTAGCAGACCAGTCCAAGATCACCCCTGTACCCCATCTTTCTTTCTAGCCATCCCCGAATCTCGGGACAAGATTCCTATAAGGGGGGTACATCTGTCACGCTCCGATTTTCGATCGGGATTAAAAATCATTAAATAATGCATTTCTAGAATTTATTTTAAAAATTAAAGCAAATTAATCAAGTGAAATAATGAGGGAAATTAAAATTTTCCTTTAAAAATCATGGCCGGAAATACTTTTATAATATTCCCCATGCCCTAAAATACTCTCCGGAATTTTTCGTGAATTTTTGGAGCTCAAGAAATAATTTTAATCGTACAAAGTTCATTTAATAAAATTAAATAAAAAGAAAAACATTTAAAACCCTCCTTCTTCACTTTGGGCTGCTTTCGGCCCAAAGTTTTTCCCCTCTCCCGCGGCCCTCTTCCCCCTTCCCCTCGGGCTGGCCTCTTTCCCTCCCTCCTCTCTCCTTCTCTTTCCCTCGGGCCATCCCTTTTTCTCACAGCTCGGCCCGGTTGGCCCCCCCTCAAGTCCAAATCACCTCCCTTCCCAGTTTCACCTCTCCCTCTCTCTCCGACAGGTGGGACCCATGGGCCCCACCAGTCATCCTCAACCTCCGGCCACCACTCCTCCTACACCTCCCCTCTCCTCCCTGCCAACTCTGGCCGGCCACCACCCCGACCGTGCGCCCGCGCTCGCCGCGCCGCCGCACACTACCCCGCGCCGCCCACGCCTCGGCTACCGCTGCTGCTTGCCCCCTGCCGCATGCGCCACTGCGCCGCCCGCGCCCTGGCCGCCTCCTCCCGTGGGCCTGGTCCACGTCCTAGCCGACCATCGCGGTGGACCGGGTCCACCATGGACCATGGGCCGGCTCCCCCCTTTGATCGGCTGTCTCGTGGGACCCGCCAGTCAGCGCCTCTTTTTCCTTTCTTTTAAGAAAATATTAATTGCGGAGTAAATAGTATATATTTCTAGAAATTCATTTAAATGGCTCAAAACTTCTAAAATTCATAACTAATTCATACGAACTCCAAATTGAGCCATTCAACTTGCAAAATTCATCTAAAATAGAGCTCTACATGTTTGTTTACTTTTTACATACTGTTTACTTGGTTTTTATTAGAGTTTTTCCTCGTTTTGCGTGCCAACGTGTAGATTCCGCCGTTTCGGACGATCGCGTTCGCAAGGAAAAGAGTTCGGAAGATCAACCGAAGAAGCAAGGCAAGTCACACATTCCCCTTGAGCATTTTGATCCCAATTTATAGAATGTTTTACCGTTTACAAATAAATTGCATGCTTTGCTAATTACATGGGAATAGGGTTTACCTATCTGCTCGCTTGTGCTATATTTACTTGATGTCCTTTATTTGTCAAACTAGGTGATAATTTCACTAGCTTGTGTCTCATATTGACCTAGTTAGAATTATATTATGCTTAGCCATGCTTAATTACCACTAGCTCACATAATGGGACAATTACATTATCAACTGCTTGTACACTGTTGAGCTGCGAGCTCGAGACATGTCGGCTATGTTTCGTTGGTCGTAATTAACCAACTAAAATATGGCTTAATGGTGGGCTGTGGGTGTATGGTTTTGCTAGTCACACTGATGGCAGTTAAGGACCGGTTCTCGGGAAACCCTAGAAGACTAACAGTGCTTACCACAGGCAGGCATGGGTAACTGTTGGACTTGTAGTGTAGCTTTTCCCTAGCTGACGTATCCAGGAAAGGGTGGGCGTGATGGGGTTGGGTCGGCGGGGGTTTCCCCGTTGATCGGCTTCCAGATTCACCAAGGCACGAGAGGAGGCTGCCTACCTTGTCTTAAAGGTGGGGGCGAAACATGTGGTGTGGTGCGCTTGGTTAGGGGGAGTTATGCGAAGGGTCTTGTCGCGGTTTCCCCCTTTGCAGTACCATGGTGGTATTTCAGGGAATGGCAACATGTGTGGAATCGTGTCTTGTGGGTACAGTTGCCCACCTCTGGCCAGAGTAAAACTATTCGAATAGCCATGCCCGCGGTTATGGGCGATCAACCAGATTCACCGTGATTAGTCCCACTTTATTAATTAATATGACTTAATGAACTGGTTTAGTTCAGGTTGAATGACTGGGCCTGTTCAACGTGGTGTAGCGTTGTTCAGTGGAGATGTTTAAACTTGCCTTAATTAATCGACTGTTTTACTGTTTTCAACTATAAATGTTTACAACCACCTTTATGCAAATAGCCACAAACCCTCCTTGTCTCCCCTTGCACGAATGCATCGTTGGTGTGGCTTGTTGAGTACGGTGGTTGTACTCAGTCTTGCTATTATTTCCCCCTTTTCAGAAGTGTAGTGCTTCTGAGCTGAAGATGAAGTTAGAAGACCGAGGCTTATACCCCAGTTGAGTTTTGCCTGTGGAATGGAGCTGAAGCCCCGCTAGGTTCATCGCCTTTTTCCGCTGCTGTTTTCTTTTCGGTGTGAGGACTGAGTGCTTCTTTTGTAAGTATTTATGCTTTATTTACGTTTGGATCTATATATTGATTTGTCGTTTTGTGTACCCTGGCTTGATTCCTGGACTGGGATTTATACACAAAATAGTCTGGAAATTTGGGGATAAATTTCTAGGCGTGACAGATATGTAAAACACAACACACCGTAGAGATGAGAGCCGACTCCAAGGAATTAGAGGGTAAGACACTAGAGGAAAAAGAAGAATATATCAAGGATTTGCACAAAACCAAGAAGCTGGAGGTAGCAACATACTTGGGCTAGCAATGTTGGCGCACACCGACAAAAATATCTTAATGGTCCCTTACATATTAACGTAAGCATCGACTTCTAAAACAGAGTTTTTGTCACATTAACACATTATTTTTAGCAATTGATGTCTCTAATTCATCTTTCCTATTTGCAGTGACCACTACATATTATTCCTCGTATATCCGAAAGATGGACCCAACATACTACTACAAGTCAACATTCATGGAATTCCTCACTATTCTAAATTTGTAAATAATGAAAAGATCAATATGCACATAATTTCTACTTTGAATTTTCTAAGAGACTTGAAGAATTGTTCTCTCCAAACAGCGCACACAGGTACTACCGCAAAAGAGGCGGACCAATAACAAATCCAGAAAAGACTAAGCTATCCATCAAGATTGGCTGGCCCGTACGGACATATGTCATTATAACTGTTGGCGGGATGTCATGAGACCCATCGACCAGACCTGCCGAAGCCATGCAACCAGAGAGGATTCAGCCTCATGGCGAAGACTATGGGGCTAAGGCGGTGAAGGATGAAGAGTCGTGCTGGGTCCCCGCAAGTCCGAATGCGTCCTGGGCGAAGGCTGAATGGCGAAGGGCGCATGCTGCAGGAGGGTGACTTCGTCGTATCGAGCCCAGCTCCAAGGAGGCCCAAGGGGCCATCCCAGCCGCTCCGGCCCATTGGCTAGTGGGCCAGCGGTCGCCAATTGGTCCGTTAGAGGCCCATGTATCTCAATTACACTGTATACCCATACAAGTGTCCCTTTCTAAGGGCAACCATGTAAATTCCCCTGTAAAACCTAAACCCTAATAGGGGGATCTGTAATAGGACTATAAATAGGCCCCTAGGGGCATGTAAATGGGGATCCCAAGAAAAATCCTTAAATTAATACACTTTATTTTTCCCAACAACTGTTGAGTAACCACGTCCTTCGACGTATGCGGTTGTCACTCCGATAACAGCTGGCGCCGACCGTGGGGACCTCCGAGCGAAACCACTGAGAGCGAATGCCACCGAAGAAGGTCGCAAAGGAGAAGGTTGCTAAGCCAAAGGAGAGTGCAGTAGGAGAGGTGATGGCCGCCGAAGAAGGAGCAGAGCCTTCGGCGCCCATCGTCAAAACTGGGGCGGCGCCATCGGCTTCAGCACCCGTGCCGTAACCACCACCTTCGGCTCCGCTCGCTTCGGCAAGGCAGGTGCCGCAGATCTTTTCGACAAGTCAACTGGTGGCGCCCCAAGCCGCTTCGTCACAACCGGCTATGACTTCGACCGCGCTCGCCGCTGCGCAAGCCAACCCCAATCTTGAAGCACAAGCCGAAGCTAGCATGGAAGCCATGCACCAGAGCATGACGCGACTTCAAGACATGCTTCGCCAAATGCAAGAGCAATAGCAGGCATACGAAGCAGCACGGCAGGCGATGGTCGCTTCGGCCCCAATTCTCCAATATTCGGTGGGCTACATCCCACCCCAAGTCTACCTGTACGCACCGATTCAGGCCCTTTCGTCACAAGCCACGCAAACGCCGGTGTACTTCGCTGGGCAGCCTTCGGCCGCAAAAACACACCCGACCCCTGGGGTGCAGCCGCAGGTTCGCCCGGTCGCTGCTCAAGTACACCCCTCACCACCCGGTCAAATGTCACAAGCAATGGCGGAGGGGGCTTTGGCCTTGCAGGCACAACTTCAAGCTTTCCTTCAGCAACTCAACCAACCCCACAACATCTCAAGTACAACCCCTTCGGCCTAACCGGAGGGGAACACAAGCCAGGGTGCACCCAGTTGGCTGCTGTCGAACCAGCCTTGGCCGGGGCGTTCACCATGGAGTCAAGGACAGCAGTTCGACTTCAGCAACGCCACCCAAGCACCGGTACCAGGCCTTGGAACAAATCAGGCGCTGAACCAAGTCGCCATGGCTTGGGCCCACCCTTCGTTCGACCCATCCATGGCGGCACACCAAGCGCTATCGTTCGGGACCGGGCAGCCGAGCACAGTGGCCCAGCCACACGCGCAAGCCATGACTTCGCCCTTTGCCACGCCGTATCCACAGCCGAACGGGCCTTCGCAGCAAGGTGCCGTCAGCAAGGCAGGAAGCGAAAAGGGACTGTCGCTGAGTGGGGGAATCAAGATTCGCCTAATCCCACCCCAGTTCAAGTTCCCACCCGTTCCGCGATACTCGGGCAAAACGGACCCAAAAGTGTTTTTGTCCATCTACGAGTCCGTGATCGAAGCCGCTCACGGCGACGAAAATACCAAGGCAAAGGTAATCCATCTCGCTCTAGATGGCATCGCCCGTTCTTGGTACTTCAATTTACCAGCTAATAGCATTTACTCATGGGAGCAATTGCGCGATGTCTTTGTCCTTAACTTTCGAGGCACCTACGAGGAGCCGAAGACGCAACAACATCTACTCGGCATTCGCCAGAGGTCGGGGGAATCAATACGGGAGTACATGCGTCATTTCTCGCAAGCCCGATGCCAAATTCAAGACATAACCGAAGCGTCTGTCATCAACCCTGCTTCGGCCGGGCTGCTTGAAGGCGAACTCACAAGAAAAATTGCCAAGGAACCGCAGACTCTCGAGCACCTGCTTCGCATCATTGACGGGTACGCAAGAGGCGAAGAGGATTCCAAGCGAAGGCAAGCAATCCAAGCCAAGTACGATAAAGCCTCCATCGCCGCTGCCCAAGCCCAAATTCAAGCACAGGTCGCCGAACCAGCTCCTGTCATCGTTCGCCAACCTCAGTCGGCGAACCAACGACAGCCGCAAAGGCCGAGCCAAGCTCCCATGACTTGGAGAAAATTCAGAACTGACCGCACGGGCAAGGCTGTGATGGCTGTTGAAGAGGTCCAAGCCCTCCGCAAGGAGTTCGACGCCCAGCAAGGAGGCAGCCATCAACAGCCTGTTCGCAAGAAGGTCAGGAAAAGACCTCTATTGCGCCTACCACGGACGATCCTCGCACACCACCGAGCAATGCCGAAACATCCGTCAGCGGGGCAACGCTCAAGAACCAAGGCCACAACAAGGGGCTGCTATCGAAGCACCTCGCGAAGCTGCTCAAGAACAAGCACCCCCGGCCGAACAGCGCCAAGACGTGCAGCGCAGGGTAATCCAAGTGATTACAAGGGCCGATCCGCCGGTCCAACCGTCGAAGCAGCAGAAGAAGAGGCAGCTGCGAATGGTGCACAACATCACCGCGGCGGGCGAAGGGGCTCCGAAGTACTTGAATCAGCAAATCTCTTTCGGGCCCGAAGATGCCGAAGGAGTGTTGTTCCCACATCAAGACCCCCTGGTGATCTCAGCCGAGGTAGCTGGCTTCGATATCCGGTGAATCCTAGTCGATGGAGGAAGTTCGGCCGATGTCATCTTCGCCGAGGCATATGCCAGGATGGGGCTGCCAACCCTAGCCCTCACCCAAGCACCGGCCTCGCTTCGCGGTTTTGGCGGTGAAGCAGTTCAAGTCCTAGGCCAAGTACAATTGGTGGTAGCCTTCGGCACGAGTGAAAACAGGCGCGGAGAGCAAATACTGTTCGACGTTGTCGACATCCCATACAGCTATAATGCCATCATCGGTCGCGCAACCTTGAACAAGTTCGAAGCCATCTCCCACCACAACTATCTCAAGCTCAAGATGCTGGGTCCAACAGGCATGATCGTCGTTAGGGGGCTTCAACCTCCGACCGCTTCAAAGGGCGATTTAGCCGAAATCAACAGGGCAGTGCACAATGTTGAGGCCGAACCGCATGTCCATGCTAAACGCATGCCGAAGCCCGCCCCTCATGGCAAGGTGATTAAGATGCAAGTCGATGGCGTCGATCCCACGAAGATTGTCCAGCTAGGGGGCGATCTGGGCGAAGAGGAAGCTGAGAACATCCTGGAAGTGCTCAAGAAGAACATTGACATCTTCGCCTGGAGCCTCGATGAAGTGGGAGGTGTTTCGATGAAGCTCATCATGCATCATCTGGCGGTCAAGCCGGATGCCAAGCCAAGGAAACAGAAGCTGCGCAAGATGTCCACCGATCGCCAAGAGGCAACAAAGGCCGAAGTGTAGAAGCTGCTCAAGGCCGGGGTGATCCAAGAGATCGACCACCCGGAGTGGTTGGCGAACCCGGTTTTGGTGAAGAAGTTGAACGGCAAGTGGCGCATGTGCGTCGATTTCACAGACCTCAACAAAGTATGCCTGAAAGATGACTTCCCCTTACCGCTGATCGACCAGCTTGTTGACGCGACAGCTGGTTGCGAGCTCATGAGCTTTTTGGATGCGTACTCCGGCTACCACCAGATCCACATGAATCCGAGCGACATCCCCAAGAAAGCCTTCGTCACGCCGTTCGGCACTTTCTGCCACCTCAGGATGCCTTTCGGCCTGAGGAACACCGGAGCAACGTTTGCCAGGCTAGTGTACAAGGTCCTTTGCAAACAGTTGGGGCGAAATGTGGAAGCCTACGTCGATGATATTGTCGTTAAAAGCCGCAAGGCTTTCGACCATGCATCCGACTTGTAGGAAACCTTCGACAACTTGCGCACGGCACGTATTTAAGTAAACCCTAAGAAATGTGTTTTCGTTGTTTGCGCAGCCAAGTTGTTGGGTTTCCTTGTTTCCGAAAGGGGTATCGAGGCGAACCCTGAGAAAATCGACGCCATTCAGCAAATGAAGCCTCCGTCAAGCGTACGCGAAGTACAAAAACTCGCAGGCCGAATTGCGGCGCTCAGTTGATTTCTCTCAAAGGCAGCCGAAAGAGGTTTGCCCTTCTTCAAGACCCTCCGGGGCGCGGGAAAATTTAGCTGGACACCTGAATGCCAAGTAGCGTTCGACGAGCTAAAGCAATATCTTCACAGCCCACCGGCCTTGGTCAGCCCAGCACCGGGAAGCGAAATGCTGCTTTATCTAGCGGCTTCGTCGGTGGCGGTCAGTGCAGCTCTTGTCCAAGAGAAAGAGCCAGGATAGAAACCAGTGTATTTTGTCTCTGAGGCCTTGCAAGGGGCGACGATAAGATACATTGAAATGGAAAAGCTTGCTTACGCCCTAGTGATGGCTTCGCGCAAACTTATGAACTATTTTCAGGCCCACAAAGTCCCTGTGCCATCGCAGTATCCTTTGGGCGAAGTGCTCCGGGGCAAGGAAATCTCTGGTCAGCTCAGCAAGTGGGCGGCGAACTTATCCCCCTTCGACCTGCATTTTGTTGTCCGCACCGCCATCAAGTCCCAAGTCCTAGCCGACTTCATGGCCGAATGGACACCGGCATTCGCCCCTGAACCCCAGCCCGTCGAACAACCTTGGATAATGCACTCCAACGGCTCGTGGTCACACAGGGGGGCAGGCGCCGCGGCAGTACTCATCTCGCCAGGGGGCGTGCCGATTCGGTGTGCCGCAAGGCTACAGTTCGACATGACCAATAACACGGTAGAGTACGAAGCTGTATTGTTGTGTCTAAGAAAGGCGAAAGCATTGAGGGTTCGGTGTTTGCTCATCTGAACATACTCCAAACTGGTGGCAAGTCATGTTGACAAGTCCTTCGAGGCAAAAGAAGAAGGAATGAAGAGGTACCTGGAGGCTTTTCGATCTATGGAAAAGTGCTTCGCCGGCATAACAGTCGAACACCTACCTAGAGGCCAAAATGAGGAAGCAGATACCCTGGTAAAATCTGCCGCCTGTGGAGGCCCGTATTCACCTAGCATCTTTTTTGAAGTCTTGTACGCACCAAGTGTGCCCACAGAAAGCCTAGACATCATGGCAATTGACCAGGCAGAACTGGGCAAAGACCCAGAGGACTGGCGAACTCCGTTCATCAAGTACCTCAAGAACGGCTGGCTTCCAGAGGATGAAGCAGAAGCGAAGCGCTTACATATTAGAGCCACAAAGTACAAGCTGGTCTCGGGGCAGCTCTATCGCTCCGGGGTGCTCCAACCCTTGCTTCGATGCATCTCCTTTGCTGAAGTTGAGGAAATGGTGAAAGAAATACACCAGGGCCTGTGCGGTGCACACTAGGCCGCAAGAACGGTTGCCTCCAAAGTGTTTCGTCAGCTAAGTGTGTATTGGCCCACTGTGCTAAAAGTTTGTGCTGAGCAAGCCAAAAAGTGCGAAAGCTGCCAGCGGCATGGCCGAAACCAAACTGCACGACAATATGAGCTGCAGCTTATCGCACCAGTCTGGCCTTTCACCAGGTAGGGGCTAGACATCATTGGCCCGTTCCCTGTGGCGCGCAATGGGTAAAAATTCGCAATTGTAGCCATTGAATACTTCTTCCGTTGGATCGAGGCCAAACCACTCGGCGCGATCACTTCGGCAGTAGTACAGAGGTTCGTTTGGAAGAACATTGTTTGTTGTTTCGGAGTGCCAAAAGAGTTCATCACGAACAACGGTAAGCAATTCAACTCTGATAAGTTCAAAGAAATGTGCGAAGGACTAAACCTGGAAATCAGGTTCGCTTCGGTCGCGCACCCACAGTCAAATGGGGCGGCCGAACGCACAAATGGTAAGATCTTGGAGGCGCTCAAGAAAAGGCTTGAGGGGGCGGCGAAGGGTAAATGGCCAGACGAAATGCTATCTGTTCTCTGGGCCCTTCGGACGACCCCCACAAGGCCAACCAAGTTCATGCTTCTCTATGGTGACGAAGCAATGACCCCAACAGAGCTAGGGGCTAATTTACCAAGGGTGATGTTCTCTGGAGGCGAAGATGGGCACGAGGTGTCGCTCGAACTCCTCGAGGGGGTAAGAGTCAAAGCACTACAACACATGCGCAAATACGCCACAAGCACTTCGGCAACTTATAACAAAAAAGTTTGCCTGACAGAGCTATTGTCTGACCATCTCATCCTAAGGAAGAAGGCAAACCCGGTAGCAGTCGGGAAGCTTGAGTCAAAGTGGGAAGGGCCGTACCTCATCAAGCACAGGTCCAGGACAGGCTCTTTTCGCCTAGCGACACTCGAAGGAGAACAGTTCGACCACTCGTGGAACGCTGCTTCTCTTAAGCGTTTCTACGTTCAGAAGGGGTGGCAGCCCATTCGCCAAATTGTAAAAATGTACATACTATTGTATAGGCCTTTCAGCATCTCTCGTTATGTAAGCCTTTCGGCACAAAAATACAAAAAAAAGAGAAAAATGAAAAAGAAAAAAAACTGGATGTAGGGCTATTATCCACCCCGGAGGCCCGAACCAGTATAAAATCCTTGTGTCTTTCGCCTGTTTACTTGTGTACATGATAATTCGTGCAAAAACCCCAAGGCAAACGCCTGATCAGCGAAAACGCAAGGGGGGCGAAACGAATCAGCCGAAGCATCGCTCGCCGAACGTTGAAACCCCGACAGCTTGTTTCGGGAAATAACTAACCAAACACCGTTATACTCGATTTATATGAAAACACAAGCGCTTCTCTCAGCGCGGAACACCATAGATCGAATCCGGAAACCGAAAGCTGAAAAGTCAGCAGACCTATTTCGCTAATATATGCAAAGGGGCCGACACGTTCCGACCTAACGAAAGCACGTAAAGTGACAATGCGAGAAATAGCGAAAAGGGAATAAAAACGCATCTTTATTAACTTCGAAAAAATAATCGAAGAATACATGCCATACAACATGGTACAGGTGAAAGAATGTAACAGACTTTACAGCCTAGTTTACAAATAAATTACATCTTCGCCCCCAAAACAACCGTCAGTCCCTAACGAATGATCCGGCGAACTTGGTTCGTCATCACTACTAATGTTATGCACTATCCTAAGGGGAGAAGGGGGCGAAACACAAGCTAGGCTATAACGGCGCTGGGCGATCGTTTCCTGACGATCGGTCCTCCGATGATTTCCCCAAAAGCGAACCATGCCCTCTAGGCGTTCCGCGTGGACATGGTCGTAGTCCTCCAGAGTTCGCCCGGGGTGCGCTCGCATCCAGCTAGCAACTTTCAGGACCTTGTAACTATTGTCGTTTGTTATCATCTCATGGTAAATAGGCCGTAACGGATACTGGACCTTTGGCAAATCCTTTACCGCAACAAACTTCTCGTTTTTGCTTCGTCAATTCCCAAAGGGGGGCCGAACACACAATTTTCGGCGCAGACCCTGATAAGACAGTATAGAAAATCAAATGGCGAAGCGCAAAATTAAAGCTAAGCAAAACACATAGAGTGGGCTAAAAGAGTAAGCCCTTTTTTGTATGCGAAACGATGCGAGCATGGGTACCAAAGGCATCAAACATAATAGTCAGTGAAACTTGTCATATATTGCATATGTTAAAAAGCCGTTTTCGGCTAAAATAAGAAGGGGAGAAGGCCATCGGCCATATTTACATCGTTCGCCCTCCATGGCAAACGCCAAAAAAGAAAACTACCAAAATCTAAAAAGCGGGTGGAGGGCCTCACACCTCTGGGTGATCTTGGGCATCGCCTCCACCCCATTCGGCCACCGGCTCTTCATCCTGGTCCGCCGCCTCTGCCCCTCGCCAATTGCTCGAGCAGACGTGCCTTGGCAGTAGATCGACCGTCCTTCTGCCAGAACTGTTTGTGCCAAGCATGAAGTGCAGGTGAAACGTCCTGAGCACTGACCTCCCAGTCCCCTTTTGCATAATTTGGGAACTTGGCGATGTGCTCGCATCCGGACTGCTGCAGCAGGCCCATGGTGAAGGCCGCCGACACACGTGCACAGCAATCGCCGTACGCGGTGGCACAATCCGAGACCGCACCGCCGACCTGCTGAGTCCATTCCAAAAATTCGAAGGCGGAAGCGTCTTTGCCTGGGACACCTCGTACCCTCGCCCCCATGTTAGTAAGGGCAAGGCGAAGTGTGCGGCAAGCCGTCTTGGCAGATTCGGTGGCTTTCTCCACGTCCCGCGTGAAACGCTGCGACTTCGCCTCCGCTTTGCTGGCCTCCAGCCGAAGAGCCTCCATCTTCGGCTCGGTGAAGTTGTAGTAGTCGGTCAGAGCGGTGGAATGTGCCTGCTCCTTTTTAAGCTCAGCCTTGAGGCACTCGATCTCGGCCTTCGCCTCACTCCCCTTCTCCAGCTCAGCTTGGAGCCACTTGTTTTCGGCCTTCGCCTCTTTGAGGGAGCGGGCGAGGCCTTCCATCTCCAGGCCCTTGCGGCCCAGTTCGTCGTCTTTGGCTCGAAGACGGTTCTTCAAACCATAAAGACGAGCCCGCATAGTTCGCTCGGTCGAACAGTGGGCCGCGAGGATCTGGTTCAAAAAAAAAGAAGAAAAGGCGAACGTTAAGACAAGTTGTCGAAAAACGACGATGAATAGAAAAGGAAAACGAACAACGTACCCGGACCGCCATGCTCTTGACGGCAGAACAGCCCTCGTAGAACTCGTTTAGCTCGGCGAACAAGCTCGGGCTGCCAGCCGGAGCGACAATGTTGCTCACCCCCTCGACGAAGGGGATAAGCTCCGCCCGAGTCTCAAAGTCGCCAGGGGCGAAAAGGGGCGCTGCGAGAAAGCAATCCGAGGCAGACGTTTCGGCCGCCTTCTTCCCCTTACCAAGGGCGAGCGGCGTAACAACCGGTTGGTGAACCGGGCTGCCGAAGACCGTAGCCGCGGCCTTAAAAACCCGGTCGGCTGAAGTCGAAGTCTCGGCAACACTTCCTCCCGCCCCGCCCGCGTCGACCGTGGCACCAGGGGCGGTCGAAAGACCCAAGCTCCGACCAGCGGGCGAAGTGGGGGTTTCGTCTGAGGACTCGTCATCGCTGAAGACGCGAGCGACATCGACGAGCCAACTTCACTTGCCCACGCACTCGCTTTTTGGAAGTCCCCTCATCACCATCGGCCTTGAAGGGCTTCGCCCAGGGAGGGAGTTCGCCGTCATACACCCGGTTCACCCGGCCGGCCGCCTGCCGCGTTAGTAGCTGGCTAAATTCGGTGACCGACATGTCGCCTATCATCTTTCGGGCTTCGATGTCAGCCTGAGTGAGAGTCAACGCTGTGAAAAAGAGAAGTGTCATCACATCAGGCGTCGAACGGGAAAAAAGAGCGAAACACAAATGCACTTGGGAAAAGCATAGACTCACCGTTCGCCCCCGCAGGCATGATGAGCTTCGGCAAGCCGTCGACCTCCTCATCTTGATCGACATCGACCTGCCACGACTGGGAGATGGGGAAATGCGAAGCATGCAGAACTCCTCCACCAGGTCGCGGCAGCTAAGGCGGGAGCAGACCTTGCGCAGCAGGGCGAACCGGGCTTCCATGGCACCGTTGACAGCGACCTTGGGCTTCCTGTTCGGCGCAATCACCCTGCACTGCCACCGGAGGGCCTTCGCCGCCTCGGACCCGGCCTCGAAGGGGATAGAGTGGTAGAACCACTTCGCCATCCAATGGCGATCCCACTTCGACATGGCGGCGTTCACCGGCCAGAGATTGGAGCGCTCGGGGCGAACGTTAAAGTTCACACTCCCGAACACCGTCTTCTTCGTCCCGGCCGGAGTGACCACTGTCTTCGAGTTCACGGTGGCGTAGAACACGGCGCCGAAAAGCTCGGCGCTCGGTTCGTACCTGGCGGTCCGACACGCCCAGACAAAGATGGCGATCTGGACGAGCACCGACGGGCTCAGCTGGGGGAGCTCCACCTGGAAAAGGCGAAGGATCTCCGGTAACAACACGTTGCACGGAAATCGAAGCCCGCCTCGAAGAACACGGTGAATACCACCGTCCGGTTGTCGCCTGGTTTCGGCACCACGGCCTCCCCCGGGGTGAAGGCCTGTCCATCCACCAGCGCGCCAGAGCTAACCAACTTCGCCAGCTCATCGTCGTCCACGTGCGAAGCCCCTAAAAAGGCGGTGGTGTCATCGTCGATCCGGCGGGGTCGGGACCCGTCGCTGAGGCAGGGTTCGGCTTGCGAGGGGCCATGGTGAAGAAAATGCGCAGTGGCAAAAAGGGTCAACGGGCGAAAGGTTTAGTGACTCAAAGGGTGCCGCGAAAGGAAAGGACGGAGAGAAAGAGAGCGCTTGCGGTGAAAATGACGGGGGTAAAGGCGGTGAAAAAGGGGAAGGGGGATATATGGCCCACCCAGGCGACAGTTCACCTTCCCACCCAATCACGAGCTACCACGTGTCGCAAGGGTAGGCGAAACGGTAAATTCCCATGGACCGAGCCGCACAGTGATGAGTCCTCGAAGGAAAGCCCATCACTATTCATTTCGGCCCAGTGAAACAATAAGGACAGCTTCGCTGTTCGCAGAAGGCGAAAGCTACAAAAAATTACTAACCACAAGAATACACGTACGCACAATGCATACATCCTTTGCAGGAATACAAAACAGGTTTCGGCAGGAGCATCGGTCGAAAGGGGGCGCCTCATACCATACCACATGGTTTGCACGGTCTCGGCCGAAGCTCCTATCTCACCCTTGCCCGTGAGGGGCTTGTTGGCGGTATGTCATGAGACCCTTCGACCAGACCTGCCGAAGCCATGCAATTAGCGAGGATTCAGCCTCATGGCGAAGACTATGGGGCGAAGGCGGCGAAGGGTGAAGAGTCACGTTGGGTCCCCACAAGTCCGAATGCATCCTGGGCGAAGGCTGGATGGTGAAGGGCGCATGCTGAAGGAGGGTGACTTCGTCGTATCGAGCCCAGCTCCAAGGAGGCCCAAGGGGCCATCCCAACCGCTCCGGCCCAGTGGCCAGTGGGCCAGCGGTCACCAATTGGCCCGTTAGAGGCCCATGTATCTCAATTACACTGTATACCCATACAAGTGTTCCTTTCATAAGGGCAACCATGTAAATTCCCCTGTAAAACCTAAACCCTAATAGGGGGATCTGTAATAGGACTGTAAATAAACCCCTAGGGCCATGTAAAGGGGGATCCCAAGAATAATCCTTAAATTAATACACTTTACTTTTCCCAACAATTGTTGAGTAAGCACGTCCTTTGACGTATGCGGTTGTCACTCCGACAACAATAACAAATTATCTTGCATTCTTCACTTGTTTATAATGATTTATCTCTTGTTATTATGTCGCATTGTTTCAAACAACAATCGAAAACTAACCTGTACAGATATTATGTGTACAAGATGCTCAGAGTCAATGGGAGATACATAACAACAAGTGACCGCGTAAGTCTGGATAATCTTCTTCACACAAAATAGCCAATCGGATCCCACATTTCATTTCGTAACGTTTATTGTCTTTTCTATCAACAGATCCCGGAAATCCTTTATGTAGCAAATTAGTTCGACAACAACACTATATGGAACATGTGCGCTGACCTTTGTCGCTTCATCCGTCGTGATATCTGCAACCCACTAGGGCTTTTCTGTGATAACCAGAGTCAACTCGCACTAGAAGACAAATTCCAACCCCTTAGAGAGTGGGAGAAAGAACATCGTAGTGGCAATGTAATACTTTCAATCGTGATGAAATAGTTGTTTATTTATAATATATGTATGACGTGTACATAAAAGTTTTAATGAGACGTTTATTGTAGTAAGAACAAAAATTCAGCTATCTCCTATGCTTACTATTCCAAATTCCGATAATAATTCATGAAAAAAATAATATTACATACGAGACGCGATCTTCCCGAATGGCCAGCAAGAGATTTCAGATATCATCTCATTAAAGCGATTGTCTAGCTCTTGAAGTAACCAATCAATAATATTATTATAACAATCCACTCGCTTGTTTGTAATTCCTATTTTTTTTTACCTTGGCTTCTTTGGATTAATGTATACTTCTCCCATCTGTAATTTGATAGGATCATACTTGTCACAGAAGTTATACACAACGCTCTCTAATTTTTCCCATCCATGTGTTCTAAGGTCATCCAAATGACCTCTTGTAGATCTCACACATTCAACTGCATTCACAATATCTTGATCCTTCCATTCTAGTGTGAATGATAAGATGTTTGTCATTATCAGGATAGTCAACATGAGATGCTAATAAAGGACAGAGTCAAAAAAAGACTGAAAGTACACTAAAAGACCCATCGCTTGATCTGTGTTTGCTCTATCCCTATCATCCTCTTCCACAAATTCTAGCACTTTGACAATTTTTGGGAACATATTTACCAAATTTTGAGAGTTTTGCAATGAGAACTCCAACGAGTATCTCCTGGTCTTTGAAGACATTGCTGGTTCAACCATTTTGCACTTTAAAGTAGCCCACTACCTAATGCATTGCTCACATACTCATGATTAATGTCTCTAACTATATCCCTTCTCTTAGCTGAACCACCAACCACATTTAACAAGGTAGAAATCATACCAAAGAAATTACTTACTCCTTTGTGCTTTCTCACAACAGTCATAGCTATGCATTTTTAGCACCTTCACTTTGCACTTGCATATGGACATCGATGCATTGAACTCTTTGAAACAAAGTATCACAATTTTTCATGGTTTGATTATGTAAACTACCAACACCACCAACATACTCTACTTTTTCTATGCCAACCATTCCAACCATCAACCACAAAGGCCTGATACCCATCCTCTTTCTTATTGCTATCTCTAAATAAGAAAAAAACAGTATGCTCTGTCTTTTGCCTTGCTATATTCAAGCCAACTTCCAAATTCATCAAACATTCCTCAATAAAATTTATGTCTTTACCTGAGATCTTTGTAACCGGAAAAGTCAATGAACGTGGTTGGCAAGGCCCTTTCTCCAAGTATTTCCTTCTGACCGTATCTTCTGATTAGGATGGAAATTGTCAATCTCTTTTCTCAAGCCTACATCGTATTCAATCTTATTCTCCTTGCTATTATCATCTGGTTCTACACAATAATTTCGTACCGCTGCATTATTGGAACTATCGGGCGCTTTCCTCTTGAGGTACTTATCCATAACCTATCAATTAAATAGTTTTTATTATGTTAAGACTATAAGTGCACTGCACAATAGAATAAATGTACATCCCAAAAGCAATGATAATGGTGTAGTGTCACAGTGTGCTTACATTTTTACTAGTGACGGTCCCTGCAAGAGAGATGATCAATTGAAACGTCCAGTTCTTCAAACTTTAAACCATAACTTATATAAATCTGAATAATTGAAAAGGCAGTATCAACAAGTTACAAATCTAACTAATCAACAAGTTACAAGAAAGAAGGATAAATTGAAAGTCTAAAACTAATCAAAAGAATTAAAGAATGAATAATGATAAATACCTTCATCAGTTTGGCTGTGCACTGCTCGGCTTCGGCTGCCCTAGTGCCCTGCCTCTGTAGTCCAGCTGCTGCTGCATCTGCGCTCGCTGCTGCCGGCGACCGGAGGCGAACAGCGATGGCCGATAGTGATTTGCAAGCCGGCGATGCTGCCTGCTGGTGCGAGTGTGCGACGGAGTACGGATGACGAACAGACGCGGTATCGGCGTATCACGGAGAGGCGGACTCGTGGTGGGGAAAAAGAAAGGAAAATAAAAGGAGAAAAACGGGAGAAGAGTTCTGAGGCGTGGTGATCAAGCAAGCCTCGCGGCACGTCGCTCCTTGGTGTGTGAGGTGCGCCTCCAGCTTCCCACATGAGCCTAAGGCCTTCACTTGTTCGGTCATGGGTCAGGAGGGGTGGTGCACGAAAAATGGGGGTAAGTACTAAATTTTAAAATTGGATCTGATGAATAAGTCTTGTGCTTGTGCTATGCTAATGGTCTTACTGTGTGCTGTGCTGTTGGTCTTAGTGTTCTTTTCGCTGGGACAGCATTTGTAGCAGCATCTGCTTTCAGTTTTTCTGCAGCAGCTTTCAGCTTTTAGTTTTCTGCAGCAGCTTTCAGTTTCTCTACAGCAGCATCTGCTTTTAGCTTTGCAGCAGCAGCAACATCTACTTTTAGTTTCACAGCATCTGTGTAGTATCCTAGGCCCCTTCTCAGGGCTATAAATATGTATCCCCAATCCCTCGGGTTGGTATGGCTTTCAGCTTGTGAGTAAAGAAAAACCAGAAAATTGCCCCATCTTGAGTGCCATCCTCTCATCAATGAGAGTAACCATTGAGATACTAACATCTGGTATCAGAGCCACACTTTCCTGTAGGCTGAACATTTCTTGCTCCTCCCCTTCCCAAGCTCCAGTGAGCACTCAGCCAGCAGCAGCAGCATCGGCTGCTCCTCCTTCCCCTCTCCCTTTCTCTTCTCCACGCAGCAGCCCCCCGGAGGCGTGCCATGTCGGACGTACGGTCTCGGCGTTCGGTCGCCTCGAGCACACGGCGTTAGCAGGACGCCGAGCTCACCACGACAGAAGAGCGCAGGCGAGCAACGGCACAGACCGCTGCAGCAGCAGCGAGGGCGGCCAGACTGGCGGCAGCGGAGTTGGCAGCGGCCAGGGCAGAGGCGGAAGCAGAGGAGGCGGAAGATGCGGCACGTGCGGTGGAGGTAGAGGTTGGGACCTTGCGCAGCAGCATCAACGGCTCCATCGCCGGTGACATTACGGCCGACAGGGAGCTTGAGGAGCTGGCAAGAGGAAGGGCGCGGGAGCGGGCAGAGCGGTGGGCAGCAGCCCACCACCCCTGCGGCGGTAGCCCAGAGCGCCCGCGCGGCGGCGTCGCTCCCGGTGGAGGTGGCTGGTTCTACGGAGAGCACGGCCCTCGCAGGCAGCGCGGCTCTCCCTCCCCTGATCGGCGCCATGGCCACCACGGTGTTCAGACGGTGGTCAGGGACTTTGGTCCCGGTGGTGGGTGGCATACCCTCACCAAAACCAACTACATTGAGTGGACTGCGGTCATGAGGGTGAGGCTCTAGGTGCGGCACATGTGGGAGGCAGTTCGGTACGGCGACATCGACTACGACGAAGATCGACGGGCGCTGGATGCACTCATCGCAGCAGTCCCGCCCGAGATGCAGTTCTCGCTTTCTCAAAAGCGGACTGCCAAGGAGGCCTGGGATGCCATCGCTGCGGCACGCATCGGCAGCGACCGCGCCCGCGAGTCCACACTGCAGGCGCTTTGCAAGGAGTGGAAGAGCCTGGCCTTCAAGCCAGGTGAGGATGTTGATGACTTTGCCCTTCATCTTAATACCCTGCTGTAGAAGATGTGCAGTACGGCGACAACACCTACGACGAGGAGAGTGCCGTCGAGAAGCTCTTCCGGTGCGTCCCAGAGAAGTACAGGCAGATCGCTCGCTCGATCGAGTCTCTGCTAGACCTCTCCACGATGTCGATCGAGGAGGCGATAGGTCGCCTCAAGGTCGTCGACAGCGACGAGCCACAACCTCTCTCGGGGCCTGTCACCATTGGCGGGAAGCTCCATCTCACTCGGGAGCAGTGGGAGGCCTGTCAAGGTGACAGGAGGAAGGGGAAGTCCTCTCCCTCGACAGGCGGCCGCAAGCCACGCAAGTCGCGCGAAGTCGTCCAGCTGCGGTGGGCGCGAAGACGCGCCGAGTATGGCGCTCGCAGAGGCGCCCAAGGCGGCGCCACCGGCAACCACAAGCCGGCACGAGACGACGCCTGCTGCAACTGTGGCAAGCTTGGCCATTGGGCCAAAGACTATCGACAACCACGACGCGGCCAGGCCCACGTCGCACAGGTGGAGGAAGAGCCGGCTCTGCTCCTCGCACACGTGAGCATTGAGCTATCTCTAGTGGTACCGGCCGCAACGGCTTTCCTCCACCTCAACGAGCTGAAGGTACACGCCTTCCTCGGCAACAGCTTCGGCAACGATAAGGCTGATGGGTGGTACCTCGACACCGGTGCCACCCATCACATGACTGGCCGACGGGAGTTCTTCACCGAGCTTGACTGGCCGGAGGGCGTGGAGATCAAGGGCGTCGGCTCCGTCACCTTCACCGCCAAGTCCGGTGAGCACAGGCTGCTCATCGGAGTCTACTACATCCCCGCATTGAGGAACTCTATCATCAGCGTGGGACAGCTGGATGAGAGCGGTTCACGCGTATTGGTCGAGCACGGAGTCATGAGGATTTGGGATCGCCATCGTCGCCTTCTTGCCAAAGTAACCAGAGGCACCAATCGACTCTACGTTTTCAACGTGCAGGTGCCACAACCCGTTTGCCTTGCTGCTCGTCGGGACGTTGAGGCGTGGCAGTGGCACGAGCGCTTCGGGCACCTCCACTTCGAGGCCCTGAAGCGGCTCAGTGCCAAGGAGATGGTGCGAGGCCTGCCATGCCTTGACCACATGGAGCAGACTTTGGCCCAGTGACACCGGCCACACCAGGAGGACGATGCTACTTCCTGTTGCTCATCGACGATCTCTCCCGCTACATGTGGGTGATGGTCCTCGGCAGCAAGGGAGAGGCTGCGGAGGCAGAGTGCGGCCGCAAGTTGCGCGTGCTGCGCACCGACAACGGCGGTGAATTCACGGCGGCTGAATTCACGTCGTACTGCGCTGATGAGGGCATTCAGCGCCACTACACCGTGCTGTACAGCCCACAGCAGAACGGCGTCGTCGAGTGGCGCAACCAGACTGTTGTGGGGATGGCTCGAGCTCTCCTCAAGCAAAGGGGGATGCCGGCCATCTTTTGGGGAGAGGCGGTGGTGATGGCCGTCTACATCCTCAACCGCTCACCTACCAAGGCCCTCGACGGCAGGACATCATACGAGGCTTGGCATGGGCGCAAGCCGGCGGTTTCCCACCTGTGGGTCTTCGGTAGCCTCGCGTTCGCCAAGGAGCTCGGCCACATTGGCAAGCTCGACGACAGGAGCACCCCAGGAGTGTTCATCGGCTACGCGGAGGGCTCGAAGGCCTACCGCATTCTCGACCCGGAGACACAGCGTGTGCGCACGGCACGCGACATAGTGTTCGACGAAGGGCGAGGGTGGGCATGGGACAAGGCGGTGGACGACGGCTCGACCCCGACGTACAACGACTTCACTGTCGAGTACGTCCACTTCGAGGGAGCTGGGGGAGTAGGCAGCTCTTTTTCACTGAGCATGCCTACCCCAGTCCCCGAGCCTCCACCGACTCCGACACCCTCGAGCCACGACTTCGACTGCGACGAGTCCTTCGCCGACACCACCACAGCTAGCGACCCCACGCACTCCAGCACCAACAGCCACCCCTTCGGGCACGTCCACTCCGACGCCGGCTCGTGTCGAGCACAGCCCGGTGGAGTTCGCTACTCCGCTCTCCCACGACGAGGAGCGCATCGACGCGTACCACGACGGCGAGCTGCTGCGGTACCGTACGATGGAGGACCTTCTCGGCGACCAGTCGATACTGGGACTGGTGCCTCATGACCTGGAGGCGCAGTTGCACCTTGCGTGCGATGACGGTGAGCCTCGGTCTTTCGTAGAGGCCGACAAACACGCGGCATGGCGTGCCGCGATGCAGTCGGAGATGGACGCGGTTGAGGAGAACCGCACCTAGGAGCTTGCTGACCTCCCTCATGGTCACCACGCGATCACCCTTAAGTGGGTGTTCAAGCTGAAGAGGGATGAAGCTGGAGCCATCGTCAAGCACAAGGCTCACTTGGTGGCACGCGGTTTCGTGTAGCAGGAGGGGGTCGACTTCGACGATGCCTTCGCCCCCGTGGCACGGATGGAGTCCGTGCGACTCCTCCTTGCGCTGGCTGCTCAAGAAGGCTGGTGCGTCCATCACATGGACGTCAAGTCGGTGTTTCTGAATGGTGACTTGAAGGAGGAGGTCTACGTGCACCAGCCGTCGGGTTTTGTGATCCCTGGCAAGGAGGGCAAGGTGCTACGCCTGCACAAGGCCCTCTACGGCTTGTGGCAGGCACTGAGGGCGTGGAATGCCAAGTTGGATTCCACGCTCAAGGGGATGGGCTTCGAGCAAAGCCCGCACGAGGTGGCCATCTACTGGCGGGGCAATGGAGGAAATGCCCTGCTGGTGGGTGTCTACGTTGACAACTTAGTGATCACTAGCACCAAGGATGCGGAGGTGGCGGCGTTCAAGGAAGAGATGAAGGCCACCTTCCAGATGAGTGATCTAGGGACTCTATCCTTCTACCTGGGGATCGAGGTGCACCAGGACGACTCCGGGATCACGATTCGACAGACCGCCTACGCCAAGCGCGTCGTTGAGCTGGCTGGGCTCACCGATTGCAACCCAGCTCTCACTCCGATGGAGGAGAGACTGAAGCTGAGCCGCGACAGCATGACAGAGGAGGTGGACGCTACGCAGTACCGGCGTCTTGTGGGGAGCCTTCGCTACCTCATCCACACACGGCCGGACTTGGCATTCTCTGTCCGCTACGTTAGTCGGTTCATGCAACGACCGACGACGGAGCACCAGCAGGCTGTGAAGAGGATCATCCGCTACGTCGCGGGGACTCTCGACTACGGTCTCTATTACCCGAGGTGTCCTGGCAAGGCACACTTCGTCGGGTACAGCAATAGCGACCACACCGGCGACATCGACACCAGCAAGAGCACGAGCGGGATTCTCTTCTTCCTCAGTGAGTGCCTCGTTAGCTGGCAGTCGGTCAAGCAGCAGGTGGTGGCCCTATCCAGCTGCGAGGCCGAGTACATGGCGACCTCCACCGCTTTAACCCAGGCGCTCTGGCTTGCGTGACTGCTTGGTGATCTTCTCGATAGAGACATTGGAGCGGTGGAGCTCTGGGTGGACAGTAAATCTGCTCTGGCTCTGGTAAAGAACCCCGTTTTTCATGAACGGAGCAAGCACATCCGGGTGAGGTACCATTTCATCCGAGACTGCTTAGAAGAAGGGAGCATCAAGACGAGCTACATTAACACCAAGGACCAGCTTGCGGACCTGCTCACCAAGCCCCTTGAGAGGGTCAAGTTCCTCGAGTTTTGCTCCAGGATCAGGATGCCCCAACTTCCTCACAAGACGACGCACAAGACTTAGGGGGAGAATGATGAATAAGTCTTGTGCTTGTGCTGTGCTGTTGGTCTTAGTGTTCTTTTCGCTTTTCAGCTTTTAGTACAGCATCCGTAGCAGCATCTGCTTTCAGTTTTCTTGCAGCAGCTTTCAGCTTTCAGTTTTCTGCAGCAGCTTTCAGTTTCTCTGCAGCAGCATCTGCTAGAAGCTTTGCAGCAGCAGCAGCATCTATTTTCAGTTTCACAGCATCTATGTAGTATCGTAGGTCCCTTCTCAGGACTATAAATATGTATCCCTAACCCCTCGGGTTGGTATAGCTTTCAACTTGTGAGTAAAGAAAAAAAAGAAAATTACCCCACCATTGAGATACTAACAGGATCCACCCCACCTATAGTCAAATAAGAAAAACAGAGGGGGTTACTATGTTGATTGCATAATGTTCTTCCGTAATATATGTACTCATTCATGACGTTGTTTCCCCGGATATAAGGCCTATGACTGGTAATAAAACACCGATTCAGCTCTAGCAGTTACAATAGAAACCATGTTGTATTCTTGCTACTAACGCACTAGAAAGTAGCACATTTTTTATGCGCATTTTTAGATTATTTCAACACCGAAATTTACACCAACACACAGACTTAACTAGTACACAGTGAAATCCGCATGACGCTTATTTGCATAGTTGCTCAAGGGAATGCTGAAACAAATGCAGAGAAACAAGTTCCATATGTGCAAGAACTAACGAGATTGATTTATTGGCAGTTGGCTCAGAAGATTTGGCGAGTTACCCCCAAATTAGTTTCCCCTTTCAAAACCAGCAATTTTACATTCTCAGAGAGCCCAAGTCTTCAAGCACTTCAGATCCTTGCTGAACCTGTAAACTTGACAAGGCGAGACATTGGTCGTCGCAACCTGATCTCCATAGTGCAGCTTGATACACGAATTCTGGCTGCTGCTGGACCAAAGCAGAGCTTCATGGAGGCTACCTTCCTCCCACCTGATGTTGATGGTCACGCCGCCTCGGGCCTTGAGACCTTTCACACAACCTTGAGGCCACTTGTCACGGGGTAAGGCAGGGAGCAAGTACAAGTCGCTCCCGGTGCTCTGTACCAGCATTTCTGACAGTGCAGCAGGGAATCTGTAATAGAAGAACAATTAGGGCTCTTTATAGCCTGGCATAATTTTCTGGCAGTTTGTTTTAACTTCTAAGATGGCAGGTCAAAGAGAGATGCAATTCCATAATGTTTAAGCATGGTTAGTAAGGTTCTAAATTATTGAGGAGCTAGATAATCAGCTTTACCCAAAATTTGCATCAATTTGGAAAGGTGGGTGCGCTGTGAACAGATTGCTGTATAGGCCTCCTTCCTTTTCAACCTCATGTTTTGGATCTACCAAAGTGATCAGCTGAAGAATCATTTTGTATGCATGCTCACTGTTATGAAGATGGGCCCAAAGGGCCATCTTCCAGGAAGTAGACCACCCAGGACCTTCATCACCTAATCAGTAGATGACAAGTCAGATCTCATGCCAGAATAGACTCAATTGGAAGTATTCTTAAAATTGTTTGAGAAAGTCGTTGAATGTATACAAGGTAAAAGGTTCTAGCACTACAAATGTCAAGAAATCATTAATAACTATTAAAGACTGGTTTCCTATCCAACTGAAAAGTAAGATTAACATTACTTGCAAACTTGAATACGAGAGAACATTTACCGTGTCACCAGATAATTTGAGAGTTGAAACATGCTGTCCAAATGAATAAGGTGAGGAGCCTTTGCATGTAGGGTGTGAAAGCGCTTTATGACTTCAAACAGAACTATTCTAACGTTTAGTATTCCTAATGAACACAGGCAGTAGCTTAAGTCTTTCTCTTCTTTTAACTCTCTCCTTGAATTTTAGTGCTGTCTGTAGTCTACCAAATGGCTCCTGTGCCTGTTGAACCAAGTTGCTCATGTTTTAATATTGTACATTAAATTCCTTTTTTTTCTTCCCATCTAATGCAATAGGCAGAGTTCCTGTCTTTTTCTTCCTCAAAAGAAAACAAGTATTCACTATTCAATAGTCAATCTGAATCATAGCTGTTGGTTATTTCAATTCTTTAGGATATTTTTATGCAGTTATCACTAGGGTTTACGTTACCGCCGGGAGCGCGGTTACCGTGCCCCGGCGGTAAGCACGGTTACCGCGCGGTAACCGCAGTAACCGTGGTAAACCGTACGAAATTCGTACAAAATTTTAAATTATTTTTTAAATTTATTTGAATTTAAGACGGTTACCGCGGTTTTCCTTTTACCGTACCCCGCGGTAAGCGCGGTAACCGTGGTAACCGCGCAGTTACCGGCGGTAACGTAACCCTGGTTATCACAACTATATTGTGTACCCGATTATTCCAAGTTATCTTTCTATGCATAAAGCATTGAGCACCTGAGCTGATCAGGATGATCAGCATCTGTTAGAAGATGTATAACCTCATTGTAATTTTTTTTGTACTTCACTTGAAACAGTCATACTAAAAAGTATGCCAGAAGAACTGCACCAAACTGTAAAATGATCACCAATATTAAATCAGGAGTTATTTGCTCTATATGGACCCATCATAAAGAGAAGTTGATTATCAAGGCAAACTTAAATGATTATGAGAGATGCAACAATTAGTTCCAATATAACAAATATCCTATTTAAGGTGAAGACAATGAAAACTTGAGAAGGAGAAAAAACTAGCACTATGCACATCTTTATAACAAACAGGTACCTCTTTTATAGAGACTATTTGCAATGGCTTTGCAAAGGTCAGGTGTTTTCTCAAGTGACATAGTATGTCCAGGATAAAGACCAAACAGGTGAGATACATGTCTGTGATGAACTTCAGGATCCTGAAAATCTTGTGCCTGCTCACATAAAACAAGCATTTATAAATAATTGGATAGAAATGCAAAATTTGAGAGATACAGAAAATAATGATCATCAACTGACCCACTCCATGATTGTACCATCTCTTGCAACTTTTATTGGTGGGAGCCTTGGTATTGCCTTTTTGATTCTCTGAACCATGTCCGAGTCTGATTTTCCTAAAATCTGACAGTAAGAAAGGAAATACCTTAAATCCATTAGTATTCAAACACATGCATGCTTGACTGAATGAAAACAAAGCTATTCATAGTATAACATACTTATGACTACATAGTGGACTAGTCTGCCTATTCAAGAAAACGCTAAAAGAGGTGAATAGGCTTACATCCGAAGACATAAGAACAGCTGAGAAAACTTCTCTTATAATTGACATGTCCATAGTTGTTGAGTAGCTCACGCAAGCCTTCCTACCATCTGGAGCAATGAAATAATGCTCTGGAGAAGTCGAAGGATTGGTCTCCAAATAATCTTCATTTCCCTCAATCAACCAGTCCAACAGAAATGATGCAGACCCTTCCAAAAGGGGATATGCTGTTTCCTCCAAAAATTGCTGCAAATAAAGAATTGAATATATTAAGTATTAGCTGATGTAATCTTAATTGAATATATTAAGTATTAGCTGATGTAATCTTGGTGTTATTGATGTAGCATGAATATTTTGACAATGTCAAATAGATGGCGTGTTACAGCTTTTGATCCCATCTAATCTTCACAACAAGGCCAGGAGAATATCTGTCAATTGCACATACAGAGGAAAGGATAAAACAAACCAGACATAGCAAGTGTCTATAACCATAGAGGATATTCTAGTGCTTCTTCTAGTATATTGTTAAAGTAAGTTGCATGTTACTCTTGAGCAAGAGGTGGTGCACATGCTCAACCTGGTAGCAAAGCAGAAACCTTTGGTGTAAGTGTTTACAGATCTCTCTTGATGCCTTACAAAAGAAATCAACATCATCTTTGCAGTGCTCAAGGAATAGATCCAAGGCAGTGCCTAGGCACCTATTGGGTACTAAGCGCCGCAATTTGGCATTAGGCGGCTGCCCTGAATGGGCTCTGCCTCTGATCTCTGCCCTGCCTGTTCTGTGCTTTCTTGTTATCTTTTCTTACCATCTAGGCAACCCTGGGCAGTAGACACTAACCCTGCCGACCATCTAAATTCTAATGTCTATCACCTTCTTGAACCATACATCTTTCAGATCAAACATGTCTACTTTGTTTGGCCTAAACACATTTTCTTTCTGTTCATAGAACATCGATCCTGGCATGCCAGCAAGAATGCATCTTACAAAAATACATTATAACAGTGGATGATGCTTCCCAATTGATATGCAACAAGGTAAAATATCAACCAGAGTTTATCAACCGAAATGGTCATGATACTGCAACTGACATACCTTACTTTGAAGTATCAGTATACACAATCCAAAAGGTTATACAGGAAATTAATGCATGCCATTTAGGACTGGAATTTTGTGTCTATATAATTACTCACTTTGTCCATTGTATAACTGTAATGCTCCCACAGGTGTGTGGCAAGCCATGGTCCACCCATAGGCCATAAGGCCCACATAGGGTCACCAGCATCTGGTGATGTTTTAGCCCACAGGTCTGTCACTTGATGACTGACCCAACCGCTAGCTTCATAATTTACCTGTCAGGGAAAAATATCATCACATCAAATGTCGAAAAGGGAGATTTCACCTCAAAAAGTTCCCAGAAAAAGGAAATTCCAAACCATGCATTGAGCCCATTTGTAACAGGTAAACTACACTTTGCACTGGTAGAGTCTACCTTGTTTCACTCTACACCAGATTTAGTACATATATTCACTTTACACAAGGGTATACTGAAATAGGTTTCACTTTGCACTAATTTGCATAATATAATTAAAAGGAAATATTGCAAAATATAATAAAACTTATGAAACTTCTTGGATTTAGATCATTTTTCACAAAGTTTATTAAGATTTCACAAAATTTGATGAAAATTCTATTGGTTTAATGATGTATCCTGGTGCTAAATGAAATTTATTCAATACAACCTGATGTAAAGAGAAATTATGTGCTAAATCTGGTGCAATGCGAATAAGGTGCACTTTACCATGTGCAAAGTGCAATTTACATGACATAAAAATTAGTCGAAGAACATTCCATAGAAAATGTAGTACACAAATAATAAATAAAATTGTTTGAATGGATCAGCAAAAAGTCACAAGAAAGTTCGTGGATAAGCTTTTTAGGATACAGTGTTTGAGTTCTAGGCTGCAATGTTTTATGAGAATGGATGGGACACCCACTTAAGGAGCTTACATGCATTCCAGGTACAAGATTAGCCAGATATTATTGCTTTCCATGTAATGTAGATTTCTCTCATTACTAAATGCCAGGGGTCGATCACGGAGAGATCAAAATTGTCATGCCAACACATTGTAGCCATCATGGACATGAATTAGAAGTGGTGACTTGCAATATCTTCATGAGCATTGACTTATGGGTTTAGACAGTATCACAGTAAACTAGATGGTATTGGGTCACTTCCCCAATCCTTATATGCTGGATCTGCCCGTGTTAATAATTTTGTTACATCTTTTACGAGAAATGTCATTACTTTATTTTTGCAATTCTTTTGTGCTTGCTAACTGTTCAAAGGAAATTACATCAAAATTCAATGTTGAATTCAGATTACAGTGTCATGTTAGCAGTCATTAGCAATGGAAATGAATTGCACAAATTCCCTAAAATCAATATAGTGATATAACCAAGTCAAGCATCCAACAGATGTAGTATAAGGTCAATCTGGTTTACGACAGAGATGAAAGACATGGGAAATCCAAATATAGACATACATCACCAAATAAGTGGCCATATTTCAACCTGCTTCACTTTTAAAGCTATAAACTCTTCCATTAATCTGTAAAAGAAAAAATCCTAGATTTTCTTTTACTATTCAAGGAAAATAAAGGATATATATCACTTTTGGTGAGCCAGATTATAACAATACGTATAATAATTTAACATAGGTATTACATGAGCAACAATTATAGACCAACATGACTATGGTTTTAAGGTATTATAATTGCATAGAAGATATTACAAGTTTTACAGTTAAAAAACAAAAGAAAACATCTAGGTTCTTGAGGCAGGAAGCTATACATACTAAAAAAAAAAATGTTTCTAACTTCTTACAAAACGCTGACGTGGCACAGTATGATTGAATCTTGATTTTCTATAACTTCCATTTAATTAAATCAAACAATTGAGAACTTTGCTACTAACAATTTTGTAAGAATTTATTTGGTACGTTAGAACTGCTCAAGATAGGAGTTAGTGTTGTTTAGCGATAACATGGCAAATTTTTGCTAGTTTCGTTAACTGTGAGCTTACTTTTGCTGTCTTAGCTCCATTAACTGAAAGAGATCCAATGAAGTCAAATAGTGGTTCTTGGCATTCGCTAAGGTTGCAAGGAAGTGCCGGCCAGTAATTCATTTGTAGATTTATATTTGGATGGGGAGCTGCACTGAAAAAGGAAATAGATAAATCTCAATAGTGAAAACATGACTTCAATCAAGTATACTTGCAAATGACTGAAGTATAATATATATTTGGTGCAAAGAAGTCAACATTCACTTGTACAGAAGGTAAGAGTCAGCACTAGCCAGTAGCTACTATAAAAGTTTTAGGTCAATCGACCAATATATATGTCTTCTTACAGAAAAAAGTAAGACCTATATATATGATTTAGTTGATAAATTTTCAAATAAACCATTTTAAAAAAATATCATGAGAAAAAAAACTGAGAATTGAAGTAATACGACCTAAAAACTATATGGAACATTTGGAGAAAATGTGCACATTTCTCCCGAGTTTCTTCATGTGCCATCAGTTACTATTATAACTGGTAGTAGCAGAACTCAATATGTGCGTGCGCGTGTATTATAATATGCTAGTAGAATAACATATACAGGTAAAATGATTATTAGCCACCCGTAAGAACAATATTGTATAAGCATGTAATAGCAGCATCATGTAACAACAGAGCAAAATGAATGCAGCTGAAAATCGTAAAAGTGAAGGAAACAAAGAAGCCTTTTAACTTCTAACTGCAAGTCAGATAAACTTCCATACAACTGCTTTGAAACATATGACCATCTAGCAATAGGTTACATGTTAGAGTTACTACACTTCACAAAAATTGACAATAGCAATCCAATCGACAAATGTGTGGGGATCTGATGTACAGAATTCAACAAATTGTGACCCAAAATAAAATTCAGAATTGGCAAACATGTGGTAAAGTTGACTTCCTCATGCTGTAGCTAGCATCCTTTTTTCTCTTTTGTTTGCACTAAAATTAAAAGCATACTATTATTTGAAGATAGTAATAACAAGAGAAGACAAATGAACAAAATATTATGTTATCATGAAGTCATACTCCCATGGTGGTGAAGTTTCATCATTCCATATTCCTTGAAGATTGGAAATCTGGGTTCCAGGCCTCGAGCAAGAAATGAGTAGATAGCGACCAAACTGGAACAGGAGTTCCACCAGAGAAGGATCTTCGTCATCTCTAAAACTTAGAATTCTGTCTACGGTAGGCTTGCCTGAATTATTAAACCCCTGAAATCTTGAGCACTCAACCATCTGTACAGCACAATCAGATACAGAGGTTTCCTGTAAGCTATTCTCAGGTAAATTAACCAAACTATTCCCTCCAAGGGCATCATTAGAGTCTCGTGAAAGTTGCAAGGAAACCCGCTGGAAAAGATTCTGGTAATCATCCACGTGATAAGCTTTTAGCTGTGAATATGACATGTTCCTTGCTACATTTAGTGTTGTCAGAGCAGACGTAGTTGGATCCAGTTTAGATTCCGAAGGATTGACAAATGGCCCTTCAAATGAAGTAGCAGCTGCAAGGAGCAACACAGCTGAGTCGGCACCAACAAGTTTCAGCATCTTATCATTTAATATTTCAACAGTGCCATTGGAACCACTCATCTGCAGATAGAGAATAACAGAAAACTTAATTCCAATGGGATGATCAGAGGCATTGCCATATTCTGTGGGCCTTTCTCCTGGGCAATAACCTTCCATGATTATTTCATTTGCATTTGTTACACGAATCTGGTGGTTCAATGGAGTAGTCAAAGACACTGTAAAGGAGACATTTCCTGGTTTGTCTGCAGATATTTTAGTCACGATGACTTGATGTGGATTTGATGAGAAGTGTTCCCTTGAGTGGACCACCTCCCCAATGGTGTAAGAGACATTAACAGTTGCTGTTCGAAGATCTAGGTTTCTTTTATAATTTGTGTCCTCCACGTGTTCATCAAAAGCCAGATCAATATCACCAAGAGGCTGGTATACCTTCATTAAAAACATAACTAATCTACGATCAACATGAATATATCAATCTTATACTCTTATAGTCTTATTGACCAAATAATACAATGTGTACCTGTGTTTGGTCACCAGATAGGCCATAAGCAACAGCTGTGGCTTCAGCATACTGTCCCCTGTTAACAAGGTCCCTTACTTTAGAAAGAACTGCAGGTGCTTTGGGGTTTGTATAATTACCAGGTCCACCCGTCCATAGAGTGTCATCTGCACCAACAGGTTTAATATGAAGAAATAAGCTCTATGGACAGGCTCACAGATGTTATTTACAAGAAATCCAACAAAGTGGATGCTTGCATCAGTGAACAAGAAGTCAAAAGGAGCAGTACAAAAATCATCTAACTATAGTTTAGAACACATGCAAGATCCGGATCTTTGTTCGCTACCAGTTTCATTCACTGCAAAGATAGAATACTGGCATAACCAGATCAGCAAAGACAGTTCACATGAAAATGATTTGGTTAGCGGTTCAACTGTTCAAGTGCATACTAGTCCTAGTCAAAGCACAACCTTTGATGATGGAGTCAATAATTTGTACCCAAACTATGAGTTCTCTGTTGGAAATTAATCACTCAAATCCCTCTCAGGCATTTATCACGAACACACTTGATGAGGCTGCCAATCCAGGATACACACATGGAGAATAACAACATACAAATACCAAAATGGACTTACGTTTTGGCGACACAGCTATCACAACCCATGTCCTTTTCTATTTACATTTTTCAATTGAAACCAAGTACATATAAATGCAATAGGTAACTGAAGCCACATCTCATCTGCATGCCTTACATGCCACATAGACTGTATGAACACACTAGTTAAGCTCTTTATTTATCTTGGCACTAGGATTAGCACAAGGAAGGTTGGATCAAGTATTCAAATTCACATAGTCAATGGTATGGTTAAGCATGGCATGCCAAATACACCCTCATCTTCTAGCAGTCTAGCACTAGAAGAAAAAAAAATTTTCGTAAATCTAATTCAGGCGCATCACAAGCAAATTCACTCAAGGTTGCTATTGGTCCATGTTGTATTTTACGGGCAATTTCGTTTCTACCCTACTTTGATGTCTAATATTGATTTTACCCCTACTTTTTAGAGTTTTCGTTTTTGCCCCCACTTTTTGAACCGAACGATCGTTTTGCCCCTACGTTGGATGGTGAAGTTAACGGTGTTAAGTAATTGGCAAAATGACATTTATACCCTCTATGATCTTGACTTTTAATATGTGGTACTATGTTGGTGTTGGCTACTACGTTGTGATACTTTGTGATGTTATTATATGACTTCATATGATTGTGTCAAATGTTGTTGAAATGTTGTCAAAATTTTGTACAAGTTTTATCAAAATGCTGCTGAAATTTTGTCAAAATTCCATCAAATTCAGAATATGTGCAAATTGTTATATTAGTCAATGTGCATCATTTAATTTTAAATATACTAAAAAATAAAGTTCCAAAGCTACATGTATAAAATGGGGCAAAAAAAAATTAATGAACAAAGATAGATGAGGGTATAAATGTACTTTTGCTAATTACTTAACACCGTTAACTTCACCCACCATCCAAAGTAGGGGCAAAACGATCGTTCGGTTCAAAAAAGTGAGGGCAAAAACGAAAATTCTAAAAAGTAGGGGTAAAATCAATATTAGATATCAAAGTAGGGGCAGAAACGAAATTTCTGTCTCATTATATTTTATCATCGTAATATCAAATCAAGAAGCCTCTCCTTTTCTTCTGGGACAAATAACTACTTTTGCTTCCGGTCTTTGCTGATTGGCCTAGAGTAGTAACCTGCTAATTTTAATTTAGCTCAAAACTTGTCCTACTTAAGTGAAAAAATCATATGGAAACACAGTTTTAGCAGGCAAGAGCGAGTATGCAGACCCCAAAAGTAAAAAAAAGAAAAAGAAAAGAAAGGATAATCATTGGATGCATGTTGGCAACCAACCATGCCTATGACACCTAATTTTTAGTTTGCACAAGTACAATTCGACTTATCCCAACACAACATTCCCATTGAACCTATACATCCAATCCTATGATGATAATGCATCAACATTCAATCGTCCATGACTCATCCGCACGGAATGGCGAAAAAAAAACCACCAAAACAAACGTCACACATTCAAATCATCCATGGAACCTCCACCGGCGCATCCTTCTCGAACAACAAATCACCAACCCCAGATTAACCGGAAACCAGTTCATGAGTGAATCACCCCCAATTGTTCAGCCAAACCAAAGCAGCAGCAGCATCCGTGGATGAGCTAGGATGAGGGGTAATCGAGCTACTCACGGTTGAGCTGTAGCTTCTCGGATGCGACGCCGCCCCACACCAGGGCGCCGAGACTGCCGTTCCCGATGGGCGCCGCGTCCGTGAAGTACCTCGACGGCGACGCGAACACCACCTCCAGCGGCCGCTCCTCCCCCTCCTGTTCCCCCGCCGTAGGCCACCCTGCCGCCGCCGCCACGGCCTCCGCCTCCGCCGGCCGCCGCACCCACACCCACTCGCCGTCGCCGTCCATCGGGAACGAGCCGAGCCGAGCGGATCGGAGCCGACTAGCCGACGAGCCCCCACAGCCTGGAGCGGCGGAGCGAACGGCTACAAGTTATAAATAAAAATAAGGGAATGGAGTGAAGTGTTTGCCAACAGGTTTAGGAACAGACAACCTAATCATGTGTGTCACAAACATTATAATATGATCACTTCACCCTGCTGGCCTGCTCAGATATCAATGTCAAGCCGGTCCCACCGTGCCATGGCCCACATGGAAGTTGGATTACAAGACCGATCTTGTGAAGTTAGCTCTGGACTTTGGGCAGGATAGGAACGTAGAGACGCAACTACACAAGATATGAGAAGGAACAGAATATTCTCATGTTATTTCAACTATACACAAAGCATCTCCTCTCCATTTTTTTATATATAACCAATTTTTATATAAGAAAAGTAGAGCAAACCCAATTAATGTATTGGGTTAGCCTTGATGGGTCAAAGCCCAAATTTCTCAATACCCCCCTTTGAACCTTCACCATCATTAACACTCTTTTAAAAACCCAGCGGAAAAAAGTTAGAGAAAGAGTACATAGCATATATTTTGTGGGTTACACGGATTACCTGATAATAAATTGCAGGAAAACTTATCTAAGAGAAAAAAGTACAACCGACCCAATTATTTTTATTAGGTACTTTGTCATTATGGATTAAGTTTTACAAGTGAGTCAGCGAAATTCTCTCCCTTAATTTTGAACTTTTCTAGATCTCATCACCCCGATCCTTGTACGCACCTTCAAAAGGGGATGCCGATAATGACTTAGTGAATAAATCTGCGAGATTTTCACTGTATTTGGTATGCAATATTTTAATTTTGTTCGTCTTATGCAGTTTGTGAGCATAAAAGAACATGGGGTTGATTTGCTTGGTGAGATTGCTTTGCACTTAACCCATTTGCACTTATGCGACACACGTTGCATTATCTTCATAGATAATTGTAAGGGTATGGATGGTGTTCAACTCGCACGATTACTGAATGTGGTGAATCATCTCGTGAAGCCATGCACATACGAGAGAGGCTTTGTCTACTGTGATGATTTCCGAGTGGTCCGTCGAAGTTGCTACGAGATTTTGCTTTGGCGATTTCCAGAAAATTGTTGTTCCTCAACATAGGAAAACATAACCAGTCATTGACTTGGCTGTATGTGGGTCTGACTGGTACCCAACATCTGGATATCCAACCAAGGTGAGTAACTGGTTCTCTCTGTAGAACATAGAACAGTTCCATGTCCTTGCTTCCTTGAAGATAACGGAGGATGTCCTTGATGCCCTTCCAATGTTTCTTGGTGGGCTCTGTACGGTACCTTACAAGTAAGTTGACAACAAATACTATGTCCGGTCTTGTGCAATTTGCAAGATATATGAGTGTTCCTATTGCACTAAAGTATGGATATTCTTAACAAAGAACTTCCTCCCCCTCTTCTCGTGGTCTATACGGATCTTGGTCTACTTGGAGTAACCTTCCGACCACGGGGTTTATTGAAGTACATGCCCTTTCAAAGCCAAATCGTCCCGACACTTCTTGTGTGTAGGTTGACTGGTGCACTAAGACCTCTTCGGGGATATGCTTAAGCTACAAGCCTAAGCAATACTTAGTTTTTCCCAAGTCTTTCATTTCGAACTCAGATTTCCTATATGAGCTTGCTTCTTCAATATCCTTGAGTGTCCCAATGATGATCAGATCATCGATATATATAGATATTATGCAAAACCAATCGTGGGATCTCCGTATAAAGACACAAGGGCAATCTTCATTATTATTGTAGCCCATTTTGCTTAAGGAATCACTAAGGCGATTATACCACATTCTTCCTAACTGTTTTAATCCATATAGTGACTTCTTGAGTTGTACACTATACAGATATTTGCTTGCTCTGTCTTTGTTTTGGACAGGGATACCTTTTGGTACCTTCATGTAAATGTTCGTGTCCAAGTTCCCATAGAGATAGGCAGTTACAACATCCATCAATTTCGTTTCCGAATTCAGATTTACTGCCATTGAGATTAAGTATCTAAAGGTAATTCCGCTCATGATTGGGGAATAGATTATCTTCGTAATCAACTCCTGGTCGTTGGGAGAAACCTTGAGCTACTAGCCTTGCTTTATATCTCACTACATCGTTATTCTCATTTCTCTTTCAAACAAATACCCATTTATGCCCTATGGGACGTATATGGGGAGGGGTATGACTTACAGGGCCAAATACCTCTCTTTTGTTTAGAGAAATAACCTCATTTTTGATTGCTTTGATCGCACTCGAGATCGATGACGGAGGCTATTCTCTTAGCAAAGTAGATATCTAAATTTGTTGTTGCTCTGTCAAATTATTCTCACAATGTTGCATAGTTTATGGCCATTTCTTCGTGAGCTGCTTCTTCTAAAGCTTCTACTTGCCTTTTGTTGCTCTCTGTTATGGGTGCAAGCTCCTTTAGCTTGCCAGGATCTATGTGTGTGCACAAATTGTCCATGACAACTCCCTCTGTGGGAATGTTTAAGTCTAGTATGCCTTTTCCATAGGTTCCATACCAATGTCGGATCTTGGTTGGCTCCCTTTCTTTCTTTGGGGCATTTTTGCAATCGACTGTACCAAGCCCTCTAGCTCCTTTTCTCTAGATGTCTTTGAATACTTGGGGGTCGAGGGACCGGAGTTCCCATCCTTTTATTCTAAAGCCTCTAGATAGGATGAGGGTTACCAATTTCCTTTGGTATTTCAACCCTCTCCGGTGCATTGAGTGCAAGCACATGCAACTTGGTTACGCTCTTCAAATCACAAAGGGCCCCCTTTTCTCCAGACGGTTCTCCGGGTATATGGAGATCAAGGGACCAGTGTTCCTGTCCTTTTGTCCTGAGGCCTCTGGATGGGATGAGGGTTACCAATTTCCTTTTGTATTTCAACCCTCTGGTGCATTGCATGCAAGATCATGCGACTTACTTACGCTCTCGAAATCACAAAAATAAAAATGATTAGTTAGTTCATTCACTAAACTTTGCAAATCAATTATTTTAGGTACTTCCTCCATTTGCTTCATGGTGCGCGGATCATGCGCATGGATCCCCGTTGATAGCCACATTATTTCCAAATTTTCTCATCCAAGAGTTGATTTTCCCTCCCTAAAAAGGGAAACGATCCTCAATGGATATGCAGTCAGCGAAACGGGTTGTATGTGTTTTGCCCGTCATGTGTTCCAAATACCTGATTATGGATGCAATCTCATAACCAATGTATATCCCAATCTTTCTAAGAGGGCCCATTGCTGTTCGTTGAGGTGGTGGGATATGTATATAGACCGGTCATCCAAATTTGCGCATATGGGACACTATCGGAGTGACCCCTTGCACCAGATGCATTGGTGAATGGATGCGAGGCTGATGGTCTAAAATTAATGAGATTTGCTGCGTGTAGGCTTGCTTGTCCCCAACACGTGCTTTGCAAATTACAACCTTGCAAGAGTGGCTTAGCAATGAATTTAAACTCTGTTAATCAACGCCTCTGCCAAGTCCATTTTGCATATGGACATGAGGTACCGAGTGCTCAACTTTGATTCCTATTGCCGTTCAACAATCATCAAATGCTTTTGAAGTAAATTAGTCAACATTGTCCATTCGAATGGACTGCACACGATGATCAGGAAAATTATTCTTAATTTGGATGATCTGCGAGATCAATTTTGCAAAGGCATGGTTTCGTGTTGACAACAGGCACACATCCGACCATTTTGAGGAAGCATCAACGAGAACCATGAAGTATCTAAACAGCCTTGACAAGGGTTGTATAGGGCCACATATGTCCCCCTGTATTCGTGCCAGGAATGCAGGAATTTTATCCTTCACTTTGCATACAGATGGTTTTGTGATTAATTTCCCGGTGACACATGCATGGCACACAAAATCTTCTTGATTCGGGAAATTTTTTTACGTTGACATTATGTCCTTACAAGTTGTTAATAATGTTTCTCATCATTCTAAGACCACCTAGATGGCCTAGTCTATCATGCCAAAGGGAAAATAAGTTATTATAGGAAAGTTGGATTTCCTCCGCTTCAGGGGTGGATCTACCAATATGGCATGTTGTGGCGCATGCCATAGCTACCCATCGTCGCGAATACCCTCATCTCTGACATTCTGGGGATGTTTTCTACCTTGAGCGTCCACCAAATGAGCGCATAGAGAGGCGTCGCGAGCTCTAGAGGTGCGAAGAAGATTAATAGGTCCATCCCTGCTTCCCTGTTGTGTGAATGGGCTGAGATGTGGGTGAGAGAGGTACGGCCCATCAGTGAGCTGTAGATTTAGCGTGCTTGGCCCACAACATAGCCCTTATCTTGCTTCCCCCCATGAGCTAGGGCTCGTGGTTGCTCTGCTCGTGCTTGATTCGTGCTTGGCGGCTTATACGCTTAGCTAGGCGGCGGCTCGGTGGAGGAAGTTGTAGTCGAGGTGGCACGCAACTCGGTGGACAGTGGTCATGCAGGAGCGGTGGCAGAGCTATTGGTGAGCAAAAATGAAAGCAACGACAAGGGCTAGATTCAAAATCAAATTAGTTTGGTGCTGACATACTGTGGTTGATTTGTGGTGCTCAGTATTTCTTATGGTTACATATATTAATCTGCAAGCACATGGATATACCGCTATAGTATTTCACCCAGATGTATTCCAAGGTATCGTATTTATTTAATCCCAAGGGAAGATATGGTCAAGAGAATACCATGTTACTAATTCATATCATACTTATGTAAATCAAAGTCTATGCAGGGGTTAATCAATCATAATGTAAAGGGTAGGTTGACGCACAGAAGAAACATTACAAGAAAATTCTCTCTAAATAATAAATATAGGCTAAGTGGAGAAGAATAAAGAAAAGCTTATTCTCTCTTAGCCCTATATACGCACGTGGAGGAATACCCGTACTGGGCTGTCACCTCCAGCGGCCTACCTCTACAGTTTCGTGGCATATAGCACCACTTAATGATATTCAATAATCTAAGCACCGTACTTACATTACTAAATATTATTGTACATCTTTGAAGATGACATAGAGCAATCTTACGAATGAACACTAAGCCAATACCATTGCAGATCTCCACTAAGCTAGCCATATAATTAATACAAAATGAGTCTAGACTAAAGTTGGTACTTAAATAATTGTGCGAATAAAGTAAAGGACCAAAACTATATAAAGAAGAATATTTCATTATAGAATAAAGTCTTACAAGAGGGATATAAGCTACTAGAATCGTACCTTGATTCTCTCGGAATACTTAAAAAACTAGAGAACTATTCTATTCCTAACTCCACTACAACTAGAACAAAGTAAATGAACTATGGAGAGCTTATTCTTCTTGTCCTTCTTGGTGTGTTTGTGAATGAAGGAGGAGAGGGGTATTTATAGGGGGATGAAGCTTGGAAGGGTGGAGATGCTCCATGGAATCCAAAGGGTATCTTCCTCCTCTTCTTGCCATGTGTTCTCCTGATGATGGTTGGAGCATAGGAAACGGTCACAACCACCTTAGGAGGTCGGTAATTACCGACTTGTGGAATTTCTGGGCCAGCTGGACTAAGCCTGGGTCAGCCGACCCCCGGCTGGTCCCTTTGGCCCAGAGCTATCTCCAAGCTCCTGTATGGTGGGTCCAATCTTCCTACGATTGTTGTGATTGTTCCAACCCATTTCTTTATTGTCCAAAAGTATCGTGTTTCTCTTAAGATTGTATTTGTGGTACCGCTATCCACAATACAAACTTCCTCCATGTTAGGCTCCACACACGTTCTATGATATGAGATATTTTAGTAAACAAGACAATCATAGAACCAAATAACATAATGGACAAATTTGGTCGTGCATGATAACCAAATAAGTTGGCTCACATAGAGCTTACAACCATTATTCAATAGAGTTCTAATCTAATTATTCAAAACAAAGTTAAGGATAGCTAGGTGCTAAACTCAAGTGAGGTAACCTTCATGGTCAATGTCAATGATCACCCAATCATCATCCTCCACTACTGCTGGTGGGGTGATGGTGGGGATGGTTATTACATTGAGACGCCCCTTCTTGTTTGCATGACGGGTCATGGATTTCCTCTTTCATGCTTAGTTGACATGATGGACATCAATGGTATGCACAAGTTCACGGCATATCCTAGACCAATGTCCCCAGGCGCCACACTTGTGGCACCTTTGATCCTGCTGCCCATGGGGCTTGGTTGGGTTCCTCTCATTCTTGCCCTTCTTCCTCCTTCTTCACACCTTGCGGCCGCATTCATTGGTAGAGATGCTAGCCTCAGCAATGGGTTGAAACTTCATGGTTCCAAATGTGGCTCCCATGTTGGAGATCAATGTCAAGCTAGTCTCACCATGTGGAGCGGACTCGGTGTTCATCACCTTAGCCATCTACATGTTTGCAAAATATCTCAAGTTATTACTCTAGGTAATTGTGAGAGATTGCATAAATTCTAAAGATAATACATATAAATTAATAAAAAATGCATAATAAAAGTTGCTAGAGAAGAAATAAATTCATTATAGAATTCATAAACAATGCTTGAAATGCTTTCAAATGCAAAAAAAGGATTGAAATTTGAAATTCAAGGGCATTTCTATACTGAAACATAAATATTTGATGATTTCTACAATGTACATAGGCGTCCTAATAAGTTTCCATCCAGTGGAGGGTATATTTAGTGTTTCCCGAAATTTCAGGGGTCCATGTGCAAAGTCCCGTGCGGGGGAGGTGTACCTGTGATTTTCGGGAAAAATGAAGTCTTTCTGCAAAACCACAAATTTCTTTCCTTCTTCATCCTTTTCTTTCCTTTCTCTCTCCTTTTCTTTTCCTGGAACACGACACCGGCATGAGCTTGCCGTTCTGGGGGGCTCACCACTATAAGATTTAATTGGGTAATTGATTCATTTAAATCAATTAAATCAAATAAATTCCAAGACTCATTATGCTAGGAGTTTATGTGTATTCATTCTCTTATGGGATATCAATGGGATATCGATGGGATGAAGAGTTTTTGAGAATTAATCCATTTGATTAATGAATTGGTAACCAATACCTAATTTATGGTTGGTTAACGGTTGTGTAGTGGAGGATGGTTGATGACTAGTTGATGACAATTAGTTACTCTATTCCTCTTCGTATTCCATGGCTCTCTTACTCTTCATCTTCCATTTCTCCTATAAAATGAGAAGGAAAATACACTTTTCATCAACTTCCACTACTGTTGCTACGACGGTGATCCCATCCCGATGAGTGTGTGCACACGCATTGGGAGAGTAGGCCTCTGAAACCACGCTCCGCTATGACGTTTGCACGGACGGGTGGGTGATCAGGTTTTTGGAGAGCGCAAGGCGAGACTACTTACTATTTGTCAATGTCTACTTCATCTTCATCAACATGTTGACTGGTGGAGGCATCAACGGCGGACATGTCGGTAACGGTATTGGAGTAGGCGAGAATGACAGCACCAATGGAGGCAATAAAAACAACAATGCCTCATCCTCAGGAGTGTTCTCTGATAGGTCATTTTCGGTAGTTGGTTTTGCTGCTTCACTTAAACCACATACTTTTGATGGTTCTCACTATAAGAGATGGAAGGCACGTGCGCTGCTGTGTTGACAACCATGCAATGCTTTTTTGTTGCACAAGGCAAGCCATCTCAACCGCCTCCTACTCCTGAGGAGGAGTGCAAGTTTGAGGCGGCTTACTGCCTATTTCGAGGTGCACTGATAAGCGTGTTGGCTGACAATATAGTGGACGTGTACATGCATATGCCTATGGGCAAAGAGATGTGGGATGCACTTGAGGCTAAGTTCAGAGTTTCCGACGCTGGTAGTAGGTTGTATCTTATGGAACAGTTATATGACTACAAGATGGTCGATGACCGTTCTGTAGTAGAGCAAACTCATGAGATTCAGGCCTTGGCAAAGGAACTTGAGAACAATAGCGGTGAGTTGCCGAACAAGTTCGTGGTGGGTGGTATTATTGCCAAATTGCTACCTTCTTGGTCGGACTTTGCCACCTCTCTAAAACACAAGAGGCAAGAGTTTAGTGTTATTGATCTCATTGGCTCTTTGGGTGTTGAAGAGAAGGTGAGGGCAAAGGACAATCGCGTAAAAAAGGTCGAGGGAGGTTCTAGCGCCAACTTGGTGCAGAAGAAGAACCCTCATGCATCTCACAACAAGAAGAAGAAGGTCAAACCTGATGTCAAATCCAAGGCTTCAATCAATTTTAAGAAGAAAGGCAAGAGAAAGGCAAAAGGCAACTGCTTTGTGTGCGGTGAGCCTGGTCATTGGACTAAGGATTGTCCTGATCGCAAGTCTGCAAACATGGTTATTAGTGATGGAGGAGGAACATCGGGGTACGGTAATTTTTTACCTACAATTCTCTCCGTCTTTCACTCACCTGATTGGTGGGTTGATACTAGTGCTAATATTCATGTATGCGCTGACATTTCCATGTTTTCTTCTGATCAAGTCGGGAGTCGGGAGATGTTCCTCCTTGTTGATGGGAAACAGATCAATTGCTGCCGTTCAAGGTGTTGGTACAGTCGATCTGAAGTTTACTTCGGGAAAGACTGTGTAGTTGAAGAACATGCAGCATGTCCCTTTCAATAAAGAAGAATCTAGTTAGAGGCTCTCTATTGTGTAGAGATGGTTTTAGACTTGTTTGAATCCAATAAATGTGTTGTTTCTAAATATGTAACTTTTATTTGAAAAGGTTATGACAACGAGGCTTGTTCCGCTTTTCTTTGGATGATATGTGCAATAAAGTTGTGAAGCATGTAAGCAATGATGATTAGTTCAATGTGTGGCATTCGTGACTATGTCATGTGAGTTTTGGTTGTATGACATGCTTAGCTAACATGAGTTTCATACCGAAATTCACTTTAGTCAAAGGTTCTAAGTGTCATACTTGTGTTCAATCGAAACAACCTCGCAAGCCTCACAAGGCATCAGAGGCGAGAAATTTAGCACCTCTAGAACTTGTTCATTCCGATTTGTGCGAAATGAACGGCGTGTTGACTAAAGGAGGAAAGAGATACTTCATGACACTTATAGATGATTGCACTAGATTTTGCTATGTGTACTTATTGAAAACAAATGATGAATCATTGCATTACTTTAAGATCTATAAAGCTGAAGTAGAAAACCAACTTGAAACAAAAATCAAGCGGTTAAAGTCTGATCAGGGTGGAGACTATTTTTCTAATGAGTTTACTTCATTCTGCGGAGTGTTTGGAATTATTCATGAGAGGACACCTCCCTATTCACCCCAGTCAAATAGGGCAACTGAAAGAAAGAACCGTACTCTAACTGAGTTGGTGACTGTCATGTTAGACACTGCGGGGCTTTCCAAGGAATGGTGGGGTGAGGTTATATTGACTGCATGTCATGTCCTGAATAAAATTCCTACTAAGAATAAAGAAGTAACACCATTCGAGGAATAGGAAAAGAAGAAACTAAATCTCTCGTACTTGTGCACATGGGGATCTTTGGCTAAGGACAATGTGCTTATAGTCAAAAAGTGAAAACTTGGACCAAACACCGTTGATTATGTGTTCCTTGGTTATGCTATTCACAGCGTGAGATATAGATTCTTAATTGTAAACTCTAGAGTACCTAACATGAGAGTTGGTACAATCTATGAGTCCAGAGATGCTACATTTTTTGAGAATGAATTTCCATGAAAAATACACCTAGCACTTCTAGTCAAGAACCTATTTTATCCCCAGAGCACTTTACACCGTTAGAACACATTGATCAAACACCTGAGAAAAATCCTGAGGAGGATAACATTGTAGCTACTAGAAAGAGTAAGAGACAAAGGACTGCAAAGTCTTTTGGTGATGATTACATTGTATGCCTTGTGGATGACACTCCAAGAACCATTAAAGAGGCATATTCATCTCCTGACACTGACTATTGGAAGGAAGCGGTACGCAGTGAGATGGACTCAATTATGTCTGATGGTACTTGGGAAGTCCTCGAGTGTCCATATGGGTGTAAACCTGTAGGATACAAGTGGGTTTTCAAGAAAAAGTTTAGGCCTAATGGTACAATTGAACATTACAAGGCAAGGCTTGTGGCCCAGGGTTATACCCTAAAGGAAGGCGAGGACTTCTTTGACACTTATTCACCAGTTGCCCGCTTAACCACGATTCGAATACTACTCGCTCTAGCAGCCTCTCATGGTCTTATCGTTCATTAGATGGACGTTAAGACAACTTTCCTTAATGGGGAGTTGGAGGAGGAAATCTATATGGATAAACCAAATGGGTTTGTATTAGAAGGTCAAGAGAGAATGGTGTGCAAGTTGTTGAATTCCTTGTATGGCCTTAAGCAAACACCTAAGTAGTGGCATGAGAAGTTTGACAAAACTCTCACATCTGCTAGCTTTCTTGTGAACGAGGGTGACAAATATGTGTACTATCGCTATGATGGGGGAGGAGTGATCTTGTGTTTATATGTCATGACATATTGATCTTTGGGACCAATCTCAATGTGATTGAGGAGGTCAAGGACTTTTTGTCCAAAAGCATTAAAATGAAGGATTTGGGAGTGGCTGATGTTATTCTTAACATTAAGCTACTGAGAGGAGATGAGGGTGGGATTACACTCGTGCAATCTCACTATGTGGATAAGGTCTTGAGTCGCTTTGGATATAGGGACTGCAAGCCAGCTCCTACTCCTTATGATCCCAGTGTGCTATTAAGGAAAAACCGAAGGATAGCAAGGGATCAACTAAGATACTCCCAAATCATTGGTTCATTGATGTACTTAGCTAGTGTAACGAGGCCTGACATCTTATTTGCTGTGAGCATGTTGAGCTGGTTTGTCTGAAATCCAGGAGATAATCACTGCATGCTCTGGAAAGAGTAATGCGTTACCTAAAAGGCACAATTAGCTACGAAATTCACTATGCCGGTTATCCGAAGGTACTAGAGAGTTATAGTGACTCAAACTGGATATCTGATGCTAATGAGATAAAAGCCACAAGTGGATATGTGTTCACACCTGGTGGTGGTGCTATTTCCTGGAAGTCTTGCAAGCAGACCATCTTAACGAGGTCAACAATGAAAGCAGAACTCACAGCATTAGATATTGCCACAGTTGGTTATCCGAAGGTACTAGAGAGTTATAGTGACTCAAACTGGATATCTGATGCTGATGAGATAAAAGCCACAAGTGGATATGTGTTCACACCTGGTGGTGCTGTTTCCTGGAAGTCTTGCAAGCAGACCATCTTAACAAGGTCAACAATGAAAGCAGAACTCACAGCATTAGATACTGCCACAGTTGAGGCCGAGTGGCTTCGTGAGCTCCTAATGGATTTGCCGGTGGTTGAAAAACCAGTACCAACTATCTTGATGAACTGTGATAATCAAATGGTGATTATTAAGGTGAACAGTTCAAAGGACAACATGAAGTCATCTAGGCATATAAATCGAAGACTAAAATCTGTCAAGAAGCTGAAAAACTCTGGAGTGATAGCATTGGACTATGTCCAAACGACTAAAATTCTAGCAGATCAATTTACTAAAGGGCTATCACGTAATGTGATAGTCAGTGCATCGAGTGAGATAGGCTTGAGAACCACTTGAAGTTACACAATAGTGTAACCTGTCCTATGTGATCGGAGATCCCGTGAACTAGGATGGTGAATCAAACTATTGGGAGACTGGGAGAAGAGACCCTGAAATGGGTTCATCTCTATGATGTACTTCTCTCCTTTTTTTATACGGCAGGATGGTGTATACCTTAAAAATTAATATGATCCAAGTGGCTTTTCTTAAAGCAGAGATATTGGCCTACAGAACATTTTAGAAGGAACACACCTATATGAGTTCGACTGCTAGTCACAGTCTACAAGATTTGGGTGATCTCTAGGTACTCATGTAAGGCCTGGAGTATGACTTATATGCTCCAACCCGAGGGAATACTAACAGTAGCCTAGTATCAGTTAAGGAATTGAGTGAAACCTAACCGCACAAGAGTGACAATTCAAGGCATAGTCCATTATTCAGTTGTGGTCAGGTGTAGCTACTTTTCTAGGTGGAAGTTCAACTTAACAGTTTTCACCGAAACATTGGTATATAAAAGCTGCAATGGAATAGAGAGCATTCTCATGAGCCTTGAGATTTGGTGGGGATTGTAAGATTTAATTGGGTATTGATCCATTTAAATCAATTAAATCAAATAAATTCCAAGGCTCATTATGCTAGGAGTTTATGTGTATTCATTCTCTTATGGGATATCAATGGGATGAGTTTTTTAGAATTAATCCATTTGATTAATGAATTGGTAACCAATATCAATTACTTCTAATTGATGGTTGGTTGATGGTTGTGTAGTGGAGGATGGTTGATGGCTAGTTGATGACAATTAGTTACTCTATTCCTCTTCCTATTCCATGACTCTCTTACTCTTCATCTTCCATTTCTCCTATAAAATAAGAAGGAATACAAACTTTTCATCAACTTCCACTACCGTTTGCTACGACGGTAATCCCATCCCGATGAGTGTGTGCACATGCGTTTGGAGAGTAGGTCTCTGAAACCACGCCCCGCTGCAACGTTTGCATGGACAGGCGGGTGATCAGGTTTTCGGGGAGCACGAGGCGTGACTACTTACTATTCGTCAACGTCTACTTCATCTTCATCAACATGTCGACTGGTGGAGGCGTCAACGGTGGACATGTTGGTGGTACTAGAGGAGGCGAGAACGACAACACCAATGGAGGCAACAACAACAACAATGCCTCATCATCAGGAGTGTTCTCTGGGTATATTACTCTAATCACCTTAGTGTTAAACATATTACTAGATGATGCTATTATTGTTACTAGCATGTCCATGTTTAGTACTATAACTGGATAATTTCGTTTTTTATGTCTTGTTTATTATCTTATTTTTCTGGATTAAAATATATCAAATTATGACCATTTTTAATTCATTCGAGAAGATTCAAAAGGATTCAAGAGGTTCTCTATCTTCTACTGCCGTCTCTGGTAGAGCGTCATTGTTGATAGCGTATTACGCAGCCCTTCTGCTACGTACAGTAGTCGAAAAAGGTTCCATAACTATAGACAAAAGTAGAGACACAAGATATAAGGAGGGATAGAGTATTCTCATTCACGTTCTTTCAACTGTCCACGAAGCCTCTCCTCTCCTCCTTTTATATAGCCAATTCTTATATGTGAAAAGTAGGGTGAGGCCTAATAAGTTTATTGGGCTGGCCATCATGGGCCCAAACCCAAGTATCTCAACACTTTCTTCTGTTTCTAAAGATAATCTTTTTAAATTTGTAAATATGTGAGGATTTTTAGTTTGTTTAGAAAATATTAAGGTTGAGAGAAAGATTCCATTTAGGTCTTAAATTTAAACTGCTCGATCCTTTTTTACGTATATGATTAGTTGAGAGTATCTAAGCATTGAAATGAGTGCTCTAGGAATGCTTATAATTACAAATTTAACTATTAAAAATGCTTATATTTAGATACGAGGAAGTAGTTCGTAACTGAGATGTGCACAACGTAGCATGTAGCATGTGTACCATGACTGCTACTTAGCTTTCTAGGATATATATATCAACTAAAGTTGTATTTGGTCTGTTATCTAAATACATAGTTAAAAATGTTTTTTTCGAATGAAAAATGAGTAACTTATTATATTTGTACATGTCAGGATTTGAATCCTGAAAGATAGACAAGCACACTAATACTGGGTTGACTAGGTGTCTGGCATATGATTTAGAAAAGAAGGGTAATCAAAATGTTTCAATTGACCGTGCAAGGAACATTCACTGTACATCATGAAAAAAAAAGAGTTACTCAGACATTAGTCACTATCATGCAATCCGATATAAAAAAACAAATGAATAAAACACAGTCAGTGCTAGTTGAAACTTTTTTCTCATGCATGAAAGCATCGAATTCTACCCGTCGAAACACTGACAAAATTTGTAAAATAAAATATTAAAATGGTAAATTACAATCAATCCAGGGATTTAGCCTCCATGTAAAAGACATTGAGTTCCACAAGTAATAAATAGTAAATATCATATAAATAAAAGACAAAAGACTGCAATTAGTCAAATCCTAATTAAGACATTCCGTCACATATAAAACATGGAGTTTTAACCGTTGAAATCAACATTTGAAAATATAGTGGAAGATGAAACAACACTAATAGCAATAAACCGCACTAACTCAGTTTAGAGCGTGCAAACACAATCCAGAGATACCCTCTGGATAGTCCATCTTATTTTTCAATAAAATGGGGTGGGTAACTGAATCTATACACTGCACGGTGCATTATGCTTCTGCTAACTCGCATGGATTTCTCAACACACAGACCCACGCAAGCTGCTTCTTCTCACTGACATATGTCATTCAACTCTCTGCTCAGGGAGCATCCGATGTTTCCCTTAAACGTCAAATGCTCAAGGGGAAGTATTAGCGCATTTACAATGTTTCCCCCTTGCTTCATGCTACTATCATAACCACTTATGGTAACTGATTGGTAGCTAACTTCTGAAAATGTAGAAAAGTTAGGAAATTCCCAACTTCCAGTTTCTAATTCACTTTCTTGATTCAAAAACTACAGCTTATCAGAATCTAAACCAAAAGCTGAACTGTTTGGGAACTTCTAATTCTAGGAGACTGCAGCTAGAAGCTCCTCAAACAGACCCTAGCTACTACACTTCGTAGCCAATATATTCACTATTATGTAGTATTTCATATTTTGATTGTTGATATATATCGATCATTCCATGTCTCTATCACCCTTTTAATAATGCTTCCCAATAGTTCTATTAGGGATAATTCAATATGTCAATCTTTTTTTTTTCTAGAAAATATGTCAATCTTTCCGTGCTGTTTCTTTCGGATTTGCCACATCTCAATTTATTTCTTATCCATTTCTTTTTCTTTTCAAATTGCAAGAGATTTTTCCATTCCAATTTTACCCTTTAATGATGCCTTGCACAACACGAGCTATAGCCCGCAAACTGTGAATAAAAGAGTCACCAGGTGCTTCGTGTTAGACAGAGGTTTGTGTTGTTACGCAAGCAGAAGCAATAAACAAGGGCCTAATTAACCAAATGCCTAATTCGTACGCTATAATATGCGCTTCTCCCATGCCAATAGCGCAATCGTAGCTTAATCATCCAAAGAGAACTAACAAAACAAAAAAATGTTGTGCAAAATTCTTGCATGAAGTAAAAAAGGTGCATGATGTGCCATGAGTTTTATTTGTACTACTTACTCGATACGTTGTGCCTCCCACTAGAAACAACAGGACCCCCTTGCCAGCCTGCTACCTCCCCCACTTTCCTTCGCAAGCTAGGCGGTGGCAAGGTACCCCTACAACACCATCTTCCCCATCTCCAGCAACTCCCAACCGTTGGATCTGTTACAACTGACCGCCGTCCCCTAATCACAAGCATTGCTTTGCCCCCGCCACTAACGTCAACCCACCGCGCTCCTCCGGTGCTGCCTCCTACCACAACCGTCCCTCTATGCCTGACGATCTCCCCCACTCCCCCCACTCCCCCCACCCCCATCTCCCCTAACCCCAACCTGGGAACATAAAGCCTAACTCGTTGTCTGCCATGGGTCACTGGAGGTGGAGGAGAAGGAGCTGAGATCACCGGTGCAAGAATTGTGAAGCAATCCGAAGGTCGGAAATTTGCAAGATTTGACCCCATTTTTTTTAATGCCATTTAGCAATTCCCAAAAGAAAAACTTAGTTCAGAAGTTCTGTCATCATGTCTGCACCGTGAAGAGTTCCTGAATCACCCCCTCCCCCCTGTGTGCAGGTACAGTGTTGAATTCCAGCAGGACAGGGAGATCATCAATTGGAGGTTATTCTAAGACTGGAGTCTAGTATGATCCAATCAAACAAACTGTATTGAGTATTGACCTTTCATTTACCTCATGTGTTCAACCCAAAGTTCCATTCTTTTCCACGAATCATGGTATGGTGCATTACTTTACTTTGGTTCTCTTTTACACTAGAGAATAGTAGGCCATTAGCAAAGAACCATTTCCATCATAGAGTGTAGCATCGTTTTTTTTTGTTTGAGAGAAAGAAGTGTTGTACCATTGTTTTGCTCTCCACCAAAACCATGATGTGTGCCAATTTAATGCTTGTATGCCACAATCCAATGATTCATGGACACAACAAACATAAGATATTTATGAATTTCATATTAATATGTAAGAATTTATCTCAAGTATTTATCCACCGACCATTGGTTCCTATAGAACCAATGTTATCAATTATTTGTGTGACCGAATGTTTGCCTCGAACAATGAGCAAGCACATTGTGGAATATCTATAATGGACTCTGTCTAATGATTCAGAGATGATGAAGAATAAACTAGAGTGGAATATGCCATGTGTATTGCAACATGCAACTTATGAAGTTTAGTTAAGGCAGAGATTAAATTTAGGCCTCGGGTGAGCAAATTTACCAATCTCAACAAGTCCAACCCAATCCTGCATCTTGTTCAGTCCCTTGATCTTGCAACTGTCAACCAGGCAATCAGCTAGCCATTTTATTTCGGCTACTACCTTTGGCTATTAATCTCCCAAATCAAACCTCTAGGTTGATTTCCCTCCATTTTATTCTTTTGTTCCCATTGAAATCACATAATTGACTACATATTCGCATCGTATGTACTAAAGGGATAGTGTATCAACTTCACCATCAAAGTATCATGCATATCACTGACTGCAAATAAAATCATAAACTTGTTGCATTCCATGTAACATTACTGGTTTGTTACCGTGAGATCACAAAAGAAAATTAAACTAATCAACATGCAGTACAGAGCACACCGTGTCCCAAATTTCAGTCCAATTAGTCACCCACACTGCCCAGTATGCGCTCTGTCCGAAGATATTATTCCCCCGTCTATGGTGCTGGTCTCCCTGGATTGAGTCATTTAATTGTCATAGCAGGCGTAGCAGACACACTTGCGTTTTGGCCATCTGCCTTCGCAGTCATAGCTCCTCACGTGTTTTTGGTAGAAGATTTTGCAGGTTAGGAAGCACAGCGGCTTCACGCAGACGAACTTCGCGAAATCGTAGCTGTTGCAATGCTCCTCTGTAAACGCCAAACAAGTTGAAATTATCTCATGAGGCTTGTGAAAGGGAAGCTTTCGAAACATATCGTAGATTAATATTTTAAAAGTAGAGATAACAATAGTTGTAAAGGAAATGTTGTCTTGCTTGCATGTTTTTGATGCTTTAAACTATTTTAATTTCAGAATATACATAAAAAAATCGCACATAGATGAGTATATAGATAGATAGAAAAGACAGGCAAATAGACACAAACAAACACATACACACAGAGAGATAACCTGAATGAGTCGAAGAACTTCCTAGGAGCACAACGAGCACGAGGAAACAAAGAGTACCAGTTCTCCTCCCCATTATGATTAGTTGATTTTTGTTTCAGTGTGCACAAAAGAGGGCATGCCAAGGTGGATGTAGGATGCAAATTTATAACTGTTTCAAAGAAAGGAAAATACCAATGGGTTGAGAATTATCTGGTGCAGTCTTACAGCCTTCTTTGAAATATATTTATTAAAATTCAATGTCCACTTCCCATTTGCAACACAAATAAATTTAGCAAATCATATATACCATGGGCAGCTGTAACATAGACATTGGCTTCCTTTTTAGGCCATATGCATTAACAACACATGTAATGCACCTTGTCAATTTTGGTACATGTTGCACTTAATTGTGTTTCCCAGCTGGGTTATTGATCCAAATAATCTAAAATTGTGGTTATTCATGTACACTAATGAATAACTTTTGTGCCTCCAAGAGATGATCTAGAGTGCCTAATATTCCTCATTTGCATCTCTCTCAACTGGATGGGCCTAAGAACAAAGAGAGCAAATGCTCTATGTGTCTTTGTCTAGGTTTGTTTCAACCCGTGTTCTTGCTACAACGAAACAATATCCGATTTCAGTAATACAGGCATGGTAGGCAAATCTATTGTCCTGATCCCTTTGACTTTCATCCCTAGATATCCTTTTATAATACATTCTAGTATAGAGCAGTAAAATCTAAAGCTAAGCAATGTTTTTGTTCGTACTACTGTATATAAAAATTATTGGAGACTTTGATAATATAAGGGTGACTTTTACCTTTCATGAACAAAAAAAAAACTAGGAATTGTCTAGCTTAATTATCAGCAAGAATTATATCTATGAAGAGGTTGGGATAATATACTTCACACCTATCCAAATGATTTCGGTCCAACCGGTAGCGTTAAATCCAAAGAAGCATTAACTTAGCATTCATCATATATTTGTTTGTATCTCCTAGTGGTGGAGACCAAAGCACAAAAGTTCTACTGTTTCGATCTCCCACTATGAATTATTTAAAAAAAGAAGAACATAGCTGTGTATCATGGAACATAACAAAGGGCTACATGTGTATATAATTGTGTACGCACACTTTAAAACATGTCAAAAAAAATCCTAATATATATAGACGACTCTGATATCAACATAGAAAAAATACGAAATGATGATATGAAAAAGCAGACGGCGTTACCATACATAGCAGATAGCCACATATGTATTTGATCACATTACTTATGCGAACCTAAAACCATGCAAAGGGAAGAAGAAAACTCATCATACATAGCTCCAAGATATATATGTATGGATGTCATGGGAAATTACATTATTATTTGTCTCTTATTCTTTATAGGTTTGACTCTCATGGCATATTGCTACAAAGCAGGCAGCCCATGGATATGTCACCCATGGCACATCTCACAATGGCATACACCCCCTTTCCAACCACCCTCACACCAATATTGTTTAATTTTGCCTCCACCGTGCGAGGCCCTGTATACAATGCATCCAAGCTTGCACAGAATTTTTGTGCACCAAGTTACATCCACAGTGACTATATTGCATTCATCTGTAAAAGAAAGATGTGTACATGTGGCCTCATCAGAAAAGTGATTATTATATACTTTTGTAAAACGTATACAACATGAATCACATAATTGAGAACCCGCAGGAAATGTGCATGTTATTGGAATAAGAATAGAGAAAATGGGGTAAGCAATCTAAACCAAGTAACTACTGCCTGTTAGCATACTTTTATTAAAACAAGAATCCTAATAGAGCCAAATAAAAGATTTTACAACAAAGGAGTCCTTATATGCTTCATCTAAGCCGGACTACCTGAAGCATGGCTCAAAGAAACTCATGTTTGATAAATTTGTAAAATCAAATGGGGCATGTGTTTTTTTTTTTTTTGCGATTAACAGACCATGTGGTTTGCTACAAAAGAGAACTAATGAAATACCCAACATAAGAGATACAAGAGAAGCGATGGGAGAACACAAGCAAAATGAGAGAATCACAGGCAGAAAAGGAGACGAGAGGCAAACCAGCAGATGCAGAATTTGTAACTAGAATCAGTACTATGAGCAAGGAAAGAGGAGCCATTCTCGTGTCCATCTTGGAGTGTCCAAAGAAGACAACCATGCTTTCTTTCTGCTTTTATTTCCGAATGTCTGCTGTTCTGATTCAGATAAATATTTAATTCTGTTCATCTAAAGTTCAGAGTCCTAAGGCGACCTTTTTTCTTCCTATTGTTATATGTAGTTCTATTTACTACAGACAAAACATTTGTTGTGTATGTGTCATGCAGGATACTAACAATAGAAACATACTAGGCCCCGCCGCATGGATCTATTGAAGTCATGCCTAGAGAATAATACTCCGTCCTTTTCATATTATGTTACTTTGACTTTTTTTAAGTTATTTTTTTAAAAAAATTGACCAAGTTTTTTAAAAAAACATAGCAACATTTCCAAAAAAAAAAAGAGTAAGCTTCCAACTTCGCATCATACACCTAAACGCATGGAATCATTTTACCTACCAGGTGATGTGTGTGAAGAAAATTAAAGTGTTGCCATCTACTGATGGAGTTTATACTTTCAGCACTCTTTTACATTCATGCTCGTTTCGTATAAATGGGTCAGCCCGAAAGAACTACGAGTAGAGTCAACTAGAATACATTTAGAGAAGACTTCATGTAGAACACGAATGTATATTAATTGAATTTCGAAATAAAACATAAAATAAATCCCATAATTAGAAAAATAAAAAAAAAGAGTTCAAGTAGTAATTCAATTTAGAAATAACTGAAATTCGGAATAAAAATTAGGAATATTGAAAGAATAGTTCAGGTAGGACACGATGCAAAATTATTTATACCTAGAAATAAAAAATAAGTTAAGTTCCAAAATTATAAAAATAAGAAGATGAGTTCAAGTAGGAATATAATTTATAGATAACTAAAATTCAAAATAAAATATAAAGCTATTAAAAGAAGAAACCATCTAGAACACAACACAAAATTAATTAAAATTCAGAATAAGAAATAAAAATTTCCAAAATTAGAAAAAGAAAAATGAGACTTCAAGTTGTAATACCATTTATAAACAACAATATATCAGATAAAGAAAAGGGAATATTGAAAGAACAGTCTGTCTAAAACACAATGATGGCAAATGACACTAAAGTGGATAAGAGCAACGGGCGAGCTGTAAGGTAGCAGGTGTAAAGGAGTAGGGTGGTTGTGGTTGATGGGACATGCAAAAACTACAAAACAAAACTCTAACGATGATTATTTTCGATTTTTAGAATCCTAATGACAATTGTGTTGGTGGTGGTGGTGGTGGGGTGCAACTTGAGGGAAGAGGTTTGGGAGTTTACACAAGAGAATTAACGGTGAGATTAACAAGGGAATTTGATTTTTAGTCTCAATCTCTTGTTTGGCAGAGGTGGTGGGAATTGATATGGAGTTTAGTTGGAGATTTGATCTTAAATGAAATCGAAGGGTTGAGATTTGTTTAGACAAAGTAAAAGAGGAATTCCCTGTCAATTACCACCCCCTACCTAGGTATTGAAAATAAGGGAGCTCCTCCCTCAATTCCCCATCGCCATCCCACCCAAACTCCCATCTCCCCCAACCAAATAGAATAATTAATAACCTCTTCACTTTAAACTCCGAATCCCTTCTAGAAACTCTCCTAACAAAATGGATCCTAAGGGGTGGCACTTGCGTGACTTTTAAAAATTATAAAATTTGAAACCCGATGAGATTTGATCTTTTAGAGTCCTAAGACAACCAGATGGCTATTTAGCTTATTTTAAAGAAAATATTGTGTAAAAAAAGATAATTTGTATGGGTGCTAGCCGCATAATTACGTGGGCCGTTCAGCTAGTTTCTATCAAGTGATGGAAATAAATACATTTGTCTACAGATAAACAAATCAATTAAGATTTAGTATCACCCTATGCTGCTGGAGAAATGAACCAAGAACAGCCAAGAATATTTGCAATTTTTCTCCAAAAATATAGTTTAAATAACGCAATGGTTAAAGTTATGTGAAAAACATTTTAAGTAGATATGCCTCCTGAAACAATCACAGTTCCTATAAATTCATGGACATAGCAGTAATATTGTAACTTCAATAGGAACTTCAGTGTGAATGCAAGCTTTCATGTATATAGAACTAATTAATCTATGAATATAGAAATAGCTAGTATCACTAAGGCACGTAGAGGGCGGTACTATAGGAGCCTGAACAGCAAATACTAGCACCTATAGTGTTTTTCCCACCCACACGAGCGACCGCGGAGCGTCATCAGCTAGAACCTGCACAATAGGTGTCGGTTATAGAGAAAAACCGGTACCAATACTAGTGGTGCTGTTTTTTCGAAAAGAAATGACACCTTTAATTTATTACAGGTACCCGTTAATTAAAAAACCGGCACATGTAAAAATCAAGCCGAGCCGACCGTGTCATCCTTATCCACTCGCGAGGACGTTGCCCGTGCAGGTAAGGTGAGCAGCGACTCTCTTCCCTCTTTCTCTCACGAATCTCTCTCTCTCCCTCTCCTCCCCTTCAGCAAGTGCCGCCACCAGCGTCCTCCCCACCCACGAGCACCAGCGGCAGCAGCACCCTCTCCCTCACGAGCAACGGTTGTTAGATCCAGCTACCCCAAGCTTGGGTGCGGCCAGATCCGCCCGCCATGGCCTCTGATGGGCAATGTTGGATGGTGAATGGCACGTCGACAGAGAGGTTCCCAGAGTGCAGTGAGTAATTGCTCGATGTTGGGATTTTTTTCTTGTGCATGTGTCGATGTTGATTATGTCTGGATGTTGATGTTGATGGTATATCATGTATTATCTTGTGGATGAACTTGTGAATGTTAATTCCATTTTGCTTTTATTGGATTTTTGTGGATGAACTTGATCTTCTCTGTGGACTCTGGTTGATGGGTGTTAGTATTTCTTACGTTCACATATAAATTCCGCATGCGCACGGATTAGCACTTCACCCGGAAGTATTCCAAGGTATCGATTTCCACAGGGAACGAGTGTGTTTAGATTTTCGTCAGGTTCATTAAAGGACAAAAGATAAAATGGGCTAAGGATAGAGAGGATTTTTTTAGTAAAGCACAAGATCGTTTAGAAAGCTTAATTTTAAACCTATCACATACTTCAGCCACTAGCTTGCTCACTGCTACCAGATCACGCTCTACTCCGTACACGGATAGGGAGGACTACGGTGATCTCGAGGATTGTCACCATCTGTACACCAACCTCTAACGAACTATGGGATACGTAGAAAATACAGGTATTCAACAATATAGACACCACGTGTACACTATTAAATACTACGTTAATGTTGATCAAACACTAAAGTAAATACTATTTCTAGTGAATAGTATTCCGGTACGCTAAATAGGAACTAACTAAAAACATACTTCGCAAAATAAATCTCAATTAATTGATTAAGATATTATCAATTGATCAAAGTAATTGACAAGGTACAATAGGAATTAGAGGAAAATACCAACAACTCCGGAATTTCTCCAAATCTTTCTCCCTTATTCTCTCCCTATTATAAGTATACATAAAGAATACAAAGAGTCTCTTATAATTCAGCTTAAACTTGGTGTGTCTTCGAATGAAGGAGATGAGATCCTTTTATAGCTAGTTTATGCCATTTTTTTGACAAATTGACCCTTGTGAAAAACTTATTGCTAAACTAACCCCCGGCAGAAACTTTAATCAAAAATAGGCCGTCGTGTCAGCGCCAATGAAGGTTGGGCAGATCAGCGCCAACGGGACTGGCGCTGATCTCGGGCCACCGTGGCGCCGAGCAGATCCCCCTGCGGATGTGGCAGGAACCTCAGCGCCAACCGCGTCGGCGCTGAGGTCCCCAACCTCAGCGCCAACGGTCCTAGCGCTGAGGTTGGTTACTTAGGGGCCGGCCGAGGCCGCCCCAGCCAGCCTATCCTATCCACTCACCTCCTCTCTCCCTATCTAGGTTTCATCCCTCTCTACTCCATTCCCCAAACATCTCCAAATCCACCCCAAATTGAAGGGCCTTTCATGGGCATTGCTTGAGGCATCGATTTGTACGGTAAACCCCCTCGAGAAACCCTAAGTTTATCAACCGGTTGGTTCGATGGGATGTGATTTAGGGGGAAGGGAGAGGGGTGTAATGTTATACTTGAATATTTAGGTAGTTATGGAAGATTCGTATTGTTGAATTCTGATTTTATAACATCGTTAAGAACTACCATCTTATGTTTCTCTAAACCATAGTTAGTTGATGGATGTATTGTGATAGGGGAGTACGTATGTGTTAATATTTATGTTTCATTTGATGTAGCGATTTTTTTTGTAATTGTAGGATGTTCAAACCTAGGGGAGTACATCTCCTGCACAGCTCTATTGGAAGCATCATAACACATTCGGGGGGCACCTCCACATCCAACCCTCGCAATCTACAAACGGTTATCATGTGGGAGCATGGCAAGTGATGGAGCTGAGGGAATTGACAATTGCATGTGTTATCTCTCGCAACCACAACGTAGTGACGTCCACCCCATTGCACCCCAGCCGCCGTCACTCCGCCTTGCTCGCTAACCTCATACTTCATCGAAGGGAAATCGAAACATGCTGTTCTTTGCCCCAAAGTTCGTCTTTGCTGCTCCTCCAATATGTCCTTAACTTTTGTGGGCCACTTCTTTCCACTCAAGATATCTACAGTTGCCTCTTTGTGTCTATCAACAAACCAACTATTGCACTTCGAAAATGTGTATGCCACAATAGCTGTAACCGGCAGTTTTCGAATGCCTCTCAAGACATTATTGAAACTCTCGGCCATATTACTGGTCATGATGCTGTGCCGACGCCCGTTGGTATCAAATGCTCTTGCCCATTTGACCTTAAGTGCCATATGGTCCTCTAGCCACTTCTTTGGCCTATCTCCGAGCACACCCAAGAGGCGTTTTATCTCATCTAGGAACAATGCTTTCTCATTTATTTGACATATGCGCTCGAGATCTTTCATCTGGTCCGTAGTAGCTCCAGCTGTGTAGAAGTTAGCACAGAAGTGCCTCATGCACCACCTGTGGTGAATGGGTAGGTGCTGAGGCATGCTGTGGTTGATGGCGTTCTGAATGCCAGCTTGTCTATCAGAAATTATACACACTTCTCTATTAGGACCGATCAGCTTGTGTCTCAACATGTTGATGAACCACTCCCAGTTGGATGTATTCTCCCTCTCTACTAGAGCAAACGCCAGCGAAACAAGATGTAACCCTGCGTCGACCCCTATTGCCGTGAGCAATGTACCTTGGTATTTACTGGTTAAGAAAGTGTCATCAATTGCTAGCACCGGCCTCAAGTGCTTGAATGCTTCTATGGACTGGCCAAATATCCAATATGCATGTCCAAATACTCGCCTCTGTACTCCCTCCACCATCCTTGACTTCTCGGGGTGGGCCTCAACAAGGAAATGCATGGTAGGGTTCTTTGCTTTGATGGCACACATCAGTGTAGGCAAGCGAACATATGCCTTGTCCCAATCTCCCCAAATGACCTTCATAGCAACTTGCTTAGCACGCCAAGCTTTGCCATACGTAGGCCGATAGTGCCAGATTTGCTCAACTGCCTCCACAATAGCTGCAGGAGACAAAGTTGGTTCAGCTCGGACAAATGCCTGTAACCTGTTTCCAATAAACCTCAAAGTAAGTTGCAAATGCTTGCCGGTTACTTCCGCACTACAGCATGTATGGTCTTCGCCCACCCTAGTCACCATCCACCTATCTCCTGCACTCTTCCTTGCATTAATCTGTCACTTGCAGTGGCGATCGAGACAAGCCACAGTATACTTCACAGACGCGTTAGATTCCTTCACATGGTAAGGGCAGTGGACACGGATAGAATAACTCTGCAGCCATATTTTCAGATCTTCCATCAATCGAAACTCCAACCCCTTCCTTGGTTCATCGCACATTGGTTCGAAGGCACCGTCATATTGTGGATCACCATCAGCAATTGCTAGCCCGGATCTACTAAGATCCTCGAATTGTGTTATTTCAGGGTTTCTACCGACCAGTTTCTCAAACACAGTCCTCTCTTGCTCCGACATCTTGCCCACTGGACGATCATCATCGGAGTCGGAAGCGGACTCATCCAATTCATCCTCTGTATCATAATCCAACCAGCCTGGGTTCAATCCACTGTGTATCATAGCCTCCTCACACTCCTCTCGGGTATAGCAGTTCATCCTAACCAACTCCCTTAGGCCCAAACTAACTTTCTTAGCATTCGCTTCTTCATCAAGCAACTCCAAATCCTCTACTACCTCCCGACCATCCTCAACATTTATTCCCTCACTTACCGGCACATTATCCTCTACATTTACTTCATCCCTTAACGGCGTATTGTCCTCTGCATGTACTTGCTCCCTTACCGGCACATTCTCCTCTGCATGTACTTCCTCCCTTACCAGAACATTCTCCTCCCCATGTACTTCCACCCTACCCTCTTTCTTCCATGTGAACACCTCAAGAGCTTTGAAATGTGACCCCAATACTATATCTATATATGTTTGCCATTCCATCTCTCCATTCAAGTCTAACATAAACTTATGCGACATGACACCGCCGCCCACATCGTATCTCCCTTGCATACCAACCGACTCATCACTCCAATCCAATTCATGCTTAATGCGAGACATTAACTCCTCAAATGTAGGCTTCGCATTAAACACTAACTGTCTAACAGTCATTCCCCCAAATTGACTTCCACCGGTACTTTCATCTACCACACAACCACCATAATGAAGACGGACCAATCTATCCATCTACAATATTTCACCAATACATAAACATTAATTACTTGAAAATAATCTCTAAATACCATAGCAATGCCAAATCTTCCAAACCCTACAACATGTCCAACTTTTTCCATAAAACAATACCTAATTTTTTCAACTCAAATACTACACATTATTCAAAAAAAATCCCTCCACATATTTGAAATGCCTATACCTCACCACACCTCAACCTCCTACCAACCATTTCAATCACTAAGCATCAATACAACATCAAGCCCTAACCATCACCGCACATCAATCCCAAATATACGTCCTACAACTCAACATTAATCAAATGGAGCAAGACTAATACGTCTCTTCCGCACTACATCCCCACCCACATTATCCAATTATCCATCACCACACATCAAAATGGACGAAATAGTTAGAAATCGATGTTAATCGGTGAGGATAACATCAATATAGGACTAGCAAGCTACATCCCTACTCACATTACAAGAATAACATTATTTCCCTAGCCACATTCCCCACTTCAAGGTTACACCCCAATCAAGCAAAATATTAGGCAAAAGATTGATGAAATTAGGGTTTTTCGAGGGGATTTACCTTCACAATCGATGAAGAACGCAATGCCGATGAAATCCCCCTGAATTTGAGGTGGATTTGATGGAATTTAGGGAGGGCAGGAGAGAGGGCGGCGCGGCTAGGGTTCTAACCACGCGCAGGAGCAGAGGGAAAAAGAGATGGGGCTGGGTTGGGGCGACTCGGCCGCGAGGCGGTTGGCGCTGAGTCCCTGTCACGTCGGCGAGGGGAATCGGCCTCGGATCCACGTGGCAGGGGGTCAGCGCCGAGGCGGTTGGCGCTGAGGGGTTGGATCTCAGCGCCAATGCGACTGGCGCTGACCCAACGGCCTATTTTTGGTTGAAGTTTTTGGCAGGGACTAGTTTCGCAATAAGTTTTCTAAAAGAACCAGTTTGTTAAAAAAAGGCAGTTTATGATGGTTTGGAGCACAGATACCGGCCACAACCGCCATAAGGAAGTTGGTAGTAACCGCCAAAAGGCAGTTGTAGCTGGGCCAGACCAAGCCTTGGTCGATCGACCCCTAACAAGCCCCCCTGGCCAATCTCTTCCTCCTGGACTTAACAGGTGGCCCCCTAGTCGATTGGTAAGGTGGTTGGGCCCGTTTGCAGGTATTTCATCAGGTTTGTATGCCCAAGACCTGATGCAGTCTGACCGGCCTCCGTGAAGGAAACCCTGGAATTAAATTTGAAAATATACCGTTGATTAGTTTTTTTCTTAGAAATATTCGGGCTGTAAATTTTTTGGCAGAAATATACTATCGGTCTCGCACAACCGTTGCGCGAGAATGACGTGGGCATGATGATATGAACGTTCTCGCACGAAGAAAGCGCGAGACCGCACAGTGTCGCGCAACAACATCACGAGACCGTGCGGTGTCGCGCAACGACATCGCGAGACCATGCGGCCTCGCGCGCCGGAAAAGCGAGACCGAACGGTCTCGCACATCACAAGCGCGAGAACGCCGGAAAGCAGCCGCAAAACAGTGATTAATTAATAATAATTAGTAATTAATGAGGTTGATTAGCAATTAATTAATCGATAATCAGGCCACTTGACCGCCTCAGCCATCGGTCTCGCTCCTTCTCTGTGCGAGACCGTTCGGTCTAGCTATTTCCTCGTGCGAGACCGCGTGGTCTCGCGATATCATTGCGCGACATCGCGCGGTCTCGTGCTTTCTTCGTGCGAGACCGCTCATATCATCATGCCCACGTCATTTTCGTGCAACGGTTGTACCAGACCGATAGTATATTTTTGCCAAAAAATTTACAGCTCGAATATTTCTGAGAAAAAACTAATCAACGGTATATTTTCAAATTTAATTTGGAAACCTTGCACTTTCCAAACTTTGATAATTTTTTCCTATTTCATCCATAGGTATCAAATTTAGGTGTAAACAGAACCATCATAAAATAATTATTATTCACGTAGTATGGTTAGCAAAATATTTTCCTATCACTGGTTAGAAAAAAATGACTAGTAATTTAATATTTTTTTTACCGGGACGCTACATAGCAGAGTGCAAAGAACAACTAGCTAGCACTGGAAAAAAATAGAAATATTTGGTACCGATGTAGCTGAAAAACCAACCAAACATAGCCAAAAAAAAGTAACACTAAATGCATTGAAAACATATTGAAGTATCGTGTGCCTTCCTTCAAATATCACATCACAATTTTAATCTAGAAAACCAAATCTTCATTAGAAATTGCTATAGATTCACACATTAATCTGTACAATGATAAAATTACACACTCATTTGTAGAAATTCATACTAAAACGCCATCGGCTGTTCTTAGATGATTGGCAGTTTAGAAACTAGGAATGCAGAGAACAAAAGTTGGTCAGGACCAATACAAAACTTAATTTTAACAGCAGAATTCGGTAGTATTTTTTTTATCCATTGAGAAAGGGATATCCATCCATGGACATGTTGCATCACAAATGACATATCCCTCTATGTTTCATTCTATATCGTTGTGGAAATTATGGGTACCCATACCCACACGACATGGTTATCCGACTAGTTATATGGGATAGCTTATATCTATATAATATGTAATGGATCATGATTTGGGTCTTACGTTTCCTTATGTATTACGGAACGGTCTAAAGTCTTGGTTTTATAATATTGTAAAGTAGTATTAGGAAACCGATACCGTATTGGTTAAGGTTTTTATCTCGTAATCCTGCCCTCCATCCTATATAAGGTGGGTAGGAGGCCCTCTAGGGGCATGAGCATAACTAGATCGTCAGATCATTACAACACCCAGTGGATACAATCCCCAAACAGGAGTAGGGTAGTACCTCTCATTGAGAGGACTTGAACCTGTCTAAATCCTTGTCTCCGTATCCATCCATTTTTAGGTCTCGTGCGCTACCCCCTCTTCATATTGCTGAATTCTAATTTCGATAATCATCTCAAAATCATAAAAATTCTACGTGTAGTATATTATACATAGTCCACGCTGCTCCATTGTACGAGGCAAACATTCGATCCATTGTGCATAAAAAAATAATATGTTTTTTTTACTAGTGTATATTGAGATAAGTTCTTACATACCAATATGAAATTATACAATCTCTTATATTTGTCACCAGAGTAAATTAAATCGCTGCGGATGCACACAAGTATTAATTAATTGGGTTGGCTCACATCATGGATATGTTTGTATCTCCAAGTGGTGGAGGTCAAAGTACAACGATGCTTATGTATATACTCTACTATGGCAGATAGCAGAACAATACAAAAGGCTTCTGAATTGAATTGCACGGGTGTGCAATCGTCTGCACAAGCACGGCTCCATATCAGAAGACATCAAAAATTATATATAGCTGACTCTCATTTCAACCAAAAGATGACAACCATAGCTCCAAACTAGACAGATCTAGACCGCTCTTATGTAAACCCTATGAAGATGCAGATAGCCAGTATATTTTTTTTAAAGATAATTGATAGAAATCATGAACCTCTATACCTACTAGTAGATATACACAGCTAAAAGTTACTGCCATTAGATTCTAAGTTACATAACTGAAAACTGATAAAACAAAAAAGAAAAAAAAGAAAAGACTAGAAAACTAACATCTAGCCTTCTACTTCCTGATGAGTCCTATCGCACCAAAAACAACGTTGAATAGATCTTGATATGCAACCTGAACTCCTGCAACCATCTTCCATGTTCCAATCACATCGTACCGACTCCTTTGCTACCCTACCCTTATCAATACTGGACCCATTCGATCCAACCCAATAACTTTTGGCCACTAATGCCTTTTTTTGCCGACACCATCCAATGGAGGGTAGAAAAGAAGAAGCCTCTCCAACACAGCATGACACTACATGAAAGGATTTGGGCACAAACATCTTACATCAAACGTCGCGCCTCGTCTATCATCAGCATTGACAGCCTGCCATTGTCATCTTGCCAATGCTATTCAACACTGCAGCTGCCTTGAATTCTCGCTACAACAACATTTTATCACCTAGAGGGCGATCTGGCCTAGCACGACAGATTAGGCAGCTGAAAGGATAGTTAGTTGTTGGACTTGTTAAATGGGCATTAATTTAACCCACATGGACTATAATTACTTTAAAAAAATCATAAAAGCATACCTCATGAGAACTGGTTAAATATGAACCTTTAGTACACTCTTTCCTATTCTAGAATAGAGAGACCTCCTTAAAGTAGAGTAACAAATGGTCCATCAAAATTGGCTCCTCATGCTTGCGCAAACGCGACTTGTATTTCCTCAAAATTTGGTGCTTTATTTTTTGGAAAACTAATTTTTGGAAACACACCGAGCAATCCGGTGTGTGAAGTAGCGTGGAGTCTGGATAAGTTACGTGCGATTTGTCCGGTTTGGTTACGCATTGTGGAGATCATGCAGTCATGCTTATCATGTGTCATGTTATCTCTATATAAACCGAGTTGTCGCATTCTCGTAACACACACAAAAACAATCTAGGTTTTATCTCCTCTGTACTATATAGTCACTCGTCGGTGTTTACTGACGACTGGGAGAGTAGATCTCTGGAACCTTCGCCTTTAACATCTTGTGTTGGGAGAAGGCGCTCATAAGGTATTTGGAAGTGCTTTGCGCGACGACTGCTGACTGATCTTCCACTACGGTTCACCTTCCTCTACGTTCGAGGGCTGCGTGCTAATGACAACACCCGGCACCATGCATTGTTCCTGCGGTGCGTGCTGCTCCCCTTTAACCTAACCCTATTCTGTAGCAAAACAAGAACCATCGGTACGCATTTACTAGAACCGTCAACCTGATCGTGCATCATCCACATGCAAAACACCGTAAAAGGAAACAAAATGAAGTTTGAAGGACATATAACTAGATAGATATTCCCCCTCAATATAGGCATGGTACGGTCTATCTCTACTTCACTTTCAAATTTCAAAATCAATCAATCCACCAACTGCAAAAAAAAATCATTAGCTCCTCACACTCTATTTAATGATATTACCTCCAGACCATGCATCAAAAGCTAATCAAGATGCAGAACATATAAATCGTACTGACTTCAAAATTCCATGTTATTCAGTTAAACATGCACTACGATCAAGATACTTTTCCATAAGCAAATGTTATTTTCCAAGTTTAATTATGGTGCTCGTCTCAATTGTCTGAGTTGTCTAATTGTCGTAGCAGGCATAGCAGACACACTTGCGTTCTGGCCAGGTGCCCTCGCAACTGTAGCTCCTCAGGTGCTTCTGGAAGAAGATCTTGCAGTTCAGATAACATAGTGGCTTCACGCATACGAGCTTTGCAAAGTCATAGCTGTTGCAATGCTCCTCTGTACAGGGTAAATTAAGGAGAAATAAAATTGTATTAACATGTGTAAGGAAAACTTTCGAAACATAGTAGAACCTATAGCATTTAGTTGGAAAGGAAGCTTTTGAGTCGCTTCCTTCTTGCATGTGGCCACCTCAACACTTTGATAGCATCTCCTGATTCAGAATATAATTTGAAGCTATATTTCACAACATATAGGTATCTGCTTTTGGATACACGTGTAGATAGATAGATATATAGATAGATAGATAGAGAAGGCATCCACACAAACACACTCAAGAGAGAGAGGGGAGAACCTGCATGAATCGAAGAGTTTCCTAGAAGCACAACCAGCATAAGTAAAAGAAGAGTACCAGTTCTCTCCATTCTTCTTTGTTGGTTGTTCTTGTGGTATACACAAAAGAGGGTAAGCCAAGGTGGATGTAGGATGCAAATTCATATGTACCCATCTTAAAGGAAGGAAACTGCCAATTAACATTAAATTCTCCGGAGTGCTGTCTTTATAGCCTTCTTTATGAAATTATATCTATTAAAATTCAATGACTACTCTGCATGTGCAAGGCAAATAAATTTAGCAAATGATAGCTGTAACGTAGACATTAATTGGCTTTGGGGCAATACGCATTTAATCTGATATTTCACGAATGGTGGCAAATTTGGTACTACATGTAGCATTTAATTGTTTCCCAGCTGTGATTACAAACTCAAGAAATCGAAAAGATTGTGGTTATTGATGTACATTATGGTACAGTATTTTTTTCATCTGCAGGAGATGCTCTAGAGTGCCTAGAATGCATCAAGAAGCAAGTGGACAAGTTTTTGTCATCGTAATTTAATCACGAGGCATTGCTTCACGAAATATACGAATAATTTTAGATCTTAAGGATGTTACTCATCTGCCAAACTAAACATGAGAAAACATGCATATTGAGCCTCACATAGTTGTTTATGTATTTTTACCTAGTTATATTATGTGGTGGAGGTCAAAGCATAACAGCGGTAATATGCTAGCCGTAGCATGGTGATGGTTCCGTGAGAGACGTGGGTCAGGAAAAAGAACAAGCACTGCTCAATGGAATGCGTGTACACTTATCTAGTTCCTTATCACAGCTCTTGTGACAACATAGTGCTGGTGGAATTAGGAAGTGGTCGAAACAACCGTATATAGCTCACAACAAGATATATAGATATGGACCGCAATTCTGTAAGTCTAAAAGAATACAACAACGAGAGGTCAACATAATATGTGTCAAAAAAAAAAAACTACAGTACTAGTACCTCCATTTTTAATGTTGTTGGCTTTTCACATAACATTGAACCATACGCCTTATTTAAAACTATATATGTAAGTACTAATATTTTTTTATTTGTTTTGTTATTAACGATATTTTAAGCCTGGTTTATACTAGTTTGCAAATTTGCATGACGAATGATCAAACTTCATATCTTTTTGTCATTAACAAAAGGAGTATAATAGTCTTCTTTAAGCCCTTCTATTCTCATTTGGTCACTCGTGTGCTAGTGTTGCACAACCTTCCTTCCCAAATCGTAGTGCAGCGCTGGTCCCCTTTGCTGAATTTTTCTTTAAGCACGAACACATTAATCAGTAACTGGAATTCTGATCAGTTTCACCGATTTTAATAGAGGGAAAGAGCATGCAGAATTTTCTATACCATGCATGCGATTAATATGGTTGTTGTTAGATTGATCCCACCGTTGAGCCCAACGGCTCAACGGGCCTTGACACGCGCCCCGATCGGGGGCACCCAGCCCAATGGCTGGTGGGCCCCTGTCACACTGCGCCACATATAAAGAGAGGGTGGGGGCCGGGGCGGCACACGACACGAGGTTCGCTGCCACCGCCACTCCACCCACAAACCCTAAAACCCTAACGATCGAGGGGGCGCAGCCCGTGACGGGATTCGCCACCGCTGCGCCACACCTCGTCATCAACACCGCTGCTGCTACACCACCACCATCGTCGTCGGTCTACGACAAGCCCGGAGACGACAAAGATGGCCGGCGCCTCTTCCTCATCCTCAACCTCCACCGGTCGGTACCCCTACTCCCTCTCTCTCGCAAAGAACATCACAAGAACACAAAGAGTATTCCTACCGATCTAAACCCTAGGCGGTCCAAAGTATTTAACATTGGTATAAGAGCAAGCACCCTTTTGTTTAGATCGGTTTTAGGAAAAGAAAAGAAAAGAAAAAGCAAAGGGAAACCCTACCTCACCGCCGGTCATCGCTGGCCATGGGATGGGCAAAGTTGACCGCCGGCCGTCGCGCCGCGCGGGAGAGAAAAGAGCTCGGGCCGCCGCCGAGGAGCCACTCGACGGCCGTGCGCGCACCCGCAGGTGCACGCGCGCGCCGGCGAGGGGGCCCGCGGCGGCGCCACCTTCTTCTCCAACCTCGGCCGCTGCTCTCTCTCTCTCTCACTCGGGGGCTAGAGACGGTGGGGGGAGCGGAGAGGAAGGAGAGGAGAAAAGAAAGGGTGGCCGGCGGCAAGGGCGACCGACGGCGAAGACCGACGGCGACGCCGCTCCGCTCGGTCGCACGGCGCACACGGCGGCTAGGGTTCGGCGCCGGGAGGGGTCGGTTTTGTGCGGCCGATCTCCCCGCGCGGCCGTCCGATCAAACCCTAGCCGATCGGACGGCCGACAGCGACCGGGCCGAATACGGCCCAAGAGGGGGCGCGCGCGGGGGAAGTTTCCCGGCCTAGGCCCACGTTGCGGCCTGGGGAAGGAAAGGGGCTCCCTGGCCGCGCCAAAAGGCCGAAAAGGCCGCCGGACAGAAGTCCATTTTAGGTCCCTCGGGCCGAAAAATAAAGAAAAGTTGAAAGTCTGAAAGTCTGTTTCAGGTCCCTTCGGGCAGAAAACAAAGAAAATAAATAGATAGCCTTTTTCTATGTTATTTTCATGCAAATTTCAATAGAACTTTTAATTGTTTTTGCATGTTTTACCTCTGTTTAAATTTGAACCAACGGGATAATTTTTACAAGAGAGTAAAATTACAGAATTTGATATAGTTCTTCCGCTGCAAATAGACAAAATTGATGAAAATTAGTGTTTCTAAAATTAAATTTCAAACCAACGGGAGAATTTAATTTTAGCAACATTAATCATGTATTATGATGTTGTAATTTTCTGACCAACGCTGATAATTGCAATGTCATAATTATAGCACTATGTATTATGTCTAATTTCTGCCCAACGGTGATGTAGACTTAATACATAACATTTAATGTTAGTTTTGTTCTCACCATACATGATCATTTCAGGTGGCTACTCCTTGACGGGTTGCATTAAAGACATTCCGACCCTAAAAGGAGATAACTACAATGAATGGAAAAGAAAACTCGACCTTGCTTTCATATTGGGCGAGGTGGACTGGGTGATGACTACCCCATGTCCTATGGAACCTGCTGAGCTTATCAGAGGTGAAAAAGAGTCAGATGCTGACTGGGAAAAGAGAAAGAGGGACAATGCTCCCCTTGTCATGTCATATGACATAGAACACAAGAAATGGTCCTTAGCCAACAAGAAATGTTTGGCTGTGGTAAAGAACACGATTGAGCCAACTATATTGGGCTCAAACCCAGAATGTGACACCGTCTCTGAATACCTCGAGAGAATAAAGAGCCAGTTCACTGGTTCTTCAAAGACTTATGCTACACAGCTGATCAAACAGCTTGTGACAGAGAGGTATCATGGAGGTGGTGTGAGAGAGCACATCCTTAGGATGAGCAACATTGCTTCCAAGCTGAAGCCAATGGACTTGGGCATAACAGATGACTTTCTAGTCCATCTGGTTATGGCCTCACTGCCAAAGCTATTTGACAATTTTATTGTTAATTACAATATAAGTCCAGAGAAATGGAGCTTTGAAAAGCTCATTGCAAATTGTGTGCAAGAGGAGGAGAGGATTAAGGAGGCACATGGTGGCTCCATCAACTATGTTAAGGATAACAAAAGAAAGAACCCAAAGTCTCCCTCCAAAGCAAAACAGCCTCCCCAGCATCTGCCTCAACAACAACAGTTTGCTGTTAAAAAGGATCAGTGTCTCCACTGCAAGAAGACAGGACACTACAAGAAAGATTGTCCTGACTTTCTGAAAATGATCATGGCCAAAAGAGGTGAGAACATTATTACATTTGTAAATGAATCTCATTATGTTGGTTATTCCAGATCCACATGGTGGATTGATTCTGGAGCAACTATTCATGTTTGTAATTGTTTAAAGGCATTCCGTTCGACGAGGACTACGCAAAGAAGCGAAAGCTCCATTAGAGTTGCCAATGGAGTTGAAGAAAAAGTTGAAGCTATTGGCGACCTTCCCATAGAGCTCCCGAATGGCTTCACACTTTTACTTAAAGATGTTTTTTTATGTTCCTTCTTTGCAAAGAAACTTGATAAGTGTATCCAAATTGGATTCTGATGGATATGATTGTCGCTTTGGAAGTGGCAAATGTGAACTATGGCATAATAATGAATGTATTGGTCTTGCTGTGTTGCAAGACGAGCTTTATTTGTTATCTCTTCCTGAGAATGTGAATGTTGTGTCCTCGTTGACAAAAGAAACCAAGAAAAGAAAGCGAACTCCTAATGTCTCATCGAAATTATGGCACTGTCGTTTAGGCCATATTTCGAGGGGGAGAATTGAGAGACTAGTTAAGAATGAGATTCTTCCTCCATTGGAGTTCTCAGACTTAGAACAATGCGTAGAATGCATTAAAGGCAAATTTGTAAAGAGCATCAAAAAAGGTGCAAAACGAAGCACAGGAATTTTAGAGATCATTCACATAGATATTTGTGGTCCATTTCCTGTGAAAAGTGTGGATGGCTATGACTCGTTCATAACATTCACAGATGATTACTCCCGTTATGGTTATATTTATCCAATAAAAGAGCGATCAGAAGCATTGGATAAATTTAAGATATTCAAAGCTGAAGTTGAAAATCAGCATGATATAAAGATTAAAGTAGTAAGATCTGACCGTGGGGGGGAGTACTATGGTCGACATATGCCTTATGGGCAAGTCCCTGGACCTTTTGCAAGGTTCTTGCTAGAGAATGGCATAGTAGCTCAGTATTCAACACCGGGCGAACCGCAACAGAATGGGGTAGCTGAAAGGCGTAACCGTACCCTCATGGATATGGTGCGCAGCATGATGAGCTACTCCACCCTACCATTGGGTTTATGGATGGAGGCGTTGAAAACTGCTATTCATATTCTCAACAGAGTTCCAATCAAATCGGTGCCCAAAACACCGTATGAGCTATGGACAGGAAGAGTATCCTCGCTAGCTCACCTCCGTGTCTGGGGGAGTCCTGCAGAGGCTAAAGTATTTAACCCAACTATTGGGAAATTGGATCCCAAAACAGTGAGTTGCCATTTTATTGGCTATCCTGAAAGATCAAATGGTTATCGTTTCTACTGTCCAAACAGTTATGCAAAAATTGTGGAAACGGGACACGCCATCTTATTGGAAGACGAAATGATTAAGGGGAGCTCGGTAGTTCGAGAAATTGATCTTGAGGAGAGGGCGGTGTTTGTACCCGCTCCGTCAATTCAAGAGCCTTTCTTCTCTCTACCTGCTGATGCTGTGCCTGCAATGCATGACGTTGCAGTACCAACACCTGTTGCGACCTCTCCTGTGGCAACAACAAATGAAAGTGAGGAGCCTGTTCAGCAGGATCCAACAGAAATTGTTACCACACCAGAGGAGGAGCTGCAACAGCCTCAAACAGACAATGTGCCAGAACAGCAGGCCCCTAGAAGGTCTGAAAGAGTCAGAAGATCGGCTATCTGTGATGACTATCAGATTTATAATATAGAAGAGTCAAATATGGAGGATGATCCCACTTCATATGAAGAGGCCATGAGAAGTGCTCGCTCATCTGAATGGTTGGAAGCCATGAAAGATGAAATGAAATCAATGAAACAAAATGATGTCTGGGATTTAGAAGAAATCCCTAAAGGAGCCAAAACAGTAGGCTGTAAATGGGTCTACAAAACCAAATATGACTCCAGAGGGAATATAGAAAAGTTTAAAGCGCGCCTTGTGGCAAAAGGCTTCACGCAAAGAGAAGGGATTGATTACAATGAGACATTTTCTCCAGTCTCTTGTAAAGATTCCTTCAGGATTATAATGGCACTAGTGGCACATTATGATTTGGAATTACATCAGATGGATGTAAAAACGGCATTTCTAAATGGAGATTTGGAGGAAAAAGTATACATGGCACAGCCAAAAGGCTTTGTCATGAAAGGAAATGAAAGTATGGGATGCCGTCTAAAGAGATCCATTTATGGATTAAAACAAGCTTTGAGACAGTGGTACTTGAAGTTTGATGGGACAATAAAGAAATTTGGGTTTCAAGAGAATATCGAGGACAACTGTATTTATACAAAGTTTAAGAATGGGAGATTCATTTTCCTAGTTCTGTACGTGGATGACATTCTACTGGCTAGTAGTGATGTTAGTCTACTGTAGGAAACAAAGAAATTCTTGTCCTCAAACTTTGACATGAAAGACCTCGGTGAGGCTTCATACATTTTGGGCATAGAGATTCACCGAGATAGAACAAAGTATGCATTGGGACTTTCTCAAAAGACATATATAGAAAAGGTATTAAAGAAATTCAACATGTACAAATGCAGTGCTACACCTGCTCCTATAGTGAAAGGCGAAAAGTATGGGCCATCGCAATGTCCCAGAAATCAGTATGAGCTCAATGAAATGAAAACAAAGCCATATGCGTCAGCTGTAGGAAGCCTACAGTACGCGCAAGTGTGCACACGACCTGACTTGGCATTTGTTACCGGGTTACTTGGCAGATTTCAGAGTAATCCAGGCCCAGAGCACTGTAAATTACTAAAGAAAGTCTTGCGTTATTTGCAAGGAACAAAAGGCCTCATGCTGTCTCACAGAAGATCAGAATCGCTCCAGATAGTGGGGTACTCAGATTCTGACTTTGCAAAAGATAACACAAAGTCAACATCGGGATACGTGTTCACCCTGGCAGGAGGAGCTATTTCATGGAAAAGCTCAAAACAAACTATCACTGCAGGGTCTACTATGTATGCTGAGTTTATAGCATGCTATGAGGCAACGGGGCAGGTGAACTGGCTAAAGAAGTTCATACCCGGTTTAAAGGTGGTTGACAGTATTGAGAAACCACTAAAGTTATACTGCGATAACGAACCCGCAGTAATGTACGCTCACAACAATCAGTCAAATGGTGCTGCCAAACATATTGACATAAAGTACTATGTTGTGAAAGACAAAGTCCGGGATCAAACAATCAGTCTCGAGCACATTAGAACAGAAAGGATGCTCGCGGATCCGCTCACGAAAGGCCTACCATCCAACGTATTCAAGGAACATGTAGCCGGCATGGGTTTAAGGGAAGCCTTATGAATCCTGGACTAAAGGGCCCAAAAGTAAAGTATCTATTTCTGAATGGAGACGTGTATAGTGGCTGTTAAATCTATCGGTGATTAACCGTGATGATGAAATATGCTCTATTCGCAAATCTGTGATGGAATAGAAAAAGCTAAAAGAAATAGTGAGATCAAGGGGGAGAATGTTAGATTGATCCCACCGTTGAGCCCAACGGCTCAACGGGCCTTGACACGCGCCCCGATCGGGGGCACCCAGCCCAATGGCTGGTGGGCCCCCGTCACACTGCGCCACATATAAAGAGAGGGTGGGGGCCAGGGCGGCACACGACACGAGGTTCGCTGCCGCCGCCACTCCACCCACAAACCCTAAAACCCTACCGATCGAGGGGGCGCAGCCAGTGACGGGATTCGCCACCGCCGCGCCACACCTCGTCATCAACACCGCTGCTGCTACACCACCACCATCGTCGTCGGTCTACGACAAGCCCGGAGACGACAAAGATGGCCGGCGCCTCTTCCTCATCCTCAACCTCCACCGGTCGGTACCCCTACTCCCTCTCTCTCGCAAAGAACATCACAAGAACACAAAGAGTATTCCTACCGATCTAAACCCTAGGCGGTCCAAAGTATTTAACAGTTGTATCAAGCGAATTGATTCCTAACTGAACATATGCAAGTATAATCTGAATAGGAATTCAAATATCCAGAAAACGTGTAGTTGGTAAGAAATTAAACAAGGAGTTATTTACTTGGTACGGAATGGTGCTGTTCTTGTGTCTTGGCCTCTCTGAAGAAGAAGAAGATGGTGTATGGGTTATGCGGATATTGTTCTCAAAGCTTAGGGTCTGTCTGAGTAGCTTAAAATTCTAAAAAGCAGTGGGTGAGAAGCTAGCTGATGAGAATCTGGAAGTTTCTAGTTCATTTTCCAGATTCTATAACTACAGATTCTCAGAATCCGGATAAAAATTTGGACTGTTTGTGGAGCTGCTAACTAAAGATTTTAGGAGAAGCTGCAGCTGCTAGAAGCTCCCCAAACAAACCCTACTATCGTTTGAATTTTTTAACTATTTTTCAGAAGTGATCTTTGTTCTCTTCTTGCATGACAAGGTTAACCAAAGAAATTTCTTTCATGCTGATTATAGTTTCTATATATGGTTACATTTTCTGAAAGGGAATATTTGGATTATGGGTTTTTCTTTTTCTCACTGTTCCTCTGAAGAAATTTCCCGAGCCTTGTCGCTCAAAGTTGATGCCAAGATCTACCTTATCAACACACACAAGACTAGAGAAAGTAGAAAATCCACACAATAAGTAGATTTCTGCCCTTTAAGTCCTATAGGCGAGGGACACCTACTTCACTGGTTTTTACCTTCCATCTCACCAAATGCAAATAAGATCAAAAACGTGTTACACTCGTTGTGAACCACTGGATCTGCACGAGAAAACTAATCAAGTTCTAGTACAAGGTGCACCACATATTATGATCAAAATGCATTCCATGAGTGAATATTATTCCACAGATTATAGTGGCTGTCTCTCTGCATAGTGTTTACTAATAGCAAGCGTAACAGACGCACGAGCGGTGTAGAAAGGTTCCTTCACACCGGTAGCTCTTGGTATGCTTCTGGAAGAAGGTGAGGCAGCTCAGGTAACACAGAGGCTTCACGCATACCAGCTTTTCAAAAGCGTAGTCGTAGCAATTCTCTGTACAGAACCAAAGTTAAAATAAATCCACAACTCGTGAAGGGTAATTAATCTTTAAAACACACATTGCTAAGCATGTTTCAGTAAAACTAACGACTGGAGAAGAAACATTGCATGCATCTGATGCATTAATCTGTTTTAGTTTCAAATAATGCATGGTATAAACGGATCAGGATGCATGGATAAATAGAGTGGCGGAGATAGAAAACCTGCATGAGTCACAGTACTTCCTGCAAGCACAAGTAGCATGAGGAAAAAAAGTGTAACATTTCTCCTTTTCATGTTCTTGTTTATTGGCTTTTCCTTTTGGTCTGCACGTACGGAAAGAGGGTATGCTAAGATAGTTGTAGGATGTGAATTTATAGCCTTCTCAAAAATGGGATATTAATTAGTAAACTCGATATAACCATCAAAATAACTTAACTCTAGCCTATACCTTGCAGGTCCAAACACACGTTAAGTTGGCATATATCATGGTTTTGTTTGCTTCTCCTAGCGGTGGAGGGTCATTACACAGCAATGCTACTCGGTCGTTTTGTTGGTTCTGAAACATCAGAAAATATGTAACAAGCAAAAAGGTTACTGAACTGCTTGTGGATGCAACTGTCAGCATGACTGGGGTTGTACACTTGAATGTCAAAACATCATAATGTATAGCATACGTTTCTTAAGTCATTAATGCATCATGAAGATAAATGACATCACAACTAGAGAATCAAGCAGGATATATATGTAGACATGCGACACAAAATTTCATATTTTCTATTTTTTCTCATATTATTTGTAGGTTTGACTCCCATAACACCGAGCCAAGAGAGCAGCCATTAGATACGTCATCCATGATCTCACATCTCACAGTTGCGTACACCTCCCATCCAGCTGCCTCCACATCAATAGTATTATGTGACCATGCATCCACCACGTGAGATTGCGCACAAAAACAAAAACTTGGACACAATCCGTAGTGCCCATATGTATATATTCCCCAATCAATAAGGTGATTAGTGCAAAATATTTTTTGAAACCCTATTGAGGCGAATTATATTAAGCACAATGTCGACTGTATAGGATCCAAAGGGGTTTGAGAAAACAAGAAAGCAAAAAAAAAAAACAATGTGGGGAGGGGAAACACCGCCAATTCAGATGTGTCTGTAAAAAAGGAGTAAAATTTCTCGTATTAGTCATAATGTGTATGTAAATTCAAATGATACCAGTCCTCGGAGTGCTATCACGAACTTCATAATGCAACATATATAACATAATTTAATTAGATTGCAGCTACGGGCCCTCCTGCGCATGCAACCGGCAGCATAGAAGTAGAGCAATGAACGGGTTAAGATCTAACATCACTGCATGCCAACGGCTTGCAGACTATGTATGATGAAGCTCGTCATCAGTTGTTTAATCATCAATTTCACCTTTAGCTTCACCTTCTTCAGTTGTATAATGCAAGATCATTTACGTACCCACTAAGCCTCAATAAACATAAAAGAGTCATATAATAGCAGAAAAAAAAAAGAAAAAAAACACCTATCTATTTGAAGAAAGTAGGCAGATCTCTCGCTAGTGTTCCAGGTAATTAGTTCTCAGTGTCTAAGATTGGTCATAGAACCTCGAGAAAATATTAAAAAACAAAAGAAAAGTTATATTCTTTCTCTATCAATATATACGAGATAAAACTTTTATCTCTTTTTTTTAGAAAAAGAAAAGTTATATTACTGATCACTTCGTGCACATGGAAAATCTATAAATCTTACATAGTTATCACCAATAGCTGAGATTTAGTTAAGCCACATTATTAAGAAATTGTAAGCTGCTAGATTAGATCCTAATCATATAATTAGATGTTCGATCATCATTTCGCGCGCTGTCGTTTCATAACGTACGTACCCAAGCAATGGGTCGGCCCAGCTCCTTCCTTGGGCCATATTGGCCAGCCCATTGGAAATAGATGCGTCAGTCGTCAACGCGGCAGATAGCTCACGTGTGGGGTTCTGTGCGCCGCTCAAGCCGCGGCTCATGCCAGCGATGGGTAGGTCACCGACGCCATGTGATGACCCTCCGTTACACTCCGTGCGGCAGCGAGGCCACGGCTTGCGATGCCAGCTGCAGCTCTTTCGCCTGCCTCACCCATCGATCACGTCGGTTCACACATCTCGATTCAACCCACCCCATTGCCACCGCATCATTCCCCTTCTGCCCCTCACAGGAGTGATGACCCATCCGTTTCTCCACCCATGCCCAACGCCGTTAGCCCTTGAACCATTGTTACTATCCATTAATTGGCTATATAAATCTCTTTTAAATCCTGCCAAACTTATGCTAACTCTCATTTTTATATTGCTGCTGGCATTTTCTCTAATGTTGTGTTCCTACCGTTTGCACTAGGAAAAGTGCTATGGGAGTATCAGAGGTTAGTAATATTGTTCGTGCCATTTTGATAAATTTGAGGCTTCCCATTAAGTTATTCCAGTAACTTTTTCTTACACACTCTTCATTGCTCTGTACATAAAAGAGTGGTAACAAAGGATAGTTGTTAGCGAATCTTTACCGGTACGTTTGTACGATTTATAGTGGATATCTATTTGCTACCCCTGTACAGCACACGGTTTGATATATATCAATTTTGGACAATATGTCTCCAATAGAGCAATCCTGAAATTAAAAGGGTGCACTACGCAAATCAATATGTACATGTTTTAAGGTTGGTAACTAACCTTTTGAGTACCCAAGATGGAGTAACTCATTTGCGCATGGTTATTTAACTATTAGTAAATTTTTTCTTAAAAATGGATTAATATGATTTTTTAAAGCAACTTTCGTATAGAAAATTTTACCACACACCGTTTAGCGGTTTGAAAAATGTACGCGTGAAAACATGAGAGGTAAGTTGAAAAATGAACAAACGAACTCAGCATATGCCACGTTTATTGCATTCTGTGTGCCATAATATCTCATATATTCATGAAATACATGCATATATTAATATATAGTACTTAAAAAAAGGTATATCGTATGGATATTGGGTAAAGTTCTTCGCGTCCTACATGTGGCTCACGCTGTACAACTCTGCCGAGTTCTAAAACTTAATCGATTAGTCGTGCTCGTGGTCATCAGCAGCATGGTGATGTGTTGTGGGTATAATTTTGTGTTTTGCAAATGCTTTTGAGAACTTGATCTTGTGAAATGACAATGGTTATGATCCATGTGATATTATTGCCTTGCTACTGGTTGGGTAGTAAGGAATGATGCTTATGTACTTATTTATGTTGACACCATGCCATGTTATATACGCTTTACACATTACAAATGATTTCCTTAAATACCTTGTAAAATGTTTGTGAACTAAAATTAGCTTTATGCTGAAAGTTTAGACTACAAATAGCCTCTCCTTGAATTAGAGCTTTCACATACGTATGTTTGATTGTGCGCTTGCCAATACATTAATCTGATTAATGTACTGACTCTTGCTTTGTTATATGATTTTGACGTAGAAGATGAGAAACCACCTAGTGACGATTCTCTAGCTGCGTGTGGTGCTGGTTTTTAGGATTGTCCTATCTAGGGGCCTACCCCTAGTCAGTTTCTTGTGGAAAATTTTGGGTAGACATGCTTCCGATGGACACTATATATATTTGGTCGGTTGGCTATATGTATGTAACTTAGTTATTTGTATCTAGTTGTATCCAACTCACCCCTTTATGTATGTGAATTCATAACTTAGCTTAGATGAAAGTGCAAAGCTAGCAACTTCCTAGGGCTAGCTAAGCATGAGTATGAATTTTGAGCAATTGAGATGTTGTAGAGCTTAGCAATTTTAGTCAAGTCTCCTGGGATGTGTAACACATCTGGTCGTTGCCGTAGTGTGGTTTGATGGGCACGCCTTAGGCTGAAGTTGACTAGCATGCTGAGTCACAGCAATATCTCCTTTGCTCATTATTCGACATTGAAGAATTTATAATGAGTGGTGTTAATTGTGAGTATGGACAAATTGAGGTTTGAGTAGCAATTTATGTGTGTATAGATCCCACTCATTCAAAATTATGTTGTGGTCAAAAATGACACTGGACGGTATAAATTAGGCGTGCTCTACACATAGGAAACAACAGCAACACTAAGTGGAAAAAATAAAAGTCCCATGACCAACAACGGAAAAAGGGGTACCATCAATGGTTTGGACAGAAATAGGAACTGAAGGAGAAGAAATAGATGAAAGACAAGACTTATCTGGTGTCATATGGAAGAAAGCACCAGAATAAAAAATCCATGGAAAAATACCTGAAGCAGATGATGATCCCTCATTGGAAGAGTGAGAACCAGAAACAATATAATAGAGCCAGATTGTGTAGAAGGCAAAGCAACCTTCTTCTTCTAAAAGCAAAATGACTCCACAACCTATGAAGGAGAAGTAGTGACGTGATGCAGTGAACTGCTAGTACTCTTCGAAGAAGAACCCCCGACAACCTATGAAGAATGACCATGCCGCAAATCCTTCTTCTTCCAAAAGCAAAATGACTCCACATGTCCATGTTTACCTCAATAAGTGCAGTAAAGATTACTGCTAGTGGATGGGACAAGTGGAGAAGAAGTGTGTGCTGGTGATGTAAAGGAAGGAGCTACTGGTGATCAAGATACCGAAGTTATAGAACGAACAACTAATACTGAATACGGAAGCGCTAGAATATTCGCTTCTCGAAGATGAATCTCCTTATAACGAATCTCCTTAAGAGCTTCCATCAAAGTAACACGGGGGTCCTGAGCAAGCAACTTTGGACGTGTCAACTCATACCCAGAGCGAAGATGGGTGAGAAAGTCATAGATGCAATGAATATCCATGTCAGAACGCTCACGCTGACTGCACTAACAGGTACGACAATATCAAGTCCATAAAAATCAAGCTGGTGTTAGATAGAGAATAATTATGTAGGGAACTCATCCATGGAAGCATCCCCTTGTTGTAAAGACTACTCCTGACGCACCATAGCAAGATAAAGATTATCACCAGTAGGCGCATAACGATCACAAAGGTGTGTCCACATAAGATGAGTAGAAGCAATGGTGACCATATCTCAAGTAAGATGGCTCTCCATATACTAGCCACAAGAATAGAAGAACCACGAACATCCATATCCAACCAAGCCTTGTACATAGCATATTGATCCTGATATGTCTCCATAGCATTATCATAATCCTCTTGCGCCTTTGCTCTATATACATCAGTAGGCTGACTTGAAAGGATAGACATAGTGGGAGCCAGGGGTGAGGCGGACAAGACGCTGACCACGCATGTGAAGACATATATGCTGAGATCGGTGATTGTAGTAGAGACCATCAAAAAATAATTGAGCAACGAGGAACTGAAACTATGCCTGATAAAGATGACATTGTAAAAAATCAATGTGACAGAAAGAGTGCAAAAAATCGAAATGACAACAAACAAAAAGAGAAAAATTCTTTCTTTCTTTCTTTCTTTATGACCGTTTGCCAAAGGAGAGGACTGTTGGTATTTATTACGAACACAGAATAATCTGCAAGCACAAAGATACCATTGTAGCCTTCACCTAATAGTATTCCAAGGTATCGTATCCACAGGAACGTTTGAACTAGTCTTTTATCTAGATTACCAAGGACACAATATGAATGGTAAGGTGAGGGTAGAGACGAATTCCTATGGGTTACTTATCTTAGTTTAAGTTAAGGTAAATCTCAATCAATTGCTTCGAGCATCGGCTTACCCCTGGTTTGCCAAGTTGACTTTGGCCTACAGCTCTATATTGTACCCGAATGAGGAGGATTACGAAGGACGGGCAGAGTTGTCACCAGCTGCCGCCTACCACTACAATCCGTGGAGCACACACAACAAACAAAGGTAATCTCTAGACTAGACACCACGTCTACGCTATTAATTGCTACCCTAATCCCAGTACCATGCTTATGGAAGATTAAGGTACTCTACCTAGCAGAGCGATGAACTCGTAATGATGAGAATTGTCTTACTTAAATAAGAAAAGTAAATACCATAAAGAAGTCACGAACACTTTATGAAGGCAAGCATCCGTCGATGTACAAGATCGGAGAAGAGTGCCGACAGCCCGACATTTTTCCCGACTTCCCCTCACTCTCTCCCTATGCTAAGCACTAGCTAAGTAGAGCTTCACCTTTGGAATGTAGCATTTATTTCTATCTTGGTGTGTGTTGTGAGTGAGGAATGGGATGTCTATTTATAGTGTGGAGGTGACTTGAGAGAGTGGAGATACTAAGGGAATATTCTCCCTCCAACTCCTCTCAATCCTTTAGGAGAGTGAGGAGGGGAATCACGTATAAGCTATAGATAAGGGGGGCCACCCCTGGTCGACTCCCCTTGCACCACATTATGCCTGGCTCACCGCTTGGTGGGCCCTCAAGTCAGTTTGGGAGGTTTGGACAGAATTGAGGCGGTTATGCTTTCTTACTTGTGTTTGTCTTAATTTGCACAAGTAATGACATGCATATGAATATTCACCAACACTTGTGGAAGTGGTTAGTAATAAACCCCTACCGATAGATTTGGTGGTAGGCGCGTGAGAGACAAGAAGCGGCATCGACTAGAGCAAGAGACACGAAGCCACGGTCGGGAACAGGCAGCGCCGGGTAAAGCCTGTGGCCGGCGACAGACGGCGACCAGCAATGCACGCGTGGTGCCCAGCGATAGGCGGCTCCGACATCGTGCGGTGCTGTCAGCGACCGGCGGCACTGGTGATTGGTGGCATCGGCAGCGAAGGAGCCGGCAAAGAGGAAGCCAGTGACGAGAGAGCTGGTGATGGGCAGCGCCGGTGACGAGGGGTGCAGCCGGCGATGAGGCAGCAACCTCGATGGTCACAACAAGATTTTTTTTAAATGAATAGCTAAAAGAATATAAGACATAAATATACATCTAACAAGCATGACGGCATTGTGTTACGGAGTCGTGAATATAGCATGGTCGCCCAACATTTATTGCACGATCTTCTCTTGGGCCATGCATCCCTTGTTCTACAGATCCCGATTGCGCTTCTCGAGCTCCTCCTACCCACGTCGAAGCCTCTCCTCCTCCATGCGCTGTTCTCTAGCCTCGGCCTCGAGCCCTTCTACCATTTTGATGATGACAAAGACTTCACGGAACGGGAAGGAGCTACCCATGCGGCTCACACTGCTCTCTAACTCGGAATCAAAGAGTTGAATAGACTAGCTCTAGGCCATGTCTGAATTGGATCCTTCTATGCCGAGTCAGTACTCGACGATTGGAAGATGTCGAGTTGGCCAAGCCAGTGGTGAACTGTGCGCCTCCTTATGTATGCTGCTATGATGGAAGACTCCCTCCCCAACTGGTCAGCAGCCAAGCACTGGGAAAGAGATGACGATGACATGGTCCGCCAGTTGACGCACGACTGGGTCAGTGGGAGCCAAGGCGCCAGCGTCGTTCATAGTGAAACGAAAGTTCCCAAAGTGGAAAACAGATCCGAGGATGGGGTTTATGAAGTTGTTGGCGCATCCCAGAGCCATCAGCCTTCTGTTGGATTGATGTAGATGTTCCCCTTTCTTGCACGCCAACTATCGGTTATGGATATCGACAACAAACTTATGGGTTATTATGGAAACACCTATAAGCTAAAGGTAACACAAGGAATATTCTTTTATAGGTTCATACCCTTGAGACGATATAATACCCTATTCTCTTTTGTTGATTGGATCACCTATGTCTAGAACTTTCAACCAAGTATGTAGATGTGTCCTTGCGAGGGGCTCCCTGTTTCACTTATATAGACGTGGGAATCCGGATTCCAAAGGATTACTATCCATCGTTCCAACATAACCAGGATAGAGGGGCTCCCTATTTCACTTATATAGATGTGGGAATCCGGATTCCAAGGGATTTCTATCCATGCTTTCAACATAACCAGGATAGAAAGATTTATATCTTATCTCTAATCTACCTGCATCTTGGGTTACATGTTGGCCTGATACGAGAGAACGGAGTTTGGCCCGATCTTCACGACGTAGGATTGAAGGATAACTAGACCCGTGCAACCTGATGAATGACGCCGCCAACCACCATCTTGGTCACAGCAACCTGCGGCACTCGATTCACCCAACCACACGCTTCGATCCTTTTTGTTTACTCTCTCACGTGAAGTAAATGTGTTCTTGCAATTAGCAAAGCAAACCACAAGAACAACGGAGCAAGACACTCAAATCAATTCCTGTTTCTATGGAGGGTGGAGTAGTATCACACACAAACCCTAGAACAAGAATTCTATATTTCAAAGTGTCAAAATCTGATTTACATTGGAGATGGGCTGCCCTTTATATAAGGCTTATAAGGGCGGTTGCTACAGTATGACGGTGGAGCTACAGTGTCTTGTCGGTGCTACAGTACGTCGGCTGCTACAGTACCAGGTCGGCGCTACAGTATATGTCCAGGTACATTGCATGCTTGAACTTGAAGCTAGCTAGCTTTTACATTAGATATATTGTATACTAATGTTGCAAGCGAGCAAAACTCAAGTTGATCTCTTTTCCAATTATCAAGCCAGCTTGCTCTTTATTTCCTTCTCTTATTCTTTGAATCTGATAACAAGTAAAATTGGTGCATTAGGTAGTAATCCACTCTCACTAAAATTAGTATTTTTAGGAGAAGATTCACCTGGTGTTTTAATTTTTTTTCTCTTGCACGCGTGATTGGTCCTGTTGGTGTGAGTGTGTTAGTGATGTCTTCGTCATGGCCTTACCTGTCCAGCGATATGATATTGCTATTTAGCGCACCTCATGTTAGCTCAGTTGGGAAGAAGGTTCTCCGTGTTAATACCTAGATCCCATGTACTCATAATATTATTATTTCTTTTTTACATGCAAATCGTGGGAGAGGACTAGGTAGGGCGAGGCATGGCGTAAGCCATGCCTCGATCCGTCCACGAGTACCTCCCACCCAACAGCAACCCCTCTTCTCAAGCCCACAACGCTGCTGCCGAGACGCGAAACCTGGAGCCTTCACCGCGAGTCCACGAGTCTGCCAGTGACCAGTATTAGATGGTGAGACCTCGTGTTATTGTTTCCTTTATCTGTCTTATTTGTCTTATTGGAAAAATGGCAGCTCGAGGAGGGTCTGACTATATCCAATCTTACTGACCCTTAGTGCAAAAGTTTGAAAGTCAAATTTCCTTCGAGTCAGTGTCATAAACTGAGAAAACAAGTATGATCTCCCTATCAATAAAAGTCTTACTTTTTCACTTTTTAGTGTATTTTATGTGCTATCATATATACGTCTGATTGATAGAAAGAACCCGTAATCAAACCGGTGAAGGGAGTCCCGAGTGCACCCTTCCATCCCAAGCGTCCTTCTTTTTTTTTTTCCAGTTCACCAGTCAGCGACCAGCGTTAGATGGTGATACCTCGTCGAGCCGCAGCCTATGACAAATTGGGCCAGTCGACACTCTTGTAAGCAGTAAAACACTAGCAAGCAGATTAATGAGGCGGAGGCTCATGCGACACGATGTGGGGCTGACCGTGACCGGCTGGGGCGGTGGTGCAGGCGTGTGTTGGAGACGCAAGGCACGGCGCGGCGCCGGCTCGCTGACAGAGCAGAACTGCCTAGTATTTGAAGAGTTATTTAGCCAAGTTCTAGTGGGAGATAGTGGTATTTTTTTGAATGCTTCCTTCTTTTTACGCATGTTTGCAAATGAGGATTGTTAAATTACTATACCATAATATTAATATCATGCCACTGTAAAGAACTTAGTTTTGCAAGGTTGGCCATGGGCCACACCTCATTTTCTTTCCGTCTTCCGCACTGTTTGCAAATAGTTCCATATATATCGTACTGTTGATATCAGGCTATATCTATGTCTAGTATTGTGATATCCCAGTAGTTCCATACCACAATAGTTCTATATTCTAATATCGAGGCCTATCTATATCCAATATAGTTCAATGTATATCTATATATATAGTTCTCATATCAGAATATAGAAAAACGTTATATCGAACTATTGTCCGAACTTCTGACATCTAGGTATATCTATGTCCAATATTCTAATATCAAGGAATACGTATATCTATCAAGATATTATTTTCAGGTAGATAATTTACCAGGCAGCCATATTCCGGATACTAGAATACGAAACATGAACGGCCATTCAGTTATTCGCCACAGTATTTGTAGATTACTTCGTGCAAATAGTACAGTTGCAAATGCCACTTTTGCCTCTGCCTGTGCACCAAGACTCCCTGACCTTGCCATGGTGACCAATTGGCCTGATCCCGCACGTCATCTTGCACATTGGGAAGAGACAGGGACATGAAAAATCTGGGATACGGAGCACCAGACAATCCTCTGCAAAATATCATATCCATGGGTGAGAGCAAGGATAATAGTATAAGTCAACTATATATAAATATATGTGTAGGAGAGAGATAAAAAATAAATAGTGTTGGTTTTCATATAAGAGCTAGCTTAATACATGCTTCAAGACAAATGTACAAGTAAGAGTAAGAGAAAGAGAGAGAATAAGATGAATTGAGTCAACCTTGTAGCTAGTCTATTATTGGTTCTTTTTTTAAGTCCCTTTATGCATAACATTCATGCAAGGTAAACAAAAGTTCAGCAACTGTCAGACATATTATACCGCTGGTCAACATCAGAATTTGGAGTTTTCAAAACCTTTTTCAAGTAAAAGTTTTTGAAAAGATCAACCCATGAGATTTTATTTTTGAAAATGGAATTTATAAACCTTTTTCAAGTAAGAGTTTTTTAAAACATCAACCCATGAGATTTTCTTTTTGAAAATGGACTTTTTACAGACACCGTTGATCATGTCATGGCTCAAGGATAACAACACCTAATATGTTTATTTTTGGAAACAAAAACAAGAATTTCTCTATTTACTTTTGTTGAAAGAGTTTAAAAAATTGCTGTTATGGTATTTACATAATACCATTAATAGCACAAGCTGTTATCTTGTATATAAGCAGAAAGTATTTTATGATCGACTACGCATTTCATGATTTTGAAAATTTTGTACGGTTAATAATCCTAGTACAAATTAAAAACGATAGTAATACCTACCAAACTTTGGTGGCCACTATCGATGTTTGGTAATTCTAAAAAACATTGGCTAAAAAATTTGGCACAAGCAACAGAATAAACACAATTTATCCATCCTGACTTTACCATATTTTGCCAATGCAAACATTTGACATTACAAAAAATTGATAAGTTATATTTGAGCATCAAATCCAAACGAACCATATGTGACTACTACAAAAATAGCTATAAGTGCCAGTTGGGAAACCCCCATAGGTACCGGTTTTTCCCAACCGGCACCTATTAGTCGGCACATTTGTGGTGTTCTCAAATGTTCCGGTCTAAGAACCGGCACCTTTGAGTTTCCACAATCCAAAAAAAGGCTCGATGCATCGGCTCGATTCAGCTCTTCATCATCATCATCAAAGATCAACATCATCCCCATCAAAAACACAATCAAAATCATCCAAACACACAATCACAAAAAGCTTCTAAACACAATCACAAAACGATCTTCGCGTCGTCGATCTAGCTGTCATCACATCGGTGCTGGGGGAGAGGGAGACGAGGCGAGGGCCGCTGGCCGTGGGACCCATCGCCTCCCCTCCTATCGAATCTGGCGGAGGGGAGCGCGCAGCCGCCGTCGCTGCTACCGCCTCCAACGGCCCATCGCCGGCCGCTTGAGCCCGTCGCCTCCCCTCCTGCCGAATCTGGCGGAGGGGAGGGCGTGGCCGCCGTCACCGCTGCCGCCTCCAACGGCCAGCCGCCGACCGCTTGACCCCGCCGCCTCCCCTCCCGGCGGATCTGGCGGAGGGGAGGGCGCGGCCGCCGCTGCCGCCTCCGCCTCCACCGGGCGGGCGCCGGCCGCAGGAAAAGAGAGGGGAGGGAGACAGAGGAGAGCGAGCGAAAGAGAGAGAGGGAGGAGAGATAAGCGAGCGAAAGAGAAAGAGGGAGGAGATATCTGGATGGATGGATCGATCGCTCAGCTCATGGTGGCCTTATCTCCTCGTGGTGGGCCTGCTAGCTCGACTCATCCAACTGTCGGCTCGGCTCAATTTGTAGGTGCCGGTTTTTTAAGAAAACCGACAGCTGTAATTTATTATAGGTACCGGTTTTTATTGGTGCTGGTTTTTTAAAGAACCAGTTTTAAATGTGTGGGTTCTCTATTTTTTATCCCGCGGGAGGTAGGAAAAGGTCAATATGTGCCGTTTTAAATAAAGCGGTACCTACAAGCCGATCCCTACGAGGGTTTTTTTAGTAGTGTGTTTTGAATTTAAGTACCATAAACGATACAATCAAGAAATTTCTTTGTATGAATATGGATATCTGTTGCTCCATACATGCGAGGCAGGAGAGAGAGATTGACACAGGTAGAGATCCATACTTGCGAGGAAGGACAGAAATGGTGTGAGATACGCGAGATAGAGATAAAAGCAACTAACCGGAACACGACGACTTCCCTTGAAGTACGAGTAGGAAGAGAAAGGTTGCAACCCTTGCATCCATTGCTGAGTGCCTAGATTTTGAGTTCCAAGTGAAGCCAATGTGTTATGTCACTAGGGATACAAGTTGACCTCTTTATAGAACAGCCGAAAACAAAACAAGAATTACGTAATGGCTGCATGCGGCTGGCAGAACTAATTAATACAAGACCATCCACCTACCGCTGGCATACCTGTTGTCATTGAATTATTCAGTTTTTCATATAGGTAGTAAATTAAATATACTGCTAGCACAGGAACACTCCAATCCACCAGTTCGACTAGGTCCAATGGCCATGGTTCTTCCTACATATATGTGTTTGCCTCCAAGGTTTAACTGTAGAATCATTGTACATGAAATCGATGAGAATCATTCAATCAAGTGTAGGAACAATATCACGATGGAAAAAATATATTTCTTTTTAAGCATGGGTGGACAATAAACGATTACATAGAAATATGATTGAAATTAAATATTGCAATTAATATGTTCATGAAAAACATCATTAACAACATATCTGGCGTTAAATAATTGAGATGTTAATTTCAAGGCCATGATAATCACTTACCAAAAAATTTCTCCCTACAAGTCAAAAAATAATGTAACTGTGTTTCTAACTCCTCCTTAATGTTCTACAGCCATGATATTTGCAATATGTTTTACCAAGCTAATGCATGCCTTCCGAAACTGACATCCAATATATAACTGCAAATCTTAACTAACTTAAATTATTGGAGTGCTTTGGTCAGTACTCAGTTCTCTCAGTCAAATAAATAAAAATTTATGCATCTTGAAGTTTCTTATAATGTTTTTGGGAGCTTATTGTATTCTTTGCATTTGGGTGCATGGAAAGAAAATCTCAAACTTGACATTATATAGAGGATATAAATTAACTCTTTTCCAGATTTAAATATTGCACCAGCCCCCTCCGTTATATCAAAAGTAAATCGGAGGTGTAAGAGTAAAAACAGAAAATCACTATGACCAAGTTAAATGTGTACTCACACAACAAAGATGCCCCCTATAAAATGATTCACAATTTGCACAAAATTTCAAAATTAAATTTCACAAATTTCCTTGCCTTACAAACCAATCACCGACCAGAACCTATGCCCATTCTCCCCTCAGCATTATGCCGTGATAACACATTTAGTCAGGCACTCTCTATACGGTATTCCAGCTGTTTCCTTCGTCTAAAATATCTTCTTCCAACGTTTTAATTTTGTCTTGAAATATAATTACATTTATGTAAGATCGTAAAGAGCCTTTCTCACTCCAAAAGCTAGCCAATAAGGTGAGGGCTCCTCTACTTATATATTAGGTCCCTTACCCTTCCACAATCAATGTGGGACTATTCAACAATCTCACCCTTCACACATTAGTGCCCCTCAGCCGTTCACCGCCCCTTCACCATTTCCCCACGGTCCCTCAGGTATACGGGCCTCGCAGGCACCCATGGTTCATTAGGCTTTCACACACTTTGTTCCTCGGGCCAGAGATATTGAACTAGCCAGCATCTGATACCACTTGTAGGATCGAATCACAAGAACCAAGCCAACCGAGGGGGTGAATGGTTGTAACACCAAAAACCAAAAACTTTTAGCGGAAATAAAAGTTACCCTCAAATTGATGAAGTCGGCGTAGCGGCTCTGACCGTCAGATCAACTCCGGTCTGACCGCAATGCCGCCGCTGGTCTGACCGCCCGAACAGCGTCGGTCTGACCGCCGCCTTGTTGCCTGCGCTGCTCACTGCTACCGGTCTGACCGCCACCGCGCCACCGGTTAGACCGTTGCCTTCTCGCAGACCGCCCGTAGTAGTTCGGTCAAACCGTCGGGACCAGAAAAACACGAATCGATGAAACTCTTGAAAGTAGATTAACTTTATTGCATCAACATGTGTTTACAAAGTGCATCTAAAATACTCCTCTCTAAACTCACGAACTAGGATTAAAACCTCAAAGCTAACCCTAACTTTTCTCTCCCAAAAAGTCGATATTTTTTAGCCTCAATGTCACGCTCAGAAATTTATCCCAAATTTCCAGACTATTTTGTGTATAAATCCCTATCCAGGAATCAAGCCAGGGTGCACAAAACGACAAATCAATATACAGATCCAAACGTAAATAAAGCGTAAATACTTACAGAAGAGGCACTTAGTCCTCACACCGAAAAGGAAGCAGCAGCGGAAAAAGGCAACGATCCTAACGGGGCTTCAGCTCCACTCCACAGGCAAAACTAAATTGGGGTATAAGCCTTGGTCTTCTAACTTCGTCTTCAGCTCAGAAGCACTACACTTCTGAAAAGGGGAATAATAGCAAGGCTGAGTACAACCACCGTACTCAGCAAGCCACACCAACAATGCATTCATGCAAGGGGAGACAAGGAGGGTTTGTGGCTATTTGCATAAAGGCAGTTATAAACATTTATAGTTGAAAATGATAAACAATTGATTAATTAAGGCAAGATTAAACATCACCACTGAACAACGCTACACCACGTTGAACAGGCCCAACCATTCCACCTGAACTAAACCAGTTCATTAAGTCAAATTATTTTAGAGTGAGACTAATCACAGTGAGCTGGTCGATCGCCCATAACCGCGGGCACAGCTATTCGAATAGTTTTACTCTGGCCAGAGGTGTACATCTGTACCCATATTTTAGTTGGATAATTACGTCCAACGAAACGTGGCCGACATGTCTCGAGCTCGCGGCTTATCAAGATACTAGAGATAGATAATGTAATTATCCCATATTGGGAGCTAGTGGTCTTAAGCATGGCTAAGCGTAAAATAATTCTAGCTAGGTCAACATGAGACACAAGCTAGTCAACTTATCACCCATTTTGACAAAGAAAGGATATCAAGTAAATATGGCTCAAGCGAGCAGATAGGTAAACCCTATACCCGTGTAATTAGCAAAACATGAAATTTATTTGTAAATGATAAAACATTTTATAAATTGGGATCAAAATGATCAAGGGGAATGTGTGACTTGCCTTGCTTCTTCGATTGATCCTCTGAACTCTTTTCCACGCGAACGCGATCGTCCGAAACGGCAGAATCTACACGCTAGCACGCAAAACGAGGAAAAACACTAATAAAAACCAAATAAACAGTATATAAAAGTAAATAAACATGTAGAGCTCAATTTTAGATGAATTTTGCAATTTTAATGGCTCAATTTGGAGCTCGTATGAATTAGTTATGAATTTTAGAAGTTATGAGCCATTTAAATCAATTTCTGGAATTTTACCCGATTTATGATGCAATTAATAATTATTTTTCTCAAAGAAAACAAGGATTATGACATCATCAAGGGAGGACCGACACTTACAGGTGGGCCCCACGGGTCAACTGGTCAAAGGCAGGGGAGCTGGCCCATGGTTTTTTGTGGACCGGGTCCACGTGCGCACCGTTGCACGGGCGCACCACGTGGTGCACACGTGGTGGCCACGGCGCACAGAAAGAAGGAGGTGGCGCCGACGTGGCGCCACGGCGGCAAGCACGCGGGCGGCCAAGGGGGGGCAGCAGCCGGGGCCCGGGTGGCAGCGGCGCGGCCACCGGCCGGCTAGCGGCGGCGGTGTGGGAGAGGCCGGTGAGGAGGGCGACGAGCGGCGCGGCTGCAGCGGCCGGGGCGCGCAGCGCGGGCGGCCGAGGCGGCAGTGGGCGGTGGAGGCGGCGGTGGGTGACAAACGCGGCAGGCGACGGTGGGCGGCGTGCGGCGGCCAGGCGGCGGCGGCTCGGAGGCTGTGCGTGGTCGGCAGAGGCGGCGCGTGGGCGGCGGTGCACGCAGGTGGTGGCGGGACGGTGGGTGGCACGACGAGCGGCGGTGGTGCGGGCTCGCGCCCGAGGCGGCACGGGCACGGCCGCGCGCGGGTGGCGGCAGGCAGCGCGGTGGTAGCAGCGAGCTACCGGAAGGGGACGGGGGCGGCGACGGATGCGGCAGCGGCGGCACGCGAGCGCAGCGCGCGGATGGTAGCGGTCGCGGGCAGCGCGTGGCGCACAGCGGGAGGTGTTGAGCGGCAGCGGCAACCGAGGCGCGGGCGCGCAATTAGGCGGGTGGCGGCGCACGGCGGCCGGCACAGGCGGCCGTGGCGCGGGCGGCGAGCGTGGCAGCGGCGCGGCGACGCGGTCGGGGTGCAGCGGCACAGTGAGCGGAGCGGCGCGCGGCAGAGACGAGCGCGCGGGCGCACGGCCGAGGCGGCGAGCGGCGGTGGCGCACGTGGCCGGCGGCGCGGGGTGGCAGTGCAGTGCACGCGGGCGGCAGCGCGCGGCAGGCGGCGCGCGAGCTTTATGGCGTGTGGGAGAGGGGAGATGGGCGCGGGAGGCGGCGACGTGGGAGGTGGTGGCCGGCCGGAGCGCGCGGGGAGGAGGGCGACGTGGGCGCGGAGAGGCAGGGAGATGCGGCGACGTGCGCGAAGAGGGCGTCACGGGCGGTTGCTGGCTTGGCCGGCTGGAGGTCGGGGATGAAAGGTGGGGCCCATGGGTCCCACCTGTCGGAGAGAGAGGGAGAGGTGAAACTTGGAGGGGAGATGAAATAGACTTGAGGGAGTAAGGGACCAAGCGGGCCGGGCGGATGGGAGGCAAGGAGGCCGGCACGAGAGAGGGAGAGAGAGAGAAGGGGAGAGAGGTCGGCCCAAGAAGAAAATGGGCCGAGCGGGGGAGGAGAAAAACTTGGGCCGGAAACGGCCCAAGTGCAAAAGGAAGGGGGGTTTATTTGTTTTTCTTTTTGTTTAATTGATCAAGTGAACTTTGTATGATTAAAATATTTATTGAGCTCTGAAAATTCATGAAAAATTCCGGAGAGTATTTTAGGGCACGGAAAATATTACAAAATATTTTCGGCCATGATTTTTAAAGGAAATTTTTAATTTCCCTCATTATTTCACTTGATTAAATTGGCTTTAATTTTTAAATAAATTCTAGAAATGCTTTATTTAATGATTTTTAATCCCGATCGAAAATCGGGGCGTGACAAATCTACCCCCTTACAGGACTTCTGCAGTTTCCTTCTGACTCACACAGACCTGACTGACATCAAACTGAGCTCCCTGTTGCTTTCTCTAAGAACTGCACCCACTGGTTCTGCTCAGTCTGACACTGATCTGGATTGCAGGTGCTCATAGATCTTATTTCCTTGGACTGCGTTGATAACACTGACACACTTGATAATCTGCTTAGACTGAACTGTTAGTCCCTTCATCCTTGATAACCTGAGGATTCACCACGTAGACAGGGATTGGTGGAGCTTTCTCGAAGTCTTGCACTGACTTTCGTGAACCTACAAACTCTGGACTGATTCTGAACTTCCCCTGACTAGAACAATGAGTCTCCTAGGGAGTTGCTCGATCTCAACGACGAGTATACCAAGAAGTTACCCGATCTGACTTTCGTTCGGATCACGGGTTCTGGATTGCTGCTTCTCTAAGTTGGACTGTCAATGCTTTGACTTGGGGCACTCTGGAATTCAACCTGCTAACTCGAGGTTGTTGAAGTCCGATAGGCACAATGAGGCTGACTTTTGGTGGAACCATATACTTTGGATTTTCTTGGACTGCTTCGGCCTGATTAACAGCGCTACAACCAACTGCTGGGCCTGCTTCTCTGTTGGACTGCATGACTCTAGGTCGCTGCTTTTGTAAGCTGAACAATTGATACGATACTCAGGTATTCATGAGAACTCAATACGATGGCTTGGGGTTGGTGTAGATCTGCTAAGTCTTCACAACTGACTTCTTCATTTAGACCCCATCTTGCTTTCCCTAGTTAGACCTCCAAGCAAAATTGTTACGAGGTAAACCCAATTTAACTCCAAGATTTCTTCACCGAGGTAGTTGATCTTTCGACTGACTGTGAACACCTAGATTGTTATCTCAGAGAATACCCAAACTTCATTGGTTTTTCGTGTAGCCCTGACTTTGAACTGTTTTATGCGTTATCGGTTAATCCCAATGAAACACTGATGGTGCACTTCCATTCCAGGAAACTTGGAATCTAACACATAATTGATGACATGAAGGCCCACATAAGAGCAACTCTGATTCGGCCCATGAATCTACAAACTCTTGATCAACACTCCCATTAGCTCTGACTGCTGAAACGACTGTTATGTTGGTGTCATAACTTCGGTGTCGACTGCCTGAACAAGTCAATTAGTAGATGTGTGCTGAAACAAGCATAGATCATTCACCAGATCATGCCCACGAGGGTGTTCTAACTGCTTCCCATTTCACTTGCTCTCTCGCCACTGATTGACACATCTGTATCTGGTAGAAACCAACTTCGCTGTTGCTTACATGCCCGCATCGGAACATGTACAACCACTGAAAACTGCCCTTGAGGCTGCCAAGACTATCTGCTTAATAATCAAACAAGTTCACTTTCAATCCTTGAGTAAAGATGATTCACCGAGAAGGATCCTCTGTCATAAACCCAACTGTGCTGACTACATCTTTCTGGACCTGACTCTTGTATCGATTTACTCAAACAAAGGTGCCGGGCAAAACTCTTGTTGACTTCCTTGAAATTAACCATGATTGCCAAGATGGTAGATACATCTTCCGAAACAAGCATAGATCACTGGCTGTATCAAGCTCAAGGGGTTTTTCCCAATGTACAACATTTCACTTCTTTGCTTCTTCCTTGCTGGCTCCTCTAGATTGACAAACTATAAGTTTTGCAGTTGCTTTCCCACAAATATTGTGTCCTGTACGACTGGTGGAGACTGACTTCGATGCTACTGAGAGTTTCTGCTCTTTAATCATTTGGTTATAAAACCTTTCCTTCAGACCTTGATTAGAGATGTTTCACCGGCGAGGATTCTGTGTCGCTTAATCTGTTGGATGTACTTTCTGGCCTGACATTCGCATCCATCTATTACGGACCGATGTGGCGAAACAATTCCATTGGCATCTTCCAAGAAACTCTGGGGTGCTTTCTGTCATACTCCCTGGGGCTATACGTTTCGAGGGATGACTTCCATAGCTTTTCTGACTCCTGTCGGGGCTATATGATTGCTTTGCTAACTTTTGAAAAACATTGAGATGGTTTCTGGAAGTTATACGGGTGCCTTAGATCAAGAACGACAGTTCTTGATCCATGTTCACACCACTAGGGCGTTGTCCCCATTTACCAAACTCTGAAGAACTTCCAAAGTTACAGGATTCGTTAATTCTTATATGATGTCACACTCAAATATCTCCTCCGTCTTTTCATCATCCTGGGGTACCACTGATACCATCCTCTAGAGGGACCTCGTCATGTTCGGGTGTTACTATGGTCCAACTATTCTCACTGTGTTGGTCAACCATTCCTTTATTGACTGGCAATTAGGTCTTGGAGCTCAACAAAGCCGCGGTGAGCTAGAGAAGAAACTCTAGGTTTCTCATGGCACTGACAAGTACGCACGTTAACCTGCTTTCGGATACTCAGGATGAATCATAGTAGGAGAAAATTGCCTGACTCATACTTATATTCCACTTTCCCTTTTCCTTATTTAACCGTCATGGAACTTTTCTGCACAAGGGAGGTACTTGAACACCAAAGACTCGTGCACGATTGGTGACCCTTGCTGACAGAGTTGTTGATCAGGTAAGACTTTGACCATTCGATTCTACCATGGTTAACTGGCTCCATCGTAGATTACTAGCTGGAGATCTCACAAGAACGATATCCTGACTTCTGACATTCCTCAGGAAAGCATCAGTTTTCCAATCTTCTTGGTAGCTTAAACAAGCAAATCCTTCTAGTTGTTGGTGTCACTCTCTTGTGATTTCGGCCGGGCATCTGACTTGGAGCAACACGAGGTGCACGGCTAATGTTGATGGCCATCTTGAAGTCTGGTACTGGAGAACTTTTCTGCGGTCAATCGAACTGTCTCACTACTGTTAAAGTAGGTCACTGGTTTTCTAGCATTACTTGCCCTGCTATATTGATTCTATAACCTTGAAGTTGTTGCTAGTGAAACAATAGAGAACTGGTCGGTACCCTTAATGACAATTCATTGTGGTGAAGGTTATGCATTGCAACTAAAGATTGGCATCCACTGACTTTCTGATGTCTTTAGGTTGGATCTGACTACTCTGTGTTGAAACTGATGTAACTTGAAAGGCATGGTTGTTGGGACCAAAACTATTGACTCGATCATACTGACGCAGTGACATCGAACAATCTTTTGAGAGGTGACATGTCTTCTTACAATTGAAACAATGGTACGCCATCTTCTTTGGTCTTCCAAGTGAACATTCTCTGAAGTGGGGGGTCCTGGCTCCAAACAGCTGAAACAACACTGATTTGACTAACCATGATGTGCATTCTTCCGGGTCGGCTCACTTGCAACTGGAACAAGAGCAAGGAGAGACTGACGAACCTTGTTGAGGGTGCTTCTACAACCACGGTTGGTCTCCACGGGAGTTGGAGCTGTAGTGCACCATAATCCTTTACGATCAGTTGGCTTGAAGCTTCAGTCCTTCTGGGGCACTGCACCTCATCTTCTGTCGGTGACCTGACGTACACCTTCCATGGACAGTCGGACACTTTGCATAAACTGCCCTTGTGAACCATGACCATAACCTGCATCACTCATTGCTTCATGAATTGGTGGTGGCTTGGATGTACTTGTCTGCTGGGGACTTGGCGGTATACTAGCTTCGACCCCGATTCTGACTCTGAGCTTGCATCTGAACTTGCATCGGATGTTGTTGTGCCACTTCTACTGTAGTTAACCTTGCGTCGAGCTTTGCATCTCCTGCGCTAATGCACTCACCATCTGATCTTCGACACCAAAAGTTGACCACGAGCGGGGGTTCATCTGGTATTAAGGGTACACCGTTGCTTTCGACTAAACTACTGATATGTGACTTTGACTCACTAATGCGGTTGTCGCTCTTCTCCTCTCTAACACTGACCATCTGCTGCTGGGACAGGGAGAGAAGAAGAGAGGGGTTGCTAAAAATAAGACCTTAAACCACTTGATTACTGATCTGTTGTAAGTAGACTTTTGTTGTTCAAGTTGCTTAAGCAGACAACCTAGTATGGTCGCATCCCCACCACTGATGCAAACCATACCCATACACACAAGCAAACAACACACGTACTAGCAGCTAACGAAACTACTATTCGGGAAGGATTGGGTCTAGGTAAGCTTCGGGAAAACCTTCACTTGATCCTCGCGAAATGACGACTCTGAACTGACCGTCTCGCTCCTTCCAGCTTAAACTTGAGGCTTGACTTGACTTCCGGGAGTAGACGTGAAACCATCGGTTTGCCCACCAGGTTCAACAACTAGAGAGTTGGGGGAAAAGGAGAGACATTTGATAAACCATTTTGCAAAGAAATGCCGAAAGGTGAGAGGAGACAATTTTGCAATTAGGGTTATTCGGAAAACTTGTCCTTAGGGTTTGACCATTTGGCTCAACCTATAGTCGAGTTGGCTCTGATACCACTTTGTCACGCCCAGAAATTTATCCCAAATTTCTAGACTATTTTGCGTACAAAGAAAGGGCATCAAGTAAATATGGCTCAAGCGAGCAGATAGGTAAACCCTATTCCCGTGTAATTAGCAAAACATTTAATTTATTTGTAAATGATAAAACATTTTATAAATTGGGATCAAAATGATCAAGGGGAATGTGTGACTTGCCTTGCTTCTTTGATTGATCCTCCGAACTCTTTTCCACGCGAACGCGATCATCCGAAACGGCGGAATCTACGCACTAGCACGCAAAACAAAGAAAAACACTAATAAAAACCAAATGAACAGTACATAAAAATTAAACAAACATGTAGAGCTCAATTTTAGATGAATTTTGCAATTGGAATGGCTCAATTTGGAGTTCGTATGAATTAGTTATGAATTTTAGAAGTTTTGAGCCATTTAAACCAATTTCTGGAATTTTACCCGATTTATGATGCAATTAATAATTTTTTTTCTGAAAGAAAACAAGGATTATGACGTCATGAAGGGAGGACCGACACTTACAGGTGGGCCCCACGGGTTAACTGGTCAAAGGCAGGGGAGCCGGCCCATGGTCCATGGTGGACCGGGTCCACGCGCGCACCGGTCCGCGGGCACACCACGTGGCGCACACGTGGTGGCCACGGCGGACCAAAAGGAGGAGGTGGCGCCGACGTGCCGCCATGGTGGCACGCACGTGGGCGGCCAATGGGGGGCAGCAGCCGGGGCCCTGGTAGCGGCGCGCCGGCCGGCGAGCGGCGGCGGTCTGGGAGAGGCCGGCGAGGAGGGTGGCGAGCGACGCGGCTGCAGCGGTCGGGGCGCGCAGCGCGGGCGGCCGAGGCGGCAGTGGGCGGTGGAGGCGGCGGTGGGCGGCAGACGTGGCAGGCGGCGGTGGGTGGCGTGCAGCGACCAGGCTGCGGCGGCTCGGAGGCGGTGCGCGGCCGGCCGAGGCGGCGTACGCGGGTGGTGGCGCGACGGTGGGTGGCGCGGCCAGCGGCGGTGGTGCAGGCTCGCGGCCGAGGCGGCGCGGGCACGGCCGCGCGCGGGTGGCGGCAGGCGGCGCAGTGGTAGCAGCGAGCTGCCGAAGGGGGCGGGCGCGGCGGCGCAAGTGGCAACGGCGGCACGCGGGCGCAGCGCGCGGATGGCGGTGGTGGCGGGCGGCGCACGGCGCACGGCGGGAGGTGGTGAGCGGCAGCGGCAATCGAGGCGCGGGCGCGCGGCTAGGCGGGAGGCAGCGCACGGCGGCCGGCGCTGGGGTGGCGGCAGCGGCGCGGCAACGCGGTCGTGGCGCAGCGGCAGAGGCGAGTGCGCGGGTGCACGGCCGGGGCGGCGAGCGGCGCGGGCGCGGCGGTGGGTGGCGCGGCGGCGAGCGGCGGTGGCGCTTGCGAGCGGCGGCGCGGGGTGGCAGTGCAGCGCACGCGGGCGGTAGCGCGCAGTAGGCGGCGCGTGGGCTTTATGGCGTGTGGGAGAGGGGAGATGGGTGCGGGAGGCGGCGACGTGGGAGGTGGTGGCCGGCCGGAGCGCGCAGGGAGGAGGGCGACGTGGGCGCGGAGAGGCTGGGAGAGGCGGCGACGTGCGCGAAGAGGGCGGCACGGGCGGTTGCCGGCTTGGCCGGCCGGAGGTCGGGGATGATTGGTGGGGCCCACGGGTCCCACCTGTCGGAGAGAGGGAGAGGTGAAACCGGGAGGGGAGGTGAAACAGACTTGAGGGAGTAAGGGACCAAGCGGGCCGGGCGGATGGGAGGCAAGGAGGCCGGCCCGATAGAGGGAGAGAGACAAGGGGAGAGAGGTCGGCCCAAGAAGAAAATGGGCTGAGCGGGGGAGGAGAAAACCTTGGGCCGGAAACGGCCCAACTGCAAAGGAAGGGGGGTTTATTTTTTTTTTCTTTTTGTTTAATTGATCAAGTGAACTTTGTATGATTAAAATTATTTCTTCAACCCCGAAAATTCACGACAAATTCCAGGAGTATTTTAGGGTACGAAAAATATTACAAAATATTTTTGGACATGATTTTTAAAGGAAATTTTTAATTTCCCTCGTTATTTTACTTGATTAAATTTGCTTTAATTTTTAAATAAATTCTAGAAATGCTTTATTTAATGATTTTTAATCCCGATCGAAAATCGGGGCGTGACACTCAACCCCTCATCTACTTATACCCATAATATGACTGCTACCTAGCCACGAACCCATCTCATACAAGAAGTCCTAATCCCCTAGGAAACCTTCCCGTATAAGAAACAAACATTAGAAACTCCAATCTTCCCAAACTTGGACTCCAATCCAAATTTGATTCCGCTTTCCATACGTACACAATACCCCGTGTATGCCTATGGAAATCTTCACCTCCACGTGCATTGTTCTCTAGCCTGAGCATCCCGCGTGATATCCTTGACCGTCTGGACCTTAACTTCTCCCAAGCCTAGTCCCCATCCATCATCGGCTATACTCCCATGGCCTCAAGCAACACCTGCACATAAACAATAAAGAAACTTCATATCCAAGTACAAGTTCGCACCAACTTGACTCACATCAGCACACAGTAGTATCACATACGAATAGAAACCATCTAGCAGTTATATCCATGAAGCAATCTAGAAATTCCATGAAAACAACCCGAAACCGACTCCCTTCCAGAGTCTGCGGGTCTGACCTGTGGCACCCGCCCGGTCTGACCGGCACCCAGTGCTGACTCTGCACTGTTCACCATCAGAAAAACACATCATACCGTATTTTTATAAACACTCACATTTGACAATTGTTCATCACCGCGCTTAAATCATCACATGATTCTACAATCTCCCCATTGATCAACACATTGGCAACATCTCAAAATGCAAATTGGTGTTTTTGAAAAAACGAAAATAAAATCAAAAGAAAAACTCTCCTCCTTTTCAAAAGAAAGAATTCCTCCCTATATTTGCAAAATCGACTATTGTTAAAATCGAATTCTCGACTATTTTTTAAATCGAATTCTCCACCTTTCAAGAAGCATGCATTTTGTATATTTCTCTCCCCCTTTGACAACGATTTCATCAAGAATTTCAAAAGAGAAAAAATAACCAATAAAGCACAAATTTCATGATTACCACTTGTAAAAATCACTTCTTTTTATTTTTAATTTTCTGAATTTTTATTTTCGAGAGCTTTAAAGTTTACCTAAAGCAATTCATGGTCATGTGTTGCAAGATAAACGAGATAAATCATCAACTAGTTAAAAAACATGCATAGGAGTACAAACATGAATCAAAGTTATTACAATTAAGCTCAAATCGTCAATAAAGATTCATGATTTCAACAATTTATAATGCAATATATTCACAAGCACATAGGTTGAAAGAAAAACCCTATATATATATAACTATTGCATTTATCACTCTTTCTCAAAATAGCTCTATCACAAAACAACCAAGAGAATTATAAAACATTCACTTGACCCTTTTTGTTTTTGCATATTTTTTCTTTCAATTATTCCGGCTATATCCTTATCGTCAAGATTGTTTCCAAGGATTCGGCACCCATTATTTTTTCCCACATCGAATACGTACTCGTCATCAATACTATTTCCAAGGATTCGGTATTCATTTTTTTCTCTCATAGAAATAATTTATTCTCTTGCACAAAGAGCAATTAAAAAGCAATTTGAGGAATAACAAACCAACAAGCGTATACATAAGCACCAATCATTCAAACTAAGCACTTGCTTCATCATTGCATATTTACTTAATTCAAGTAAAAGAATTAGTGTCATGCATCATCTCACATAAAAGCAATATCCAAGTCTCATAAAAAATACTAAAATGCATACAAGCTAGCATAGCAACAAATAGATCTCAATTATTTTGCTAGCATGCACAAGAATATACTAGAAGTATCAAACAAAGCTTTCTTATTCTCATTTTTATTTATTTTCAGATTTAACATGAATGCATTGAAAAAGCACAAATTCCCCCTCAAATAAACCTCCAATTCTCCCCAAACAAAATCAAGAAGAAATCAAAGATTTTGAAAAAGACATGAATTGACATATATCCACTAGTATTACAAAAACTACTACCTCAAACACTAGTATGAAAAGCTAATAAACGAAGAAATAGAACAAAATTATGTCAACTCAAAATTACCTCAATATTACGTTGAAAAGCAATCACCGTCTCCACATTGAACGCACATGGGGAATATGCCGCCTAAATACCTACGAACAAGAAGATATTGAGGCCTCCGTGTTGGGTTAGTCATAAGAAATTTTGGAATCCAACACTGAGTCACACAACCAATACAACCAGTAGGTACAAATGCACGAACAAAATATAAACTACCTGAAAATTTACCTTGTCGCTTCACAAATATCCGATTTGAATTACGCGCAAAATCACCCCGAGGACGTTTTGACTACCACTGTCCATGCGGTCGACCGGGCCCGACCGCCGGTCTGACCGCCGCAAACCTGCGGTCTGACCGCTGGCCAGTCTGACCGGCACCCAGTGCCAACTTTGCACTATTCACCATCAGAAAAACACATCATACTGTATTTTCATAAACACTTACCTTTGATAATTATTCATCACCACGATTAAATCATCACATGATTCTACAATTTCCACCTAGTCTCTCTCTTAACAAACCATAAGTTCACAACCATCTCTGATTTAGTTTCACCAATCTCTGGGAGGTCATTCTATTTTGGGAGGAATCGTTAAACTTTCTGGTTACAGAATTTCTGTATTTGGATGAATAGTAGAAAATCACTATGACCTAGTCAAATGGGTCTTCACATAACAAAGATGTCCCCCTTGCAATGTTTCACAATTTGCACGAAAATTCAAAATTAATTAAATTAAACTCGCAAATCACCGTGTAGTCAAACCAATCACCCACCAGAACCTATGCTCATTCTTCCCTCAGCCTGCTTCTGCCATAAAACAACACTATGTATGGTATTCTACTCCCTTTGTCCAAAATATAGATACTTCTAACGTTTAAATTTTATCTTAAAATATAATTACATTTCCAGCTACTCTCTCATGTCAACCAACCACAAGTTCATATCCATCTCACATTTAGTTTCACCTCTCTTTTGGAAGTGACTATATTTTGCTGACACAAGGAGTAGCTACCACTCTTCGTAAAAAGGCATGTACATCACACAAATGCATGCATCCACATCATTCCATGTATTTTTAATTCATGCGACGATAGGATTAATGCTTTATTGACATCACAGTCCCTAGAGTACACATAGGCATTAATCAACTGTCAAAGCAAAGTCTACATACGCAAATGCCATTTACAAATCCATCACACCAGCCATCCTTGTACTTGGCATGATGGGCTTTGGCGTCGGCCAGGCACGCAACCTTGCAGAATGGTGGGAAACATGTCATCAAACGGGCACTGTTGAAAATGCAGGACTCTACTGCAGAATCAAACAATAAATATATTAACAGCTTGAAATGCAGATAAAAATTGCTATTCTTTTCACTTAAATAATACTTTGAGGATGAGAACTGAAGCAAGCCTTCGTCAATCACCAGAAAAATCAAATGTAGTACACATCCTGTTTTACCAGTGATGGAGAAAAAAAAAAAGAAGCGGGCATATTTTGATGGATGCTGGCTGTCAATTCAGCAATACTCCCTTCGTTTTATATTATATAACACTTTAAGGTTTTTCGTAGGCAAAATCAAGGTCATAGAAAATTTAATATCTACAACACCAAATTAGTTTTATTAAATATAACGTTGAATTTATTTTCGATAAACATATTGAAAATATTCCTATATTTTTCTATAAATTTATTCAAATTATAGATGTTTGAGTAAAATAGTCAAAACATCAAATAATATCAAATGGAGGAAGTAGTTTTCAAATCATGGTATTTGATCAAATCATCGTATTTTATGACTTGCCTGAATACGATGTTTTCAAAGCATAAAATGTTTCTTTATGTATCCTGATCCGATACTCAGATGTTCCATGTTTATGGGAGAGAGAGAGATAGATAGATAGATAGCGCACTTACATGCACAAGATGGATTTCCTTGATAGACAACTATGAGTAGGAATAAAATGGCAGCAGCTCTCGCATCCATTGCCTACTACGCAGAGGTTAATTCGTACCAACTCTAGTCGAAGTATTCTGTCTAGTGAGGATACAAGATGGCCTCTTTATAGACTCATAAAATTAAAGAAAAAATCATAAATCATAACTATTAAATGGGCAGGGTTGGTAACATTAATATATTAATGATGAACCACCTACCACTAGTGTACACTATTAATGGCATATACTGTAACTAACTATATCACGTTACCTTCACATTTATGCAGTCGAGTCGGCTTTTGTACAGCCCACCTTGAGGCCCAACTCGTTGATAATCTTCCATCCTAGAGTCAATATACCTCATTTCATGCAGGCCCGAGCATCTACATTCAATTCGAGGAGAGATGAAATTTGAACTGAGCCTGATGGCATCTACCAGTTTTCAAAGACCATTGTTGTCGACGGTGCATACCGGCGACCCGTATTGTGAGGGTACTTGGGTACGTTGGCACGAGGATCTACACGAAACGATATCACACACACAAAAGATAAGGATTATACTGGTTTAGATCCCTCATAAGATAATAGTCCTAATCTAGTTTATATGAGATTATGATTAAACCACAAAGAGTACTATAGAAGATAACGGAATTAACAGTTACCGACAAGATCCTTGGCGAGATCAAGCTGTGGTAGGCTTCGAGTCATCCGTATTGCGACCACCGTGGATATGATGCTGCTATGACTCGATGTCCCGACTCCCCCCCGGATTTATATATATAGTGCAAATACCTGGGCCTCTAAGTGGGATTCGGGCAAGATTTGCCCGTGTACTAAATCATAGAACCATTATCTTCTCCGAGTAGAACTCTATTATTCTATCCAGAGAAATGGTTTCCTTATGCGACTAAGAAAATTCTATAGATTTTAAGGAACCTTCCATATACTTGAGGGTATTCGTATCCGTATATTTCATAACTCTAAGGATAGAAGGTATGCCTTATCCATAACTCTAACAGTTGCCCCCAATTTCATTTCAAATGAGTTTGTACTGTTCTCGAGCCAAAACCTTCAAACAATGATGTCGCGTCTATCTGACTATTCTCAAGATCTCGAGAAGGCAAGGACATGCGACAACACCGCTGAACAGCAAACAGGCCACTACAAATTTGAACTGAAGTCTAAAAACTACCATGGTTCAAAACTGAGAAAAGTCCAGCAGCGATTTCTCTTTCTTCCTCGAAAAACGAACCGTTGGATGTGAAATTATAAATTCAAGCTATGAGATCCATTGGAGCTCCGTTTGCCCAAACCATTTTCTGCTTTCACTATTCTAGCACCCTTTGCATTCTCCGCCTCCTCAATCAAACCTTAACTCTAGTTTTCCTCCTTGCCTCTCACTTCGATCCTATGGATTTGGGAAAATCCATCATCGACACCAGCGACCTAAAGAGGTTGCAGATTGAGGGCTGTCTCCTAGGGACGATGGTCATGAACCGTTCGGACGGAGGTACCGATCCTAAACCCACCCTAGGGCAAATCATCTGTATTGAATCTTTTGCCCAATGCGGTTTTCTACCTCCTCCTTCCGAATTTCTTCTTCTCCTTCTGAATTTCTATGGCCTCCACCTTCTTCACCTCAACCCTAACTCCATACCTTTCTCAACATCTTTTTACATCTTTGCGAGGCCTACCTCGGGGAACCGCCTTTTTTAGATTTGTTTAGATACTTTTATGACTTGAGATGGTTGCATGCCCATAGAATCTCCGGTTGTAGCGAATGTCACCTTCGAGATAGGAAGAAGGCGGAATACATCCCCTTCATCTGCCACTTGTCCCAAGGGAACCAGAGGTCGAAATGGTTCTATCTGCACGTCCTAGACAGCCCAGCAGAACTCGACGCCCACAAGAGCAACCTAAAATGCATACCTTCGTGGACATCAAAACCCACCTTGACATCCACCCTCAAAAGCTTTGTATAAAAAAATCCATAACCTTCGGGAACAGGGGTTATCGGGGTATGAAGTTATCGAAGACTTCATACGCCACCGAGTCCAACCACGGCGAGCCCGCGCCCACCCGACTTACGAGTACGCGGGGGCATAGGACGAGACAAGGATCTCGGTTCGGGGAATACGTTCTCGTAACCCACCTGACCTTATCATATCCCAACCATTAGATTTCTAATAACATATTATTGTTTTTCAGTCATAGATCCCGACGACAACACCGTGGCTTCCCAAGTAGGCCATCTGTTGGTCGACATGCCCTCGAACCCCGAGAAGAGACTCAAGCCGCTATGTGAAATCCCGCTCTCGGAAAAGGATGCCACCATCAATGTAAGCAATTTCACATTACTACACTCCTTCTAGTCGTTAATACCGAAAGAAAGAGTAATCTGACATTTTGTAGGCCCTGCCTTTGACGGATGTTATCGGTCCGCTCATGGATCATAAGGCCGCTGCCTCCCTTAAGGAGACGGCAGTGATCGAATAGGCGGTTGCCGAGAACGCTGCAAGTGGTATTGGCATGAAAGAATCCAAGAGGAAATGGGTAGCCGTACTAAAGAGATTTGGAGCTGGAACACTAATGACAACAAGCGGCTCCGAGGTTGGTAAGTCTATTCATCTCAAGGTCGTTGTTTTTAAGTTTTGGTTTATGACCCACATGTTCTACAAACCGCTTCAAATGCCAGGCCGATCTCCAGAAAGAGAGGAGGCCTCCTAAAACGATAGAGAACCAGGTAAACAAAACTCCCGTCCCCACCCCATCATCTCTTCTTATCCGCTACTCATAATATCTTCCTCTTGTTGTTGCGATGCAGCTCCTTCCCAGCCATGTTCCCCAGAGCACCAGAGATGTGGAAACGAGTTCTCCCGTACTGGCTACCATAGTCGCTTCATCGCTGCCACCTCCACCACTGCCGAGAATCCCTCCCCCTGCCGCTCCATCATCGGTCGTCGACCGATTGGCCGAGACCGGACGCTAGCTGCAAATCGACACCTGCAGCATGCTCGTGGAGTTTGAACAGCTTAAGAAGACCGCTGCGACTCATGAGGACCGTGCGAAGGACTTGGAGCAGCGCCTTAAGGAGGCGGAAAGGGACCTGAAGAAATTCAAGGACCTTGTGGCCGGCACGAACGACAACGACAAGTCTAGAAGCAACGTCGGGAGGAGGTGCATGACAACCTGGCGGCACTTCGCCAAGGCCTCCAAGACAACTATGGGGTGGCTGTGCATGGTCGCTTGTGGTTTGGGAGTTCATGAAAAGGGGCTCGAGTTCCTTGACGAGATAACCGTCTTGGGGTCTCTGGGTACCCTTATCGGGAGACTTGGGGAGGTGGCTACCAAGCACGCCGACCGGGTAGCAGAAGAGATGTGCACAGGTCTCCAGACTGGTGCATGCCGCGTCCTCTCATGCTTGAAGCTTTCCCACCCTGAGATCAACCTGCAAGAGGTGTTGTCCAAGGGCGAAGCCGACGGGTCACGGGAGGACGTTATGGAGGGGCTAAAAGAGTTGGGGGACAGTGTGATTGCCTTCTTTGAGCAGTAATCGACCGCTACCCCTTGTAATTTTGATGACAATAATTTAGGCTTGTTGTCATTGTTTGAAAAATGCCTTTCTTAATTGTGATCAAGTTTTCTGGGGTTTAGTTCACTATCTTGTAGATGTATAGAAGATGAGGTCATCCAGCAGGGAGAGCGTCCTCAAGAACCCACCATAATACTCCCGTCACCCCGTATTTCCCCAACACCGAGTGTCGACTAACAGGCACTGGCCGTTGTTAACCCCGTTGACGGGCATGGTCCTTAAGGACTCATGCTCAACCCTCTTCTCAAGCAGATCTCAGATATCCTCCTTTGGTCATGTAGCTTCCTCCCTTTCATAGGTAACGGGTTGCTATCCGAGATCAACTGATATCTGCAGCCCTTGAGAGTGCTCTTGAAGAAAAGGGACGTCATGTCGAGTATTGGAAGACTCATTTCGAGAGGACAGAACTCGAGCGGACCATTGACGCCATTTGTAAGGAACATGATGTCGAAACCCATCGAGGTCGAGAAGTCTAGCTTACTGCCTATCTCGAGGGTTGCTGCTTGGTGTTGGGACAGTTATGCGAGCAGCTACGTGTGGCGTGTCCTCCCTCCCCCCCGAGAAGACAGCTAACGACTACTTTCCCTGGATACGGAATATGTGCAACCAACTGGTAGGTATTGATAAGCGTATCGACAACAGCCTGAAACAGGAGTATCGCCGTGCTAGTCGATATGCGGGTGGTCACCTCCTCGCTTGTATGCGAGATAATCTGGAGTTCCTCTGGGGAGGCTTCTCATGTTCTTGGATGAGGCAGGAGGAGATCGACCAACTTGGATAGTCCTTCGCCCCATTAGTTGAAAAAGTTTTCTCTACCGTAGACTAGCGGTGGTCGTCATGCTAGGCTCTTATACCTGTAATCAAGTTCTCGTAAACCTGGATATGTAAGAATTGACATGCATGTGAAGCAATATGTTCAGGGATGTGTGCGAGTATTCTCCCATTAGCTTCTTTTAGTTAGCGGAGTACGATACTCTCCCAAACCCCAGCCAACTTTGCGGAAAGGTTGATTTCCGATAAGGTGGCTTGAATCTTATAACTTAGCTAAGCTGAAGCTGCAAATTCCTAGCCCCAAGCAGTGATGTTGGTAAAACCAATTCCGGATACGCGGCTTAGTTAATGTGCATCCATGGGCGCTATGACATGACCAAATCTGACCTGGTCGTTTGGCCCTGCAGTGCCTGACGAAACCTTATCAGCTCTGGGCGTCCCCAGCCGAGATCCAAGAGATCACGAAGGTTTGTCAGACTAGCGTAAAGGGACAATAGGTTTGACTTTGAGATAAGGCAATATAGGAAAAGGGGTTTTGCATGGCAATACATGTAAATACGAATAGATGTTGTATATTATTAAGTATATTTACAGATGTTGTTTACATCGATTTTATACATAAAATTTATGTAATTGTTCGATGTTCCAAGAGTTTGTCAACTCGCGGCCTTCGTTGTCTGCGATTTTGAATGCTCTTGGCCTCAAGACCTCGACTACCATGTATGGTCCCTTCCACTTAGGTGAGAACTTGTTTCGCGTTGCCTGATTCTGAAATTGTCAGAGGATGTAATCACCGGTGTTGAGTGTGCACGCATGAATGAGCTTCTCGTGATATCAACGTAGGGCCTGTTGATATTCGGCTACACGCATGGCAACACGTTCTTGATATTCTTCTAAGAGATTGATGGCGTCTGCTCGGTGCTGCTCTTGCTCCTCGTTTGAGTACTGCTTGACACGTGCCGACCAATGCCAAACCTCGGAAGGGAGCATGGCTTCGGAACCGTAGACGAGGAGGAAAGGAGTTTCCTTGGTGGGGGTTATCGGGGAAGTACACACGACCCACAAGACTGAGGGGAGTTCCTCAACCCATCGCATGTCGTAGGCCATGAGCCTATCGTACATGCGTGTTTTGATCCCCTGGAGCACGATGTCGTTTGCCCACTGGACCTACCCATTACTCTAAGGATGGGAGACTGATGCGAAGCAGATTTTTACTCCGAATTCATCGCAATATTCTTGAAAAGCATCGCTGGTGAATTGGGAGCCAATGTCCGTCAAAATCCTATGCGGTAATCCATATCTGCAGAATATTCCCTTCATGAGCTTGATGGCATGATCGGCCTTGATTTCTCTTGTTGGCTCCACTCCAATCCACATCGTGAATTTGTCGATAGCCATGAACAAGAATTTCTATCCGCCTTGTCCTCTAGTGAATTGCCCGAGGATGTCAAGTCCCCAGCACGAGAACGGCCAGGTTAGAGGGATAGTCTAAAGCGCCTAGATTGGCATCTTGGATTGCTTGCTATGGAACTGACAAGCTTCGCATCGTTGTACCAAGTCGCAAGCATCTTGAAGGGTGGTTGGCCAGAAGAAGCCTTGTCGGAAGGCTTTTCCTACCAATGTCCGCCCACCGGCATGAGATCCGCATACGCCTTCATGGATGTCAAGCAGAAAGTGCTTGTTGTCTTTGAGAGAGACACACATGAGCAGGATTCCGTTCGGGGCCTTTTTGTATAGATCGTTGCCAATAATACAATAGATTTTTGCCTGGCAGGAAAGCTTTTCTGCCTTGGTGTCATCATCCGGTAATTTGTTAGCATCCAGATAGTCGATAAGCGGAGTTCACCCGTCTGAAGTGATTTCGATGTCGGCCACAATGTTATCGGCTGGTGCGGTAGCCGCTAAGCTGTTCTCGTTGGCCGAATTGATGCTGTTGATGTCAACTTTGACTAATGGTGTTGTCAGGACGTGCCGGAACAGACCTGGTTCAACAGGTTCCCTCCTGGACGCGCGTCGTGCTAAGTTGTCTACCTCGTTCTTGTCCTTGCGATATACGTGGCGCACCTCGAGACCATCAAACTTTTGCTCCAGCTTCCTGACTTCGTTGAGGTATTTGGTTAACTCTGGGTTCGAGCACTTGTAATCCTTGTGCACTTGGTTGGCGACCAATTCTGAGTTCCCTTTCACAATTAGTCACTTTACCCCAAGTGTTGCAGCTACTCGTAGTCCCGCAAGTAGACCTTCGTACTTTGCCATGTTGTTTGTCGCCCGGAAATTTAAGTGTATAGAATGTCTGAACTGATCTCCGGTTGGCGATGTGAGGATAAAGCTTGCTCCTGCTCCATTGTTGTTGAAGGCCCCATTGAACGCCATTGTCCATGTCTCATTATTCGTTTGATCGGATGTGCCGTCATCAGGGACGGTCCAGTCAGCGACGAAATCAGCGAGAACCTGGGACTTGATGGCTATGCGTGGTATGAAGTGGATATCAAATTGGCTGAGCTCGATGACTCATTCGTCAATGTGTCCTATGATAAATTTGTACTTTAACACCTCTTATAGGAGGAAAGAAGAGACAATCGTGACTTTATAGGCCTAAAAGTAGTGGCGTAACTTTCGTGATGTCATGAGCACAACATAGAACAACTTCTGGATTTGCGGATATCTGGTTTTGGCATCGAGAAGGGCCTCTGTAACGTAGTACACTAGGTATTGGGCATTGACCCTCTCGACAACGATGACAGTGCTGATGGAGTAGGGTTTGGCGGCGATGTAGAGAAACAGCTCCTCGCTTGGCTGTGGGCAACAAGTACAGGCGGGTTGGACAAGTACCATTTTAACGTGATGAACGCGTTCTCGGCATCCTGTGTCCACTTGAATTTGTCTTGCTTTTTTAGTAAAGCGAAGAAAGGGTTTCCTCGTTCTCCCATGCTGGCCACGAACCAGCTTAGAGATGCCACACACCCTATCAGCTTTTGTACCTCCTTGAGGCGTGTCAGTGACTTAATGTTCTCGATGGCGTTGATCTTCTCGGGGTTAGCTTCGATGCCCTGTCCAAGTAACTTGCCTGACGGTACTCCAAACGTGCACTTCTCCTGATTGAGTTTTAATCGCTTTCGTCGGAGATTATTGAATGTTTCCCGTAACTTGTCGCTGGATTTTGTCTTGACTACCACATCGTCGATGTAGGCTTCCACGTTCCTCTTGATCTGGTCGTTGAATGCTTCTTGGATCTCGCGCTGGTATGTGTTACCTGCGTTGATCAACCCGAGGGACATTTTTGTGTAGCAAAAGACACCGAAAGGCGTGATGAACGCTGTCTTCTCCTCATCCTCCTTGGCATCGCTGATTTGGTGGTAATCGAAGTAAGCGTTGAGAAATCTCAAGAGCTCGCATCTAGCTGTCGAATCCACCAATTGGTTGATGCGAGGAAGAGGGAAGTGGTCCTTGGGACATGCCTTGTTGTGGTCGGTGAAATTGACACACATCCTCCACTTTCCGTTGGACTTGCGTACCATTACTGGGTTGGCGATCCACTCTAGATGGAGGACTTCTCTGATGAAACCGGTCTTGAGGAGCTTGTCGAGCTCTTCTCGGATGGCTTGTTTTCTGTCTTGGGCGAACCAGTGTAGTTTTTTGCTTAACTGGCTTGGCATCAGGACGCACTATGATTTTGTGCTCAATCACCTCCCTAGGGACACCGGGCATGTCGGGCGGTTGCCAAGCGAACACGTCTGCATTCTCACGGAGGAAGATAAAGATCTCGAGTTCCTATTTACAATCGAGCGTGGCCCCAATCCTGACTATTTTTTCGGGGTTTTTGCTATTCAGCGAGATTAGCTTGACTGCGTCGTCGGGCTTTGGGGTCATGTTGGGCTTTGTCACTTTCTTGGGGGGGCTCTGTAGCGGCAGGCGGGGCGGGAGTCTACTCGACCATGAACTGTGATCATCCCCTTCAGACCTGGTATCTTGACCATTTGGTACGCATAGTGTGTTGTGGCCATGAACGTTCCTAGTGCAGTCCTTCCGAGGATGGCATTGTAAGCCGTGTCGAAGTCTGCGACATCGAAGTTTATCTGCTCTCTGCGGAAGACGCCTAACTAGCCAAATGTTACAGGCAGCGTGATCTTCCCTGGTGGCCTTGACGATGATTCCGAAGTAATCCCGTGGAAGGGCTGTTCGAAGGGAACGAGCTCACTTCGCGGGATACCCATCGCATCGAGCGTACTGGCAAAGAGAAGGTTGACGGAGCTTCCACCGTTTGCGAGGACCCTTGCGACCTTGATATTCCAGATAGTGGGCTCGACCACAATTGGATATCGACTGGGGATAGTCGACGTAGTTGGGTGATCACATTCAAAGAACTTGATCTTTTGTCACGACTATCTCAACTTGGGCTCGACTCTGTGCAAAGAGGAACACACTTGGTGTTCCACCTTTTTGTACTCGCATTTGGAGGCGTAAGTCGTAGATCCACCGAAGATGTGCGTGACATGTTGGCTGAGGTCCGGGAATGTGGGTTCGTCATTGGATGGGAGATCATCTGGCGCTCTTCGACCACACGAACCCTCTTTCCTTTTTTGATGGCCAACTGTCTTGTTAAAGCTTTCTGAAAGATCTAGCACCATTATTATACAGCTTCACCGCCTTGAGGGACTCGGCATCTTTGGGCTGGGTTTGCCTATTCAGTAACAAGGACCTCTACCTCCGCTTTACGCTTCCCGCTCATATTGTTGTTCTTGTTCTTCCTTTTCCTCGACTAAGGTGCATCTTTTTTGGTTGGCTGCTTCTCCTCCACCGCTTTTCCTTTTCCATCCTTCCTTCCTTCCAAGGGAATCATCGGCATGGGAAAACCTATCTACAATCCTAAATAGCTTCATAACCGAAGTGATTCGCCTCGTAACCAATTCTTGGATGGTGTAGCGATCTCGGACGCTTGACTTGATCGCACGGATAACAGAGGAATTAGTGATCTTGGGGATCGTATTTCGGCACTCGTTGAAGCGTCGAATATAGTCCTCGATCGTTATTCTACTTTACGGCATGTAGGTCATCCTCGATCGCATGTCGTTTATAGGTGCCTCGAAAGTTGGCGATGAATTGTTACCACAGATCTTCGCAAGAGGATATCAAATTTGATGGAAGATGAACTAGCCACGACCGAGCATATCCTTTCAATGCCGATGACAAGAAATTTGCATGCAATGTTGTCGTCTGCGCTGGCTGCGTAGAGAATCGTGGAGTAGACGTGGAGGAACTCCTCGGGGTCAGTACTGCCATCGTACTTGTCCACGGCTATAGGTTGGAATTTTGCTGGCCACTGCACCTCTCGTAGTGTGGGTGTGAAAGCTCGACATCCGCCTCCCGGCATGAAGGGTGTACGGCATCCTCGAGATCTACAAGAACTTGCCTGAGATGAAGATGATGATGACAAGGGATCAACGTGATCAGGAGTGCAACCTCCGGTCCTTTTACCATGCTCTCGGTCCCTACGCGGATTGGGGGATCGCGAGTCTCGTCTCCGGTCATTGTTGCATCGTTGATGTCCCCAGTCATTGTAGCCTGGTCGTTGTCAGCTTCGATTGTTATCATCTCGCCGACTACGGCAATCCGGTCGACCTCGGTCACCACTTCGACTGCCTTGGTCTTGGTTTTCATCGTGACATTCGTGTTCTCCCTGAAGTACTGGTGATCGGCGGCGTCCTTCGTTGACTCTTGGTCGTTGATCTCGCCTCTCTTTATTCAATCCGTCACGAAGGTCATGATTCTCTTGATGAGGAGGGCATTGATAGACCGGGTTGGGTATGTTTCGAGGATTCTGGTTTGGGTCCTCACTGGGATGCGGACTGCAGGTTTCCTCGGTGTCGTTTTGTTCAGCAGCTCATGGGTCGTTGTTTTGTTGTCGAACCCGAGAAGGTCTTGGGTCAGTTGTCCCAGCGGCGGCCAAGAATGGCTGAGTTGAGATTAGCGACTGTTGACTACATCTGTCTCACCAAGGCTTCCCTCTCCGGAAAGGTAACCGGATCAAAAGGGGTTTGCCTGAGTAGGAAGCCCATCACGTTCAAGTGTTGGGCCGGGGTTCAAGTAGAGTTGTCGGCTCTGGTAGGATCTACTAGGTCATCCGAACGTACCTCGCCATCTTCTCGTACTTCCTCCATAGCACCGTCGATTACGTTTACTTCTCTCGAGAAGTTAGATACCAAAGATTCCTCATTGTCGAGGCGATGTGGAACAAAAAGTTCGCGAGGACTCTTGTCGATGAACGCGATCACGCGATCATGAGGTACCTGACTATTGTCGTCTACCATAGTCGCTTGAGATTGATCTCGGCGTTGGTAGATCGGACAAGGGGGAACTTGTAAAATCAAAGGTTTTTTATTATTATTCTGTGATGAACAATTGGCATTGGAGATTATTGGTTTTGATATTTGGAATTTATTTGCGAAGTGGTTTTGGAGATGATTGGATTTCACAGGTGATATATAGGTTCTACTGGATTGGGTCTGGTCAGACCGGGCAGTGGCTGCCGATCAGACCGGCGTGTATTGCGCGGTCAGACCGGCGCAACCCGCGGTCTAACCGGTCAATGCTGAGTTGGTTGCGGTTTCGGGTTGTTTGTTTGGATATCCGTGGTTGTTTTATGAATATGACTTCTAGATGGATAATATGCGTATGTAATAATGTTGTTTGGATAGCTTGGTCTCGGAATATGGTTTCTTTGTTTGTTCCATGTGTAGGTGAATTAATGCCGGGAGAGTATTTGCGGTGATGGACCGAGAGTCGGCTTGCGGATAAGACGATGTCCATGGTGGTCAGAGATCATGCGGGATACTAAGGCTAGAGTTCAATGCACTTGGTGAAGGTTCCATATGGCATACGATGGAGGTATTGCGTGTGTATGGGATGCGGAGTCGAATTTGGAAGGAGTCCAAATTTGGTGGGATTAGTTATGTAGAGTTTGTTTCTTATACAAGAAGGTTTCCTAGAGTGATTAGGACTTCTAGTATGAGTTTGGTTCGTGGCTTTAGGCTGCCTACATTGGGTATAAATAGAGAGGGAGCATGAAGCTTCCCGGTATCGCTTTTGGAGAGCAATTGAGTTGATAGTTTTGTTAGGATTTCGAGTTTAGTCGAGATTTTTGTAAGGAGTGCTGTTGGTGCACTTTGTAACCACAGAGAGAATCGATAAAGTCGTCATCTACTTTAAGAGTTCTTCTATTTGTGTTTCACCGGGCTTCGGTGGTCCAACCGGTGACATACCACCGGTCAAACCGGCGGCAAGTCGGCGGTCAGACCGGCGGCACACCTTCGGTTAGACCGGAGGCAGATCGGCGGTCAGACCGGCGCAACATCTTCGGTCAGACCGCGAACCATCGAATTTGAGGGTAACTTTTATTTTCGCTAAAAGTTTTGGTTTTTGGGCATACCAACCATTCACCTCCCCTCTGGTGGGCTTAGTTGTTGCTGTTCGATCCTATAGAACTCGGACCATGGATCTCGTAGCATCCAAGAAAACCTTGAAGTCGGTTAAGGGGTGACTCTTCAATTTATGAATTGGGCACCACACCTTGTACATGGACGTGCACCGAATATCTTGCTCCTTATAGGCATCGATTTTAGCCTTCACATGTAGTAATACCTTGCATTCGATAAAGGAGTGTTGCGACGTCCTATGGATCGAACACCAGGTTTAATGATTCGTCGAAATTTTCCTTGCCGGTGTGTAACGCCCTGAAAACTCGACCATCGAATACAAAATACTAAAATACGAAATTTCAAAAACTTTTAAGTTAAGTTGCATCATGCCACGTTTAATCGTTCGTTTATTCGATCTTTAATTGCGAAGCTCGGATTTATCAAATCCATCTTAGCACGAACCCTAAAAACAAAAATCAACTAAGTGCACAATTAAGGAAAATTTATACTAAAATAGGTGGTGAGGCAATAATGTAGTAAAGAAAACGCCCCATACAAATGTCACGAATTTAATTGGGGTAATATAAATTTAATAGGAGACGTTACATATGTATATGCAATTATCGATGCCTATGCATATATATATATATATATACATATATGTGTGTGTATAAAGTGTGTAAATATGAAATATGGTGACACAAATTCAAGCGGATATATTTTGCCAATATATAAATATGTATATATACATAGGAGACTAGGTATAAATCCTAGGTATAAATATATATAAGTGAACGTATGAATATGTGAGAATAATGGGTAATATATATATATATAATAATAATAAATAAATTATCAGAACATAGAAAGTTGGAGTGAAATATATTGGAAAACTAAAAATATTGGGCAACATCCATTTAGATGAAATTACAAAATTTCGGGTGACGTTTTAAATAGGAAATCGGTCTAAATCGGCAAAATTGGAAAAAGGCACTATTCATCGATCGCCAACCGTTCGACCCGGTCCAGCCCGCCTGCACGCGCTCCGCCCGCCCGACGCCGCCCGCCGTCGCCGCGCCCTCGCCGCTGTCGCCGGCCGTACCCCGCGCCGGCCGTACGCGCCCACGTCGCCGCCGTGCGCGCCCACGCCGCCGCGCCACACCGGCCGTACCCCGCCCACGTCGCCGCCCCACTCCGCGCCGCGCCGGCCACCTCCGCATTCCCCCCCACGCTATAAAAGGGTGCTCGCGCCCATCCCTTTCTTCCCCCCCGCACCTTCCCTCCCTGCTTCCCTCGGCGCCACCGCTCGCCGCCTCCCTGGGCCACCGCCCGCCCTCGCCGCCCCGCCACCACGCCCCCTTCCCCGGCCACCGCCGTCACCGGTAAGTCCCCCCCTCCCTGCCGCCGTGCCGCCGGTGGGCCAAGCCTGAGAGAGAGGGGGGAGAGGTGGTAGTGAGAGAGGAGGCAGAGGAGGAAGAAGAAAGAAGAAAGAAGGAAGAAGAAGGAAGGAGAGAGAGGGAGGCAGAGCAGAGAAAAAAAAGGAAAGAAAAGAAAAAGAGAGAGAAAGAAAAAAAAGAGAAGAGAGAATAGAAAATAGGAAAAAGGGGAAAAATAGAGAGTAAAATGGAGGGGAGGAATTTAGGATAATCGGTAAATCCGTCGTCGTCAATTATTTTAGGAACTAGTAAAAATTAAATCGGATTATTTAAATGCAAATATTCACTTAATTAGGTTATTCATTTAATGATTATTCTTTTGCGGGATGTTTAGTCGATTATTTAGATTTCCATTTGTTAGGTTTTGCCAACTCGCGTATATATTAACTGGTTAGTAGTTCTAGAACTTCCAAATTAATCGTCGCCATTTAATGTTTATTGAGATATCCATTTAATCGCTATTTAGTTTACTCGTTGATTAGGTTATACGCTTAAGTAGCCGTTGCAATTATTTAGTCAATTACTGATCACCAAAGGTTGAATATTATTATCGGGATCTAACCTATCCGAGCCGCGTAAATTAAACCGGATAAATGTTCTAATTGGCTAACGTTAATATTTTAGGACAAAGGTATTAAAAATCGGAATAGAACCATTTTATAAGTAATAATGGAAGCGAAACCAACATTCGACGCTCACGTCCGACCCATTTCTTTAATTGGATTTTGTTGGATTTTAATTGAATTCTAAGCGAATTCAATTTCTTTCGCACGTCATTCTAGACACCGAGGGAGTTGTGAGTCCGACCGAGGATCAGGACCCACAGGACTTCGAGCAAGGCAAGTCATCACTAATCCTTGAACATATTGATTCTACGTTACGAAATTATTTTGTTTATAAATAAAGTTGCATGCAATAATGAATATCCTACTTGTTATTATGCCATGCCTTGATTATTGTTTATCCCATATCCCTTTTGTGATCAATTATGACAAATGCTTAGTAATACCATTCTAGAATCACGCATACTCATATTTATCAAATGCTTTATGCTTGGGAAATTACCTTGGGGAAGGTAATTGAGATGCGGCATGTGGAGACATGAGCGCCACATTGCCATGATATAATGACATGACTTGTGAAAGGAGAAATAAAACTAAACAAGTGTCTTCGACTGGGGCGGATGGTGGATTTGGGTGGTATCCGGAAAAGGCTAGCACCGTCCCCGGTCAGTTAAGGACCGAGCCATGAAGTTTAGCATGAAACGACCCTCGTACAACCGTACTTCTCGGATGGGTATAGACCTAGCGGACTAGATAGCCGAGCAGAGGCAGTATCCTTGCATAGAGGGTTCACTCCAGTGTGTGAGGCAGGTTCGCTACGACGGGGCAGCCGTTGAGGTGGGGACGCGATGCGTACCCTACATTGGTGTCGCCGTTGGTAGGACTGCCACGTGTGTGTGAGAGTGAGAATATAAACTTAAAATTATAAACTTTGCGCGTGTGTGAGACCTCTTCTCCCGGGAGCGCCAGAACTCCTCTCACTGCTAGAAACAGATACGCCTAGAGTGCATGAGGATGATAGTTCATGGAGCGGGTACTGCCAATGCAAGGTTATTGAAAGGCTTTGCCGCGACGCGTCTCATGTGTTGGGACGAGGCTCATGTGTTGGGCAGTCGCGGAGTACGGGTAAAGTGTACATCCACTGCAGTGTGAGTGAGACAATCTATTCGAATAGCCGTGCTCGCGGATATTAAGCACCGGGACATGCATTACACTTGGTTAGACTCTCAATTCTTAACTTGTGTGGAATGGGATAGTGCATGATGGATTTTATGCTGTTGGAGCCACTTCCTGAGCAGAAAGGAAGATGGACACCCACAGAAAACCATGACGAACCAACGACGGAAAGCTATCCTTGGGATAATGATGGATGGTGGACAGAACCGTCGTTGTTTAAAATAAACTCTGGTAATAAAACTTGATCAGTCTTGCTAGGTCTTAGGTTTGTGAAAAGGATTGCAAAACTAGCTTTATGCAACAGAACCTATGCCTTTCCTTGGATGCAACATGTCATATGCATTGTTGCCGTGGTGACTTGCTGAGTACGGTTGGTACTCACTCTTGCAATTATAAACTCCATCAGAAGCCGAAGATGACACCGCGGAGGATCCATACGCCTACTATGAGGAGGACACGGAAGAAGAGGGTGCCCACTAGGTCTAGACACGGTCGTTGCCTGTGGCAATGGTGATGCCGCTGCCTTCGCTCCGCTGCTTATCTACAATCTGCTTTTGGACTGTATTCCGGACCGTTTGGTCCTTTGTTCTAAGACAATACCTTCGGGCCTATGATGTAATGATTCGTACTCGACGTATATGTATGCGCTTTTGGTAATTCAACTATGTATCGTGTGTGCCAAACTACTTGATCCAGGGAAGTGGAACAGAATACACAAGCGATTCCTGTTGCAAAAGGAGGTCCTTACACGGTGCCTGATCCTTAACAGTTGTCGAGGATTTGGCCATTTCAGGATCTCCCCGACGAGTAGATTTTGTCAGCTTCCTCTTTCCTGATGGGACGTGAGAGATTGCTGGTGACGGGTTGTCTTCCACTGTCCTCGAAACGTTGGTGTCGATTCCAACAGGTTTTTGCGAAGGTGAGACCAGCGTTGGAGCGAAGATGGGGAAGTCGATGGAACCGACGTGAGTCCAAAAAAACGTCGATTGGGTAAGATCTTCTAGGCCAAGACAATTGAAGGTGTGGTAGTCGGTACGCCTTGACCCTCACGCCATATCAGTGGAACCTTGAGCACCAAGTTCCCCCACCTGGTACGCCACTATCAACGGTGGATACCCGTAACCCGTATTGTGAGGGTATTGCGGTACATTGGCACGAGGATCTACTCGAAGCGACATCAAGCACATAAAAGATAAATATTATACTGGTTCAGACCCCTCGTAAGGTAATAGCTCTAATCCAGTTTATATGAGATTATGATTAAACTACAGAGAGTAGAATAGAAGACAACGAAATTAACGGTTACAGACAAGATCCTCGGCGAGTAGCTTTCGAGTCCTCCGGATTCGGACCACCGTGAATATGATTCTGCTATGATTCAGTATTCCAACTCCCCCCGGGCCTTGTATATATAGTGCAAATACATGGGCCTCCAAGTGGAATTCAGGAAAGTTTTGCCCGCTTATTAAATCATAGAATCCTTATCTTCTTCGAGTAGGACTCTGCTATTATATCTGGAGAAAAGGTTTTCTTATGCGACTAAGCAAATTCCGTAGATCTTAAGCAACCTTTCTGTATACTTGAGGATATCCGTATCCGCATACTTCGTAGCTCCAAGGATAAGAGGTATGTCCTATCCATAAGGCTAACAATTCTCAATGGAAGTTTCACTTTTTTTAAATAGGGTACGGTGTCAATATTTTTGTGATGTGACAAGTAATTAATGAAGAAATAGATGAAATAAGTTTTATCTATATGAAACCATATATGTGCTGTTTCTGATGTGACTTGTCTCTGCATGTTTTGCCCGTGAAACAAAAAGCAATGAAACAATGCATTGTGTGAACTATTTTAACCATCAATTAAATTTTTATTCCTTATGTGGCACTCTTGAAAATATAAAAATAAAACCTCCCACTAGGGTTTTCGATGGAGGTAGTTCCAAAATATAAGGACAATAAATAGTAACCGATCCATAATTTTTCGGCTTGAGTAAAAAACAATGTTCACTACTAAAATAGGATTATTCTTGGTGCCGCACGTTTTAATTTGCTGACGGGTAGAATAGAAAATGCCAGTGAAAATACAACACGAGGTTCGTAATTAGTGATCGCCATTGAAAATCTATTTTCGCAAGCAGTCACCTTAAGAGATCCACCACTAAAAATAACACAATTTTTACAGGCTGACATCTGAAGTGATCGTCAGCGAAAATCGACTTTTTCTAGTGGCCACTAAAGAACACCGCCAGTGAAAAACTACAGCCATATTAAAATTCTCCACGCCCTCGCCCTCATCAAGTCTCCATTGACCCCCACCCTCTCCCTCCTCCTCCTTCCTCCTTCCCCACCAGCGCCTCTAGGAGTCCATAGGCGCGCGCCCCTCTCCTCCTCCTTCCCCACCGGAGGCGGCATCCATAGGTGTCCGATCCTGTGGCGGCGACTCGCGAGGTGGCGGGTCCGGCTGCAACAAGGTGCGCCGACAGCGGATCCGGTGGCGGTGACTCGCGTGGGCCGCGGTGGTGACTTTCATCGGTGGGGAATCCGGTGCTGGTTTCGGCAGCGGTGATTCCCGTGGGGGCTAGATCCGGTGCCTGTGACTCACGCCGACCCCTTCCTTCTCCGCCACGGCGGTGCTCCGCTGAGGCGTGTGTTGTCTTTATTTTTTTTCTTTGTAATTGTTCATCTCGTTCTCTTTCGGATCCATGTTGTTATGATCCAGAATGATTTGATTTGTATTTTTGTTTGGTATCTGGAATGGAACCGTGGAAATGGGCAGGGAGCTAAAGTGATTGCATTTTGTTTTTGATATTTAGAATTGGAACCGTGGAAATGTGGAGGGAGCTAGGATTCCTGGGGTAGCAGGGTTTCTGGATTTCTCTTTGTTGGCTGAAAATCTACAACGCTGGTGGTCGGCTTAACTGAGTTGGCTGCGAAAATCAATTTTCACTAACGTTGTAGACTCGCTCGTGAAGATTGCCGATTTTCACTGGCTTGCTGACGGGGCTTCAGGCCACTAGTGAAAATGTATTTTAACTGCTTGGAAAAATTATTTTTTAGTAGTGGTTAATGAAGGATCAGGGTAGTGGGGTGTTGTTACTTGGTTGGTAGGGACGATTTTTTTCGTTTGCCTCTGTCCGGCTCTATGTCATCAGGGTACGTTGGTAGGGAAGTGTACCCAATTGGCTAGAGAGACAAATTTGTCCGAGAGACGGTCTGGTAAGCGATTGAAAATTCAATTTCCTGCTTTAATTTTCAGTAGTGACCCAAATATCCAAAGGGGCAATTTTTTGCATATCCAATTGACTTTTTCAGATCAGAAGGGTGCTCACCTATGTATTCTACATCTACTAATACATTGGAAGAATTTTTTTTAGTTAACCAAAAGCAGCATAGGGCATGCATCAATAAGAAACGTGGAGGTCCACAATACAAGCGTTGATGCATCAAGCCATCAACACAACATTCCATATAGATGCTTGAAATATTATATATATAAAGATTTATTCCCCTTAAGACAAGAGGCCAATATATATAGAGAGATTACTCAACTGTTATAGCAAAGTTTACATCGGCAAAAGCCTCTAAAAATTCCGTCACACCAGGTATCGGTCAGCTTTGCATGATGCACTGCTGAGTCGAGCTCGCACCCGTAGAAGCATGTCGGCTGCATACACACTAACATCCTTGCACCAGTGATAATGCAAGACTCCTCTGCAAGAACGAATAGAAGTTATATATACAACTGTGCTTGCAGTACCCACGAGCAAAATAAAATGTAAAACTATATGTTTAATATCAAACAACTTGAGAAATTAATAGCAATGGGAAAATATATAGAGATTTTCCGGCTTTGTATTCGGTGACAGATGAAAACCAGCTATATATATCAATATATCCACTAATTTTGTTAAATCTAGAACACATACATGGAGCGAAAATTTGGATCGATGTTTCAAAAGAAATAGATATTCTGGATAACAAAGAAAAAAAATCGTCGATAGATGGACAAAAACAGAGTTGGGCAGCCATAGAAAACCTAACCTGCAGAAGATGGATTTCCTTTAAAAATAAGTAGGACAAGCAAGAAAATGGTTGCAGCTCTCGCATCCATTGTTGAGTGTATAGATATTATGCCTACGAAGTATAGCCAAATAGAAAATGACCTTTATATATACTACTATCAGTAAAAAAGACTTATTTAATGCTGCAAGGTTGGCAAAATAAATATGTGGCTATCCACCTACCTCTGTAATACTTATTGAATTCTTCCGTTTTTGATATAGGTAGAATTAAGTAAACCTACAAACCAATTTTACACACGGGACATTCAAATTGAATGGCCACTGTTCGTTCCTCCCATCCGGATGTCCTATCTGCCACATTAAATAACCATCATTAGTGCATTATTTAATTCTATTTTCAACATAAAAAATAACAAGACCCATAAAAATGAAAATACAATAATTCATACGTTATAGACATCAATACAAAGATGACACCCCTGACTAGCCTAGCAGGTTAATAATACATGTGAGCTATAACCAACTATATTCAGACTATTGTATATCTGTGTATGGGGTTGGACGATATGACCACGCAAATAAAGATTGGCAGTGTCATGGTTAAGGGTGCCCTGATCGTGTCGTATTCTACCTAGAATGGATAATGTGTTGCGCCCCCCACTCATAATCAGGGGTGAAAAAGGAGCGAATACGGACGGACAATGTTTTTACCGTATTCGTTTTCATATTTTTAGGCGGATACGGAAACGAATACGAATAACTTGGATATGGAAATGAATACGAATTACTGCAGATACGAATAAGGATCGAATATGATCGGACACGAATACGGAAACAAATATTTCTCGTAATACAGATATCACTCAAACTGCTCGTACATACAAATGCACCGTATATATTTATCTAATTTAATATAAATATTCATCATTACAGGACACATCACAGATTAAACAAAGTGCATCGTGTTCAACATTTGAAAAGTTCAACACATATTGAGTTTAAGTTCTATAGGTAACACATATAAGATCAACATAGTAATTAGCCCAAAAGCAATTTTCAGTAAACTTGTAGTCCAATGCCTGTAGACTGCAACATCATCGTTCATCCATTAAAACGTCATCTTGCTCCATGTCATCATTATTCTCTTTTTTTACAAGAGTAGAATAATATTGTTATCATAGTAAGACAAATATTCATATAGGTAAAATAAGAAAATAGCTTACAACTATCAATAAGTTTGCCAGATGCCTCTTTATGCTTTCAATGTCCAACTCATTGATGATAGCCCGATTCTTGTAACCTAAGAATGATGCTAGATTAAATCATGGATCAGCTATACATATATATACAAGAAGGAATGGCCACATAAGCAATGAACACATAGGCGAAGTGTACCATTCTTAGCTGCTTTATTCCAATCTTCGGTGCAACCTAAAGCTTGCACAGCCTTTGGAACAAGACGGGTGTGAAATGGATCAACAACACGGCCACCAGCACTAAATGCCTACTCAGAAGCAACATTTGACATTTGAATACATAACAAATCACGAGCAACTTTGCAGAGGATAGGAAATTCTGCTTGTTGAGCTTCCACCAAGAAAAAATATCAAATGGATCAATGGAAGACCATGGTAACAGTGGTTGTTCCATGTAAATTTGTAACTCGGTTTTATTAGTACAAATTGGCTGACTTCTCTCAAGCAAAAATCGTTGAAGACATTGCTCATGATCATTGCTACTGTCATTCTCATTAAAGATATCATCAAACTCATCAGTACTATCAACAGGCTTAGATGGAATTTGAAGTTCAGGCACATGAACTTCAGCACCTTTCTTATTTGATGTTGCAGATGCACTAGTAGCATAAACATCAAACAATTTTTTATAACCCAATTGAACTCATCAAATTTTTCAGCAGCTTCTGAACCATAAATCTTCATACCATAGTACTCTATTGAACTTGTTTTGTAACATGGATCAAGGAAGCATGCAACAACAAGAGCCATATTCGATTTCTCCCAGTACTTGTCATATTTAGTTTGCATGGAGTTTGCCATCGTTTTTATTGTTCCATCTCTACTCTTACACCAATCAGCAATAGAAAGCTTGATGGAACGAAACTTACCGAAAAAAGATTGGCTGTTGGATATGTAGTACCTGAGAATAGTTCAGTTGCTTCATGAAATGGCTTCAAGCACTTGCATAATGCTATTGCCATAGACCAGTCTACCTTAGTGGGATCACACTTTGCATACTTTCTATCATGCCGAAGAAACAACCTATGTAGATAGCATTCTTCAACATGAGAAATGTGGAGTTGCATCTTGTAGGAGTATCCATGGAAAGGCCCTTTGTGTTATCCAAATTAACTTCTAAGGCACACTTCTGAAATGCCTCAAACTGTAGTGGCGAGTGCTTCAAAATTGAAATAGTATTTCTGATATTTGATACACCTCCTGCGATTTGTTTCAGACCATCTTGAGCAACAAGGTTCAAGATATGATTGAAACATTTCACATGAAAGAATATGCTATCACAAATTAAAGGAGAGATTTTACGGAGTTTTAAAATAACACCCTTAACACAAACATCATTAGCCGACGCAATGTCCAAAGTAAGTCCAACAAGCCTTCTATCAAGATTCCAATCAACTATACTGTCATAAAACTCTTTGCACAAATTACTTCCTGAATGATGTCCTTCGACATGCATAAACTTAATGATCCTCTTTTGCATGTTCCAAGTGTCATCTATCCAATGAACTGTGATGCACATATAACTTTTCTTTTGGTTAGATGTCCACATATCCATGGTTGTGCTAAAACGACACGAGAGTGTAAGCAAATGTTGCCACAGTTTCTTCTTTTCCTCTTCATATATGTTTACAATGTCCTTTCTCATAGTAATGCGACTCTTAGTTGGAAAAGTAGAGCGTAAAGACTTGATAAAATACACAAAGTAATCATGCTCAACAATGTTAAAGGGATATTCAGCATAATGATTGCCATGTAGAACTTTTTTTCAAGCTAACTGCCTCATCGTACCTGTAAGTCTCAACAGCTCCTTCACTATCAGTACCATCATCACCCTTCATCTGTAGTGCTTGACCTGACTTGATGTTGTGCTTGTTATTCAAGTGATTCCAGAAAACATAAGTGCCACAATTACTCTCACACCAACGTTTATATGAGCACTTGTTGCATTTAGCACACTCCTCTACAATCACATGGTCATCTGACCCTTGCTTGTTTACCTTATATTTGGTGTAGTGCCGCCAAACTTCAGAACTACACTTCTTTTGCTTCTTAACAGGAGGAGGTAAGACCTTAGAAACATCATTGGTTGTCAAACTAATTCCATTATTGTGTGCCAAAGCACCAGCAACAGGAGAAATGTCCTGCGTAGCATGGCTTGGAGGTGCTGGGCCTGATGGCAGTTGCAAAACTAGAGATGATGTAGTAGTACTTGCAGCTGCACTTGCAGTACTTGCACTACCAGACTCAATCACCAATCTAGACACAAAGTTAAAAATCACATCCAAGATCTACATCAGTGATCAGTTTATCGATCTCATGCTACAAGTGCTACAAGAGAACAACAAATCGATGGATTACCTAAGAGATTAGTGTGGGAGACCTTGCCGTCGGTGGCGGTGACGGTTCAGTGGCTCACACGGTCACACCGTCCCACGATTTGGGGAGAAAGGAAGCACAAACAAGCAATGAGGGATTGAAGGCCAACTCCCAGCAACAAGATCTAATACAGTCAGCGTCGTCATCGCCGCCTCCGCCTCCGTCGCTACCGCTGCCGTTGCCGTCGAGACGCCGCCAACTGTCCAACTCGGCTTTCCGACGGCTAGGGTATAGATAGCTATAAGAAAAAACATATATATCAGAGAGACAACTATGAGGTGAAATTGAAGAAATGGGCCGAAGGCTATAGACTGGAGAGATATCCGCGCATTATAATCTCCGAATATCCATCTCCGTGTTCTTATTCACCAGAAATTGCGTTACTGTATTCCTATCCGTATCCGGGAAAAAAATATCCGTATCCGTATTCGAACTATCCGAGAAAAATCCGCTTCGAGCACAATCCGTATTCGTTTATGACCAGAGCAGACGGAAACAACTCGCTCCGTTTTCACCACTACCCATAATTTAGAGGGCCTGGTCCATGCGGCAAACTAGCTATAGTAGACCTCTGAGCAACAAGGGTCCCATGCTGCACCATGTGGAAAAATGTAATTGTTGTATTCTAATATATTATATGGACCCTCTCAAGGGGTATATATAAGAGTATATAAGAGTTAAGAGATAGATACTTGGAGTATAATACAACTAAGATTAGATTTATCTCTACGATTCTATCTCTAGGACTCTATTTTTTTCTTTAGGATTCTTAGGGTTATATCTTATCTTTATATTTGTATTTGACTACTATCTCTAACCGACATATCTATACTTCTAATATTCCCCCTCAGTCGTAACAAAAGCGGAACGAACGATTGTGACTAGATTTGAAATCTTCTATTTCTCTATCATCTTCGACTCACCATCATCGATTGCATCTTTGATAGATGGTCCTCCACCTGGCGCCTGCGTTCCCTTTGGTGTTGTCCCTTGACTCTCCTCTATTCTCTCCCGAAGTCATAGCTGGAGTGTTATTGACGATAGCAAGGACACATACGCTTTGACTAGAGTTGTCGTAGATGATTTTTGTTGTAGACGTTCGTCGATGTAACCGATCACGTAGTAGCGGTGGTTGTTGATGTAGCCGCTTATAACCGAAGGTGAAAAAAATATTTACTCCATGATGTGAAGATAAAACTGCAATCGTTAGTATCTTGCACTTTGTAGATATCAGAGGTTGCCGTTGGAGACGTTTTGCGAATGTTAGAGGACATCATTGGTGATGAGGCCACCACTTTGGTTGGTCCGTCTATGTTGTGTAGCGGTCATCACAATAGTGCTATTGTAGATGATGTGATCGGTGCTGTCGATGAAGTGTCTTGCAGATGCAACTGTTAGAGGACGCGAGGTGGACGATTCAGCGATGACGTGTTAAAGATGTTGATGAAGGCCATCTTGCCTGACCATTGTGTGCATGTATGCACAATAATTAGCTAGCTTGCTAGTACATGCATGTGCACATGCACCTATTTGACTGGTGATGATGATCCAGTGAGATGGACGCTGAAGAGCTAGTAGGCGTCTTGCCGCAATGACGGCCTCGCCTGATCAGGTCTACCTGACATCCGCGGTATCTTCGTCGACGGTGGTTGGACGGGCTTGACGTCGTTGGCGCGGTAGTTGTAGCATCGCGACTCCATGGTTTTCTTCCAGAATATCACTACTGCAAAAACCCTCATAGGGACCGGTTTATAGGTGTTGGTTTATTTAAAACCGACACCTATTAACCTTTTCCCACCTCCTGAGGTTTAAAAAATAAAGAATTGGTACCTTTAAACAACTATAGGTGTCGGTTCTACGAAAAAACCGACACCAACACTATTTGGTACCATTTTTTAAAAATAATCAACACCTATAATACATTATAGGTGTCGGTTTTCTTTAAAAACCGGTACCTAATAATCGAGCCGAGCCGGCAACAATACGAGTAGATCGAGCTGACGGGGCCCAGACGAGGACATAGGACCACGCGAGGACATAAGGATCTCAATCTAGTCAGCTGCCACATCCAACGCCCTCCCCTCCCACTCCCCCTCCAGTCGCCACCCCTTCCCCCTTCTCCCAGCCACCGCTCCCCTCCCCCGATCCTCCGCCCCCCTCTCCCAGCCGTTGTTCCTCTCCCTCCAGCGAGCAGCGATGCATGCGACCGGCAACCTCCCCACGGGCGACGGGGAGGCGCAGATCCGGTCCCCTCTTCCTCTCCCTCTCCGTAGGCCTCACCGGAGGCAGCCAAATTTGGGGAGGGGTGGTGGGGGTGGTGGGTTGGCGGCGGCGACAGGTTCCAAGGGAGGCAGCGGGCGGCCTCCCCATGGGCGACCTCTTCTTCTCCCTCTCTGTCGCCCTCCCACAGGTGGCGTGCACATCAGATCGGGGCGGGTTGGTGGCGGCGACATGTTGCGGTGACGGTGGCCATGGGAGGCGATGGCGGCAGTGGCGGGTGGCCAAGGGACCATGGTGGTAACAGCGGCAGTGGAGGAGACGTGGGCGTACAACTACGTACGTGATTGCAATCCATCCATTCCATTTCAGTTTCTTTACCTTGTTTTGATTCTGCAAATGATCAGCTGTTGTTTGTTACTTAAGAACAGCAGAAAATGTATGTGATGCAGTATGATCTAATGGATAAAATGTGTGTGAACTATGAATGCAGTATAAACTATGGATGTATGTGTGATCTGATGGATTGCATCAATGCGGAAAGTGGTTGCCAGAAATTCATTTTGGATTTTATTGTTTGATTTGAATTGTGAGTTGTAGGGATGAATATGTAGAGATGAATTGAACAGCTGTTTGATTTGGATTCGGATTTGGACTACCGGAAAGATCTCAGATGCATCGGCTCAAATCGAGGCTTCTTTTGGCTCGCTTCTGCCTCATAGATACCGGTTGGAAATGAAGAACTGACAACTATAATTTATATAGGTACCGGTTCTTAAAACCGGCACCTATATAATTCACATGGGTGTTGACCAATAGACCGGTACCTATAACCGGTTCCTAACCGTACCTTTAACTGCCGTAGTGTATGCTGCCGGCCGGTGTCTAGATCTCTGTGCTCGTCGACTCCATCAACCACCTGCATGTTGGATCCTTCTGCTCGCTTCACGCGGAGTGGCATGTGGCTGCCGTAGCCGATATTGCTAACGCGCTGGCGATCGCCGTCCGCCCGCGCGCGCGATCATCACGCGAATACAGTTGGAGCAGAGTAATTTCCGAGACGTCAATTTGTTTCTTTTTTGTCACGTGATGGCTCGACGTGCTTGGAGGTCTGCTGTATGGGCTTGGCGAGCCCATGTGGACAGTGGACAGAGTTGGAGGCTTGGAGGTGTTCAATAAATTTCGTGTAAGTTGATTTGGATAGTTAATTATTACCAAAGCAATAACACTATATCTAGCAAAGTACTCTTACAATTTTGCATCACCGCTAGTATATACTTTTATATTTTGTTAGATATACATATGTATCTCTTAATTTTGTAATATATTTAACGGTACAATTCTAACCCAATTATATCTGTTTAAAAATGTAATTTTGGTATAAAGTCTTTTTTATCTTAAGTAGAAAGTTTATATGTATAAAGTTTATGTGTACAAAGTTTACGTGAATAAAGTTTACGTGTATAAAGTTTATTATTTTCTTGTATAAAGTCTAAAATTTAAATTAACACTTATTTTAAAAATGTTTTATTTAGAAAATCAACTTTAACTCAAGTACAACCAAACCAAGGAGCGCATATCTAATACGCTTAAACTAATCACATGCTAATTGCTATAGAATAATCACTTTGACTAATTACATGAAAGCAATATTGATATGAAGCAAAAGGATGAGGCTAAATATCATACAGTATCAAATACGTTAGCTTAGAGAAACACACGCGGTCGGGATTGTTCGCGGGGGGCGAACGATCGCGTATCAGACACACCCTACCGTAGCCGCGGGTTATGCTTCAGCAACTCCCTGATTTGTCGCAAACGTCACCGGTACTGCTCCGAGGGATAGGTTGATCGATCTGATCTTACACTAATATTGATAAAAATATAATCTATAGATAATATATATGGTAGCTAATCGATGCGGCGCTCAGAGAGATTATATGATTGACCTCATCTCCCAGGGGCGGTAACTGGTGGAAAGCATCGATGAACCAAGGATCAAACAATGTGGATCTGATATCATGCGAAAAAATCTAACTATTGTATTCTAGTATATTCACTACTGGAGAAGTAATCTTTGCTCGTATGGTAAATATCACATTAGTTCCAGTTCGAATAGGAACCGGAACTAAAGATCATTTTTAGTCCCGGTTAAAAAGTCCAACGGAACCTTTTGATCTTTAGTCCCGGTTGATCAACCGGGACTAAAACTAGGACTAAAGATCATTTTTAGTTCCGGTTAAATAGCTGTCAGGGTGTGTTAGGCCCCCAACGATTTTTAGTCCCGGTTGGTAACATCAACCAAGATTAAAAAATTGATTTTTAGTCACGGTTGGTGTTACCAACCCGGATTAAAAAATACCTCCAGAGTTAGTTTAAAAAGAAAACATCTCTATCCAAATCAGATGTGTATAGTAGGTGGCATGATAACACGCGTGAGAGTTGGAGTGAGAGATCTTGAGTTCGAATCCAACATCACACACATTTTTTTTACTTGGTGTATTTGGTGTGCATCTTTAGTCCCGGTTATTTCAACCGGGAGTAAACATGAAGCATCTTTAGTCCCGAATTGATTGTCCCGGTCCGGATTGGTTGTCCCGGTTGCATAACCGGGTTAAAAAGGGTTGTCAACTAGGGTTAAAGCTCCGTTTTCTAGTAGTGATTACATTGATCCTCTTATGGAGTATATATAGGTGTACATAGAAGGTGGACTTGTAGTACAATACAAGTAATAATTAGATTTATATCTAGGATTCTATCTTTATGACTCTATTTTATCTCTAGAATTCTATCTCAAAAATTATATCTTATCTATTTATATTTAACTTTAATCTTTAACCCATAAATCTATACTCCTAACATGCACGATGATCTAGACACGCCCAATGATGTAGACTGCACTCCTGAGTCAAGGCACATGCGCAGGGGGGGTGCTCATACGCGGACAGCCGCGCGTCCCCGCACGCACGCGGTCAGTCACCCCCCTCTCATCTCCTCTCTCTCGTCTATCACGTATGTATGTACTATATACATATTCTCGTGTATCACGTATGTATATACTATATATACATATATGTATACATACTGTGTATATATAGTATATACGCACACATATATATATATATAAATATATATTTTTTAGAATATATTTTTAACACATAAAAATATATACACGTATACAAAGTTTATATATGACGTATACAAACTTTATATATACATATTTAAAAAATCAAAAAACAGAAAAAACATCACGTATAAAAAATTTGTATATGTGTATACAATCTTTGTATACCATGTATGTAAAGTTTGTATAATACGTATACAAGTAACATCACATATACAAACTTTATATACGTACGTATACAAAAGTTTGTACATGTATACAAAGTTTGTATACGCATACCATGTATACAAAGTTTGTATATGTGCATACAAACTTTGTATACCATATATACAAAAGTTTGTATACGCATACCACGTATACAAAGTTTATATATGCGTATATAAACTTTGTATACGTACATATATAGAGTTTTGTACACGTATATATTAAAAACCATAAGAAAAAAACACAGAAAGAAAACTAAAAAAAGAAAAAAAATGAATCGACAAAAAAAAACAGTGAACCCCACCTCCCCACGCGCGCGGGGCCATCGCCCCCTCCACGCGCCACGCGTCCATCCGCGCTTAGCGGTTTCGCATGCGCAGGCTGGGACGTAAGCACTGCATATCCCATCATTCTATGTTAAATGTGTATGCGGATGCCCATGGCTGGTCTGTCTCATTAGTAATGTGGTTGACCCGATATATTCGTTCACATCAGGGCGATATCATCCCAAACATGACCAAAAATCACAGTGCCACTTTGCGCCATATAGTGCAGGATAGGGATAATCTCAATTGGCGGTGAGATAGTTTTTCTATAAAATTTTGAGGTTTGGCCATTTTCAAACAATAAGCAAAAAAAAGATTCCACGTGTGCACATTCTAAAGAACCGCTTATTCTAAACATTTAGTATCTCTGGTTATCTTATTTTACAGCATACACACTAACTTATTTCCACATACAGGTATCCTCACTACTTAAAAACGCATTTCTGTGTGCAGCCAAATCATAGTTTTACATGCGGTTGAGCCAACTGTCTACCCGGAGATGTCAGCAAAATTAGTGATTTTCCTACGCGGATGGCGCACCCACACGCGAAAATCCGATTTTCGCGTACGGGTGCTTATGTCGTTCGTACGTAAAAAATTGAAAATCGAAACTTAAGCTAGCTCCCATCCAGATCCATCGTCACCGCTCGTCGTCGTTGTGGGGCCGGTGATGATGGATCTGTCCGTTGCGGCGCCGTAGTCACTGCCACCGTCGTCGAGCCCGCTGCTGCCCGGCACTCCCGCTCGAGCCTACTGCCGCCCAGCGCTCCCACTCGTGCCTGATGCCGCCCACTCCTTTTTAGGAGAGAGAGGGAGGAGGTGAGAAATGAGAGAGAGAGGAGTTTGTTTTTTATGAAGAGGTGGGAGAGAGGAGAGGAGATTAAGGATAATGACTTGAAAAATTTTGAAGTGCTGAGAGGAAAATGAGGAGGTAAGTTAGACTTATAGGTGGACCTTTAAGAAGCCTAGCTGCGAATATATATTTTTCCATGCGGATGTTTAAGAGTTTTGTTTGGGAAAATATGGTTATTTTTGCATAAACAGTTCCTTGAGAGGTCCACCTGCGAAAATGAAAATCGATTTTTGCAGACACAATCAGTTACGGCCTTACGGTCTGCCTGCAACCCATAGGAACCCTTGTACAGAAAAATATTTTTTTTAGTAGTGCCTAACAAACCACCTGCACTAATATGTTTTCACAATTGGCTCTTTAGGATGTACACTTGTCGAAATTGTTTACCTTATTATTTGATAAATCCATGGAAATGTATTTTGGTAATTATTATTACACTTGCCAAAACTTCAAAATTCATAAAAAAATCACTTGTGATTTTTATTGAGGTAGATGAGTCTCTTGCAAGAAGTAGCACAGATCGTTGGTCAGGAATACAACATCAGGTCAGTGCAGCCGTGCAAGCATTGGTCGTGGCAGTGCAAAGCGGAGTGAGAGGTTGCTGCACGGCTGATGAAATAGAAGAAGTCATGAATGCTTGCAGCGTGACTGAAGCTGTGCACAATGGCAGCAGTGTGGATTTACACTAAGGTTGTGTTTGTTTGGGTGAGTTAGAAACTTATTTCCTCCGTACGAAAAACGAAATGACTCATTAGCGGATGATCACGTTGGAGAACGAAATGACTTATTAGCGGATGATCACGTTAGAGGCTAGTGCCACTGGAGGGGATAGAGAGACGTCAGGAGGGAGCGCTGCGAGGCAAACTCACGCTCACCCTCGAGGCGAACAGGCTGAGCCCCCAAGCACAACAGTCACCACAAAATAAATGTGGCCTATTATGGTCACCCATATGGAGGAAAATTAGTGGGTTACGGCCCATGCAAGCATAGTTTTTCATTTACCCCTAGCTAGAAAATATATCTGGGCTAAAAACCGGGCTTCTAGGTCCTCTGTCTTAATACGAAATTCCGACGAGTTATGATCAATACGTATAAATAAGTTGCTACTGTTATCGCTCTTTACTAATATTGAAATGGGTTGTAATGCACAATTTTTCCACATTTGTGCCATGTATTCTAAACAAATTCTTAGAAAAAGCATGCAGTATTTCATCCTGCTATTGTTTATTAAAACGACACTCTTTAATGCACAATGTAGCAAAGATTAGTCAACTGAAGCAAAGTTTACAGCGGCAGATGCCTCGAAGATGTCCAACACACCAGCTATCCATGCACTCGGCATGCTTGACTCAGGCAATGATCCAGCACTCGAACTTGCATAATGGTTGTGTACATGTTAGCATCCTGTCATTGCTGTAAACGAAGGAGTCTTCTGCAAAAAAAAATAGTAGTAGTGATAAACTGATAATAAAGAACACCTTTGGATGAGTGCAACATTTTCGTGGCTTATTGTTTGTACTACTTATATATTTCCAATGGAATGATTTTTTTTTTGTAAGAGAACTCTTTAGTTCTTGTTGGGTTATTTCCCTCCCTAAGGGAAGAGGCGGAGCTACCACCCGGCAACCCCAGGCGGCCACCCGGCTCACCGGCGAAAACTCTACTAAATTTCTATGTTGTTGAATGAATTGATGATGAAACTTTTATAGCAAATATTAGATATAGTGAAGTTTACCTAGACTTAAAAATCTCTCTGGCTATATCACTTCCTAAGGTAATTGAGGAGTCCATACATATTGTGCTTTGGAATCATTCCCCCTCAATCCCCTCTAAACAGAATAAGGTCTAAGAGGGTCAATCCCCTCTCTCCTATTGAGATGTGGGTTAATTCCCTTGAATCCCTTCCTCGTGGGATTAATTGAAAAAGCCCTTAATTAAGGAGAATGAGGAAAATTAAGCTGATATATATATATATATATATATATATATATATATATATATATATATATATATATATATATATATGCATGTCTTATGTGAAATAAGAGAGAGATTGTTCCGTAGATAGATAGACGTGCGGCAGATAGATCAACGACACATATAGAGATAAACAAAGACATTGAGAGCACAAACCTGTGAAATATGGATATCCTTGACAGAGAAGTATGAGTACCAAGAAAAAGGATACAGCTCTCACATCCATAGCTGAATGCCCAAATTCTAGCTGGTGCCCAGTATAGTCAAAGTATTATATATTTTGTGCTAATGACATGATAGGACTCTGTAGACTTTATCAGTAAAAAGCAAAATCAAGATTATTTAATACCTGCAGGTTGGCATTTAATACAAATGGTATATATCATATACCACCTGCTATACTATTATCATTACAGTTCACTATATTATTAGTGGAGAGTGTTTGCTCATAAATAGACATAGGTGATACTGGAGAAGTGGGAATTCGGTTCCCCACCTCCAGCTACTCGGTGCACCAAGGGTATCCCGATCAAGCCACATGGCGCTGGATAATGCTAGCAATGAGCAAAATCAAGGGCTCACTCCCATGGCCCAGCAAACTGCACCCTGAGCTCGCGGATTAAGCTCAAAACAGGCCCCAAGCATGGAATGAGTCCCGAGCTCCGCCTCCCGCTGGATGCTCGGAGTCCCTGGTACACCATTAATACAACGGTACTCGGATTGTTGATTCCCCACGGTGTTCAACTGATCTTGCATTAATTACGTCGGCAACAAGATGGCGTATGCCAGCCGTGGAGTAAACTATCATCACCCCTAAAAAGCCGAGGGACGTGGGCTGCCTGCCAACGTGGGTGTTTGACCTGTCATCTATCCTAGCCTACATCGAGCTGGCATCCATGGCTCTGCGAGATGGACGGATGGGCCCAACAGGTATCATCCATGTCCTCATCACTTATTCCTAGCCACGCATCGATGCGAAGGACAATGGAACGGGGCAAAGCTGATCATACCGCACTAGCTCTACCGATGGGCCCTCCAAGGGCTTGTAGCATATTCGATGGGATTGTCCTTACCTAACCCCTGTACGTATGGGGCCCATATGTAAAGGAAAGAGCCACTGTGGTATCCCTAAAATAGTATCTATAAGAAGGACCAAGGTGATAAAAAAAGGTTGGACTCCAGTTGTTCTAGCTAGCAAAATCTTCACACCATGTAAAAGATGGAAAAAGAGAAAAAAAAGAACACAACAGGAGTAGATTATTATACTTTTGAGCAGCCTAGACCTACATAAACTGCTTGCCTCCTGTTTCTTCCACATGTTCACGACTTTGATCCTTGTCACCTACTCTCTTGCCGAATCCACAAAAATTGCCTTGCACTTATTATTCCTAAATATGAAGCCCGATGTTTATCTTAGCATCTCGTGAATAGCTGGCATAGTTTGTTTGCATGGATACCCAGCAACCCGTTGTATAGCTGGCATAGTTTGTTTGCATGGATAGTTAACAGCCCGGTCAACCCATCTACCTGTACATAGTCTAATGCCTTGTACTGAGTCTTTCATTTTGGTTGTTCTAAGGCTGTACTCTCCTGCTATATATATCGTCTTCTACGACAATATCTCCGCCATCTACATATCAGCTAATCCCGTACAACACTAGCGAACAAAACAGATCGAGCTCGACCTGCATTTTGTTCGCGAGTGTGTTGCTTTGGGCCAAGTATGAGTTTTTCACATGCCGTCATCCTCTCAGTTCGGTGACCTTTTCAGCAAATGTTTGCGGTTATCACTCTTCTCAACTTCAGATCCAGCGTCAATGTCGGTGAACTCCCGACTGAGATTGCGGGGTGTGTTACTATCTCATGTATAACAACTAGCATAGATTCTTTTGCATGGATAACCAACACCCCGTTGTAAAGCTGGCATAGTTTGTTTGCATGGATAGCTAGCAGCACATTCAACCCAACTACTTGGACCTAGTCTAACACCTTGTACCTAGTATGTTGCATGTGTTGGTTGTTGTGAGACTGTACTCTCCTGCTATATATATATCCATGAGATGCACCACCACAACGTGTGGCTTCCCTCACAAACCCTTTCAGTTTAAACACAGTATCTACAATAACACACAAAAAAAAGGTACTACCACCTTATCACAGTAAGTACATTTCTATCAGATGAACATACTAGACACGGTATGAAACCCAAAACAGCAGAAAATCGTAATCCCAGCCCAAGCCGGCGATGGAGCTCCCAGCTTAGATCCCATTCTAACCCATCTCCCACTCGGCCATTTTGCAGCAAGGCTCACCTAGCTTTCGTCCCCGTGCAGTCAGCTCCGTGCCTCCCCCGCCACCGATTTCCCTTGGTTTTGGCCTGCGTCTCACAGAGCCACGTACTAGTGCTCATCGCCACCGTCAGCTACAATTGCTGCCAATCAGGTGTAAATGCGTTTTGCTCTGCCAATCTGCCATAGTGCCATGCCATACATGTCCTTGGCCATTGAAAATACATAGGCATGTTTATCTCCCATTTTCTCACCTGTGAATAATTAGCTACTTAACTGTGCTATGGCATGTTTATCTTTCCATATATATGCGTGGTTTGGGGAATCCTAAAAAGTTAGTGTGGATCAATTTGAAATGTTCAAGAATTTGTGGATCTGCTGCCTACATATTAAACAAAAAGTAAATTACACGCTCACGGTATATAAACATGTCAGATGGATGCAACTTACTATAATAATAGCATTCTAAAAAGTTGAAACCAGTGCAACAACTTCCGTGGTGCATGCGAACTAAGATAAAATAGAATACATAGTTTTTAATTTTGCAAGAAGTCTAGACGGTCGTCTCATCTCTGTTCGCTAATGGGCGTGGAGGTAATTAACGTCAAGATAGTCTGATTAACTAATATGAACCATGAGATGACCTTCTTAGTGTTCACGTACCACATAAGTTGAATATTTTACAAGTTATTAGACTGAGTTATACCAACCTGACAACTTTGTGTACCATAGTCGTAATTTACTTTTCTAACTTAACCATGTGCGGATGCATCTTTAGGACAGATTCAAGTATTATAAATCTCGTAGGAGCATGTGCTGTACATGGCAATTAAACAACAAGAACTTTGCATTTTTCAAACATGACTTAGATTCTTATTTTGAAGTTGATAATAATGCGTTAGGAGCTAGCAAATTTGAATTGGTGGAGTTTGACTCATAGAGTTTTGTTGTCTAATAAAATTTTCTACTGATACAAATATGAATTTTGTACAGGTGGTTATTCATGTCAGGTACTCCATAGTATACTTTGCTAGATGTAAAACCACACAAACACCAAAAATCCAAAGAGAAAAGACAGAAAACCTGACATGAACTTAATCTGGAGTTTTAAAAGTTTGGGGCAAGTGTTACATTTCTCTGGATAAAAAAAGTCTGATTAATATTATTTTATTTAGAAAAACAATATTTTCTTGAAAAGGATATTTTTCAATGAAAAGTTGACACAAAGGTTACAGTTATATTTTCAAATATTGGTCGGACGGAAAACTTAATTAGGACGGTTCCCCTATTAATCAGTATATCTACAAGGATTTAAGGAAATACAAATGTGCATCGGCCTATGATAAAAAATTCAGTTATATCCAGATCACGCAAAGATATATCGAAATTAAAGCAAACTTATTTTCACTGGGAACAGGTCACAATAATAAATATAATGTTCAGGTCCACAGCACATAAGTGCATGCATACATCCACACACACAGAATTCCAAATATCTTTGAAATATTACATATTTCCACTTGATCAGATCAGAGGATTATTACTTCTTTCTAAACATGGCAGTCTCTCTTTTAGTCATAGCAAAGTTGGCATGTGCAAACACCATTGAAAAATCCCTTACACCATCCATTCCTGTACTTGGCATGGTGGGCTCGTGCGTCCACCACGCACGCGAACTTGCAAACCGGTACCACACATGCTGCTAGATGGGCACTGGTGTAGATGCAGGTGTCGTCTGCAAAAATATAAAAAAATTCATAAAACTCTAGCTGAAAAAACACACTTTTTGGTACACATCTCCGAAATTTTGAACCCTGCATATAACAATCATACAATCCTAATATTGATATGACCATATGTTCTACAGTTCTAAGAGCATGGTATCATACTTATGATGTAGAAGGGATAGAGAGAGAGAGAGATTGGTTAATACGTGGATAGACAGAGGGATAGACGGATCAAGAGGGAGAGGGAGATAAAGAAAAAGGGAGAACTAACCAGCAGAACATGGATTTCCATGGAACAGAACTAGGAGTAGAAAGAAAAATGTTGCAGCTCTCGCATCCATTGTTGATCGAACGAGTGCCTAGATTTTCAGAGTCAAATGTAGTACAAGAACTATGTTCCAGAGGACACAGAAGAACATCTTTATATAGACTCTTTGTAGAGCAAAACCAGAATTGATTAATGCTGCAGGGATGGCAAAATTAATATCTGACCATCCACGTACAACTGTCAACGGGCATATCTGTCGTCAATGAATTATTTACTTTTATTTTCTGGAGATATATATAGTAATGTTAAAAACAAACCAACTTGCAGATGGAACGCTCTGATCCGTCCGATCCTCCACATCCAATGGCCATTGGACTTTTCATGCATGTCCTGTCTTGCTACCATTAAATAACCATCGTTACACTATTATTTTATTCTATCTATGTAATAATCAAAATCAATTAGACCCATATAAATCAAAATCAAATCATCTCATGTATTCCCTTCACGTGTATGCGTACTGGTAAAATAGGAAATACATGATGTCCATGAGAATCAAAATATCTGAAATGTTTACATGCTGTAGGAATGCTGTAAAAACTTTTAAATTCGTCCAAATATTGGTGTGTAGAGGTCCAACCAGGAAGAGGAATCAGTGCTATGACAGTAAAAAATAAGTGATCCTATAAACCTATACCAAATATCCCACTTACTATTGTTAATAGCAATACTTCTATAAGCTCTCGTGCTTCCACGTCACCTAGTTTTTGTTAAGGATCCAATCTTAATCAGTCGAATGATCCAAATTGCTTACTAGCCCACAAAGGGCACTTATTGGGTTCAAGCCTATCATATCCATCCGCATTGCCTCCTCCAGCGCCCACAACACCATAGTGGGCACCCCTCTCATCTCTTCATCCCTCCGTCCCAAGCGTTCCAGCTATACCGGTGGTGCCCGTCTCTCCCTCTCCTGTGGCTCGCGATGTCATGCTGCTTGCCTATTATAGTGCAACAATTCTTCGTCGTGTCAGCCAAATGCTGACCGGACAGAATTTCTGAGATGATTCCTATTTTGTTACCAGTTTTTTGGAAGATACAGTTTCTACCCGTTATAAAAGTTAGTTGATATAGCACAACGACGATGAACCTTTTCGATCACTTCAGTCATTGATCATCCAAACATATATATGTTAGATGACAATACAGGAACACATGACCTACCCGCTTTGCTTCATTGCTGATGTTTGGATGCATGACCTACAAAATCACTGCCACTGCTTGGTTTGGCTTCCATGTCCATACATGCTCTTCCTTTCTCGGTTATTCTTTGGGCCTCTGCTCGTTAGCGTGTGCTCGCTGTACGTGTAAGACAGCACCCCACCATCTGTCTGTGCCTCCGCACGCACTGCAGTCACAGCCCTTATGTTCACCATCCACGATCTCGTTGTCCTTAGCCATGCAAGTCTGTTGCGCTGCGCAACGCTCGTTAGCTTCGCCCTGCCCCACAGCTTCCCAGCCGACGCGGATCCGCAATCACCGCTTGCGTTGAGTGTGCCTTCCATAGCGCTACCCCTCCGGTCTCTCCAGTCACCGTTGGCCATGCCTGGTCCTATCTTTCGGTCACGTTCTCCAATCGCCGGTTTGATCACGAGCGAGGTCATCTCCTCCGCAACATCCTCATTGTCGCCATCGATCTCATCGCCACGACTGACGATCCCTTGTCGATGCGTGATCCCACCTCGTGTTTCTTTCTCCACATGTCTTCCTGATTTAATACCGAAACTTCCGACTCTGATATCACTTGTTATAGAACTCAGTCGATATAGCGGAACGGCGATGAACCTTCTAGATTACTTCAGTCATTGATCATCCAAACACATACCAGATGACGACACAGTAATATACAATATTTATTAACGAAGTTCAGCCATACCCTACATCTCCGAGGCTCTAATTATGAGTGCTCCTCCCCAATCAACATATTACTTAGCCGTTAGGAGTACATGGCCTCGCCGCTCCTGCGTATTTACTCTACATTGTAATCGCTATAATTACATTGTAGTGCCCCCTCTCTATTTAAGAGAGGGCCTGTAGTGTCCCCCTCTCTATTTAAGAGAGAACCTATGATAGAGTCCGACTCTAACTCTATCCTACCCAACCACCTATTACAAATCCAAGTCTAACTGTAAACAAACAGGCTTAATATATTCGACACCTATTCCAACACGAGCTTGTGCAGCTGCGCGCGGCATGTCGTTGTACATTCCCTTCCAGTGTTGATGCACATGTCAACATGAAACTCACAGAGCCACACATGCGACGACAATGATCCCCTTTACCATTATAAACTGGAGAGAACAATGTATCCTGCACTGAATGAAGCAGCGGCCATCCCAGCAACCGGAAAACTCGCGGGCGCACCGTATTCGGGTCTCTCCAAATCTCCCTCGATTTCCATATCACAAGCGACCACTCTCCTTGTCTCGGAGAGCAACACGTGTCCTTCCTTATTAGCGTTGCCGACCGCCGGTATGCACTACACTGAGCGCTTTCACCGTCTCTCTTCCTTCCTTTGCTCCAAATGGCTAACAAGTTGATAAATAAGACTAAGAATGGTGCCGTGTTAGTGTTGTTGTAACGTAAATTATCTAACATCATTAAATCTACCTTTATAAAAAAAAGTTGATAAATAAGAAAGCTCGCAGGCAAATGTATAGGAAGAACACAATAACAACATAGAGATGCAATTTGACATCGGCTACCGGCCTCAACTGTTGCCAGAGCTGTTCGGCAACGAGAATATTATTTCAATTATCAAAGAACACACCCTCCCACATGAGAAACTAAGTGGCAGTAAAACTCCACATGCAAAGGACTTATTGTGGATATTAACTATATATTCCCTTGCATAAGCATGAAGCTATATATATCTAAAGGCAGTACAAGCAGTGGCAATTGTGCCAGCCACCACACCAATATTCCTGCAATTTTCCTCTCTGCAGAACAGCACCAACCGAACAGCTAAACTTGCAGGTCCGGTCGATGCACAACAGTTCCCAGCCAACAAGTTCGTGACAATACTCCTCTGCAAAAAAAAGAGAAAAAAAGCTTCTTAATTAGTACTCTCGCATTGACTGATGAAATAGATGTAACACTGTACTGCTGCACTAATACTACTTGTGATAAAGAAAATAACCATTTGGAATCAGCATTCGAATATGTCATAAAGAGTTATCTGTGAACAGACGAAATGGGTACAAATTAAATTAGTTGCTACTGCATAACATGCATGGATCAACAATCACAAGAGAGTTTTCTAGACTGTCTATATGGCTGTCATCGCCATTCTGAAAAATATTGAGAAATCAATCAAATCTGTGGCTATCGGATTGCAGAAACTGATGACCCAGATCAGTAGATCACCCCATACCGCCCATATAAAATTTATCATCCTGCTTTCATCAAAAAAAAACTCAAGAAAGATCATATACCTGCCAATATTGAATCCAACAGTAACACAAAAGGCAGGAGGAAGCAAAGGTTCCAATATTTAGCACCCATATCGAAGTAGTGACACCCTTGCTATACACAGCTCTTCTAGGTTTATAGCTTAGTATATATTTATTTTTTGGATAGAAAACAATACAAAATACACTCCATCAGCAATGACGATGATGAAGAGGAAGTCATCATTTGACTATGGATGTATAGCCCAGATCAATGCAAAAATAGGATAGGTCATCTTTGAAACAAAGTCATGCATGCGTGTACCAACATCAATGCAAAACATAGGATAGGTAATCTTTGAAACATCACGAGAGGAGGGGCAATATCGATGTGCCCTTAATAATACCTACCTCTATCTTTGTTGTTTTGCAATGTCTAATATTTAAAAATAATAGTTTTTTCAATTTTTCAGACACTGGATAATTTTCATGTCTTTCAGTCATCTAAAACTTACACCTCAGTGTACGTCAGGCACTTGCTTCAATTGTTTATTTTATTTCATCTAAATTCCCACAGCAATGTGTACCCTATTGACATTTGTATAAATTGTTTATTTTTTTTATATCAACGATCTAACAGCAACGCATGGTATCAACTAGTTGGACAAATAGACAACCCGTAATGCCATGGATCGGAGCAGATGCCCTGTAGTTGGAATCAAATGCACCAAGTGAATTTGCTGAAATCAAAGCCTTTGCTTCTTCTTTTTTTCATTATACCGCTTGGGTGAAGCCATGCCGTCGTCACCATTTTCCCCAACACCAACAACCACCAGGCCTTGCCTGTTTACGGTGATTAATTAAGCATAGCCAGAGACATTGGCAATAGTGGTGCGTACTAAGTGCCCGTAAGCAAGCGAGGTATCATCGGTCACTTTGATAGAGATTTCGCCGACGACAATCTGGGGTCGCCAACGACGATCTGGGGTAGACCAGATCAGCTTCACATTATTATTATTATTCACATCTTGTATTCTTTTGGTTTGAAAGGTTCATGACAAAAAATGAAAAAGAATTCCTCTAGATTCACAACAGAAGAATATGGGAGACGGCTAAACAGATTAATACATTTTAGCTGGCTTGGTCAAATTTTCAGTAGCAAAAGACAACAACTATTGCTATGCCATTCATTTCAAGAGGGACGGAAACCTGAACTGAAAACAGGAAAAGAATAAGGGGCAAGTTTGAGTTGTGCTTATTTCTAAAAAGAAAAGAAAAGTAACAGCACCGCAGAGACAGAAGATAAAGAAATGAGCTTTGTCATTCATTAAAACCATGAGCTCACCGAGTGATGCGACTTCTTGAGAAAGACCAATAAATTAAAAGATAGTGAGCATTAATTAAGGGAGCACAAAGATGAAATCATGAATCGTGCAAGTATATAACTATACTCCTTTAAAATAGAAAATGGAGCAGTAGCAATGGTGAATCTATCACCATCACAATCACCAAATTCCTACTTTTTTTTATTGAAAGAATGGATAGTGTGGGGTCAGAGGGTCTACATATGAACCACCTACCACTGAACTCCCCTACTAAAGAATTGTAGGATCAGAGGACTCACATGCTAGCAACAAATACATGCAAAATTTAAAAAATAATATATATATAAACTAATAGTGATAATCATGTTAGCAAGGTGTATGATGCTACATGCACATTTCCATATGCTTAAATGGCTTTTGACATTTCATAACACTAGCAGAACAAAAGCATGAACTCAACTGATTTATTTTCTCTTACATGTATTCTATTTGACAATAACATATGTGAAACAAATGATACAACATGCATGCATGCATCGTCATTACTGATATCACATCCATAGAGAGTTTCATCCAAATGCGAAGTACATGCATGGGGATTTGATATATGTCTCAAGTACATGTGGTTCAACTTAATTTCAACTCTAGTTTTTGTCAGACTAAAGATAGTAACACTCTCTTGATCACTAATCCTGTACATGTGGCTTTTACGAGTTTCCTGTTTGTTGCTTTCACACCAATCCAGCAGCTCCCCTTGAACGTAAACCCCACACAAATTGGACTACTTGATGTTGTTTCCCAGCATTCTCCTACAAGAATATATATAGAATATATAGATAACACTTAAACTATCACACTTTTTTAAGGTCATCGTGCATCTCGTACTACACTCTCTCCATCCTTTTTATATGACGTCTACGTAAAAAAACAATAGACGGATTATTAGTTATATTGAATATGTTCGGACACTGAAATATCACACAAAAAATGGCCATAAGGGAATTTTAACATTTGCAACAGCACGATATGGGAGATGGCTGAACAGATCAATTTTCCGTAGAGTAGATAACAATTATCACTATGCCATTTATTTCAAGAGGGATGAAAACCTGAACTGGAAAAAGAAAAAACAACTAAGGGCAAGATGGAGTTACGCTAATTTGGAGAAAGAAAAGTAACAGTACCGCAGAAGATAGAAAGCCAGGAAATTAGCTTTGCCGTTCACTAAAGCCATGAGCTCACCGAGTGATATCGTTGTGGACTTCATCAGAAAAGACAAAAAAAAATGGTAGTGAGCATTGACTAAAGGAGTATAAAGACGAAATCATGAATGGTCTAAGTAGATATCTACACTCATAAGTGTCATGGTGAATTTGTCACCATCCTAACGACAAACTCCTACTTTCTTAATAAAGAAAATAATAGTGTAGGGTTAGAGGGTCTACATGGACACTAAACCCACTACTATTTTTGAAAAGGAAAAAAATGTGGGGTTAGAGAACTAGCAGGTTAGTAACAAATATACGCAGAAATTAAATATATATATATACACACACACATATAGGAAAATAATAAATTACTATCGGGAGTAGTTACTCCCTCCATATCCCGTATCAATTAAATCTTTGGCACCGGATTTTGTTAATGGGTCTAATCGAACTAATTTTCTCAAATCCCTATTTTTTTAACCCGTTTTTATTCTTCTTGGTTGTCAACATAAGGTCGTTTATCTTCTGCAGCAGATCCGAAAAGCCTACCGAGTTTGTCGTTGATATGAATTTTGATTGGAGACAAGCTAACCCGAGATATATCCGGTGGTTTATTCGCACTTTAGTTTGTTTATCTAGAACGAGAAAGCAGGATGTTTCTCCCTTCGTGAATAACGAGCGGAACATTATCAATCTAAGTCGTTCTCTGCGTTTGGAGAGTTCTGAACCCAGCTGAACTCAAGATTAGTAGCCTCGCTGGTGGTTGCGTTGCAGATAACGGTGAAAGATCCGACATGGAGAATTCCTGTTCCAAGGTTTGTTGCCATATTCATCTGTTATTTTCCATCTTTTGGATTCTTTTCCTAATATCGATTCTTTCATTGATCGTTTCTGTTCCTAATTCATTTTCTCTATGTATTGCATTTGCAGCACCTTTGCAGTCCAGAGCTGTGACTATATCAGGTGGTGGTGGATCAAGTTCTGTTTTCACCAAAGCCCTCCATGCTGCTCGAGCAAAACAGATGTATCAGCGGAAGCAGCTTCCTGATTCTGCAGTCTCAAATTCCAAAAGAACAAGTGCCATCAAGGGTAAAAAGGCGATGTGCTACATGATTCCGCTACATGGTTCCGTTACATGATGCGACACGCGGGCGCTACGCGCCAGAGAACAAAGTGGCGCGACACACAGCGAGAAAACCTTGCCCAGTTAAAAAAAATATAACACTCAATTAAAAATTACTCCAACTATTCCCTACCTAGTATATTAATCGTATATTAATCGTATGATCATACCAGAATAGCGAACTTATGAGTTAACGTTTAACTTGGATACAGTTTGATGGTGGTTTGCTATGACATTCTTAATAAGTAAAATTTTAACTTTAAAGTATGAAATATCACTTATCTCGATCGCAATGTGATAAAGGTTTTTTTGGGTTTTCCTTAATAAGTTAAAAACTTTGTATAACTAGTTAACGTTTATCTTGAAGGAAAAATTATTAAGGCAAAATGATTATGATTTGTCCTGATGTATTTGACGAGTTAAAATTTGTTGCATCAGTTTGTGATAACATAAAATTTTAACTTTAAAGCAGGAATTATCGTTTAACTTGATCGCTTTGTGATGATGGTTTTAATGGTGTTCCACTAAGATTAACTTTGTATGACAAGTTAACGTTTATGTTGAAGGCAATATGATTATGGTTTGTCATGATATATTTGACGAGTATAAAAATTTGTTGCATCTATCGCATGTGATTAGTGAAATTTTAACTGAAGACAGGTAATTGAGTGTGAGTTAAAATTAAAAACGTATTGGTTAGAAACAGCGTGATCATTTGGTGAAAAAAACTATCTTGCTTTCGTTAAAAAAAAAATACTATCCTATGATATCCCGCTGTGTATGATTAAAATCAACTGCATGTATATATCATTATTTAAACTAAATGATACTGTCCTATATGGTGCGCCTTTTTTTCTCTAACCAGTAATTTTGACTGCCAGATTTTGAGGATGTGGTTGCGCCGGGATTAGTTGGGTGGTGTGCGGTTGCACCAGGGATGGGGATGTGAGGCGTGTATCACGCATCGTTTAATACTTAGCAACCTAGCTGCTATATATAGTTATATATATATATATATATATATAATGAAATTGATAGTAGTAATCAGGTCAATGATATTCGTTTAATTAAAATCATGTTGCAGCGCACGGGCAATATGATAGTAGATATAAAGATAGCTAGGTGTATGATGCAAACTGAATATATGCTTAAATGACTTATGACATTTCACAACACAAGCCACACGGAAACCTGAAGCGAACTCACTCAACTCTTACATCTTACATGTATTCTACCATGACATTAACACATCTCAGACAAATTACACACACATGCATGCATCATCATTATGACTGTGTATATCCGCTTGGATCTAGAGGCCGGGTTATTTAATCCATTATCTAAAATAATGCATGTGACATCATTATTGATATCACATCCATAGAGAGTTTCATCCAAATGTAAAGTACATACATGAGGATTTGAAACACGCCTCCATTACATCTAGTTTAACATATTTCAACTCTAGTTTTTGTCACAGTAATGATTGTAACACTCGCTCTTGATCACTAATCATGTAAATGTGGCTTCTATGATTTTCATGTTTGTTCCTTTTGCACAAATCCAGCATGTCGCGTTGCACATAAACCCCACATATATTTGATTACTAGATGTTGTTTCCCAGCATTCTCCTACAAGAATATATAAATAACACATAAACATTCGCTAATGGGCGTGGAGGTAATTAACGTCAAGATAGTCTGATTAACTAATATGAACCATGAGATGACCTTCTTAGTGTTCACGTACCACATAAGTTGAATATTTTACAAGTTATTAGACTGAGTTATACCAACCTGACAACTTTGTGTACCATAGTCGTAATTTACTTTTCTAACTTAACCATGTGCGGATGCATCTTTAGGACAGATTCAAGTATTATAAATCTCGTAGGAGCATGTGCTGTACATGGCAATTAAACAACAAGAACTTTGCATTTTTCAAACATGACTTAGATTCTTATTTTGAAGTTGATAATAATGCGTTAGGAGCTAGCAAATTTGAATTGGTGGAGTTTGACTCATAGAGTTTTGTTGTCTAATAAAATTTTCTACTGATACAAATATGAATTTTGTACAGGTGGTTATTCATGTCAGGTACTCCATAGTATACTTTGCTAGATGTAAAACCACACAAACACCAAAAATCCAAAGAGAAAAGACAGAAAACCTGACATGAACTTAATCTGGAGTTTTAAAAGTTTGGGGCAAGTGTTACATTTCTCTGGATAAAAAAAGTCTGATTAATATTATTTTATTTAGAAAAACAATATTTTCTTGAAAAGGATATTTTTCAATGAAAAGTTGACACAAAGGTTACAGTTATATTTTCAAATATTGGTCGGACGGAAAACTTAATTAGGACGGTTTCCCTATTAATCAGTATATCTACAAGGATTTAAGGAAATACAAATGTGCATCGGCCTATGATAAAAAATTCAGTTATATCCAGATCACGCAAAGATATATCGAAATTAAAGCAAACTTATTTTCACTGGGAACAGGTCACAATAATAAATATAATGTTCAGGTCCACAGCACATAAGTGCATGCATACATCCACACACACAGAATTCCAAATATCTTTGAAATATTACATATTTCCACTTGATCAGATCAGAGGATTATTACTTCTTTCTAAACATGGCAGTCTCTCTTTTAGTCATAGCAAAGTTGGCATGTGCAAACACCATTGAAAAATCCCTTACACCATCCATTCCTGTACTTGGCATGGTGGGCTTGTGCGTCCACCACGCACGCGAACTTGCAAACCGGTACCACACATGCTGCTAGATGGGCACTGGTGTAGATGCAGGTGTCGTCTGCAAAAATATAAAAAAATTCATAAAACTCTAGCTGAAAAAACACACTTTTTGGTACACATCTCCGAAATTTTGAACCCTGCATATAACAATCATACAATCCTAATATTGATATGACCATATGTTCTACAGTTCTAAGAGCATGGTATCATACTTATGATGTAGAAGGGATAGAGAGAGAGAGAGAGATTGGTTAATACGTGGATAGACAGAGGGATAGACGGATCAAGAGGGAGAGGGAGATAAAGAAAAAGGGAGAACTAACCAGCAGAACATGGATTTCCATGGAACAGAACTAGGAGTAGAAAGAAAAATGTTGCAGCTCTCGCATCCATTGTTGATCGAACGAGTGCCTAGATTTTCAGAGTCAAATGTAGTACAAGAACTATGTTCCAGAGGACACAGAAGAACATCTTTATATAGACTCTTTGTAGAGCAAAACCAGAATTGATTAATGCTGCAGGGATGGCAAAATTAATATCTGACCATCCACGTACAACTGTCAACGGGCATATCTGTCGTCAATGAATTATTTACTTTTATTTTCTGGAGATATATATAGTAATGTTAAAAACAAACCAACTTGCAGATGGAACGCTCTGATCCGTCCGATCCTCCACATCCAATGGCCATTGGACTTTTCATGCATGTCCTGTCTTGCTACCATTAAATAACCATCGTTACACTATTATTTTATTCTATCTATGTAATAATCAAAATCAATTAGACCCATATAAATCAAAATCAAATCATCTCATGTATTCCCTTCACGTGTATGCGTACTGGTAAAATAGGAAATACATGATGTCCATGAGAATCAAAATATCTGAAATGTTTACATGCTGTAGGAATGCTGTAAAAACTTTTAAATTCGTCCAAATATTGGTGTGTAGAGGTCCAACCAGGAAGAGGAATCAGTGCTATGACAGTAAAAAATAAGTGATCCTATAAACCTATACCAAATATCCCACTTACTATTGTTAATAGCAATACTTCTATAAGCTCTCGTGCTTCCACGTCACCTAGTTTTTGTTAAGGATCCAATCTTAATCAGTCGAATGATCCAAATTGCTTACTAGCCCACAAAGGGCACTTATTGGGTTCAAGCCTATCATATCCATCCGCATTGCCTCCTCCAGCGCCCACAACACCATAGTGGGCACCCCTCTCATCTCTTCATCCCTCCGTCCCAAGCGTTCCAGCTATACCGGTGGTGCCCGTCTCTCCCTCTCCTGTGGCTCGCGATGTCATGCTGCTTGCCTATTATAGTGCAACAATTCTTCGTCGTGTCAGCCAAATGCTGACCGGACAGAATTTCTGAGATGATTCCTATTTTGTTACCAGTTTTTTGGAAGATACAGTTTCTACCCGTTATAAAAGTTAGTTGATATAGCACAACGACGATGAACCTTTTCGATCACTTCAGTCATTGATCATCCAAACATATATATGTTAGATGACAATACAGGAACACATGACCTACCCGCTTTGCTTCATTGCTGATGTTTGGATGCATGACCTACAAAATCACTGCCACTGCTTGGTTTGGCTTCCATGTCCATACATGCTCTTCCTTTCTCGGTTATTCTTTGGGCCTCTGCTCGTTAGCGTGTGCTCGCTGTACGTGTAAGACAGCACCCCACCATCTGTCTGTGCCTCCGCACGCACTGCAGTCACAGCCCTTATGTTCACCATCCACGATCTCGTTGTCCTTAGCCATGCAAGTCTGTTGCGCTGCGCAACGCTCGTTAGCTTCGCCCTGCCCCACAGCTTCCCAGCCGACGCGGATCCGCAATCACCGCTTGCGTTGAGTGTGCCTTCCATAGCGCTACCCCTCCGGTCTCTCCAGTCACCGTTGGCCATGCCTGGTCCTATCTTTCGGTCACGTTCTCCAATCGCCGGTTTGATCACGAGCGAGGTCATCTCCTCCGCAACATCCTCATTGTCGCCATCGATCTCATCGCCACGACTGACGATCCCTTGTCGATGCGTGATCCCACCTCGTGTTTCTTTCTCCACATGTCTTCCTGATTTAATACCGAAACTTCCGACTCTGATATCACTTGTTATAGAACTCAGTCGATATAGCGGAACGGCGATGAACCTTCTAGATTACTTCAGTCATTGATCATCCAAACACATACCAGATGACGACACAGTAATATACAATATTTATTAACGAAGTTCAGCCATACCCTACATCTCCGAGGCTCTAATTATGAGTGCTCCTCCCCAATCAACATATTACTTAGCCGTTAGGAGTACATGGCCTCGCCGCTCCTGCGTATTTACTCTACATTGTAATCGCTATAATTACATTGTAGTGCCCCCTCTCTATTTAAGAGAGGGCCTGTAGTGTCCCCCTCTCTATTTAAGAGAGAACCTATGATAGAGTCCGACTCTAACTCTATCCTACCCAACCACCTATTACAAATCCAAGTCTAACTGTAAACAAACAGGCTTAATATATTCGACACCTATTCCAACACGAGCTTGTGCAGCTGCGCGCGGCATGTCGTTGTACATTCCCTTCCAGTGTTGATGCACATGTCAACATGAAACTCACAGAGCCACACATGCGACGACAATGATCCCCTTTACCATTATAAACTGGAGAGAACAATGTATCCTGCACTGAATGAAGCAGCGGCCATCCCAGCAACCGGAAAACTCGCGGGCACACCGTATTCGGGTCTCTCCAAATCTCCCTCGATTTCCATATCACAAGCGACCACTCTCCTTGTCTCGGAGAGCAACACGTGTCCTTCCTTATTAGCGTTGCCGACCGCCGGTATGCACTACACTGAGCGCTTTCACCGTCTCTCTTCCTTCCTTTGCTCCAAATGGCTAACAAGTTGATAAATAAGACTAAGAATGGTGCCGTGTTAGTGTTGTTGTAACGTAAATTATCTAACATCATTAAATCTACCTTTATAAAAAAAAGTTGATAAATAAGAAAGCTCGCAGGCAAATGTATAGGAAGAACACAATAACAACATAGAGATGCAATTTGACATCGGCTACCGGCCTCAACTGTTGCCAGAGCTGTTCGGCAACGAGAATATTATTTCAATTATCAAAGAACACACCCTCCCACATGAGAAACTAAGTGGCAGTAAAACTCCACATGCAAAGGACTTATTGTGGATATTAACTATATATTCCCTTGCATAAGCATGAAGCTATATATATCTAAAGGCAGTACAAGCAGTGGCAATTGTGCCAGCCACCACACCAATATTCCTGCAATTTTCCTCTCTGCAGAACAGCACCAACCGAACAGCTAAACTTGCAGGTCCGGTCGATGCACAACAGTTCCCAGCCAACAAGTTCGTGACAATACTCCTCTGCAAAAAAAAGAGAAAAAAAGCTTCTTAATTAGTACTCTCGCATTGACTGATGAAATAGATGTAACACTGTACTGCTGCACTAATACTACTTGTGATAAAGAAAATAACCATTTGGAATCAGCATTCGAATATGTCATAAAGAGTTATCTGTGAACAGACGAAATGGGTACAAATTAAATTAGTTGCTACTGCATAACATGCATGGATCAACAATCACAAGAGAGTTTTCTAGACTGTCTATATGGCTGTCATCGCCATTCTGAAAAATATTGAGAAATCAATCAAATCTGTGGCTATCGGATTGCAGAAACTGATGACCCAGATCAGTAGATCACCCCATACCGCCCATATAAAATTTATCATCCTGCTTTCATCAAAAAAAAACTCAAGAAAGATCATATACCTGCCAATATTGAATCCAACAGTAACACAAAAGGCAGGAGGAAGCAAAGGTTCCAATATTTAGCACCCATATCGAAGTAGTGACACCCTTGCTATACACAGCTCTTCTAGGTTTATAGCTTAGTATATATTTATTTTTTGGATAGAAAACAATACAAAATACACTCCATCAGCAATGACGATGATGAAGAGGAAGTCATCATTTGACTATGGATGTATAGCCCAGATCAATGCAAAAATAGGATAGGTCATCTTTGAAACAAAGTCATGCATGCGTGTACCAACATCAATGCAAAACATAGGATAGGTAATCTTTGAAACATCACGAGAGGAGGGGCAATATCGATGTGCCCTTAATAATACCTACCTCTATCTTTGTTGTTTTGCAATGTCTAATATTTAAAAATAATAGTTTTTTCAATTTTTCAGACACTGGATAATTTTCATGTCTTTCAGTCATCTAAAACTTACACCTCAGTGTACGTCAGGCACTTGCTTCAATTGTTTATTTTATTTCATCTAAATTCCCACAGCAATGTGTACCCTATTGACATTTGTATAAATTGTTTATTTTTTTTATATCAACGATCTAACAGCAACGCATGGTATCAACTAGTTGGACAAATAGACAACCCGTAATGCCATGGATCGGAGCAGATGCCCTGTAGTTGGAATCAAATGCACCAAGTGAATTTGCTGAAATCAAAGCCTTTGCTTCTTCTTTTTTTCATTATACCGCTTGGGTGAAGCCATGCCGTCGTCACCATTTTCCCCAACACCAACAACCACCAGGCCTTGCCTGTTTACGGTGATTAATTAAGCATAGCCAGAGACATTGGCAATAGTGGTGCGTACTAAGTGCCCGTAAGCAAGCGAGGTATCATCGGTCACTTTGATAGAGATTTCGCCGACGACAATCTGGGGTCGCCAACGACGATCTGGGGTAGACCAGATCAGCTTCACATTATTATTATTATTCACATCTTGTATTCTTTTGGTTTGAAAGGTTCATGACAAAAAATGAAAAAGAATTCCTCTAGATTCACAACAGAAGAATATGGGAGACGGCTAAACAGATTAATACATTTTAGCTGGCTTGGTCAAATTTTCAGTAGCAAAAGACAACAACTATTGCTATGCCATTCATTTCAAGAGGGACGGAAACCTGAACTGAAAACAGGAAAAGAATAAGGGGCAAGTTTGAGTTGTGCTTATTTCTAAAAAGAAAAGAAAAGTAACAGCACCGCAGAGACAGAAGATAAAGAAATGAGCTTTGTCATTCATTAAAACCATGAGCTCACCGAGTGATGCGACTTCTTGAGAAAGACCAATAAATTAAAAGATAGTGAGCATTAATTAAGGGAGCACAAAGATGAAATCATGAATCGTGCAAGTATATAACTATACTCCTTTAAAATAGAAAATGGAGCAGTAGCAATGGTGAATCTATCACCATCACAATCACCAAATTCCTACTTTTTTTTATTGAAAGAATGGATAGTGTGGGGTCAGAGGGTCTACATATGAACCACCTACCACTGAACTCCCCTACTAAAGAATTGTAGGATCAGAGGACTCACATGCTAGCAACAAATACATGCAAAATTTAAAAAATAATATATATATAAACTAATAGTGATAATCATGTTAGCAAGGTGTATGATGCTACATGCACATTTCCATATGCTTAAATGGCTTTTGACATTTCATAACACTAGCAGAACAAAAGCATGAACTCAACTGATTTATTTTCTCTTACATGTATTCTATTTGACAATAACATATGTGAAACAAATGATACAACATGCATGCATGCATCGTCATTACTGATATCACATCCATAGAGAGTTTCATCCAAATGCGAAGTACATGCATGGGGATTTGATATATGTCTCAAGTACATGTGGTTCAACTTAATTTCAACTCTAGTTTTTGTCAGACTAAAGATAGTAACACTCTCTTGATCACTAATCCTGTACATGTGGCTTTTACGAGTTTCCTGTTTGTTGCTTTCACACCAATCCAGCAGCTCCCCTTGAACGTAAACCCCACACAAATTGGACTACTTGATGTTGTTTCCCAGCATTCTCCTACAAGAATATATATAGAATATATAGATAACACTTAAACTATCACACTTTTTTAAGGTCATCGTGCATCTCGTACTACACTCTCTCCATCCTTTTTATATGACGTCTACGTAAAAAAATAATAGACGGATTATTAGTTATATTGAATATGTTCGGACACTGAAATATCACACAAAAAATGGCCATAAGGGAATTTTAACATTTGCAACAGCACGATATGGGAGATGGCTGAACAGATCAATTTTCCGTAGAGTAGATAACAATTATCACTATGCCATTTATTTCAAGAGGGATGAAAACCTGAACTGGAAAAAGAAAAAACAACTAAGGGCAAGATGGAGTTACGCTAATTTGGAGAAAGAAAAGTAACAGTACCGCAGAAGATAGAAAGCCAGGAAATTAGCTTTGCCGTTCACTAAAGCCATGAGCTCACCGAGTGATATCGTTGTGGACTTCATCAGAAAAGACAAAAAAAAATGGTAGTGAGCATTGACTAAAGGAGTATAAAGACGAAATCATGAATGGTCTAAGTAGATATCTACACTCATAAGTGTCATGGTGAATTTGTCACCATCCTAACGACAAACTCCTACTTTCTTAATAAAGAAAATAATAGTGTAGGGTTAGAGGGTCTACATGGACACTAAACCCACTACTATTTTTGAAAAGGAAAAAAATGTGGGGTTAGAGAACTAGCAGGTTAGTAACAAATATACGCAGAAATTAAATATATATATATATACACACACATATAGGAAAATAATAAATTACTATCGGGAGTAGTTACTCCCTCCATATCCCGTATCAATTAAATCTTTGGCACCGGATTTTGTTAATGGGTCTAATCGAACTAATTTTCTCAAATCCCTATTTTTTTAACCCGTTTTTATTCTTCTTGGTTGTCAACATAAGGTCGTTTATCTTCTGCAGCAGATCCGAAAAGCCTACCGAGTTTGTCGTTGATATGAATTTTGATTGGAGACAAGCTAACCCGAGATATATCCGGTGGTTTATTCGCACTTTAGTTTGTTTATCTAGAACGAGAAAGCAGGATGTTTCTCCCTTCGTGAATAACGAGCGGAACATTATCAATCTAAGTCGTTCTCTGCGTTTGGAGAGTTCTGAACCCAGCTGAACTCAAGATTAGTAGCCTCGCTGGTGGTTGCGTTGCAGATAACGGTGAAAGATCCGACATGGAGAATTCCTGTTCCAAGGTTTGTTGCCATATTCATCTGTTATTTTCCATCTTTTGGATTCTTTTCCTAATATCGATTCTTTCATTGATCGTTTCTGTTCCTAATTCATTTTCTCTATGTATTGCATTTGCAGCACCTTTGCAGTCCAGAGCTGTGACTATATCAGGTGGTGGTGGATCAAGTTCTGTTTTCACCAAAGCCCTCCATGCTGCTCGAGCAAAACAGATGTATCAGCGGAAGCAGCTTCCTGATTCTGCAGTCTCAAATTCCAAAAGAACAAGTGCCATCAAGGGTAAAAAGGCGATGTGCTACATGATTCCGCTACATGGTTCCGTTACATGATGCGACACGCGGGCGCTACGCGCCAGAGAACAAAGTGGCGCGACACACAGCGAGAAAACCTTGCCCAGTTAAAAAAAATATAACACTCAATTAAAAATTACTCCAACTATTCCCTACCTAGTATATTAATCGTATATTAATCGTATGATCATACCAGAATAGCGAACTTATGAGTTAACGTTTAACTTGGATACAGTTTGATGGTGGTTTGCTATGACATTCTTAATAAGTAAAATTTTAACTTTAAAGTATGAAATATCACTTATCTCGATCGCAATGTGATAAAGGTTTTTTTGGGTTTTCCTTAATAAGTTAAAAACTTTGTATAACTAGTTAACGTTTATCTTGAAGGAAAAATTATTAAGGCAAAATGATTATGATTTGTCCTGATGTATTTGACGAGTTAAAATTTGTTGCATCAGTTTGTGATAACATAAAATTTTAACTTTAAAGCAGGAATTATCGTTTAACTTGATCGCTTTGTGATGATGGTTTTAATGGTGTTCCACTAAGATTAACTTTGTATGACAAGTTAACGTTTATGTTGAAGGCAATATGATTATGGTTTGTCATGATATATTTGACGAGTATAAAAATTTGTTGCATCTATCGCATGTGATTAGTGAAATTTTAACTGAAGACAGGTAATTGAGTGTGAGTTAAAATTAAAAACGTATTGGTTAGAAACAGCGTGATCATTTGGTGAAAAAAACTATCTTGCTTTCGTTAAAAAAAAATACTATCCTATGATATCCCGCTGTGTATGATTAAAATCAACTGCATGTATATATCATTATTTAAACTAAATGATACTGTCCTATATGGTGCGCCTTTTTTTCTCTAACCAGTAATTTTGACTGCCAGATTTTGAGGATGTGGTTGCGCCGGGATTAGTTGGGTGGTGTGCGGTTGCACCAGGGATGGGGATGTGAGGCGTGTATCACGCATCGTTTAATACTTAGCAACCTAGCTGCTATATATAGTTATATATATATATATATATATATATATATATATATAATGAAATTGATAGTAGTAATCAGGTCAATGATATTCGTTTAATTAAAATCATGTTGCAGCGCACGGGCAATATGATAGTAGATATAAAGATAGCTAGGTGTATGATGCAAACTGAATATATGCTTAAATGACTTATGACATTTCACAACACAAGCCACACGGAAACCTGAAGCGAACTCACTCAACTCTTACATCTTACATGTATTCTACCATGACATTAACACATCTCAGACAAATTACACACACATGCATGCATCATCATTATGACTGTGTATATCCGCTTGGATCTAGAGGCCGGGTTATTTAATCCATTATCTAAAATAATGCATGTGACATCATTATTGATATCACATCCATAGAGAGTTTCATCCAAATGTAAAGTACATACATGAGGATTTGAAACACGCCTCCATTACATCTAGTTTAACATATTTCAACTCTAGTTTTTGTCACAGTAATGATTGTAACACTCGCTCTTGATCACTAATCATGTAAATGTGGCTTCTATGATTTTCATGTTTGTTCCTTTTGCACAAATCCAGCATGTCGCGTTGCACATAAACCCCACATATATTTGATTACTAGATGTTGTTTCCCAGCATTCTCCTACAAGAATATATAAATAACACATAAACATTCACATTTTTTTAAAGTCATCGTGCATCTCATATGATACTCCCTGCATCCTTTTTATATAACGTTGGTTAGTTAAACAATGAATTGACCAACATAAAAAAAGAAACACTAGAGGGAGTATTAATTAAATTGAATATGTTCGCATAGTGGAATATCAAACAAAAATGGATGTAAGGCAATTTTAACATTTGCAACAATTAAATATGGGAGTTGGCTGAACAGATGAATACATTTTAGCTGGCTTGATCAATTTTTCCATAGGAATCGACAACAACTATGCCTATGCCATTCATTTGAAGAGGGACAAATACCTGAACTGAAAACAGAAAAAACTAAGGGCGAGATGCTTTTCTGCTTATTTTGAGAAACAAAAGTAACAACTGCAAAAGACAAAATGCTAGGAAATGTGCTTTGTTGTTCATTAAAACCATGATCTCATCGAGTGATGTCGTTGTGGACTTCTTAAGAAAAGACCAAAAATATGGAAGATAGTGGGCATTGACTATGGGAGTATTAAGACGAAAATATGAATGGTGTAAGTAGATTTCTATACTCCTTTAAAATAGAGCAGTATCGGTGATGAATCTGTCACTATCCCAACCACCAACTCCCTACTTTCTTAACAAAAGAAAGGATAGTGTGGGGCCAAATGGTCTACATGTTAACCACTTGCCACTAAACCTACTACTATTTTTGGAAAGGAAAAAAACTGTGTGGTTAGAGGACTCACATGTTAGTGACAAATATATGTAGGAAATAAAAAAGATATATACAGCAAATGAAGTAATAATCTGGTTATTTATATTCTTTTAATTAAAATCACGTTGCAGCGTACGGGCAATATGACAGTAGTAGATATAAAGATAGCCTTGTGTATAATGCAACCTGGACATATATATGCTTAAATGGCTTATGATATTTCACAACACTGGACGCACATAATCCTAAAGTCAAATAAACTCTTAGATGTATTCTATTGTGACATTAACACATCTGATTGAAATTGCACATACACACGCATGCATCATCATTATTGATATCACATCCATACAGAGTTTCATCCAAATGTAAAGCACATGCTTGGGGATTTGACACATGTTTCCGGTATATCTGTTTTAACGTAATTTCAACTCTAGTTTTTATCACAGTAACGACAATAACACTCGCTCTTGATCACTGATCCTGTACATGTGGCTTCTACAACTTTCCCGTTTGTTGCTTTCGCACCAATCCAACAAGTTGCCTTGCACATAAACCCCACACAGATAGGACTACTGGATGTTGTTTCCCAACATTCTCCTACAATAATATATAGATAACACATAAACATCCATATATTTTTAAAGTCATCGTACATCTCATGTCATACTCCCTCCATCCCTTTTCATATGACGTTGGTTAGTTCAACAATGAACTAACCAACATATAAAAAGCTAAGGGGGTATTAATGACATCGAATATGTTCGACATTGGAATATCACAAAAAAAGGCCGTAAGACAATCTTAACATGCAGAATTAGAGAGAGAGAAAGTGAGTAGCGGAGCACAAACCAACAACAAAAGAAGCATTGCCAACAAACACAAGTGCTATGAGAAAGCAGAGAATAGCATGCCTTCCATCCATGGCTATGAACCAAAACTTCAAGCGTATTCAGTTTGTTTTCCCTATTCTCCCTCTACTTCTCCCTTTCTGATATGCAAAATGTTGCTACACCAAGAGGATATATATAGTGATGAGTCAATAGTCTTTTATGGGAAACACAACAGTCCAAGTGCTATTAGATAACTACAACGGGTATGTTTTGTTTGCTTTTTTTTATGGCATGAATTTATCTCGATGTATTCCTATGCTGGTATATATGATAATTAGATAACCACAAAGTGCAGTTTCTTAAAGGTTTTAATTAGAATAATCTTTGTTTCACAACAACACTAAAAGAAATTATTACAAATCATTGTGGATACTGATAAAGTTAGCAAATTGGATAGATATGAAAAAAAAAGCAACTAAGACATGAAGCTAGTCTTTTGCCTACGAATATTTTCCTTCCTTTCATTGCAATATTTTGATTTGAAGGAGAAAATGTTTTTTTTAAATTTTTACTGCCCATTGTTTGGCCACGATGGGTAAAAAAGAGAACCGGTCTGGCCAAGAGTCGTGGATACCTAGTCACAAGTTTTGTCACAATGTTTCTAAGGTGTAGAGATAATTTGGCAGGCTTTGTAATCTTTACCCAAGAACTATATGAGAGGTGAGATACACATGACATGCCATAGTGGGAAGCTTGAAAAACCTGTGATGCAAAAGAAAATGAACTTTGCCATACATTAAAACCATGAGCACACCGAATGATGTCTCTCTGTGGACTTCTTGAGAAAGACCAAAAAATTGGAAGATGGTGAACATTGACAAAGAGAGCAAGAAGACGAAATAATGAATGATGCGAAGATACTTACATCCACACACATAGATCTATGTGCGTGATGCAACCTGAAATCGTACTTAAATGGCTTTTGACAATTTACAACATTAACCAGCACTCCCTCCATTATCATTTAAATGAAACTTGATTAGTTCAAAAATGAACTAATCAACTTCACATAAAAAATAGAGGGAGTGGAACTAAACTCACTCATTTCCTCTTACACGCATTCAGTAGCGAGATTAACTACTCATAGATGAGAGTAAGAATACAAACACGCATGTATTAACATTATTGATATCATATCAATCCCATCCATGAAGAGTATCATCAAACTATAAACTTAACCACTAATTCTTAACCATTATGTCTCCCTAACTTCTCTTTCAACTTTCAAATCTAACTTTTATCGCAATTACGGTAGTGACACACCCACTTAACCACTGATCCTTTACATATGACTTCCATGACTTTCCCATTTATTGCTTTCGCACCAATCCAGCAAGTCGCCTTGCACAAAAATTCTAGACATATTGGACTATAGGATATTGTTTCCCAACATTCTCCTAGTAAAATATATAATATATAGGTAACACGTAAACATCAATCCATTAGTAAAATTTACATGCACCTCACACCATAATAATCACAAATAATGGAATATCATATAAAACGTTTGGCCATATAGATTGTCAACATCCACATAGAGAGAGAAAGAGAGACAAAAAGACAAAGAAGTTGCGCACAAACCATCAGCAAAAGAAGCATTGCCAATCAACACAAGTGCTAGGAGAAAGCAGAGAGTAGCATGCCTCTGATCCATGGCTGTGAACCAAATTTTTTTGCATATCAGTTTGTTTTCTCTACTCTCACTATACTTCTTGCTTTCTGATATGGGCAAAATATGGCAACACTGAACAGGGTATATATAGACTTTGTCTCAATGCCTTTTTTCTTGGGAATACAGAAGTGACAGTTTGTCTTGTTTTGCACATATTGGAAGCTTAACAAAAATGAATTGCACATATTAAGCATTGGCAGACAACCATTGCATATGCTATGTTGACTGTTGACCTTTGCACAAAAATAAAGCAAACATTTTCATGTTTAATACAATAGCAAATCTAACCTTGGTCTGCTAATAAAGGGGTGCACAAGGCCAATGGAACAAAATACGCTTCTTAAAAATAGCCTTCGAAATCAGCGGTGGTACTAGCTACTATGAACTAGCACTGAACATATAAGTGCCGATTAGTACCAAGAACCAACAACACTTCAATACTGATATTTCAATGGACTGGATAACCCATATAGTCATATTTGTTTGTGTGGGCCACTTGAAACAATTTGCAAGTGCCAACCTACGAAACTCTCATATGCATGGGCATATGTACAAGGACTTTCTGTAGGTTACTAAAATTGGTTGTGCCACAAGTGTGAAGCGTCATTTGTGCAACCGGACAATAGCATTGGAGCTAGATATATTTGGTGCGAACCACCAGGAAGTTTTTACTCGTGCTGCTCCCTGTCGGAATTTAAAAAAGTTTGGCGAAAAAATCACCATAAACATGAAGCAGATTGTTGATGAGGCGTCAGCGTTTGCCCTTTAGCACTGTTGATACAAGGGAGGCCACACTATTGTTCTCAAAATGGGGAGTGGTGCGTCGAATTAGGAAACCAAACTGTGGCAAAAGGAAAGGTCACGGTGCAGATCTTGCAATGTGCAGTGGAGCAATCAATTAGTGGGAAACCCAAATTGGGAGGAGGTCAGTAGTTGCTTTTGTGTTGTTTTGGTGATTAATGATCATATCAGCAGCGGAGACTCGACTACAAATGGCTTGATCTGTGACATGGTACATTTTAGGTGGCGACAGCGTATGGATTGCCACAGACGGCTATAGGCAGATCCATCGCCTGGTGGATAGAAGCTGTTGGTACTATATCCATTGGCTGGTGGTAGTGGAATTGAGTGGCACCGGGATGCACCGGCATGGAACAAGGTGATAGCATCTGGATGCATGGCATCGTCACTGCTGATGGGGCACTGCTTACTCACCACAAGCTCTGCACTGTCCGTCCATCGATTTTATCGGTGCTAGATCTGTGGCCTGCGGCAGTGCCTCAACCTTCCAGTTGTCTCCTCCCCCTCCCATCCCTCGCTCTCCCACATCCTCCGATGGACTGCCCCCGCACCCCCAGCATCCCAAACGCCAATGCTTTCTGCTGGTCTTGCTAGTTGGTCCGGCTATGTCATGATTGGCATGGTGGAGGGCCAATGTGGAGGCTCTTTTCCGCTGCCACATTTTTTGTATTTTTTCATTAAATCTAGTGTAATTGTTTTATCCACACGAACGACTGTAAACACGATTCAATGTGATGATACTTAAGGTATCAGAATTACTATCTGTTATCACGATGAGGCGGAAAGAATTATTGCTATTTTTTCTGTCCCAAAAAAGAGAAAATAGACTACTGGTGCACATAAACGGGAATAATTTACCGGTGGTGGTAAGTAGATTAGTAATACAATTAGGCACCGCACAGTTGTTATCGATAGCTGTCGATGGCAATTTACTAGACTATTTTTATTAGAGATAATCCAAGAAATAACATTGATGAACACCCAATTTCAAGAAATACTATCAATGAGTGTGAGTTCCATGAAATGTCATTGTACAAATAACTTTGTCCCAGAAAAACCATCATTGTTAGGGTTCCATTAGCAACCTCGGTTAAGTGCTATAGGATAAACATTGCATTTAACGGGATGGACGGAATCCTAATGGCGGTGATATTTTTGGAACAAAATCGCATGTATGATAGTATTTTATGAAACCTGCACTCGTCGATGGTATTTCTTGAAGTTGAGTGTTTGTCAATGGTATTTATTGGATTTTTCTCTTTTCTTTTACGGTGGAGTAAGTTTGTTACCAAGGCAACATGACCAGGGAACTTTTTTCTCGTGTTGTACTTTTTTTACTTGAACGGGCTGAGGGGAGAAATTGGAGAATATCAAATAAAAGAAACACTAGGGTAGTAATTCTTTTACGCAAGCACGAGAAATTTCAGAACATGACAGGGATGAATGTGACAGGAACAACAGAACGGAAAAATCAGAAGAAAAATGGGACGAGGGATGAGGGGATAGAACGGAAGACCTGAAAAATGGCCCTGTTTGGAAGCCGTATAATATCAGCCCATTACCAGTGTAACATACAGGCCCATATCTTTTTTCCAGCATGGGCTAAAGGATGTGATTGGATGGGATTTAACCCAATAGAATTCGCCAGTATTTGGGCCGATCCGTAAGAAAATAAGTCACTTTTTTTCGAGAGAAGTCAGGCTCGGGTTGGGCCGACCGAGCGCTCTTGCCCTCGACAACTTCGCAATCGCAACTCCTAGGGTGAAAATGGTCACAGAAATTCCGGATGGACCGAGCCGCTGTTTCCGTGGTATCGTCTCCGACCGTACCTTTTTTTAAGCTATTTATAAATTTTATTTTTTGCTAATTTCTTTTTCATCGTATTAATATCGATACTGAGTAGTTTAAATGATAATATAGTCAATTACCGGTTGATCGAGTATCGTTTCTGAAGAGATGCTATCGATTCCAACCATTTTCACCCCTAGCAGCGCCTCGCTCCAACCGCCGCCATCACCGGCGACGACGCTGACACCAGTGCATCAATCCACGCTGCTGATGCGTTGCGACCTCGTTTCTGCACCTTCACTAGCATCCTTTCAATGTTGATTTGTGCTGGATGTATCTGCCCAACCGACGTCGTACTAGCTAGCATATGCCTCTTGGTGTTCTGTGACAGCCTGACAGGGTCTTTGTTCCCATCCTGCTGGTACTCCCACCATCATACCTTTTTCATTCTATTTCAATCAGAAGGTCAGATTTGGTTTGATGCATACAAGTGAGCTGCAATTGATGGTTTGGTTTGGATTCTTCATTGATTTGGATAGGTTCGGAGCTGCAATGCTGCAAGTTCTTGTATGAACTTTTTGATTATTGACGCAATGGTCATAAATTTGCAAAGTCTGTTCATTGCTTTGGACTGAATTTTCTTTCATTTCTCACTATTTATAGCTCAAACTTGATGTAATGATCTAAATCTTGGGTGCATTTATTACACCAAGCCGTCCTTGTGATGAATTTGATGTTAATCTTTTTTTTTCTGAAATCATAAATACAGTTATACAATCTCCCAAACGGGTGTTTTATTTCACCAGTAAATTTGGGGCACCAAAAGTTGCATATGGTTTTCGTTTACAAGTGCAAACTTTCCGGTCTTTCCAAGCAGGCCAGTGTGAACTGGAGAGAAATCGAAATGGAAAAGTCTATGCAGGAAAAAAAAAAGAGGGAGTGTTCTGAGATGTGCTACGTATAGTAGTGCGCTGCTTGTTGTACGTTGTTTAGTGGTACTGCTTTATTCAATCAGACCAATCCAGTTATTCTCAATGATTTGTTTTTCTAAAATTCCGAGCAACAAGAAAATAATCGAACTCGCAAGACTGCATCCACACGAATATCATTTCAGAACAATACATTATACATCCACATGGTTAATTATCTAGCTCCAGGAGATGCAAGCAACAAGCTTACTATTGATTAATTATTCCCTTGGATAATCATGCTACTACATCTTGTAGGATATCAAGACAGCCACTGAATTCTTAGTCGCCGGTGCAAAAAACGCAGTGGCAGGTGTTAGAATTACTGCACCAGTAGTCCCGCATTTTCCTCCCCTTGTTCACACCACGTGAAGTCCAGCAGCTAAATTTGCATGTCTGTTTGGTGCAGAAGAGTATCCATCCAATATCATCGAGGCAATCCTCTGGGGAAAAAGCTACTGAAAACAAAGAATTTCACTGTTGAGTATGGCAAGGAAATCTGACCAGCAATTTCACTGCTGAATATGGACAAGGAATTACATACAAAGAAAGTAAATTACTGCAAGAATGCAAGCTACTGCACGTATGACAACACACGAAAAGCGAAAACCAGAAGTATGCCGATAACGTTAAAAAAATATAGTTGTGAAAGAACACACCTGCCGATGGCGCTGGACTCAGCAGTAAAACAAAAACTAAGAGGAAGCACAGATTTAAAGATCTTGCTTCCATCGTTGAAGAAGGGATGTGATTCCCTGCTACCTCTTCTTTCTATATAGAAGATAAAAGGAGAGCCTGCTAGAGCTGTTCTCCAACTGTAATATTCACTGCACTTACTGTTTGGCTAAAAAACAAAATATTAAATATATGTAGAACATCAGCAATGACAATAATGTAGAAGTCATCATTTGGCTAGCAGTCCATATTCTATAAACATCACCCTTCAATGACTGCTCGAGATTGGCATGACATGCATATACCTAGAAAAAAAACAGAGCGCCTCTATATCTTCTATGTCTACAACTCTCACTACAGTACATATTGTTTGGCTAAAAAATCAAAATAAAGTAAATACGTCCACAACATCAGCAGTGACGAGCGAGTGGAAGTCATCATTTGACTACCTGCAGTGCAGTCTAGCCTCGACGTATACATGACACGCTTCAGTGGCTGCGCGAGATTGGCATGACATGCATATACCTATGTCAGTAAAAAACTGGATAGGTCATGTTTGAAACATTACCATTGCCTTAATGCCAACTGTTTACATGAACAAACGTTCCTTAGCAGGGAAAATAAAAACTTTTTGTGCTATGTACTGATGGCATAGTTAAATACAATTTATTTACATCTCCAGGTGAACCTAAAAGTTTTGACGAAGTTTTTAATAACAGAACACAGGAAAGTAGCAATGAATGCAGAGTACTATGCGCTTACAAAAACAAGACACGTAGTTTCATCACGGGAAGAAAATAATGTTATCGATTGCAATTGGGTCTATACAGGATCAAAGGAAAAGCAGATAATAGTCTTGCCAGGTAGAAGTCTATTGGTTGCAAAGGACTTCAAGCAAATGTATGGAATGTGTTAGAAAAATAGATGTAAAGCGGAGATACGATTTTAACGTGTAAAATCCTTACGAGAAAAAACCACAAGCGCCGACCGATAATGATCGGTACAGAGGAATTAGATACAAACTTAGGAGATACATTGGACTAATGGGGAAATCTAAGAGTTCTAGTGGGAAAAGACTTAGAGTCATACTAGAAAACTAATCCTAATAGTCAACTTCTATTAGGAAACTTATTCGAATATATTGTAGGTCTAAAATTCAGATCATATATTTAATAATATTCACCTTGAGATGAATTTCCCTTGTTGCATAAAAAACTTCAATCTCCAAATAACCTCCTTATGAGATGAAATCATTGCACCAAATAGTCACTTGGACTATCCTGTAACACCCTCGATATAGAAGAGGTAGACCATACTTTAAACTCACCATTGAGAATACATCCTGCATCTGCTAGTATAAACTTATCTAAACCTAGCATAGACGTGAAATTGATGCACAAACTACAAACTCACCATGTGAATAAAATTCTTAATTTGTTGTCATGAATTTTTGTAATCCTAGCAGAAACGTGAAACTCTTGTGCACCCTGATAAACCTCCTAGTATATTGGGTAAACGGACGTAGCAATTCCGCTAGAAATTTGACCACTTCCACTTATCCAGACAGGAACCTTGAGGCTCTCTCACGACGACTACGCTTGTGTGTGCTAAAACATGTATGTGCAACTGATATACTGGTGTACGATAGTATTAGTTTCTCCTCCACGGTAGATACCCTACTTCAAAACTTCACTTGCCATAATGAGAATCAATATTGCATCTCAATCCTGAAGCGGTAGATAATACTTCAAACTTGCATTTGGGAATAAAATTCTGAATCTACTCGTATAATTTGTGGAACCCTAACAGAAACGCGAAACATTATAGGTGTCTAAAAGGAAGTATTTTGATCTCCGTGAAAACCTCATGGTAAAGTGGCGTGTGAGAGTAGCATAACAGAATTGCACTTGAACTGGCCTTCCCCTGAACGAACAAAGTAAAATGCTCCAAAAGTTCCTGGTAAACAAGTTTGGGTGGATGGAGCAAATTCAACGTGAAATTGATTTCACGTGGATGAACAGAAGCGGTGCGCTGGTAGATTTTCGTTTGATTTTCTTTTTCTCTAATCCACCTCAGGATGCGTGCGCTGGGTAGATGGTAGATTCACTACATGGAAACCCATGTTTAGTCCGGTTCGCAAACCCCTTTAGTACCAGTTAAGCAATTAGACATTCAATTCTGAATTAAAATATGAGTATTTTTAATCCTATTTGAAATAATCGGAACTAAAAATACATCTTTAGCTTGCTGGTTTTTTATATACATACATACACATATATATGGTTATATATACATATATGTTATATTTGTAAATATATATGTCTTTATTTTATATATAAAGACATATATATTTATAACTAAGTACATATATACATGAATATGCCAATTTGAGACATAAAAATAGAACTAAATATACTACACATGATTAATATACATAGTCATGTTAGTAATTAAATACATGTAATTCATGGGGTGTGTGTATATATTACAATCATTGTTAATTTCTAATGTTCTATCATATGTTACAAAAGCTAAGATGTGGCAGGGTAAGTATCACGAATAAGTTTTCCATCTTCGTGGAATTCTCCCGTGGGACTAACAATCTCGTCCATGATAAATCCCATCAGTTGTTTTTGAACCGCCTTTAGAGAGTCCGCGTGGGGGATTTTGTTCATCATCCAAACAACCTGTCATTTCAAAAAATAATTCGATATAATAAGAAACATAGTAAATAATGTATGAATGATGTTTACGTACATCCAAATCCTTGTCAGTGCTGATGTTGTGCGCTACGGTGTACATGTAGTGACAAATATAAAAGTTGCACAAGTTATTCCCTGTACTTGTTGTACACAATAAAGGATAAACAAACTTATGAAATATACATTATTTCTATAGGATAAGTGAGATATATAATTTTGGACCATGTCAGTACCAGAAAGTCCATCCTCACTTCTACTTCTTCCTTAAACAACCCGCAGACGGTTGTACGGAACCGTGCCCTTTCCCTCACTACTACAAAAAGTGCTATAGGTGCCGGTTGGGAAACCCCCATAGGTGCCGGTTTTCCCAACCGGTACTTATTGGTCGGCACTGATGCGAAAACAAATAGGTTTCGGTTTCTAAACCGGCACCTTTGACGATCGACGAATGCACAAAAAATACCTTCTCGATGCATCGGCTCGAATCAAGCCGATGCATCGAGCAATCTCTCCATCATCATCATCCCTAAGACAAACATCATCCCATCAAAATCATCGCAAAAATCATCCACAAAAATCACTAACACAATCACAATCACAAAAATCATCTAAAAAATTCACTAACACAATCACAATCAGAAACACAAACAAAAAAGTCATCAGACGATGCCGTGGGGAGCCTGCCGCTACCACCATGGGGAGCCCGCCGCCGCCCCCCCTCAAGCCGGATCTAGCGGAGGGAGAGCGCCGCCGCCCGTGCGGAGCTCGCCGCCGGCTGCGGGAGTCCACCGCGTCCCCTCCCGCCGGATCTGGCAGAGGGGAGAGCGCCGCCGCCGCCACTGCCTCCCCTCTCGCGGATCTGGCGGAGGGGAGCCTGCCGCGGGCCATGGGAGCCCACCGCGGCCCGTGGGGATCCCATCGCTGGCTGCGGAGCCCACCACCTCCCCTCCCACCAGATCTGGTGGAGGGGAGGGCACGACCGCTGCTGCTGCTGCCAACGCCGCCTCCGCTAGGCAGCCGCCCACGAGAGAGAGGGGAGGGAGATAGATGCGAGAGAGGGTAGGGAGAGAAGAAGATAAGATGCGGGACAGGATGGATGTGGGTGCGGGCGCTGTTGCCGGGCAGAGTAGATAAGGATGCATTCGGCTCGCCGGCTCGGCTCAGCTCGGTTTAGTATAGGTGTCAGTTTTCTAAAAAAACTGGTACCTATAATATACTATAGGTACCGGTTCTTTTACAAAATCGGCACCGATTGTATAAGTGTCGGTTTTTCCTCTAGAATCGGCACCTATAGTATTCAAAGGTGTCGATTCTATATTTTTTTCATCGCAAGTAGGTGGGAAAAGGTCCATAGGTGCCAGTTTTGAATGAACCGTCACCTATATGTCGTTCGCTATGAGGTATTTTGTAGTAGTACCTGTAGTTGCAACATATGATTAGTGATCCGAGATCCACATAGCAGTGAAAGTAGCAGTCATAATGACAATGGAATGGATGACAGTACTTGTTAAGCACGGTAAAAATGTGGGTAAAGGTTTCCTTGGGTTTCTGCATGGAGTCAAAGACATGGATCTTGCTTGCAAGAAAGTCTATGACAAAAATGACCTAGTGGAAGCTACAAATTGCGTGAGATGAATTACATGTCATGGTCTGAATAAGAGAAAGAAATTGGTACAAAGGCAGTAAAAACTCACCATGTGTTCTAAAGCGATAGTATATTGGTCTTGTAATGTTAAGATGTTTTAAAAATTGCACAGGAGTTTTAAGATGTTTTCCTCTGTTTCTTTTCAACTTTATCTAGATTCTTGTAATTAACTCTGTATGGGTCCATGAAACTAACCCAGAAAGATCATTGCCTATGGCATCATTGAATCTCCATTCTATAGAGAAAAGTAAAGATGTGATCAGGTTTCCGAACAGGGTAAATATTGTAAAGAGGTTACGACGAGCTAAGTAACGAAATAAATTTGAATGCCACATAAAAACCCATAAAATGATAAGAGAGAGTTGTCGAGGGCATCTAGGTGGTATAAATTGAAGATGTCCCCGAAACAGACCCACATAGTATCATCTTCATTGAAGTAATTGGCGTGTTTAACCCTCACACCGAACATCTCTCTACCGGTGGCAACTAATTGCATGTACCATTGATTGAATCGGTACATCTATGTAGAGAGGCTTCTCAACTACTCAGGCTTGACGAGTGGTTCTCCCAAGGTAAATTTGTATTGTAGATCCGTCATTGCTGCTGTCTTGATAGGCTCTAGGCCCAACGGTTGTGCCTTAGTTAGTTTTGTATCTTTGAGAAACCCTTCAATATTAATTCCATGCTCAGATGTCTTGATATGCTCAATGTCTTGCTTTGCCTTCTTTCCAAGCTGAGGGACTTCTTTTTTCTGACCTTAGGACTTCTGAAAAGACTTGATTATTGATCCGTAGTACGATGGTAAGGTCTTTTTGGCCGGTTCGCTCATCTTCTGAAAGAAGGCCTTAGTTGTCAAGTCTATTAGAGTCTTCTTCTGTGGAATCCACGGCTTGAAGTGGTCTTGCACTTCTTTTCTCACGTCCTCGTCAGTCTCGTCGTCAAGTCTTGTCTTCTTCGTTTGTTGTGTGAACTTTGATGGCGCAGGACGAGGTGGGCAAGACTGTCCGGTACTTGTAGCTGGTTACGGCATTGAAGACGGAGGAGGCGGTGCGGGCGACGGAGACCTCGGAGGAGTCGGTGCCTGTGGAGGAGACGGGTGAGGGTTTGTGTGTCATTGGTGATAAAAAATGGTTGTCTACTTCCTGATCATTTCGTGAATACTACTCACTTGGAGTTGATAAATGACTACACATAGGTATGCTTGAACTTTTTTTTCCATTTTAGTTGAGAGAATATAATTTATTCACTTTAAAGTTAAGTCTGATTTTTATATCAATGCGAAACACATGCTAATCTCACAAAAACATACCGAAATAGGACCTCCTCTCTGGATCAAATGCAAGGAAATGACCATCTATTAAAAGGAACCATGATGGTGGGAACACTACCGGTGAACTGTGACCCATTGTTCAATAAGAAAATTACTAGCAGCATTAGATGCGCTATGTTTGCAGCAAGTTTCTTGTACCATTAGAGAGAAATCCTACGGATGATAAAGTTGATTCCCTTAAAAATAAGAGTGCAACTCAGGAATGGTAATGGCGAGAAAAAACAGATTTGGAGTGTCGAAACATCTGAACTAGAGCCCGGACCAAGGCTATAATTTTAGATCTAGATGACAACCTCTACATCCACCTCATCACTCCTGTGTTAGGTCTACATCTTGTGCTCTTTCTCTGGGGAAGAGATGCCGTCAGAGCAGCAAGGCATTGATCCAGACAAGGATGGCTCTCAATAGGGAGCAAGCGCATCAAGTGGACACGATCTACTAGTAATGGTGATGTCAATGGAATGCACCTCATTGAGGATAGCCTTCTCCACATCTTTGCCAGCTTCCAATGAATTTTGGACCTACCACGCTGTGCTGCTAATTGTAGTGTCACCTTGTGTCAAGGAATGGCATACATCTTTGGCTCCACGCCTCGCCTGGACAGCTTTGTTGACAACCTCGCAGCAGGTTTCTTCTACCAAAAGAAGAACAAAGAAAATGGATTGGCTCTTTAGTTAAGAGTTATTTTGTTCCGCCCACCTTGTTGCTTGTAGGAAAAGTTGACTCATCCTAGAGCTCCGCTAGTCATCTCTAGTTTCTGTCCTCAGGCTTACTGTGTGTAATTCGATGCCTGGAAAAGTGTTGATCCTCCTGCCCCTCTTTGGTAAGTGTATGATACACATGGGATTTGAAGAGAACTCGAATGGACACGAAAATTGCACATATATGATTATGTATGTGTGACGCCCCAAACTATACCAGTCTAAGAATATGAACCGGCATAGGCTGAAGGTCACATTATTACCTGTGATAACAGTACCAGTCCCAGGATATACAAGCTGGTACTCACAGAATAATAGAGGAAACTAGAATATAACAAAGTTTTATTACATCAAACACTGGTGGAGGTCTCCAACTACTATTGTCGTGGACAAACCCCAGACTGGTAGGAACACTGGAAAAACAAAGTACACGCAGACGGAAGCATGGAAGCAGCGGTGGACAACATGGAACGTAGAACACTAAAAGCATTACGACAAGCACTAATCCACAGGCTAGGTTTGGGAACTAGGCTTGAAACCCTGAGAAGTCGTATTCGACCTGGTCCTGAAAGTAAGCTTCGGTAGCGGGATCGAGGTATCCTTCTTCTAACTCTATAAATATAAATATAAGCAAGGGTGAGTACTCAGCGTACTCAGCAAGCCAGGAAAACATGACATGCAAGGCTTAAACAAAGGGGTGGAACGATTTTGTTTTAGAAAACCCAAGGTTTTAAAAGAATTTTGGTTGTAAACCTCTAGTGTGTCAAGTTTTAGTTTCGAAGCAAGGCTCACGCCTCACTCCATTCCACAGGTTGCTTTGCAACAACCTGTCACTATAGTAATCCATATATAACCCGTGCCATCTTAGCACTACTCGGCCATCTCAGCCATTTCACCTCGGCCATCTCAGCCATTTTACCTCGGCCATCTCAGCCCTAGATCACACTTTGGTGCCAATAGACACCCCGAACCACACAGGTTCGTTCCCAACCACGAAGGCTGGCCGTTCACCACAAAGGTGAACTCTGGTAACGATTCCCATCCCACAAAACCATTTATCCAGTTGAAAACAAAACTACACTATGAGAAACACCTCACATCCGTCCATGACCGTGGGCACGATTGTTTAAACAGTTTGACTAAACTCTGCAGAGGTTGCACGCTTTACCCACACGCCGTGAACACCTCACATTACCGAACACATGTGGATCAGACATGGCCGACAAAGGAGAGCTCACTACAAGGCTTTTCCATAACCAACCCATAAATGTCCCGTGTCACACAGCTAGGCAGCGTCTCACCGCCAAGCATCAGGCCAGTCTCAGGCCCTCATCTACTCAGGACCCACCGTATGGACCCCGACACATCCCCGCTGCAGAGGGATTGCCACTCCACCATACCGGTGCTCCTTAACTGCCAACATGCTAGACACCTACATTTTAGCTACTTACTCGACCAGGGGCATCCCATTCTACCCGTGTGGTCGTACTGTTATGTTCGGATGAATTTCCCAAAGGAATCGGTCCTTATGGATAATGCGTAGCCAAACCACAAAGGTACTGACTCCCGCACTAGCAAGTTTTATAAAATCAGTTCTTCACCTTATAACCAAGCCGACATCTCGTCGGGTTTTGAAATAAATGAAAAACAGTAAATACCCAAGTTTTTCCATACGATAGTACAACCGTGGCCTATAGGTAGTCTACTTCGGTATTCATTACCGATGAAAATATTTAGTGGAGTTACAAAGGGAAGGGGTTTCCAAATCCTATATAATAAAGTGCAACTACTAGGAAGGTCCGACGACTCGTACTTGAATCGTGGCCGAACAGTGTAACCTAAATATGCAGTTTAGCAAACAAAATAATTAATTTAAAATATGGGTGCAATAATTGGTCAAGGAGGCTTACCTTGAATCCCTGCGGTACTAGGAGCGTCGAATTTCTGCGTAAATCTTCGGTCGATCTCGGGCTCTATACGCGATAAAGCAACCATACATCACACAACATAAACAGCAAAAATAACATAAACAAATAGAGGAGGATTTTAGAAAAATTTAAAAACTTGAACGGAGTCAAATGGAGTTACGGAATAAAAGATATGAATTTTGGAAGTTGAAGGATTTTTGGGACTAATTGGAGGGAATATTCCAGAGAATATCCAGTGTGGGACCCGGCTTTAAGGTCAAAGGGCTGGTCAAAGGGGAGAGATATGTGGGTCCCACGGGTCCACTCCTTTTTCTTTTCTTTTTCCTCTCTCTTCCTTATCTCTTTCTTATCTTTCCTTATCTCTTCCTGCCTGCTTCTTCTCTGTCTCTATCTCTCGTTCTCTCTCTGTCTCTCTATCACAGCCGACCAGGGGAGGAGGAGGGAGGGGCGCATGGCAGCGGCGGCCGGCCTGGAAGGGGGGGCGAGGGCGGTAGGGGCCGGCGGCGGTCGGCTGACGGTGGAGGCAGGCGGCGCCGGTGGGGGCTGGCGGCTGGACGGTGGTGGAGGCCGGCGGCGACGGCTGTCGGCCGGGCGGCACGGCGGCGGCTTGGCGGCGGCGGCGCCAGCGGTGGAGGGGGCTGCGGTGCCGGGGCAGAGAGGGGAGGAAGTGAGGGAAGGGGCTAGGCAGTGGAGAGGGAGGAAGAATAGGAAGGAAGAGGAAGAAGAAGGCGACGGTACCTTCGGCACAAATCGAACTCCGCGGCTTCAACGATTCGCTCCGAGCGGTGAAAAGTGGAGTGGAGGAGTGACTGAGGACTCGCGGTAAGTTTCGCCGGTATTTATTCTAGACGAGAGCTCGACGATGAGTCGCCATTGATGCACCGTGCTTGCTGTTCTTCTACAGGGCGCCGTTCACTGCTGCTGCAGGCCTGCTCGACGGGAGATGCTGGTCGGTGCCTAACCTCGGTGGAGAAGTCGGAGGCAGTGTCTAACCACGACGGAGAAGAAGAACACAGAGGCGGTGCCTAACCGCGAAGAAGAACGCAGAGGCGGTGCCTAACCGCGATGTTTTGCCGTCGGCATAACGAGGACAGGAAGCATGCACGAGCGACGCTGAAGCTAGCTTGCTCTGTCTTGACTGTGAACTGTGCATGCTCGTTATTAAGCAGGGAGGAGAGAGAACTCAACGCCAGGCGGCCCGGTAGGAGTCCTAAATATTTCAAAGGAAAGAAATGATTTAATAAGATCGGAAGATTTTTAGAGACAACATTTAAATCAAAATTTGAAATTTTGAAGAAATAAAAAAAATGGAAGGACGAACGAAGATTAAAAAGAATTTTACACGCGAAATAAAAACACGAGCGTTACAGTATGACACATAATTTTGTTTTAAAAATTAAGAATATGTTAAATGGGGAAACATGAACAAAGAGATAGATAGCTTAAAAAATAAGATTACATGTAATCACATCAATAACAGTGTCAGTCGTCACAAACCAATCACAGTGAGATCGAACTGAATAGAGCAAACTAATTCTTTTGTGCAAAAAGAAGGTTTACTAATGCTCTCAGTTGTGTTCCATTAAAATGTGCATCCCATTTTCTAGGTCACAAGACCAGACTTTTTATTATTGAATGTACAGCCAGATAGAATGGACCTCCTCTCTCCCCTAAACCACATAATTTCCTCATTTCAATCCAATAAAATTCATCCAGAAAAGTATGTCACAATCTCCTTGCAACCCGCTAGACTTTGTTGGAGCACAAATCTAAGCGTTAATTCTCCATGTGATGAATTTGAGTACCCAGTTACCATTAAGTTAAGTTTACCTTTGTACAACTTCCATATTTAGTTGTTTACACTATGTACTCTTTGGCTATACTACAATGAGTTTTTTGTCTAAATCTGCCACTTTAGGATAACAACAAAGAGTTTGTGAGGTTTTTGTAACATTACATATATCGGTGTCCTGGGTCCAGGGATATGTCAACTATGGGTTTGAGACAGTCCCATCCGTCCACGTGGCCATCCCCCGAGGGGTGAGAAGGCCCGAGGACGACGTGGTGGCCGCCCTCCTATGGTGCACTGCCCCCCTCCGGGGGAGGTCCAGCGGGGGTCGGGCTCCCCCGACCCCCTCGGGCCGATGCCACGTGCAACAAAGTGGGTGACCGCTCCCAGTGCTCACCTGCCTGCATTAAATGACGATGCAGGCGTAGTGCGCCTGCGCCGCGCGCGTGCCGCATCTATTGCGAAGCAACACGCACGCACCTGGCACCGGTCGCCATCGGCTGACCGGTGGAATGACCGATGGGACGGTGTACAGTGCCGTGCGTGCCGGCGCACGCGCTATAGGTGTGATACGCTTCCTAATGAAGCTGCATCAAGATCGTAGGGGCTGATCTGGCTCCTACGCCATGTCAAGGTTGGTGCGTCTGGTCTAATCACCTAGCGCATCGCACGGCTTACGGTGGACTGTCGGATTCCAGCCGTTTAATGAAGAATGACGTGCTGGGCCAACCGCCATGATGGGCGGTCTGACCGATGCCATACCAGATCTACAGGAGCGGAAGACTTCCACTCCAAGCCATGGCATAAACTTCACCTGTAAAATATTTTCCTCTTTTCTCTCTAGAAAACCGCCTGTCTTAGCCCTGTGGTGTCCCCTTGAGTTATAAAAGGAGCCCCAGGCCTAGAGAAAGGGGGTTGGATTCTTCTTTCCACTTCTTCTCGCTGGATTGCAGCTAGCTAAGGCCAACCCCGGAGAATTAGAATCCTCATACGCATAATCCACCAAACAGGAGTAGGGTATTACGCCTCATCGGTGGCCCGAACCTGTATAATTGCTCGTGTGACACTGTTCTCTGTCAGGCGATCTCGATCCTCACCGGCCTCACCGGAGCCGGGCCTAAGAAGGTCTATTTCACGCGCCCTGGGCCGAACTCAAAAAGGGGGTCCGCACAGTCCCCCGCTGCGGAGTTTTCCATCTGACAACATATGTGTTCTTTCTGTAAACACAATTTATCAAAACAAAGAACTTTAGAGAAAGGGTTATTCATCTTGTTGATTTCAACAATTAATGAAGTATGTTCTCAATAGAAAATAATTAAGTAACGTAACTTCCTGTTCATTGTTGATGGTCGTTAAGTACCGGTTTCGACTGTTAATTACCTCAACAAATAAAGGGGGAACTAACATTTCTTACGCGTATATTAGTTATAAACAATTTCTTACATGTATATTAGATATAAATAATTTAGTTCCACTTGTCTTGGAGAATTACCATGGATGCAAGAATTATAGACTAAAGTGAAGGACAAATGAGCTATAATGCATTGAAACATACCTCCACCAAATCACGTGCAAGCACACGGATTGATGGGCCCACATGTCAGCTCAAACCGGCTCAAAGTGGGGCCAAACCAACACGCATCACCTTATGGGCCCACTTGGCAACCTCTGGTGAAAGGCGGTGGCGAGACGTGCGACCTAGGGGTCAGCCAATGGTTCGGCCGAACCACCATGGTCGTCCCTCAACTCCACCTTACCCGTGTCACCCCCTCAGCCACTCCCAATGATAGTTAGGGGTGCACCGACCTCCCTAACCTTCATACTCAACCGTCATAGTTATAAAAGGTGAGGAGCTTCTCAATTCACAGAACACACTCAAGGAGCAATTCTCTCATTCATATAGTTGTATTCTCTCTAGTAGTGGAGTTAGGCTTAGAGTAGTCTTTGGTTCCATAGCCTTCTCGGAGATTCAGGTATGTCTTTAGTATGTTGCTTTTCTTGGGTGACTATGAGTTTAATGAAGGAATTATCTTCTCAACTTTTTAGTGTTCATAGTTCATAGTTCATATACTACTTTCAGTTATGTGTTCTTTAACTATATTATACTTCAATTATATGCTTTACTTGATTAGGCTAGTCGATCTTTATCTATGGAATCGGTAAACCTAACCGGTCCAATTTGTTCTAGCGAAGCACATGGACATTGGGGATCAAATATATATCATAATCATTGCCGATTAATATTATAAATAGGTTATGACATATCAGTGCTAGTTTGTAACTTTTGTATCAGTGGTGATAAGTACAGTTGAATTGAGGAGATGCTCTCTCAGACCAGCAAGTCACCCTAATTAGATCAGCAGCACTACTACAGTTTGAGTTGTACAACCGATGGCAACAAAGGGATTGAACGTATGGACTTGTTCCCCGACAGACCAACGCATACAAAGAGGTACGATGAGACTCTAGGATTGTGAGCGGATAGAGTAGCACTTGTGGTTAGATGTTGTCATACTCACCGAAATAAAAATGCTCAGGACCTTTAACCAGAGACCAAATCTTCAAATCGAGGCTACAGTTCAGGTGCTAGCCACAACAAGGATTTGACGGTCGCACTGTGCCCACAGGGCAGTTTGCCCTACCTCAGGCTAACTCAAGTGCAAAAATGGAGTTTGAGGTAAAATAGCACATCACTCTAAAATACCCTTCTTAATTGACATATACGCTAAAAATAACATCCTAGCCTACATTTCCACCCAATTCCATGATTAACAAAAGTTTACAAAGTGTCCGAAACTTCAAGTTTACCTTATCACAAAAAAAAACCGTTCATTATTCAAATAGAATCATTAATTCTTCCAGTTAATTGGCAATAAGGACCAAACCATGGTTTTAGGGCTGGATCCTTCAGCTTGCCAACTGATGCCTTTTTTTTTTCATTTCTAATTTCACAAAATTCTATAGTTATAACACTCAAATAACTTCTGATGATTCTGTTTACATACGTGCAGTTATTGGAAGTGAAGTGGAGAAGGTTTGGGTTGGATCTTCAGTCTACTAATGTCCCAAATATGTATGCATTAAGGTTGCTGCTGCAGGTTGTTTGTCATTTTATTTTGTTTATTGGAATTATGTATTGGCTGGCTTGGTTCTCAAATATGTTATTTTGTTTTGTTTTAGTTTGATATCATTTAAGTCAGTTTACATTATATGTTTCTTTTATGTTTCTTGCTACAGAAAAATAGCTGTATTTGGACCACTTGTGCAGTCGTGTTGTGGTTGTGTTGGTCATGGCATATTTTGGTTTCTAGTGTTTTGATGTGTGTGGGTCTTGTAAATAGATGTTCTCCTGAGCAACCGAGAAAGAAAACATTCAGGTTAAAATATTGCTAGCGAGCGCAGGGTTCTTGAAGCCATATCTGATCGTACATGAATCTTAGACACTCGGGGAGCTCCTTCCATTTGAGTCATAGTGGATTTTATTGTCCTACGGGATAATCTCTCCAAGATAGTCTTACGGCCACACCGGTCATGCACTCTTGGTGGCTCTCAAGTTTAAGCCAACACACAACCAATTCTACCTATGATTCTCTCTTTCAAGAATTGTTTTTCTTTATCTGGTTAGTTGCACACAACCGTTGTTGGACAGCGTATCTCCGGCAGGATAAGGTCTTCCCACCCTAATCACTGCCCTCTTTGTGACCAAAAGGACAAGACTATTCCACATCTTCTTGTCTACTATGTGTTTACTGGATAGTTTTCGTTTGTCCTATTGCAACGGGTTGGTCTTGCGGTTCTTGCAAACAACCCATGGATGAGATGTTTGATAATTGGCGGAATCGGACCAACAACTAGATTCCACCACTCAGGTCACGTGCTTTCTAGTCTCAAATTTCCTCGCATGTGCATGTCACTATCACAGAAACATTGATAGGTGCCGCTTGGGAAAACCCCTTAGGTGTTGGTTTTCCAAACCGGCACCACGGAGGCGGCACTGATAACTTCGGTCATCGGTGCTGGTTTCAAAACCGGCAACTATTTGAGTAAAAGATGTCAGTTTTGCGGTTAGAACCGACACATATTAGGTGGAGAAAGGTGTCGATACGAAACCAAAGACCACGTGGTTGGCCTAATCGGTGTCGATTTTTCTAATCAACCGGCATCTTAAAAATCATATAGGTGCTAGTTTTATAATGAAAACTGACACGTGGCAAAGCACTATAGGTGCCGGTTTTGGTCAAAAACCGGCACCTTTATGTTTTGGTCAAAAAAATAAAGATGGCAGATCATGCAGCCCCAGCCCCAGCCCCAAATCCATACATACAGCCCTAGCCCCCCAACCCCCAAATCCATACACACAAATTCATTCCCATTCACATAGAAATCAAATATGTGAACACATAGAAATAAATTCCTACAATTTCCTTCACATTCACATTCATTTATGTATGAACACATAGAAATCAAATAAAAACCTAAATGACTAAGTCAAAGTTCCTAAGTTTGAAATCCCTAAGTCCAAAATTCCTATGATTAAATCCTAAACATTTGCATATATATATATATGTGTGTGTGCGCGCGCGCGGGCGCGCGCGCGCGCTAAGTCTAAAATTATGGGTACTAAGTCTAAATTATTAACATTTGCATATAGATCATAAGTATAAATTCACATTCACACATTCATTTACATTCATAGCCTAGACAGCAAAGGAGATATTGTTGGGACTCAGCGTGCCAGTCAACTTAAGCCTGAGATGTGCCCATCAAACCACACAAAGGCGGCCTAAGTGAAAAATTAGTAAGTCTAAAATTTCTAAGAATTCACAAGTACAAAAATATAAATGCGATTGCTTTTTACCTACAATACCAGATGAGAATATGATTTATAGATTCGATCGAGTTTTTTGTCCTCAAGTTATCGAGCCTGTAATAGAAAACATAAAATAGAATTCATAATAATAGTAACTATTCAAATTCATTACACAGAAAGTACACTTCCATAATAATACTTCTATAGTTCATGCATAAACACTAATTAAATACATTTTTTCACATAAATCTAGCTACTTGGTTTTTCTTTTCCTAGGAGCTAATTTTTTCGCCGCTTTATTTTCAGTGGGAGGGAGAGAGGATTGCACTCATGGTGGGAGCTTGTTGATGTTCTATTTGCCAGTTGGATCTATGACACGATTATGGATGAACCCGCAAAGCTCATCGGTAAGAGCTTTGAAAACATGAGGTAGCATTTCACTTGTAGTAAGACACAATTTCTGCAACACAAGGATGGAAGGTGTAGAAATTTACTTAGTACTTTAATATAATTGTTTTATTTATGACTTAGTTCCCTGAAATATGTCATACCTAAGCATTGGAGTGATTGTACCCATCCTCTACAAAATATAGCATGTACCGCATGACGTAGAACGTGCAAAGGTCGGTGCCCTGAGGTTGTCTCAGGATATATGAATGTTCGAAGGTCCGAAATTCAGATGCATCGACCCTTGCATCTTCGGTACGATTCTCCGGAGTTGCGGTACCACACATATGCCCTATTTAGTGCATTTAAAATAGTTGGGTAATGGTCTTTCCCCTTCCTCAGGCTATCATATATGCAAATCTAATTGTCGTCGATGTTGATTACGAGGAGGATCCAATGATGGCTGCACATAGTGACAATGTATCAATAACTTGATAAGGGTTGAGAGCAAACGTAACTAGAAATTGATGATAGTGACTTACTAAGAAAGGTAAGGCAGGAGAATGTGGTCACATCCATTTAACGTGATGAGGGCGTCGGTGAAATAGTCCTTGATTGCAACTTCTTTGGTGAATGGCCTGTCAAAGGTCGCAATCGCTGGGTCTAGGAAAGCAATCTTAGGGTTCTTGCTTCTAACCTGATAAGAGCAATGCCTGCAAAAGGAGAACACAGTTGAGAACTACCGAGAGTACATCCAAGGTGTCGGCTTAAGGACAAGATATCAAAGGACTCACAATGACCATATTTGGAGGAGGCTGATATTGTGTTCCCTTCTTTGGTACAACTAGAAGAGTTCCTTGAATTCTACAAAGCATGTATTACCGGCGTGGTGAAAATCCATGTTGGTCTAGTATCCACTGAACATTTTGACACCCTTTTTGGCCTCCTCCAAATACCAGTTATGCATCCAACAAGCTTGAGTTCCTATGCTATCAATTTCCATCTCAAGTACCATGAGTTGACCAAGTTGGAACTGCAGTACAATTGGGTCCTCTTCAAGATCATCTACATCGCCCAGGCTTTTCAAACCGGCTGACTTGCAGAAAGCAGCTTCATCAGATGCTTTCTGTTCAAGGTACAACTCCCTAGACTGAGCTTGTAGATCTTTTTTCCCAAGAGTTCTCTGGAAGTCCGATATAGGTTGCTTCGGTGGCTTCGGTTGTGTGCACTTGATGAAATGCTCGATCACTTTATGAGGAATTGGAATATTTGGTTCCTCAGCCTTTTTAGGACCAAAAAGCAAAGTCACTCAGCATCTGACCTAGATCAACTTCACCATGACCGCCACATGTTTGGTCCTTCTACTCACAGCCGACATCCTCATTAGGCACATCATTATTGCCCCCACTTCCTTCGCCTTGCTCCTCTTCGCCAAAAAACTTTTCCATAAACCCCCTCATTAGAAGATGTGAATGGACCCGTTGTGCCAAAAAATTGCCTTTCCTTCTTGCAATCAAAGCATGGACACCACAAATAGTCCGACGCATCAACTGAGTTTGTACTCATCGCCGTGCAAACGAGAGCCGTTACTCCCCTAATATATTCCATTGTGTCACGATTCGGTTTATACATCCATCCTAGATGCATTATAACCGATAGGTACCTACGAATATTACATAATTTATCATTTATTAAAAACCGTGAAAAAAACAATGATGATTTCATAATTTACAAGCACATAGGAATAAATACAATGAGGAATGACCATTTTACCCCTAAGACAAAATTGAGATTTTTGGTGCACACTCGTCACATTGAATCATGGCTAGTGAAAAGACAAACAATTTCTTGTCCTTAACAGAGTTTGACTAGCATTTGACTAATGGCGATGACATAGATATGGAAGAAAACATAGATAACGGAGATTAATGGAAACAAAAAAGATAATAAGAGCTATCCCTAAAAACAACACATAATTGTTTCGATTGCGCATTTTATAAGCATAAGTAACACATGGTAATTCAAATCAACAAGTAATAGTGAAATGGAGTGAGAAATAATGAATATTTACCTTCTAGTCTTCAATCCTTAACCAAACCAAGAAAAATGGAGCAAAACCTCCCCCCTCCAGTAGTTGGTTGGGCAAGAACAAGAGGCGCCGCTCTGTTCTTCCTCAATTAGCTCGGTGGGATGGCAAGCCATATATATGTGGTCGGCTAATAGGTGCCGGTTCTACACCTAAAACCGGCACCTATGTCTGGCAGTACAAAGGTCTCGGTTCATAGGGTGGACCCCCCAATGGCTAGTTTATTTAGGAGGAGGAGGGTGAAAGATGCCGGTTCTGTAAGAAAAACCGGCACATATGTTTTTCACCACAAAGGTGTCGGTTATATGGTGGGCCCCGCGCCAACCACTCCGATGGGACGTGGAGTGAAAGGTGCCGGATTTTAATAATAAACCGGCACCTTTCTCTCACAGGGGTAATAGGTGTCATTTATATTTAATACCGGCACCTATTTAAGAAGAAAGGTGCCGGTAGGTGCCGGTTTTTAGTTTTTAGGCGAATGGGTGGGAACGGTACTATATAGGTGTCGGTTTTAGCACTTCCGGCACCTATAGTGCTGAAGTATATTAGGGGTTTTGTGGTAGTGTATGTTTCCCTGCCTCAAATGATCTGTTTAAATTCATGTTGGTTTCTATGAAAAAAACTACTTATAAAAAATTTAGTGAAAGAGCTTATGGGTTCCAAGTTCTTAGGTACTATCCAAATGTATCGAACCCACCCGAAAACCGAAGCATATAAAAAAATAGATAGGCATTTTAAGTTTAAATAAGTCATGCATTATCAACAGAAAAGGAACTGAAAATATCGTAACACGTTTAGATAAAATAATTTTTTCAATTGACCACTGTGCAACTTAATCTGATTTTCGTTGTGACAATACAGCTTAATAAGATGGATACATTGTTTCTATAACGTGAAGAGATGAACAAAGCCTTTCATTGCTGATTTTATAAGTTTTCATTGATCGGATCAACAGTGTGGCATCTCATAAAATTAACATAAAAAGTAAAATGAAGGAAACAGTTCTTCCACGATATGATAGCAACAAGAATGTTATCCTATAGCATATCCTAATCAAACCAACCAATTAAGCAACTATCAAGGATTTGGTCACTTCACTGATTCTGATCAGCAGGTGGCCTGGACAGTGAGCACACCAGACACACAACCGGCACCGGCGAACGCATCGGTGACCTGCACCGTGCACGACTCCTTCCCAACGCACGCGGCCGCAAATGCGTCATAAGCCACCTTTGACTCGCACCCGCCGTCGCCGTAGGATCCGCACCGGCCACGCGCCACACCGAAGCTAGCCACGTCAACACTCGACACGGTCCGGCCGCGCGCGCCGCACGACAGCGTGACAGTGTCACCAACCTCGGCGGACACGCACACGGAACCCTCCACCACCGTGCGGACCGCCACCTCCGACGGGTCGCCACCCGCTTCCTCGAAGAGGATGAGTGCGTTGGGCTCCCCCTTCCTGAGGAAGGAGCGCGGCACATGGTAGAGCTGCTGCGAGGGTTCACCGCAACCCGTGAGGCACTTTTGGGCATCAACCTCTGCCTTGAACACGCCGCGGTAGTCGCAGTGGTGGCAGCCGGGCATGTCTGCTGCAACGTACGATGCCCAGTAGCGCCCGAGGTTGTTTCCGTTCACCCATGCCACACCCTTGTTTAGCCCATGGAGGTCCACAACCACAGGGTCCTCACCGGCTGGGGCTTGGAATGTAGTCTACAGAAATAAAAATAGATCAAAAACAAGAGTATTTAGCTATAATACATATCACAAGTAGGCACAATATTATGTGTATATTGATTATTAATAGTACCTTGTACCATGTGAAGGGCCTATTGATGGGAATGGTGTTGTTATGGCTGCGCCATTTGTAGCCTGGCTTATCAAGATAGATCTGCCTGTATTCACCAGCCAAGCCAGCCTAGAAAACAGAAAATCAAAGTGATCAGTACAAACAAACAGAGCTTGACAAATAATTAGCAACTGATAAAAATGTTCTGCACCTTGTAAGACCAGGAGCTGTTGGAGAGATCAATCGCAGAACCACTGCTGTCAATAAGTTTAACTGGACCTCCAACAATTCCAGCAGGAAGCAGCTCAAATGAGCCACCATAATTCTGTACGACAACAATTATATGAAAAAAAATATTTTTCATCACACACGGTTGAATAAAGAGATGAGCCCATTGCTCGAATTGTCTCAAGAAGTGAGTAGTAAAAAAGAATATTAACCCTTAGGCCCATGGTCCCGCTCAGAAGAGAAATATAGTTCTTGCCATCATGAAGCTTCGCTGGTGACTTGAGTTGGAAGGTAAAGTTTCCATTGGGAGAATATTGTTGACCTGACGAGCACGACATTAATTTTCGAACGAAAACTTTGGTGCAATAAATCATTTGGACCATTCAAAAAGAAAATTGCAACTAGAAATCATCTTTATTACAAGGTACCAAGTAAATTAGTTCATTACTTACCAACAAGCTTTCCATTCACAAATGCGTAGAGTTCATGGCCAGTTGTGTTCACGTATAGCACGTAGCTCCCCTCTCCCTTGTGTTCAAGGCTGAATTTGTTCAATGTTTATAATTCAGCAGCACACTTAATAAATTACACTAGAATACTAAATTTTCAACATAAAATTTTGATAGAATTATTATTTGGCTAGTACCTTGTTCTGTACCACAAATAATCGCTCTGGTCGGTTGTCGTCACGATCTGCTCCAATAGCTCATTCTTCCTAAAGTTACCCTTTTCATCGGTCATGAAGGGCCTCAAGTTCTCTGGCATCCATGACCATTTGAAGTGTTCTGTTTGCTGCTCCACCATGTTTGTCTTGCTTACCATCACAGTCGTCTGCGTCTTCATCTAATTGTTCCAATGATAGAGAAGGAAAAAAATAGGTCAGCATTAACAAATAATTTGCAATAGAAATTTAGTTATACTGTAGGTCATGAGGCCTACAATGATCAAATTAGTCAATTCAACCGTGAGAGGAAAATACCTTAGCGCTGTTAAAGGCAACAGTCTTGCAATCCGGTAAGATACTAACAGACCAAGCAGGCAGGAAGTGAGTGGTTCCATCAAGAGTAACATTGACATCCCTATCATCAAACCGGTTGTTGATGAAACAAGCACAGGTGCCGTCTAAGGTGTACTTGGTGACCTGCAATACGCAAATAACAGTGTCGTGGCATCAGACTAATTGTGTGAATTTCCCAAGAAAAACGTATTCTAGAATGAAATTAGCATAAATTTGATAAATGATTTTACTTTGAGTTTAAGCCATTCATGCTTTAACATTAAAACATATTTTATACTTGATGAAATTTAACTTCAACTTCCACATATAGAGAATATGCTGTGTAACATTACTGTACACATTTCTGGCCCTGCAGGTGAATAGGTTCAAGACTCGCGATATGAAATTTGATAACATTTCTAATAAAAAAGAATGGCATGATAAGGATCTCACCGTGACGTTATCACCGTAATTGGTGTCAATGTACTCTCCATGGAGAAGGATCTTCTCCATAGACTTGAGCACAGAGTGAAGCTCCTTCAAGTGGCCATATTTAGGCTGCCTAAGATTACCTAGTGATAAAAAGGCAGGCGAATTGAAAGATTAGAACGAGATCGCAAAATTGTTGCAGTGTTCATCATATCGTATAAAGATAAATTAAATTGTCAGATATATCTTGTGTGAAATGCACCCACCATACTCATCCAAGGGCGCATCATAGTCATAGCTTGTTGTAATATATGGGCCACCTGCTGTGCGACCAAAGTTGGTACCACCATGGTACTGCAATAAAATGGGGATGGAAAGTTTGATTTTTATTAAACAGGAAATGAGCAACAAGAATCTCAAGGGGAGCATACCATGTAGTAGTTCTGTAGTGATCCACGCATCTGGAAGAACATCGCAACTGCGAAAGCAATGTCTTCAGTAGGCCTACGAAATTCAGGCTGATCCCAATCTCTATACCTAATGACAAATTATTACAAATTTAAGATACGTATTAATCCATATCACAGCATAAAGTTATTCTGTAAATTAAAAAAAAACAGAAGCACATGTATTAAGGATGGAAGAAACTTTATATTACCAGCCAGTCCAGTTCTCTGTCCACATTTTAGGGATGCTTGTCTTGTTAGAAAACCACTCATGACAGTAGAATCCATTGCAGGTGTTGACCTAAATTTATCAGAACAATGATAGCATGCATTTCATTCAACCAATGAATGCAATAATAAACTTAAATATAAAACATTTTGAATTGTGATCAAACTGAATCTCTTGCTTACCACATTTGGTGGCACATCATTGTCTTGCTGGCACATGATCCATGGGACACCAACATTCTGCTTGTTTGCCATGTCCGCACACCAGTGGATGTATTCATGCGCAGACTGGATATTGTTCGGTTGCAACATGGTATACCCGTATTCGTTTTCAATCTATGTGTAAAGATCCAAGCATGCATTGATATTTGCACCAGAGAGCACAATTAAGATTCAAATGGTGAAATCAGGTCATATTGGCCCCAAAATTCATAATGGTACAGTACCTGTGCAAGGATGATTGGGCCTCCTTGCCCCGCGAACATGTTTGCATCTTTCATCTTCTTAACTATAAGCGTAGTGAAGGTCTCCATTTCATTCTGTTTAAAGGGAAAGACGAGATTGCTCATGATTCTGCTTGATGTAATTAAACAGGGAGTGGATTCTAATCCCTCGAAGGGATATCCCCTCGTATACCTTTTCTTTCAAATTCGATACAAATAGTTGTAAAAAATTATGAAAAAAATTGACAATGTTGAGTATTGTGATATTTATCTTTCCAACAAAAATCAAGTTCAAATTCAACTTACACATCGAGAAACAAAAAAGATAAATTCAGATGTGAACAGTACGCTACTATTCATTTGTTAAATTTATCTTTTTTATATCTCGACGTGTGAGTTGAGTTTGGACCTAAGATTTTATGGAGTTATATAGATATGGTATATGAGTGTTGTCAAATTTTTCCGGAATTTTTCATAACCGTTTGAATGGTTTTTAAGCAAACGAGGGGACATCCCCTCGAGGGATCAAAATAGTTTCCCAATTAAACAGCTATAAAGTAGTCGTTCTTGTCGTCCATTACCTCAAAAGGCTTGTTATGCAGCCTGAACTTTATTCCAGGAATATCGCGTAGCCAAGCGGGAAGACCTCTGCAATTCAGAAAAATGATGAGAAAAAATTACTAGCAACATTAGAACACAAAATCATGTCAAATTAGAGCATAGGCATGTACCCATAGTTCCATTCACCGCAGATGTATGGACCGATGCGAAGAATAGCGTACATGCCGGCATTTTGGATCTCCTTGAAGAACCTGACGACATCGTAGTTCCCCTCAAAGTTGTACTGCAGACCAAGGTAATTAAGGCTTAAGCAAGAATAGTAGCATAACCATCACGCGGTGATACATATGAGCAAGCCGTTGATGCATTTGCATGGTGGTTTTTCACTTTTCTTGTTATTAACTGAAGGCTTTACTAGAATCCCCTTTCCTAACTCTACGAGGTAAAAAATATTGAAACTGTGATATTGAATAAAAAAACGACAGATATTCTCACAATAATAAAAGTATTAATGGTATGATCTAGCGATTAGGTACATTATATCTAGACATGCTAGTAAGGAAAATAAAAAATCATAGCGAGTCGAGGTAATAAGAGTGACGAAATCGTATGAATTCAAAATCCTACATGCTAATTATATGCCTGCAGAATACATCTGGGATTGTGTAGGACTGGTTCCAGCATGCATGCCGTACTCCCAATCATGGACCCCAATCATACGAGGAATCGATTTGCCTGGAATTAAGCTAAGCAAACGTAATACGAATCTGTGCCCAATTGACCATTAAATTAAGAAACTGTGATGAGAAATAAAAATCTATATTGAAACGACGAATTGTAAACTGCAAATTAACATGTGCATCTATTGTAAACCGCAAAATTGCTTAATTTTCTTGCTAACTTTGCCACACCTTGTGGCTAGTGATTTATTCACCACACTTTTTGTAGCTGCCAAAATATGACCGGTAACCAAATACACTCTGAGACAAGCAAATTAAACTAACCTCACGAGGCCGCGGCTCATGGCCGTTCCAGAACACGTATGTCTCGATAGCATTGAGGCCGCCTTCCTTGGCCTTGTTGATCAAATCGGGCCACATCTGCACACGGATGGAACAAGATCGCAGATTCAATTCCAAAGCATCTCCAAATTATAACAACGATCAATCAAGATCACATTGCGTGATGGACTGGACACAGAGATCCTTAAGACCAAGACATGACCTCGGGGGTGCTCCTGGGGTAGTGAATTGAGCCAGAGATGACGATGCGGCGCTCGCCGTCGAGGATGAGGCTCCGGCCGTCGTAGGAGACGGTGGTGCAGCCCACGCCGGCGACAACCGCCGCGAGGACGACCAGCATCACCACCAGGCAGGTGTCCATGCAGCCCATTGCCTTTGCCATGGCGTATGCAGAGCAGGCGCTAGCTAGCTTAGGTTGATCTACTAAAACGGCAGAGTAAACGGGACGAAGGTTGGACTGGTTGGTAGATTAGATGCTTCCTCGATTTATACGGGAGAGAGGGAGCGAGAAAGTCGGCTTATGATCAAACTGCTCAACCTCCGAGATGACTCTATCTACACGTGTGGATAAGCACACGTGTAGATCTTTGGGCCCTCGTCGTCCGTTTCTTTGAAAGAACTTAGTCTTTTTTTTTTCCCACCTACTTGTTTGAACCTCGGTCGGACACCGTCGGCAACCGTTACCTCTCGCTACGCTAAGTTGATATATGAGATTATAATTAGTCCGCCTCTCTATTTAAGAGAGATTTTAGGATAGAATCCGACTCTTACTCTATTCCTAATACGTACAACTCCAAATCCTAAACTGTAACTGACTACGTACACATATTCCATATAAACTCTAGCAATACCTATGGCCAACTGACCTTATAATGACATAATATTTCTCAGCAAAGTAGAAGTAAAAAAACTACTATTCTACTACTTCAACCTCCGAAAACTTTATTTCCAGTAATTCTCATGCAAATTAGCAGTTGGAAGAAGTACTTATGATGTCTTTATCAATTTCTAAATTCTAATTAAATATATATACCTTAGTTTGGTTGGATAAAAAATATTCTTCTAAGAGAGTACATGACAAACCTTTTAGTATTTCATTGTTTATTTTTACTTGACAACGTCTGTTATTTATGTATAAACTCTGACTGCTAGTCATTTTACAGAAGTTCTATAAATATTGTAAATATTTTACATGTTAAATATGACTATCATTTAATTTGCATCCATCAAAATATTGTAATTTAAAAGTTGTTACTGACTGTTATCAATTAAAAAGGAGGAACAGAGAGAGAAATTGGCAAGCTCTCTTTATTAGTTTTTTAAATATTTTTTTATTCTGAAGTTTAGTTATTTCAAAATTGTATTCCTACTTGAACTCTTTTTTTTTCTTTCCTAATTTCAGAAAATTATTTATTTTTTAGTCTAAATTTTAATTAATCACGTATTGGATTCTTATATGGACTTCTCTTTCAATATTACTTATTTTTAATTCCGAATTTCAAATTCCGAATTTCAGTTATTTTTTTAGATTGTATTTTTATTTGGTTTCTTCTTTTCTTTTTTAATTAATATAGGTAAACGTGGTGGTTTCTTTTCGAGCTATCTTAATAATATAATATAATAGATATATAGATAGATTTATTGAGACTTATTATCAACTGGACACCGGTCAGTGCATCGAGCAATCCAGTGGACAGTTGTGTTACCTCCACTAAGAAGAGGAATCCACATATTTTGTACACACATCGAGGTGACACCGGTCACTTTTTTTGCGGCACTTTTTTTTTTCTCAGGTATCACCGGTCTACTCTTTTCGTTTTCGTTTATGCTTATACTTATCAGCTAAAATTTAAATTTTTAATCTTAAAAATTGATTTTAGGATTTTTTATCGAAGTTTATTTTTTATCTTTATTTTAAGATTACTAAGAACACTATATAACAGTTTTATTCACAAATTATTTTTTGTTTGTAAATATGCTGTTTGGTTTATTCCACGAATAAATCAAAGGATAGGACCGCATGTACTTTATAAAAAAACTATCATAACATTCAATTTATATTTAGATCCGTTGAACTTTTTTTCCACCGTTGATATGTCATCGAACGGGTACGGAAGGAGTGCGAATACGTGGAGAGCTTCTCATGCCAAGAATTTGGCCAGAGCTCTATGTACAGTGCCACGTGACCCAATCAAGAGCGGGGTTTTCAAACCTGAAATCGTCGCTCTATAAATTTGCCATTGGAAATGCTTATGTCATTGGCAGGAAGTTATCTTTTTTTTTTCTTGCTGCTCCCGTATTGATCCGCTCAACAATCAGCACCATACTACGCTGTACGCTGTGTTCAGGAGAAAGGACTGGGAATCCTTCTCACCTACACGCAAAATGAGATATGCATCAACGCGTGATTAATTAAATATTAATTTAAAAAAATAAAAAATAAATTGATATGATTTTTAAAACAACTTTTGTATATTTTTTTAAAAAATACATCGTTTAATTGTTTGAAAAGAGTGTATACGAAAAACGAGATATATAGTTTAGGAAAGTGAAAGAAAGAACTTAGCCGCCCGTCTTGATGAACTAAAAATCCCCTCAACAATCAGCACCATACATCTCGATCACGAGATTTCGCCGTACTACTCAATTATTGATCGTCGCAGAGAAAGATTTCCCAAATTTAATTACTCCTACGATGCGATATCATGGTGGGATCCACCGACGACAAGAGTCCACCGTTTCCAATGGATCGTGCAACACGTGCATGCATATATCTCTTTATTTTTCAAGCATAAACATTCATTAATAACATGACGACAGAGTTCAGGGAACAAATCCCAGTACATCCCCAAATTGATTAGCTGGAAGTAACCAGCCACCAGATTCTGAAGAACGGGAAACTGCACCAAGGTTGCAACATCCTATTGAAACCATGCAACAGTAGAGGTGTAAATAGATAGGGAACTGTGGTGTTGTCACAGCGATCGCATCCATAGACCTCCTTTGACGGAGACGACACATTGGAGGATTGTTGTTGAGCTATAAATTTTGGTGTGGGTTTCACCGGGCTCAGCAAGAATTCTCCACGAAGTTCACCACTGAATCTGAGGAGCTTGAGCTCAACCCGAACAACAAAACCTGCATGGACACTGTTGCTAGAAAAAAAATATGTAGAATGTTCATAATTCTAGCCACCCATTAATACTAAAGAACTTGAATGGTGGCAAATGAACTGTTATCTATTTGGATGAAGGCACGAGGTTGGGGAAGTGAAATCTTGCAAATCCTGACAGATAGAGCTTAGCCAGTGCAAGCTCTCATCAACCGACACCATCAAACTCTCTAGGATGAGCCGCAAGCCACCGGAAGCAGTAGGAACTATCAAGATTGGCCCGAGCCGACAACCCTTCGGTCGGGCGATCCTGGCCTCCAACCAGGTTGAGGGGGAGGAACATCAAGCACTGACGACCGCCACTACTGCCACCAAAGCCTATGGGACAACATAACTAAAGACGCCCTTCACTAATAGAATCTCCAAGATAGAGCCCTTGCCCACCCACCGAGAAGAGGAGGGGGTGTCTCTACTGCACCGGGGCATCCAGCCAGCGCTATAGGAGGCCACCGACTCCCAGGCCATCCAGAAGATGAGGTCGTCGGCTAACAAGCCAAAGACGTCGCTACTGTGCCGAAACATCAAACTAGGGCCATACGGAGCTGTCGCATCCCCAGCCATCCAAACAAGCAAGATGGCACTGCCTAGAGACTTTCACCGCCCAATTCCTCCGCAGATCATCGATTCCCTCTTCTCCATCGCCATCAACTGTTGTTGCTGCTATCTACTGCAACATCCGCAAGACCACGCCGGTGAAAGCCTAACTCGGAAAGAACCCAAGTTACATTACTTTTCAGCTAAGATTTGTCTTTTTTTCTCATTGTGCACGTCGTATTGTAAGGTAATTTTTTGTGTGATGGTATATGTCATAGTGTTGCACATATGATAATTTGTTTACATTCTTTTTTACTTTTTGGTTGTATTTCTCGAGGTTGGTAGCACACTACTGTGAAGTAGTACCTGATATTCTCTCTGCTTAGACGGATATGGTGGTGGTGGACTAGTGGTGGTGGAGGAGGAGTGATGGTAAGCGATGGACACTAGCGGATAGGAAGGTAGCGGCAACGCGGAAGTTGCAGGGTTGAAGGAGGGTGATTAGGGTTTGGCAATGGGTATGGAAGTCAATTGGTTGGGAGGTGGGGATCAATAGTATCATATCCTGTTGCCGGAGCCTCCAAGGATGGGAAAGACTGTGCGATAGAGATACCTTGCCACCTGTCGGCTTGGGTGGAGTAGAGGAATAGACGTTTGGTATTAGGAGGGAAGGATGGGGAGAGGAAGGGAGACCTAGGCGGCAAAGATCATGATGATATGATGGTTGGTGAGGATGTAATCGTTTGATCAGGCGTTATGCGTAGGGGAGGAAGAAAAGTTGAGGACAAGGTTAACATCGTAGTACAATAAAATCTTTGTGTATTCTGGTCTATGATTTAAATGTGTGGATATTTTGCGTGTATTTCTTTTGTCGTAGAAAAAATCAACACCTAGCATCTCAGTAAAAAGATAAGGAGAAGAACATAAGACTAAAATATCTCTCATTAATAGAGGAGGGTACGAATTAATAGATTTTTTAATAAAGTTTTATCTTTGGAAGTTTTGATTTATTTTAGAACCGGGAGAGAGACAACTACAGTGTGTTCCTGTTTGCTTCATTTTCAAGGGAAACTTGCTGCAACCGACAGCGATACTACTTTATATCTGTCGGTTTGGATCGTTCTCTCTGTATACGCCAGTGATCTTTCAGTTCAGATAGCGATAAAAGTGGGGGCAAAGTGCTCTTCCACTTTAGTCCAGCGGCAATAATGGAGGTGGCCAGAGGCAACAAGAAGCTGCACGAGAGAGTGCCTGTCCGGCGCACGGCGTGGAAGCTTGCCGACCTCGTCATCCTCTTCCTCCTCCTCGCCCTCCTCCTCCACCGCGTCCTCCACGACGGCGGCGAGCCATGGAGGCGCGCGGCGCTCGCCTGCGAGGCGTGGTTCACGTTCATATGGCTGCTCAACATGAACGCCAAGTGGAGCCCCGTCCGTTTCGAGACGTTCCCGGAGAACCTCGCCGAAAGGTACACAAGAATCAGGAATGATTCATGCCAACATCGAGAAAACAATATGATTTTGACAAATCTTTCTTGTTAGCATCGGCGAGCTACCAGCGGTGGACATGTTCGTGACGACGGCGGACCCGGTGCTGGAGCCGCCGGTGGTCACCGTGAACACGGTGCTGTCGCTGCTCGCCCTCGACTACCCGGCCGCCGGCGAGAAGCTGGCGTGCTACGTATCCGACGACGGGTGCTCGCCGTTGACGTGCTACGCGATGCGGGAGGCCGCCGGGTTCGCCACGGTGTGGGTGCCCTTCTGCCGGCGGCACAGCATCGCCGTCAGGGCACCCTTCCGGTACTTCTCCTCCACGCCGGAGTTCGGCCCGGCAGATCGCAAGTTCATGGATGACTGGACATTCGTGAAGGTTAGCTATGGCAACCGGAACACGTCTCTGTTCCTTTCTTGTTTTTTCTTTTTGGAAGTACTAACAAATTTAAAATACAAGGAAACGTGATTTGACGCATCCTTTAAAATCAATCAGATGAAATCCTGTATACCGATATTTAAGTCAGTATTATAGAAGACAAAACGGATCGAAATACGAATGATTAGTCAGAATTATATGAAATTTTAATGTTTATATATATATATATATATATATATATATATATATATATACACTAGAAAAAAGGCCCGTGCGTTGCAACGGATAAAGATGTTTTATAATAACTATTAGAGGATGAAATAAGTTGAAGTATTAGGGCTACTATACATTATAATTGAAAAATTAATGAAAATTCTTCTTTGGTATTGGACCGAAAGCCCATTCCTTCAGTCCGCTACCTCGATCCCTTCGCTTGGCATACCTCATTTCGACTTAGCCCACAAGTGGAGCCGTAGGCTTAGCTCGCACAGTCGACTACCATCTTCAACCTCCAAAAGATAGTCCCATACCAGTGTGCCGAAGCCGATTTTTCCCATCAAATCCGATCTAATCTTTCTCGATCTCCCAAAATTAGTTGATTGCTTTTGATTTATTCGATCTCCACTTTCCGTTTTTCCCAAAACCGAAGTGAATCCGTAAAACTCGGGATAAAAACCCATCATCGGTGATGAGATTAAATCCGGTGAATTAAGGATGAATTAAAAGAAATCGTGAGGAAGATGAGAGAGAAGTGAGGAATCGATTTTTACAATTAATTGAAGAAGAAAACGCATTGGGAGACAGATAGATGTGGCGGCGGTGCTAGGGTTTGGTGAGCGGCGGCGGGAGGCGTGCTGCAGGTGTGCGACAGATCGGATCGAACATAGATAAAAAAAAGACACCTAAAAAAAGGATGAAAAAAGGGAGTAAAAGAAACCAACAACAAAAAACCGAAGGGACCATAAATAATACAGAAACTTTATGTATTTTTATATTAGGTATGTATTAATCAATAATTAGATAATTAGTATAAAAAACCTATCAAAAAAATCACACATAAATTAAATAAAATAAAAATATTATAAACTATGAAATATTATTTAGAGAGGGCGTAGGGAGGTATTATAGACTTTTCTAAAGGATCAATTTACTGGGCTTGGCCAGATGAAGGAAGAGGGAGGCGATGTGGACTTTGCAAGATTTTTTGAGCAGTACAATGAGCGTTTCCACGGAGAGGGGGTTAGGTGAGTGGGTCACAGTCCCACCGCTTTTCTCTCTTTTCTTTTTCTCTTCTTATCTTCTTTCTCTCTCGCTTCCTTCTTTCGTTCTTTTCTTCTCTCTCCGCTGCCTCCGAGCAGGAGGAGAACGCCGGCAGCGGTGCGGTGAAGCGCAGACCGAGCGGCACAGGCAGGAGGGTGCTGGAGGGAAGGACGCCGGGGTAGAGGGAGGGGCTCCGGCGTGGTTGGGGAGGCGGCGAGAGCGGCCATGCTCGGCAGGCGTGACAACGATAGGAGCGTGGCGGCTTTGGGCCAGCAGCGGGGCTTCGGGTGACGGCGTGGTGCGAGCTCAACACACGCGACGGCTTGGCGACGCTCGGGAAGGAAGGACATGACAACGACGGGTAGGTAGAAGACCTCCTTCCCCACGCCACTCCAGCACTCCTTCAATCTCGAAGTGGTGAGCATGGATCTGCAACTGGTGGGCTTGCTACACATGATTCGTGAATACATAGCTCTTCCTTTTTTTCGTCTATATGCTCCGATCTGAATCTGATAGATGTTGTGATTGTTTTGGGCAAATGAATGAGCTGAACTCAATTTGCCACGCTATTTGTTGAATTAAAACTCTTGGTGTTTGAGTAAGTCTACTGAGGGAGATTTTGGATTTTTGGATTTAGTCTGTTTTTGCTGAATGTTTTTCGATCCGGGTATGACACCGAGTTGGCCACGGCTTATGGAGACGGAAACGCGTATGTGTTCGCACCGATACGGACGAAAATCGCGTGGACGGACGAAAAAACTACCGGAAGCCTTGCGTATTTTTTAATTAGGTATAGATATAGATTTTTTGAACTTGAAAAGAAAAGATATTATTCATGTGGAATTTGTTTCTTTCCACCAACTTGACTTTAACTATTTTGTAGAAAGTAAAAAAAAAGCACCGACGTCTCTCTGGTCCGATTGGAGGGCTAGCAAGAGAAACAATGAAGCGATCCCAACAAATCAGAGACGAACAGGACCAGGTCAAATCTACGCGTGATCAATCTGGTCTCTTGATGACGGACGAAAATCAACCGACGGAAGCCTTACGAATTTTTTAATTAGGAATATATATATATATATATATATATATATATATATATATATATATATATATATTTGCTTGACCGTTCACCTTTAGTGATATTTTAGCACATAAGTATCCAACCAATTACAACCATAAATAAATAAATTCATCACTAACTCATAAGATTGCTTGATTAATTAGTATTCAGAACAGTTTTACACGAAAATACCACTTGCAACTTTTGTCCATAATTAAAATAGAAACATGCATCGTCACATGGTCTGATCGTCACATGGTAAAACCTCTAAAATATTTAATTAAATGCTATAAGAGCAAAATATATAGATTTGTGTTTACAGAGTGTAAATATGTATTTATTATATATATATATATTATAATAGAAAATCTCTACTATTTATAAAGCTAAACATGTTTCCACCAGAATTTTCATACGTCATTCGTTAGAGTCGGGTTTTTATTGGTTACTATCCAACTCAACTTCAGTCTAGAATAAGTATTACATCCGGTCTCCCTCCCCCCTTAGAAAATTAAGACATACCCGAACAGATGAATGCCATTGCCATATATGCTCAATGTAACGCTTAGTTAGGCTGCTGCTGGATTCAATATGGGGCATTAAACGGGTTAATCGGACGATTAGTCGCTAATCAAACTGATCAATTGGGCCAGCTCGGCCGTTTTGGCGTTCACGTCGCCAGAAGCCCAGAACCCATCACGAATAGCAGAGTTGTATCACTTTGTCTTCCATATACCAGTATAGTTGGCCATATAATCGATTGGAACGGCCGACTTTTCAAAAGCAGAAACGCAGCGTTCCGATAGGTCTTCGTTAGCTATTCTGTGAGCTTCCTTATTTAGCCAAACCACCCTTGCCTCTGAGAAGGGGTTTACTATTTTTTAGCTCCTGTTTCTTAAATACACATATGTCGTTGCTCGTAGGAACTAATTAATGGTCCATTACAAAATTTACAAAATTTCCGAAATTCCGGGTCTACTGGTCCCTGATAGAATATTATGTTGGCAAAAGAAATAGTTTTTTATAATTAAACAGATCTTCTTTAAATTTAATCATAATTCGATCAAATTTCAACTTATTTCGGTCTGAAATTTGTTTCTATCGGTTCGCCGGTAGAAATATATGCAAACTGGTATGTAGAACCATGGTTGCGGGAGCGGGCTGCACACTTTTAGCTTGGAACAACATGTGTCCAAAAATGCACAAGAGAAACGAAAAAAACGAAGTTCCCGTTATCATTGAGTAGCCATCCTTCCTGATCCTTAACTCGTTCATAGCCATCTTGTTTATGTGCAAACATTTCAGAGCGAGTATGAGAAGTTGGTCCACCGGATCGAGGATGCCGATGAGCCTTCCCTTGTGCGGCATGGCGGTGTTGAGTTCGCGGAGTTTCTGGATGTTCAGAGGGGGAACCACCCTACTATCATAAAGGTATCCATCCCCACCTGACTATATAAAAACTTTCAAATATGGATTCTAGTCCCTCCAACTCCAGAGTGTGTCCCCTTGCTGCCTTGCACACAGTTTCTCAACTCTTTCTCGCCGTGACCTGAACTTCTGTGCTTAACTTGGTTTGTTTCTCTGCTGGATGATTCAGGTTCTGTGGGATAACAACAGGAGCAGGACAGGAGAAGGCTTCCCTCATCTCATATACGTCTCAAGGGAGAAGAGCCCCAACCTACACCATCACTACAAGGCTGGCGCCATGAATGCCCTGGTCAGTTCTAACTTCTACATAGCTCTGTTTGTTACCAGAGAAATTTTACGGTTATTGAGAGAGTTTCTGTAGATACCAAAATTTCACATTAAAACTTTAATACATCCAGGTACTAATTTTTACACTAGAAAATGTGGTATCTCTCAGTACACTACTTGTTACTAACCAACACGGGAATTTCAAACACTGTATCTTACTCACCAACACGGTTAGTTCAGATATTTGATTGTTCTTACCATGATGTTTTGTCAGACAAGGGTGTCAGCAGTCATGACCAACGCCCCAGTCATGCTGAATATGGACTGTGACATGTTTGCAAACAACCCCCGGGTAGTCCTCCATGCAATGTGCCTTTTGTTGGGTTTCGACGATGAGACCAGCTGCGCGTTTGTTCAGACGCCGCAGAAATTCTACGGCGCCTTGAAGGATGATCCTTTCGGGAACCAGATGGATGTTGGTTTCATGGTACACGACTAGCCCTCACTTGTACAAGAATCAATGTGAACTGACGCTACTATATACATCTCCCCTTCATATGGTGAAGGTCTGAAGAATTTATTTAACCGTGTTGATGATCCAACTAAACTAGGTTGATCTTGTGTGATTTTCAGAAAGTTGGACGTGGTGTTTCAGGGCTTCAGGGCATGTTTTATTGTGGAACAGGCTGCTTTCACCGCAGGAAAGTCATTTACGGCATGAGGCCCCACTCCGTTAGGGAAGGGAGAGAAGGCACCACAGGTGAAATTGGGCAAACACTGATGTGATTGTCATACAATAGGGCTTCATTTGGTATTGCGGTAGATCATAATAATCACGCTTGCTGCAAATGTTTTTCGATGTTTGGCGGTTGAAATGATAACTATAATTATCTAACCATAATTTGGTATGTAAACACGAACAACAAAAATTATTAGTTTTAGTTTTCATGTCAGCTTAGAAACACAACACAACAATCACAAGCTAAGCCTGAACTAGTAAGAGACTTCAAATTTAATTCTTCAGGTTCTTCGTCTAACAAGGAGCTCCAGAGTAAATTCGGATGTTCAAATAATTTGAAGCAATCAGCAAGGGATGCCATTTATGGGAACTTGTCAGCTGAGCCAATAGTAGATATATCAAGTTGCGTTAATGTTGCCAGAGAAGTAGCTGCCTGCAACTACGAGATTGGCACATGTTGGGGTCAGGAGGTACAGGCATTGCCACATGTCTCTAGGATATGTTACAATGCAGTTTACTATTCTATATGTTTCATAAAGGTCATTCCATATGTTCACAGGTTGGTTGGGTCTATGGATCACTATCAGAAGACATGTTGACCGGACAGCGAATCCATGCAGCGGGTTGGAGATCCACACTGTTGGAAATCGAACCACCGCCATTCATGGGTTGTGCACCAAACGGAGGACCTGCCTGCCTAACCCAGTTCAAGAGATGGGCAACGGGTTTATTTGAAATACTCATAAGTCGGAATAACCCAATCCTCATGACCATATTCAGGAGTCTCCAATTCCGACAATCCCTTGCATACCTGATGACCTATGTGTGGCCTGTCAGGGCACCTTTCGAGCTGTGCTATGCATTGTTGGGACCTTATTGCTTACTAGCAAACCAATCCTTCTTGCCAAAGGTACTATTTCATCACTGATCAATGCATTGGTTATAAACATTTTCTTATGGTACTCTTCCTGCCTTCTTAACACAAAGTTGAGCCTCATTTGCATATTCAATAAAAAGATCTTTCCAATTGAATGGCTAGAGAGTGAGGTATATATGAACTATTAACTCTGCTACTGCAGACATCAGAAGACGGTTTCCGCATCGCATTAGCACTATCCATTGCCTATAACACATACGTGTTCATGGAGTACATAGAGTGTGGGCACTCTGCACGTGCATGTTGGAACAATCACAGGATGCAACGGATCACCTCAGCTTCCGCGTGGCTACTGGCATTTCTTACCGTCGTCCTCAAGACCTTAGGCTTCTCTGAGGCTGTGTTCGAGATCACCCGCAAAGACAAGAGCAAATCGGATGGTGATTCCAACACCGATGAGGCTGAGCCAGGGAGGTTCACCTTTGACGAATCATCGGTGTTCATCCCTGTGACTGCACTTGCAATGATTAGTGTCATTGCAATCACTGTAGGAGCATGGAGGGTGGTTTTCGTGACAACGGAAGGCTTGTCCGGTGGCCCTGGTATCAGTGAATTCATCTGCTGTGGGTGGCTGGTGCTGTGCTTCATGCCATTGTTGAGAGGTCTAGTGGCAAGTGGTAGCTATGGCATCCCTTGGAGTGTCAAGCTGAAGGCTTGCTTGCTTGTTGCTATATTCTTGCTCTTCTGCAAAAGAAATTAATTGCAGCTAGTATCATATGTAGTTTAATTTTACCCTACTTTGTGTCTTGGAGGTACCATCGTAAACATATGAATCATGTATGAAGCAACAATTAGTCCATATTATTTGAGCAAACACTAGGTTTCATCTTCAGTATACTACTTTATTATGTCTGCAAACATTGACTAAGCTCTAGAGAAGTCAACAATTCAATGACTAAATTAAAAGCAAAAACTGGTTGTTTACTCTAAGAGAGAATCTACTCGTCAATGGCAAGTCGTCCCACTGGTGCAAACTCTATCTTCGTGGCATAGAGTAGATTTTCTCGTATTCTATCGCACGTATATATGCATGAATCCTTAAAAATAGAAGCATGGGGGAGGTCCCAGTGCAAATTTATTTTCTTGGTGGACAATAAGGTTAAATTGGATGTGACTATTAGTACTGATTTTGCTGTTCAGTAACAACAGAAGATAGCACACAGTACATATAAACTGAGGCATCACTTTCAGACACTAGATATAATACGCTGCACTCTATGTCTGTTCAGGATCCTACAAATAGGTCACCATTTGTACATGCAAAACCAAGTCCCAAGTCCTGTTGAAGAATAGCCTCACCAGAGCTGGAAGATTAGGCAGAGCTGTAAGATTACTATGACGTGAGAATAAATTCGAAGTTCAAACTTTATATATAGGTGTAATATATAGGTGTAGTAAGATTAGAAGCATGTACTAATCACTACGCCAGAACCCTACATCTGTGACGGCACACCAGTGACGGACCTATGGATTGGTCACAGATGACCGTCACCTTTAATGGGTCCTTATATTTGCCGTCATCAGTGAGACATCCGGCTACGGCCCGTCACAGGTATCACCTCACCTGTGATGGCTCGGAGCTGTAAGCCGTCACAGAAATACCAGTGACGGGGATTTCTCACTGGCCGTCACAGGTATCACCTCACCTGTGATGGCTAGGGAGTTAGAACCCGTCAAAGGTAATTGGCGTCACTTGTAACGGTTGTTACTTCCGGCCCGTCAAAGGTATCATGTTACCTGTGACGGGCTAATGAGTTGCGGCCCGTCAAAGGTATGGCTGATACCTTTGTCGGGCTGTATTTATTTAACCCGTTTGAGGTGAGTTGGATCTATATAAATACCCCCAACTGCCAACTGCTTTCCATCCCGACCAGTGCACTGTTCACAATTCGGTTGGGAGGGCAAGAGGGGCGAATTTGTGCTGAAATTAAAGGTAAAAAATACATTATTCTCCCTTCATTCCCAATTGATCATCATGTTTTCTTCCTATGTCATTGATTGCAGATGAATCGTAGTTGGATGTACCATGTTCATCGTTCGTCTAAAGAGTATAGGGAGGGGGTCACTGAATTCGTCACATTTGCGGACAATGACAGAAAAAGCAGGATGGCCATGCACATATTGTGTCCATGTAACGACTGTAAGAATGAACAGATGTTCCATGATATTTCAGATGTGCATTCTCATTTGATAAGGAGAGGTTTCATGGAGAAATATACATGTTGGAGCAAGCATGGAGAGCAAGAGGCACCTGATGTCACAGCTGAAGAAGTGCCGGATCAGGATGTAGTGAACGCCGCTGCAGCTCGAGAAGGCATGTTTGTACCTTCTCCGTTAGGCGGAGATACCATAGATTTGGATACTCAAAGTTTGTCTGAAATGTTGCATGACGTTGAAGACGCAGATGACAACGACAGAGATTTTGAGAAGTTTAGTAAGTTGGTGGAACATTGTCATATGCCTTTGTATAATGGATGTAAGTCGAAGCACAGCAAATTATCATGCGTGTTGGAACTCATGAAGCTTAAGGCAAGTAATGGTTGGTCGGACAAGAGTTTTACAGAACTTCTTGAGCTGTTAAAGGACCTGTTGCCAGAGGGGAACAAATTACCGCATACGACATATGAAGCAAAGCAAGTCTTATGCCCGTTGGGCCTGGAGGTGAGAAGAATTCATGCTTGTCGAAACGACTTCATTTTGTATTACACGCAATACGCTGACTTGGATGTTTGCCCTGTGTGTGGGGCTTCTAGATACAAACGAGCAATAAGTGAAGGTGAAGGAAGGAAGTCAAAGAGGGGAGGCCCCTCAAAGGTGGTGTGGTATCTCCCAATTGCGGAGCGCATGAAGAGAATTTTTGCGAATCCCGAACAAGCTAAGCTAGTGCGCTGGCATGCCGAAGAACGAAAAGTCGATAGTAAGTTGAGCCACCCATCAGATTTAGTACAGTGGCGGACAATCGATAGGATTTACCGCGAATTATGAAATGACCCAAGAAACATGCGTTTTGCCATGTGTACGGACGGTATTAATCCATTTGGTGATTTGAGCAGTCGTCATAGTATATGGCCAGTTCTTCTTGTGAACTATAACCTTCCTCCCTGGTTTTGCTTCAAAAGAAAGTATATTATGCTTGTCATGCTAATTCAAGGACCGAGACAACCTGGCAACGATATCGATGTGTTCCTTGAACCAATAATCGATGACTTTGAGAGGCTATGGAATGAGGGCACACGAACATGGGACGCATATGCATGAGAGTATTTCAACCTCCATGCGATGTTGTTTTGTACCATCAACGATTATCCGGCCCTTGGCAACCTTTCTAGCCAAACTGTCAAAGGGAGATAGGCATGTTCGAAGTGTATGGAGGAAACATGGAGCAAATGGTTGAAGCATTCACGCAAAGATGGTCTACATGGGTCACAGGAGATTTCTCCCAAGGTATCACCCTTATAGGAATATGACAAAAAATTTCAATGGACACAGAGATACAGCTAGTCCCCCGGCAGAGCTAACAGGGACAGAGGTGCACAACTTAGTGATGGGAATAACCAACGAGTTTGGAAAAAAGAGGAAAAAGATGGAAAGACAAAAGAGAAAAGCATGTGGAAGAAGAAGTCAATATTTTGGATACTACCATACTGGAAGGATCTTGAGGTTCGCCACTGCATAGATTTGATGCATATTGAGAAGAATGTATGCGAGAGTTTAATGGGATTACTGCTTAACCCTGGTAGTACAAAGGATGGTCTCAACGCCCGGCGAGATCTGGAAGACATGGGTGTTCGTTCAGAGCTACATCCCATAACCATGGAGTTCGGCAGTGTGTACCTTCCTCCAGCCTGCTACACTCTATCGAAAGATGAGAATATGGATTTGCTGGCATGTCTGAGTGGTATAAAGGTTCCATCTGGGTACTCATTAAGAATTAGTAAGTTCGTTTCACTGGAAGACCTTAAATTGATAGGGACGAAGTCGCATGATTGCCACGTCCTTATCACACAGCTGTTGCCCATTGCAATAAGGAATATTTTGCCTCCTAAGGTGCGACACACGATAATGCGATTGTGCTCCTTTTTCCATGCAATCGGCCAGGAGATCATTGATCCCATGGGACTAGATGAACTACAGGCAGAAATTGTGAGAACCATATGTCATCTTGAGATGTACTTTTCTCCTACTTTCTTTGATATAATGGAACATCTTCCCGTGCACCTTATTAGACAAACAAAGTGTTGTGGTCCTGCTTTCATGACGCAGATGTATCCTTGCGAAAGGTACATGGGGATCCAGAAGGGTTTCGTACGGAACCGATCCCACCCCGAGGGGAGCATCATTGAGAGTTACACCACCGAAGAGGTCATCGAGTTTTGTGTGGACTATATGTCAGAAACCTCTTCAGTTGGATTACCACGATCTCATCACGAAGGGAGGCTTGATGGTGTGGGCACTGTTGGAAGGAAAATTGTAAGGATGGATCGTAAGGTGTATGATAAAGCTCATTTTATGGTACTCCAGCATATGACTGAGGTAGTGTCGTACTTTGACGAACACCTGCGATTTCTCCGATAGGACAACCCAGGGTGATCAGAGAGTTGGGTCAGAAAAAAGCACATGTCTTCTTTCAACGAGTGGTTCAAGAACCGAATTGCCAACATGCATAACTTTTCTAGTGAAACACTGAAGTGGTTGTCACTGGGTCCTGAATGGAGTGCCACCACCTGGCAAGGATATGACATAAATGGGTACACCTTTCACACGATCAAGCAAGACTCCAAATGCATAGTGCAGAACAGTGGGTTACGCATTGAGGCCGGTAGCGACGGTGGTTGGCGTTATCAGTTCTATGGCAGAGTTGAGCAAATATTGGAGCTGGATTACTTGAAGTTCAAAGTGCCGTTGTTTCGTTGTCGATGGGTCGATCTTCGGAATGTAAAAGTTGATAATGAAGGTTTCACCATTGTCAATCTGGCTAACAACGCGTACAAGGATGAACCGTTCGTTCTCGCCAAACAAGTTGTTCAAGTTTTCTACATAATTGACCCGTGTAACAAGAAACTACATGTAGTTCGTGAAGGGAAAAGAAGAATTGTTGGATTGGACAACATTTCAGACGAAGATGATTACAACCAGCACGTGCACGGCATAGGTCAAGAAATACCTATAGAATTGGAGGAAGAAGAAGATGTGGTTCAACATGCACGCGTCGACCACGAGGAAGAATTATTTTTGTAATTTATGTCCATTTGTCTGGTAAAATGTATGACTCTAATATGTTTGCAATATTAGTGCATTGCTTACGAAATAGTGATGTAAGTCATATGAAATATTAAGCAAAATAACTACTATAAGTGAAATAAAATAATTAAGTAAAATAAAATAATGAAGCAAAATAAAATAATGAAGTGAAATAAAATATGTCAAATGAAATATTGAAGTAAAACAAATATTGCTTGTAAAATGAGTCAACTAAGCAAAATAAAATATTGGAGGTCGTCACATGTGTTTAACCTGTGACGGCCGTTTAGTTGGCGGCCATCATAGGTGTCATCACCTGTGACGGCCGTTTAGTTTGAGCCCGTCACAGGTGTCATCACCTGTGACGGTCGTTTAGTTAGAGGCCGTCACAGGTATGACCACACCTGTGACGGTATTTAGTTGGAGTCCGTCACAGGTGTGGTTTACTAGGGTTAGACCGCAGTTGGTGCCTTTTTCTAGATCCAGATCCGGCACTCCACTGCACTCCACTGCACTCGCCTCACCGCTGAACTCGTCCACCGCCGCCGCCAAACACGTCCTCCGCCACCACCGAACTCGTCATCCACCGCCGCCGACCTCCTCCACCACTGCCGCCGCACTCCATCGCACTCCGCCCTCCGCCGCCGCGTCTCTCTCTCTCGCAAACCCTCCTCTCCGCCCGCGCCACCGGCCGTGCCCCTCCTCCTCGCCGTCCACCGCCACACCTGCGGTCATCCTCCAAGGCCGCCACCACCGACCTCGCCGTCCACCGCCGCCGACCTCCTCCACCGCCACCGTCCACCACCGACGCCGCCCTCCTCCACCGCCACTGCCATCCACCGCCGCCGCCCTCCTCCACTGCCGCCACCGCACTCCGCCACCCCGCAAGCAGTTCGTGCTCGACCTAGGCCATGCCAACATCTCCAACATCCTCCCCTCCGGCGATCGTCCACCGGTACACGCCTCTTGCTTTCTTGCTCACACCCTGCTCTGAATATCCGCTAGTTGTCTGATGGAAAAAAGTAGTAAATTTCACTTAGGATTATCGTTTTGAGAAAATATCGAATATTAGTTCCTCTAGCTGCGGTGGACAACATAGAGGTAATCGATTTTATCCGATCCATATCTACACAAATACCTTTACATGTTCCAATATTAAATTCGTACTTTAAAAATGCAGGACGTAGCGCAGTGTGTCCTAGTGGTGAGGGCCCACCCAACTTTCGCGACCGAAGTCGCTGAGGGCATGGCTTTCAATCTCTCGGTAACAGAAAAGGTGCACGGCGTAAACCTACGTCATGGGTATGCCAAGGTGTCCGTAGATTCAGTCAAGGACAACTGGTCAGCCTTTCCGCTACCTGTGCCCCCTAATGATGAAATCATGACTTTGGGCGATGCATGCAAGACGTACATACAATGGCCCAAAGAAGACATAATTATGAAGATGACTCCTCGTCCAAGTCGACCGACAGAGCGAACACCTCCCATGTCTAAGCTTTCAATTGAGGCTCCCCGTGGACCGGTGTTGTCCGTACCCCATTCACCTGATGCAGCCGATATGGATTTGATAGACATAGCTCAAAACCTGGCTCCAATAAAGACCACAAGGAAGGCTGATAGCTCCCCACCCTTTGTCAAGGGACAGAAACGTGAACGCGGGGGTGCTACAGGCAAAGGGAAGGTCGAGGAGTTGGCGCCGGTGAAAAAGGGGGAAGGCTGTAGTGTCAGCGCCGTTGACCAAAACGGGGAAGGTCGTGAAGCTGCCGGCACAATTTGAACTAGGCATGCCGTTGGTGGAGGACAATGTGTTGGCCGTGATGGTATTGCTTGCCGAGAGCTACACAAACAGTACATGGTGCTAAGCAATGCCAAGTGGAAAATGAGGGAGTCATCCATAGTTGGACATCACGACCACCATCCCTTCCTATCATCGTCTGCCTATATAACCGTAGTCTTTGATGACCTCTTCGACCTATTCAGGATTCAGAAGTTAGACACAGGACTTCTAAAATGCTACTCCTTGTAAGTGCAAACTTTCCTCCTTGTGATATTAATGGACTATCTTCTAAATTAGTGCTAATACGTAACTGTTTTAAGGTTGTGTTGGATCGAGGGTGGTCGCCTTGGTAATCAGATTGGGTTCCTTGATTATAACCATTTATCACATTATTAGCAATAGATGAGTAGTGTGGGACTGATCACGAAAAATACTGTTAGGCTCATCCATAACTGTGGACACAGCTGTTCGAATAGTTTTACTCTGACCAAAGGTATACTACTATTCCCACAAGACACAACCCCACAACATGTTGCCATGCGCCTCAATATCACCACGATACCTTGGAAAGGAGCTGTAATAAGACACCTAGCATAACACAATTGAAAACAGTGCACTATTTTCGGATCGTAGTCACCCCTTTTAAACCAAGATATAGACACCCCAGCGACCCACGTTGGCTTATCTCCGTCACTTCTCAGTCTAGCACTCCACAATGAACCATGCTATACAAAATGTCCAGTCGTTGTCCACGCTGACTTGTGGTTAGTACGATTAATACTTCACAACAATAGCTCGCGAAGCGGTCCTTAATTATCATGAGAACGACCATCCAAACCATGTGCTCACTACTCACCATTAGCAGGTTTTAGTTGATAATTAATTAATTAACCAATCACGGTTGATCATCGTGAGCTACCATTAACTAGATGATAATAAGTGATACTGAAGCATAATTTATCCCATTAATATACTAATGTTTCTAAGCATGGCTAAGCAATTATGCCTAATATCTAGTTGAACCGATATATAAGTAAAACTAGTCAAATTTATAACCCAAAGTATCGAGGAATAGTATAATCCGTGCAAATTGACCATAGAAAGGAATATGTTCTGTAACACCCTAAAAATTCGACTGACGAAATCGAAAATCCTAGAATATGGACCCTCAAAGACTTTTTAAATGAATTGCATCATGCCGGATTTATTTGCACGTTTTATTGGACTTTACGGTAGATTAATTAATTGCTTATTATAAGGAGATAGTTAACTCTGGTGACACAAATTTAGGAGGACAATTTCTTACGCACACATAAATATGTACACAAATATAGGAGGCTAGGTATAAATCCTAGGTGTAAAAAAGAAAAAAACAATATATAGGTGTACGTATGAATATATGGGGTTAATAGGTAGAATGAGAAGGAAGAATAAAATATATAGATAACTAATAATAAATAAATTACCACAAATATTAGACGATATCGATCACATTAGTTTGGATGACCATACAAAAATTTTAAAGGAATTTTAGTGGTGAATTTAGCCCCAAAAGCCAAAAAATTAACTGCGGCACTGTTCATGGGCCGCCACCTGTTCGGCCCGGGCCTCTCTCCCGCGTGCGCCCTGCCGCCCACGCACCCGCGCGCCGCCGGCTGCCCACGCGCCCCGCGCCGCGCGCCGCCCGCTCGCGCCCTGCGCCCTCGCCGCCCTTCCCACATGCGCCGCCCTTCCCGCGCGCGCCGCCCGCGTGCCGGCCTCCCCGCGCGCGCCGCCCGCGTGCCGCCCTGCCGCCCCGCGCCGCACGCTGGCCGCCCTCGAGCCGGCCCGCACCGCGCACTCGCGCCGCCCACGGCCACCGCTCCCGGGCCACTGCCGCGCCGCCCGCCGCCGCCCTGCCGTGCCGTGCCCCGCGCCGCGCGCTGCCCTGCCGCGCCGCACGACCGCGCCGCCCGCCGCGCCGCGCGCGTGCCCACGCCCTGCCGCGCCCACGACGCGCGCGCCGCTCGCGCCCCGCGCCCGCACGCGTCGTACCACCGCGCGTCACCGCCGTACGCGCTCGCGTCACCGCGCCATGCCGCCGCGCCGCCCCGTACGCGCCACCCCACGCTGTTGCGCCATACCGCCGCGCCGCCCCGTACGCGCCCGCGTCACCGCGCCGTACCGCCGCGCGTCACCACTGTACCGCCCCGCCGTGCGCCATACCGTCGCCGCCCATGCCGCCCATGCCGCCGCACGTCGCCGCCTCGAGCCGGCCGCCCCCTCGCCGTATAAGAGCCGCCCACCCCCTCTCATCTCCCCACACCCGGCAGCCTCCCCTTCCATTTTCCCCCTCGCCGCCGACGCCGCGCCCAAGCCGCCGCGTGCCTCGCCAGCCGCCGCCGCCGGTGAGCCCCCCCTTTTCCTTCCTTCCCCTCTTCTTCTATCGACAGTGAGAAAGAGAGAGGCAGTAGGGAGAGAGAGAAGAGAGGAAAGAAGGAGGAAGAAGGCAGAAACAGAGAGAGAGGAGGAGAGAGAGAGAAAAAGAAAAGAGAGAGAGAAAGGAAAAAAATAAAAAAAATAAAAATAAAAATAAAATAGAGAGAGGTAAAATTAGAGGATTAGGAACTTAATTTTGTTTATCTCGAATATATGTGCTAGATTAATATAAAGTGTTAGTTTAATTAAATAATAAGATAGACCGACATCGGTTAATTTGGAAACGCGGGTAGAATTATATCGGACATTTAATTGCGATTTAAAATGTTCACCTAACTAGATTATTCTTTAATGGTTAATACTTAGCAATGTACTTATCCGATTATGTAGATTTTTATTAGTTAAATTTCGCTAGTCGTTTATATATATATAATCGGAGGATTAATTACCGGTAGTTTTTAAATTGCTATCGTATGTATGCGATCGTTCGCATCTATTTAAATATTTATTTAGTCGGTATCTAGTTGGTTCCTACTCAATAATAGGGCTATCCGCTAAATTACCCGTCGTGATTATTTTAGCCGACTATTCACTGGGTAGGGTTACCTTTTATTATCAGTCTCTAATTTATTCGAGACGCATAAATCAAATCGGATTAATAGTTTAAATTGGCTAGCGCTAATATTTTAGAACAACGGTATTAAAAATCAAAATAGTATTATTTTTAAACAAAATGGAATCGACGTCGTCGTTCAACGCTCGCGCTCGATCTTTTCTTTAAACTGAATTTTGTTGGAGTTTAAATTGAATTCTAAATGAATTCAATTCCTTTCGCACATAATTATAGATCCCGAGGGAGCTGTGAGTCCGATCGAAGACCAAGAACCACCGGACTTCGAGCAAGGCAAGTCATCACTATTCCTTGAACATATCGATCCCAAATTGTGAAATTATTTTGTTTGCAAATAAAGTTGCATGCAATGACGAACATCCTACTTGTTGTTATGCCATGCCTTAAATATTGTTTACCCCATATCCCCTTGTAACCATGTTTACGTATGAGTCCCTAGTCAATTATGACAAATGCTTAGTAATGCTATTCTAGAATCAGGCATACTCCTGTTTATCAAAACGTTATATGCTTGGGCAATTACCTTTGGGAAGGTAATTGAGATGCGGCATGTGGAGACATGAGCGCCACATTGCCATTATATGATGACATGATTTGTGAAAGGAGAAATGAAACTAAATAACTGTTTTCGATTGGGGCGGATGGTGGATTTGGGTGGTATCTGGAAAAGGCTAGTACCGTCCCCGGTCAGTTAAGGACCGAGCCATGAAGTTAAGCATGAAACGACCCTCGTACAACCGCACTTCTCGGATGGGTATAGACCTAGCGGACTAGATACCCGAGCAGGGCAGTATCCTTGCATAGATGGTTCACCCCCGTGTGTGAGGCAGGTGCGCTACGGTGGGGTAGCCGTTGAGGTAGGGCCGCGATGCGTGCCCTACGTCGGTGTCGCCATTTGTAGGACTGCCACGTGTGTGAGAGTGAGAATCTAAACTTAAACTATAAACTATAAACTTTACGTGTGTGTGAGACTTCCCTTCCCGGGAGCGCCAGAACTCCTCTCACTGCTAGAAACAAATATGCCTAGAGTGCATGAGGATGATAGTTCATGGAGCGGGTACTGCCAATGCAAGGTTATCGAAAGGCTTTGCCGCGACGCGTCTCATGTGTTGGGACGAGGCTCATGTGTTGGGCAGTCGCGGAGTGCGGGTAAAGTGTACATCCACTGTAGTGTGAGTAAACCAAATCTATTCGAATAGCCGTGCTCGCGGATATTGAGCACCGGGACATGTATTATACTTGGCTAGACTCTAAACTCTTAACCTGTGTGGGATGGGATATTGCATGATGAATTTTATGCTGTTGGAGCCACTCCCCGAGAGCAGGGAAGGTGGGCGTCCACAGAAAACCATGACGACCAACGGCGGAAAGCCATCCTTGGGATCACAATGGATGGTAGACAGAACCGCCGTTGCTTAAATTAAACTCTGGTATTAAAACTTGACCAGTTACGCTAAGTCTTAGGTTTGTGAAAATGATTGCAAAACCAGCTTTATGCAAATGAGCCCTTGCCTTGCCTTGAATAAAAATCCTTCATATGCATTGTTGCTGTGGTGACTTGCTGAGTACGGTTGGTACTCACCCTTGCAATTATAAACTTCATCAGAAGCCGAAGATGATACCGCGGAAGATCCATACGCCTACTACGAAGAGGATGCGGAAGATGAAGGTGCCCACTAGGTCTAGATACGGTCGTTGCCTGTGGCAATGACAAAGCGCTGCCTTCGCTCCGCTACTTATCTATATTCTGTTTTGGACTGTATTCCGGACCGTTTGGTCCTTGTTCTAAGACTATGCCTTCGGGCCTATGATGTAATAATTCGTACACGACGCATATGTATGCGCTTTTGGTAATTCGACTTTGTATCGTGTGTGCCAAACTACTTGATCCAGGGAGATGGCACGAAATACACGTGTGATCCCTGTTGCAAAACGGGGGTCCCTACATGTTCGTACCGCTTAATGACATTCAAAAATAAATGCATATTTGAAATAAATAATGAATTTAAGTATTGTGTTTGGGATCAGCGTGACTTGCCTTGCAATAATCGCGGTCATCAATTCGTCTTCACGAGCTCTTGCGACGTATTCATGAATGACGGAAACGACAAGCTAACACGCAAAATAAGAAAAAATACTTATAGAAAACAAATAAACAGTACATAAAAAGTAAACAAACACGTAGCTCATGGTTTTAAATGAATTCTGAGACTTGAACTGACTCTTTCCAAATTCATATGAATTAATTATAAATTTTACAAGATTTAATCCGATTAAACCTATTAAAGAGAAGATTATCCCAAATTAATTAAGTAATTTACAAATAATTTATAACTAAGAGAAAATATTAAAAACATCCTCCGGAAAAGGATTGGATAAAATTTGGTAGATGATATATAGCAAAAAGGAACAATATGTCATTGACAAAAGAGAGAATGATCCATATTGATTTTGACGACCGAGATTTTTATTCATCGGAGTTGACCTAAATCAGACGGCTCAGAATTGATCTAGATGGATACCATACGGGTAGGACACGTAAGCGGCCACACGAGTGAGAAGGGTGGGGTGACGCTGACGAGGCGATGACATGGCAGCGACGTCAACAAATGGCTGGCCTGCACAGGACAATGGTGACAATGGCTAAAACGGAGGGCACCGGAAGGAAGAGCATGACGTGAGGAACTCACCAAGAGGCAGCACGATTACGGATGACGAACGGAGTGGCTGGGGTTGATGGTGGCAACGGTGCTTTGACAAATTCCGACGAAGGAGAAGTGGTGGACGATGATCTCCACGTCCATGCGACTCCGGTGGTGGCAACGGCAACCGAAGACGACGAAGGACACGGCGACGCGGCACGGCTAGAGGAGCTCGGTGATGGCAGCACACGGGTTTCAAGAGGCGGCGCCGCTATGAGCGACAGTGAACACAGAGGTGGCAAACGAAAGAGGATGTCTAGGGGTTCCTATTTATAGGCTCGGGAGGACGGGATCGAGCCCACATCGCTGGGAAAAGCTCCAGGAAAGCTTAGGGTTTTTAGGAAAGCGAAGGATCCGAATCGAGCTCAAATCCAGGCAATTTCCAAACGATTAGCTCGATATTTCAAAAGGAAAAAGGAAGAGGAGACCGAGCAGATTATTTTCCCTCAATCAATATGGGCGGAGATGGAAGGAATCGGCTGGATTTGGAAAGGGGCTCGGCGGCACTGTGCACGGGCATGAGAGGAGACGGCTGGACGTTGAAGACAGTTCTGTAGCCGAAGGGAGGACAAGTAGACTTCTGGCTCTGACTTTTTTGCTCGACCTGATTAATGGAGGAAAGTAACGCAGACTTCGGGAAGCAAAAAGACCGGCCGAAGGAAGAATGGGCCGTGACTGAAAGTGAACTTTCCTGTTTCGGACTGAAAAGGAAAAGGAGATTTTTAATTGGTTTTCATTTAAATTAATCACTGAAATAATATTTTAATAAATCTTTAAAATACTTGGACATTAAAGTGAACTTTCCTGTTTCGGACTGTTCAAATAATTTCAATAAATCTTTAAAATACTTGGACACTTAAAGTGTTTAACAAAATTATAACTAGATCATTTAATGATAAATTTATTATTTAAATATTTACTTAAATATTATTTGTAATATTAAAATTAGTAATTGTACTCTGAAAAATTAAAGAAAATTCCATAGGGTAGAATTAATCTTGGTGAATTTAAAAAAAATTAAATCCAGCCATATTGCAAATTAATGAAGTTAATAAAATTTAATATAAATTCTAGGAATAATTTATTAAATAATTTAATTATTAAATTAAATAATGTTTAATATTTAAATTATTAAATTATTGTGTGACCACAATCTACCAGCGTGTGGCGGTGTAGGAACAAACTTCATAATTATGAACTTCCATGTTCATCTGCCGATCTGCGTACTAAACACATGACAAGTTCAAGAGTGCCTGTTTTCTATACCTCACGTTGTCTGTGCTAGCCAACAATTTTGAGCAATCTACACTGAGCTAAAAGATCACTGAATCAGCTCGTCGCCGTGTCTAGCTATGGGCCATGAGGCTCGGCCAAAAGATGAGTGCACGGTGAGACAGACAACCGCGAACACCAACCTCCCGACCTCCCGAGCCCGGCTGCTTGGGTCCAGCCTCTGCTCGCTGATCGTCAGATCACGCCGCCGCCATGAGCGCTGTTGCCAAATTACTGTAGCAATGCTCTTCCCTACCGCACGACGAGATCCAGAATTAAAATGAAACGTCTTTTCTATTTTTCTGTTAAATTCCTAACATGCCTTTCAATACTCACTAGGAATTATTATTTAGAATATGTTAAATGGGGTAATTGTGCTTTTGATCTTATTTAGAAGCTAACTACTATTTTGATCTATTTTTTCAACTTTACTCATTCAACCCTACTTTTCAGAACTGAATATTAGATTTGACCATACTCTATTAAGCTAATGCTAATGTAACGGTGTTAACTTAGAGTGAAAATGCCATTTATGCCCTTGCTATTTTTCCCCTACTTTCCCAAAGAATTTTACTTATTTGGCCCGGTTAAATATATTAACTCCTAGATTTCATATTAATCCTAGATTTTGGTTTTCTTTGGCCTTGGATTGGATCTTGCATTTCCTTCTTGCACCTTATAAATGCATATCTGACAACCGAGACTCCTTGCTGTTTGCGTATGACTGAAATCAAATAAACAGAACAAGCTTACAAACACTCTAGGAAACAATCAATCCATCTATCCGTCTCACCATAGGAAGCACAAATCAATCGTCATCTAAGACAATGCGATATCATGGAAGGGAGAAGATTGTGTTGAGACCAGAATCCGGCTCGTGGCTCCTTCCGGGAACACAGCCGCGCGCCGGCGAGTCGCGTGCTGGGTTTCCTTCCCCATCCACGGCAGCGCACCGGCGAGTTCGACGCCTGCGGCCTGCGCCGACCTTGCCACGCACACGCGCCGGGCTCCCGCCGCGCAACCTCCATCGGCGAAAAGTCTGGAAGACTGGAACCCGTAGAATCGTAGATGTGGATAAGATATGGTGTGTTCTATTTCTTCCCAGGGGTATTTAGGTCTTTATCATTTTCTATATGCCTTTTTTAAATACATTTGTAGCACTGTAGTTAGTTAGAAGAAGGGGTCAAACAGCAGATCCAATTGTGAAGAAGAGGGTCAAAGTTTAAAAAACAGGATCTTAGAATGAGATCAAATGCGTGGATCTTAGAATGAGGTTAAATACGTAATTATCGTATTTTAAATCACAGGCAAGTGTAACACATTATCACCCACTTGCAATTATTATATATTAGTAATTATTTAAAATATTTTAAATATCATTCAAATAGAATATATCATTTACAATTATATTTAATTTTTAAACTCAGTATGTTAAATCATCATCTTTACATTATTTTCACATTATTTAAATATATACATCTATTATTTCTATAATGTATAACATATATTCATCCACATATCCCGCAGCAAATTGTGAGATATTAAATAGTTAGTAAAGACAATTAGCCTAAGATATGGAATTAGTTGAATTCCAGATGAGAGCGGAGGCGGCGTTGATTCGTTTTACGAGCGTCCGCCTGTTCGCCTGCCCTGCGCTACGCGTCGCGGCCGCTCTCGTAGTCTCGCTGTCCCGCTCGGCCGCTCGGTGCTCTGCTGCGCTCATCGCTCGTCGTTGTGTGCCTGCCGCTGTGCGCTGTGCCGCAGCAAAGCAGCAAGCAACGCCTTTGCCATCCACGGTGCTACGGCATGTGGTAGGTGTATGTGCGCTAAAATTTTATTTTGGTCACAAGGTTTATGATTTTTCTAGTACGTACACTAAATTAAATTCCATTCTTGACATCTTGTATCTATACTAACGTTGGACGCTTGCTTCACGTGCTGCACTAATGGTGCCAAGAGGGACCTTGAGTTCTTAGAGCCTTATTACGGTATTCTTTACTGATAGTAGAATACAATCTAGACCATTGATCTCATATTATCGAAGGATTCAGATTACTTTATACTACCACCCTAGTTAGCAGTAGTAGAAATGTGAAATGATGTCTTTATCAAAATATAAGGGTATAACTTTTATTTAGCAGTGACTAAACTTTGTTTCCTTTTTTAGCTTTTTAATGGAATATGAGCAATACCAACATAATGGATAACCATTATTGGTAGTATAATACTGGTAGTATAATACTATAAGTAGAGAGTACATGAGCATCGCTCGTGAGCGGTCATCACCTAGTAGTTGATAGGAGCGTGTATATTCTTATGTGTTTCTTATTTTCCACTAACCATGACAGGATTAAGCAAGGAATTAAATACGAGACAATCATGCTCAACATCGACACTTTTGTCGAGACATGAGGAGTGATCGACAAGGTCCATATGAGGTAATTAACGTTGTACTAGCTAAGATCCAATCTGCATTACCTTATTTTAAACGAAATTATGATCCTCATGCTTTCATGAGAGCTAGCGGTTGATAAAGAATTGAAAAAGTATGAATTGTCTGAGAAACATATAATTGTGTGTACCTCTAAAGTTTTAATAAAAATGTTTCTTATGATTGGAAATATCTTTGTAGACATAACGAAATATCTCAATCTTGAAAAGAAGTGAAACGATATTTGAGACAATGTTATTTTCCATATATTATGCTAATATTTTACTTAATAAACTACAATGTTTAAAACAAGATACCAGAATGTTACTGCATACTATCATGATATGCTTATTTGTTTATTACGTTGTGGTTTAGATGAATGCGGAAGAAGTTACAAAATTGAGGTTTTTACGTGGGCTCAACAAAGAAATTCAGAACATGCTTGGTCAAAGTTAGAGATCTATTTCTCATTTGTTATAACTTGCTTGCAATGCTAAAAATCAAATATAGGATATGAAAAGCAACATACTATGTTTTTGCCTCATATTACTAACCATTTGCAGAAAGTGTATAATCACGAAAAGAAGAAGAGAGACATGAATGAGCCGCCATTCCGATTGTTCAAACTTAATTTCGATGCACCTCCATCATCTGAAGAGAGTAAATGATGCTGAAATTAATCAAGGTGAGTGTTTTGTTAATGAATTAAATTTATCCATTTTTCGTGCTAAAGTAGAGTAACCATTGGTGGAACTAATTGCAAAGATTTTTTTTGTCCCAAGTTAAATTTACTTATTGTTCCTTGTGATAAAGAAGAATTTTGCGTGATAATGCTTCACTTATATCCATGCCTCAACTAATGATTGAAAATGATATTCTCTTGTTAATTCTTCTGTGGTGATTTTAAGCCTATTATTCATATTGCTAGTGAAGTTGATTAACGTGAATTATTACCATCTTTAAATACTTTGGTCTATAGTTTGTTTGATAACTTTTGTAAGCTCGATAATTTAAAGTAGATATTATTTATTACTGATTTACCATAGTTAACTGATACTATATTTCATATCTTTATTAAATATAATGATAGAATGGTACATTTAGTGCATAGAATTTGTGTTGGATTCCTGGACATTGGTTGGAGCTGCAGCGCAGCGGCTCTGCGATGAGGTTAATAGCAGCGCTCCATCCATGCGCAGTGTGGCGGCGCCCTCGATGGTGGCTGCAGCGGCAGAGTTGTGGCTCCCAGCATAAATTATAGGGGCGCTTCAGTGATGCATCGACAACGGTGGTGGCTAGGGCATGATTGATGAACAAACCGCTCTCAGACCAATCGTTGGTTTTGAGCTTATGAACACATACGAGAACACAAGGATAAACAAAGCAAATACACAATCACTGAGGTGAGAGAATGATGTGGTTTTTGATAAATCTTCAAATAAATCGTATATAGTGGTATACTTTTCACGACAACGCACTGACTCCGATTCTGAACATACCTTCAAAAATGTGAAGAGAATAAGGATCTAATGCACTCTGCTGGCTAAAATTGAATGGGGATTTACAAATAGAAATAATTGTTTTCTCCTTAGTTTTTTAGTCACACTTTATGCACTTAACTATGTATTTGCTCGAGAATATTATAATAGATGGCTATAGCTTTATATGCAAAGATCAAGATTTATTCTATTATCTTAAAAAAGCATGAAGCTGTAGCGTTTTCCTGGTTTTCTCTTTCCTTCTATTCTGCATTGAAAACAACGAAACGTGGTCTACAACACGGCGACTCACAAGCCACGATGTTCTATCACTGCATCAGCCAGGCCCTCCCATGACCAATGCACAATACCAACTACGACGTGAACAATATTTTTTTCAACTATCGCTATACTCAATCTCGGGCAAACACTTAGCACAGTACGCTTGCCGCAAAGGGTAGGAGGACGAACATAGGAGGGTTTCTGAAACACATAAGGCTATCGCACAAACCAAAAAACTTAACGGCATAACCGAAGGAGGCAAAAGCCGAAAAAGTAAGAGGAAGAGGGCAACAGAAAACACAAGCACAAAGATACTTTATTATCGCTCTCAAATAGATTGCATCTCCAGCAGGAGAACAAATCCGTGACTCCGTTCGCTCACAAATAGACTGCAATTGGTGATTTTTCACCTTGCATCTATGATACGTTGAATTAAAGCTCGCATATAATAAGGTAAAGATGTAAATAATAAAATATTTGAATTACACGCCTTAGGTGGTTAGGCCCTATCTCGATACGAATCAAATAGTGGTAGGAGTTCTAAATGCTCTGCAAACGTAGCTTAATTGGATCGCAGCCTTTTTTTTTCAGCGAGACGAGCGCTTCGGCGTGGCATGCTACCATATGTGTTGCGCCGCTGATAACTTCGTGGATTCACTTCTGCTGCTTTTGCAGGCGGCGAAGAAAATAGCATGCTGGCAAGATTACTTGGGGATGCTTCCTCGGTAACTTGCTCGCGGCCTTGGATTTTAACCGTTGTGTTTGGCATCTTATTGACTTCATGATGGATAGGCTTCTGCCTTGTAGCATTGTCAGGCAGGATGATTGTCTCTAGATGAACCAGGTTACAGAGCCGCAGCACCTCGAGACTTCTGAACCCAGTGGAGCATAGCACTAACTGAGACTGCTGGTAAGAACCGGTAAGAAGCACAAGCTCGGCGAGCAGTGGAAATTCAGCGATCACATCGATGAAATTTTGGTCCACTTCTGTTGACTTAAGCACAAGACGGGACAGATTCGAGAAGCACCTTTGAAGATCTTGAAATGGACCGCCGTTGCCAATGCCATTGGCTGGTGCGGTGTCAAACAGTAGCTGCCCATAAAGTTCCAAGGAGATGACGTGCTCCATGGAGGCAGAGGAAGCCTCTGATGCGAGCAATTTTCCCATGGGTATCACTTCTCCAGATAAAGCAAGGCTCTTGAGGCAACTGAACTCACCAAGAAGAGCTTTCAGGGCATCAGCCTGCTCCTCGTTGAGCTCAACAACATGCAGCCGGTGTAAGAGGCGGAGGCCCGGCAAGCTGATTTCTCCCGCACACGTAGCAACGTCCCTGCAATCATCCGTGTGATAGATCAATCTTACGGTCTCGAGCGTCTCCATGAGCTTCAGATCTCCCACTGATTCAGGGAGGTAGAGATTGTGTCCGAGCACGTGGCGCAGTGACTTGATCTTCCACAGACGACTGGGGAAACTTTTCACATCTGTGTCCCTCACGTCGATTGTCTGGAGTTTACGGAGGTTCTTAATGGATCGAGGCACCTCCTTCAAGGTCCGGCAACGTATGCCAAGGTATTCGAGGTGCACCATGTCCCCTATCTCGCTAGGCAGTGCTGGGCCGATGTCAATGCCTTCCAGATCGATGACGCGGAGGAAAGGCGAACCTTTCAGCAACTCCAGAATTTTGCACACCCTGGGTTCCTTCTCCTTCCTGGCTGACCTGTCATCGGAACCTGCTGTCATGGACACTATATAAATTTCAGGTTAACTCAAAACTTAATTTCTTATCCAAAAGGGGCATCGAATAGTATAATTTGTAAGATTGATTTAACATGCTATACTATCTTGTTCAAATTGTTCTGCAAAATATGTATCTACCGCACATCAAGAGCGCGTGGAAAAATTGCCAAACTGTAAATTTACAGCCAACAAATATACCAAGGCGCTTGCTTTTTTCGGTGCAGTCATATAAGACGTTTGATTTTTTCAGTATTCAAAGTAAAACCTTGACTATAATATTTTATTATAATTAGTTTTTCATATTATAATGTTACTATTCAAGACAAATCTACATATACCATTTTCATATTTTCAATCTAAGTTTTTTTAAAATTGCTTGATATGATAATTGAAGTTTTAAAAGTTAGGTTGACCGAGAAAAAAAGTCAAACATCATATATTTTTTACTGGAGGGAGTTTAGTTTCCTTCCGTAAGATGTCTCCCCATCATAAAGAGGCTACAACTATTGTTACTGGTTTATCTCTTTCTTGAGTATCAAATTCCTACAATAAAGATATCTACCTTCGTTTTCTAATACATGACCGTTGACTTTTACACAAATGTTTAATCATTTATTTTATTTAACAAAATTTTATAATTATTATTATTTTATTGTTAATTTTTTTATCACTAAAAATATTCTAAATATGATTTATATCTTATATTCGAAATTTCTAAATAAGAGAAATGGTCAAAACATGTATAACTGTTTAAAAACAGAGTGAATACTTGTCTCGAGAAAAGGAACATGGGTCACGAATCATATCAATAATGTAAGCTTGTCCAATTGGTTAAAAGCAAATGAGTTATCCTTTTAATAAGTTTATTTCTAGTCCCTTGACTATCCTCTATCCACAAATCGTGAAGTTTTTATCTTTTCAATATCTCTTATCACCTCTTACTTATCATTTAACAATACTACTTTCCTCTCAAGGATGGTTTCGTCTTTTTCTCTCACTACTTGGGACAGGTGTTTGAAATTTCGGCCCCCACCGGTAACCACAAATATCCCTGATATTTTTGGTTTTTGACAAATATTTGCAAATTTGATCAATTTTTTTCAAATTCAGCAAAAATATGCTAAAAACATAAAAAATTGGCCAAAAAATACCGAAATTTCGGTGATTTTAGTTTTTTCAGTCCCCACCGGCCATAACTATGGTTTCGAAATTGCAAACCTTGCTTGGGACCAAGGGACTAGCATATTTCTTCTAAGGCTGCGTTCTTTCTGTAAGTTTGGAGAGAGTTTTTGAGCGCATACAAAACGAGGAAGCTAATTAGCATATTATTAATTAAGTATTAATAGTTATACAGTTGAAAAATAGATTTATTTGAATGTTTTAAACAATTTCTACATAGAAAATTTTTATAAAAAATACATCATTTAACAGTTTGAAAAACGTGATAATGAAAACTGAGGAGTTGATATTTGGAGTTGAAGAAAAGAACTAAGCGTAAGAAATTATAACCTGCATCAAACTAGCTGGGGTAGAGGAGAGAAAGAAACAATTAACATACTGGTCAATGGAACTGGCATAACGATAGCTTTTGTGGCACCTTCCTTGTAGTAAGCCACCACAGTCCGTAGCTTCCTCAGGCGGTTGCTTAGCGATGGGAGCTTATCATTGTCGTTGTGAAGAGCAAGGCGGCGTGTGGTCTCTGGTGCCGGGGCGTGCCCACCATAGTGGACATTCATGAAGCCCGTACGCTGTGCTTCCAACCTGAGAAGGGGTTGAAGGCGGTCGTGAACAGTAACCGAATCGACGCAGTGGACAGAACGGTCAACTGGTTGCAACAAGCCTCGGTAGATGAGCTCTTCCAGGTAGCGCTGGCCGAGTTTCTCCATGTCCATCCTGTGCTCTTGGGAGATCAAGAAGCCCTCTGCCATCCAGAGGCGCACCAGCTGGTGGGCGTCGATCACTTCCCTCTCTGGGAAGCCTGAGGTGTACAGCAAGCAAGATTTGAGCTCGTCGGGGAGGTCATCGATACTGACGGATACTATTGTCTTGAGGAGATCGTCTTCGTCGCTGCTCCTGATACACTCAAACGCAGTCTCCCACTTGTTGTACTCCTTCGTCCTCATTAGTTTGGCTAGAAGAACAACCGCAAGGGGCAGACCGCCGGTGATCTCTTCCATGTTTGAACGAATTAGGTTCATCTGTCTTGTCTTGTAGTTACTTTTCCTATGTCCGTCAGGGCCCAGAATGAAGTAGTTGAACAGTGTTTTGCTCTCATAGTCGTTGAGATGCTTCATCTCCACCATGTTATCTTTTGTCTTGTGATTCCAGGATGTCGTCGTCAGCACTATCTTGCTTCCAGCATGTTGTCGGCAGGTTTCTGCCAGCAAAATCCTTTCAGCTTTAGCCCACTCGGTGCTGCTGACTGGGCTTTCTATCATGACCAAGCAACGAAGATCCTTGATGTCTTCCTTACCAATTGTCGTCCCGTGCAACTTTTTCTTGTGCATGATGAGTTCGTCTTTGATTTGTTTCACGATGCTTTCGTTGCTGGTGTCCTCGGGAAAGCTAACTTGGATACGTATGTGAAAGTGCTCCTTGATGGTTGCATTCTCGTAGGCATCCTTCAAGAGAGCTCTTTTGCCAATTCCACCATCTCCTACTACATAGATCACTACACCGCCAGAATGGTTCTTTAGCTTGGTCTCCAGTGCTTTTTTCTCATTATTTCGACACTTCAGGCAAAATTTCACCGAGTTTTCCCTGGAAATTTCCATGTAAAGTTATCATCATTATTGGAAAATATATTTACTCATCATTCTGATTATATCAGTTTTACTATTTGTTAGTCCTCTGAAATTTTCTTATATATCACGGTACCTGCACTTGCATAATATATACCCGAAACATGAACAGATCGCCTTTTGTTGCGTTTATTTCGAAAAATTTAGAGATGAGTGCTAGAAAGTATATTATTTTGTTGTTTTGCCAATCTATATATTTTCTCTCCCTTCTGTTCCGTGCACAGTTTTTTTCCAACTTGCAGAGATTTGAAGTTACCGAGATATGTTGAATGTTGCTCTAGTAGTTGAAAAAAGTGATTCATGGAAAAGAAAAAAACAAGTCACTTGATAAAAAAACTGTCCCTAAAATATCAATCACATGACCAATGGCCCTCTTGTAAAGTGACCGATTTTTTTATTTACCAATATCTTTTTCAGTCATTAGAACAAAATATCCAAAAACTCGCAAATTTACTATGTTTTTTCTTTAAACAAAAATATAAATGTACACTGTTATGGTGAAACTAAAAAAAATAAACCATTATATATGTCGTGGAGAAAAAAAAACAGACGGGAAGAATAAAAGGAGGGCATGAACTTGACTTAATGAACTCATGCATCTGCACGAATTAGCCACGTCACATATAGCATATTAATGAGTTTATAAAAATATATATTATTCTATATCAATATCATTTTGTTCGTGAGATCCTTCACTGTGATGTGTTACTCCTCTCCGAAATGATCCCATGTTGTGCATCATATATCTATTATATTATATACTAAAAGTTCATTAAAAATCATATAAACCTAGAACATGAAGCCGCCACGTGGTGCTCCTACAAGCGCTTCTAGACCGCAATATGGCATTCTACAATCCCACCATCGATTTTCATTTAAATTAGTGGATCCGTTATTTTACACCGTCAGATTAGATCTATTTAAAAAGTTTGTACTTTCTATATCTGAGAGAATCAGTTTACTGGCACTAGTGCAGATCCTCTCATCTGTGACGGGCTGCAACATAACTGGATTTTGCGGGCCGTCATGAAGAATACATCTCAAACGGGCCTTAAAAGTGGCCGATTGAGATAGGGTCGGAGAGACATGTTAAATGTGCGTAGAACTAAAGCCCGTCACGGATGACACATATCTGTGACGGGCTCCAACAAGGGCCCGATTGAGATAACCTTAAATATCTCAATCGGGCTCCAAGCAGGAGCCTGTCACGGATGATAGTCATCTGTGACGGGCTCCAACTTGTGGCCCGTTTGAGATTTTAAGGTTATCTCACTCGGGCCCTAGTTGGAGCCCGTCATAGATATGTGTCATCCGTGACGGGCTCTAGCTTGAGGCCCGTTTGAGATAACAAATAAAGCCCGTCACAGATTGCACACTCTGTGACGGGCAATTTTTTAGACCCGATAAAGATAACTGGTATGCCCGATTGAGATAACAATTTTATGGACCGTTACAGATAGTTATTGACACTATAAATAGCCGTAACTGCCGGTGTAACTGTATCCCACTGTTCACAATCTTGGTGGGAGGTTGGAGGGGGCGAAATTTTAATTTTTATTTCCAAAAAAACAGTAAATTCATAAAGGTACTTAAATAGTAATCGGTACTTTAGACAATTCATCAATTGTCATTAATTCAGAGTATTTATCTTCTAAGATGTTTCTTTGATTATTTTTTCATTTCTGCAGCGATGGATCGAAGTTGGATGTATGCGAAATCCGTGAAACGTCATAGTCAGGAGTATAGAAATGGGGTATTAAATTTTATAAACACCGCGGAGGAGGATAGGAAAAGAAGAAACAGCGATTACATTTGCTGTCCATGTGCAGATTGCAAGAATGAGAATATGTTTAGTAGTCGAGTGGATGTACACGCTCATCTGATACAACGAGAATTCATGGAAGGCTACACATGTTGGGTCAAGCATGGAGAGCAAGAATCTGGAGATGTTGCAGCTGCAGACAGTACTGGTGCGCAAAATCAGGAAGATGAAGATGAGCATGACATGTTTGTACCTTCTCCACTGGGCGGTGAAATGGTTGATGTTGATCACGATCTGCTGCAAGACATGTTATGTGACATTGAGGATCCAACCTACAACGAGAGAGATTCCATAAAGTTCAGCAGGTTGGTCAGTGACTCGCAGATACCTCTGTACATCGGATGCAAAGCAAAGCACACCAAATTATCAGCTACCTTGGACCTAATGAAGCTGAAGGCAAGTAGTGGATGGACAGATAAGAGTTTCACGGAGCTTTTGGGAATTTTGAAGTCCTTGCTGCCTGATGGGAACACTTTGCCCGAGACGACATACGAAGCAAAGCAGGTTTTGTGTCCGCTGGGGTTAGAGGTCCGTAAAATTCACGCCTGTCCAAACGACTGCATATTGTACCACAAGCAGTATGCGGACTTAGATGCTTGTCCTGTCTGCAAGGCATCTCGATACAAGCGAAAGAAAAGTCCTGACGAAGGGAAAAGATCAAAGCGGGGTGGTCCCGTGAAGGTTTTGTGGTACCTACCAATCATTGATCGTTTCAAAAGATTATTTGCAAACCCCAAGGAGGCGAAGTTAGTGCGTTGGCATGCCACTGAGAGAAGGAACGACGGTATGCTAAGACACCCAGCGGATTCAATTCAATGGAGAAATATCGAACGAAAACACAGTGACTTTGCTGCCGACCCTAGAAACATGAGGATATGTCTTTGTACAGATGGCATGAATCCTTTCGGAGATTTGAGTAGTACTCACAGCACCTGGCCAGTTCTTATTTCAAACTTTAACCTACCGCCATGGTTGTGCTTTAAAAGGAAATATATTATGCTATGCTTGCTAATCCACGGACCGAAACAACCGGGCAATGATATCGACGTGTTCTTGGAGCCTGTTATGGATGATCTTGAGATGCTATGGAAAGAAGGTGTGGAAACTTGGGATGCGTGTGGTCAGGAGAATTTTAAGTTACGAGTTCTACTGTTCTGCACCATTAATGACTATCCCGCCCTCGGTAATCTTTCTGGCCAAACCGTGAAAGGAAAGAAGGCTTGCTCCGACTGCATGGAACATACACGCAGCCGATGGTTGAAGAAATCACGAAAGATGGTTTATATGGGTCATAGGAGGTGGCTCCCGCTACGTCACGCGTTCCGAAGGAAGAAGAATGTTTTCAACGGTAAGAGAGAACTTCAGCAGGCTCCCAAGGATTTGTCCGGGGATGAGGTGTACAACTTGGTCAAAGATATAACCAACGAGTTTGGGAAGAAAAGAAAACGTAGTCAGGCAAAGGACAAGGGTATGTGGAAGAAGAAGTCCATATTTTGGCGATTACCTTACTGGAAAGATCTTGAGGTTCGTCATTGCATTGACCTCATGCATGTAGAAAAGAATGTGTGTGAGAGTTTGGTTGGCCTGCTGCTGAATATTCCCGGCAAAACAAGGGACGGGTTGAACGCGCGCCTTGATCTACAGAACATGAACATTCGCAGTGAACTCCAGCCCGTAACAGATGCACAGACAGGTAGAGTGTACCTCCCTCCAGCTTGCCACACACTGTCGAAGAATGAGAAGATCGCAATGTTGTCTTGCCTGAGAGATATCAAAGTTCCATCAGGCTATTCAGCAAGGATCGGTAAGTACGTCAAATCGGAAGACCTAAAACTGGTTGGAATGAAGTCTCACGATTGCCACGTGCTAATCACACAAATCTTGCCAGTTGCTATCAGAGGCATTCTTCCCCCAAGGTCCGACATACGATCCAACGTCTGTGCGCCTTTTTCAATGCAATCGGTCAGAAAATTATAGATCCCGAAGACCTAGATGGGTTGCAGACCGATATTGTTAATACCCTATGCCACATGGAGATGTTTTTTCCGCTGTCTTTCTTTGATATCATGGTTCATCTCCCTGTTCATCTTGTGAAGCAAACAAAATTATGTGGCCCAGCTTTTCTAAGAGAAATGTACCCGTTCGAGAGGTACATGGGAGTTCTGAAGGCATACGTTCGGAACAGAGCAAAACCGGAGGGGAGCATCATTGAAGGATACACGACCGAGAAGGTCATTGAGTTCTGCGTGGATTACATGTCCGAGGCCGAACCTATAGGAGTTCCACCATCTCGACATGAAGGAAGGTTGTCAGGTGCTGGCACAATAGGTAGGAAAAGAATTAGGCCCGATCAAGCTTCGTACGCGCAGGCTCATTTTGCTGTGCTCCAACACATGGCAGAAGTTGGCCCTTACTTTGAGGAACACTTAGCGAAAATCCAGCAGGAGAACTTGGGTCGATCTGAGACGTGGATTAACAGGGAACATAACTCTCGGTTCAACGCTTGGTTCAAGAATCGTGTCACAATGTCGACGGATATCCCAAATGAGACAGTACAGTTGTTGGGGATGGGACCGTGCTGGGCCATAGACACATGGCAAGGATACGATATTAATGGATACACATTTTACACCGTCCAGCAAGATGACAAAAGCACAGTGCAAAACAGCGGAGTCCGTATAGATGCCTTCCAGGATCAAGTTGGGTCTAACACATACTACGGCCGCATTGAGCAGATCTGGGAGCTGAACTACGTGAAGTTCAAGGTTCCTTTGTTTCGATGCCGTTGGGTGAATATACGCACTGGTGTTAAAGTCGATAAGGAAGGTTTCACTTTAGTAGATCTATCCAAGGTTGGATACGCCGATGAACCATTCGTACTTGCGAAACAGGTCCAGCAGATTTTCTACATTAAAGACCCCGCAAACAAGAAGATGCACATCGTGAGGGATGGCAAGCGCCGAATTGTTGGCGTTGACAACGTCGTCGACGAAGAAGAGTATAACTAGAATCTTCATGTACGGCCCCAAATCGACCTTGACGATGATCCACAGGAGCCTGTAGGGTATACTCGCTCAGATCATACGGAAGGCATAACCTTGTGATTTTAGCTGTGCTTAATTGTTATATTGGCTTCGGATAGTAGTGAAGTAAAATGGAAAGGAAGTATGTTTTATTAGTAATAGCTAGCTTGGTGCAACTTGTAATTTTATGATGAATTTACTAAATTTTAGTGATTTATTGTGCTTCACTAAATTATTTGGTTTAGGAAAATTAATTATTTGTGGTGAAATGAGCACATGCATGTTAAATGTGAAGTATTGTATATTTCATTACATGAATAGGAGTCAAATACAATCTCTATCGGGCCCAAAGTAGAGCCCGTCACGGATGTTGACATCCGTGACGGGCTCTTGTTAAGGCCCGATTGAGATGTGAACTACCGTACTAAGAAATAAAATAACCGCGCTGGATCTGGATCTGGCCGGATTCGAAAATTTTTCTAAGTCCTCTAACCCTAGCTAGCAACGCCGCCGACGAGCACGACGCCACCAACCCGCCGACGACGCCGACGCACGACGCCGACGAGCACGACGCACGACGCACGACGACGCCGACGCACGACGCCTCTCCTCCCCAAGCCGGCCGCCTCTCCTCCCCAAGCCGCCGGCCGCCTCTCCTCCCGAAGCCGCCGGCCGCCTCTCCTCCCCAAGCCACCGGCCGCCTCTCCTCCCCAAGCCGCCGGTGAGTTTTTTAGGTTAGGGTTACAAAATTTTAGTTAAATTTTTAGTGATGACAGTGACTTAGATTATTAGTGATGTTAGTGATGTTAGTGATTTTTAGTGATTTTTGGTATTTATTAGTGATTTTTAGTGATTGTGCAAATTAGTTAGATAAAAATTAGGTTTAGTGAAATTTAGATATATTGATTGTTAGGTTTAGTGAAAAATTAGTATTAGTGATTTTTAGGTTAACTGATTTTTAGGTTTAGTGAAATTTTGATTTAGTGATTTTTAGGTTTAGTGAAATTTAGATATATTGATTTTTAGGTTTAGTGAAATTTAGATATATAAAAATTAGGTTTAGTGAAATTTAGATATATTGATTGTTAGATTTAGTGAAAAATTAGTATTAGTGATTTTTAGGTTAACTGATTTTTAGGTTTAGTGAAATTTTGAATTAGTGACTTTTAGGTTTAGTGAAATTTAGATATATTGATGTTTAGTTTTGGTTAGGTTATTTTAGTACATTTTAGTGATGTGTTGCCGAATGGAAGATAGATGAGTTAACTTTAAGGGATTTTAGGGTTACTTAGTTTTTTTTAAGTTAAGTTTAGTACATGTTATGAAATATACGTCACTTTATTATTTCATCTTTAGGGATTATAGGTGAAATGTAGTTTATTTTAAAAATGTACGTTACCAAATTATCGCAGAATCCGAGGTGCATAGGGTCTGACGGTGGTTTGATCGTGTTATATGTAATTGACGAGGAGCCATTTTGCTTGTAAAGTAGAGTAGTCCACAGGAGCGAGTAAGAGTAGCTATGGTACTACTTAGTTATTTTGGGACGTGTTTTGTTTACAAAATTATTAATTTTGTTATTTAAAAGCACAGTTATTTAGACGATGTCTCAAGGGCAAGGTGAACCGATGTCGATGACAACTAGTGGGTCCTCAAGGGCAAGGGGTCGTAGGACAGGGAACAGAATCCCTAAGGAACGGTTCACCATCTCAGAGGTGAACAAGGTTGGACTGCCGACGCGGCCTCGCAATGTCCTAGCGAAATTCAGGACCCTCTGCGGTGTCGTAGCGAGGGAGAACTTCACAATCCTCGCGGATGACATCAAGGGCGTGCCCGAGGCGGAGAAGAACGCTGCTTGGCTGAAGTTCAAGGAGAGCTTCGAATATCCTGAAGCCGATGAAGCCGACGAGGAGAGGCTCAAGCAGGCCGCGTTCAAGGTGATGGGCAATTGCTGGAAGAATTTCAAGAGCAGGCTGGTCACGGAGTTTGTCCTAAATCCGATGACCCCTGATCCAAAAGACCAATGGCCCTTCATAACGGAAGAGGTATGGGAGCAATTCTACGAGAAGAAATCGACCCCTGAATCCCGGGCTAGAAGCGAAGCCTATAGAGCACTGCAGTCCAGGAACGTGCACCTGCACCGCCTAGGCACCGCAGGATACGTCGGGAAGCTGGAGGAATGGCAGCAGGAGGATGAAGCGGCAGCGGCAGCGAACACACCTCCGGTGTTTGCCGACATCCCACACCCACGGGCAAGGAACTGGGCCCGCGCGAGGTACCAGAAGAATCAGGATGGGTCGGTTTCCCTTCCAAATCCCCAAGATCAACAAGTCTACGATAATATAGTAAGTGTCCTATCTCAATATTAGTTCGCATTGTCCTCACCCAACTTTTCGTTTAATCCGAACTCATTTGTACCACAGAAGGAGTTGGTTGCCTCCCAAGAGGCCTCGCAAGAGGGAAGCTCCCAAAGACGCGAGGACGACATCCTTAGTAAAGCGTTGGGCAACAAGGAGCACCGTGGACGCACTAGGGGACTTGGCGCCAACGTACCGTGGAAAGTTGGATTCCCGGACTACGCGTGGCAGTACAGGAAGCGGATAGTAACGAAGGCGCAAAAAGATGCCCGCCTTGCCGCCCAGATCCGTGAACAGGTCAGAGCCGAGTTGAGCTCTGAATTCGATGAGAAGCTCGAATCGATGAGGGCCCGTATCAGGCAGGAGATTCGAGAAGAACAGAATATCCCGGAGGCTGCCGCTGCTGGTGTGCAATAGGATCTAGCAAGTCCGACGCAGAGGCGCAGCAGCTGTGCATCAACTGAGGCGGGGGAAAATCCCCCTTCGGTTCCCACCGCTGTCGACCAAATTACAGTAAATCTCTCGTCCCAATGCACATAATTCTTAACGAATATAATTCATAACGAAATCATAGGGTAAGTACTGCTCTAAAAATTGTTATGAACATATCGCAGGAGCCAACTAGCTGCACCCTGACAGTAAGGGTGATGCCGTCCTTCACGGTTCCTGCTGCTGAAGGCCTAGCTTTCCAGCCGACCCCGGAAACTAGAGTGCATGGGGCGCAACTACGGGCTGACTGTGCGAAGGTCCAAGTCGACTCGGTGAAGCCAGAATTCGATCATTTCCCCCTCAGGCATCCACCGAACGACGAGTTCCTAACCCTTGGAAATGCACGTGGAACATTCATCCAATGGCCCAAGGATCTCATCGAGATAAGGGTGATCCCGAGGCCAACCACTGCACCAAGCGGTCGCCTGCCGATACAACCTGCCCCTGCTCCTTCAGCACCACCAGCTCCGGCTCGTCACGACGATACAGATGATCTCGAGTTGCAGTACGACACGGACTTCGGTGACGAGCCTATGGAGGTCGACAGCGGGGCGATCATCAAACCCCCACCAATGAAGAAGAGCAGGAAGGCGCATTCTTCCCCCCAGAGAGTTGCTATCGAAAAACCTGCTGCAAGGGGGCGCGGAAAGGGAAAGCTGCAGGGCTCACGACTTGCTTCAACAAAGCTAGATCTGAGCAAGGCGCTGGTAGTTCCTAAGAAGCCCGTACCTCCATCCTCCTTCCAACTAGGCATGCCGTTGGTTGGAGATGACATGCTAGCTTCGATGGGCACCGCTTGCAAGGAGCTACACATGTACTACATGGAAAAATCCAACGTGAGGAGGAAGAATAGAGAAACTGATATAATAGGCGAATACGGAAGAGCGCCATTCCTTGGGCCTCCTAATTTTATCGTCATAGACTTCAAGGATCTATTCGACCTCTACAGGCTCCGCTCGGTGGACACAACCCTCCTCAAGTGCTATTCCTTGTAAGAACTCTTGCTCACGAAAATTTTTCATCTCAATCCGTGTAACATACTTATAAGTTCGTTTGTCTTGCGTGTAGGTATAGTTGGAAGTGGTGTCTCAAAAATGCACCGGAAGTTACCTTCCTTGATCCCGAGGTAGTGAATGTCACAAATCTTCAAGGGGACCGTCAAGGAATGGTAAACTACTTGTTTGACACCTTCTGGGCCCGACAAGACAAGGAGTACATTATGTGCCCCTATAATCAATAGTAAGTGTGCTCCCTAAATACATTGCATTACATGTCTAGCTTTAGTATTAACTTTAACTATTTTAATGCCGCAGTGGACATTGGATCCTACTGGTAATAACGCCTAAATGGAGTACGTGCCACTACTTAAACTCCAGGATTGACAAGAAAGCATACGATTGGACCCCGATTCAACTCGCGATAGATGAGGCATGGGCCCAATATGTGCAAAAGGGAGGCCTTCGGAAGACAGAGCAGGATACACTTATCCATAAGAAGGACTTCCCAGTCAAACGACAAATAGGCGACCAGTGCGGATTCCATGTCTGCCACAACATGCGCCTACTTTGCAAAGAAAAGGTGAAGACTTTGGGTGAATTGGAGGTTTGTGGTCTCATTCGTGACATGTCCTAACTTAATTAATGTACATACATATATCTAAAGATCGTTCGACTAATTTCAAAATTTGTACATGTAGGACAAATTTTCAAAGGATCCGGGTAGTAGCTTTCAGGATATTCGTGAGGAGATTGCCGGGTTCATCCTCCACGAAATCATTGAGCCTAAAGGAATGTTTAGGGTTAAGATTAAGTGAAAATCAATTTTGAACATTTGAATTGTCAAACACATGTTACTATGTAATATTATTGTTTATTACATTTATTATCTCTATGTAAATTCTTTCTAGATGAATATTGCAGCTTAATTATGCTTACCGCTTGACCAATATGCAACTGTCAATATGGATGTTATTTGTCTAAATTATATGTGAATGGTATTTGTGAATGGGGATGCAGCGATGTATATATGTGAATGGGGATACTGGGATATATATATGTGATTGGCATATGTGTTTCTGTTATTTTTGCAGCGGGCATGGTTAGCACAGGCCTAAGGCTAGCCAAAAATAATATTTATTTTTTTTGGGGTCATACTCATCGGTGACGGGCTATACGTTAAAGCCCGATTGAGAATACAGTCATCCGTGACGGGCTGTAAGTTAAGGCCCGATTGAGATTAAGTAATCTGTGACGGGTTGTAGTTGGGGCCCGAGTGCGAATATAAGTCATCTGTGACGGGCTTCTGTTTAGGCCCGTTTGAGAGGATAGACATCCGTGACGGGCGCTAGTTGTAGCCCGATTGAGATAGGTCATCCGTGACGGGCTCTGTTTGACTGGTCGTCTGGGTCAACGCTATCGGTGACGGGCTTTAGTTAATGCCCGATTGAGATAACTCCATCCGTAACAGATTTATGCCCGTTTGAGATGATTCCTCACATCAGTGACCTCTACGCTGTGTCGGGCTCCATACCCGACACAGATGTGGGTTGGAGCCCGACACATATAAGGGTTACCGTTGTAGTGTGAAAATATTTACGTACGTACGATGGAAATAGTTAAGTACGTAAGATGAAAAAAGATATACCTTTGATACCATTTATTTGAAAAAAAAGACAAAGAACGTACCTACGTACGATCAAAAAAAACTATAGAGACCAAAAAAATTGATATACTGTTCACTTAGAAAAAAACAAAGGATACGATAAAAAAAAAAGCTATGAAGCCCTAAAGAAAATATTTACGATGTTATAACCATCGAAGAAAAAAAATAGGACTTTTCAAAATAGGATCTTCTATACTTTAACAATAAGATTTATTACAATATGGTTAGTTGGTGTTACTACGAGCGGTTTTAGACCGTCATGAGGCACTATGTAATCTCACCGTTGATTTTCATTTAAATTAATGGATCCATTATTTTATACCATTACATTACCCCGCTTGCTCTTAATCTCCCATGTATACGAGAGTTGTTTCTGGATGTTCGATTAAAAAATGAAAGAAACATACATAAAAAACATTAAAAACTATAACATATATACGTGGGTAGAACAATCAAGAAAATATATAGACGGTCTTCAACATAGAATTTTCCATACTATATAAAAAATTTTATTAATCCAGAAATATGCAAGTTAAACTAGATCAATATGAATATCAAATATATTTAAACACTCATTTTTAAATTATATGCTCAAATTATAACCTGTTGTATTCAAATGTTGATGTTATATTATAGTGCTAAATACATTACAACACAGGGAGCTTATATATAATAATTAACAACATAATAATTTTTCAAATCATTTAGGCAACACATAATAGTTAATTTCATCATAATCTTTGAAATAATTTCACATCATATATTTATGGTGTCAAATATCACTTGACAAATATATAACACTAATAAAATCTACATGCGTGAAAACGAAACACCATTATGTTTTGTTAGTTATATCTCATTTAATTTTCATTTATGGAGACTAAGATTCTCAAATGTTTTTTCCCAAATTTTTCAAAACTATTTCATTGGTATCCCTAGGCAATGATCTTTCTATAATACGACCCCTTAGTCCATTGTCATTTAATTTTTTCCTTTACCAAATAGGTTTTGGTAACAAATGAACAACTTTCCATTAAGCTAGTCATGATATATTTCTTATAGTTGAGGAATTCTAATATGTCGGGTATAAGTGATAGTTGATGAATGTATGCCATATATGCCATATACACCCCACTGACGTGACTATAAGTGCATTCCAACAAATTAGTTATTGTAAATAATTTCAGAAATAAATACATTTTAAGATTAGTAAAGATGTCTCGTGCAATTAGTTATAAACAATAGGGGATAAAAATAAACCAAACGCTAAAATATAGAAAATATAGATCGTTGTCAAAGTATAAACAATAATATGATATGATGATATGATACTCTCCAGATAGTTAAGGTCGTATATCTATTTAGCGATACATTTTTTAATGATCAACCTCGCTCATTTCAAAAGAAAATATTGTATCTATACCACAAAAATTTGTGCGGAACTGATTAATACTACAAACAAATCATGTCTACACAACACGTAAAAATAACTATATTTTATGGGAAACATATTTTCATCACATCCATCTTCTCTTTCTTTCTCTAAAGGGTATTGAGTATCTTTTACAAATATAGTAGGGGGCATGGTTGAGTTGAGGTAACCCCAATGGAGGTCACCGTTGACAATAGTGCTCAACTTCCTAGTACTTAGTGATGCAATCATCTTTGATGATGATAAATTAAAATTAGACCTTAAAATTGCACTCCACGTTTGCCTTGAGAGGCACGAGTATGTCGATACGGAACCCGTGTTTAAAAGAAACAAAGAAATAAAGCCTCGATGGCTTCACCCGTTAGAGGGAACATTCATATCTAATTTAGTGTATTTTAAAAATAGAAGCAACATTTTAAAGGAACTAGAATATATAGATTTATCTTTTAAAGTACTGTAGGAAAAGTAAATGTGCATTTATTTATGGTATATAATAAAATAGAAAAATAAAGTCGATATATTTTGAAGATTGTATCATTGTCGAAAACATCAAGAATCATGTAACTGGAGGGAGGGAGTAGCCCTTTTATTCCACTAGTTTCACCGTGGATAGCTGGATATGAAGGGACTTGTTTCTTCTCGTTTTAACCTATGTCTTGCTTCATTTAATACGGAAATAGCAAGAATTCATTTATGGAGGCAGGAAATCAAGAGCTGAAAGAAGTCTTCTAGTTTATGTTGCATTCAACTCGTTAATAGTCATTTTAATTTATGTCAGAAGTCTAGAGAAAGAGTCAGTCCCTCCTCACGGAGGAAGGAAACGAAAACGAAAGAAGGGAAGAACGAAATCAAAAGGTGCTATTTATCCACAATGTTGATTGGAAAAGAAGAGCCAAGATTACCCAACGGCATGGTATCGTAGCATGGGTAAACGCAGAGGATGCGAAACCCCTAGGATGGACATGTTACTATATAACTTTTCACGATGAATCAATCTAAATATTTTTTTATACTATCATCTTAATAATAATTGGTGGTATAGTATTTTTCCTATTTATAGTATAGGTCACAAACAAATACTTTAAATCATTTCTACCGGTGATAATACTGCTGAGCACTGTAAAAAAAATATTCTTCTCCAAGTGGTTGACTTGTTAGAGAGTTCAAGTTTCTCTTAATCTAATTTTATAGATTGTGTCCTTCTAGGTGTGACTCAGTTAGACTGTGTTCGGGAGGTGAGGTTGGGAACTCACCTCACGTGCATGTAAAACGGAGCGACACATTTTTTTTATAATTAATTAAGCATTTACTATTTTTAAAAAATAACTTTCATATAGAACTTTTTTTGTAAAAAGTACACCGTTTAACAGTTTGAAAAACGTGCGCGCGGAATACGAGGGAGGTGAGTTAGGAAAGTTGGAGAAAAAACTCAGCCTTAATCATGTTCTGGCTTGCGTGATGTTCTGGCCACAGCTCGGTAGTGAACATCGTTTCGGGTTGGTGTGGCTAGCAATCTCACTACTGAATAAATGATATGTATATCACTTAAAAAAGTATTCGAAATCGAAAAATTTACACCACACAGCCACAGAAGAAGCGAGTACTTCCTCCATCCAAATAAACATATCTAGAATTGGATGTGATATATTCTACCATAATAAATTTGAACAGAAATCTATTTAGATTCGTCGAATTAGGTTATCTTGATACAATCCTAAGTTTGTTTTTTTTTCACGAGGGAGTACGAATAAACAAGTTATGCCCAGGGTAGTGTGGATCACCTACCAGTCTTGCCGGATCGGTGGAATAGTCTGGCATGACCTCCAGGACTTGCCGTCTGCAGTACTTCCATGCTCCATAGCGTAGGTGCCGCTATTCTCAACAATATGCTCGAGACGCGCGTTCATGGCCTTGATCTTGCGGGAGAGTATGTACCGGACACTGATCTGTTTATGGAATTTGGCAAAAAATTTGATCACGGCCCGCCGCCAGTAGAGGCGGGAGAGATCGGCCTCTAGCGAGAAGTGGTCGATGGCGTCCTCAGCCTCGAAGGCGACCTCGCGCATCTGGCACGCCAGCACGCGGAGGAGCTTGTTGCCATCGTGCCGGCTGCGCAGATCGGTCTCGTACACGAAGGCATGCAGCCACATGAGCTTGTCGCGCAGCCGGTCAATCTCACCGCCCACCTCAGCGAGTGCTTTTCCCTCCCTCAGCGCTACTTCCTGCAGCTTGCTCAGAAGAGGCCCAACGATAGCCTCTGCCATCTCGTCCTTGCAGCTAGGCTCAATTCAATGTAGAAATTGGAAGGCAATATATGTAATTGTGTGCAGTATACTGGTCCTGGGCGAACCCTGTATTTATAGGCCCAACCGGCCGGCTGCCGTCTCATTCTTGTGATAGGCTAAAGATGCCTTTCATTAGTTGCAGCCTGCATGCACCGGTGGTTGCTAGCTTGTCTCTTTATGCGAAGTCAATTTAGACTTAAACTAATATTCAGGATGTATATGCGTTGATGAGACAAGATCAGATTCACACTAGAACTCCGTTAATCGCAAATCCATGCTTTGGGTTACTCCTTCTCCGTTCCATGATTCTTCACGTTTTAGATAATGACACAGTTTACAAAACATATCATGGACTATATTTACAATTATAATATACAATAAATTAAAAAATTTTACTTTCATTCACTAGCAGAAAAACAACTTTTGCAGACATCACCCATTTGATTAAGCAGGCGGACCAAATTTAAGTACCCAAAACACCATCTGCATTATCGTGAACGGGAGGATACAGTGGCTGTCTACCTGCGAATATATATATATATATTATCGTAGGTGGATCTTATAAGATTACGCCTGCAAAAATTGATTTTCGTAGGCAGATCTTCTAAGGGTGCGCCTGTATTAAAAATCAGCCACTCAGATCTGGCCTCCTATTTCCATGCAAGTCCCTTCCTCTCCTCCAGTCTCCCCCTCAGATCCAGCCTTCCCCTCCCTCTCCCTCTCCCTTTCCTTAGATCCAGCACCACAGCTGCCGCGCTCGCGGCTCCCCTCCCCTCCATCACAGTAGCCGACAGCAGAAGAAGCTGGGTATGACGGCGGGGCCCTCCCCTCCCCTCCCAGATCTGGCCCAAGGGGGAGGGCGGCGGCGGCAACGACATCATCTTGGCAAGGAGGAGGAGGGCTGGTGGCGGGTGCGGCTCGGTGAGGAGAAGCGCTGACGAGGAGGAGGGCCGATGGCGGTAGCGGCTCGACGAGGTGGAGGAGGACCGGCAGCTAGGGCGGCTCGGCAAGGAGGAGGGTCGGTGACGGCAGCTCTACGAGGCGCAGAGGAGCGGCGGCCCCTCGGCGAGGAGGGCCCCTCCCCTCGCTCCCAGATCCGGATGTAAGACGAGCCGATGGTGTCGGCGCTCCCCTCCCGTCCCTCCCAGATCCATCCGCTGGTGGTGGCGGAGGAGGAACTGACGGCGGCAGCCACCGTAGATGGAATCGGCCCCTCCCCTCCCTCCTAGATCCAGATGGAAGAGGGGAGCCAGCTGGCGGTGGCGAACGGAGGAGAGCTGTCAGACGGAGAGGGAGGCCGGTGGATAGGGTGGTGCGGGTGGTGCGGATGAATTTTTTGATTTCGCTGAGATTATTTTTGCAAGCGGGTGGATTTTGCACTTGCGAAGATGTAGATACCATCGCGAAAGTGATTTTCTTAGACGGGGCTAATGACCATCCGTAAAACTCGTCTATTTAAGTACAGGCAGGGTGGAGTCCCGCCTAGGAAAATCATTTATGCCCGTTTGTAAAAAGCAATTATCTAGTAATGATTATATTAATTTGTAAGATAAATACTGCCTTTTAACTAAAAATTTTCAAAGTTATTGATAAGGAAAGCTATAAAAGTTTCATCTCAACCTTGTTCAAAATGCTAAAAATTATGATGCTGGAAAAGTATTGTGTTTCATAGCTAGATGGTTTCGGTACTCTCAACATGGCACAATCCGGCAGCCGAACATTCACTCAGGTTCGCTTCCTGCACCGCAGTGATGTTGAGCATCATATCACTGCCTGTTTATGGTTGCTTGCATGGGAAATTTCCCTCCAACGCCATGAACCGGTAGAGATTAATACTCACGTCCAACCAATAGTGATGAGCCGGCAGGAATCACTCTTAGGACATGTTCTTTTCTCGTTAAGTTCAGATTTTATCTTTGGTTTCTGTTAAAACTTGCAAACTTATAAAACTTTCTAAATAGTTAACACACCTTTTTAAACTTAGTTTATAATAATTAAAACTTAATTGAACACATGCTAATAGTTTTTCTTCCTTAATTTCAAACACCAAGTAGTGCAGGTGTATCCAGCCGCTGGTTCCACGGCCACAGATTTGGTAGAAGGGGAGTATATTGCACTATTTTAGTTGATAACGATGCTTGCACGCATGCTCGGCCTCCCAGCCGTGGGCAGCCTCGCCGCCGCCGCCGCCCTGACGCTCCTACGGCAATATAGCTGCTGCTGCTCCATGCCGGCTCAGCCCCACCGTCCCAGAGCGGCGTGATTTTAACAAACCTACGCCCAGCATATCCATCCTGCGCGGGGAGCAGCAGCGTGGAAGAAGGGGCTCTGAGTTTGTTGGTAAAAAAAATCTTTGTCGTGAACTTGAAATTTGTGGATTGCATATTCATAATCTAAGTCTGAGTTACTGTGGGATAAGAGATAGTAAAATAGAGTTGCTATGATCTTATTTGCAAGTGACACTTGAACTTTGGAGTTTTTGTTTTAAAAAATAATAAAAATTTATAAGTTCCTCAATAATGATAAATTATCACTTAAGCCATACGATGATTATCTTGCAAAGCCTTTACACATATGATACTTGTTATTGCATTGAGCTTTTTCACAATGTTATGACCCCTGTGAGAATCTCTTCATGCATTTTTGTCAAGATCACACACGTGCACCCACCAAATTATATGTTTGACCTCTACACTAGAGGTTAGAAAAATGTTGGAAGCATGCCCCGAGAGCCTTCGACCGATCTGCCGAAGTACCATCTACAGTCGCCTGGCTGAAATGCAGGTGGCAAGGATATGAGAATCGCGAAGATAAAGACTTCGGGGCGTAGCACCGAGCGAAGCCAGGACCTTCGCCATAGGACCAAGTCTCTTCGCCATCAAGGCTGGGCGAAATTCAGGTGGCAAAAGTCTGAGGATCGCGAAGATAGAGACTTCGGGGGTGAAGCGCCGGGCGAAGCCAGGACCTTCGCCATAGGACCGAGTCCCTTCGCCCTCAGAGGTACAACCTCAATATCTAAGCAGGTCGAATGACCCCTAGAGGCCTAATTAGTGGCCCAAGAAAGAGGCCAATGTCATAGATTTTGTAATTGCCATCATAAATATCACTATCATGAGTATAGCCATGTAAATTTTTAATCCTAGGGTGCATGGGTCTGTACTAACCCTATAAATGGACCTCACAGGACACGTAGGGGGATCCAAAAATTTCAACAAAATATTAATACATTTCTTTACTTTTTCACTGAGAGTGGTCCCCATCCTTCGACGAACGCAGTTGTCATTCGACAACAAAAAAATGCTATACACCCACCAGTTGTTGGTCAATTTTCTCGTTACCCATGAGATGTTATCGCAACCAAGCGGGAAATATATCAATGTGATGGCGTGTAATCCAGGCATCGGACTTACCGATGTCTTTCGAGCGAACAACCGCCAAGTGCTCCTTGATGTAAGGATGCACCAACGAAGATTGTTGCAAAACCGTAAAATGTGCTTTACGGAATAAATTATTATCTTCCGTCATGGCTTGATTCGGGGGCCCCGATGGATGAAGGTCCTCAATAAATTCTACGCCGAACTCAATGACCACCTCCATTACATACCCCTTGGTGATGCTTGCTTCCGGACAAGAACGATTACGAACGTATTTCTTTAGAATGCCCATGTACCTCTCGAAAGAAAACATGTTGTGTAGGTACACAAGACCGAGAATACCGATCCCTTTGACAAGATGACATAGAAAATACATCATTATATTGAAAAAGGATGGTGGAAAGATCATCTCAAAGCTAACAAGACATTGCACCACATCATTTTGAAGGACTGATAATCTGTCTGTATCGATGATCTTCTGCAAAATTGCATTCAGGAAAGCACACAACTTTGTTACTGTTTCCCAGACATTGTTAGGAAGGATACCTCAAATTATAACAGGACACAGCTGTGTCATCAACATGTGGTAGTCATGAAACTTTAGGTTTGTGAACTTCTTCTCTTTCATGCTTATTATTCTCAGTATATTCGAGGAGTATTCAGATGGTACTTTGATGCTCTCCAAGCATTCAAACATACTTTCCTTCTCTGCCTTACTCAGAGTATAGCTGGCTGGACTCAAGTAATGGTTTCCTTTCTATTTCGGTTCCGAATGAAGGCCGTCGCATCGATACATATTCTTAAGATCATTACGTACTTCAAGTATATCTTTCGACTTCATGTATACACCAAGGAAGCCCAGTAGGTTGATGCAAAGATTCTTAGTTAGGTGCATCACATCGATTGCGTGACGGACGTCTATGATTTTCCAATAGGGTAACTCCCAAAAAAATAGTCCTTTTATTCCAGATCGCCACGTGCTCATCTTCACTCACTATAGGTTGGCTTCCAGATCCCTTTCCAAACCCTACTTTCAGATCTTTTACCAACACAAACATTGTTTTCCCGTTACGATGTTTAGGCTTTAGACGGTGATATGCCTTCTATTCGAAATGTTTGCCTTTCTTTCGGATAGGGTGGCTTGCAACAAGAAATCGACGATGGCCCATGTACACAACCTTCCTACAACGATTCAAGTACATGCTGTGAGTATCATCCATACAGTGGGTGCAAGCCTTATACCCCTTGCTTGATTGTCCAGATAGGTTGTTAAGTGTGGGACAATCATTAATTGTTACGAATAGCAATGCTCGTATGTTAAATTGCTTCTGTTTGTTCTCATCCAACACAAGAACACTTTCTTTTTTCCATAGCAATTTCAAATCTTCAGCCATGGTATTATAGGGAAATAACACATCACGTTAGCAGGAACTCTCTTCTTCGAAGTTTGTCCGTGAACATCACCTGGGTCATCTCATCTAATCGTGTATCATATTACCTTAAAAACCAGACATGCCTCTAGGTTCTCATACTCCTTACCGTGATAAAGGATATAATCATTCAGACATGCATGTATCTTCTGTACTTGCAGACCTAGAGGGCAGACTAACTTCTTAGCTTTGTACGTTGTTACGAGAAAGTCGTTTTCCTCCAGAAGAATATTCTTTACGAGTTTCAATAACTTGCCAAATGCCTTGTCACTGACACCATTTTTTGCCTTCCAATGCAAGAATTCCAGCGTGGTACCCAACTTTTTGTGCCCTTGTTCGCAACATGGGTACAAGATTGTTTTGTGGTCGGCGAACATTTGATCTAAATTCTGGACCTCCTTTTCACTTTCACAGTCCTTCTTTACGTCGCACAACATATTACCAAGGTCATCCGCACCTTCGTTATCTTGAACAACCCTATCCGCCTCGCCTGTTGTATTTTCTTCACATCCATTGTATTCAGCCCACGCTGAAATGTTGTCGTCGTCTTCTTAATCTTCTTCCATTGCAACCCCTAACTCTCCGTGCGAGGTCGAACAATTATAGCTAGCGATGAATCCCGACTCAAACAAGTGGGCATTAATAGTTCTTGAAGTAGTATACTCCTTCTGGTTTTTGCAATTTTTGCATGGACAACATATAAAACCCTTTTGCTTGATGGCATTGGCCATACTCAAAAAATAATGCACGCCATCAATAAACTCATTCGACTGTTAGTCTACGGTGTACATCCATTACTGATCTCTACATGAAATAAACAAATGTAAAGAAAGTCCATGAAAATGAAACTAATAAAATAATCATATAATAATTTAAAACATCGTAATTAAACTGACACATTTTTAATGAATCTTTCTTATTTCTAAAGATTTTATCGAGTTTTAGATAGCCTTAACCGGAGTCATGGTTAATTATATATAAATTCTATTATTTTTAAACAATTTTAAATATATTTCTCCACGTATTATCCTTATTTTAATTATATTCAAAAGTTGTTCAAAGTTCTAAACATATTTTTAATGCATTATACTTATTTCTAAGTATTTTATTTATGTTTAAATGGACTTAGTTTTCTATTGTTTTGTCCTCATTATCTATATTTCTACTTCTTTATCTTTTTAAACATTTTTATCCTAACGTTTCTAATATTATTTCCTACATCAATTTTCTATGTCATCTTTTTTCATATACCTTTTTGATACATAATAATGTATATAAATATAGCTACAAAAATAATATGATAACCATAGGCTAACAGAGCATGAAGTTGCTAACCTTTTAGATCTCTTCGATTTGTATAATATCACCAAACTATTTTAAAAAAAAAATTGGTAGCAATGGCTCGGGTTGGAGGAAGAAGAAGACTATATAAAGGATAAGATCTTTAGTACCGGACCGGTACTTAAGATCAATATAATCTTTAGTCCCAGTTGGTGTAACCAACGGGGACTAAAGTGTTGATCTTTAGTCCCGGTTTATAACACCAACCAAGACTAAAGCTCCCGAGGGACCTGACAAGGTCTGATAAAATGTGAACCGCGACTAAAGATGATCTTTAGTACCGGTTGGTGTTACCAACCGATACTAAACATCATAACGAGTAGTTAGACTTACGAACCGGTACTAAAGACCATCTTTAGCACCGGTCCGCAATACAACCAAGAAATTTATGATTGCTGGCTACCGAAGAAAGATCACTTGTCTAGTAGTGAGTGATAAGCTCTTACTTTTCAATAGACTGATAGAGGAATGTTCAGGTTTCTGTACTTGTAAGAGTTGCTGATTTCGTAAGTCTATCCAGATGAAAATGGTACCCACTTTCGGATTAATTAAATGATCTACCATGTTGACTAAAGGAGTTATACTTATACAGGGTCCTTTTTTTAGCAAGAACAGGACGGCATTGCTCTGGGCAGTCCAATTTAAAACTCCAACATGGCCATTTGTTTTTCTTTTTGTACAGGCTATCCCGTGCCACTAAGTTAGGGCCAATTTTATTTTCCCGTGTTGGATCCTCATCCTCTCCACAAATAGTGCTCAATTATCCTAGGACATGTTTGGGAGGCAAGGTTCCCAACTTTGCCTCCTAGCACACATAACAAAGCAAAGAATTAGTACATAATTACTTAATTCACTGGTATAGATCCTCTTATCTGTGACGGTCTCTCACATGTCTAGGTTTTGCAGGCTGTCACAACGAAGTCATCTTAAACGGGTTTAAAAAAAGGCCGACAAAGATATACTCGCACAGACATGTTAGATGTGCATAAAACTCGAGCCCGTCACGGATGATACCTATCTCTGACGGGCTAACATCATGGCCCGACAAAGATAACCGAGGATATCTTTGTCAGGCCCTAACAGAAGCCTATCACCGATGTTCATCATTAATGACGGGGTCCAACTTAAAACCCGATTGAGATAACTATTAGGCTCTTCACCGATGAATGTCATCGGTGATGGGCTTGTACTTAGGCCCGATAAAGATAACTGAAATACCCATCACCACTGTAAGTTAGTTGGTCGTTACAGATATTTATGGCACACTATAAATACCTCAACCACCTAGTGTAATAGTTATCCCACTGTTCACTATTTTTGAGGTAGGGTGAGGGGGTGATTTTTATCGCTTTTTTCTAAGAAAATCAGAAAGTGCAAAAGTAATTGAAAAATAGTAGTCAATTCTCATAAATTTAGTAAATACTTACCGACATAATGTTTATCTAATATTTTTTCCACTTTTTTGCAGCTCAGGGATAGATCGAAGTTGGATGCATGGGAAAACTTTGCAACGTCATAGCAAAGAGTATAGAAATAGCGAATTAAATTTTTTAAACGCCGCGGACGAGGATAGGAAAAGAAGAAACAGTGATTACATGTGTTGTCCATGTGTTGTCCATGTGCAGATTGCAAAAATGAGAATTTGTTTGATAGCACAGTGGAGGTACGCGCTCATCTGATACAACGAGGATTCATGGAGGGCTACACATGTTGGGTGAAGCATGGAGATGAAGAATCAAGAAGTGGTGCAGCTGCAGATAGAAGTGGTGCACAAAATCAGGAAGATGAAGATGAGCATGACATGTTTGTACCTTCTCCATTGGCGGTGAAATGGTTGATGTGGATCACGATCTGCTGCAAGACATGTTATGTGATGTTGAGGAACCAGCTTACAACGAGAGAGATTCTATGAAGTTTAGTAGGTTGGTCAATAACTCGGAGACACCTCTATACGCCGGATACAAGCCAAAACAAACCAAATTGTCAGCTACCTTAGACCTAATGAAGCTGAAGGCAAGTAGTGGATGGACAGACAAGAGTTTCACAGATCTTTTGGGAATTTTGCAAGCCATGCTTCCTGATGAGAATACATTGCTCGAGAGGATATATGAAGCAAAGTAAGTTTTGTGTCCCATGGGGTTAGAGGTCCATAGAATTCACAGTTGTCCAAACGACCGCATATTGTACCATAAGCAATATGCGGACTTAGATGCTTGTCCTGTCTGCAAGTCTTCTCGATAAAAGTGAAAGAAAAGTGCTTACGAAGGAAGGAAGTCAAAGCGGGGTGGTTCGTCGAAGGTTGTGTGGTATCTACCTATCATTGATCATTTCAAGAGAATCTTTGCCAACCCTAAGGAAACAGAGTTAGTAAGTTGGCATGCCACAGAGAGAAGAAACGATGGTATGCTAAGACACCCTGCAGATTCGATTAAATGAAGGAATATCGATCGAAGACACCCGTAATTTGTAGCCGACCCTAGAAACATGATAATATGTTTGCGTATGGATGGCATGAATCGTTTTGGAGACATGAGCAGTTCTCATAGCGCTTAGCCAGTTTTGATTGCAAACTATAACCTACCGCCATGGTTGTGCTTCAAAAGGAAATAATGTTGTGCTTGTTAATCCAAGGACCGAAACAACCCGACAATTATATTGATGTGTTCTTGGAGCCTGTTATCGATGATCTTGAGATTCTTTGGAAACAAGGCGTGGAAACTTGGGATGCGTATGGGCAGGAGAACTTCAAACTACAAGTTCTATTGTTCTCCACCATTAATAACTATCCCGCACTTGGTAATCTTTCTGGACAAACTGTGAAAGGAACTATATGGAACACACACGTAGTAGGTGGCTGAAGAAATCAATAAAAATGGTTTACATGGGTCATAGGAGATGGTTCCCGCTACGTCACGCATTTAGAAGAAAGAAGAAAAATTTCAACAGTAAGAGAGGACTTCAGTCCGATCCCAAGGATTTGTCCGGAGATGAGGTCCACAACATGGTCATGGACATAACTAATGAGTTTGGGAAGAAAAAAAGTAGTAAGGCAAATGACTAAGAGTATGTGGAAGAAAAAATCCATATTTTGACAAATACCTTGCTGGAAAGATATTGAGGTCCGTCATTGCATTGATCTGATGCACGTAGAAAAGAATGTATGTGAGAGTTTGGTTGACCTACTGCTGAATATTCCCGGTAAGACAAAGGACGGGTTGAACGCGCACCTTGATCTACAGGAGATGAATATTCGGAGTGAATTTCTGCCTGTAACAGATGCAGAGATAAGAAGAGTGTACCTTCTTCCAGCTTGCCACATGTTGTCAAAGGATGAGAAGATCGCAATGTTATCATGCTTGAAAGATATTAAAGTTACATCGGGTTATTCAGCAAGTATAAGTAAGTACGTTAAATTGGACAATCTAAAACTAGTTGGAATGAAGTCTCATGATTACCACGTGCTAATCACACAGATCTTGCTAGTTGGTATTAGAGAAATTCTTCCACCCAAAGTGCGTCACACGATCCAATGTCTGTATGCCTTCTTCAATGCAATCGGTCAGAAGGTTATAGATCCTGAAGATCTAGATGGGTTGCAGACCGATATTGTCAATACCCTCTGTCATATGGAGATGTTTTTTCTACTGTCTTTCTTTGATATCATGATTCATCTCCCTATTCATCTTGTGAAGCAAACAAAACTATGTGGCGCAGCTTTTCTAAGAGAAATGTACCCGTTCGAGAGGTACAAGGGAGTTCTGAAGTCGTACGTTCGAAACAGAGGAAAACCGGAGGGGAGCATAATTGAAGGTTACACGACCGAGGAGATTATTGCGTTCTGCGTCGATTACATGTCCGAGGCTGACCCTATTTGAGTTCTAGCATCTCGTCACGAAGGAAGGTTGTCAGGTGTTGGCACTATAGGGAAGAAAAGAATTGTGCCCCAGCAAGCCTCCTATGCACATGCTCATTTCGTTGTGCTCCAACATATGGCAGAAGTTGCCCCATACTTTGAGGAGCATTTAGCGAAAATTCGACAGGAGAACTTGGGGCAATCGGATATGTGGATTAAGAGAGAAAATAACTCTCGGTTCAACGAATGGTTCAAGAATCGTGTTACAATGTCGACGGATGTCCCAAATGAGACAGTACGGTTATTGGGGATGGGACTGTGTTGGGACATAGACACATGGCAAAGATACGATATTAATGGATACACATTTTACACCATCAAACAAGATGACAAAAGCATTGTGCAAAATAGTGGAGTCCGTATAGATGCATTCCAAGATCAAGTTTGGTCGAACACATAGTACCATCGCATTTAGCAGATCTAGGAGCTGAACTACGTGAAGTTCAAAGTCCCTTTGTTTCTTTGTCGTTGGGTGAATATACGCACTGCTGTCAAAGTCGACAAGGAAGGTTTCACTTTAATAGATCTATCCAAGGTTGGATACGTCGATGAACCATTCGTACTTGCGAAACAGGGTGAGCAGATTTTCTACATAAAAGACCCTACAAACAAGAAGATGAACATCATGAGGGATGGCAAGCGCTGAATTGTCGGGGTTGACAACGTCGTCGATGAAGTAGAATACAACCAGAATCTTCATGTAAGACCTCACATCGACCTTGACTATGATCCTCAAGAGGCTGTGGCATATGCTCTTTCAGATCATACGGAAGGCATAACCTTGTGATTGATGCATTTGTACTTATTTCTTTCGACAATTCTTGTAATGAATGAAGTATTTTGTATTAAGAAGCCTTTTATATGAATGAAGTACATGTACTCCTATGAATTTCTGTTGCAGCATTAAACAAAATTTGCTATAGAAGTAACTACAGTAGATAAAATTCTTTTTGTTCTATGAAAATAGTAAATTATTTGGTGAATTATATGAAAATAGTATTTTTTATAGTAAATTTAGTTAATTTGGCGAATTATTTAGTGAAATAAATACATTATTTAGTGATTTATTGTACTTTACTGAATTATTTAGTGAATTATTGTACTTTACTAAATTATTTTGACCACAGGTCGACAATGGTCAACTAAGAAAGAGCGAACAAATGTAAAAATTAATTTGTTTATATGTAAAAATTAATTTGTTTAATGGAAAAATCGTATCAATGGTAGGCCTTGAGTAACGCCCGATAGAGATGATGTCATCTCAATCGGGCTTAACTTTAAGACCGTCACAGATGATCTCATCAGTGACGGGAGTTAGATTAAGCCTGATTGAGATGATGTCATCTCTATCGGGCTTAAACTTAAGCCTATGACGGATGTGCTTCGAAATCATTTAGCCTAGGGTTCATCGATTCAGATGTACACATTAGCGCAAAAATTTCTAACTCCTAAAATCGGAGCCCTAGCACTGCTCTCTGGGAGCCCGCCACCGTCACCATCGGCCGCCTTCCCTGAGCCCTCGTGCCGTTGCCGCCGCCGTCCTCTACTCCATCACCATCTCCGCCGCCCTTCCTCGTGCCCTCCTGAGCCCGGCGCCGATGTCCACCCTTGCTGCCACCGAGCGCCACTGTCCCCGAGCCCGGCCACAGAGTGCCACCGTCCCCGAGCCCGGCCACTGAGCGTCGCCGCACTCTGCTCCCTGTGCTCCAGGTAAGTCCACCGAGCTCCCTCACTTCCTCGGGGCTCGGTTCCCTGATAGATGATAGATGGATGGATGCATGGATGAATGGATGATTTTAGTACATTTTAGTAGATTTTACTGATATGTGGATGAATGGATGATATGTGGATTTAATTAGTGATATGTGGATGAATAGGTTTTAGTAGATTTTAGTGATGGATGATATGTGGATGAATGGATGGGACTTGGTGATTTTAGGACTTAGGGTCCTTAGTGATATTAGGACTTGTGGTTTATATTTAGGGTTTTTTGGGATATTAAACTTGTGATTTAGGGTAATTTAAATAATTTTGTAATTTCGTGATTTTGTAAGTTATTTAGACGATGTCTCAGTAAGATGGACCAATGTCGGTGATAACTAGTGGGTCCACAAGGACACGGAGCACTAGGAATGGAAATAAAATCCCTAAGGAACGGTACACCATAACAGAGGTGGACCACCTAGGAGTGCCAACCGCTCCTAGGAATGTTTGCAAGAAGTTCAGGACGATCTGCGGGGTGATAGGGAGGCATAACTTCACAATTTTGCTGGATGACATCAAGCAAGTGCTTGTTGGAAGTAGAGAAGAACACTGCTTGGCTAAAGCTCAAGGAGAGCTTCAACTATCCTGCAGCTGACGAGGATAGGCTCAAGCGGGTGGCTTTCAAGAAGATGGGAAATGCTTGGAAAAACATTAAGTCTAGGCTGGTCGGCGAGTACGTCTTCAACCCGAGCACTCCGGAGCTATTTGGGGACTTCCCGTTCATCATGCCAGCCGTGTGGGAGCAGTTCTACGACAAGAAATCAACCCCTGTATCCCGGGTTAGAAGCGAGGCTTATCGAGCACTCCAGGGTAGGAACTTGCACTCACACCAGCTTAGCACCGGAGGATTTGCCGGGAAGTAAGTGCAATGGCAGGAGGAGGATTAAGCGGCAGAGGCATTTGGTGATATCCCGCACCCACGGGCAAGGAACTGGGCAAGGGCAAGGGGTGTTAAGAACAACGATGGGACAGTTACGTTCCCAAATGCACAAGATCAAGAAGTGTACGAAAATATAGTAAGTGTCTCATCTCAATATGTTTAATTTGTTTCCATCGTACTCTTGATTTAACCCAAACTCAATGGTACTGCAGAAGGAGTTGGTTGCCGAGAAACAGCTCTCGCAAGAGGCCTGTTCGCATAGACGCGAGGACGACATCCTCACTCAAGCGTTGGGCATCGACGAACTCCGTGGACGAACAAGGGGCGTTGGCTCCACCATTCCATGGAAATATGACTTTCCACAATACGCGTGGCAGTACAAAAAGTGGTCTCTCGCGAAGGTGGAGAAAGATGCACGCTTTGCTGAGAGAGGATTAGGGAGTAGGTCAGAGCCGAGCTAAGCTCTGAATTTGACGAGAAGCTGGTGCAGGAGGAGGCACGGATCAAGCAAGAGATCTGAGCCGAGCAATAGAATGACGAGACCGCTGCTACTCCTCACCGAGACTTAGCAAGTCCCACGCAAAGGCACAACAGTTGTGCATCAACTGAGACGGCAGGAAAAGCCACAACCGGTCCTTGCTGCCGTCGACCATATAATAATAAAACTCTCGGCCACAATACATAATAGCCTTAACAAATCCATATATTATATAATATTCTAAAAATATGGATGAATCTATCGCAGGAACCAACTAAATTGGGGTAATCACAAGGACCGATCCACCAACCCAGCCGTCGAAGCGGCAGAGAAAGCTGCAGCTGTGAACGGTGCATAACATCACCGCCACGGGTGAAGGGGGCCCAAAGTACTTGGGTTAGCAAATTTCCTTCGGGCCTGAAGACGCCGAAGGAGTGCTGTTTCCGCATCAAGACCCCCTGGTGATTTCGGCCGAAGTGGCAGGCTTTGAAGTTCGGCGGATTCTGGTCGATGGAGGCAGCTCAGCTGATGTCATCTTCGCCGAGGCATACGCCAGGATGAGCCTGCCGACTTCAACCCTCACTCAAGCGTCGGCCTCGCTTCACGGTTTCGGCGGCGAGGCGGTTCAAGTTCTCGCCCAGGCGCGTTTGAAAGTTGCTTTCGGCACGGGCGAAAGTAGACGCGAAGAGCAGATATTGTTCGACGCCGTCGACATCCCGTACAGCTACAACGCCATCTTCGGCCGTGCAACCTTGAACAAGTTTGAAGCCATCTCCCACCACAACTACCTCAAGCTAAAAATGCCAGGCCTAGCAGGGGTGATCGTTGTCAAGGGGCTTCAACCTTCTGCCGCGCCGAAAGGCGATCTAGCCGTGATCAGCAGGGCGGTGCATAGTGTAGAGGCTGAACCGCGTGTTAACCACATGCCAAAGCCAGCCCCTCATGGCAAGGTGGTCAAGGTGCAAGTATGTGAGGCGGACCCGGTGAAGCTTGTCCAGCTGGGGGGCGACCTGGGCGAAGAGGAGGCTGCGAAAGTCCTAGAAGTACTCAAGAAAAACGTCGACATCTTCGCCTGGAGCCCCAGCGAAGTGGGGGGTGTTTCGCCAGAGCTCATCATGCAGCGCCTGGCTGTCAAGCCAGACGCCAAGCCAAGAAAACAAAAGCTGCGCAAGATGTCCGCTGATCGCCAAGAAGCAGCGAAGGCCGAAGTGCAAAAGCTTCTCAAGGCCGGGATGATCAAGGAGATCGACCACCCGGAGTGGCTGGCGAACCTGGTCCTGGTGAAGAAGTTGAACGGCAAGTGGCGCATGTGCGTCGACTTCACGGACCTCAACAAGGTTTGCCCGAAGGATGACTTCCCCTAGCCGCGGATCGACCAGCTTGTTGATTCGACGGCTGGTTGCGAGCTCATGAGTTTCTTGGATGCCTACTCCGGCTACCACCAGATCCACATGAATCTGGACGACATCGCCAAGACCGCCTTCATCACGCCGTTCGGCACTTTCTGCCACCTCAGGATGCCTTTCGGCCTGAGGAACACCGGAGCAACGTTTGCCAGGCTGGTGTACAAGGTGCTTCGCAAGCAGCTGGGGCGAAATGTGGAAGCATATGTCGACGACATTATCGTAAAGAGCCGAAAGGCTTTCGACCACGCGTCTGATTTACAAGAGACCTTCGACAACTTGCGCGCGGCGGGTATGAAGCTAAACCTGGAGAAATGTGTATTTGGAGTTCGTGCCAGCAAGTTGTTGGGTTTCCTTGTTTCTAAAAGGGGTATCGAGGCGAACCCCGAGAAAATTGACGCCATACAGCAAATGAGGCCACCGTCGAGCGTACGCGAAGTACAAAAGCAAGCGGGCCGAATTGAAGCACTCAGTCGTTTTCTCTCAAAAGTAGCCGAAAGGGGCCTGCCGTTTTTCAAAACCCTCCGGGGCGCAGGAAAATTTAGCTAGACCCCCGAATGCCAAGCCGCATTCGAAGAGCTAAATCAATACTTGCAAAGCCCACCGTCCCTGGTGAGCCCAACACCAGGAAGCGAAATGCTGTTGTATCTAGCGGCTTCGCCAGTGGCGGTCAGCGTAGTGCTGGTCCAAGAGACAGAGTCAGGGCAGAAACCGGTCTACTTCGTCTCCGAGGCCTTACAAGGGGCGAAGACGAGGTATCTCCGAGGCCTTACAAGGGGCGAAGACGAGGTATATCGAGATGGAAAAGCTCGCTTACGCCTTGGTAATGGCTTTGCGCAAGCTCAAGCATTACTTCCAGGCCCACAAAATCACAGTGCCTTCGCAGTATCCTCTGGGCGAAGTGCTCCGAGGCAAAGAAATCTCTGGCAGACTCAGCAAGTGGGCGGTAGAGCTATCCCCCTTCGACCTGCATTTTGTGGCGCACACCGCCATCAAATCTCAAGTACTGGCCGATTTTGTAGTCGAATGGACTCCGGCGTTCGCTCCCAAACCTCAACCTGTCGAACAGCCTTGGACAATGCACTCTGATGGCTCGTGGTCACACAGGGGGGCGGGCGCCGCGGCCGTGCTCATTTCGCCAGGGTGTGTGCCGATTCGGTATGCCGCAAGGCTGCAGTTCGACACAACCAACAACATGGCGGAGTACGAAGCGGTGCTGCTGGGCTTAAGGAAAGCGAAAGCGTTGGGGGTTCGGCGCTTGCTCATCCGAACAGACTCCAAGCTGGTGGCCTGTCATGTTGCAAAAGATGAAGGGATGAAGAGATATTTGGAGGCTGTTCGGTCAATGGAAAAGTGCTTCGCCGGGACAGAATGAGGAGGCAGACGCCGTGGCGAAATCTGCTGCCTGCGGGGGACCGCATTCGCCAGGCATCTTTTTTGAAGTCCTGTATGCACCAAGTGTGCCCGAAGGAACTGAGGATGTCATGGCCATAGACTAGACAGACCTGGGCGAAGACCCGGAGGACTGGCGAACGCCGTTCGTAAAGTACCTCAAGGATGGCTGGCTTCCAGAGGATGAAGCAGAGGCGAAGCGCCTACAAATCAGGGCCAGACAGTATAAGCTGGTTTCAGGGCAGTTGTATCGCTCTGGAGTACTCCAACCTCTGCTTCACTGCATATCCATCTCCTAAGGCGAAGAAATGGTGAGGGAAATACACGAGGGGCTTTGCAGGGCACACCAAGCTGCAAGAACCGTTGCCTCCAAGGTGTTCCGCCAAGGAATATACTGGCCCACTATGCTGAGAGTCTGCGTTACGCACGCCAAAAAGTGCGAAGGCTGCCAACGACATGGCCGAAGACAGACCGCACCACAGTATGAGTTGCAGCCGATCGCTCCGGTGTGGCCCTTCGCCAAGTGGGGGCAAGACATTATCGGCCCATTCCCGGTAGCGCGGAACGGATACAAATTTGCAATCGTGGCCATTGAGTACTTTTCACGCTGGATCGAAGCAGAACCACTCGGCACGATCACTTCGGCGGCAGTACAGAAGTTTGTCTAGAAAAACATCATTTGCCGTTTCGGAGTTCCAAGGGAATTCATCACAGACAATGGCAAACAGTTCGACTCTGACAAGTTCAGAGAGATGTGCGAAGGGCTAAACCTGGAAATCAGGTTCGCGTCGGTCGCACACCCACAGTCGAACGGGGCGGCCGAACGCACAAATGGCAAGATTTTGGAGGCACTCAAGAAAAGGCTTGAGGGGGCAGTGAAGGGCAAATGGCCAGACGAAATGCTATCTGTCCTTTGGGCTCTCCGAACAACTCCCACAAGGCCAACCAAGTTCAGCCCATTCATGCTCCTCTACGGAGACGACGCGATGACCCCAACAGAGCTAGGGGCTAACTCACCAAGGGTGATGTTCTCGGGGGGCGAAAATGGGCGCGAAGTGTCGCTCGAACTCCTGGAGGGGATACGAGTCAAAGCACTGGAACACATGCGCAACTTTGCCACAAGCACTTCGGCAACCTACAACAAGAAGGTTCGCCCTACAGAGCTCCTACCGGGCCACCTCGTTCTGAGGAGAAAGGCGAACCCAGTAGCGGTTGGGAAGCTCGAGTCAAAATGGGAGGGACCATATCTCATCAAGCACAAGTCAAGGACGGGCTCTTTTCGCCTAGCAACACTGGAAGGCGAAGAGTTCGACCACTCGTGGAACGCCGCTTCACTCAAGCGTTTTTATGTCTAGAGGGTGGCACCCTGTTCGCTGACATGTAAAAATGTATATATTGCTGTGTAGCTTTTCGGCACCCGCCGTTTTGTAAGCCTTTCGGCACAAAAATACAAAAAAAAGGAGAAAAGGAAAAAAGAAAAAAAAACTGGACGTAGGGCTATTATCCGCTCTGGAGGCCCGAACGAGTATAAAATTTCTGTGTTTTTTCGCCTTTTTTATCTATGTGCATGATAATTCGTGGAAAAACCCCAAGGCAAACGCCTGATCAGTGAAAGCGCCAGGGGGGCGAAACGAATCGACCGAAGCATCACTCGCCGAACGTTGAAACCACAACAGCTTGTTTCGGGACAATGAAAAAACCTGAACACCGTTATCGTCGATCCGCACCAAATCAAGCCGCTAAACGCAAAGTGCCAAAGATCGACAACGGGAGTCGAAAGCTGAAAAGTCAGCGTGCCTATTTCACCAATACACGCAAAGGGGTTAATCCATCACGACCTAACAAAAGCACAAAGTGTGACAATGCAGAAAATGGCGAAAAGGAAACAAAAGCACACCTTTATTAAAACGTTGAAAATACACTCAACAGCATACATTGTGTAACACGGTACAAGCGAAACGATCTAGACGTTCGCTTACAAATAAATTACATCTTCGCCCCCAAGACAACTACTAAAGGAGTGATCCGGCGAACCCGGTTCGTCATCACTACTGATATTGTACACTACCCTAAGGGGAGAGGGGGGCGAAACTACAGTAAGGGCGTAGCGCCGTTGAGCGATCGCCTCCTGCCGATCGGTCCGCCGATGGTTTTGCCAGAAACGGGCCATGCCCTCCAGGCGTGCTACATGGATACGATCATAGTCCTCCAGTGTTCGCCCAGGATGGGTTCGCATCCAGTTGGCAACATTCACAACTTTATAGTTGTGACCATTGATCATCATCTCGCGGTAGACAGGCCGGAGTATGTAGCGAACCTTCGGCAGGTTCTTCGCCGCAACAAACTTCTCGTTTCTGCTTCGCCAATCCCCGAAAGGGGGACGAAGGCAAAGCTTTCGACATCGACCCTGCAAAAAAGGTGGATGTCATGAAAAAGAGTATGGGAAGTAGGAGTTGGGGTGAACAAGCTGGGCGAAAGGACCACACAAGCATCTTAAACATGTTTCGTGCATTTCAAAATGAAAACGACACATATGGCGAAAATAGTCATATATTTCAAGCGATTTGATATCCTAACAACAAGGTAGGCCTTGGCCAATTTTACATAGTTCACCCTACAGGGCAAACATCAAAAGAAAAAACAAAATTACAAAGAGATGGGCGGAGGGTCTCACACCTCTGGGTGGTCTTCGGCTCCACCTCCGCCCCCCCGGCAGGTTCTTCGCCCTGGTCCGCCGCCTCTGTCTTCGCCAACTGTTCAAGCAGGCGGGACTTGGCGGTAGAATGACCCTCCTTCTGCCAAAATTATCTTCGCCAAGCGCGAAGCGCAGGCGATACGTCTTGGGAGCTAACTTCCCAGTGCCCCTTCACAAACTCGGGAAACTGGGCGACATGCTCGCACCCGTGTTGCTGAAGCAGCCCTAGGGCGAAGGCCGCCGACAAGCGCACACAGCAATCGCCGTACGCGGTGGCGCAGTCCGAGATCGCGCAGCCAGCCTCCTGACTCCACTCGCAGAAGTCGAGAACAGGAGCGTTTTCGCCCACGACGCCTTGCACCTTCGCCCCCATGTCGTTGAGTGCGAGGCGAAGAGTGCGGCAAGCCGTCTTTGCCGAGGCAGTCGTCTTCGCCACCTCGCGAGCAAGCTGTTGGGCCTTCGCCTCCGCTCGGCTCACCTCCTGGCGAAGGGCTTCCATCTGGGGCTCGGTCATATTGTAATAGTCGGTGAGGACAGCCGACTACCCCCGCTCCTTCGCCAGCTCGGCCTTGAGACGTTCAATTTCGGCCCTTGCCTCGCGGCCCTTGTCGAGCTCGGCTTGAACGCGCTTATTCTCCGCCTTCGCCTCCCGAAGGGACCGGGCGAGCCCCTCCATCTCTAGGCCTTTTCGGCCTAGCTCGTCGTCTTTCGCCCGGAGCCGGTTCTTTAGGCCATCTAGGCATGCCCGCATTGTCCGCTCAGTCGAAAAATGGGCCGCAAGAAGCTGGCGAACAAGAAAGGGCGAAAACGTAAGCCAGACATCGAAAGTAGGAAAAAAGAAGAGGGGGGATTATGAAAATGACTTACCCGCATAGCCAGGCTCTTGACGGCGGAGCAGCCCTCGTTGAACTCGTTGAGCTCGGTGAAGAGGCTGGGGCCGCCAGCCGGCGTGATAATTTTGCTCACGCCCTCAACAAAAGGGACGAGCTCCGCCCGGGTTTCGAAATCCCCGGGGGTGAAGCGGGGTGGCCCCTGCGAGTACTCGGAGCCGGACCCTCAGCCGTCTTCTTGCCCTTGTTGAGGACGAGCGGCGAGACGGGCTAGCGAACCGGGCTGCTGAAGATCTTGGCGGCCGCCTCCATCCCCAATTCGGCTGAAGCCGAATCCCCAGCCCCGCCAGTCGCCCCAAGGGAAGTGGAGGGCCCATGGCTACGCCCCGCGGGAGAAGTGGGAGTGCTGCCCGATGACTCCTCGTCGCTAAATGCACTGGCGATGGCAACAACCCCTTTCTTCCAGGGGGCAGACTTCACAGCGCCGCCTTTCGCCGCCTTAGCCGCGGCGATAGCGACTAAGACCTTGGCGCCTTCCACATCCTTCCGGTGCAGGGGCGAAGAGGCCGACTCCGCCCCGGTTTCGACACGCTCTGGGCTGGAAACCGCGTGTCCCAGAGCGGCTATCACCCGCCTCATCGCCAGCCTCTTCGGCCGCGGCATCGGCCTCCCCCGCTTCCTCCTCTTCGACGTCGTCCTCGTCTTCGATGTCGGAGTCCGCGGGAACAGGGGCGTTTTGCTGGCGGGGGGCGAACCTCACTTGCCCCCGCGGACGTTTCCGGGATGGGCCGGCTTCGCCTTCGGCCTTGAAGGGCTTCGCCGTTGGGGGGAGCTCGCCGGTGTAAACGCGGTTCGCCTTGCCAGCCGCTTGCCGAGTCAGCAGCTGGCTGTATTTAGTCACCGACACATCACCAGTAAGCCTTCTGGCTTCGGTGTCGGCCTGGGCTAGCGTCAACGCTGGAAAATGGCGAAACACTATGTTAGGGCCGAAGCAAAAACATAGCGAAATGGCAAAGCGAAGAAGTGGGAGAAAAATAAAAACTCATCGTTCGCCCCTGGGGGTAGAATAAGTCTAGGCAGGCTGTCGACCATTTCGCCCTGGTCGACTTCAACCTGCCATGCCTGCGAAAGCAGACATATCCGCAGCATGCAGAACTCCTCCACTAAGTCCTGACAACTTAGCCGGGAACACACCCTGCGAAGCAGGGCGAAGCGAGACTCCAGGGTGCCGGTAACGACAACCCTTGGCTTCCGCGTTGACGAAATCGCCAGGTGTTGCCAGCGCAGGGCCCTCGCCGCGTCGGAACCCGCCTCGAATGGGATAGAGTGGTAAAACCAGTTCGCCATCCAGTGGCGATCCCATTTCGACATTGCGGCGTTGACCGGCTACAAGTCGGCGCGTTCGGGGTGAACATTGAAGTTCACGCTCCCGAACGGGGTCTTCCGGGTCCCGGCAGGGGTGATCACCGTCTTCGTGTTGACGGTGGCGGAGAAGATGGCGCCGAAGAGGTCAGCGCTGGGCTCGAACCCTGCGGTCCGGCACGCCCAGTCAAATATAGCAATGCGCACCAGGGCCGAAGGGCTCAGCTGGGGCAATTCGACTTGAAAGAGGCGGAGGATTTCTGGCAACAGAATGTTGCACGGAAAGCGGAGGCCGGCCTCAAAGAAGACGGCGAACACCACCGTCTGGTGTTCGCTAGGCTGCGGCACTTCGGCTTCTCCGGGGGCGAACGCCTGCCCCTCCACCACCAGGCCGGCGTTGATCATCCTGGCTAGCTCATCGTCGTCGATGAGCGAAGCCCCTAGGAAGGCCATGGTGTCTTCGTCAATTTGACCGGGGTCAGGGCCGGTCGCGGTAATTAGGTTCGGCTTGCGGGGAGCCATGGCGAAATGGAAATGTGTTGGCGAAAAGTGTCAATTGGGCGAAGCAGATCATTCAAGGTTAGCCGAGAGCAGGTGGAAAGGAAAGTGACTGCGGTAAAATGCGAGGGGTAGCGACGGTGAAAATGGGGGGAGAGAATATATAACCCACCAAGCGACGCTTCGCCTCCCCAGCCAATCAGGAGCGGCCACGTGTCGTAGGGTAGGCGAAACGGTAAAATCCCATGGACCAGGCCGTGCAGTAACGGGCTCCCAAAGAAAAGGCCCACTACTATTCGCCGCAGTCCTATGGCCCATCATTGTTCATTACGGCCCAACAGAACAATATGGGCCACTTCGCTGTTCATAATGGGCGAAGGCCCAACGGTGCCCATATTAGCACCATTCAAAAATAACAATACAACCGCTCGCGGCGGGCGAAGGCTATACATCAAAATCCTTTTTCGCATGTCGCAATTTTTTTGCAGGACCCAAGGAGACAGGTTTTGGTAGGAGCATCGGTCGAAAGGGGGCGCCTCATACCATACCACATGGTTTGCACGGTCTCGGCCGAAGCTCCTATCTCACCCTTGCCCGTGAGGGGCTTGTTGGTGATATGCCATGAGGCCCTTCGACCAAGACTGCCGTAACCAGCTGGGCGACAGGGGTCCGAACTGTAGGAGCCCAAGGCTCTTGAGGCGAAGCCCGGTGGCGAAGACATCAGGGTGAAAGAGGCAATGGGCGACGAGTCAAATTGGGCTCCCATCGGCTTGGGCGAAGGCCGCATGGCGAAGACACGTGTCGAAGGAGGGTGAGTTCGCCAAGATGGACCTGACTCAAGGGGGTCCAGTGGGCCAGCCCAATCGCCCCGGCCCACAGACCAAGGAGCCAGTAGTCACCAAACGGCCATTGAGGGCCCATACGCCTTAATTACATTAAATACCCATGTAAGGGCCACTTTACGAGGGTGACCATGTAAATTCCCCTGTAATAACCCCAAAACCCTAAAAGGGGATCTGTAATGGGGTTATAAATAGTCCCCTCGGGATATGTAAAGGGGATCCCGAATTTAATACAAAATTTATTACACTTTACTCTCCCAACAACCGTTGAGTATCCACGTCCTTCGACGTATGCAGTTGTCGTACAACAATGCGTTTTTATAAAAAGTTTCTATACGAAAGTTGCTTTAAAGAACCATATTAATCTATTTTTTAAGAAAATAGTAAATAATTAATTATGTACTAATAAGTTGTTCCGTTTTTTGTGTGGAGTGAGTGAGCTCGCAACTCACCCAAACAAAGCCTGAAAAACAATCGTGCTCGCAGGTGAGCGCGCTGCCCACGAGCGTTCGGCAATCGTGCTCACCAATGGGGCTTTTCGCTTCTTTCCTCGGATTGACTTCGGTTGGTCCCAGTTAGGGAAAGGTACACATACGCGTATGCGTTCACTGGAACTGTGCATTGCCCATAAACCGGAGAATTCATAAGAATGCGTTGGCTGTGCACGCTAGTGTGTAACGTGAGTAGTGTTGTGAGTATGGAGTGTGTTCATGTGCATCCAAGCTTGTACCCTTAAAAAAAAATAACACTGAACATTTTCTAAGAGTAACACGTGATTTGTTTTTTTTGAAAGAAAAAAACGAACACATCACTACTGCGATTGCTACGTCAGGATATATATCAACCAACCTCAAGGAATATATTAACCTCTATTATACGTTATCTTTAGCCATGATGTCTGTGTATATATATATATGCTGAATATATCTCCATTGACTCGCTCCCATTGAATATACCTTCTACTGGGGATAGATTAATTATGTATATGAAATATGTATAAGATTAAAATTTGAGTATTACGTTTACTTGTGTATCAAGAAATGACCTATAATCCTGATTTGAAAAGATTGTAGGTTAGATATAGGAAACTTAAATCGTATGCGGATAAGTTTATGTAAAACTGCTCCTTCGCTTATATAAGAAGGGCAGGACGATCCTTAGGGTATTCACAACCAGATCATCAGATCAATACACAATTCGGTAGATACAATCCCCGAAATAGGAGTAGCGTATTACGGTACCTCTTAAGAAGAGGGTCTGAACCAGTCTAAAGCTTTGTCTTCCACATCCATCCACTTTAGATCTCGTGTGCTACCCCGTTTTATTATTACTGATTTATAGATTCGACAGTTGGCGCGTCAGGTAGGGGCTACATGAAGTATCTCATCGATGAGTACGATGGAATAAATTTTTAGGAGTTGTCGGCATCGTTTTCGCTCGAGTTTCTTCACTTCAGTAGTGTGAGATCTGCCACCGTCGACACCATCTCTTGATCAAATCAATCTACACAGAGATATCGGGTTTGTTGTTCCACTCAATCTAATGTTATTGTTGGATAAATTCCTATCTACAGGTCGACCTTTTGGTATTTGGTTGTTTTCATGTTCTCGATGAATTTGAGACGTATTCATCTCACCCTTAAGCTGCTAACGCTGGCTGGTCTTCTCCCCAAATCCCTGTGACGTCGCGCCGCTCCGCAGGCGGACCTGCCGGAGCGTGGAAGCAGATCAACTAACAAGGAGGAGCTTATATATGTGCATGATGCAATCTGAGTATATGTTCATGGCACAAGCGTCGATCAACATAATTAACCTTCCTCACATATGCATATACAACTGGTTACATATAGCTCGACTTATTAACCGGCCAGATTGATATATTGGTCTTAATTAATTTCTTTTTTTTTCGCATGTACTCACGGCGGCGAGTTAACGTCGCAAGACGCCATGCAAGCACAAAGCTCGATCGTCTCGCATATGGACGTTCGAGTGCTACGGAGTCTCCGACAGCCTTGCAAGCGTTTTCCTCTGCATCACCTGTTCGTTTGTGTATAGATTGAGGTCACACAACACCAAAGTGCTTGCTTCGGCACGAGGTGCTGACGCATCTATACGCATAACCCATACAGGATTGCAAGGAGCAACACAGCATGCATATGCTTTTATATATATATATATATATATATATATATATATATATATATATATATATATGCGCTAGAACACACCCTGGATGCGTAATAACTAAAACACACTCCTCATATAGTAATTGATTTACTACACGTTATATGTTCTGATAGTAATAATTTTACTATTAGGCTTAATTTAGGGATTTGTCATGATTGCACTAATAGTAACAAAATTACTAACGTTAGGGTGCACTATAGTTAAAACGCACCCCAACATTAGTAATTTTGTTACTAACAGTGCAATCATGACAAATCTCTGAATTAAGTCTAATAGTAAAATTATTACTATCAGGTATTTGACAACATATGATGTGTAGTAAACCAATTACCATATGAGGGGTGCGTTTTAGTTATTACGCACCCAAGGTGCATTTTAGCGCATCCATATATATATATATATATATATGCTTTTTATTACAAATCACATCTTCTCATTTGCATGTACATATTATATATGGGAGCGGTCGTTCTGCAGCTCGGTCATTCGTGCCATCACCGACTGTTTTCTTTCACCTTTATAGTTGGTGTACTCCGTCACCATTGCTGATGGCGACATCGTCTTTACCACCGGCTACCGTCATCGCTACCGACTGGTTTCCTCGTCTTCACGGTTGGTGTACTCCACCACTGTTGTTGATGGCGATATTATGTTCACCGTCGGTCGCTTAAGTTGTCTTCACGATTGGTGTCTTCGTCACCAGTCATGGATGACCTTGTTCCCAAATCGGTCACCTCTATCGTTACCGAGGGAAATACCAAAGAGCTAAGTCTTCATTATTAATTTTCTTCTTTATATCATATTTTCCTTTTTCTCTGCCTCACTACATAAAATGGTTCTCCATTGAGTAGTGAGTCAGGGGCTACAAATGTCATATCATATTTTTTAAATAATTTTCACAATGTTTATCTTGATTGCTTGCGAAATAATTTGAGTAAACAACTGTCCATCGAGTTATGAAGCTCTGTTTTCCTATGCTTTCCGTTTGGTTTGTCAATGAGTAGTTGTCTTTGGGCCAATTCCTAGCACTCGTGCACTCGTTGGATGGAGTGTATAATGCCAGTTGCTAAGTATAACTCGGAAGAAATCAAAAGCATAGATATAAGATAATTTGTTTTCTACTCTTAACAATTGCAAAAGTACCCGAGTAGTAAACTCTGATCCGTGAAATTTCTTTCCATTAATGACGAACTTATGTCAGTGACTAGTCGAGCAGAGTGTTTAAACGTGAGAAGGTATCTACTTGGGGAAACCAAAATCGATAAGAGGAGAAATACATATTTATAAATATTTTAAAATGCTTGAATTTTCTTCAAGTACTATATTTGCATCAGATACTACTCATTCTACACGTTTGTATTGCATGATCCAAATATAGATATGCATAGTAGGGATTCATAACTATAAACTTATCTCCTACACTTTAGGAACAGATCAACTAGAAAATCACCGTTGGTTTGTCTTCACTGCCACTGACTGGTGTCCTCGTCTTCATGGCTGGCCTCTTATGCCGCCATTGATGGGTACCTACGTCTTCACCACCAGCTTGCCTTCACCGCCGTTGACTGGTGTCCTGGCTTTCACAGCTGATCTCTTATGCCACCATCGATAGGCTCCTATGTCTTCACCGTTGGCTTGTCTTCGTCACTACCGACTGTTGTACTCGCCTTCACAGCTGGCCTCTTATGCCGCTGTTGATTAGCGTCTACGTCTTCACCGCTGGCTTGTCTTCATCATCGCTGACAGGGGTCTCTGCCTTCACAACTGGCCTATTATGCCGCCGTTGATGGGTGTCTATATTGATGGTTGTTATCGACCAATTTCGACCGTCACTATTACCAACAATAAAAGAGAACTAGCAATTGTTGCATGCATATTTTATATAGAAATAATCTAGTTCCACTTGCACTTGGAAAAGTATTTGATTGTAGGAGATAACTAAATAATAAAGGATAAATGATGGAGAAATATATCGGAAGCAGACATGTGGTGAACATATGGATGGATGGGCCCATAAACTCAATTAAACATTTGCAAATGGACCCAGCCACCATACCACAAGTCTAAGGACATACAAGAGGAGGCACAAGAGGAAGGAGAGGCCCATCGGACCAGGTCAGGGTTTGGCCGAACTGTCTTTGGCTCGGTTGATCCTGGACTTCCACGAGGACACCCCAGATGCCTCCCTAATGATGGTTGAAGGGAGAATCCGACATTTTCAACTGTCAAAACCTTTATTGGGAGGCTATAAAAGGACTCCTAATTCTCCCTTTCAACACACACCAAGAGGAATAAAGAAGATGCTCTCCTTTACTTTGCTCTAGCACTAGTGGAGTTAGAATTAGAATAGTTTTAGAGTTCTTCAAGTCTTCCGGAGAATTCGGGTATGGTTCTAGAAGATATTTCCTCTCTTGTAAGACTTTATTCAAATAATGAAATATTCTTCTTTATATAGTTTTGGTACTTTACTATACTCCCATAATTATACGAGTACCAACCTTGAGTTATACTTGTTTTGTATTATTTATATGGCTAGCTTACCAGAGAGATGCAGTTCTATTGGCTTAGTGTTCATTCAGTTGATTGCTCTAAGTCATCTCTAGAGATGTAAAGTAGTATTTAGTAATGTAAGCGAGGTGCTTAGATTATTAAATACCATTAAGTGGTGCTATATACCACATAACTGTAGAGGTGAGTCGCTGATGGTGACAGCTCAGTACGGGTATTCCTGCACGTGTGTTTATAGGGCTAAGAACTGTTCCTGGCGAGGGTACTCCTCGGTATCCATAACTGGTTGTATAGCCATGATGGATTGTTGTAAGGAACTCGACAATCAGGAGTGGTTTCTCGACATACCAGGAGGGCATTGTTAGGAGTTTTGACCATATGATTATACATTAGCAACTATATACTAAAAGGGCTCTATACTAGAAGAAATAAAATTTTCTTATTTCCTCTCCACTTAGCCTAGATATTTATTTAGAGAGAGTTAGCTTGATTGATTCTTCTGTGTATCAATCTACCCTTATTCAACATTAATTAGCCCCTGCATTAGACTTTAATTAACATAAGTGTGATGAGAATTAATAACATGGTACTCTCTTACCATATCTTCCCCTAGGATTAAATAAATTCGATACCTTGGAAATACTTCCAGATGAAATGCTACAGCGGTATATCTGTGCACTTGTGGATTATATCTGTGATCATAAGAAAATAGGAACTAATATTTCTTTCGCTATTGCCTTGGATCTAATTCCTAGTAATGTCGTAGAAATAAAAACAAACATTTCTGGCACCGTTGCTAGGAAGATAATTGGTTTAAAAGTTTACTAAATGTTATTAATTAAGATCCACCTGTGTGTGTGATCACTGTCCTTTGCAGGCTAACCTTGGTTGCTTTTGCTTTCTTGTGAAAGCAGGGTAGTGCATGATTGGTTTCAACTTGCCGAAAAATTTCAAAGACAATCCCAAAGCTTTCTTTAGGAGTGTCAAACCACATGTTGTCCCTCCTCAGAAGACTCTGTTGTCAAAAAGACCAGCTATCCCAGCGCCTCCGACTTTCAAGACTATGGCAGAAAGGACACTCCGCGAGTTCGCCGCTCCCTCCACTGACAACGTGCCCGTTGGGCCCTGCATCAACGTGGGAGACGTGGACTTTGATCTTAACACTAGCTTGATCACTATGGCGCAGGCTAGCCCGTTATGTGGCAAGCCAAACGAGGATGCAAGTGCTCTCCTGCAACAGTTCCTGGAGATCTGTGGTACATACACCATCAAAGGTATCAACTAAGATGCCATTCGACTCTGTCTGTTTCCATTCTCTCTCCTTTGGAGAGCGAAACAGTTGTTTTATGCCCACTGTGCTACGGTTGATACCTGGAACATATGCTCAACAACGTTCCTCGCTAAGTTCTTCCCGATGGGCAAAACCAATGCATTTTGTGGAAGAATATCCAGCTTCCAGTAGATGAAAGATGAGACAATCATGGAAGCATGGGAAAGGCTACATGAATACGTCACCGACTGTCCTCATCATGGGATGGTTGAGTGTCTGATCCTGCAGAGCTTCTACAACGGACTAACGCCCTTATCACGAGATCATCTAGATGCTGCAGCAGGAGGAGCCATCTTCTCGAAGACCGTTAGAGGAGCAACTGACTTGACCGAGAAGATGGTATCCAATATGGGATGGAGTGGAGAACGACTCCACACCCGTCAAAAGTGCCGCCAAGCTAGATCTCCTCATGAAATGCTTGGACGACAAAAAAGAGGACGTAAAACAAGGTATCGTTAAGACCTTGGACTCACGCATGACGTGTGAAGTTTGAGGCAGTAGCGGTCACTCTGGCACAGACTGTCCGGAGACCCGTGAAGATATTATGTTCATGAACAACAACAACATGTACCGTCCACAAGGAGGCAAGGGTGGAACCAGCCTCGCCCTTTCTACCCCGGAGGTAATAACGGTAATTTTAATAATACCCAACCCTCCTTAAAAGACCTTATTTTTGCTCAGGATAAAACAACTGATGCTAAATTAGCTACAAATGAGAAGGCTCTATAAAATATAAATGTCAAGTTAGATGGTTTCGCTTATACTTTTCAAAACCAGCTAAGCTTTAATAAAATGCTAGAAACTCAACTAGCTCAGTTGGCTGCTCTTGTTCCTCCTAATGAATCCGAGAGGATTCCGGGGTAACCCGAACCGTCTCTAGAAAATGTTAAAGCGGTAACCTCGAGGGGAGGAAAATCCACTCATGACCCGCAATATCCTAACATTGTAGAAACAAGCAAGGATGGCAGGAATGCTGCACCATCTAACACTACTGGAGAAGAAGAAACCATGCAGCAGGAGAGGGTAGCACCATAGGAATACTATGACACCAGCATGCTGTCATTTCCTCAACTTAACTGGATGAGCAGTTCGCTCGGCTCATTGATGTGATCCGAAAGATTCACATCAACATCCCTCTTTTGAATGCAATGCAAGTACCAACCTTTGCTCGCTATCTAAAGGACATACTCAACAACAAGTGATCGATGCCCAAAACAAGGGTGGTAAAATTGACGGAGGAGTGTATCAACGCTATACTCCACAGGCTTTCAGAGAACAAGACGGATCCTAGGTGTCCCACGATCGATTGCTTGATCGGGACACAACACTTCGACCAAGCCCCGTGTGACCTTGGAGCAAGCGTCAGCGTTATGCCCAAGGAGGTCTTTGACATACTGAACTTCATGGTGTTGTACCAACACCGATGCGCCTTCAACTGGCAGATTCCTCAGTCTGCTATCCTACAGGTATCACTGAGGATATTCCAGTGAAAATCCAAGATTTCTTCATCCCCGTGGATTTCGTGGTCCTTGATATGGATGCCGACAAGGAGACTACGCTCATCCTAGGGTGGTCATTCCTAAGTACCGCAGAAGCAAATATTATGTGGGCGCTAGAGAAATCTGGTTTGACATAAATAGAAGGGAGGAGAAATTCGAGTTTCAGCCGAGAATGGAGCAATGCTCCATGGTCAATATCAAGTATGGGCCAAACCCATAGAATATCAGAGAAGTCGAAGTGAAACCCCAAAATACGATAGTCTCATTGCCTTCATGAAGAATTTCCTAGAACAGGAAGGCAAGGCAAGGCCCCATCCGAATCCTAAGATGGCACCAACGAGGCTAGGAATATAGGCTAAAAAGCCTATAACCCCAGCTCCCAAGAAGCCGCCAACCACACTGAAGGTGAAGAAGGTGTGCGTGTCAAGAAAGCATCACTCGTTCCCGTGCCTCCGGGACAGGGTGCCTCATCATCGAGTTAAAACACGAGGAGGTACAGTAAATTGGTATGTATCCATATTTGATTTCACTCAATTTAATTCTTGCATTAAAACATGCTTACTTCAAATTTTTGCAAATTGGGAATGATTTTTGAGACAACAAGATTATAAAATAATTTTTGAGCAAAAATGAAATAAATAGTTTCGGCCAATTTCCACGTGCCCTCCCCCCGCCAACTAGCCGTTGGAATCCAATGGCTATATTTGGGGCTAGTTGGGCCCACCTTGGGTTTGTCTGAACCTTTGGTTCAATCGAACCAGGGAACCAATGGTTGGCTACGCCACTTTCTGGAGCAACAACTAGTGGGTCCCACATCTCATATTTGGCTGTTGGGAGCGCTCTATAAAAAGGAGATGGCAGGGAGAGAGGTATTCATCACATTTCAACACATTTTCAACTTCCTCTCACGAGCTCCCTTGCTCTAAAATATCATTTCAAGCTTTGAAGTGTTGCTCTCATGTTTATTCCCTGCATTTTGCTTTCATTTCAAGCATTGGCAAGTCACTTTGGTTGGGTGCAAGCCTAACCAACGAGTTTAGTCAATTTCGTTTCACTAGCTTAACCCCCGCTCGAGTTGTTTTGTGCTCTTGCTTTTTGTTGCACCGATGAAGAAAAGGATTCTGGCCTATTCAAGAAGGGAACAAGCTCAAAATCAATCCACCACCAAGACGAGTCGAGCGCACACTCCTCCGCTAATGTATCCATGGAGGAAGGAGACGCTTCACCAAGGCTTCTCCACGACTCCGACCTCGACCTCGTAGGTGACTGAGAAATGCAAGCCTATCACATGCTCAAAGATCGGATGTTCGCTCACACCCGAGCATACGACCCGAACCTTCTAAAAAAAATAGGTATGGATGTTGATTTTTCAATGTCTGGCAAGCTATAGGATGGGACAAATTTGCACAGGTAGATGAGCCAGGCTCTCATCTACTTACCTTGCATTTTTGTGCACCCTACCAGAATTGGATGATGAAATTTCTTTTCGTAAGGAATTTCACCTTTCTTGGAAAGAATTAAGTCTACTCCTAGGCTTACAAATGATATCCATAACCCTACACTGAGGCTTATGCATAAGTGACTTGGTTTGACTTTGTTTTCTAGATCTGATATTAGAATTGTGCTTGAAGTTGGGCTTATTTTCTTATGCCATGGTTAAGAAAATAAAAGTTTCCCCTATACAGTGCATGATTCGCCAATGGTTAGAAAATTTTAAGTTCATCTACCCAATTGAGTGTATATCTTCAGTATCTCGTATAGCATATGAAGTATGAGTTGTGAGTGGTGCCCAATTCACTTACATTTCAACACCCCGCTCTTATGTTAACGAGACATTCTTATTACAAGGCCATACACTCAAATCCGGGCCGGATGATTCACTTATATTTTTCTTTCCTAGTTGTGCAAATGAAATCCCGTTACCTAACCCGAGGTTTTCTTTGTATAACTGCCAAAAGCTAACCATCCCTCTTCAGTCAAAAAGGGAATCTCGTGCAAATGTTCACCGCAGGGTAACTCGAAACACGACAAGGGAAGCACCTCAAGAAGAATCATCTTTGTCACCAATAGTGCAGATGTATGAGAAAGATTGGGTCCCATGATGCCCCAGTTGGACCAAAGTCCCTCAACCTGAGGCCGGAGTTTCGTCCTGGCAAAGTGCTAGTGACAGCTTGCAGCAAGCGCCTCATGACGTGCACTAGCGATACTTTGCGATACTGGCAAAGTGCTAGTGACAGCTGGCAGCTCAAGTGGTCTACCACCTTTCAGCCGAATGTGTTGCTCTGTCTTCTCTCAAGGGGATCTGAGTGAACTCACTCGGAGGATGGGCAACCTTGAGCTGTAGACCGAAAAAATTCAGCACACGCTTGAAGGACACGTTGTGCAATCTCAGGAGTGGCAACAAAATGTTAAAGCACAAATGGGAAACTTCAACAACATGATGAAGCAACAGCAAGCCGACTGGCAGGCCTACTTTCGCCACCAAGGATTCAATTCCTATCAAGGACCCTGAGCAAAAGGCAAGCTTGGAGGGAGATGTTTCTGCCCCTATCAAGGTGATTTGTATCATTTCCCTTTCCAAATTGCTTATTTCCTTTCACGACACATTTATAAATTTGAAAAAAATAAATTCTTTTCTGAAAAATAAATATAGGATAGAATTTTACTATGCTAGGTAAGATTGCCTAGTTCTATATGTTGAAATGATGAATAGTTGTTTTGTTTTGTATCTCTTATATATTGGTTCATAGTTAAAGTACTCTGTCAAGTTTTAAGTTGGAAAGCCAAATATTGGAGATGTAAATAGCACATTGCATGATCTGAGTCTAAGTTGTGAGATATGAGATGGCAAAATAGAGTTGCTATGATCTTGTTCAGAGTTTAACTGGAAATCCAGAGTTCTATTTCTCAAAATGATAAATTTAAAAAGTTCCTCATTTGATATAAATTCCTACCAAAGCCATACAATCTTTTGCATTGAAAAACCTAACATTATGGTTGCTTACAATTCCATTGAATCACGTACACACCACATATACACACTTATGCAAAACTTCTACTTTGGAAGTTAGCATCTGTTTCATCCACTTCATCCATAAAATAAATACTCCACATTTTTATGCGTCTTCTTCCAAAAATATCATTCAAGATAAAGGGAGGTATGACAATGCAAAAAGAGAGAAAATCTTACTCGTACAAAGATGGAGCATGATGAAAAAAAAGAAGCTCGCCATACACTCTATCATGTTTCAAAAGAAGAAGAGGCATAGAAAAGGAGCCATATTATCACATACATATCTACTATGATACCACACACTTACACAATCTTGATCAAAAGTATTTTTTGCTATCTTCTTTGGTCCGGATTTTTAACTTTGTAATAAATGTGAATGCAAGTATGCCTCGTTCGATCCCTACCAAGTTCTACATATATGTCAGGGTTATGTATAAGGCATACCTTATGATCATGGGTTAAACTCGGTGGGGTTCACCACATACCAAGTCTTATACGGAATCATGCCTCGCATACGGAAGAAATTCCGGATAAGGAATGAGAAATAAAGTTATACATGGAAACTACAAAGACTATACATATTGTATCCATATATGTTTCCCTAGTTCTATTTCAATAAGGGGATATCTGTGGGTATAAATACAAGACCTCCTATGAGGATAGGGGGAAACACCAGTCAGAGGAAGGCAACAATCAGAATAGACAATAATATACACCGCCAGACATCAACATCAGAGATAAGTCTAGATAAACCCAACATAACGCTTGTAGAGACCAACAAGAGGGATCTATCGCTATCTCTGATCTGGCCGAGTTCAAATTCGAAGAGAAAGACCACCCCATCATCGACTACTAGTGGTGGTCCATGCCGTCGTGTCGACAACGACGACTAGATAGGTTATCTCAAGTATTGTACTCGAGTGATACTGATATATAATAGAAACACCGGCTTCGACCAACAGGAGTAGAGCTATTACCTGTAAGATAAGGGACCCGAACCTATATAAAAATACTTATGTCTTGTCTCTTTTACCTTAATCTCGCATATGTCGTGGTACCAACGATCCCCATACTATGCAAATACAGTAGTTGTGATCTATAACATCGACGGTGGCGCGCGAGGTAGGGGAATTTTGGTGCTTCAAGATTTCGACGAGATGGGTTCTCCAACGATAAACCCTTCAACGACTTTGGCTTTTGGGAGATATGACCCAACCGAAGCACGTTGTCCGATGGATTGTGACCCTCGTCATCTCAAGCTTCGTCAAATCATCGTTGCTGTGGATTTTTCGATGAGAAATACTTCAACGACTTTCGTCCTGAGAGATCTGACCTGGTCAGAGTACGTTCCTCGATTATATCGGAATCATCTGTCAAGATCGACAGCAACGACGTTGCCGCCAAATTCTCTGTTGTGTTGTGATGCTGCCAGTCGAATCCGAATACTTGGAGGCTAAATTCCAGATCAAATACTTGCTTTGGTCAATCTCCCTCTCGGACTGGAGAGCTGCTAGCAAACGGAAATAATACGAGACATATGGTTCTGCTGCCTTCTCGTGGTCGATTTGGACCGATCTCACGATACAGGTGTAGAACCAAACTAATCAAGCAGCCGGCCATCTGGACCCCACCACGTGCCTGCACACGCCATCCACATCAGGATGCACCACGACACACACATCGATCCAATAGGTCGATCCATTACGTGAACAGAAGGCTATTCTAGTCGTATGTGCACTTATGCGGTTTGACAATGGTGTGTTCAGAGCGCACAAACAAGGACGGTGTAGCACTGCTAACACGAGAACCGATATTTGATCGGTTCAAAAAAATAGTAATAGTCCCGATTCGATTAGGAATCAGGATTAAAGATTATCTCTAGTCCCAATTAAAAAGTATACCGGGTCACGCTGTTTAGTCCCGGTTGGTAATACGAACCGGGATTAAAGATGGAGTCCCGGTTCGAATAGGAACCGGGATTAAAGATTATCTCTAGTCTCGATTAAAAAGTATACCGGGTCACGCTGTTTAGTCCCGGTTGGTAATACGAACCGGGACTAAATACCATCTTTAGTCCCGGTTCACACCTCCACTGACATTGTCAGACGCCTGTCAGGGGGCCGGGGATCTTTAGTCCCGGTTGGTGTCACCAACCGGGACTAAAGATCCTCAACTTAGTCCCGGGACTAATGATGATTTATATCTTTAGTCCCGGTTGTTGTTATTAACCGGGACTAAAATGCTATACATTTTTATACTTCTTCTTCCTCCTGCAGCCCGAGCCATTGCTACCAAGAGGAGGAGGAACAAGGGAGGTGCTGCCGAAATTTTTGATAAATTTGTTTTTTGTGATAATATACAAATTGGGGACCGGGGATCCTTACTCCCGGTTGGTGTCACCAACCGGGACTAAAGATCCTCAACTTAGTCCCGGTTGGTAAAACCAAACGGGACTAATGATGATTTATATCTTTAGTCCTGGTTGTTGTTATTAACCGGGATTAAAATGCTATACCTTTTTATACTTCCTCTTCCTCCTTCAGCCCGAGCCATTGCTGTCAAGAGGAGGAGGAAGAAGGGAGGTGCTGCCGAAATTTTTGATAAATTTGTTTTTGGTAATAATATACAAATCGAACAGATCGAAAAAGTTAGCAAATCAATTCTCTAATGTATGCTTCGCATATTACATTGATAGCTTTGTTTTAATAAAATTTTATCTTCAACAAGGTTTAAGCAAATGATGAGAGAGAAAAGATGTGTAGGCAAAATTAGGTTTATTTTGAAATTACAAAATTTGGATACATATGTTATAAAAGAGATGACCGAGGTAAAAATAGAAAACTAAAATAAAAGAATAGAAAACTAAGTTAGTTTAATAAAATAGTTAGAAAAAAGTATAATTCGTTAAAGATATATTAACAACTTTACAAATAATAAAAAAGAATAATATGTGGGACTATTGTAAAATTTTTGTATGATTACTTGTAAAAAAAGTTGAAAACAAAGGTAATTAAAAAATATGTAATATAACTAGAGTGTTCGTACTTAAAAAAAATATGTGTAGTACTTTAATAAAATTTTAAAAATAATTGTAAACTTATCTTTGTAGCTCTTTCCTAGAAATTAGTTTCGCTTTGAATCATGATGTTTTAAATTATTATATGACTATTTAACTAGTATCAACTGTGTGGATGTCGTTAGTAATATTGGACTATTTGATGTATAGATGGATTGGCAATGAATGCACACCGCGGACCGACGGTTGAAAGAGTTTATTGAAGGCGTGCATTATTTTTTGAATGTGGCCAATGCTAACAAGTATAAGGGTTTCATGTGTTGTCCATGCAAAAAGTGCAGAAATCAGAAGGAGTATTCATCATCAAGAACTATTCATGCACACTTGTTTTAGTCTGGATTCATGCCTGGATATAATTGTTGGAACTCGCACGGAGAGCTGGGGGTTACAATGGAAGAAGATGAAGTATAAGACGAGAATATTCCAGACTGGGCTCATCAATACGGTGGATTTGAAGAAAATCCAGGAGGTGAGACGGACAGAGCTGTTGAAGATAACGATACTGTAAATAATCTTGGTCAGATGTTGCGGGACGTAAAGGATGACTGCGAAAGTGAGAAGGAGGCCCAAAAATTGGACCGTATATTAGCGGACCACAAAACTTCGTTGTACCCAGGTTGCGAACAGGGGCACAAAAAGTTGGGTACGACTCTAGAATTCATACAATGGAAAGCCAAAAATGGTGTGAGTTACAAGACATTTGGTGAGTTATTGAAACACGTCAAGAACATTCTTCCGGAGGGAAACGAATTGCCCGAAACAACGTACGAAGCTAAGAAGGTGGTATGCCCTCTAGGACTAGAAATACATACATAAGATACACGCATGTCCGAACAATTGTATCCTCTATCGCGGTGAGGAGTACGAGAACCAAGAAGCATGCCCGGTTTGTAAAGCACTACGATACAAGATCAGACGAGATGATCCAGGTGATGTGGACGGACAAACATCGAAGGAGAGGGTTCCTACTAAGGTGATGTGGTATTTCCCTATAATACCAAGGCTCAGGCGTTTGTTCAGAAACAAAGAGCACGCTACCATGATGCGCTGGCACGCAGAAAAACGTGAACAATACGGGATGCTGAGACACCCCGCCGACGGGTCGCAGTGGTGAAACATCGACATAACATTTCCAGACTTTGCAGAGGATGCCCGAAACATAAGGTTCGGTTTAAGTACATATGATATGAATCCATGTGGAGAGATGAGCAGCGGCCATAGCACATGGCCTGTGACCATGTGTATCTACAACCTCCCCCCTGGCTATGCATGAAGCGAAAGTACATAATGATGCCAATTATCATTCAAGAACCAAAGCAACCTGGTAACAACATTGATGTGTACCTAAGACCATTGGTTGACGATCTGCTTCTGTTGTGGAAAAAGAAGGTGTCCCCGTGTGGGATGAGGACAAACAGGAGCATTTTAACCTACGAGCGTTGCTGTTTGTGACCATTAACGATTGGCCCGCACTTAGCAACCTATCCGGACAGGCAAACAAGGGGTACAAGGCTTGCACCCATTGTATGGATGAAACTGAAAGTACGTATCTGAAACACTGTAGGAAGGTTGTGTACATGGGTCATCGTCGATTCCTTGTTGCAACCCATCATGTACGTAAGAGAGGCAAACATTTCGAACAGATGGCAGACCACCGCACTAAGCCTAGACATCGTAACGAAAAAACCGTGTTTGCTATGGTGAAAGATATGAAAGTAGTATATGGAAAGGTACTTGGCAGCCAACCTATAGAGAGCGAAGATGGTCACGCAGCGATGTGGAAGAAGAAGTCTATTTTTTGGGAGTTACCCTATTGGGAAGTCTTAGACGGTCGACACGCAATCGACGTGATACACCTCAGTAAGAACATTTGTGTCAACCTGTTGGGCTTCCTAGGTGTATATGGGAAGTCGAAAGATACACTTAAAGCACGTAACGATCTCAAGCATATGCAACAACACTTGGACCTTCACCCGGAACCGAAGGATGAAGGAAGTCATTATTTGAGTCCTGCAAGCTACACCCTGAGCAAGGAAGAGAATGAAAGTATGTTTGAATGCCTAGAGAGCATCAAGGTACCCTCTGGATACTGCTCGAATATAAAGAGAATAAGAAGCGTGAAGGAGAAGAAGTTCACAAACCTAAAGTCTCATGACTGTCACTTGTTGATGACACAACTGCTTCCTGTTATAATTCGTGGTATCCTTCCTGATAATGTCCGGGGAATAATAACAGAGCTATGTGCCTTCATGAACGTAATTTCGCAAAAGATCATCGATCCGGACAAATTAACAGCCCTTCAAGATGACGTGGTCCAATGTCTTGTCAGCTTTGAGATGATCTTTCCACCGTCATTCTTCAACATAATGATGCATCTTCTATGTCCCCTTGTGAAAGAGATCGGTATTCTCGGTCCTGTGTATCTACACAACATGTTTCCATTCGAGAGGTACATGGGCGTTCTAAAGAAATACGTTCGTAACCGCTCCTGTCCGAAAGCAAGCATCGCCAAGGGTTATGGAACAGAGGAGGTCATTGAGTTCTGGGTAGAATTTATTGAAGACCTTCGTCCAATCGGTGTACCCGAATCCAGCCACGAGGGGAGACTACGGGTAAAGGGTACTCTTGGAAGGAAAGCAATAATGACTGTGGACAACGATTTATTCCGTAAAGCACATTTCACGCTTTTGCAACAATCTTCATTGGTGGCTCCTTACATCGAGGAGCACCTGGCGATTGTTCGCTCAAAAAACATCGGCAAGTCCGATGCATGGATTACACGCCATCACATTGATACTTTCCCCACTTGGCTACGACAATATCTAATGGGTACCGAAACCATTGACCAACAACTAGCCTTCTTGGTGAGGGGGCCTTCTTGCTCGGTATCGACATTCCAAGGATACGAAATCAATGGGTATACATTTTACAGAAGAGCCCAAGACAGAAAGAGAATGGAACTAGACTATGTACCCCTAAAGGTACCTCTGTATTGATGGCAGTGGGTTAGGATGAACCATTCGTCCTAGCCAATGATGTACCACAAGTTCTCTACGTGAAGGACATGTCTAGTAAACTAAAGAAGGGTAAAGGACCCGATGAGCCGAAGCTCCACGTGGTTCTCCCAGGCAAAAGGAAAATCGTCGGAGTCGCGGATAAGACTGACGAAGATTACGATCAGTTCGGCGAGCAACCTCCGTTCGCGGTGACGGTTGACCCGAGCATCCTCCTATCAAAGGAGGACACTCCTTACTCACGCAACGATCATACCGAAGAAACATTAGTGAGGAGAAACTACGTGAGGAAAATAGTGACATAGGTTGTTCTATGGACGATGCAAACTATTTATAATGTATTGAAGGCCATGCAATGTTTTTTAAGATGTAATAGTAATTTTGAACTATTTAAATATGTCATATGTTAATTATATGTGATTATCTATATTTGAATAGAATTTAAATTGGTCATGTTTTAATTATATATCATTATTGAAATGTGCAAGAAGATTTAAATATCTAAATAGGTCATATGTTAATTATATATATATATTAAGATGTAATAGCAATTTTAAACTATTTAAATATGTCATATGTTAATTATAAGTGATTATCTATAATTAAATAGTATTTAAATTCGTCATATGTTAAATATGTATCATTATTGAAATATGCTAGAAGATTTAAACTATCTAAATAGGTCATATGTTAATTATATTTATATATTTAATATGTAATAGCAATTTTAAACTATTTTAATACATCATATGTTAATTATAGGTGATTATCTATAATTAAATAGTATTTAAATTGGTCATATGTTAATTATGTATCATTATTGAAATGTGCTAGAAGATTTAAACTACCTAAATAGGTCATATGTTAATATTATATATATATATTTAAGATGTAATAGCAATTTTAAACTATTTAAATATATCATATGTGAATTATATGTGATTATTTATATTTAAATAGTATTTAAATTCGTCATGTTTTAATTATATATCATTATTGAAATGTGCTAGAAGATTTAAACTATCTAAATAGGTCATATGTTAATTATATATATATTTTTAAGATGTAATAGATATTTTAAACTATTTAAATATGTTATATGTTAACTATATGTGATTATCTATATGCAATAATAATTTTAAACAAGTTAAATGTTTTAATCTTTAGTCCTGGTTGTTAACCATATCCGGGACAAATAATAATTTTGGAAACATCAGGAAACTTTTATTAGTCCCAGTTCGTAGGTACAACCCAGACTAAAGATAAGAACAACCGGGACAAAATATATAGACTAAATATATATTTAGTCCCGGTTGATAGGTACAACCGGGACTAAAGATCTTTAGTCTCGGTTGTACCTACGAACCGGGACTAAAGATATATTTAGGCCCGGTTGATTACACGAACCGGGACTAAAGATCCCGGCTATAAATAGCCGGGCGCATCGTCTTCTCTACCCACACGTAGACGTTTCACGCCGATCGCCGAACCCGCCGTCGACTGCGCGTCTCCGCCCCCGTCACCGTCTCCGCCGCCGCTGCGGTCTTCACCACCACCGTACGTCCTCCTCCCTCCTCTCTCTCTACGTCCCACCACCATGCACGCCGGCGCAATGCCGAGGTGGCGCGGCCGCCACCCCGCGACGTCGCTGGCACGCCACCCCGATGCCGCCGCCCGTGCCACCCCGCCGCTGCCGCCCTGCGCCACCCCACCATGCATGCCACTTTGCAATTTTTTTAAATTAATTATTGGAATGACAGTGGATGGAAAACCCTAATTTTATAAAATAAAACTTTATAGTGATTTTTAATAAAATGTATAGAGAAATATAGTAATTTTTAAAACATCAAACTATTTTTATCAAATAAAACAATGTAGAAAATATTACTGTACTTTTTTGCACGTAGTTAAATAAGTTTGATAAAAATAATTAAACTAACTTATAATTTGCACGTAGAACGATATAAAAGGAACTTATAACTTATAAAAAGAACTATAGAACGTGAAATATAGAAGGAACGACCGAACGAACGATAGAACGATATAACGAACGACCGAACGACCGAACGAATGATAGAAAGATAGAACGAACGAATGATAGAACAAACCAGATTATTTGCATTACACTTCAAAAATCATATTTTCTCATTTAGTCCGATTTAGGATATTGGCTGAAAACGATGTATATTAAAAGATTTAGACTTTCTCAAGAGTTTAAATGTGCATAGCTTTAGAACGAAAAAGAGGGTCACATTTAGATGTATTTTAAAAACGAGGGTCACATTTAGTCTAAATGTATATTAAAAAAAAGTGGGTCACTGGTGGAGATTTTCTCTCGTTTAACGATGTATAATACAACAAAGTAAGCATGGATGTGCATAGCTTTAGGGAGGTCAGTCTAATAATAGCTTAAAGGAGGGTCTGATTTAGGATATTGGCTGAAAGCAAGCACTCTTTCTTTCATGACTAAACACAATGAAAGAACGAGGTCTTGTTTTCACCCAATATCTTGAGTCACTTTCTCTCGTTTAACGATGTATATTAAAACGTTAAGTAAGCATGGATGTGCATAGCTTTAGGGAGGTTAGTCTAATTATAGGTTAAAGGAGGGTCTGATTTAGGATATTGGCTGAAAACAAGCACTCTTTCTTTCATGACTAAACACAATTAAACTGGTAATTTCTAAAATAAATATTGTCTTGACTCCTATGCATGGGGTGTCAAACAAGATGTGTTTTGGAAATTACCCGTGTTCAGCCATGAAAGAACGAGGTCTTGTTTTAACCCAATAACTTGAGTCACTTTCTCTCGTTTAACGATGTATATTAAAACGTTAAGTTATACAAGTATATTTAAACTTGTGCTTCATATATATCATTATATATTGAAGTGGTTTTATAAAAACTAGATGATCGATTTAAGATGCTTCAATTTTTTTATAGTTCTTTTTATTTGTATTGAAGTTATATACGGCTATGTTGTTCTATTGTCTTGATCAAACTTATAAAAAAGAACTAAAAAGTCAAAGCTTCTTGAAATTATTGTAGATGGCAGATCGCGATGAAGAACAGATCCTCATGGATGAGATCGCAGAGGGCAGCAGCCAGTATTGGGCGGATGAGGAGCAAGAGGACCCCAACTAATTCCTAAACGAGGAGGGAAACGAGGGCACAAACCCAGACGAAAGTGAAAGGCAACTGGCCGTTGGAGAGAAGAGGGCACGCGGACAATGAGGTGCCGCGAGGAAGCTAGAGGGCACGCACATTATTAGTGATGTGGCCCCAGAGTGAACCAGTAGCCCCAGCCGGCATACTAAGGAAGTACGTGGGACACAGTGGTTGGGTCATAAGGGATCACGTGCCCATTAGCACAGTCCACCGGCGTCAATCAAGGTGAGCCGAAGAACACCAAAGTTATCTTCCAGAGACAGAGAAAGAGACGTTGTGGACTACCATGCTTTAGACATTCACGGTCCCTGAGGCAGCTCAACCAAGACTGAAAGAATGGACGATGAAGAAAATGGTTGAACAGTTCCGGAAGTACAAGTCGGCTCCATAGAAGAATTACGTCCAGAAGGGTCTGACACCTAATTTTGACAAATTACCCAAGTTGAGGGATCATTGGGATGCGTTTGTCGCATACAAGACCTCCGAGCATGGGTAAGCACAAATAGAAAAGAATAAAGCCAATCCCGCTCAGAAGCAGTACCATCACCGGCTAGGGTCAGGTGGCTATAAGATGGCAATCCCCAAGTGGGATACACTGGAAGCTACATTGATAGAGAAGGGTATTGAGCCGGCTAGAGCGAACTGGCCTAAACGTTCCAGAAATTGGTATTATGGTCATGGCGGAACGCTCAATCCGATTGATGGTTCCCTTGTATTTGGTGATGCGATCCGCGAAGCAGCAAGCCAACTTACGGAAGCAGTGGAGGCGTCTGCTCAGGGAACATTCAAGCCTGACAGAGAGAAGGACGAGCTTACGCTCGCACTACAAAATCCCGAGCATCCAGGACAAACACGAGGAAAAGGCGTGGTACCTTGGAAATATGGATTTCAAGAGGATAGCCACACTTACAAGAGTTGGACGAGGAGCAAGAGGGATACGGAGGAGAAATTGAGATATCTCGAGGAGAGGGTCGCCCTGCAAGAGGAGGTCGAACAACGGGTGGACCAACGCCTGGCGGAACGACAGAGCCAGCAGACGGTGCAGGCGTCTGTCCCTCCTATCATGGTGAGCTCCTCAGGCAATCGCAGCACCTGTGTTTCTACGGGGCAAGCAGGAGAACATGGAATAGAAGGTGCAGTAGGGCCAACGAACGACGACCCCTCGTACCCCGTAGATGAAATCACGCGGCGGACAGCTTTTGAGCTGCACAGCGCCTTCAAGAACATATCACTCAAGGTATCCTCGTAGTTTTATGATATATGTCTTGTAAATTACAAACGGTTATGCATGCATATATTAATTAGTAAGTAACCTCGATTCTCGTGAAGGTGGCGTCGGGAATGGCCATACCAGTGGACCCTTCAGGGACATACCATTGCAGACCGATTGCACCTGGGTACTCCAAGGTCGAAGTTGAACTGGTGGAATGAGGGTTCGACGATCTCGAGCTGGACATCCCCGAAGGAGACGGGGAGACGAAACTAGGAGACATAGCCCATACCATTGTACTATGGTGCAAGTAGTACATCGTGTTTCCTGGATGAGCAGCAGCGTCTTCTCCTCGACCTCCGCCTCCTCCGCCTGCACCCTCTCCCGCGCCTGCACCGTCTCCTCGACCTCCGCCTCCTCCGCCTGCACCCTCTCCCGTGCCTGCACCATCTCCTTCTCCGACACCGGCTCCTCTGCCTCCACCTCCTCCGCATGCACCGTCATCGTGAGCTCCGCCTTCATGAGCTACAAAGTCGTGCCCACTTCGTCCAGCGCCATCAAAGTTCGCAGAACAAACGAAGAAGCCAAGACTTGACGAGCCAAAACTGCCCGCTCTCAAGAAAAGGGCGTACGACCGGACAACCGAGGAGACTGATGAGGTCGTACGAGCGGAAGTGAAGGTGTTCTTCAAGCCACGCAACCCATAGATCCGGCTGCTAAGAAGTTTTTCTAGAAGATGAGCGAACCAGTCAAGAGCGCTTTACTTTCGGATTATGACCGGTCGATGACGAAGTCGGCTAGGAAGCAAAGAGTAAGGACCAAAGAAGTGCATCAGCTCGGAAAGCAACCGAAACAATCAGTTGAGCTGTTGCTACCACCCAGTGAGGCGGAACTAAGGAAATGGATGAAAGAGACGGGTCTGAACAGGGCACAGCTGGTGGGAAATGCACCAATAACCATAGCGACCGAAGCCGATTTGAAATATAAATTTAAACTCGGTGAACCGCTTGTCAAGACTGTTCAGGTGAACACCCTTTCCACACAAATGTACCGCTTCCATCAATGGTACATGGAATGTTCATCGAAAGGCAGAACGATGGTTGGAGCGAGGATAAGGAACTCAGATTACTATCAAGGAGATGATGTCCTGTGGATCAACTTCGAGGATGTATTTGATGTATACCAACTAAACGCCCTCGACATCTCCATGCTCAGCTACTGGGTTTTGTAAGTATTGTTTTATGCAAAATTAATTTTATTCCTTATCTGTACCGTTCAATGGTTACACTGTGCTGATAATTGATGCTAATATCTTTATCCTTTGTAGAATGGAGATTTAATCGTGCCATAAACAGGGAATTTACAATATTGGATTCATGGACTCCTGCAAAGTCAATATCGATATGATACGGGACTTTGAGGAGGCTACAGAAGACAACATTGTTCATTTCCTGGTGCAGCAGCATTACAAGACCAACATACTATTATCCTATAACACAGCGTGAGTTTGAACTGTCTTTCTAATTCGTACCAACTTCTTCCTCATACTCGTACCGTGACATATGTATTATCTCACGCAATTTGCAGATTCCACTGGGTCCTTCTCATCTTCGACCTTTCACTTTGCAAAGTCCATGTCTATGACTCAATGGATAAACCGGAGTCTACTTTCAACAAGATTTTTGAAGTGATAGACAGGTAATGCCATCTATTCAACTGATAGTAATTATGAACACTGCTAATGCTTCTATGGAGATCTCCGATATTTAATCGTAGCTTCCAACTGTACACAGGGCATGGGCAAAGTTCCGGACAATGGTCCGCTGGGTTTGGAAAGAAAAACTTGGTAGGAGGTTTAATTTTTCGGTGAGTACATACTCCAAAAACATATTGAATCGTTAATTTGTTCTAGAAAAAACTAATACACTAAATCTCTCATCGTTTCTCCTTAAGTGTGCAAAACAGGAGCAGGGGAATAACTTGTGCGGCTACTACGTCTGCGAATATATTCACTGCATTGTACACCAAATCAACAGTGACAAGGATCTGGAAGTACGTAAAAATCCTTCATACATTACCCCATCGATTTCTTATTGACTTCGTATACTTATATCTCAATTTTTTTCAAATGATAGATTATTTACATGAGGGAAAAACTATCCAACGAAGAATTTGTAAAGGCTGTTCTAGAACGATTGATGGGATTTATCAATGAACAAATAATTGATCCCGCGGGAGAATTCCACTACGATGGAAGGCCTATTGATCATGATCCCCATGTATAACTTGTCTTAAGTTTCTTTGTAATAAACAATAGAAATTAGAATTAATGAAGGATTGTTAATTACAAATGTATGTATTTAGATGTGTATACATGTGCGTCAGTACATTTCGGTAATATGAGTATATATTTACTTGAGTGCATATATTTAAGGAACATATATATGTGATAAATATATATTTATCACATATTATATATGTGCAATATAATATAGATTATATATAGATATATTATACATATACATGTATTTATACATATATACGCATAATATATAAACTAGCAGCTAGCAGCTAGCAGAACCAACAACCTTTAAAACAAAAAGAAAAAATATCTTTAGTCCCGGTTGGTGTTACCAACCGGGACTAAAAATGGCTCTTTATTCCCGGTTATTTCACCTGAGACTAAAGATTGGCATCTTTAATGCCAGATTCGTAGTCCGGGTTGCATAACTGGGACTATAGGGGGTTACGAACCGGGGTTAAAAACCCCTTCTCCACCAGTGTAAGTAAAATAATTGGGAGATTGATTTTTTAAATTAATCTACTAATTTTTAGATATATCCTGTACATATCTACAAAGGTATGCAATACTTTATATGCAATTTACCATACCTATTTTTCCAATCCATACGAAATTAACAGATCCATAATTTGTTATGTTTATCGAGAGCATGTTTTTATATAATATCTGTTATGCGAGTGCTTAGTATGATTAGTCCGACTACGGTCTAACACTAGTGGCTCTGTTTCTTCTATATGAATCATGCTTGCTTACGATTTACATAGTACCCTGATATTTAATCTATGTATGCTCGCTATATCCTGTTAAAACTAGAAGTTTCATGCTGTTTTTGAGTATATACTCGATATTCTCTGCAATATATCTTTCCTTCTAGAAAATATTTTTCAGGAACAGTCGAGCATTCGAGTAGGCAATGGTCAGGTAAAACATCATATCGAGAGCATTCTCAACAAATGCGCTGTTGTCGGACCAAACCTACCAACGAAAACTGATGACCTATCTCACATATAGCGCTGGCCGTGGCCAAACTATATGAGAACAGGTCGACAACGGATAATTCCCCGTGAACATTGTTGGCTTGATCAGCCGGCATGATTCTGAACGGACATCCGGATATGCTACAAGTTGGGTATATGACTCATGCTGGCCACATGACATGCACATGTAATAGCCAACTCTAGCACCCCTTCAGGTGATCGAGAAGATGCCAACTTCTGGTCATCTACCAATTGATTGTAGCGATCTCTCGCCACCTTTCAGTTGCCTTCAAGTGATCGAGAAGATGTCTACTCCTAGTCATCGACCAGTCGACTGTAGCGATCTCTCACCACCTACCAGTTGCCTTCAGGTGATCGAGAAGATGCCTATTCCTGGTTATTGAACAATCGATTGTAGCGATCTCTCGCCACCCATCAGGTACATTCAGGTGATTGAGAAGATGCCAAATCCTAGTCATTAACCAGTCGGTTATAGCCATCTCTTGCACCTATCAATTACCTTTAGGTGATCGAGAAGATGCCTACTCCTGGTCATCGACCTGTTGGTTGTAGTCATCTCTCTCACACATCAGTTACCTTTAGGTGATTGAGAAGATGCCTACTCCTGGTCATTGACCAATCGGTTGTAGCCATCTCTTGCCACCTATCAGTTACCTTCACGTGATCGAGAAGATGACTACTCTTAGTCATCAACAAGTCGGTTGTAGCCATCTCTCGCCACCCACTAGTTACCTTCAAGTGATTGAGAAGATGCCTACTCTTGGTCATTGACCAGTCGGTTGTAGCTATCTCTTGCCACCTATCAATTATCTTCGGGTGATCGAGAAGATGCCTACTCCTAGTCATCGACTAGTCGTTTGTAGCCCTCTCTTGTCACCCATCACTTATCTTCAGGTGATTGAGAAGATGGCTACTCCTGGTGGTCGACCAATCAGTTGCGGTAATCTCTCCTCACCTATCAGTTGCCTTCGAGTGGTCGAGGAACGACTACACTGGTCTTCAACCAGCGAAGTGGCGGTCCTCACGCCACAACTTCAAATTCGAAGAGGAAAACTACCCCGTCATTGACTACGAGTGGTGGTCCATGCCGTCGTGTCTACGACGACTAGATAGATTATCCCAAATATTGTACTTGAGTGATATTGATATATAATAGAAACACCGGCTTTGTTCAACAAGAGTAGGGCTATTACCTGTCAGATAAGGGGTCCAAACTTGTACAAAAATCCTTGTATCTTATCTCATTTACCTCATTCTCGCGTATACCCTGGTACCATACTATGCAAATGTCGTAGTCGTGATCTACAACATCGACAATATATGACCTGTAGAATACGGACAAAAAGACAATATCTTGGAGAGGAATACACGTACATATTCTTGAGTGAATGAGAGAATCACATAAGGAACTTAGTTTTTATTTGCAAAATCATTTGAAAACCTTTGCAATGAAAGTTAAAACGAGGAATGAGTGAGTAGTACTCTACTAACCGTTCTGTCTCCCAACCGCCCAAGACAAGGAGAAGCATGATGCCCCATGGGTATTGGGTGTAAGGGTAAGCCACCGTGCCAACCTGCTTAACTTGAGAGGGTACTCATACTTTATACGTTGTACATTTAAGATATACAGCATTGCAGCAACTCTTGATCAACAACCATGTCTTAACCTTGAAGTTGTTTACTCGGGACGAGCAAAGGTTTAAGCTTGGGGGGTTTGTTGACGGTCGTTATCGACCAATTTCGACCGTCAATATTACTAGCAATAAAAGAGAACTAGCAATGCTTGCATGCATATTTTATTTACTAGTTCCACTTGCACTTGGAAAAGTATTTGATTGCAGGAGATGACTAATTAATAAAGGAGAAATGATGGAGAAATATATCGGAAGCAAACATGTGGTGAACATATGGTTGGATGGGCCCATAAACCCAATTAAACATCTGCAAATGGACCTAGCCACCATACCACAAGTCTAAGGACATACAAGAGGAGGCCCACGAGGAAGGAGAGGCTCATCGGACCAGGTCAGGGTTCGGTCGAACCGCCTCTGGCTCGATTGATCTTGGCCTTCCACGTGGACATCCCAAATGCCTCCCCAATGATGGTTGAAGGGTGAATCCGACATTTCCAACTGTCAAAACCATCATTGGAGGCTATAAAAGGACTCCTCATTCGCCATTTCAACACACACCAAGAGGAATCAAGAAGAAACTCTCATTAGTAGTTTACTTTGTTTTAGCACTACTGAAGTTAGAATAGAATAGTTTTAGAGTTCTTTAGATCTTCCGGATAATGAAATATTCTTGTAAGACTTTAGTATGGTTCTAGAAGCTATTTTGTCTCTTGTAAGACTTTATTCAATAATGAAATATTCTCCTTTATATGGTTTTGGTACTTTACTATACTCACATAATTATACGAGTATCAACCTTGAGTTAAGCAATGCTATTGGCTTAGTGTTCATTCAGTTGATTGCTCTATGTCATATGCAGAGATGTAGAGTAGTATTTAGTAATGTAAGCAAGGTGCTAAGATTATTAAATACCATTAAGTGGTGGAATATGACAAGGAAATGTAGAGGTGGGCCACTGATGTTGATCGCTCAGTATGGATATTCCTCCACGTTTGTATATAGGGCTGAACTTTTCCTGGTGAAGGTACTCCATATCCATAATCGGTTGTATAGCCATGACGGATTGTCGTAAGGAACTCGATAATCAGGGGTGGTTTCTCCATATACTAGGAGGGAATTGTTAGGGAGTTTTGGCTATATGATTGTACATTACCAAATGTATACTAAAAGGGCTATATACTAGAAGTACAGAAATAGAATTTTCTTATTTCTTCTCCACTTAGTCTAGATATTTATTTAGAGAGAGTTAGCTTAATTGATTCTTCTGTGTGTCAATCTACCCTTATTCAACATTAATTAACTCCTATATTAGACTTTGATTAACGTGAGTGTGATGAACATTAATAATATAGTACTCTCTTACCATATCTTCCCTTGGGATTAAATAAATATGATACCTTCGAAATACTTCTGGATGAAATATTACAGTGGTATATTTGTGTGATTGCGGATTATATTTTTGATCGTAAGAAAATAGCGACTAATATTTCTGGCGCCATTGCCATGGGATCTAATTCCTAGTAATGTCTTGGGCACCGACAAATTCTATTGTTCTACTTCACAAGCTTCGCTACTTCGCCAACTACGACGTCTCCAACAGCCTTGACATCTCGGCATGCGCCACCAAATAAGACACCGTGTTAATCTACTACAACAAGTGGTGTTCCAATCCTCAAGATTTCTACTTGGACATCCTCAATGCGTATCTTTACTTAAGTGAGGGCTACTCGACAACAAGCTACAGTTCTTGACTTTGTGATCAGTTATTTCCCAACTAAGCATAGAGTCGGGGGCTACACGAATACAAGACTTAATCTACAAGCGTTATGTCAATATGAAGCAATCAATTAACCAGCCAACGAGTCAACTTCGGGAGTCATTACTTCGTCTTCGCTTCAGAGCAGGCGTTCTATTTCGGCAACTCCAATTATTTCACTAGCAATTTTGGCTTCTAGATGGCTGCCACAATCTACTCCAAATTTCTCAAGTATCAAGTTCAAGATTTAATCTACATGTCAAGGAGTTTGGAATTATCAACCAATCAACTCATATTCGACGAGTTGGAGACAATCTACTTTCCTCAAAGTGAAGCATCTGCAATACCTACAAGATCAAGTTCTACTATCATCGTCATAAATTAACAGGCATTGCATCAATTTGGCATCGCCTCTACTTCATCGGCCTCGACATCTCCGCCGTCCCTAATGGGTGACTACATCATCACCTTCAGTTGCCTCTGTCATTGCCGATTTGTTATCTCACCTTCACGGTTGGCCTACTATAATCAACAGGCATTGCATCAATTTGGCATCGCCTGTACTTCATCGGCCCCGACATCTCCGCCGTCGCTGATGGGCGTCATCGGTTCCTACACCAGTATTGGCTGATAATCCTGTCTCCATGCGGACTACATCAGCTATTGCCAACGGACAAGTTTAACTATGATAGAAGGACAAACAATATACTGGAGGGCTTACTAGCTCAAGCTCTAGGATCATACTTCAATCTGGACTTGTCGTGCATACATTTAACAATAATTCATTATTATGGGCCTATTTCCTATGCTCAAGGTTTAGATCAATCATTATTTCCCACGACGGTCATTGGTTGAGTACTTGCGCTAGTCAGGATTTGGTTATCATATGTACTATGGTACATCCCATGAGGGATAACCACTCGGGTCAGAAGCTGCTCATATGAGATGCATTTGGTCTACATTACCCGGGAAATTTATCTAGACAATGCAGTCTACCTGTATCGACAATGCAGACCTAGATTAACAAGGTAATCTAGCCGATACCGATAAAACCCTAGAAAGGATCTAGCCGATACAGGTAGACTGCATTGTCGATCTAAGTTATATAACATATATGATAACTCGGAGAATCACACCAAAGAACTAGAGTGTCATAAAGATGTAAGCACTAGCCCTAATAATGTAACTCGCCATGACAAGATATACCTTTTTGCCGAAGATCAAAGTGATGCAGCACGACTCGAAAGCACAAACTTGTTGAGAACAGAAAACAAAGTTTGGCGATGCGCCGAGATTGATTGGACGTGTGTTGTTATTATTTACAAGACCTCGGGATTATATTTATACCCGAAATTACAAACCTTGTCCATCATGGACACGACTTATATTAACCTAATACAAATCCAACTAACCAACAAGTCCCTTAGGCGGACTCTTACCGAGAATATCTATATGGAAATTACATAAAATATCCTAATTAATAGATACAATTGCCTCCTTAGGACTTTATCCGTGCATGGCAATCCATATGAAGCACGCTAACACAACCCGATGACGTATACCGAGTCACATTATCGAAATCGGCTCAGTCGGGTAACCTAGTCCGACTCTGACTCTGCCGATCCAGTCCACAGCCGATTCGGACCACAGCCGATTCTCACTCTGCTTTCCGATATGATCTTATCTCTTCAATCCTCTTCGATTCCATCTTGACTTCTGATATTTGAATTACCAAATTTGGTCGTCAACAGGTACCTACAGTCTGTTGCTGGGAAGAGATTGGATTCATGCTAACTGTTGCATCCCTTCAACAATGCATCAAAGTTTGATTCAATGGCAAGGAGACCAAATTGAAATCGTGACAGCCGACAGGTCAGTCAACGTAGCTTGTGCTGATTTATCTATTTGGTAGATGGAAGGGATTGATTGTTTATCTGGAAAAGTTTGGCAAGGAGATTACTTAAAGATTTCTGATGATGCCATACAGCCAACAGGAGATGGAGAGCCCCAATTCTTATTTTGAGGGCGCCATGGAGGGTTCCAGTTTCTACACAGAAGACACAATCGATGATCCCGACGGCAAGCTTGGTCAAGGTTTTATGTCGGGCGATGAGTTAGAAGAAATTGATATTGGACCAGGTGATAGGCCTAGGCCGACATACATTAGTAAAAATTTAGCAAAAAAATTTAAATGTAAATTAATTGAACTGTGAATTGGATCGGCAGAGTCAGAATCGGACTAGGTTAGCCGATTGACTCGATTTTGGTAATATGACTCGATATACGTCATCGGGTTATATTAACGTGATTCATATGGATTGCCATGCACGGATAGAGTCCTGACGAGGTAATTGTATCTATTAGTTAGGATATTTTATGTAATTTCCTTATAGATATTTTCGGTAAGAGTCCACCTAAGGGACTTGTTCGTTAGTTGGATTTGTAAAAGGTTAATGTGAGTCGTGTCCATGATGGACAATGTTTGTATTTTCGGGTATAAGTATGATCCCGAGGTCTTGTAAATATAACAACAGACGTTCAATCAATCTCGGTGCATCGCCACCTTTTATTTCCTATTTTCGACAAGCTTGTGCTCTCGAGTCGTGCTACATCAATTTGATCTTCGGCTAGAAGGTATATCTTGTCATGGCAATTTGCATTATTGGGATTAGTGCTTAGATCTTCACGACACTCTAATTCTATCTTGCAAGTTCCACAATTATCACATATGTCATATAACTTAGATCAACAATGCTATTTTCTTATATCGGCTAGATCCGTCTTAGGGTTTTTTCGATATCAGCTAGCTTACTTTGTTGATTCATGTTATATGATGTATTTACCATCTCGATTTGGTGTTTATTGGCTTGTTGCACATCATGCTTCTTTATGCTTAATGCTGCATTGGTTCAGTCCAACCTATTAAGTTGTTTTAGAATCGTGATCTATAACTAGTTTTACAATCATCAATAGAGATAGTATCGGAGTTTCAGCCGATCTTATCTGTTCTTAGAATGTTTAATATATGCTTTATTTAATGTTCGAGATTTAATCTTTAATGTCTCATCATGAACTTATATCGGATTTATGACCGATATACAAGTGAATCTAAATATCGGCTATGACATCAATTTTATGTGATCGTTATTTCATGTTGCAATAGACTTAAGTAATTTATGCTATCTCGGTTCAGTCCGATCCATACCAATTGCTTGTTTCTATAGTAATATCGATCTAATAATTGCATAAAGCTAATATCTACAGCCGATATACTATATTTAGGGTTATCTCATATACCTAACAGCTAATTCATGCTTCATTGCATCGGCTAGGTTACATACGATATGAAATCGGCCCTGTGGCCGATTGTCTATCCTTTACTAATATTCTTTGCATATTTTCTTGTTGATTGCAGGATCAAATCAACTGGCACGCCCTTGAATCTAAAACCCTAGCTTTGGACCTGCACTAGAGTAAAGCAAACCTATCAGGCCAGTGTGTGTTTTTTGCGCCAACAATTATTAAAATTGGGAGTTGGGAATGTGGGTGATATGTGAATGAAATACATATGAAGTTGGGAATGTGGGTGATATGTGAATGAAATTGGGAGGGTATGTTCAATTTTGCAGGATATGTGAATATGTCATTTTTTTAATAACATTTGGGAGGGTATGTTCAATTTGTTTTTTGTAACATGTGGAGGATATTGTCACCTTATTAATTTTTAAGCATATCAGTTTGTACTAATTTAGCAAATTATTAAACATTTTTGCAATTACGTACACAAGTTTTTTTATAACCTTTTGCAATTATGTACACAACTTTTTAATACACAGTTTCGCAGAGTGTTCATATACAGTTTATTTTTTATGTTAGAAGTTTGAAACGATGGCCGATAGTACTAAAGGGACCGAAGAGAAGGGTTTAGGGGCGGAAGAGCTGTCCCTTCCTATTGTGGTTGCTCCGGAACCAACGGTCCCACCGGAAGGTAGTTCCGACAGCGACGTAGCTAACGATGATTACTCGTCACCAAGCGATCCTTGTCCAAGCCCTAAGAGAAGGAGAAAGGGCGACGATCAAGAAGGGGATAAGGACTACATTCCCCCTAAAGAAGGGGTAAGTAAACTTAATATGTTAATGTTCACCGTGATAACTATTAGCCCGACCTAATTCGAAACTGTGATATATACCTTGCCGTAGGAAACGGCGCCACGGCGATCAAAACGGCAGCCGAAGAAAAAAGATCCGTCGAAAGACGAGGAGGTCCCAGGTAACACAACCGGCTCAAAGCATAGCAAACGGTCAGCAAAGGCGAAGAAAAGGAAGGGCGAGCGAAGCGTGAATAGAAAGGATGAAGGGTTCCATGTCGTTACCCATGTTTCGCCAAAAGGAGAGTCGCTCGCCCCTAAGACCTCACGTGCGAAATTCAGTTCGCAGTATGGCATAATAGTGAGGGAAAAGATCCCCATCACGGTCAAGGACTGGGATCATGTATCGAAAGTGGATAAGGAAGTCTTATGGAAAGAGTTGAAGAAAATCTTCCAGTTCCCGGATGGATCAGAGGCAGCAGTGAGGAATTGTGCACTGCAAACAATGGCCAAGTCTTGGCGTGGTTGGAAAACCACCTTAAACAAGAAATTTGTGCAGACGGGACGTACACCGTTTTCGACGTATGCCAACATAACCCTGAATCAGTGAGAAGACTTTCTGAGAATGAAGAACTCCCCGAACGAAATTGAAAGGAGCAAAAAGTATTCAGAGTTGGCCCAAAAGAACAAATTTCCTCATCGCTTTGGCTCCGCGGGATACGCACCCAAGGTGGAGCAGTGGACAAAAGAGGAGGAGGAAATGAGGAAGGCGGGGCTTCCGGTAGCTAAGGAGGAATGGACACAGAGATCAAGGAACTAGGTAAGAGCTAGAACTCCGAAGATCACGGATGAAAGTAAAGTATCATTCGAAGATCCGGAGCTGCAGGGCGTTGCCGATAAAATAGAGAATTTATCCAGTTCACAGAAGAAAGGATTGTTCAAGCCTAAGAGGGAGAAAGATGTGCTAAGTACGGCGCTGGGTACTCCTGAGCATGGGGGTAGGGTTCGAGGTATGTCGTCCAAGATGAGTTGGAAGGAAGGGTTTAAAGAAGACCCCCACAAGAAGCGTGAAGCGTACAAGGATAAACTTAGAGACGAAGGGGCTGCGGATTTTGAAAGGCAAATGATGGATTTCTGCGTCAAGCACATGCTTTTTCCTCCCCCCGAAACCAAAGAACCTGAGCCAGATTACCCCTTCGATGACCTCAAGGAGAATACACCCTGCAGATTGCACGTTCCCATTGGACGCTCTGGGAAAACTCTTGAGGCCGCTACTGCCATTGCTATCCCTGGGAGGACATACAATGAAGAGTTCATACCCGATGCGTATGCCAAAGTGCAGCGCAAGTAGTCCACGAAGGGTTTGAGTCGTACGACATAGACTTCCCTACTGCAGATGGTGTAACCGTACTTAGGGATGCGGTCGATGTTGTAATTCTCTGGCACAAGAATGACATACCATTTGGATTGGGCACCGACGCCACGCGGAAACCTTTGGTGCCAAAACTGGGGTTGGAAAAACCTCCGAGACCTCCTAGAAAGGTGACTAATAAGGCGGAGGAACCCGAGATGCAATTGGATCATCCAGTGCCGGAGAAACCACCGGAGATTGAAGTGCCGGAGGTACCCATGGAGATTGCAGTGGCTGATGTCCAAAAGGAGATTATAGTGGCAGAACCAAAGGTCCAATTTGTGGCAACAGTCGGGGTAGATATAGAAGAAGTACCATGATTGGAATGGGATGGTACAGAGCTAGAAATTGTTGAAGACCCTTCTCCTGCGAAAGACCTCGAGGGGCAAGAGACCCCGGTCCCTTAGAAGGCCACTACTAGTTCTGAGGTGCCCAGAGTGCTTAGGAGCCACGACTCCAAAGCCAAAGATCAGAACAAGGAGAAGTTCATGGTAACCATCTTCATAGGGGGTAAGGAACGTGCCAAACTCAGAGATGATGACCCCCAGAAGGCCGCTGAACTAGCCGGGCCAACATACTGGCCAACTGATGATTGCCCGGAAAAGTACGAACACGGGAAAGCACACTTGCCGGATTGGGCACTAAACGAAGGACCATGGGAGATGAAAATATTACATACCTTATACATAGAAGTCAGCAAGAAAGGCTTGGGCAGTATTACAGTTCGATCACCGGTAGATTGTTTCGGTGCCGAAGGTTACTTATGGCTAGATTTCTCAGATCTCCACGCCATATATAGTCGAGATAAGATGGACGTCAACTATATCGGTGTTTGGTGCATGTGAGTTTGAGTTTTAATTAATTACATGAAAAATATGTACAATACAAATCCATGTGATTGTTACTAACAAACTTCTTCTGTAGGATGCAATATATGGATGCTAAGAAGAAAAAAGAACCTATCGGCTTCTTGGATCCAACTTGGATCTGTCAAACACACCATACCGTGAGGCTAGCACCAGGGTCAGACCAGCTGAAGGGCAAGACTCCAAAAGAGATAGCTGAATACAAGAAGGGCTTGCACAAGGAGAAATTGATTACTGTCGCACAGTACATCGGACGAGCCTTCTTGCACTTTCAAAATAAGAGTCGTCATGGCCGCTTATAATTTTAAGTAAGTCCGGTACATTTAACTTCTACACATATGTCTTATTTTAGCTGGTACTAACTAACTATACTGTTGTTAATATGTAGCGATCATTATATCTTTTTACTCATCCACCCTAAAGATGGCACCGTGGTAGTCTTGGACCCTCTCGATTACAGACACCAGCACTACAAAGAATTTCTAACAATCTTACAGTAGTAAGTGATTATGACTCTTTCATTTTTATATGAATGTATTATAAATAAATATCCTCCTTAATGTGAAACGGTACGACATCCATACAATGCGTACCAATACTTCAACTTCAAGGGTGGAGAACAGACCCGAACAAGGGAGAAGCTGCTAGTACGTACCTATTGGCCGGTAATACTCCACTCACTTAATGTATTTCAATTGTTTCACTAATTGAAATATTTAACTATTTTTTCCTATGATATGTCCTGAAGTGTCACAAGCAACCTAGAGGAAGTATCCTTTGCGGGTATTACGCGTGCAAATTCCTAAGGGTTAGTGGGAGGTACAGGACTAACGCAGAGGATGTAAGTCTCTATACTATGTACTAGCCAGCTTCACATATTTATGGTACTAATATATTGTTTATCTTCAATGCATGCAGTTGCCAAGATTAGAACATCGAACAAGCTTTGACGATACAGGCATCACAAATGTGCAGCGTGATCTGTGCCATTTCATCCACTATGAGTGTTGTCATGTGAAAGGAGAAGTCTTCGACCCAGAGGGTGTCCTTGCGACAAGTGACGAGTTCAAGAATCTTCGTGAGTGGAACACTGTTATGCCATAATGTAACTAGATAGCATATTTGAAGTCACAATGTAAAAAAATATTGTAATATATATATTTTGGTAACACTTTTGAGTTATGCAATATATGTAAATTTCTAAGTACCAAATACTTGATGATCTTCCAATATATGTACATAATAACCTACTTGCAAGAATTTCTATCAACGGGCAAATTATTATTAAATTCCAAAAATTTTGACCTATCTTCGCAGGCGGCGTCTTCCTATTTTCACAAGCGGCCCGGACTAGTCAACGTCCGCCTGCGAAAATTATCTTCGCAGGAGGACGGCCGCCCCGCCTGCGAAGATCGGCGATCTTCACAGTCGTTTGCTTACAAGCGGATGGCCGCCCCGCCTGCGAAGACCGTTTTCGGCTGCTTGTGATAATGCTTTTCCTAGTAGTGTTTGTTGCATTAAAATTATTTAGGGTGCTCTGAAAATTCAAGTAAAAATTTTTTAATCATATTGAAGCATGGGGAATTTATTAAAAATACCCACAAGACAAATTTATATCAATCTTGGTGAATTTTAATTGTTGGAGACTCTTTTATGCTTTTAAAGTTTCTAGAAATGCTTTAAAGCACGATTTAAATTCTGGGTGATTTTCAGGGGTTACAAACTCCTACTTTATCATCTTCCTCTTGTTCATCCGCCATTGCCTTACTGTGAATCTAGATCTCATTATTTCTCCGCATTTTTCTGATTCCTCTTTCTCCTCTCCACCACTTGTAGCACTTGAAAGACCAAATAGCAACCCCCATCTTTAAGGAACCCACTAACTAATTTCTGGGTCCGATAGGCTAAATAGACCCCACTGACTTGATTAATGCCGAAACCAACAAGATCCCCTTCAGGTATACCACCCCTAATTTGGCTCATTCGCTAACAGTGTTTAGATCTTGGCCATCCCACCTAGATGGATGGAAGAACTGGTGCAAAATGATAGCTCCATCCAAGGGGTCTGGTATACCATCGGCTCTCTTGCTGGATAGAGTCATGAATATTGAATGTCCGTTCTTGGGCTCATTGGTTGTTTGACCGATAGTGGGGAGAATGGAAAAAACATCTTTTCAACCTATTGGCTCCCTTCTATCTGACAACCATACTGCTCTCCATCAGCCCTCAAGTAAGTTTTCATCAACTTGTACGTTTCAACTCTCAATTTCTTGATAGGCTACATTATGCAAGCTCCTGACTCCCCTCCTCCCATCGAGAGTCAAAGTGTTCATCCGATCACGTATGCACCAGCTTGACTTCCATCTGGGACTGACTTGGCTCCATCCATAATCGGCTTCAGTGCTCCCCCGTGGGATCCCTGCTTCATGGCCAAGTTAGAGAACCAATCTCTCAAGTCACAAGCAAGCGCAAGAATATCATGAAAGCTGCCACAAAGTCCCAAGCCACAAAGAAATCCAAGACTGCTACGATGACCTCCCTCCCATTGACCCTGATGTTGATCAGTTCTTGAAGGATTCAGAAATGGAAGAAGACGTCGATGAGGGTGCTGCACACATCAGCGATGATGAACTACCCGCTGTTGATACTCAAAACCCTCAAGTCGATACCACAGTGGCCGATCGCCCACAAGCAAGTACCGACCCTATTCCAACTCCACCACACCCTCGCAAGATCACCGGCAAGTCAAGGTACTCTTCATCGCTTCTTTATGAACAAAACTTCTTATATTTTATGTCTAACATTCTATTCCTACATCTAAAGAAAGCATTAACTTTGGCAAACTTGAAGTATAGTTCAATGCCATCTCTCACTCCAAGCCCGCCAGCATCACCGATTATATCGGCAAGTTCCCTTAATCCCTTTTTATTCAGTCAATGTTAACATATCTCTGACCCTTATCTTCAATCCTTGCTAGCCTAGAGCTCCACCATCGCCTCCCTAGCAACCAACTTCAAGCGAACACACACCATCAGTTGCTAGAAGTCATCATGGAGAAGAAGCAACCACTACTACCAATATCCCAGCAGCTCCTGTAAGTGTTTTCTTCAATACTCTTCTTCTATCGGCTCAATTTTCCCTTATGCTTACATCAATTCCTCTCTGCAGAACATAGCCAACATGGTCTCTTTTGATATCGGCCAATTCCTGGATGACGACAATTATGAGACAACAAGCAAAGCTACATTGCCTCCATCGGAGGACCTCAAAAAACAACTACTTGACATCGCAAATTGGCTGAATGCATCTTTAGATGCCTTAGTCAACGATAGTGAGCCGATAAGGAGTAGAATCCAAGCGCTATCCAATGCCAGCTCCCATATGAAGTGATTGATGCTATGTCCCCTACAGAGTTCCTTGAATCACATTAATTCAAATATCAAAGGGCATCGAACTCAAATCCCTGGAAGCCACAATCCAATCAAGCTGACAGCAAGTCAATGATCACAAAGAACAACTCGATGAACTGACTGCAAGCATGAAAGCATATCACTGAGCTGGAGCAACAAGAAGCGGATCTTCTGGCTAAGCTGGACCAAATACGCAAAGAAATTGCCTAGAGCAAGCAAAAGCTAGCCGATTTGTCTCAAGCCATTTAAGAACGAAGAACTAAGTTGAAGGCATCGGCTAAACACTTGGTAACCCAGACCAAAGCCCTGAAATCAGTTCCAAGCTCGGATGCTGACGATCTCTGCACCATAGAAGTAGATCAAATCCTTCAACGTGCAATCTCAGCAATCGAAAAGTTCCTGGGTTGATGTAACAATCCTAAGTCTCAGCAATCGAAAAGTTCCTGGGTTGATGTAACAATCCTAAGTCTTGAACAATTCTTTGCCTGAAACATGAATATTTTTATGTAATATAACTATCAGCCATCCAACCGATTTTATTTCCAACCTTCATACCACAATCACTTTGTACGAAAAATCTTTTATAAGTGCGATAAATTTATCGGCCATCTCAAGGCGATGTAACTACATCGGCTATCTATCATATATCGGCACCATCAGCCGATTATGACTTAATCCAAGCACTTGGATAATACTTCTCCATCAAGTCCTTCAAGCATGGAAGCATTTCTTGGCTCACAATTATGAATTATAAAGAGATCTTCCCAATTTGGTGGCCACTTGCCGAATTATTATCCTTAGTTTCCTATCGGCAATAACAATTTCCGAACAAGCTCACTCCTTCAAAAGATTCCTTGCAACCATTTCCTTATCTCTTTCAACTTTTTCCAAAGCACGTAATTGAACCTAGGCTAAATCTTTCAATTAATCAACCATTAAATTACGATAATCATTGGCTGTCAACTCATTTTGTAATGAAATCGTTCTTGCATCGATGTCAGTTTCCCAAGGTAAAATAGCTTTATGCTCATAAACAAGTTGGTAAGGTGGCACTTGAGTAGTTCTAGGGCATGCCATCCGATATGCCCACAATGATTCAGCTAATGTAGTATGCCACTTCTTTGGTTGTTATGCAATCTTCATTTTCACCAACTTAATCAAACTCTTGTTCGAAGGTTCAGCATGTCCATTGGCTTGTGCATAATAAGGATACAAATTTAACAATGTTATCCCTATATTGGCGGCAAATTGAACAAACTCATCGGTCACAAAAATTGACCCTTGATCGGTTGTTCTCGCTTGTGGAATTCCAAACCGATAAATGATATGCTCCTTGATAAATTCAATTGCATCCTTTGAATCGACTTTCTTTAAAGGAATTGCTTCAACCCACTTTGTAAAAATAATCAGTAGCCACCAATTATATTTATGCCCTTTACTGGATAGAGGACTAATCTGGCCGATAATATCAACTAGCCAGTAAAGTCACGCGACCATGAGCTGCCACCCGTAAAAACTTTTTTTTAGTATACAATTATATCTCTATATGAGAACATACATCGTAGATTTAAATCTCTGTATAGACAATCCTTATATCGTGTGACCAACACTCACAAAATCAGCGATGGTCAGCACGACTTTACAACAATTTGTGATCAAGATATTGCAATCACAGTTTAAGGTACAATGACAGATGTCTGAAACTTACAACTGAATGAACCTAAAAATTTCTTTAATCTCATCAACACCCTCAAAACTATGTTGCAATTGAAATGAAATACTACACATCTAATGTTGCAAGATGGCAGTACCGATACTCTTCCGCGTTAAGCGAACTTGCTGATAATAGAAGCAGTGTAAGCATAGCGAGAACTGTCTGTGTTGGTCAATGCTGATCAGCTTTAAGATCGATCCAGCAAGGTTATGAAACTATTTCATCTGCTTGCTAGATTCAGAAATGGTGGTTGTAATAGTTGTAACTAATCCAGCAAAGTGTAAATGTTTGAGAAAAGTTAGATAGCAAACATATACTAACTCTGAGATTTACAGGAAGAGGAATCATGGGATTAACCTTCTTTCTGCAAATAATTAGCTTGCCAGAAAATTAAGTGTTTGTAAATCATCTACATTACGTCATATATCTGACATTGTTAAGCAAATTGAAAGTGGTATTTATCGGAGTTTGACACTAACTACACATTTAATAATCTTATTAGTAGTAACGATTTCCATGCTTGAGCAAAACTCATGCACTAATGTCACACCCAGAAATTCGCTAACCCGAATTCCCAAGCAGAATGTGCATTAAACCCCCTGTCCAGGACTGGACAGGTTACAAACAACAAAGTTGACATACAGATCCACATCTTACAAAACATTCAAATGTCTTACATAAATGCAGCGGATAAATAAAAACGAGCTTATTCTAAGCTTGACGCTTGCAGCGCGGCGTAACCACTCCGCAGGCATCCTCGACAGCAGGACGGAGATCACTCGGAGAAACCATCATCTGAAGCATACTCCAACTCTGGTGTAGGGAAAAAGAGCAAGACTGAGTACTACCCACTGTACCCAGCAAGTCATACCGGAAAAGAGGGTACGATGCAAGTGTTTCCAAAGAAAAGGCTAAGTTTCATTTGCATAAAGCTAGCATTTCGAAACAGTAGTTGAACGTAGTAAAACTGTTGTATTAAATAAGCAATATTGTATCATCACTGTGCAACATTTCCCCACGTTGCGACAGGCCCAAAACCACCACCATAACTACACCAGTTCCATTAAGTCAAATTATTTTAGAGTGGGACTAATCACGGTGAGCTGGTCGATCGCCCATAACCGCTGGCACGACTATTCGAATAGTTTTACTCTGGCCAGAGGTGTACATCTATACCCACAAAACACAACCCCACGATATGTAACTATGTGCCGGTATACCACCACGGTACCCCGGAAAGGGACTGTGACAGGACCCTTCGCATAACCCCCTCTAACCAATCGTACCACCGCAGGCTTCGCCCCCACTCCTCAACAGGTAGCGGGCAGCCCCCTCTCGTGCCATGGTGAATCCGGAAGCCGCATAGACCATTGCAGGGCCCATCCAAACTCCATCACGCTCACCCTAGCCAGTGTACGTCAGCTAGCGGAAAGCTACACTACAAGCCCAGCCGTTGCCCACACTGGCTTGTGGTACGGACGGTGTTTCTTCCAGGGGTTCCCGCGAACTGGACCTTAATTGCCATGGGTGCGACTAGCAAAACCATGCACCCACAGCCCACTATTAGTATATTTTAATTAGCCAATACCAAAGTGGTGGTACTTATCCAATAATAAGCTAAACCAATGTCTGATCATTTAATGTGAATCCCCCATTGTGTGCTAGTTCAACTAAGCAAGGCTAAGTAAGTCCTAAACCAACATCTAAACATATTATAACCCAAGCTAACAAAGGAATAAAGGTACCCAAATAATGGCGTTGAGTACAATAGGTAAACATCCCATACAGTGATATTGTAAAACAATGCATAATTTAGAGAGAATAAGATGAGCATTTGCAATATAGGGTCAATATGTTCGAGGGACAAGCATGACTTGCCTTGCTCTGCAGCTGGAGGGACCTCGGCGACTACCTCGAAGTACACCGGAGCATCGGGAGAGGCGGATTCTACATGACAAACAAGGCAAACAATGCAAACAGGCTATAAGTCTATTGAAACAGAGAACAAAAGTATTTTTAATGGATTCTAGACATTTTTATGAATTTTCTGAGACTTGAACAGACTCAAACGGAACTCGGATGATTAAGATATGAATTTTAGAATATGAACTATGTAATTACTATCAACCGAAGAACCTTAATGAATTGATATGCTTTAATGCCCGCGAACGGACAAGGTTAACGGAAAACAAACTCCGGTTAATGAGCCTCACGGGTTAGCGACTCAACGAGTCAACCTACCGTGGCATGGGACGACGCAAACGGTCAACCGAATCGGCGAACAAAACCGACAGCTCAGAACGGCTCTAGGGTTTTAAAACGACTCGATACAACCAACCGATATGACTCTATGCCACACTATGTGCGAACGTATGCGACAAAAGACTAGCAAGCGCTTGTGGCACGGCCGGCGACTCGGCAATGCAGCTAGGGTTAGAGCGGCGGTGCGGCAAAACAGCGGCGGTGGCACACGGCACAGCAGTGACAACACGGTAGTGGCGCAATAGTGGCTAGGGCAGCGGCGGCTAGGCGGCGGCAGCGCACAGCGACAGCGGCACACGGCAGCAGCGGCGGCGGCAGCGGCAGCGCACGCAGCTGAAGCGCACAGCGACGGCGGCACGCGGCAGCAGCGGCAGCGACACAGCGATGGTTCGCTAAAAAAAATAAACGGGATAGATCACGACGACGACCATGCCGGTAACGAAAAGGGGAAGCTCACCTGCGGCGCAGCGAGGCGGCAGGAAGGCAGCGGCTAGTGGCGGTGCAGGGAGGTAGCATCTAGGGTTGGGGCGCAGGGGAGGTTGACTGGCTTTTATAGAGGTGGAGGAGGGTGTCTAGTCGTGCTGGCCCAAAGAAGGGAGGCACACTATGCTTTTATAGAGGCGGAGGAGGGTGTCTAGTCGTGCTGGCCCAAAGAAGGGAGGCGCACGGTAGTGGGGGGAAAGAGAAATAACAAGAGAAAAGAAAACCCAAAAAGGAAAGGTGGGGGAAACATATGCGGTGCCTTTTTAGTAAAGAAAAAGAAACAGAACCGAAATAGGAGAAGGGCTTGGCTCGTCATACAAAACGAAACCGTGGCGACAAAAGGGGTCAGCGGATTAACGAACCGTGAATAGGGAGAGTGAACCGGGAACGGTTCACGACCAAAGGAGGGGAAAGAAGGAATTATTAATTCGAATCCTGGCATTTTTAAATTGACATTATTACTTTGTCTGCTCTGCATATTCCTCTGAAAATCCTGTTAACGATTTGAAGCGTCTCCCCGACGATTCCGATTATTACGCACATTGTTAATTTAGGGACTGCTCCTGGTTAAATAAACAATTTATTTTAGCTAATTTATTTTATGAATTTATAGCTAGAAGGGGAACTCCAGGGTGTGACAACTAAGCTAAACCATGATAATCCACTACTACAGATTACATTTTTCCGTGCGGGCAAAACACGTTTTTCCGTGCGGAGGTTTATGCCGTCTGCACCTAGGGGTCTACGAAAATAAACATTTTCACTTGCGGACGTCCCAACCGCACGGAAAAATAGTCCTTCCCGTGCGGTCGGTCTAAGACGTCCGCACGGGATAATAGATTATCCCATACGGTTGCGTTATACCAACCGCACGAGATAATCTATTATCCCGTGCGGCCGTGTTAAGCCGATCGCACGAGAAGGACTTGATATTCCAAAAACTGCGGCCGTGTTAAGCCGACCGCACGAGGACTTGATATTCCAAAAACTCTAGATTACACTAGCCGTATGGACTTGTATTTTTTAATTGTTGTTTATGAATGGTACAGTGGCAAATAGAGTCGCAGTTATTCACGATCAATTGCAAACACGATTGTTCTACGAAAGTATCACAAGTTAAACATTATAATACATCGAAACGAACAATTAATTAGCATATATATGTACATGAAAGTCGCTAGAATGCTAGTGTAACAAATATTACAAGTTCGGTCTCCCTCACAAATAAATGTTTTTATTGTACTGCATGTGCTCTCTCCCACTCCCTAAGGCGTTTGAATTTGTCGTCGCAAGCAAGTTTGCTCTCAGGGTCATAGAACTCCCCCAGATGGTTGCAGATGTCACGGGGAATGAACCGGCACAAGTCCCTGCACAAGTTGAGAAGCGTCTTTTTGTCGAAATGGTTTGCGGTACAGGAATGCTCGGGAGCTATTGAAAATAGGAGAAAAATGTATTTTCGTTAAAATCAATCTAAACAAACTAGATTGTACATGTAAGGAACACGATAACTTACATCCGTAAACTCAGTTCTGTATCTCCCGCAGACTCTGAGCATCTCGCATACGTAATATCCGGCACAGGCTCGTACCGGGGGTTGCTTGTAACACTGTGTAAGAATAATAGACATGTTAGTAGTAAAAACTCACAATGACATCATTAAGTTAACGAATATATGATAACATACCAGCCAGCGTGCCTTTACGAGAAGCTTTGTTCTCTGTTGATCCTTCACGAACCAGCCATGTCTTTTGTAATAGTCGTGTCCTCTACACAGATTAAATGTTTGTTTGAGCTAACTTTAAAATTACATCTAAGCATTATGGGATGTATGATGTTTGTTTAGAACTTACAAATTCAGCAAGACAAGGAACTCCATGAACTTCTGCTCATCGTAGTGGGCCGGATCAAGGACTATGACCAAGTGGTCCCTTGGATATACGAGGAATAGTATGTAGTGATCGCTGCAAACACGGGTTATGAATTACATAAGGCATCTGGTACATATTTTGATGTGCTATGATATTATATGAAAGGAACAAAGGGGATGTTGCTCACGTTAGGTGGTATGGGACCATCAAGACTCTTTTATCCGCGTATGTAAGCATAGCTTGTCCCAGGTAAGTTGCCACCTCGATCCTCTTGTTCTTGTGCAACCTGTCCACATATGCTTTTCGTTCCTCTAGCGTCTTATCCTTTAGTTGCGGAGCATCCAAAATTAGCCTCACCATGTGTGCCGTCATGCAAACCCTCATCGGGTTGGCGTAGTCTATTGAGGCCCCTGTTCGTTGGGTATCTACCCATTGTGACCTAACAAATTATGCAAGTTAAATGACTTACAGTTTTTTGGCACACATTCGATAAGCAAAAAACAAGCTGGGAAACTTACAGGCACCAGGCGCCGACGAGATTGATATCCATTTTTTCCATCTTAAAGAATGCGTGTAGGTCATTGAAACTGATGATGAAGTTTCCGTTGGGTCCGTCGATGAAAGCGTTATTCGGGACCTTTACACTAATCATCCCAAGCCCCTTCTCACTTGCTCTTAGGTACCAGTCATGCAGCAACCTCATTGGCCATGAGAGTTCGATCATGACGTGGTACGGCAAGAACGGCTTGCCATACTCATACAACTTTGCCACTTCTGTGGAATTCCAAGATTGCATATTGTCTGCATGACCTATTACACTTTTTTGTGCATCCGATTGTGGTTCAGGTCGGCCTGGCTTTGTCGGACCCTGTCCCCTGAATGACTTGAAAACTAATCTTGCCTCGTACTCTGCCATTTCCTTAGGTTTGTACGTGGAAACCATTTGTGGTACGAATCTTCCTGCGAAGGTGGCACAGGTTGCATCTTCCTGTGACTTATAGTACTGGCCTTTTGGATGGTCGCATCTTCCTGCGAAGGTGGCACAGGTTGCACGAAAGCAGATTGCGGCGTAGGAGGTGAGTGGTGAACGGGAGACGGCTGCCGAGATAGCGGAGTTGGGGACGCTGGTGCAGCATGCTCTGCAGGTGGTGAAGGCACTTTGGGGACGGAGATCTTGCTGGCACCGGTGATACTGGCGGGGTTGGGGAATTCAGTGGAGATGGCGGTGCTGGAGGGGCAGCCGTCTGTCACACCTCTGGAGCTGAGGTCGTCAAAGTTGCTTGTCCCGTGAGGATGATATCTCGACGATGCCAGAGGATGAACTAGTTCACCGCATCTCCGAGTAGTTGTATCCCCTCTGGTGCTGGGATGTCCAGCTCCAACGTCATTTGATCGGCATTAACCCTCGATACTTGCACCCTTGCGTAGTCCTCCGGGATTGGTGTATTATGGAACTGTCTCCCTGGTATCGCTAGTCCGGACCCAACCTCCTTTGTTTTCCCGGCTTTGCCAATCGGAACGACAAGGTTGCACGATGTCGGACCGGTTATCAGATCGACTGGTAGGGTGTTGTTTCTATGGAACCGACACTGCTTGGGATATGTAAAGTCTGCTCCGCTTGAGGGACTAAGCCCGGAAAGGCTTGGGGATGTTATGCCGCTAGCCTGTAGAATTGTTGGGTAACTTGCTGCATTACTTGTTCGGTTACTTCTTCACGCAACTTCGCCTTGTAGGCGTCCCGCTTCTTGTAACTTTTGGATTCTGTTGGAAACCCTACCTTCCAACTCGTTCTTGAAGATTTTCCTCTTATCCTACCGGAGTGTTCGGCAGTCCCCAACACTGCCGTGAGTTCGTCATGCTCCCTTCTGGCGACGAACTCTCCTGACTTCTCCTTCTCGGTGATCTGTTGCAGAGATATCGTCACATTCTCGATTTCAGGGGACTCAAAGAGCATCTCACCCTCATCCGTCACTTGCCCCGTGCTTCGTGCCCAAACCCAGTTTCTACTCCGCGGATTTAGGGGCTGGACCAACAACGGCTTCCCTTGAGCTGCAAATTTTTCCTCCGTAGCTCGCAATTGGTCCACGTGACCGTCGTATCCACTGGACCCCAATCGGTGTGGATATTTGTTTTTCTTCGCCAGGTCCGACATCTTCTTCCTCCTTGCTAGGGCTTCAGGGGTTGTCATCTTCGCCACAAACTTGTCCCATTCAGCTGGCGGGATATTGCCGTAATTTTCAAATGGAGTTTTGTTCTGCTGAACATAATAAGTGTTCATGTCTGATTTCCACTGGCGCCACCGATGGGCCACTGTACTCAATGCAAATCTGCTCCCAAGGACCTCAGATCCAGGCGGATACACAAGGTACTTCTGCAACTCCTCCCACATTAAATTCTTGATGTTCTGGTTAACATCCTTCCACTCATCCACGTTCAGCGGCCCATGAAGTCTTGCCACTATCTCGCACGCGTTGCTAAACTTGGCCATCACATGTTTCGGCTCGACGGACTTCCCATCTTCATTCAGAGCAGCAATGTAGTACGATTCCTTCGGTAGCTGATTTCTCCTCTTGTTACCACGTTGTTTCTTCACACATCCACCTCCACTTGCTGACGTGTCAGTTGGGCCTGGCCCTGATGTGGCGGTGTCGGCCTCTGCTTGAGCTCTGGAGGAAATTTGGTTGGCCTTCCGTTTCGACCTACGCCAAGTAGCCATCTGCACGAGTAAATTATTAGACGACTATGATCTGGAACGCTAACAAATGTATAACGAGTTGGACTGCGAACTTACGGCTTGCTCAATCGGAATATAATCAAGGTCATTCTCCGGTTGCTCAGTGGCCATTTGCGCTACTTATATTTCAAACGGGTCGCTCGGTGTGTGCCAGGATTCCTCGCTCGAGGCTGCATCATGTCCGACAGCTGCTTCGGCTGTATCTGTGCGTGGATTGGCCGTGGGCTCTGCGCCCGACGCAGGTAAGGGAGTCGGGTCCGGCTGATTGACCGTTGGTCCTGTGGCCGATGTTGGTACCACTGTCTCGGAGGGAACTTTGTCGTTCGACATTTTCTTCTAGACACAGAAAGTGTACGAAATGCATATGTACATAGCAAAGTTAGTTGCCTATGGATAATTCCTTAAGCAATTTATCCCTATAAAAGTATAATGATAAAATATAATATTTGTTTATTTATTTATCTATATAGTGTAAGTACAATACTTTTATTCAACGCATAATACATTTGCAATATTTAGAAATATGATTTGGTTATTTATTTATAGAGCGTAAGTACAATCAATTCATACAACAAAAATCATCGTTGTGCAATATCTATTTATTTATTGTTACGTTTGATCAAGTTTCTAGAGAAATTTAGTAAGATCTAAAATATGCAATTAGTTTCATTAAATCTAATATTGTATATGTTTAGATAATATCTTTGTTTTGTGTTGAAAATATCACTATATTTTTCTACAAACTTGATTAAACTTTAAAAAGTTTGACTAGTAAAAAAATCTAACTACTTATAATATAAAACGGAGGGAGTAGTTTTGTTAGAAATCTGAATGTGAGATGTTATTAATTGCAATTACATAATGCTCTGGACAAAACAAAGTCAGTTGTATTTTTCAATAATGCACATATCTATTAGGACAAAACAAAGTCACTCGTATTTCAGACGATTTGTGTTCACTATGTTTTCATGAAAAAACACATTGTGTTTCACTGAAAGATACATATAATATTTTCATCAAATAAATGACCTAGAATCAATAGTTGATCAGTTGGTTCTCTAGACGTACAATTAGCCATAATATACTTCCAAATATAAACATGCAAAATGTATGTATATATATCATTCCTTGCAAAAATATAATTGGTCATATTAAATTAGTTTCTCTTTGCTTTGTTGGTCTAGGATGAAATAAACTGCATTATTTTTCTCTACTGTAGCATCACAAGTTAATGTTTTCTTTTAGTGCAAATTTCATATAACTAAAGATATTTTGACCAAACCACCATAAAACAACATATTTAAGGGGATGCATCACAAAATACAGATTTAGCGCTAAATTTATCCCAAAATTACATATTTAAGGCATATACAATATTGCAAAACTATAGGTGCAGCACTAATTTTATCCTGAAACTACTTTCATAACTCTATTAGTGCCAGGGATAAACACTAAAACCTGTAGTTCCATGATAAGTCTATTACTAAGTTTGTAGTTTTGCGATATATCGTCTTAAATATGTAGTTTTGTGATAAATTTAATATTATATATACATATATATATATATGATGTATTGCCTTGGATCTATAGTTTAATTTTTGATAGTGTAATGAAAATATCTGTAGTTTATAAAAAAACAAAAACCCGTTGTTCTAGCTTAGAAACATGTAATGATTGTATAAATATAATTTCACTGTAGGTTCATACCCAAAATTTCCCTACAATATTGCTGTGGGCTGGGGGCGGCCGGTGTCGAGGTGGGGCCGGGGACGAGGTGGCGGTGGCAGGCTGGGGCGCCCGGGGAGGAGGCGCGGCGGCCGGCGTCAAGATGGCCAGGCCAGGGAGGAGGTGGCGGCGGCCGGCGTCGAGGTGTGGCCGGGGACGAGGGCGGCGGCAGGCTGGGGCGCCCGGGGAGGAGGCGGCGGCGGCCGGCATCGAGATGGGGCCGGGGACGAGGCGGTGGCGGCCGGCGTCGCAGGATGCGGCCGGCGGTCGTCGAGGAGGCGCGGGTTGACGGCGCCGGTCGGGCGGCGGCGGATAGGGCAGAGGAGGCGCCGACAGCAAATTTGGGCAGCCTGGTGGCGTAGAAGGGATGTACACCGGGACTTAGAAATTGTAGGGATCCCGCCAACTCCATATATAGGCAGCGGTCATCGCATGCGGGCGGCTTAACGCAACCGCACGGAAAAATGTTATTCCGTGCGGGCATCTTAGGGGCCCGCACGCACTATACATTATTCCGTGCGGGCATCTTAACGGACCGCGGGACAATACTTATTCCGTGCGGTTCGTTAAGACGCCCGCACGGAATAATGTATACATCGTGCGAGCCCCTAAGACGCCCACACAGAATAAGTATTATCCCGTGCGGGTTGCTTAAGTAACCTGCATGGGATAATGCCTTTCACAATTGACATATTTAAGTACTTCAATATTTGTGTTACAATTACAAATGTAGTTAAAGAAACAACCATTTAAAAAATTTCAAATTTTTAAATAAGTAACAACTTAAATATTTGTGTTACAAATTTTTACCACATAAATAAACCATACGACATAACACACCTTCAACATTTTTCCGTCGATAAATAAACCATTACGAAATATTAGCATTTCCACACGCCAACGGCACCTCATATATTTTTACAGAGATAAACAATTACAAAATATACTATCGTTTCACACTCTTTACAACACCGTCCGTCCGCTTCTTACTGAAGTTCTCTTCATCAATCTTTCGCTCTATGTGTTTGATCCGGTTTGGAAGATCTGCGAATAACGGTACGTCCTCGTATTGGTTGTAATCTAACGCATCTTCGATGTCATCAATACCAACGATTTGTTGCTTTCCCGGTACAGTAACATCCATCCACTCGTCAGATGGGTCCTTCACGTAGAAAACTTGTGCGACACGCTCAGCGAGAACGCACGGATCATCCTTGTGGCTTAATTTACTGCGGTCCACAACCGTAAGGCCGTACTCATCGATCCATATGCCTGTTGTATCCTTCACCCATTGGCATCGAAGCACCGGGATCTGTATCTTAAGGCCATAGTCAAGCTCACAAATGTCTTGTATGATGCCGTAGTATGATTTCTTCTCGCCTGTTGCATCCAATGCCTCCACACGCACTCCACTATTCTGAGTTGCGCTTTTCTTGTCCTTGGCTATCGTGTACAGTGTATATCCACCGATATCGTACCCTTGCCATGAGGTCACGAGGCTACTTGGGCCTGTTGCCAGCCTCTGCAATGTTTTTTCCTTCGGTGACTCACCAAACGGGAGGTTTTGATCCTTCAACCATTCTCTAAATTTGCGCTTCTGTTCCTTCGAGATCCAAGCAGCCGGTCTTCTGGGATTTCTGGCTCTTATCTCCATCATGTGTTTCTCAACGTGCGACTCGAGTATGGCGAGATGTTGTAGCACGCTGCTATGTGCTTCGGCTATAGAAATATAGTCGTTATCATATAACCTTTTCTTGCCTACGGTCCCCTTCCCCGATAACCGACCCTCGTTAAAAGGGGTGGGTATCCCAATGGGTGTGACGTCCTTCATGTAATCTATACAGCAGTCGACCACCTCCTCAGTTGTGTACCCCTCTATCATTGATCCCTCCGGATGAGCTCGGTTACGGACATATCCTTTCAAAACTGACATGTACCTCTCGTACGCCCACATCTGATGTAGGTATAAGGGACCAATTTCGATAATATGAGGAACGATGTGGACAATCAGATGCTCCATCATAATGAAGTACGATGGAGGGAAAAACATCTCAAGCTGGCACGCTGTCTCGATTGCGAACGTTTGAAGGTGGCCTAATTCTTCAGGATCACAAACCTTCTGTGATATTCGATTGAAAAAGTAGCACAACTTGGTTATCACTACCTTAGTGTGAATTGGCTTGACCGCTCTTATAGCAATAGGTAGGAACACAGTTAACATCTTGTGACAATCATGAGCATTGTAACCGGAGATAGTCAAATCTTTCATGATACAAGCTTTCTGATGTTCGATGAGAAACAAGTAGGGACTTTCATACTATGCAAACATCTATAGAAAGCCTTTTTCTCTTCTGGTGTCAGTGAGTAGCATGCTGGAGGAATTTCGATCTTCCCATTTGGCAGCTCTTTTGGGTGAAGCTCATGCCTTAAGTCCATGTTCACCAGGTCCGTACGTGACTTCAGCCCATCTTTCGTCTTACTGGGATGTCTAGTAAAGTCCCAATGGTGCTATCGAACACATTCTTCTCAAGATGCATTATGTCAATGGCATGACCGAATCTCCAAGTCTTTCCAGTATTCCAGATACCTGAAAAATATTGAATGCTTCTTAAAAGGCAACGTATTTTCCTGATCCGTTGCATCTGTATTACCGTGATCCGTTGCTTTCTTCCTCTTGCATGCCTTCTTCTTTCCCTTCCCGAACACGACCTTGATATTCTTTGTCATGTGAAAGACTTGTGTACCAGTTCGTGTTTCGGGAGGAAGATTGTTCTCTACTGTATTGTCGAAAAATCAAGCCATCGCACGCCACCTGTGCCTTTGTGGTAAAAAGTTACGATGACACATGTACACTACCTTGCTTGAGGCGGTGAGGTACTTGTACGACGTGTTGTCTATACATATAAGACAGCCAAACTTCCCCTTGAGCTGACCTGAGAGCGAAAAGTTCACCGGTAGATCGTTTATGGTAACGAATATGATGGCACGCAGAGTAAAATATTCCATGCAGTACTCATCCCACACTCAGAACCCTTCTTTCCAAATTCCTTGCATGTCCTCCATCGATGGTTCAAGAAAAACATCTATGTCAATCCCTGGCTATTTTGGCCCTAGAATAAGGATAGTCAACAAAATGTACTTTCGCTTTTGGCAAATCCATGTAGGTAAGTTATACATCGTGAGCAACACTGGCCAAGTGTTGTGTGAGCTGCTTAAGTCACCGAACGGGTTCATTCCGTCCGTGCTCAATGCAAACCTTACATTTCTTGGTTCCTGTGCAAATTCCGGGTGTAGTGCATTAAAGTTTTTCCACTATCGAGCATCGGCAGGTGTCGGATCATACCATCTGTCTTCCGACCCTATCGATGCCATTGCAACAACTCGGCATCGGTACGGTTTGAAAACAGTCGCTTCAGGCGATCCTTCACCGGCAGGTTCCACATCACCATAGCCGAAATTTTTTTCTTTGCTGGCACCGATGAATCTTGGTCGCCAACCTTTCCGTCTGGGGATCCGTTGCCCATCGTGTAGCGACTCGTCCCACATGTTGGGCAACAGTCTAAATCCACGTATTCCTTACGGTACAGTATACAATGATTTACGCATGCATGAATCTTTTGAACACCTAGAGATAATGGACATATCAGTTTCTTGGCTTGATATGTGTTGGTCGGCAACAAGTTCGGTTTCGGAAGCATAACTCTCAACAGATCCAACAAATCGTTGAAGCTAGTGTACGACCATCCATGTCTGGCCTTCAATCTGAGTAGTTCAAGTACAGATCGTAGCACCGTGTACTCCCTGTCACATCCTTTCAATTCATCGTAAAGAAGATCCTTCGTTGTTTTTTCCAACGCTTTCCTCGAGATCGAAATCAATATCTACATCATTTATACCAGAGCCACCAAATTCAGGGCTCGTTCCCTGTGACATGTCTTCGATTATAAAATTTTCTCCTGCATCAAAGCAAAAAACATCGGCCTCATTACAAACGGTGACTTCACCGTGATAAGTCCATGTCCTGTAATCATCTTAAATCCACGCTCTACAATGTGCCCCAAAATTATCTTCAGATCTTGGAACATCTTTTCGTTCTTGCAATCGACGCATGGACAGAAAATATCCCTCCTGTTCTCCCTCAAAGCATGTGCCTTTACCTGATCAACAAATTTGGATGCTTCCTTCAAAAACATTGGATAAGTTCTTCTCGTATCGTATATCCACGCCCGATCCATCTCCTAAAAATACTTTTCGATGAGTCGGATAGGACTATATTAAACCATATAAAAACGATACGATGAAAATGACTATCTTATTACTCCATGTGCACTTGTGAGTTCATTAACATTAATTTAATAATGAAAAATAAACTAAAATTACTAGACTTGCAAAATTAGTATATTACATGCATTGCACCGAACAAATTTTGAAATAAATTAAGGGAACTAAACAAAGAGTAAAGAGTAAAGTAAAATACTATGCAGTACTAAATACCATTCAAATTTATTCATGCAAACAATATATTTAATCGACAAACAAATAGTCCATTTTAAAAAATAGATAAATTCTTCGCTTTTAACCGATAAAATTTGAAATAAATTGGGACAAACATAACCAAGTAACCATTAAAAAGGTATGGACAAACTACAATCATTTTAAGACCTAATATGCAAATAATATATGTTAGCTAAAAATGAAAATATGTCTGCACTACTGCATTTGAAAATATGCAAATTACTTCGCATTCCACCGATAAAAAATGGAAAAAATGGAAGCAAATGAAGGAGAATAACAAGCAATATCACCTTTTATATGGATCCTAAGCAAAGATTTTAGGTTGAAAACCTCCCCCCTAATTTGTGTCAAATATATGAGAGAAAAACGCCAGCTTGAATGGGACAAATTCGAGCTGAGCTCAATATATGGTATGCATCATCGCGTGCGGTTATTATCCCCTGCGGTCGACTTAACTCAACCGCACGCGATAATATCCATTTTCGCGCACGGTTGACTTAAGCCGACCGCCCGGGATAATCTATTATCCCGTGCGGTCAGTTACCCGGCCCAGGTGGACCGGTTTTTCTAGGTGGAGCCACTTACGATCCGCCTGGAACCAAATATGGCTCTCGTACAGAAAAATCTTTTCTGTAGTAGTAGTGATTAGTACTACCCATAATTTTGAAACAATGCCAATTGAAATTCAGTCATCCCTTACATCAATAGGGTGATATGGTATTTCCTTTATTCTTTTGTATTTCTAACCAGTAGCTACAACATATGTTTCTAGCGAATCTGCATTCATAAATAGTATTCGAAATAGAAAGAATGAACTCAACTGATGTTGCAAAGATCACCATATATAAATAAACTACATGTACTACTATTCAAGTCTATTGACATCTTGATGGTCACTGATGTCCACTTTCCCTTACATCACATTAGGAAAAATCAGAGATATTCTGAAATGAACATATATAGCAGTGGCAGTGTGTAATTAGGCTGATTTGCCTAATATTGTTTAAGCTGATTTAATACTAAGATTAATTTTACAATACAAAGAAATATACAGGGGAATTCAAGGTTTTCTGAAATCTAGTTGAACATAGAAAAAGCATATTGATATTTTTCAACATTAACAAATTTAGCAACCTAAAGAACCAGATTGGTTCCAGATTTTCTGACATCATAATAAAACCACTGACTTCCAGAATTTAGATTGGTTGACAACCTATAGAAGTAATAATATGAGGCAATCAATTAATTTTTTTTCTTGTTTCGTTGTACCAGTCAACTTATGATATCTTTAAACAATTCCTTGATTGGATAAAACACATAATGTCAGAAGATTTAAAAATTTATCTTTATCATATATTTTATTATGGTAGAGCAGACCTATCTTCGACTAAAACCGCACAATATAGTATCAGCATGTAAGTCTTTGAAGGAGAGTAACTGATAGAAGTTTTAAGGATCAGATTAAGTTGACGTCTCAAATTTTATTATGATGTAAATATCGGTACAAAGAGAAGTTTGAGTATGGATTATATTTTACCGCCTTAACATTTAATTACCAATAGACAACCTCTTATTATGCCTACTCTAACATAGTACTACACTACTACTATATCAAGTGGACATTGGGATAGAATTACAATTCAGTTGGCATTACCCAAGCTTAGCAAGAGGCTACAGCTGGAAATTTAATTCTTCTTAGCTGGGCATGAAATGCTTGTCTACCATGATGCCACACATAACAACTTGGGGAAGAATCAACCCAAGCCCCCAGTTTTTTATACATTTTTTTAGGTGGACAGATTATTTTTCTGTACCTAAACAGATGGTGACATGGATGTTAGCTTTAATCTATTCCTCTTTAAATGCTTAGGACATACATTAAATATAGCCTCATATATCTATAAAATAAAATTTGTGTTAATTCTTCTTTTAGAATTTATAGGAAAACGTGCAATAATTGACCTATCGCTTGTTGAGATGTTCAAAATCTCAAGTTTTAATAAATTTTGTTGACAAATAATGTAATCTTGAGCTTTATCTGTTTTTTTGTTTTGCATGCACGTAGTTGGCTGAGTTTTGGCTGGTAGACTAGTTCTTGAGTCTTGCATTTTTCTGTTGTAGTTGCCGATCGATCCGGTTTCAGATCATGGGATGGAGCGGTCAGTAGCCGATCCGGATTGCTCGTTCTTTTTCAGTTGTGCATGGAACAAACTCCAGCAGATGGAGAGGAATAAATAGAGAAAAACTGAAAAGCAGGAAAGATTGCGCGGCACAAAATCGCTACTCTGTTTTCAGCTCGAGTTGCTCTGTTTCTTCTCTGAATTTTGAGTGTTTTGCTGTTCACTGTTGTAGTCCGACAACTGGCAGACTTTGCAATTCTCCACTGAAGTAAGCGCGAGAGTTAGGTTTAGCTGACAAATTTCAATGTCTCAGCTGAAAGTAAAAGTCAAATATACATGATTTGCCGAGGAACAATGAAAAAGCAAAGAGAAATACTGATATGAGCTCCATCAAGATATATAATTCCTAAAGCTTTAGCACTTCGGGGTGTTTTAATTATGGATTTAAATCATTTAATCACAACAAAAGTTTATACTAACTTATGAAGCATATTGCAGCATGAATTTGATTATGCTACGATGGGCAGATCAACTTTGCCATGTCTATCATGATACGAACGTATCTGAAAAAAAAATCAAACTTCAAATAAGCAAATCAGTCTAGCATATAGGAGACATCATTCACTGCATTGCATGTGTTGGCTTCAAATCTTTCCTCCAGATCAGCACCGCTGTCTACATTTGCTAGAATTTTCACTTACTTGTGTTTTAGTACTGCATTACCTTGTGAGTATGGGGTGCTCCACCGCAGTCGCCTTGAAGGAGAATTGGGGAGGACGACGCCGGTGATGGAAACAGCGTGGGCTCGTCGAATGGCGGAGGCGCGTGGGCTCATGGGGAGGCAAAGGCGGCTTTGTCTCAATCCCTTCTTTGTTGCCATTCCGCCCCGGATCCGTCGCTTCTGATCTTGCGATTGGGGAGGGGATACATGGCCGAACTCCACCGCTCACTGACCTGGGAGTTGGAGGAGACACAATGAGGCAACGTGGATGGAGAGTAGGAGCAACGTGGCTAGGGACGAGGAGGAGGGGGAGATGGTGGCGGTGGCGGCAGGGGTAGGTAGGATGAGGAGGCGGTGGCAGCGAGGATGTGCCCGTTCGTGGCATCTCGCGCTTTCTCGATGCGGGAGCGGAATTTTTTCTTAGGTCAGGGACGTGGAAGGAGCTCATTATTGTAAAAGAAGTTTCTTGAAGGGTCAATAGGATATTTTTCCAATCAGATGATCCAACGGTTAAAATCTACTGGAGTGGGAATCAGACGTTCCATATTTTATTGATGACATGGAGCTCTAGTTTTCAGTGAAGGGTTTCACCTTTCACTTTTTTAGATACCCCAACCTATGAACGGCCACAGTTTAATTATTGGGTTCATAGCCAATACTGGTGCTCTTTTAACTGCTCCAAACTTTTGACAATCTTGACACCTTTTACAATATCTGAAACAATCTTCCAACATCGTCGGCTAAAAATATTCATTTCTTCTCATTAACCACTTCATCTTATAAGCCGTTATGAGCCGATTGATGAGTCCCACAAATTTCTTCATGCACTTCACTCATAACCACTTTGGCTTCTTCTAGGCTCAAACATCAGAGGAAAACCCCATCAATCGTCCGATTATATAGTTCATCATCCAACAACACATACTTAAGGGCGTTGTAGTTCAACCTGCATGACGCCGATTGAGAAGGATTTTTAAATACTCAAAAATTTCATACCTCCAATCATTGGAATCTATCAAAGCAATCTCTATCTCCACATCTTTTAACATCGGCTTATAGCCAGATGCCCCTTGAGCCAAATATACGGGATGGAGTGAAATATTACTTTCATATCCAAGATCATGGAGTCTTGAGCCCACAAACCCAATAAGATCATAATTAACTGGGCCAACTCGAGAAAAAATACTAAAGGGGACCCACATGCCAAAACTCAGGAAAAAGGCTAGGGCCAAATGGGCCACCGAGGGTTCGGCCGGACCAGCAAAGGCCCTGTTCAGCCCCATCTTTCACAGGCAGTTACTACCGACCTCCCAATGATGGTTGTGACCGTTTCCGGTGCTCCAACCATCATCGGGAGGACAGATGGCAAGAGGAGAGTGAAGATGCTCCTTTGTATGCTTAGCATCTCCACATTCCCAGGGCACCTCTCCACCTATACCTCTCTTCTCTCATTCTCAACACACCAAGTTTGAGCTAAATTACAAGAGACTCTTTGTATTCTTTATGTATACTTAGAATAGGGAGAGAGTGAAGGAGAAAGATTGGAGGAATTCGGGAGTTATCGGTATCTTCCTCTTATTTCATTTGTACCTTATCAATTACTTTGATATAATCGATATTTTATTATTTAAGTAATTGAGATTTATCTTGCGAAGTATACCTCTTAGCTAGTTCCTATTAGCGTACTGGATCATTGTTCACTATTGTTCATTAAGAGGTAGTGATTACTTTAGTGTTTAACTAACACTAGAGTAGTAATTAATTGCATAGAGTTAGAGTCTAGATAATTAATTTTCAGTGTTTGCTGTGTATTCCATAGTTTTTTAGAGGTTGGTGTAGAGGTGGTGATAACCCTCGAGATCACCGTAGTCCTCCCTATCCGGGTATGGAGTAGAGCGAGGTCTGATAGCAGCGAGCAAGCTAGTGCCTGAAGTATGGTGATAGGATTAAAAATAAGTTTTCTAAACTACCCTGTGCTTCACTAGAAAATCCTTCTACCCTTTACCCACTTTAACTTGTGTCCTTGGATGAACCTGGCATAGAGCTGAACACACTCGTTCCCTGTGGAAATTTGATACCTTGGAATACTTCTGGGTGAAGTGCTACAGCAGTATATCTGTGCACTTATAGATTTTATTTGTGATTGTAAGAAATACCAACAAGCACTTCTAGCGTTGTTGCTGGGGAATGATTGTTGTTTATCTCCGAACCTTATTCATCCTCGTATCTTTTTAGTTTTTCTTTCTCTCTTCTGTCTCTACCATTAGAGAAGTTTTCTACATACACTTATCTACCATAGAGCATCTACCAATCTACCAATTTTCTGCACCTCGGGGTCAATTCTATGAGCCACCTCCTTAATCGGAGCCAATTCTTACATCTGGCTATGAGATTCGTCCCGAATTCATAAATATGATTAGAGAAAAACCTTTTTCTGGTCTAGGTCAAGAAAATCGCTACCATCATCTGTGAGAGTTTGAGTAATTGTGCTCATGCCCCTTGATTCAAGGCATGACATAGTAGATCATTAAGTGGAAGTTGTTTCTGTTTTCTCTTCATGAGGGATCGAAACAGAGGTACACTTATACTGTTGGGAGTGTAAACGGTAACTGTGATAAGTTACGAGACGGATTATGCCTCGCATTATTCCATCTTACCCGTATTATAGCCCTTCGGGTTGAAGTCCTCAGCTTTCCACAGGTCAATAATGAATCAATCGGTGTGGCTTGCGCTAGATTTACTTCATTAGTACGATCTGGACCAAGCTTATATATACCCAATTATGCCTTGTTACAATATTTCCACACGGGTTTACGTAAGGAGTCCGCATTCAACCTTAACATCACTGCCGGAGGCTTGTTCATGCATAAAACCCTATCTGAAGGCAAGGAAATTCTTGAACAAATATTAGAAAACACCTCCTTCGTTGGGCAATGCTCTGAACCCCTCTCTAAGACATCTGTGTTAGGTCGGGAGGAACTAGGCTTGGCAATTTTGCCCACGAGTCCAGGTATTCGCGGATACCCGACCCGATGGGCATCGATGTGTGTCAGTATTTTTGCCCGTGGGTATGCTCGCCCGAGACCCGAAAAAGTAATGGGCAGTTGCCAGGTTTTAATTTTTACCCGTGGATAACCCATGCCCGACCCGATATATAAATAATACTAATTTTGGCCCAATATTACAATGTTGGTTCCCTTCTCTTGCCCAATTTGGCCCATAAATCAGAGAGGTATATATGCCACTACCAAACCCAAACCCTAAACCCCTAATCTATCCACCCAGGCACCCAGCACCCAGCCAGGCAGGCGGCGCCTCGGCGGAGCAAGGGGTTAGGGTTAGGATGGCTCACAGCGGCTCCAATCTCAGGACGGCGGCGGCAGCGCTGCGGAGCAAGGGGTGTCCGTGGCAGGCCGACGGTGGCTGCCCTAGGGGCAATGGCTCCAGTGCGGTGGCGGGGCGGCGGAGCAAGAGGTGTGCGTGCGGGCCAGCGATGGCTGCTCCAGGTGTGGCGGCTCTAGTGCGGCAACAGCGTAGTGGAGCAAGGGGTATCCGCTGCAGGCCAGCGGGGGCTGCTCCAGTGCGGCGGTGACGCGGCAGAGCAAGGGGTGTCCGCAGCGGGCTGGCGTGGTTGCTCCAGGGGCGGCGGCCCCAGGGCGGTGTGGCGGTGGCTCCAGGGCGGCGTGGCAGCGGAGGAAGGTGTATTCGTGCGGCGGTGGTTGCTCCCAGGGGCGACGGCAGCGTAGCAAGGGGCAGCGATGGCAGGGGTGCAGGCAAGCGGCAGTAGAGGTGCAAGCAAGTCTAGGCGCAGGCAAGCTGCAACGATGGAGGAAACTGACGACTTGGGATACTAGCTTGTGAGATCTGTGTACGTATTAGTTATATTTGAATGTATGTTCTTATTCCTTGGTGATTTTCTTTGTTAGATCGAAAATGTCGATACCGGGTACAAGTTTGTCACAAGCTGTGGGTGATGTTGATGCTACTTCTCCTTCCCTAGCACCGGGACAACCACAATCCATCTCTAGCCAGGAACAACAAGCATCTGAATGTACTGATGTGAATGTGATAGAGCTAGATGATGATGTTGATGTAGTGAATAAAAGAAAATCAAAATCTGCAATTTGGAAAGAATTTAAAAAAGTGAAGATAGGGAATGCATGTAAAGCTAAATGCACTTGTTGTCAGAAATTACTCTGCGGTGAGACAAAGAATGGGACAACGCACCTGCGTAGCCACCTCAAGAGTTGTCAGTCATGACAGGCTAGAAAAGACTTCAACAATCCTCTCTCACATTCACAAATAACTCAAAGGATGGTTCAGTTAGGTTGGAAACATACGTATTTCATCAAGATGTTGCTAGGAAAGAGCTTGCATTGATGATATGTGTCCATGAGTACCCACTTTGCATGGTTGATCATGCTGGATTTCACAAATTCTTTGTTGTATTGCAACCGTTGTTTAAAGTAGTGTCAAGGAATACAATTAGGAAAGACATTTTGGGTATGTATGAAGTGCAAAGGCTTGCATTGATCAAGTTTTTTGAACGATGCCATGCACGTATTGCTGCCACAACTGATATGTGGACAGCTAATCATCAAAGAAGGGATATATGGTTGTCACTGCACATTACATTGATGATGATTGGGATCTGAAAAATTTTCTTTTAAGGTAATGTTGACATGTTGTACTGAAACTATAAGTGACTGATATTTCTCTATTTTGTAGGTAATTCTCTAATGATGTCTATTTCACCATTTAGTAGGTTCATTTATGTGCCAGCCCCACGTACTGCTGAAGCTATAAGTGAGGTTCTTCATGAAGTTTTGATGGAATATCACCTTGAGAGGAAGTTATCAACATGTGACACTTGATAATTGCACCACCAATGATAGTTTGATGGACGAAATGGAAGATAAGTTGCCTCTTAACTGTCTTATGTTGAAAGCTTCTTTGCTGCATATGTGTTGTGCAGCACACATTTTGAACTTGATTGTTAAGGATGGCATGTCTATCATGGATAAGTGCATTGAAAGAATCCATGATAGTGTGGGGTTTTGGATAGCTACACCAAAACGACATGAGAAATTTGAAAAAAATGGCATCAAACATGAACATTGCATATGAGAGAAAAATTGCTACTGATTGTAAAACTAGATGAAATGCCACTTACCTCATGCTCCACATTGCAATTAATTATGAAAGTGTGTTTGAGTGTCTTTCTAGATGTGACAAATTATTTGCACCTATGTGTTCTACTAGGGATGATTGGAAGTTTGCCCAGGAGCTTTGTGACAGATTAAAATGTTCTATGATATAACTATTATATTGTCCGGAACTAATTATGTCACAGCTAATATTTTCTTCCCAAAAATTTGTGGCATTTATTAGGCTATTAGAAAATGGCAAACTAGTGAAGACCCCATGGAAGAACAAATGTCAAATCTGCTGAAACAAATGTATGAGAAATATTGGTTGGATGCTCATGGTCTTATGGCAGTAGCAACAGTTTTGTATCCTAGGTATAAGCTTCAATTCTTGTATGCTATTTATAAATCTATTTTTGGTGAAGAAACATATGTGGCTGAAGTTGGAAAAGTTAGAGATCTCATGCTCAAGTTGGTATTGGAATACCAAGATTCAATGGAGGTTGTTGTCACAACAGATACACCTAGTACTATCATTGTCCTGAACATAGGGAATGATGAAGTCTTTGACATATGTGAGCAACACATGTCTTCACAGCCAGTTGTTTCATCCTCTCATGTATACACAGAGTTGGATTTATACTTAGAAGAGACTAACCTGCCTATGAGACAAGAGTTGGACATAGTTAATATGTGGAAGTTCGGTGGGTCAACTATCCAACTTTGCAAAAGATTGCAAGGGACAACATGGCAATTCTAGTGACAATCGTAGCATCTGAGTCGGCCTTTAGTACTGGTGGAAGGATAATAAGTCCACATCGTAGTAGACTTGCACCAAAAACTACTGAAGCACTTATGTGCATGCAATATATCTTGGTCTAGAGCTGATCTGTTAGGTAAATAATTCATAATTTACAATTTACTTGTCTTTCCCTCCTTACATAGCACTAACTTCTGATGTTTTGTTCTTACAAGACCTACACCAACCACTCTCAATTCATTCAAGACTGTTCTTGAAGATGAAGAGTAATCAGTATGAAAATTCCTTAATTCTTGCAAATCTTAAATTCTCTACTCATTATTGCATGTCAAATCTGAAGCTTGTGAATCATTTTAAATCATGCATGCTTACAAAGTTTCCCTGTCTTCTTTTAGGATGATTGTGAATCATCTGTAACTGAAGCTTGAAGTTATGAGCTATGTGGTGCTTCAAGATCACTACATGATACATACTTAAGTGAATGAGTGTTGATTGATGATTTGTACTGATACCTACTATGGTGATGTAATAATTTGTACTGCATATTTGGTTGGATGACTATAAGTCTGTAATTGTACCTTGAGTTGTTGACTTGTTGAATGCTTGTGTTTGACATGGCTGCCTTTAATTTTAATGGGAGACTGTTGGGGAAATGGTGATAATTATTGATATATGGAGCTTTGGTATATGGATACTGTTGGGGAAATGGTGATAATTATTGATATATGGAGCTTTGGTATATAGATACTGTTGGTGATAAACTGATAATTGGAGACTATTAGTCTATTACTCTGTTACCCATTGGGTACCCACCGGGCATGGGTACGGGCATAAAATTTTGCCCGTTAACCTTGTTGGACAGAGTTCGGACAGGCAAGTTTGGTGTCGGGTCAAGCATGGTTTTGCTCTACCCATGCCTGACCTGGCCCATTGCCAACCCTAGGAGGAACCCTCTATAGCTGAACCTGAACCCGACCCTTCCACATCATCGGGTTCGACTAAAGAATCCTCCCTAGAGGCATCTCCAAATACCGAAGAAATTCAAGCTTCGCGTTGCGCTCTTGAATCCGTGGTTGTTTTTCATGAAGATTACGGAAACACCCTAAATTACTCTAGTAGAAAGAAGCCACTGATTCCTACGCCACCTCCCGATCCTATCGAAGATGACTATCTCAAAGAAACCCTTCGGGAGATAACCAATATTATGAGTAACAAATGGCTAAAAGAAGTAGAGTTCTTTTTCGAAGTAATTCGGATCAACTCCTCTCCTCGCACCATTCCTTGCCAAATAGGAGGGAACACAGTCAACATTTTGTATTGTCCAACGGTCAGTGCTAACCTCCTCTCTGAGTCATTCGCTTTCGCCGTTCTAGGCAATAGAGCACTAACACCGACCAACAAATTCTTTGAATACCGTACTGGGAATTTAATTGAAGGATTTGGGATCATACAGAACGTCTCTGTCAAACAGGACAATACCAAGGCTATCCTGGATTTCCATGTCTTTGAAATCCAAGACTTTGACATTCGAATTGGGTACCCGATCGAAAAATTTCTCATTGTCGCCCCATCTTTTGGAAGCCTCAAAATCTCTTTAGGAGGGGATGAGTTTTCTGTCGCATTCTCGCGATCAAGAAATACCTTGACCGACCCCCCTTCTGAATAACAAACTCTGGAGGGAGTGACGGTTGTTACCCCTTATGACCACCCTAAATCTTTCCTCGATGATGATGCACCTAATTTTATCCAGGAAGACGATGAATCAGGCAAAATCTATGAGCTACCGTCCTTAGACCATCACTACAACCTCCGATCGAGCCTAAACCTTGTCCTCCTAGCCCTTAAAATATTGTTCTCGATGGTTGTCAAGAAAGAACCCCGATCTTGCACGATGCATCTTTTGGGAAGGACAACCTTTAGGCCATGGATAAACTTGAGACATCGACTCTGGAGAACGATAGAAAACATTTCACAAATGAGCATGAAATCATGCTCACATTAGGAATCCCCAAAGGCATGTCCGATTAGTACCAGTTCATTGTGCGAGGACCACAACCATCTTACGGTCCACATTTCTAACATGTTTAGAAGAGTGGTTGTGGATACTTATGTTTATCATAGATACTGCAAATCTCGTATTTTTTGCGGCACTAATCTTGCAGCGTGATGTCTCCGTGGTCGACCTTGTGACCATAAACAAAGCACTGCCGAAAGATAGCTAGGATTATCATGGTAAGTTTCCGTTCTAATAAAAGCAATAACCAGTTTCTAGGATAGTATGCATTTTTGGGTATTCTTGGTCGCTAACCATCACAGCTTGAGATTAAGAACGAGGGTCATGCGATGCCTAAGAACACGGGAGCGACATCAACTGTACAATTTGGTGATCCTTGGTATTGGAACACACTCTGTAGGAGACTCCAACATCACACACTTGGTTTTTGATGTCTTTGGACACAAAAAGTCCAAGTGTGGGCGGGAGGTCGACGAGCTTGTCATGACGAGTTCCATCCACCAAGGCCATCCGGGTTTAAAGTTGGTGTTAGTCCTATCTTGCTGGAAAATAAGGAGGGTGTTCGCCACTGCTTTTACTTATACGTATCTCCATTTGATTGTGGCTTAATCATACATGGTTATGTTTCCTTTGTCTATTTTCATATGCTCTGGTTTGGTGAGTGCACAAGACATCCATAGGCTTTTTGAAATTAAGCATGGTGCTTAGGTTAAAATAATCTGCTTTAATCAAATGAGACATGGTGTTGAATTGGATTAATGAACCATTAGATCTAATACTTTCATGGACATTGGATATATATATTTTATGGTCTAACCCTTACATGCAAGTTTTCAAATTTGGTTAACAACAAAAATTTGAAAAAAAATAAAAAAATGACAAGATGGCAAACTTGTGGGATCCAAGCTTTGTAAGTTTTGAATCTAATTTCTCTCTAGCATGGATGTGAACAACTAATCTTGAGGTCACGATAAAATCTTTTCAATTCTTTATAATCCCTCGGGTATTTGTTGTCCACTAACCTTTTGCAGGGAGTACAATGACAACCAAGGAGCAGTGTACAAGAACTCCAATACTCATACCATGCTTCTTGGTCTACAAGAAAAGATATGCGCAAGGAACCAAGCAGAACAAATGCAAAACATTGTTGCATTCAATGAAGATCCAAGCTTGGTAAGATCTATCTGGTAAAAATCCCAAACACCATGTGCATCCTCACCTCACAACTCCACCCTGCTAAGTTACCCATCATCTCCATTGTTGCCATGAAAAAAAAGAAAAAAAATAAAAAAATGAAAACAAAATAAAATTAAAAATAAAACAAAATAAAGTAAATCTAGGTACTTCATGCGCCTAGAGTTACTTGGACAAAGTTTGGCTCATCGGTATTTCACCCCGGTGGAAACCCATTTTTTCTATGTTTTTGTTGAATAAAGACAAGGTACAACATAAGTGTGGGTGGAGTCTTTTCGGATCTCCCGACACGCAACAACATCAACTGGACAAGTCAATGTGATGAACACGGGCCCATGGCCGCACATGAAATTCACGACCATTCCATTCATTAATTATCTAAGATGGTAAGTTAGACAGCGCAAAATTCACAGGTACAGGTATGACTTACAATAATTAGTATACTTGTATTGTATCTCGGGAAATTTTATTCCACATTAATCCTTAACCTTTACTCCGGACAAGTAAAGAGCTTAGTGTGGTGGTTTGTTGACCGTTGATAAGTACCAAAATTACGCTGTCATTACCTGCATTAATCTGACAATGTAAAACATCCAACAAAGTGGTAGGATTTATTTCTAACAAATTCCACGAGTATTGGTGTATATTTCTATGAAGGTGATAAACTACCAAAGTTGAGAGCAAGTAAATGGGAAGGAGGAAAGTATTACTTCCATATCTAAGCCCATGGAATCATGAGCCCACAAACCGAATAAGATCATAATTAAATGGACCAACTCCACAGAAATACTAAAGGGAACCCACATGCCAAAGCTTTAGAAAAAGGCCGGGGCCAAATGAGCCAATGAAGGTTCAGCCGAACCAGGAAAGCCCCGTTCAGCCCCATCTTTCACAGGTAGTTACTACCGACCTCCCAATGATGGTCGTGACCGTGTCCAGCACAGTAACTGTCATCAGGAGAACAGATGGCAAGAGGAGAGTGAACATGCTCCTTTGGATGGTTAGCATCTGTCACGCCCAGAAATTTATCCCAAATTTCTAGACTATTTTGCGTATAAATCCCTGTCCAGGAATCAGGTCAGGGTACACAAAACGACAAATTAATATACAGATCCAAACGAAAATAAAGCGTAAATACTTACAGAAGAGGCACTTAGTCCTCACACCGAAAAGAAAATAGCAGCGGAAAAAGGCGACGATCCTAGCGGGGCTTCAGCTCCACTCCACAGGCAAAACTCAACTGGGGTATAAGCCTTGGTCTTCTAACTCCATCTTCAGCTCAGAAGCACTACACTTCTGAAAAGGGGAATAATAGCAAGATTGAGTACAACCACCGTACTCAATAAGCCACACCAATGATGCATTCGTGCAAAGGGGAGACAAGGAAGGTTTGTGGCTATTTGCATAAAAGCGGTTGTAAACATTTACAATTGAAAACGGTAAAACAGTTGATTAATTAAGGCAAGATTAAATATCTCCACTGAACAATGCTACACCACGTTGAACAGGCTCAACCATTCCACCTGAACTAAACCAGTTCATTAAGTCAATTTAATTAATAAAGTGGGACTAATCACGGTGAATCTGGTTGATCGCCCATAACCGCGGGCACGTCTATTCGAATAGTTTTACTCTGGCCAGAGGTGCGCAACTGTAACCACAAGACACGATTCCACGCATGTTGCCATGCCCCGAAATACCACCATGGTACTGCAAAGGGGGAAATCGTGACAAGACCCTTCGCATAACTCGCCCTAACCAAGCGCACCACACCTCAGGTTTCGCCCCCACCTTTAAATCCAAGGTAGGCAGCCCCCTCTCGTGCCTTGGTGAATCCGGCAGCCGATCAATGGGTAAACCCCCACTGACCCAACTCCATCACGCCCACCCTTGCCTGGATGCATCAGATAGGGAAAAGCTACACTACAAATCCAGCAGTTACCCATGCCTGCTTGTGGTAAGCACTGTTAGTCTTCCAGGGTTTCCCGAGAACCGGTCCTTAATTGCCATGGGTGCAACTAGCAAAAGCATACACCCACAGCCCACCATTAAACCATATTTTAGTTGGTTAATTACGACCAATGAAACCTGGCCGACATGTCTCGGGCCCACAGCTCGTCAAGATACTAGAAATAGATAATGTGATTATCCCATATTGTGAGCTAGTGGTGTTAAGCACGGCTAAGCGTAAAATAATTCTAGCTAGGTCAACATGAGACACAAGCTAGCCAAATTATCACCCAAGTTTGACAAAGAAAAGACATCAAGTAAATATGGCTCAAGCAAGCAGATAGGTAAACCCTATTCCCATGTAATTAGCAAAACATGCAATTTATTTGTAAACGGTAAAACATTTTATAAATTGGGATCGAAATGCTCAAGGGGAATGTGTGACTTGCCTTGTTTCTTCGATTGATCTTCCGAACTCTTTTCCTCGCGAACGCGATCGTCCGAAACGGCGGAATCTACACGTTGGCACGCAAAACGAGGAAAAACACTAATAAAAACCGTACATGAAAAGTAAGCAAACATGTAGAGCTCAATTTTAGATAAATTTTAGAACATGAACTATGTAATTACTATTAACCGAAAAACCTTACTCAATTGATATGTTTTAACACCCGCGAACGGACAAGGTTGACGGAAAACAAACTCCGGTTAACGAGCCTCACGGGTCAGCTACTCTACGACCTACCATGGCACGGGACCACGCAAATGGTCAACCAAACCGGCGAACAGAACCGGCGGCTCAGAACGACTCCAGGGTTTTAGAATGACTCGGTATGATCAAACCGATATGGCACTACGCCACACTACGCACGAGCGTAAGCGGCGAGCGGCTAGTGAATGCATGTGTACCCCGGCGAGGGCACGGCTGTGGCTAAGGCTAGGTGCAGCGGTAGCGAGGTCGGTAAACCGACAACGGCTAGGCGGCTGCTAGGTAGCTAGGGTTTTAGACGGCTAACGGTGCGGCAAGCGACATGGCAAAGCGGCAGCAACACGGTAACGGGTCGGCAGCACGGCTACCGTATGCGGCAAAGCGGCGGCAGCGGCACGGCACGGCAGCGGCGGCGAGGCGACGCAGCAGCGACACGACACGGCAACAACGTGGCAATGGCGGCGTGTGGTACAGCCGCGGCGGTGATGTGGCAGCGATGCGGCGGCTGCGTGCGGCACGGCAGCGACACAGCAGCTGCATGTGGTACGGCAGTTGTGCGGCACCGGTAGCGATGCAGCGGTTAGGGCAGCAGCGGCACGCGGCGTCGGCGAGGCAGCACGGCAGTGGCATGGCAGCGGCTGCGGCAGCAACAGCGGCACGTGGCTGCGGCGCAGCAGCGGCAGCGACGGGCGGCAGCGCACAGCGGCGGTGGCACGCGGCAGCAGCGGCAGCAGCTGCGCACACGGCTGCAGCGGCGGCACGCGGCGAGCCGGCGGCATGCAGCAGCGGCTAGAGCAGCCGCGACAGCAGCAGCGATGCAGCACTGGCAGCGCACGCGGCTGCAGCGGCAGCAGCAGCGGCGCGGCTGCGGCGAGGCGGCCCGGCGGCGGCGCGGAAGCCCGGCGGCGGCGTGGCAGCGGCACGCGGCGAGGCAGCGCGGCGGCGGCACGGCAGCGGCAGCGGCGCAGCAGCGATAGCGATGCAGCAGCAGCAGAGACGCGCAGCGGCGGCGGCGCAACGGCGGCAGCGGCAGCGGCACGCGGCGAGGCAGCCCGGCGGCGGTGCAGTAGCGGCACGGCTGCGGTGGCACAGGGAGTGGCGGCTAGGGTTAGGTGGCGCAGGAGGAGGGGGTGGAGTGGCTTTTATAGAGGTGGAGGAGGGGGGTTTAGTTGGGCCGGCCCAAGGAGGAGGGGGGCGCACGGCAGAAGGGGGAGGGTGGAGAGTGGCGCTCGGCAAGGGGGAGTGGGGAAAGAATACGGGAGAAAAGGATGCCTAAAAAGGAAAGGTGTGGGAAACAAATGCGGTGCCATTTTGGGAGAGAAACAAAAAACTGAACCGGAATAGGAGTAGGACTGGGCTCGTCATACAAAACGAAACCGTAGCAACAAAAGGGGTCGGCGGATACAACGAACCGCGAATAGGGAGGGTGAACCGGGAACGGTTCACGACCAAAGGAGGGGAAGGAAGGAATTATTAATTCAAATCCTGACATTTTAAATTAACATTATTACTTCCTCCGCTCTGAATATTCCGCTGAAAATCCTGTTAATGATTTGAAGCAAAGAGAATTCGAAAAGAGAATTCTCCCCGACGATTCCGATTATTACGCACGTTGTTAATTTAGGGTTTGCTCCTGGTTAAATAAATAATTTCTTTTAGGTAGTTTATTTTATGAATTTAAAGCTAGAAGGGGAAACTCCAGGGTGTGACAAACCTACCCCCCTTAAACGGAATCTCGTCCCGAGATTCGGGGATGGCTAGAAAGAAAACTGGGTGCCAGGGTGGTGCTGGACTGGTCTGCTGACTTCTGCGGTCTCAAACTGACTCACACGGGCTGGTTGGCCCAATCTGCCCACTGACCTGACTGACATCAAACTGAGCGCTCTGTTGCTTTCTCCAAGTACTGCACTTACTGATTCTGCTCAATCTGACACTGATGTGGATTGCAGGTGCTCATAAATCTTACTTCCGTGGACTGAGTTGATAACACTGACACACCTGATAATCTGCTTAAACTGAACCGTTAGTGCCGTCATCTTTGACAACTTGAGGATTCCCCAAGTAGACAAGGGATTGGTTGGGCCTCCTCGAAATCTTGCACTGACCTTCATGAACCCACAAACCCTGAATTGGCCTTGCACTATCCCTGACTAACACAATGAGTCTACCAGGAAGTTGCTCGATCTCAACGACGATTATACCAAGAAGTTGTCTGACCAGACTTTCGTTCGGATCACGGGATTCTGGATCGCTGCTTCTCTAAGCTGGACTGCTCGACTCTAGGTCACTGCTTTTGTACGCTGAACAATTGATACGACAACTCGAGTATACACGAGAACTAAGTATGATGGCTTGGGGTTGGTGTAAGCCTACCAAGGCTTCGCAACTGACTTCTTCATTTAGACCCCATCTTGCTTTTCCTGGTTAGACCTCCAAGCAAAACAGTTACAAGGTAAACCCAATTTAACTCCAAGATTTCTTTACCGAGGTCATTGATCTTTTAACTGACTTCGAACATTTAAACTGTTATCTTTGGGAATACCCAGACTTCTTTAGTTTTTCGTGTAGTCCTGACTTTGAACACTTGATACTTTATCAGTTCTTCCCGATGAAACATTGATAGTGCACTTCTATTCCAGGAAACTCGGAATCTAGCACGTAATTGATGACATGAAGTCCGACATAAGAGTGACTCTTACTCAGCACATGAATCTACAAACTCTTCATCAACACTCCCATTAGCTCTGAGTGCTAAAACGATGGTTCTGTTGGTGTCATAACTTCGGTGTCAACTGCCTGAACAGATCAATTACTAGATGTTTGTTGAAACAAGCATAGATCACTTACCAGATCATGCCCACAAGATTGTTCTAACTGCTTCCCATTTCACTTGCTCTCGTGGCACTAACTAACACCTCTGTATTTGATAGGAACCAACTTCGCTGTTGCTTACAAACCAGCATCGGAACATGTACAACTACTGGAACTGCCCTTGAGGCTACCACGACTATCTTCTTAACAATCAAACAAGTTCACTTTCAATCCTTGAGTAGAGATGATTCACCGAGAGGGATCCTCTGTCACACACTCTACTATGCTGTCTACACCTTTCTGGACCTGACTCTTGTATCCATTACTCAGACAGAGATGGTGGAGCAAGTCACTTCTTGACTTCCGAGAAACATTGGGGTGGTTTCTGAAAGCTTTATGGTTGCCTTAAATCAAGAGCGACCATTCTTGATCCATGTTCACACCACTAGGGTGTTGTCCCCATTTACCAAACTCTGAAGAACTTCCAAAGTCACAGTGTTCCTTTAATTCTTATATGCTGTCACACTCAAATATTTCCTTCACCCTTTCATCATCCTAGGGTACCACTGATACTGTCCTCTAGAGGGACCTCATCATGTTGAGTGTTACTGTGGTCTAACCATTTTCATTTTGTTGGTCAACCATTCCTTTATTGACTGGCCATTAGGTTTTGGAGCTCAACAAAGCTGCGATGAGCTAGCAAAGAAACTCTCGGTTTCTCGCGACACTGACAGATACACAAGTTAACTTGCTTTTGGATACTCGAGATGAATCATAAGAGAAGAAAAATTGCCTGACTCATACTTTATCCAACTTTCTCTTTTTCTTACTTAACTGCCATGGAACTTTTCTGCACAAAGGAAGTACTTGAACACCAAAGACCCGTGCACGATTGATGACCCTTGCTGACAGAGTTGCTGATCAGGTAACACTTTGACCATTTGATTCTACCATGGTTAACTTGCTCCATCGTTGATTACTAGCTGGAGATCTCACAAGAACAATATCCTGACTCCTGACATTCCTCGGAAAAGTATCAATTTTCCATTCTTCTTGTTAGCTGAAACAATCAAAACCTTCTAGTTGTTGGTGTCACTCTCTTGTGATTACTTGGCAGGCATCTAAGTTGGAGCAGCACGAGGTGCATGGTTGATGTTGATGGCCATCTTGTGGTCTGGTGCTGGAGACATTAACTGCGGTCGATACTGAAGAATTGAACTGTCTCACTGCTATTAGAGTAGGTCACTGATTTCCCAGCATTGCTTGCCCTGCCATACTGATTCTATGGCCCTGAAGCGGTTGCTAGTGGAACAATAGAGATCTTGTCGGTGTCCTTAATGACAATTCATTGCGATGGAGGTTATACATTGCAACTGGTGGTCGGCATCCACTGACTTTCTGGTGTCTTCAGGTTGGATCTGACTACTCTGTGTTGAAATTGATGTAACTTGAGGGACAGGGATGTTGGGACCAAAACTGTTGACTTGATCATACTGCTACTGTGACATCAAACAATCTTTTGAGAGGTGACACGTGTTCTCTTAGTCTTGGTAACGAACATTCATCGAGACGGTGTACTGGCTCAAGACAACTGAAACAATGTTGATTTGGTTGACCACGATGTCCATTCTTGGGGTCGGCTCACTTGCAACTGGAACAGGAGCAAGGAGAGATCGATGAACCTTGCTGAGGATGCTTCTGCAACCGTTGTTGGCTTCCACCGGGGTTTGGGCTGTATGAAAACAGAAAGAATTGTTGCTGCTGTTACCACTGGACGCATCACCCGCATCACTGGTTGCTTCATGGGTTGGTGGTGGGTTGGATGTACTTGTCTGCTGAGGACTTGGCAGTATATTGTCTTCGACTCTGATTCTGACTCTGAGCTTGCATCTGAACTGCGTCTGTCGTTGCTGGGGTCACTTCCTCTACAGTTAACCTTGCATCGAGCTTTGCATCTCCTGCACTAATACACTCATCATTTGATTTTGGACACCAAAAGGTGCCCACGAACGGAGGTTAATCCGGTATTGAGGGTACACCGTTTCTTTCAACTGAACCGCTGATCTGTGACTTTGACTCACTAGTGTTGTTGTTGCTCTTCTCCTCTCTGACACTGACCATCTGCTGCCGGGACAGGGAGAGAAGGAAGAGAGGGGTTGCTAAAGATAAGACCTTAAACCACTTGATTACTGATCTGTTGTAAGTAAACTTTTATTGTTCAAGTTGCTTAAGCAAACAACCTAGTATGGTCGCATCCCCACCACTGATGCAAACCAACACAAGCAAACAACACACGTACTAGCAGCTAACGAAACTACTCTTCGGGAAGGATTGGGTTTAGGTAGGCTCCGGGAAAAACTTCACTTGATCTTCACGAAACGACGACTTTGAACTGATCATCTTGCTCCTTCCAACTTGAAGCTTGAGGGCTTGACTTGACTTCTGAGAGTAGACGTGAAACCATCACTTTGCCCTCCAGGTTCAACAGCTAGAGAGTTGGAGGGGAAAGGAGAGACATTTGATAAACCATTTTGCAAAGAAATGCCGAAATGTGAGAGGAGACAATTTCGCAATTAGGGTTTTCAGAAAACTTGTCCTTAGGGTTTGACCATTTGGCTCAACCTACAGTCGAGTTGGCTCTGATACCACTTTGTCACGCCCAGAAATTTATTCCAAATTTCTAGACTATTTTGCGTATAAATCCCTGTCCAGGAATCAAGCCAGGGTACACAAAACGACAAATTAATATACAGATCCAAACGAAAATAAAGCGTAAATACTTACAGAAGAGGCACTTAGTCCTCATACCGAAAAGAAAACAACAGCGAAAAAAGGCGATGATCCTAGCGGGGCTTCAGCTCCACTCCACAGGCAAAACTCAACTGGGGTATAAGCCTTGGTCTTCTAACTCCATCTTCAGCTCAGAAGCACTACACTTCTGAAAAAGGGGAATAATAGCAAGATTGAGTACAACCACCGTACTCAACAAGCCACACCAATGATGCATTCGTGCAAAGGGGAGACAAGGAAGGTTTGTGGCTATTTGCATAAAAGCGGTTGTAAACATTTATAAATTGAAAACGGTAAAACAGTTGATTAATTAAGGCAAGATTAAATGTCTCCACTGAACAACGCTACACCACATTGAACAGGCCCAACCATTCCACCTGAACTAAACCAGTTCATTAAGTCAATTTAATTAATAAAGTGGGACTAATCACGGTGAATCTGGTTGATCGCCCATAACCGCGGGCACGTCTATTCGAATAGTTTTACTCTGGCCAGAGGTGCGCAACTGTAACCACAAGACACGATTCCACGCATGTTGCCATGCCCCGAAATACCACCATGGTACTGCAAAGGGGGAAATCGTGACAAAACCCTTCGCATAACTCGCCCTAACCAAGCGCACCACACCTCAGGTTTCGCCCCCACCTTTAAATCCAAGGTAGGCAGCCCCCTCTCGTGCCAACTACATCACGCCCACCCCTGCCTGGATGCATCAGATAGGGAAAAGCTACACTACAAATCCAGCAGTTACCCATGCCTGCTTGTGGTAAGCACTGTTAGTCTTCCAGGGTTTCCCGAGAACCGGTCCTTAATTGCCATGGGTGCAAGTAGCAAAAGCATACACCCACAACCCACCATTAAACCATATTTTAGTTGGTTAATTACGACCAATGAAACCTGGCCGACATGTCTCGAGCCCACAGCTCGTCAAGATACTAGAAATAGATAATGTGATTATCCCATATTGTGAGCTAGTGGTGTTAAGCACGGCTAAGCGTAAAATAATTCTAGCTAGGTCAACATGAGACACAAGCTAGCCAAATTATCACCCAAGTTTGACAAAGAAAAGACATCAAGTAAATATGGCTCAAGCAAGCAGATAGGTAAACCCTATTCCCGTGTAATTAGCAAAACATGCAATTTATTTGTAAACGGTAAAACATTTTATAAATTGGGATCGAAATGCTCAAGGGGAATGTGTGACTTGCCTTGCTTCTTCGATTGATCTTCCGAACTCTTTTCCTCGTGAACGCGATCGTCCGAAACGGCAATCTACACGTTGGCATGCAAAACGAGGAAAAACACTAATAAAAACCAAATAAACAGTACATGAAAAGTAAGCAAACATGTAGAGCTCAATTTTAGATAAATTTTAGAACATGAACTATGTAATTACTATTAACCGAAAAACCTTACTCAATTGATATGTTTTAACGCCCGCGAACAGACAAGGTTGACGGAAAACAAACTCCGGTTAACGAGCCTCACGGGTCAGCGACTCGACGAGTCAACCTACCATGGCACGGGACCACGCAAACGGTCAACCGAACCGGTGAACAGAACCGGCGGCTCAGAACGACTCCAGGGTTTTAGAACGACTCGGTATGATCAAACCGATATGGCACTACGCCACACTACGCACGAGCGTAAGCGGCGAGCGGCTAGTGAATGCATGTGTACCCCGGCGAGGGCACGGCTGTGGCTAAGGCTAGGTGCGGTGGTAGCGAGGTCGGTAAACCGACAACGGCTAGGTGGTTGCTAGGTAGCTAGGGTTTTAGACGGCTAACGGTACGGCAAGCGACACGGCAAAGCGGAAGCAACACGGTAACGGGTCGGCAGCACGGCTACCGTATGCGACAAAGCGGCGGCAGCGGCACGGCACGGGGCGGTAGGGCCGGCACGGCAGCGGCGGCTAGCGGCGGCGAGGCGACGCAGCAGCGACACGACACGGTAGCGGCGGCGAGGCGACGCAGCAGCGACACGACACGGCAACAACGTGGCAATGGCGGCGTGTGGTACAGCCGCGGTGGCGATGTGGCAGCGATGCGGCGGCTGCGGGCGGAACGGCAGCGGCGCGGCAGCGGCAGCGACACAGCAGCTGCATGTGGTACGGCAGCTGTGCGGCACCGGCAGCGACGCAGCGGTTAGGGCAGCAGCGGTACGCGGCGTCGGCGAGGCAGCGCGGCAGTGGCATGGCAGCGGCTGCGGCAGCGACACCGGCGAGGCAGCGACAGCGGCACGTGGCTGCGGCGCAGCAGTGGCAGCGACGCGCGGCAGCGCACAGCGGCGGCGGCACGCGGCGAGCCGGCGGCATGAAGCAGCAGCTAGGGCAGCCGCGACAGCAGCAGCGATGCAGCACCGGCAGCGCACGCGGCTGCAGCTGCGGCGAGGCGGCAACAGCGGCGGCGGCACGCGGCGAGGCAGCCCGGCGGCGGCGAGGCAGCGGCACGCGGCGAGGCAGCGCACGCGGCTGCAGCGGCAGCGGCAGCAGCAGCGGCCCGGCTGCGGCGAGGCGGCGGCAGCGGCGGCGTCACGCGGCGAGGCAGCCCGCCGGCGGCGCGGCAGCGGCACGCGGCGAGGCTGCACGGCGGCGGCACGGCAGCGGCAGCGGCGCAGCAGCAGCGACGCGCAGCGACGGCAGCGACACGCGGGAGCAGCGACGCGCAGCGGCGGCGGCGCGACTGCGGCTTCGGCGGCGGCACGCGGCGAGGCAGCCCAGCTGCGGCGCAGCAGCGGCACGGCTGCGGTGGCGCATGGAGTGGCGGCTAGGGTTAGGTGGCGCAGGGGGAGGGGGTGGAGTGGCTTTTATAGAGGTGGAGGAGGGGGTTTAGTTGGGCCGACCCAAGGAGGAGGGGGGCGCACGGCAGAAGGGGGAGGGTGGAGAGTGGCGCTCGGCAAGGGGGAGTGGGGAAAGAATACGGGAGAAAAGGATGCCTAAAAAGGAAAGGTGGGGGAAACAAATGCGGTGCCATTTTGGGAAAGAAACAAGAAACTGAATCGGAATAGGAGTAGGACTGGGTTCGTCATACAAAACGAAACCGTGGCAACAAAAGGGGTCGGCGGATACAACGAACCGCGAATAGGGAGGTTAAACCAGGAACGGTTCGCGACCAAAAGAGGGGAAGGAAGGAATTATTAATTCAAATCCTGATATTTTAAATTAACATTATTACTTCCCCTGCTCTGAATATTCCGCTGAAAATCCTGTTAATGATTTGAAGCAAAGAGAATTCGAAAAGAGAATTCTCCCCGATGATTCCGATTATTACGCACGTTGTTAATTTAGGGTTTGCTCCTGGTTAAATAAATAATTTCTTTTAGGTAATTTATTTTATGAATTTAAAGCTAGAAGGGGAAACTCCAGGGTGTGACAGCATCTCCACATTCTCAAGTCACCTCTCTACCAATAAATACCCATCTTCTCTCATTTTCAACACACTAAGTTTGATTTAAATTACAAGGGACTCTTTGTATTCTTTACGTATACTTAGAATAGGGAAAGAGTGAGGGAGAAAGATTGGAGGAATACCGGAGTTGTCGGTATCTTCCTCTTCTTTCTTTTGTACCTTGTCAATTACTTTGATATAATCGATATTATCTTATTTAAGTAATTGAGATTTATCTTGTGAAGTATACCTCTTAGTGAGTTTCTATTAGCATATTGATCATTGTTCACTATTGTTCATTAAGAGATAGTAATTACTTTAGTGTTTAGCTAACACTAGAGTAGTAATTAATTGCATAGACGTGGAGTTTACGTCATTAATTTCCAGTGTTTGCTGCATATCCCGCAGTTCGTTAGAGAATGGTATAGAGATGGTAACAGCCCTCGAGATCACCGTAGTTCTCCCTGTTCGGGAACGGAGTAGAGCGAGATCTGGAAGCAGCGAGCAAGCTAGTGCCTGAAGTATTGCGATAGAATTAAAAATAAGTTTTTTTAATGATCATGTGCTTCACTAGAAAATCCTCTCTACCCTTTACCTACTTTAACTTGTGTACTTGGATGAACATGGCATAAGGCTGAACACACTCGTTCCCTGTAGAAATTTGATACCTTGGAATACTTCCGGGTGAAGTGCTACAGCAGTATATCCGTGCGCTTGCGGATTTTATCTGTGATCATAAGAAATACCAACAATACCACAACCATGCGTGCAAGCTGATCCATCAAAGAATAAAGTCCAAGGCATCAACTCAACATATCCCATTGAATCATCTCTGTGTTGAACATTGAGGTCGGCAATTGCTTGTCCTTTGAGCGCCTTAGCCGATTCTTAGCCGATTCATATCTTAAGTCAAACTATGTCGAGGTGAAAATCCATTTTCCAATCCTCCCTTTTAAACCCGGTGCCGACAACATGTATCTAATCAGCTTTGCAAACTAGTGTGCACTCATTGGACAATAAATAGTGCCTTAACTTTGTACATGAAAAATATAAAGTTAAGCACAACTTTTCCACTGGAGTATATCTCATTTCTGCATCCAATACTTTCCTACTGATGTAAAAAATGGCTCTTTCTTTTCCTTCAAACACCTGGATCAATACTGAGCCGATAGACTTCTCATCAGCCAACAAATATAACCAGAAGGGTATCCCTCTTTGCGGTGGTATTAGAACTGGAGGTGAACTCAAATATTCCTTGATATTATCCAGTGCTCTCTACTGCTTCACCCCCAAACATATTCTTGATCGGCTTTTAATTTGAGTAACGAAGTAACTTAGTCTTGTCCTCAGGAGGTTTTATTTAATAGCATGAACACTTCTTTGTGTAATCTCAATTCCTCTCTCATGAACAAGGAAACCAAGAATCTGTCCAGCCGATACACCAAAGGCACACTTAGTAGGATTCATCTTTAAACCACATTTCCTTGTCCATTCTAGTACCCTTGCGAATCGTCTAAATGCCCATCAACTTCCTTGGATTTAACAACCACATCATCAATATAATTTATCGCTCGTTGATACATAGAACTAGCACTTTTTAACCCAAAAGTCATAACAACCCACTCGAACAAGCCGATTGCACCAGGACACCTGAAAGCTATTTTATCAATATCTTTTTCCGCTATAAAAATTTGAATATATCCAGCACTGTCATCCATAAAACTAATAATTTTGTACCCGGAAGTTGCATCCACCAATAAATTAGCAACCGGCATAGGGTACTCATGCTTAGGGGTAGCCTTGTTCAAATTTCTGAAATCAACACAAACTCTAAGCTTCCCGTTGCACTTGGTTACTGACACTATATTTCAAACTCACTCAACATATCGGCATGGTATGATGAATTTAGCATCATACAATCTTGTAATTTCACCTTTAATAGCATCATACATCTTCAGCTTAAATCGTCTTGGAGGCTATTTAAATAGCCGATATCCTAATTTTATAGGGAGCCGATGTTCGACAATGGAACGGCTAAGTCCTAGTATTTCATAATATTCCCAAGCAAAACATTTGTTAACGGTCCTTAAATCATAATATTCGACCGTCAATAACTGCATATAATAAAATAAAATATGGTATCCAACTTTGTAGTAGGGAATATTACTAATCATATCCACTAGTGTTGGTGAAATATGTGTATGTAGGTATTTTATGCAGAAAACACACCCGTCATGCGAGAAAACACACCTCCGGACAATCAGGACGCGTTTACACGAATTGAAGGCCCCATATGTCAATCAAAACCACCTAAAATTGAGCGCAACCATAGTTCATGATGTTGGGGGCCCATCAAGCAGCCTCCCAGCCAAATGAGAGGCTAGGAGTTGAGCCAAAGGGGTCAGCCGAACCAACAGTTTGGCCAAACCATCTTTGCCTCGTCTCGCTATCTGCTTCCACGTGTATGTCCCAGATTGTCTCTCAATGATGGTGGAGGGGTGTTTACGATATTTCCAACCGCCATAACTATCATATGAAGGCTATATAAGGAGGAGGCTCACACACTTCAAGAGACACAACTCTTTGGAGTATTGACTTCTTCCTATCTAGGTTTAGCTACTTTTCTAAGTAGAAAATAGGTAGAGAGTGAGGGGAAGCTCTGGAGGAGTGACCGGAAGTTTGGCGCTCTCTCCAACTTCCAGTCGCAGGAGCCGGAGGAAGATGAAATTCATCCTCAAGAAATTCCATTCCAATTCGAGGAGAATCTTTTCGAAGATTGTGGGAACACCCCGAATTATCCCTGAGAGAAGAGACCACCGAACAAGGTCAATTCTGATGAACCTCTCGATAAAGCTATGCTTAAAGAGATGGTGAAGAATTTGACCACCATCATGAGTAGCGAATGGTTGAGGGAAGGAGAGCTCTCCTCTGAAGCAATTCAGATCCATTGCCCCTCCTCAACCGTTATGTGTCTCATTGGAGGAAATTTAGTCTGTGCTCTCTATATCCCTCTGTTGGTGCTAATGTTATGTCTGCAACCTTTGCCTTTGATTGCTTAGGGGACAGACCGTTCGAACCAACCATCAAAACCTTCCGAATTTCCACAAACTCTACGACCGAAGGTTTAAGGATTATCTCTAGAGTGCCCACACGGCACAACAACGTTGAGGCCATCTTAGATTTCCATGTGTTCGAAATATCTGATTTCTACATAATCATAGGCCATCCCGTAGAGAAACTCTTATATGTGCCCGAAACTGGTGTCCTCAACCTGAAAATAGAAATAATCACCACATCCGTCTCTGTGTTGCAATCAACCAATTCTTTGATGGAGCCTCTTCCTGTTCCTGAGCCAATTGAGGAAGTGCTAGCCATTTCTCCATTCGAACTCCCAGAGTCTACTGTCGATTAATCCATCAAACAATTCAATGAAGGGGAGGATGAATTTGGAGAAATGAATGATCTGCAAAAAGGATCACATGTCACGAACCCTAATTGAACTGAAGCCCTTACCTTCGGGCCTACGCTATGCATTTCTAAACAGCGATACGGAGTCTCCAGCCCTTATAAGTGACAAACTCTCTAAGATGGAGATGACTAAACTTATTGCTGTTTTAGAAAAGCATCATGTTGCTTTTGGCTATTCCCTCCAAGATTTAAAAGACATCAGTCCGACCCTTTGCACTCATCGCATTCCCTTAGACCCGTCTTGCACACCATCTAGGGAACCTCAGAGGAGGCTAAATAATGCTATGAGGGAGGTCGTAAAAAAGGAAGTCTTGAAACTCCTACTTGCTAGGATTATCTATCCCGTGCCATATAGTGAGTGGGTTAGCCCTGTCCATGTTGTACCTAAGAAGGGAGACATGACGGTCATCGAAAACTCGAACAACGAGTTGATCCCACAACAAACAGTCACGAGATGGAGGATGTGTATTAACTATAGGAAACTCAACAAGGCTACTAAGAAGGATCACTTCCCGTTGCCTTTCATTGATCAAATGCTTGAGCGGCTGGTAAACCATTCATTCTTGAAAGTGCATCTAGGACCCCTAATTTGTTTTGGTGTTAATGACAACACAAATAGAGGTACACTAATATATTGTTGAACTGGATGCAAGGATGAAAAGGAATGGAACATTGATTAAGAGCTTAACGGTGTCACATTTGTGGTAATCATGTTGTGAACCTTGTATTTCTTGCGTTCTTGTGTTTAGGATGCCGTACTATTAAGAGGGATACCACATGCATATAATTGCTACAACACTAGTGCTCAAAATATTTTTCTTTAAGTGTTGCTGAAATTTTCCTGTCGCACTATCCGATGTGAAGTCGGACTATCCGATGGTCGGACTATCCGAAATCTCACAGAACTTTACTCTCTTTCTGTGTTCTGAGCACTGACTTAAAAACATCGGACTATCCGATGTGAAGACGGACTATCCGATGCTCGAACTATCCAAAATTTCACAGAACTTCACTCTCTGTATTGAATTGACTTTTATTCTTCTTGAGTGATATTTTCTAAGTACTATTCGATGAACCAGAAACTCCGAAGTTAAATGGAACTTGAGTCTCTGTGAGAGGATGAAGTTCTTGGTTCAAAAATATCGGACTATCCGACATGACTTCGGACTATCCGATCGATCAGACAATCCGAAATTCTTCAGAAATTTGCTCTCTCTCTCTGGATTGCCTAGGAGTCAAAAACATCGGACTATTCGATATCATCTCGGACTATTCGAGGTGGGATGAAAAGATTATCTCCCAACCGTCAGTTTTTGGGGATCTATAAATACCCCCCACCTAACCCTGTTCTAGGTTACCCAACTCATTCACTCTCATTCACTTTGCGTTGAGCTTGGTGCCAAAGTGCTTTGGATCTTTGAGCTCTTTCTCCCTCTCTCAAATCCCTCCTCGTTCTTTTTGTGGTGAATCTTGGTGGTTGTGGATTTGGTGTTTTGAGGGCCTAGTGTGCGTTTTACTCGATCTTGAGCACTAGGATTGTTCCAAGAGTTGTGTGGTGTTTGTAACTGTTGTAGGTTGAGGACTCTAGACGGCTAGGCGTCACTCTTGAGCCACCAATCTACTTGTGGTGAGCCAAAAGAAGTGTTTGAAGGCCGGATCTCGCCTGCGAAAGGAAAAACATCGGACTATCCAATGTGATTGGACTATTCGATGAACCAGAAACTCCGAAGTTAAATGGAACTTGAGTCTCTGTGAGAGGATGAAGTTCTTGGTTCAAAAATATCGGACTATCCGACATGACTTCGGACTATCCGATCGATCAGACAATCCGAAATTCTTCAGAAATTTGCTCTCTCTCTCTGGATTGCCTAGGAGTCAAAAACATCGGACTATTCGATATCATCTCGGACTATTCGAGGTGGGATGAAAAGATTATCTCCCAACCGTCAGTTTTTGGGGATCTATAAATACCCCCCACCTAACCCTGTTCTAGGTTACCCAACTCATTCACTCTCATTCACTTTGCGTTGAGCTTGGTGCCAAAGTGCTTTGGATCTTTGAGCTCTTTCTCCCTCTCTCAAATCCCTCCTCGTTCTTTTTGTGGTGAATCTTGGTGGTTGTGGATTTGGTGTTTTGAGGGCCTAGTGTGCGTTTTACTCGATCTTGAGCACTAGGATTGTTCCAAGAGTTGTGTGGTGTTTGTAACTGTTGTAGGTTGAGGACTCTAGACGGCTAGGCGTCACTCTTGAGCCACCAATCTACTTGTGGTGAGCCAAAAGAAGTGTTTGAAGGCCGGATCTCGCCTGCGAAAGGAAAAAGATACCTCTAGTGGAATGAGGAGTGCTTTGTGCAACTGCTTGAGGAAAGGGTTAGCAAAGACCCGGCTCTTTGTGAGCCCCTCAACGGAGAGTAGAATCCCCTCAAGGATTTGAACTCCGGGAATTACTTCGGCAAGAAATCTTGGTGATATTCGCTCTCCCCTCTCCTCTACTACTTGTCTTGTTGTGACTCTATAGCCTAGGTTTTGCCTGTGCATATACACCTGCTTGTGTTGCAGATTTGAGGTTCTTGCATCTCTCTTGAGTCAGACAATCTGATCCAACATCAGACTATCTGATCACATCGGATAGTCCGACTGTGGATCAGGCTATCCGACCAGGTTTTTGTCTTTAGCTTCCATTGTTTAATTTTAAGTAGCCTATACACCCCCCTCTAGGCTCAAGTGACCCTTTCAATTGGTATCAGAGCCTAATCTCCTTATTAGGCTTAACCGCTTGGAGAGATCATGTCGGGTCAAACTAGGGATGGCAAGGAGGGTGGTAAGGGAGCCAAAGTTCCTTATGACTACTCCTCTACATCTACATCTACATCTACATCTTATATGAGCACCTATAGTGGTAAAGCCCCGTACTTCAATGGTACGGACTATGCCACTTGGAAACATAAGATGAAGATGCATTTGAAGTCTATTAACCCATCTATTTGGAGAATAGTCGAAAATGGCTATGTTTTGCAGAGACCCGAGAATCCCACCAAGGAGGACGACGAGAACGAGCACAAGAACGCTCAAGCCGCTAATGCGATACTTAGCGCCTTGAGTGGAAGTGAGTTCAACCGTGTGGACGGCATTGAGGGTGCCAAAGTGATTTGGGACACGCTTCGGAATTTGCATGAAGGCACGGACAGTGTTCACGAGTCCACGGTGGAGATCCTCAAGGGGCAATTTGAGCGATTTGTGATGTTGGATGGTGAGAGCCCAAGCGACATGTATGATCAATTGAGCAAGCTTGGTTCCAAGGACATGACCGATGAGGTTGTGCTCAAGAAGATGGTTCGAGCAATCACTCCAAGTAACTCTACCTTGGTGATCATCATTCGTGAGCGTCCGGACTACAAGACTCTCACACCTCATGATTTGCTCGGACGCATTCTTGCCCATGACATGCTTGAGCAAGAATCCAAGGAGGTCATCCAATACATCAACCAAAGCTCAATTTCTAGCATCAAGAAGGAAGACTTGGCGTTGAAGGCGAAGGGAGAAGAAGAAGAAGCAAGCCGCAAGAGCAAGAGCAAGGAGGAGATCAATGATTTAGAGATAGCTCTCTTCGTCAGGAAGTTTGGGAAGTTCATGAGGCGAAGCGGCTTCTTCAAGGGGAGTTCTTCCAAGCGCTCCATCGACAAATCAAGTGGGAGGCACTCCACAAGGAAATGCTATGAGTGTCATGAACCCGGACATTTCATGGCCAATTGCCCCAACCTCAAGGAAGACAAGAAGAAGGGCGACAAGAGGGAGAAGCACAAGCATAGCAAGCGCGAGCGACATGGCCAAGCTCACCTTGGGATGATCTTCGGTTCCGATTCCGAGTCAAGCTCAAGTGATGATGAGGTAGTGGCCACCTTCGCCGTCAAGCCTACATCACTTCCTACACCTAGGCTCTTCAACTACTCAAGTGATGACGATGCTCCCATTTGCCTCATGGCAAAGGAGCCTAAGGTACCTTCCTCTCTCAAGTCCATAAATGTTGATCTTGTTAGTGATGAGGAGGATGAGGTTGATGAGGTTATGGATGAGGACTTGTTCAAGTCCATAACTAAGGAATCAATACCGCACTTGAGTGAGTTGCTTGGGAGAATCGAGGATCAATATGCAACTCTCAGGAGACAAGAGACTTTGCTCATTCGTGAGAAGGAGCGAGCTCATGAACTCAAGGTTGAGCTTGCTAAGGAGAGAGAGAGAGAAAATGAGGCTTTGGTAAGGCTTTACAAGCAAACTAAAGAATCTCATGCTAATCTTGAGGTAGCGAATACTCAACTTCAAGAGAGAATGGATGGCTTGGACAAAGCTTACCTCTCTCTTGAAGAGAAGTTCGAAACCTTAAAGAATAGTGTCTCTCTCCCTCAACTTCAAGAGAGAATGGATGGTTTGGACAAAACTTACCTCTCTCTTGAAGAGAAGTTCGAAACCTTAAAGATTAGTGTCTCTCTCCCTAGTGAGGCTTCTTGCTCTAAGATTGCCCCGAGCAATGAACCATGTGCTAGGTATAAGGACATTGATATTGATGCTTGTACTACTAATTCTATATCTTTGAGTGCCTTGCAAAAGCAAAATGAGAAGCTTAGGGGGCTCCTTCACAATGGCCTTTTAAAGTGCCACATGGGTACTAAGACCCTAAACGAGTACCTAGGATACCAAAGGGATAACTTCAACCATGAAGGCCTTAGGTATGTTCCTCTGCCAAAAGGGATGGTGGATAAAAGTGTAATGCTCAAGAAGCCTCAAGATCTCAACAACTTTATCAAGGCCAAAAGTATCCTTCCTAATGATTGTGCTTCACAAAATTCATTTGATGCCTCTTATGTTCTTAAGAAGAATGCTAATGGTCATGTTGTAGCTAAGTATGTTGGCTCAAGGGGCAAGAACAATTCCATCAAGAGAGTGCTTTGGGTGCCTAAGGCACTTGTTACTAACATGAGAGGACCCAAGCAAGTATGGGTACCTAAAATTAGAAATTGATCTCTTGTAGGACTACATCTCCGGTGGGAAAAGTTGGGTGATTGATAGCGGATGTACAAATCATATGACCGGAGAGGAGTCAATGTTTTCTTCCCTTGATCCAAATGGCACATTACAAGACAACATAGTCTTCGGGGATGATGGAAAGGGAAAGGTAATGGGCTTAGGTAAAATTGCCATCTCAAATGACCTTTCCATTTCCAATGTCCTCTTGGTAAATTCTCTCAACTACAATCTTTTGTCCGTCTCGCAATTATACTCTTTGGGTTACAATTGTCTTTTTACCGATGTTGATGTGACCGTTGATAGAAGGAATGATTCCTCCGTAGTCTTTAAGGGTGTCCTCAAGGGAAAGTTTTATCTTGTAGATTTCACCTCAAATAAAGCTAAACTTGAGACATGCTTAGTGGCTAAGGCCAACACGAGGTGGCTTTGGCATCAGAGGCTAGCCCATGTTGGTATGAGGAATCTTCACAAGCTTCTAAAAGGCGATCACATTTTTGGACTAACAAATGTGCAATTTGAGAAAGATAGGGTGTGTAGTGCATGTCAAGCCGGGAAACAAGTTGGAGCTCACCACCCGGTCAAGAATGTCATGACTACTACAAGACCATTGGAGCTTTTTCACATGGACCTCTTCGGACCCATTGCTTATCTAAGCATTGTAGGTAATAAATATGGTTTTGTTAATGTTGATGACTTTTCACGCTTCACGTAGGTGTTCTTTTTGCACGACAAGAGTGAGACTCAAGCTATCTTCAAGAAATTTGCAAGAAGAGCACAAAATGAGTTCGAGCTCAAGATCAAGAACATCCGAAGTGACAACGGCAAAGAGTTCAAGAACACGTGCATGGAGAGCTTCCTTGATGAAGAAGGCATCAAGCATTAGTTCTCAGCTCCATATTCACCTTAATAAAATGGAGGAGCCGAGAGAAAGAATAGGACTCTCATCGAGATGGCGAGGACCATGTTGGATGAATACAAGACATCGGACCACTTTTGGGCCGAAATTGTCAACACCGCATGCCATGCCATCAACCGCTTCTACCTTCATCGCCTTCTTAAGAAGACTCCCTATGAGCTTCTTACCGGTAACAAACCCAATGTCTCCTACTTTCGTTTTTTCAGTAGTAAGTGCTACTTTCTAAACAAGAAGGCGAGATCCTCGAAGTTTGCTCCTAAAGTGGATGAGGGGTTCTTGCTTGGGTATGGGTCAAATGAGTGCGCATACCGCGTTTTCAACAAAACCACTGGAATTGTTGAGATCGCGCGTGATGTCACATTTGACGAAACTAATGGCTCTCAAGTAGAGCAAGTCGACTCACATGTGTTAGGGTAAGAGGAGGACCCAAGCGAAACTATCAAGAGGTTGGCTCTAGGGGATGTTCGTCCTATAGAGCCACAACGAGGGGCCTCTTCCTCAACACAAGTGGAGCCATCTACATCAACCCAAGCCAACGATTCCTCACCTTCACACATGGATCATGGTGAAGGAGACGAGCACATGCAATCTTCACCAATCAACCTTGCACGCCCAAGGATTCACCAAAGCATTCAACGAGATCATCCCACCGACAACATTCTAGGTGATATCAACAAGGGAATATCCACTAGATCTCGAGTTGTAAATTTTTGTGAACATTACTCTTTTTTATCTTCCATTGAGCCATTAAGGGTAGAAGAAGCACTCGGTGATCCGGATTGGGTGATGGCGATGCAAGAAGAGTCGAATAACTTCACGCGGAATGAAGTGTGGACATTGGTGGAGAGACCGAGGCAAAACGTGATAGGTACTAAGTGAATCTTCCGAAAAAAGCAAGATGAGAACGGCGTGGTGGTAAGAAACAAGGCAAGGTTAGTGGCTCAAGGGTTCACCCAAATCGGAGGATTGGATTTTGGTGAAACCTTTGCGCCGGTAGCTAGACTTGAGTCAATTCGCATTTTATTAGCCTTTGCTACTAACCTTGATTTCAAGCTCTATCAAATAGACGTGAAGAGCGCCTTCCTCAACGGTCCAATCAATGAGTTGGTATACGTGGAGCAACCGTCGGGATTCGAACATCCAAAGTATCCTAATCACGTGTATAAGCTTCACAAGGCGCTCTATGGGCTTAAGCAAGCCCCTAGAGCATGGTATGAATGCCTTCGTGATTTTCTTGTTAAAACTGGCTTTGAGATTGGTAAGGCCGATTCTACTCTCTTTACTAAAAGACACGATCGTAATATCTTTGTGTGCCAAATATATGTCGATGACATTATATTTGACTCTACTAACAAGTCTTTTAGTGAAGAATTTAGTAGAATGATGACCAAGCGTTTTGAGATATCCTTGATGGGTGAATTGAAGTTCTTCCTCGGTCTTCAAATCAAGCAACTTAAGAAAGGAACGTTCATTTGCCAAACGAAGTATTTGAAGGACATGCTCAAGAAATTCGGGATGGAGAGTGCCAAGCCAATTCACACTCCTATGCTGTCAAATGGACACCTAGACCTCAACGAACAAGGTAAAGACGTCGTCCAAAAGGTATACCGTTCTATCATTGGGTCATTACTTTACCTATGTGCATCTAGGCCCGATATCATGCTTAGTGTGTGCATGTGTGCAAGATTTGAAGCCGCTCCGAAGGAGTGTCATCTTGTGGTCGTGAAGAGAATCCTTCGATATTTAGTGCACACACCAAACCTTGGCCTTTGGTATCCTAAGGGAGCAAGATTCAACCTCATTGGCTATGCCGATGCGGATTATGCCAAGTGCAAAGTGGATAGGAAAAGCACATCGGGTACTTGCCAATTCTTGGGTAGGTCCCTTGTTTCTTGGTTTTCTAAGAAGCAAAACTCCGTCGCCCTATCCACTGCCGAAGCGGAATACATTTCGGCGGGGAGTTGTTGTGCTCAACTTCTTTGGATGAAACAAACCCTGAGAGACTATGGCCTAAATGTGAGCAAGATTCCACTCCTATGTGACAATGAGAGCGCCATCAAGGTAGCCAACAACCCCATCCAACATTCCCTAACCAAACACATTGAAATTCACCATCACTTGTGAGATCATTCCACAAGTGGCGACATAGACATTCAACATGTGAGAACCGACAAACAATTGGCGGATATTTTTACCAAACCTCTAGATGAAGCTAGGTTTTGTGAGTTGAGAACTGAGCTAAATATCTTGGATTCTCATAATATGGCTTGATTTACTGCATTATTTCTTTCCCATTAGCTTAGGGTGCTTATCACTTTGTGTCAAATTGGACATTCAATTAATGAATGATCTTTAGTCACCGTTGTGTGAATTAACTGAATCTATGTGTTTGGGATCTCATTTTTTCAATGAATGTTGGTTCTTGCACAACTTGAAATAGGTTCAAACATTCCCTTTCTTGAGGATGAATTACCTTGTTTCTTGGTAATTCATTCTTTTTTATCTTCATATCTCTAAGTGCTTCACATATGGTTTTAGTTTGATTGCTTGGTTGCTTACAAATCATATGTGAAGCAATTGCCAATGTGTTTGTCTAGCCATCAGGTTCACCTTGTCACCTACTCTTTACAAAAACTCTAATTGATCCTTTCTCTCTCTGTCTGCCACAGAGGATGTCCACATCGGATAGTCCTATCTCGCATCATACTATTCGACGTGGGCCCAAGGGCAAGGGACTTAACCTCCCCGGGGTAAAATTTTCTTACCCCTTCAACCTTTTATCTCTTTCACTTTCTCTCTCCTTCTCTCCTCTCCACTCCACCCCTAGATCTAGGCCACCAAAATCTTCACTTCGGATACTCCGATTGCATCTGCATTGCTACAGGGAGGTTCCTCTCCTTCATGACCTTCCAACATCGCTGGGTTTCCCCGTGGTTTTGGTCTCCTATTGAGGTATTTCCTCAGTTCTCCGATCTCTATATTCCACCATTATTTCACGATTCCCTTCGGTGAACAATCTTGTTTTAGTATCTAGAACTAGTTCCTAGAAAATCCTTTGATTCCATCGGATATTTTTGTGTAAATCAAAATTTTTGTTCTAGGGAAAAATCTGTCGGAGTGTCCGATTTCACGTCGTATAGTCCCATCTACATCAGATAGTCCAACATAAAATCAGACTATCCAGCCTATTTTTGCTCCTGATCACAAAACATTGCTCTCACACTCAAATGTCCTTCTTTCACTTCTTCTTAATCATCATCCTCTATTCTAAATCAGTGTATCTTCATGATCAAGGGCAAACTCAAGAATCAAGTTTACTCTCGCAATGGATCGATGGATCGAGGACGGTCTCCTACCTCCAAAGCTCGTCATGCCGTTCGACGAATGCCCCAATCTCGCAGAGATGCTCTTCAAGGGCAATCCGCAGAGGAAGATGTGGCACAAGTGGCCAATGTGGAGCGAGGCGCACCTCTTCCCCCTCGCCGGAGCCGGGTTAGTGGAGAAGGCTCCAGTGCACCGGCTAGCAAAGTTCGCAAAGGGAATCCTAGTGATTTCTCAGATCAGGCTGGAGGCAGTGGTGATCCTGGTCGCTCTTTTGATGAAGAAATTCAATTAGAAGAGGACATGGCCACTCAGCAGGCCGCGGAGGACGAAGGCCCCTTCTTTGTTTCTACTCCATTGAGGGATCCACCTATCCCAGGAGGGTGATTAGGTGGAATCGCAAGTGGACTGAGGTGGAGAAAGAACGCAAGAAGGATCCCTACAAGTTTCAACAGCTCTCATCTGATCCCCGGTTTTGGAATTTCTTTCAGCAAGATTATTATGAGACCGTGATTGCACCAAAGAAGGGAGCTATTCTTATGTAGTGGATCGACTGGAAGTACATGGAGGAATTGCACGATCCCATCATTGATGAATTGATTGAAGCGTGCCATCGGTAGAACTTGAAAGAATTAATGGGGTTGCAATACCCGTGGTGCAAGGAAATCATTGCTCAGTTTTATGCAACGGTCTACTTTGAACCCAACAAAGACAAGACCATTCATTGGTTGAGATCATTGCTCAGTTTTATGCAACGGTCTACTTTGAACCCAACAAAGACAAGACCATTCATTGGTTGAGATCATTGCTCAGTTTTATGCAACGGTCTACTTTGAACCCAACAAAGACAAGACCATTCATTGGTTGACAAATGGAGTGAAGTATTCAGTGACCTATGCCAAGTTTACGGCCATCTTGGGGTTCCCAGCTCGTTCTCACCTAAACCGTGTCAAGATCCATGATGAGAAGCCGTTAGATACTAACTCCCTTCATTTCCTGTACCAAGATGTGGACTATGAGTTAGGCACCATCAAAGGGCTCCTCCCTTTCTATGCCTATCCGAACAAGTTTTTGCACGTGTCTTTCAATCCTAAGGAAGGGGATGCCAGCAATGTCCTTTCTTGTACCTGGAATATCCTCCAAAAGATGAAGGCAAGGCCACAGTTGTTTGATACTTTTGACTTCATTTTTGAAGAAATCTGGCTTATCTCCATGGTGCCTAAGCGGGGCCTTGGCTATGGACCATACATTGTGAAGATGATTGAAATTGTATCCAAGAAGAAGTTTCACAAGGAAGTGGCCCTCACCGGTTACCAAGTCCACTTTATTAAGGATGCTCATGTGGCGGCTAGGCGGAGCACTCGTGCCTCAACTCATGCCGGTCCATCCTCTAGTGTCACCAAGACGGAATCCTCATCATCCTTGAGCTTCTTCAAGTCCATCTTCAACTTATGCAAGACCATCTCCGTCCGCCAAGCCAAGGAACGCAAGGCGAGGAAGAAGGACACTCGGCGGATCAAGCTCTTACTTCGCAGCTCCAACTTGCCTTGTTCTCCCGATGGTTCTGAGGTTGAAGAGAGTGAGGAGGAGGTTTTTGAGGATCCTTTTGTAGCTGAAGCAAGCTCCTCTCATGGTGATCGTGGCAAGGCTCCTATGGAGGAAAAGGAAGAGGAAGAAGACGAGGAGTCCGGTGAGGAGGACGAGGATTATGATGAGGATGAGTGATCTCTTCTTCTTTTCCCTTTTTGGTGTCTTGCTGCCAAAGGGGGAGAATTATCTCATTTATCTTCATTGATGGCTAGTCGAACTTGTGGGCAAAATCATGAGTAACTTTAGGTCTTTAAGTCTAATGCTTAAAGTTTATGCCTTTTATGCCATGTTGAACCTTATATGCATGTGTGTAATGTGCACTTATCCTTTATCCTTGCTTAGATGTGTGATATATCCTGTCATATGCATGTGTATGTGGTTATATTATCACCTTGTGATATGGTGAAAAGATTAAGAGGGAGCTCTCCTATGCATATCAAGCATATCCTTAGGGGGAGTTCAACCAAAATCTAGTCTATATCGTTGTTTCTACTTGTGTTGTCATCAATCACCAAAAAGGGGGAGAATGAAAGTGCATCTAGGACCCCTAATTTGTTTTGGTGTTAATGACAACACAAATAGAGGTACACTAATGTTTTGTTGAAGTGGTCCCTTGGATGGAAAGGAATGGAACATTGATTAAGAGCTTAATTGTGTCACATTTGTGGTAATCATGTTGTGAACCTTGTATTTCTTGTGTTCTTGTGTTTAGGATACTGTACTATTAAGAGGGCTACCACATGCATATAACTGGTACAACACTAGTGCTGAAAATCTTTTTCTCTAAGTTGCTAAAATTTTCCTGTTGGACTATCAGATGTGAAGTCGGACTATCCGACGGTCGGACTATCCAAAATCTCATAGAACTTTACTCTCTGTCTATGTTCTAAGCACTGACTTAAAAACATCGGACTATCTGATGTGAAGTCGGACTATCCGAAATTTCACAGAACTTCACTCTCTGTATTGAATTGACTTTTATTCTTCTTGAGTGATTTTTTCTAAGTACCTGTCGGACTATCCAATGTGATCGGACTATCCGATGAACCAGAAACTCCGAAGTTCAATGGAACTTGAGTCTCTGTGAGAGGATGAAGTTCTTGGTTCAAAAATATCGGACTATCTGACATGACTTTGGACTATCCGATCGATCAGACAATCCGAAATTCTTCAGAAATTTGCTCTCTCTCTTTGGATTGCCTAGGAGTCAAAAACATCGGACTATTCGATGTCATCTCGGACTATTCGAGGTGGGATGAAAAGATTCTCTCCCAACGGCCAGTTTTTGGGGATCTATAAATACCCCCCACCTAACCCTGTTCTAGGTTACCCAACTCATTCACTCTCATTCACTTTGCGTTGAGCTTGGTGCCAAAGTGCTTTGGATCTTTGAGCTCTTTCTCCCTCTCTCAAATCCCTCCTCGTTCTTTTTGTGGTGAATCTTGGTGGTTGTGGATTTGGTGTTTTGAGGGCCTAGTGTGCGTTTTACTCGATCTTGAGCACTAGGATTGTTCCAAGAGTTGTGTGGTGTTTGTAACTGTTGTAGGTTGAGGACTCTAGACGGCTAGGCGTCACTCTTGAGCCACCAATCTACTTGTGGTGAGCCAAAAGAAGTGTTTGAAGGCCGGATCTCACCTGCGAAAGGAAAAAGATACCTCTAGTGGAATGAGGAGTGCTTTGTGCAACTGCTTGAGGAAAGGGTTAGCAAAGACCCGGCTCTTTGTGAGCCCCTCAACGGAGAGTAGAATCCCCTCAAGGATTTGAACTCCGGGAATTACTTCGGCAAGAAATCTTGGTGATATTCGCTCTCCCCTCTCCTCTACTACTTGTCTTGTTGTGACTCTATAGCCTAGGTTTTGCCTGTGCATATACACCTGCTTGTGTTGCAGATTTGAGGTTCTTGCATCTCTCACAGTCTGATCCAACATCGGACTATCTGATAACATCGGATAGTCCGACTGTGGATCAGACTATCCGACTAGGTTTTTGTCTTTAGCTTCCGTTGTTTAATTTTAAGTAGCCTATTCACCCCCCTCTAGGCTCAAGTGACCCTTTCAATTCTTTCGAAACGTATGGATACCATAGAATGTCGTTTGGGTTGTGTAATACACCCGTGTCATTTCAAAGATGCGTGATGTCTATTTTCTCCGACATGTTCGAGGATATCATGGAAGTCTTCATGGACGATTTTTCTGTCTATGGTAAAACTTTCGATCATTGTATGGAGAACTTAGAGAGGGTCTTACAAAGATGTCAAGAAAAAGGACTTGGTACTTAGTTGGGAAAAGTGTTACTACATGGTTTGTGAAGGAATAGTCTTGGGACATCTAATCTCCGAAAGGGGAGTCGAGGTGGATAGAGCAAAAATCAAAGTAATTCGACAGCTCCCACCTCTTGTTAGTGTCAAGGGAGTCCGGAGCTTCCTGGGTCATGCGGGGTTCTATAGGCGCTTCATAAAGGATTTTCCAAAATCGCTAGACCCCTAACTGCCTTACTAGCTAAGGATGTCCTGTTTGACTTTGATGATGGGTGTCTAAAATCCTTTAAAATCCTTAAGAATCACTCATCTCAGCACCAAACTTCCAACCCCCTGATTGGTCGCTACCATTTGAAATCATGTGCGATGCTAGTGATTTTGCAGTAGGAGTTGTCCTTGGGCAAACTAAGTATAGAAAGCACCACACAATCGCATATGCTAGTAAAACTTTGACTGGAGCTCAGCTTAATTATGCCATAACTGAAAAGAGCTCCTAGCCGTAGTGTTTGCTATTGATAAGTTCAGGTCTTATTTTGTGGGAGCTAAGGTAATAGTTTACATTGACCATGCTGCACTAAAATACATGCCCACTAAAAAAAATGCAAAACCTCAGCTAGTTAGGTGGATTCTAATACTCCAAGAATTTGACATAGAAAGATAAAAAGGGAGTAGAGAATTCTATTGCAGATCGTATGCAAATCACTAACATGCATGAGCTATTGATAAAGGACTATCTGCAAGATGACATGCTGTTAAAAGTCACAGACTCTTAACACGTGGTATACAACCAAAGTCAACTTCATGGTCGCAGGATATGTACCACCGGGAGAAAATAAGAAGAGGTTAACCTAGGAGAGCCCCAGACACTTGTGGGATGAACCATACCTTTACAGAGTGTGGTTAGATGGTCTACTACAGAGATGCGTTCTGATATCCGAAGGCATGAAAATCATTGAGAAGTGTCTTGCTGCCCCATATGGAGGTCACAATGGAGCATTAGGACATAAGCAAACGTCTAGCAGAGTGAATTCTTTTGGCTAACAACGTATGATGACTCAAAGGAATTCATTTGGAGATACACAAGGTGCCAGAAGCATGGAGGGAGCACTGCTTGGGATGCAATGCCACTTACATATAACATTCAAGTTGAGCTATTTGATGTATGGGGCATCGAATTCATGGGACATTTTCCAAAGTCCTACGACTGCGAGTATATCCTAGTGGCCGTTGTGTGGAGGACACCCAGGCTTTACATAATAATGGCCAATTGAGATGAACAAATCAAATCAAGTAGCAAGCATAATGTAAAATTTGAAGCCTTGAGTAAAGGACATAGGGGATGAAGCTGGGCCTTTAGCTTGAAAGTCAACTTCAGCCTGAGATGTGCCCATCAAACCACACTAAGATGGCGACCAAATGTGTTACATATTCAGGAGACTTGACAAATTAACTAAAGATCTACCGCATCCCAAATGTTCTCAACTCATACTCTTGTGAAGCTAGTTCCCGGTATGTGTACTAGCTCCACACTTTCATCCTAAGCAATGGTACACACAAGGAAATACAACTAAGACAATTAAAGTTCAGATTACAACTACTGAAGTTATACATAGGTCGATCGGTCAAATAATCAGAGATTCGCGGAAGCTTGGCTACCTAATCCACAAGCAGTCGACTAGGGGTACACCCTGAAATAAATCAAGTCCTAGAAGAAGCAAAGATTTCCGATTCGCTCATGTTAAACTAAAAATACAACCTGCAAAATGGATATTCCAGTAGCAAGACTCAATACATTAATCAAATTAATGTACTGGCAAGCACAAGACAATCCTAACATATTACATGCAAGGCATGTATTCAAAAGAGAGCAATATGTAGTTTACTTTCAGCATAAAGCAAGTTTTATTTCACAAACATTTGTAAAGAAGTTCATAAAGCATTTCAAAACATGTTTTTGGATAGATTGAACACAATTTATATAGAAATCTCATATCAACATGCTTGCTGCCCCTGCAGCAAATAGCCACCATAATCATCATCATATTCATCAAAACTCAACACATTTCACCATTCCCATAGCCCATTTTCATAAACACATTTATAAAACATGAGTCTATACCCATGACACTTCACCAAAGCGCTCATGACCGTGAGCACGGCTAGTCGATTAGTTTTAGACTGCAGAGTTTGTACAATGTTAACCACATGATGTGAGTACATTAGTTTGTCCGATACCTGTCGGTATCACCGTACTCTACACGTTCAGTGAGCTCCAGAGGTCACAACGAAACCCTTGCATTACCTAATGCGTAGCCTTGCATCCGCGACAGCAAGCTTGACTCCATCCTAGGCATATGACCTACGTAGCGGGCCCACACCTTAAACCTAACATCGTGGCAGCGAACACATCCATTCCCACAAGGCAATATACCATTGAATTGGATACACTCAGTCACCTAAACTACCCTGATGGTAAATAGGAAGTTCCTCTGAATTATCGGTAAGACTAACTCATTCTACTTCGCTTACCATATGCAAGGCTAGACTTTAAGTAACTTAATTAGCTAAGACCACCCCTTAAATAGCACATGTGGATGTATGGTTAACTTTAAGTTGGTGACAAAAGTTCAGTCCTTAGTTGACTAGGGCAAACTCTCCCCATATCGGTGTGCAACTACCACCATATGCACCGACCAAGTCTAAAAGCACATTTTTATATCTTTAGTTCACAAATAAGTAATATTTTCAAATCTATCGAGCAATAATCCAATTTCCAAATTCATCATTTTAAAGAGTTAATTTGAGTATTTACTTTGTTCTAAGCATGGCGAAGCAAATGACGTACTTTTAAGCATATATAGACCCATTTGAGCGATAAGGTTGTAACTTCCATTTACCAAGTTTTCAAATATTGGTTTAATCAAATATTTATGCAACTTTGCAAACAATATTTTTCATCTCCCAAAATATGGGTTTCAATGTGATCAAAGAGGAGGGGAGGAAAAACTTGCCTTGTTACTAGAAAATGTTAGCATCTAAGTCACTGCTTTGCCGCTATTGCAATTATCTATATAAGTTACACGTTATGCAATTAAACACCGAATTAGGCAAAAAAAATCTAAAATGCTTTAAAATGCATGATTTGTGAACAGTGGATAGGTACTGTCCTAGGATGAAATTAGGTGAAATAATTTCTATTTTATCTCTTTTTATTTACGATTTATGAGTTTTACAAGTGCGTCTGTATAGGAGTAGTATTTAGTTAGACATTGTTATGAAAGGTTTTGCTATGTGATTTTTATTAGATTTGACTTTGCAGAGGTGTACAGATGTGTTTTCTAAGACTAGCACATTTAGTTTCATAATTTTTATAGTTTTTATGAATTCCTTATGTATTTTATAAGTTATAAAATGTTCTAGGTAAATAGTCTATATATGTACAACGCTGTGGATGGAGTTCTATGTCCAGAACATGTGCCCTTTGTTTGAGTTGAATAAAATGAATAATTTTGTTAACCAATCTATTCTTAGATCATAATTTTAGAGCTTGTATCATTTTGCTATACATTTTATAAATTAGGGACGTGTTCTACATTAGTAACTTGGCATATCACCCTAGAAATTATTATATGAGCTAAGTGCCTTATGTTTTGGTGGAAATGGATGAGGCTATAACCTCCCTGATCCATCTAGGTTTTATTTGATTCATTTGAAGCTAGGGTGCATTTTATATAATTTGCTTAACTAATAGTATGTGATTACTACTTATTTCATGAAATTTAAAGTTTAAAGATATATTTTGTACAGAAGGTGCCACATTTTATTTTACCGGGTTGAAGTTCACTACTTAATGGTCTATAGAAATTTAGTTCACTCCATTTAGACTAAAAATGGTTTTCCTACAAATTTTACAAGTTAAGATGTGCTTTATGTTGATTATTCTTTATAAGGGATTTCCATGTACTGTAAGTGTATATTTTTATTTTATCACACTGAAGAGCATATTTTTGTGATCATACAGAATCTGAGTTCACTCAAAAAGGAGTAAGATGGATTCTACATGATTTTCCAAAGTTCAGCTTACCTAAAATCAGATAATGTTTTTAGAGGCATTTGGTGTAAAGCAACTATAAATTTTTATTCTCCTTACTAGAGAGTGTATGTTGGTGAATCTGTACAATTCGAGTTTGTCCCAAAATGCGCTAAATTGAATTTTCTATGCATTTTAGAATTTTCTGCATGTTTTATGTTTGCTTTTCTTTAGATAAACTTTAGAGGCAAACTTTGTACTGTAAGTGTCATTTTTTATGTCACAATATTAAAGTTCATCATTTTGTGAATCCATAGCAACTGGAATCATCTCAAAATGTGCTATATTTGATTTTATATGGATTTTACAATTTAGGTGTTCTCCTGTTGAAAAGTAAATGTTTTAGGTATTTTCTTTTATATTTTCAGATTTTAAGCTCATGTGGTCCACATGTCGGCCTCAGGTATCTTGCAGAAAAGCCCCTGTTGTTTTCGGAAATAGGCCCTGGGGTTCTCGCATGTGTGAAAACAAGGTTCACTGAGAGTGCTTATAGTTTTTAGTTTTTACTAATAGGTTCTTGGTCCCACATGTCATAGAGTGTACATTTACTAATTGATCCTTAGTATTTTTAAATCTTCCACTAATTACGGTCCTCCGCGCCTAATCTCGTAGGGTCTACATGTCAGTGGCACAAGGAGGAAGGGAGCATGGCATGGGCGACACCGGCGGCTTCGCGGCGTCGCCGGCGGTGAACGGCGGCGAACTTCGCCGCGGTACCTTAAAAGAAAATGTATACTACGTCCTTGCGAACCCATGGGTGGTTGAACCATCGTCGGAGGTGACCGGAAACGATGACGGCGACAGCGCAGGCGGCAGGCCTCCTCGGGTTGCCGATGCATGTGGGCGTGGAGAGCTTTTCCGTGTGAGTGCGGTGCATGCATGTGGTTCTATGAGCTCAAAAATGCTCAACGAACTGCTGAAGAGTGTCGGCGAGGCTTGCTCGTCGATGGTGGCTCGTGGAACAGCTTGGTGATGGCGTTCTTCCACGGGATGACGGCGATGGCTCGTTCGGCTCCAAGATCTGGCGTGCATGCGGCCGGACAAGGTTTGTGAGGTCCCTGGGACGAACTACACGCAAGGAATTGAATCCTAACTAACCGAGGAAGTGGGAATCACCAATGGCGCCCGGCGCCCGGTGTTGGGGAAGAAGTCCCTGATCTTGCAGTAGGCGACCTCCTAGCTCGATTATTTTGGTCGGTAGGCTCCTGGTATCACTGGGTTGATGCTTGTCGAAACTTGATTTCGGCAATATGAAAAGGGGGTAGCGCACGAGACCTAAAAGTGGATGGATGCGGAGACAAGGATTTAGATAGGTTCAGGCCCTCTCAATGAGAGGTAATACCCTACTCCTGTTTGGGGATTGTATTCGCCTGGTGTTGTATTGATCTGACGATCTAGTTGTGCTCATGCCCCCTAGAGGGCCTCCTACCCACCTTATATAGGATGAGGGGCGGGATTACAAGATAGAAACCTAAATCAATACGGTGTCGGTTTCCTAATACTACTTTACAATATTACCAAACCAAGACTTTAGGCCGTTCCGTAATACATAAGAAAACGTAATACCCAAGTCATGATCTGTTACATATTATATAGATATAAGCTATCCCCTGTAACTAGTCGGATAACCATGTCGAGTGGGTATGGGGTACCCATAATCTCCACAGTAGCCCCTGAGACCTTCACAGTCGAAAATATAATCTTCTCTCGAACTAAATTACTCCAAAGCCGAGTGCTTCAATCATCTTCGCCATGATCTCCCGAATACTTTTACCAAATCAGAAGACTGTGGAGGGCTGAAAAATAATAAAATATAGATTTAGGTGCATCGACTAGATGCACCTGATAGGTGTAGCCCCCGACTATATGGTTAGTTGAACAAACTAAGCATATAGTCAAGGAATAAATAGATTAACCAACTGAGTGGTTTTAAGCCACCTAAGTAGCATAACCATAGCACATACGGTATGAATTCCCGAGTAAACAAAAGTCAAGTGATAGACTGACTGCTTTATGAAGTATGATGCATGCAATCTAAAGTTATCACATCTTTGAAAATTCATATAGCAAAAACAGCTATAAAAAAGCTTGTATGCCGTGAATAAAGAAATTTCCAAAGCTTTAAGTATACACCATGGACACACTGTTTTAACAGATGTGCTTAAGTCCCTAAAAGATGCACGGCTTTACCATACTTGGAAACATAAGGCATATGTGGTATAAAATCTGAGTAAATAAACTCATAAAGGATTTACCAACCGCCTGAAAAATGACCAACATATAATCAGCCTAAGCCATAATATTGGTCAATAAAAGTGCACACTTACGTGGCAAAAAGCAATGATATTACATTTAATCGATTGCTTTACAAATCAAACAGTGCCTTGACTTATATATATGAAAAAGTCAGCGGGGCAGCTATATAAAGCTTCACTGTTTGTCACCTTTTAAAGTGCATTGTACCAACTCCTAAAAGTTGAGTAACAGTGATATAAAAGGATTTTAAGGTATTGGGCACTCGATCACGCACACTTTTGCCTAAGAAAAAAATGCCTAAGTCCCAAAGGAACGTGATTGGCCACACCTGAAATATGGGCTACAGACATATTAGGCCTAGACCAAAAAATATGCCTTCGATACCCTCAAAAGGATGACACATATAACATGCCTCTTGATTCGCTCCCGAGTGAAAAATCTTCTGGGTAATGTAGACCAAATACATCTCATCCGAGTGGCTTCTGGTCCAAATAATTATCCCTCATGGGGTATAATGAAGTAAATATGATAATTGAATCCTGACTGGTGCAAATATTCAGTCGATGCCCCTCATGGGGTATAAAGATTGATCCAGGCCTTGAGCATAGAGGATGAGCTCATGGCCATGAATATGTATCTGGAACAAAACAAAATTATAGGTATGATCCTTAAGCCTGAGCTGATGAAGCCCCTGAGCATATAGCTTGTCATTATGTTATAGACGAAATCATCAATTAGTAGTAGCTGATGTAGTCGGCATGAGATGATATCGCCCATCAGAAGTGACGAAGATGTTAGTAGTAGAGACGAAGTTGCCCATCAGCAGCGATAATGAAATCCATCGATCATGAAGATGAAGAAACCGGTCGACGATAGCTGACGTGACCAACAGTCATGACAATTGGTGATAGCGGCAATAGTCGTATGTGAAGACGAAGAAACCAGTCGGTAATGCCAAGCATGACCAGTAGTGAAGATAAAATTGCTCATCCATAGCAATAGAGTAAGCGCAACCGAAGAGACATAGCATATTGTTGATGAAGATGATGATGTTGGTGATCCAGTCAATGGCGGTGTAGCAGCCCATGATAATGACGAAGTCGCCCATCAGCGGCGGCGTAGTAGGCCAACCGTGAAGGCAAAATAAAAAATCGGTGATGACATAGGCAACCGAAGGCGAAGACATAGTCATCCATTAGCGACTGTGGAGACGTCAGTGCCGATGAAGTAGAGGCGACGCCAAGGTGGCACAGCAAGAAGTTGACGAAAATGATCCAGTCGGATATTCAGCGTCGACTAAGCATGGACCCTCGAAGCAAACTCCTTGGTTGACGGTAATTGACTGGAGATCACGATAATATCAATGGAGAAGGTGCTGGTGATGGCTGTAGTAATAACAATCCATCAAATTGTTGAGAAAATGTCGAAGCTCAAGTAGTTCCCTTGATGCTAACACTTGCATGACGATGATTGATGCAATGCTCGTTGATTTATGACGATGGCAGTAGAACTTGGTCTTGTAGCTGTGGCATATGCTTTTCTTGGAGAAAAGCAGATGTTGTTGTCCAACTCATCGAATCTGAGTTGATTGGTTGATAATTTCAAACTCCCGGACATGTAGATTAAATCTTGAACTTGATACTTGAGAGACTTGGAGTAAATTGTGGTAGCATCCAGAAACCAAAAATTGTAGGTGAAAAAATTGTAGTTGCTGAAGTAGAACGACTGCTCTGAGTTGAAGACGAAGATAATGACTTCCGGAGTTGACTCATTGGCTGGTTAATTGATTGTTTCATCTTGACATAGTGTCTGTCTAATTTTGAGTCTTGTATTTGAGTCTTGTATTTGTGTAGCCCCCGACTCTTTGGTTAGTTGAGAAGCAACTGATCATAGAGTCAAGAGCTGTAGCTTGTCGTCGAGTAACCACCACTTGAGTGAAAAAACGCATTGAGGTGTCCGAGTAGAAATCTTGAAGATTGGAACACCACTTGTTGCAGTAGATTAGCTCGGCATCATACTGTGGAGACATCGTGGTTGATGATGCGAAGCTTCCGAAGTAGTGGTAGTAGAGTTTGCCGGTGCCAAAAATAATGAAGACGAAGTTGCCCCACAGTGGTGATAAAATTGCAATGCCGTGATGACGTGGACACGAGTTGGGGGCAACAAAAGCAAACCATTGGTAAAGACGCGTAGTTGTGAAGATAAAAACACCAGTCGGCGGCGGCGAAAACAGTCGGCGGTGAAGACGTAGACGCCCAGCGACGGTGGTGCGACCAACCAACCGTGTAGGCGGAGGAACCAGTCGGTGACGATGACGATGGCCAGCGGTGAAGACATAGACGCCCAGCAATGGTGGTGCGACCAACCAACCGTGTAGGCGGAGGAACCAGTCGGTGACGATGACGATGACCGGCGGTGAAGACGTAGACGCTCAGCAACGGTGGTGTGACCAACCAACCGTGTAGGCGGAGACACTAGTCAGCGATGATGACGGTAGCCGGTGGTGAAGACGTAGATGCCCAGCGATGGTGGTGTGACCAACCAACCGTGTAGGCGGAGGAACTAGTCGGCGACGATGAAGGCGGACCGGCGGTGAAGACGTAGACGCCCAACAATGGTGGTGTGACCAACTAACCGTGTAAGCGGAGACACCAGTCAGCGATGATGACGGTAGCCGGTGGTGAAGACGTAGACGCCCAGCAATGGTGGTGCGACCAACCAACCGTGTAGGCGGAGAAACCAGTCGGCGACGATGACGATGGCCGGCGGTGAAGACCTAGACGCCCAGCAACGGTGGTGTAACCAACCAACCATGTAGGCAAGGACACCAGTCAGCGATGATGACGATGACCAGCGGTGAAATCGTAGACGCCCAGCAACGGTGGTGTAACCAACCAACCGTGTAGGCGAGAGCACCAGTCGACAACAATGAAGGCAAGCCGGTGGTGATGTTCTGACTGATCCGTTCCCGAAGCGTTGGAGATAAGCTTAAAGCCATGAATCCCCACTATGCATATCTGGATTTGGATCCTGCAGTATAAACATATAGGATGAGTAGCATCTTATGCAAATATAATACTTGAGAAAAATTCAAGCGTTTTAAAATGTTTATAAATATATATTTCTCCTCTTGCTGAATTTGATTACCCCAAGTAGATGATTCCTCACGTTTAAACACTTTGCCCGACTAGTCATTGACATGAGTTCGTCATTAATGGAACAAAGTTTCACGGATGAGAATTTACTACTCGAGTACTTTTGCAATTGTGAAGAGTAGAAAGCAAATTATATTATCTCTATGCTTTTGATTTCTTTCGAGTAATACTTAGCACCTTGGCGTTAAACACTCCATCCAACGAGCCCCCGGGTGCTAGGAATCGGCCCAAAGGCAACTATCCATCGACAAACCAAACGGAAGGCATAGGGATATAGAGCTCTGTAACTCGATCGGTACTTTTTTACTCGGATTATCTCGCAAGCAATCAAGATAAAAATTATGAAAGTTTTTGAAAAAATATGATATAACATCTGTAGCCCCCGACTTACTACTCAATGGAAAACCAATTGGTGTAGTGAGGCAAAGGAGAAGCAAAATATCATATGAAGAATAGAATAATGACTTAGCTTTGTTGTATTCCCCGTGGTGACGATAGGGTTGTCCATCAATGACGACGAAAACACCAGTCGGCGATGGCGGAAGGGCGAGCCGGCGGTGAAAACGATATTGCCACTAGTAACGGCGTGAAGGCGAAGAGACCAGTCGGCGGCGATGACGATGGCCGGTGGTGAAGACGCTGACGCCCAGCAACGGTGGTGCGACCAACCAACCATGTAGGCGGAGGGCACCAGTCGGCGGCGGTGAAGGCGAGCCGGTGGTGAAGATGATGTCGCCATGAGTAACAGCGGCGGAGTACACCAACCGTGGAGGCGAAGAGACCAGTCGGCGGCGATGACGGCGGCCGGTGGTGAAGATGATGTCGTCATGAGTAACGGCGGCGAAGCATACCAACCGTGCAGGCGAAGACACCAGTTGGCGGCGATGACGGCGGCCGGTGGTGAAGATGATGTCGCCATGAGTAACAGCGGCGGAGCACACCAACCGTGGAGGCGAAGAGACCAGTCGACGGCGATGACGATGGCCGGTGGTGAAGACGCTGACGCCCAGCAACGGTGGTGCGACCAACCAACCGTGTAGGCGGAGGGCACCCATCGGCGGCAGTGGAGGCGAGCCGGTGGTGAAGATGATGTCGCCATGAGTAACAGCGGCGAAGCACACCAACTGTCAAGGCGAAGACACCAGTCGGCGGCGATGGCGGTGGCCGGTGGTGAAGATGATGTCGCCATGAGGAACGGCGGCGGAGCACACCAACCATGAAGGCGAAGAGACCAGTCGGCGGCGATGACGATGGCCGGCGGTGAAGACGCTGACGCCCAGCAATGGTGGTGCAACCAACCAACCGTGTAGGCGGAGGGCACCGGTTGGTGGCGGTGAAGGCGAGCCGGCGGTGAAGACACTAACGCCCAGCAACGGTGGTGCGACCAACCAACCGTGTAGGCGGAGGGCACCGGTTGGCGGCGGTGCAGGCGAGCCGGTGGTGAAGACGTTGACGCCCAGCAACGGTGGTGTGACCAACCAACCTTGTAGGCGAAAGGCACCGGTCGGCGGCGGTGGAGGCGAGCTGGCGGTGAAGACGTAGAAGCCCAACGACGGTGGTGTGACCAACCAACCGTGAGGGTGAGGAAACCAGTCGGCGGCGATGACGACGGCCGATGGTGAAGATGTAGACGCCCAACAACGGTGGTGTGACCAACCAACCGTGTAGGCGGAGGGCACCGGTCGACAGCGGCGGAGGCGAGCCGCGGTAAAGACGTAGACGCCCAACAAAGGTGATGTGACCAACCAACCGTGAGGGCGAGGACACCAGTCGGCGGCGATGACGGTGGCCGGTGGTGAAGATGATGTTGCCATGAGTAACGGCGGCGGAGCACACCAACCGTAGAGGCGAAGAGACCAGTCGGCAAAAGTACTGTCGCGGCATCACATGTGAACAACAAAAAATACCAAGAGATTAATCTGATATTTACAGATCAATTTAATAAACGACAATAAGTTAGAAGGGGAAAAAACCCGGATTGGAGATTCTCAACGTTTCTATTAAAATTGATTCCATCGCACTTCTTGATGGGGAACTCGGCGTACCCCTACCTAGCGCGCCAACTGTCGAAACTTGATTTCGGCAATATGAAAAGGGGGTAGCGCACGAGACCTAAAAGTGGATGGATGCGGAGACAAGGATTTAGACAGGTTCAGGCCCTCTCAATGAGAGGTAATACCCTACTCCTGTTTGGGGATTGTATCCGCCGGGTGTTGTATTGATCTGGCGATCTAGTTGTGCTCATGCCCCCTAGAGGGCCTCCTACCCACCTTATATAGGATGGGGGGGCAGGATTACAAGATAGAAACCTTAACCAATACGGTATCGGTTTCCTAATACTACTTTACAATATTACCAAACCAAGACTTTAGGCCGTTCCGTAATACATAAGGAAACGTAATACCTAAGTCATGATCTGTTACATATTATATAGATATAAGCTATCCCCTATAACTAGTCGGATAACCATGTCGAGTGGGTATGGGGTACCCATAATCTCCACAATGCTGGCGTGGCGGTTTGCTCCGGGATAGTAGAGGATGGTCGGACGTCGACGATGCCGAAACGGCGGTGCTCCGGAGCTCCTGTGGGCACGGTCGCATTCCGTCATCACTGCAAGATAGAGGATGTGGTCAAAGGGAATGGATTCGGCATCATGAGGAGGTGATGGAACGCTAGAAGAGAGGATCCGACCGTGGGTTGGTGGCGATGACGATGGTCGTCGTCTCCATGGCCAGTGGCAACGGTGAGGGCGACGGAGAGGCAGAGGACTCTCCCTCTCGAGTTGCTCGGCTCCGAGGTGAAATGAGAGAGGAGGTGATGCTGTAGGGAGAAGTAGAGGGCGAGCTCCGCGTTGCCACGTCGAGCACAGCCGGCACCGATCTCTCCCTCTCTCTCTCGTTCTCTCTCATCTGCTGGTCGGTTGGAGGAGATGGACTGGGAGAGGGTAAGCTGAAGAGTCTGCCAAGTGGGTCCATGTCGATGTACACTAAGTGGGAAGGTGAGGTGTGGGTAGGAACATGAGTGGATGTCCTTTTCCAACGGTTTTCTTGAATTATTCCTCTCCTTCTATTTAGTAATTCAATTATTCGATTCGTAGGTACGATAAATTAATGTGATTTTTTCTGGAGGTAGACGAAGTTATCTAGTTTTCATTTTCTTTCGTTACACTCAAAAATTATGTGTAGTTTGTACTCAGACAAATAAAGAATAGAGGTTAGGTAGAACTTTATTTAAAATTTTAGAGAGTCAAAACTAAGACAATAAATTCTAGAAAAAATATCTTTATTCATCATAAATAGCCTAGTATTTGAATAAATTACTTACTCTATATACTTCTATGAATTTTAATGCATGTTTTAGTAAGGTAAGATTTTAGCCGATTTTGGTCTATAGTTAATCTACTATTTGACTGGTTTGACTGATTTATTTAAGGAATCAACTTAAGTGATAAAATTTGACCAAAATTAACAGTGATTTGTACTCATTGCATAGTATTCATGTGATTTTTTCAAGATTTAATTTTGTTCTAATGATTTTTAGAATTTCATCTAGTCTATCCTTTATATGTGTTTTCATTTATAGAAATGCATTTTGCGTATTTATAAAATTTGTATTTGAAAAATTCTTGACCTGAGATGATATTGTTAATCTTAGTTTCATACCCAACATGCACACAAGAATTAAAACCTAACCATACTCTAGATGCATATGCATGCTTACACTTTGTTACTCAAATTTCATTTTGGTTTGGAAAGGAAAATTTTTAATTAACCCCCAAATTCCCTATATGCAATGGTTGGGTAGACCATCAATTAGGCTTAAAATGAAAATTTTAAGCTTACAACAATGGAAAAATTATCTTCCAACTATTTTGGCAAGAAATTTTTAAGCCCTAGAATTTGGGTATGTTACAATCTATCCCCGTTAAAATAAATCACGTCCCCGAGATTTAGGTCGGGTTGTGGATGGATACGTCGGTGAGTGTGTGTTGGCTTACTAAGAATTCTGCTCTACTAGTGTGGTTCTTACTATTGAACTCCGGTAATTTGTTGATACTATAAATGGATTATAATCCTAACCTTGACTGGTGGATGAATAAAACTATCAAAGGTTCTACGCCTATGACGCTTTCTTATAACACAATGTTATCTTTTTTAGTTATCTCTATACCCTTTCTCAAACATTCCAGATTTAATATATTAAACAAATAAATTTTACCCAACCATTGTTATTGGCCGGTCTTCCAAGAACGTGCCTACCCACTGTGGAATGGTAGGTATTGATACCCTTTCTAAGTTGTATTATTGTTTTTACTATAATAAAACTTTTAGCAACTTTTAGTTTGTAGATGGGTAGCAGGTTTTACTCGGTTGGGGTCCATGAAGGATTTTTATGACCAAAAAGGTACTACTAGAGAGGTTCATGATTTAACTTAGTTGAGCCCACATCTACCAAAATTAAAATTCTGGACAGCCAGCATGAAGGTTATTGAAATAAGGAAAAATGGACAAAACCTTGGGTTACATCTTAGGGGTTGGCAATATTTGTTCCTAGAAACAAATTGATCATATACTAATCTAATTTAAGGTATACTAGGAAAATTTGTCTAGTCATACTTGGATGCATCAGGACGGTCTCATTATATACATCCATATACTTCGATCGTTGTAAAAAAGGGCTTGCTAGATGATATGTATAGCAATAACTTTTCTTTTTCTCAGAAAGGCATGGATGTATGTTATGATATCATGATGAATGAATGATGCGATGAATGTATGATATGATCCAATGCTTATGAAGATATTTTGGTATTGCATACATGCCATAGAACAATCTTTTCGGTCCAACTGGTTAGTAGGTTGTGGTGGTAGTATGGTTTGTTTGAGCTCATGTCCCCCTACATTTCCATTTATGGCAGCAAGCTAACTAATTGGGGAAAATTCACATATACAAGTCTTGAATTGGCTTTTCATCTACACGATAAGTTATTGCATAAAGGAAATACATAGGAACTATTATACGAATTTTCCCAAAAGGATTGTTCTTGAGACGATTGATCCTACTCAAGATTTTTTTTTGTGGGCATAGGGAAGGTTGCAAGTATTTATAGGCTATAGGCTAGGATAAGGTGACAAAAATAAACTTTTTTTTAACTCAGACTCGTATCAAAGTTCTACTTATCCTGGAAAAAGATTGTAATTTTAAAACAAATGGATCATCTTAGAGAAGTTTTCAAAACCTACAAGTCAAGTTTCCAAACCATGGTTGTGAGTTGCTGCAATACAAATTTTGCATTCAACATAAAAGGGCACAAAATTCGCACACTGAGCCATCTCAACTTAAATTACATAGTTTGCTTATGACTTTGTTCCTAACATGCGATTTCCATTAGGTTTGTGGGGCTTGCAAAGGTTGCATGCTTTGTCTCTAGGTTACACTATACCCCTTAAATTAAAATAAAATTCTACAATAAGGTTTATCAACAAATCTTAATGGAAGGACTAAACCGACGTAAGTGCTAGGTGCTGTCCTATACAGTTCCGGGTGGTAAATGGAGGCTATAGGCTATGCTAAGTGATCGATAAGCTAGGAAAAAAATTATATTCATGATCTGTCGAAACTAGATTACGAAAATAAGAAAAGGGTGGCAATTAAGACGGAAAAGTAAATGGGTTATAAGATAAAGGTTTTAGACAAGTTCAGGCCTTCACGAAGAAGTAATACCCTACTCCTGTTTCGGTGGTTTTGCCTCCGATTTGTGTATTGATCTTACGAAAAGCTTATGTCCCCAAGGGTCCCCTGTCCTCCTTATATACCCGGAGGATGAGGATTTACAAGATAATATCCAGTCCGACACGGTCTAGATCTTCCCTAATTGACTTACAATCTTATCATACTAGGTATCCGGGCTATGCCTTAACAAAGAAAGGAATAATATACCGTTCTAGTACTACTCATATTCTGTTTACATAACACAACCCTATACTCAGTCGGGTATTCCATATCTGTGGATATATGGGTACCATAATATCCACAGTAGCACCTGAGACCTTTATAGTCGACGAGATAATCTTCTCTTAAGCAGAAAGCCATCAGCTCCAAGTGCTTCAATTATCCCTGCCATGATCTCCTGGGCGCCAAATCCAGATCACAAGACGGTGAAGGGCTGAAAAAATTTCAAAAAATATTTCCAGGTGCATCAACTAGATGCACCTATTAGGTTTAGCCCCCTGCTATGTGCTTAGTTGGAAAAACTAAATATATACTCAGAATTAATTAAAAATATACCAGTCGAGTGGTTTATTAGCCACCTAAGCAGCAAAATCATAAACAATCCTGAAATTGTTTATATTAAAAAGTTTAACAATTAAATTGGTTTTTCAGAACCATTAATATTATAAACTCAAATTTTTCCTAACAATTAGTCATGTTATGTTCACATTATTAAGATAAATGTGTTTCAGCCCCTAAGGACACATGACTTCACCTCTTTTGGAGAAAATAAGGCATATATGGCAGAAACATCTTACAAGATTCTCCAATCGCCTGAACTTAAGCAAAAATGATTAATAAACCGAAGTAATAATACTTGATTAATTATATATGCCCACTAACGTGACAAGATTTGCACTGTATGCTCTCCGAAGAGTTTAAGTCGCAACAGTGTAAAATATTCTTTATATATTCCCTCCTGCTCATCACAGAAGAGATTACGCCCCTAAGGACATATATCAGACTTTCCAAACTCCACAGGCTATAGTTAAGCCGCAATTCCCGGCCCATTCTGCGCACGAAAATGTTAACCTAACCGTTAAAACACTTGTCGCTTCATCTTCTTCGCCAAAAAATCCCCAAACCGCCCATAGTGACAACGAACTAGGGTTCCAAATCCACGCGCGTACAAGCCCCAATCTTCAATCCCGTGCATCAAGCCTCTCTGCGGTTCACCTCCATCCCAATCACCCGCAAAAATCGAACCATTCCGCTTAAATCCAATCCACATCCATGGCCGAGGAGAGAGAAATCCCCTTTGAGCAGTGGGCAAAATCTGACGTGAAGGAATCGAATCTGCTGGAGATGGTGAAGGACGGGGTTCTGCCTGCCAAAGAAATCATCGGGTGGCGTCCTGCGTACGGCGAGGATTTTCCGACCCCTGACACCGGCGAAATCGTGGTATTCTCCTCCTTCTTCTATTCTGGCTTTGCTCTTCCGGCCTCTTCTTTCTTCCGTGGTCTTCTTTCTTTTTACAAAATCCAATTATATCATTTGAATCCCAACTCTGTTCTCCACATTGCCAATTTCATTCATCTCTGCGAAGCTTTCCTCGGCATCCAACCTCATTTTGCTTTGTTCCAGCGCATTTTCTATCTCAAACCCCAACCTGACAAGAACAACCCGTTCGTAGTCCGCGGGTCTGGATTTCAGTTGCGGGGAACTTTGACCCAGAAATACTTCTCTCCTTTTAAAACCACTAACAAAGGATGGCATTCAAACTGGTTTTACATCTCAAATCCTTCTCCAAGTCTTCCCGAGTTTGTCGGCCTTCCTCCTATTCCTCATGAGAACTGGAAGAACTTTCCGGATGGCGATGAACTCGCCCAAGCCAATGAATTGCTACTCCGATTAATGGAAATTAAGCAATGAGACCTGCAAGGGGAGCAGGTCACTCGGCATTTCATCAAATGCCGACTGGCCCCAATCAAAGAAAGGAGCAAGCCGGCGTACGAGTACGAGGGGCAGTCGGATCCCAACCGTGAGGACCCGGATTCCATTGACTACAAAGTCATGTGCAACCGGATGTACAAAGTATTCTCCTTTGGGATTGCCGTCGACTACAGTCATAAGCTCCCAGTGACCCTATATGGCCTGGTGCGGCCCCCGCCTGAGGTAAGAATCCGCTAGCCTTTTATCCAACCGCTTCCAATCTGTCTATTATTTCAACTTACACACGCAATCCATTGATTAGGACAACAAGCGCTTCTCTTCAAATCCTCCTGCTTCGGCCCATGAAGAAACTGCTCCAAAAAAGCTTCACCCGACTAGCCGAGGAGAATGTCCCTAAGCAGAAGCTGAAGAAGAGAAAATTAGTCTGCAGTGACTCCGAAGATGAGCAGACTGAATCGCAAATGAGCGCCAAACCGGCTCCGGCAAAATCTCCAGCCAGTCGGCCAGCACCCAAAATTTTCGGAGATCCACAAGGTATCACTCTCGCTATCATTCTTGCTATTTTTGACCTCTTGGAAAAACATGTTGATATCGAAAGTCATCGCGCGCGCTTTAGGAAACCCCAAGACATTGATCTGGGTAGCTCAAATGATGCTCCACCTTCTACAACGCCAAGCGATCCATGCCCTGAGCCCTCGACTTATAGTCAATCGGGGAAAACTGTCAATACTACCGAAGCCCAGCCCCCGACTGGCAGCCAGTCGGAGCAAGACACAAGTAGCCCTGAAGTCGGTCCTCCAACCGGGGATCAAGCAGGGAAACTGATATCAAGAATGGTGTTCCAGAAACGTCTGCCGAGCCAGTCGGGGAGGATTCAAAAGAATCTGACCAAGGACCGACTCCCGAGAATGTCAAAGGGAAAACATCCGAGGTCCCTCCACCGACTTTCGCAGAAACAAGTATGATGAATGATCCAGCCAGCGGATTAGAAAAAACTCCAAGACGTGCAGCGCCGAATTATTCAAGTAATCAGAAGGGCCGATCCACCAGTCCCGCTGTCGAAGCAGCAGAAGAAGTCGCAGCTGCGAACGGTGCACAGCATCACCGCCATAGGCGAAGGGGCCCCGAAGTACTTGAGCCAGCAAATTTCTTCCGGGCCGGAAGATGCTGAAGGAGTGCTGTTCCCGCACCAAGACCCGTTGGTGATTTCGGCTAAAGTGGCCGGCTTCGAAGTCCGGCGCATTCTGGTCGATGGAGGTAGCTCGACTAATGTCATCTTCGCCGAGGCATACGCCAGGATGGGGCTACCAACCTCGGCCCTCACTCAGGCGCCGGCCTCGCTTCGCGGTTTCGGCGGTGAGGCGGTTCAGGTCCTCGGCCAAGCACGGTTGAAGGTTGTCTTCGGCACAGGCGAAAACAGATGCGAAGAGCAGATATTGTTCGACGTCGTCGACATACCATACGGCTACAACGCCATCTTCGGCCGTGCAACCCTGAACAAGTTTGAAGCCATCTCCCACCACAACTACCTCAAGCTCAAGATGCCGGGTCCGGCAGGGGTGATTGTTGTCAAGGGGCTTCAGCCTTCGGCCGCGCTGAAAGGCGACTTGGCTGTCATCAGCAGGGCAGTGCACAACGTGGAGACCGAACCACATGCTAACCGGGCACCGAAGCCAGCCCCTCACGTCAAGGTAATCAAGGTGCAAGTGAGTGAGGCAAAACCGTCGAAGCTCGTCCAGCTGGGAGGCGATCTAGGCGAAGAAGAAGCCGCAAAAATCCTGGAAGTGCTCAAAAGAAACATCGACATCTTCGCCTGGAGCCCCAGCGAAGTGGGAGGCGTTTCGCCAGAACTCATCATGCATCACCTGGCCGTCAAGCTGGACGCCAAGCCAAGGAAGCAGAAGCTGCGCAAGATGTCCGCTGATCACCAAGAAGCAGCGAAGGCCGAAGTGCAAAAGCTTCGCAGGGCCGGGGTGATCAGGGAAATTGATCACCCGAGTGGCTGGCGAACCTGGTCTTGGTAAAGAAGTCGAATGGCAAGTGGCGCATGTGCGTCGACTTCACAGACCTCAACAAGGTTTGTCCGAAGGACAACTTCCCTTTGCCGCGGATCGACCAGCTTGTCGATTCGACGGCTGGCTGCGAGCTCATGAGCTTCTTGGACGCCTACTCCGGCTATCACCAGATTCACATGAATCCAGACGACATCGCCAATACTGCCTTCATCACGCCGTTCGGCACTTTCTGCCACCTCAGGATGCCTTTCGGCCTGAGGACGCCGGAGCAACATTCGCCAGGCCGGTGTACAAGGTGCTTCGCAAGCAACTGGGGTGAAACGTGCAGGCGTACGTCGATGACATTGTCGTGAAAAGCCGTAAGGCCTTCGATCATGCGTCCGATTTGCAAGAAACCTTCGACAACTTGCGTACGGCGGGTATGAAGCTGAACCCTGAGAAGTGTGTTTTTGGAGTCCGCGCCGGCAAGTTGTTGGGTTTTCTTGTCTCCGAAAGGGGTATTGAGGCGAACCCCGAGAAAATCGACGCCATTCAGCAAATGAGGCCACCGTCGAGCGTACGCGAAGTACAAAAGCTCGCGGGCCGAATTGCGGCACTAAGTCGTTTTCTCTCAAAAGCAGCCGAAAATGCCTACCATTTTTTAAGACCCTCCGGGGCGCAAGCAAGTTTAACTGGACTCCCGAATGCCAGGCCGCATTCGAGGAACTAAAACAGTATTTGCAAAGCCCACCCGCCCTGGTCAGCCCAACACCAGGAAGCGAAATGCTATTGTATCTAGCGGCTTCGCCAATGGCGGTCAACGCAGCCCTAATCCAAGAGGCAGAATCAGGGCAGAAATCGGTGTACTTCGTCTCCGAAGCATTACAGGGGGCGAAGACGCGGTACATTGAAATGGAAAAGCTCGCTTACGCCCTGGTGATGGCTTCGCGCAAGCTTAAACACTACTTCCAAGCCCACAAAATCACAGTGCCTTCGCAATACCCCCTGGGCGAAGTACTGCGGGGTAAAGAAATCTCTGGCAGACTCAGCAAGTGGGCGGCGGAGCTATCCCCCTTCGACCTGCACTTCGTGGCGCGCACTGCCATCAAATCTCAAGTCCTGACCGATTTTGTGGTCGAATGGACTCAGGCGTTCGCCCCCGAACCCCAACCTGTCGAATAGCCTTGGACAATATATTCTGATGGCTCATGGTCACATAGGGGGGCGGGCGCTGCGGCCATACTCATTTCGCCGGGGGGCGTGCCGATCCGGTATGCCGCAAGGCTGCAATTCGACACAACCAACAACACGGCGGAATACGAAGCGGTGCTGCTAGGCCTAAGGAAGGCAAGGGCAATGGGGGTTCGGCGCTTACTCATCCGAACTGACTCCAAGCTAGTGGCTTGTCATGTTGATAAGTCTTTTGAGGCAAAAGATGAAGGGATGAAGAGATACTTGGAGGCCTTCGGTGAATGGAAAAGTGCTTCGCCGGCGTAACGGTCGAACACTTGCCCAGAGGGCAGAATGAGGAGGCTGACGCCCTGGCGAAATCTGCCGCTTGCGGAGGACCGCATTCGCCAGGCATCTTCTTTGAAATCCTGTACGCACCAAGCGTGCCCAAAGGAATCGAGGATGTCGTGGCCATAAACCAGACTGACACGGGCAAAGACCCGGAGGATTGGCGAACACCGTTCGTGAAGTACCTCAAAGACGGCTGGCTTCCGGATGACGAAGCAGAGGCGAAACGCCTGCAAACCAGGGCCAGGCAGTACAAGCTGGTTGCAGGGCAGTTGTACCGCTCTGGAGTGCTCCAACCTTTGCTTCGCTGCATTTCCTTCGCCGAGGGCGAAGAGATGGTGAAGGAAATTCATCAGGGGCTTTGTGGGGCACACCAAGCTGCCAGAACCGTCGCCTCCAAGGTATTTCGCCAAGGGGTATATTGGCCGACCGTGCTGAAAGTCTGCGTGGCACACGCCAAAAGGTGCGAGGGCTGCCAACGGCATGGCCGAAGCCAAACCGCCCCACAATATGAGTTGCAGCCGATCGCTCCGGTATGGCCCTTCGCCAGGTGGGGGTTGGACATCATTGGCCCATTCCCAACAGCGCGAAATGGTTACAAGTTTGCAATTGTAGCCATCGAGTACTTTTCTCGCTGGATCAAGGCCGAACCACTTGGCACGATCACTTCGGCGGCAGTGCAGAAGTTTGTGTGGAAAAACATTGTTTGCCGCTTTGGAGTTCCAAGGGAATTCATCACAGACAATGGCAAACAATTCGAGATGGAAAAGCTCGCTTACGCCTTGGTAATGGCTTTGCGCAAGCTCAAGCATTACTTCCAGGCCCACAAAATCGCAGTGCCTTCGCAGTATCCTCTGGGCGAAGTGCTCCGAGGCAAAGAAATCTCTGGCAGACTCAACAAGTGGGCGGCAGAGCTATCCCCCTTCGACCTGCATTTTGTGGCGCACACCGCCATCAAATCTCAAGTACTGGCCGATTTTGTAGTCGAATGGACTCCGGCGTTCGCTCCCAAACCTCAACCTGTCGAACAGCCTTGGACAATGCACTCTGATGGCTCGTGGTCACACAGGGGGGTGGGCGCCGCGGCCGTGCTCGTTTCGCCAGGGTGTGTGCCAATTCGGTATGCCGCAAGGCTGCAGTTCGACACAACCAACAACACGGCGGAGTACGAAGCGGTGCTGCTGGGCTTAAGGAAAGCGAAAGCGTTGAGGGTTCGACGCTTGCTCATCCGAACAAACTCCAAGCTGGTGGCCTGTCATGTTGCAAAAGATGAAGGGATGAAGAGATATTTGGAGGCTGTTCGGTCAATGGAAAAGTGCTTCGCCGGGATAACGGTCGAACACTTCCCCAGGGGACAGAATGAGGAGGCAGACGCCCTGGCGAAATTGCTGCCTGCGGGGGACCGCATTCGCCAGGCATCTTTTTCGAAGTCCTGTATGCACCAAGTGTGCCCGAAGGAACTGAGGATGTCATGGCCATAGACCAGACAGACCTGGGCGAAGACCCGGAGGACTGGCGAACGCCGTTCGTAAAGTACCTCAAGGATGGCTGGCTTCCAGAGGATGAAGCGGAGGCGAAGCGCCTGCAAATCAGGGCCAGACAGTATAAGTTGGTTTCAGGGCAGTTGTATCGCTCTGGAGTACTCCAACCTCTGCTTCACTGCATATCCATCTCCTAAGGCGAAGAAATGGTGAGGGAAATACACGAGGGGCTTTGCGGGGCACACCAAGCTACAAGAACCGTTGCCTCCAAGGTGTTCCGCCAAGGAATATACTGGCCCACTATGCTGAGAGTCTGCGTTACGCACGCCAAAAAGTGCGAAGGCTGCCAACGACATGGCCGAAGACAGACCGCACCACAGTATGAGTTGCAGCCGATCGCTCCGGTGTGGCCCTTCGCCAGGTGGGGGCTAGACATCATCGGCCCATTCCCGGTAGCGCGGAACGGATACAAATTTGCAATCGTGGCCATTGAGTACTTTTCGCGCTGGATCGAAGCAGAACCACTCGGCATGATCACTTCGGCGGCAGTACAGAAGTTTGTCTGGAAAAACATCATTTGCCATTTCAGAGTTCCAAGGGAATTCATCACAGACAATGGCAAACAGTTCGACTCTGACAAGTTCAGAGAGATGTGCGAAGGGCTAAGCCTGGAAATTAAGTTCGCATCGGTCGCACACCCACAGTCGAACAGGGCGGCCGAACGCGCAAATGGCAAGATCTTGGAGGCGCTCAAGAAAAGGCTTGAGGGGGCGGCGAAGGGCAAATGGCCAGACGAAATGTTGTCCGTCCTTTGGGCTCTTCGAACGACTCCCACGAGGCCAACCAAGTGCAGCCCATTCATGCTCCTTTACGGAGACGAAGCAATGACCCCAACAGAGCTAGGGGCTAACTCACCAAGGGTGATGTTCTCGGGGGGCGAAGATGGGCGCGAAGTGTCGCTCGAACTCCTTGAGGGGGTGCGAGTCGAAGCACTGGAACACATGCGCAAATACGCCACAAGCACTTCGGCAACCTACAACAAGAAGGTTCGCCCTACAGAGCTCCTACCGGGCCACCTCGTTCTGAGGAGAAAGGCGAACCCAGTAGCGATTGGGAAGCTTGAGTCAAAATGGGAGGGGCCGTATCTCATCAGGCACAAGTCAAGGACGGGCTCTTTTCGCCTAGCAACACTGGAAGGCGAAGAGTTCGATCACTCGTGGAACGCCGCTTCACTGAAGCGTTTTTATGTTTAAAGGGTGGCACCCTGTTCGCCAACATGTAAAAATGTACATATGGCCATGTAGCTTTTCGGCACCTGCCATTTTGTAAGCCGTTCGGCACAAAAATACAAAAAAAAGGAGAAAATGGAAAAAGGAAAAAAAACTGGATGTAGGGCTGTTATCCATTCTGGAGGCCCGAACCAGTATAAAATTTCCGTGTTTTTCGCTTCTTTTACTTATGTGCATGATAATTCGTGGAAAAAACCCCAAGGCAAACGCCTGATCAGCGAAAACGCCAGGGGGGCGAAACGAATCGGTCGAAGCATCGCTCGCCGAACGTTGCAACCGCGACAGCTTGTTTCGGGGGAAAAAGAAAAAAAACCCGAGCACCGTTATAATCGATCCACGCAAAATCAAGCCACTAAACGCAAAGTGCAAGAGATCGATAACGGAAGTTGAAAGCTGAAAAGTCAGTGTGCCTATTTCGCCAATACACGCAAAGGGGTCGATACGTCACGACCCAACAAAAGCACAAAATGTGACAATGCAGAAAATGGTGAAAAGGAAACGAAAGCACATCTTTATTAAACGTTAAAAATACACTCAATAGCTTATATTGTGTAACGCGATACAGGCGAAACGATCTAAGCGTTCGCTTACAAGAAAATTACATCTTCGCCCCCAAGGCAACTACTAAAGGAGTGATCTGGCGAACATGGTTCGTCATCACTACTGATATTGTACACTACCCTAAGAGGAGAGGGGGCGAAGCTATAGTAAGGGCGTAGCGCCGCTGGGCGATCGCCTCCTGCCGATCGGTTCGCCGATGGTTTCGCCAGAAACGGGCCATGCCCTCCAGGCGTGCCACATGGACACGATCATAGTCATCCAACGTTCGCCCAGGATGGGCTCGCATCCAGTTAGCGACGCTTACAACCCTGTAGTTATTCCCGTTGATTGTCATTTCGCGGTAGATAGGCCGAAGCTGGTAGCGGACCTTCGGCAAATTCTTCACCGCAATGAACTTCTCGTTCTTGCTTCGCCAATCCCCAAGAGGAGGCCGAACGCAAAGCTTTCGGCACCGACCCTAGAAAAATGGGAGTGTCACGCAGGCGAGCGGAAGAAGAGAAAAGTGAACGCGAAAGAACTAGGCGAGAGAATCGCAAAAACATCTCAAACGGTTCGCGCGTCATACAAAAATGATATAAATGGCGAAGGGAGCCATACATTTCCACTAGTTCAAGACCTCAGCCATATTTACATAATTCGCCCCTAAAACGGCGAAGAACAAAAGGAAAAATTTACAAAAATAGACGGGCGGAGGGCCTCACACCTCGGGGTGGTCTTCGGCTCCTCCTCCGCCCCTCGCTGCTGGCTCTTCGTCCTGGTCCGCCGCCTCTGACTTCGCCAGCTGCTCAAGTAGGCGGGTCTTAGCTGCGGAACGGCCCTCCTTCAGCCAAAACTGCCTTCGCCAGGCACGAAGGGCGGGCGTTATGTCTTGGGATCTAACCTCCCAATCCCCCTTCGCGGGCTCGGGGAATCGGGCGACATGCTCGCACCCGTTCTGTTGAAGTAACCCCAGAGCGAAGGCGGCCGACACGCGCGCATAGCGGCGAAAGCGGCTGGCGTATGGGGCTGCCGAAGACGCGAGTGGCCACCCTCACCACCCGTTCGGCTGATAGCGAAGCACTAGCCCCGTCAGCCGCCCCCAGGGACATCAAAGGCCCCTGACTTCGCCCCGCAGGCGAGGTAGGGGTCCCATCGGATGACTCCTCATCGCTGAAGGCGTTGGCGATGGTGATGACCCCCCTTTTCCGGGGGGCTGTCTTCGTCGCGCCGCCTCCTGCCGCCTTGGCCGCGGCGATAGAGACTAGGGCCTTGGCGCCCTCCACGTCCTTTCGCCGCAGGGGCGAAGAGGCGGATTCCGCCCCGGTGTCGGCATGCTCCGGGCTGGGAGTCGGCGTGTAACCGCGCGTCCCGGAGCGGCTATCGCCCGCCTTGTCAGTAGCCCTTTCGGCCGCGGCGTCCGCCCATCCCGCTCCCTCCTCTTCGACATCCTCGTCTTCTCCGACGTCGGAGTCTGAGGGGACGGGGGCCTTCTGTTTGCGGGGGGCAAATCTAACCTGCCCCCGCAGGCGCTTTCAAGAGGGGCCGGCTTCGCCATCCGCCTTAGATGGCTTCGCCCTCGGAGGGAGCTCGCCGACGTGGACGCGGTTCGCCCGGCCAGCTGCTTGCCGAGTCAGCAGCTGGCTATATTCGGTCAGCGAGATATCGCCAACAAGCCGTCTGGCTTCGGCGTCGGCTTGGGCCAGCGTCAACACTGGAAAAAGGCAAGACGCAAAGTTAAGAGGCAAAGCAAAAGCATGGCAAAAAGGCGAAGCGCAAAAAAAAAAAGAGCTCACCATTCGTCGCTGGGGGCAAAACGAGGCAGGCCGTCGACCACTTCGCCTTGGTCGACTTCGACCTGCCATGGCTGCGAAAGCGGACAAATCCGCAGCATGCAAAATTCCTCTACCAAATCCCGGCAACTCAGCCGGGAACAGACCCTGTGAAGCAGGGCGAAGCGAAACTCCAAGGTACCAGTAACGGCAACCCTGGGCTTCCGCGCGGGCGAAATTGCCCGACGCCGCCAGCGCAGCGCCCCCATCGCTTCGGAATCCGCCTCGAAGGGGATGGAGTGGTAGAACCACTTCGCCATCCAGTGGCGGTCCCATTTCGACATGGCAGCGTTAACCGGCCATAAGTCGGCACGTTCGGGGCGAACCTTAAAGTTCACACTCCCGAACGTTGTCTTCCGAGTCCCGGCGGGGGTGATCACCGTCTTCGTGTTGACGGCGGCGGAGAAGATAGTGCCGAAAAGATCGGCGCTGGGCTCGAACCCCGCGGTCCGGCAAGCCCAGTCGAAGACCGCGATCCGCACCAGGGCTGAAGGGCTCAACTGGGGCAGTTTGACTTCGAAGAGGCGGAGGATCTCCGGCAACAAGACGTTGCACGGAAATCGGAGGCCAGCCTTAAAGAAAACGGCGAACACCACCGTTTGGTGTTCGCCAGGATGCGGCACTTCGGTTTCCCCGGGGGAGGACGCCTGCCCCTCCGCCACTGGGCCAGCGTCCACCATTCTGGCCAGCTCGTCATCATCGACGAGCGAAGCCCCCAGGAAGGCTGTGGTGTCGTCGTCGATCCGGCCGGGGTTGGGTCCGGTCACGATGACTGGGTACGGCTTGCGGGGAGCCATGGGCGAAGGGGAAGTTCGTTGGCGAAAAGGGTTGCTTGGGCAAATCAGGTCGCTCAGAGATTAGCCGAGAGCAAGTGGAGAGAAAAGTAACTGGCGGTGAAAGTGACAAGGGTATCGACGGTGAAAACGGGGGGTGAGAATATATATCTCACCAAACGACGCTTCGCCTCCCCAGCCAATTAGGGGCTGCCACGTGTTGCGGGGTGGGCGAAACGGTAAAATCCCATGGGTCAGACCGTGCGGTAACGGGTTCCAGAAACAAAAAACCCACTACTGTTCGCCGCGGCCCAACGGCCCATCACTGGTTCGCTAAGACCCAACAAAGTGACATGGGCCACCCCACTATTCATAAAAAGCGAAGGCCCAACACTGCTCACACTAGGACCGTTGAAAAAAAAAATCAAATCAAAATCAAATCCCCACAACTGCTCGAGAAGGGCGAAGACCACACACTATAATCCTTTTTCGCATGTCGCAAGCTTTTTGCAGGATCCAGAAAGGGGTTTCGGCAGGAGCATCGGTCGAAAGGGGGCGCCTCATACCATACTACATGGTTTGCACGGTCTCGGCTGAAGCTCCTATCTCACCCTTGCCCGTGAGGGGCTTGTTGGTAGTATTCCATGAGGCCCCTTCGACCAAGCCTGCCGAAACCAACCAGGCGGCAAGGATCCAATCTCCTAGCACCCAAGGACCAGGGGGCGAAGCCCCACGGCGAAGCCCGATGGCGGAACCCAGTGGCGAAACCCGATAGCAAGGAGTCACAAGGGGTTCCGGTCGATCAAGGCGAAGCCAACATGGCGAAGGCACGCGCCGAAGGAGGATGACTTCGCCAGAGCTGACCTGGTCCAAGAAAGGCCAGCAAGCCGGCCCAATCGCCCCGAGCCATGGGCCAATGAACCGGAAGCCACCAGGCGGCCCATCGAGGGCCCACGTGCCTGGATTACGCTAAATACCCATATGAGGGCCCCTTTATGAGGGTGACCATGTAAATTCCCCTGTAATAGCCCTAAACTCTAATAGGGGGATCTGTAATGGGGTTATAAATAGTCACCTAGGGCCATGTAAAAGGGGATCAGATTTCAATACAAAATTTATTACACTTTACCTTCCCAACAACTGTTGAGTGTCCACGTCCTTCGACGTATGCGGTTGTCGTTTCGACAACAATGTATTATCCAGAGAATCCATATGAGGAATGAGGCTAAAATGAGTGCATTGGAAAAACTCGTGCCTCACCTCGAGAATCTTGAGCGAGTCCAAGCTGAACTAGCAAAGACCCGAGAGGACGCTCAAGTAAAAGAGAGAAAATTAAAGGACCAGATCAACCAGCTCAGGGACGCCAGCTTCAATTATAGGGGCACAATTGGAGGTAAAAATCACCCTGCCATAAATTTGTTGCTTATCCAATCTGTATGACTGATTTATCTATTTACTGCTCTGCAGCTCAAGCTACCAAAATAGAATCTTTGGCTGCCCGAGTAAAGAAACTTGAAGAAGTCAATGCTCAACTGGCGGCTGGCAAGATCGAGGCTGAAGATGCCCTAGAAGGTACTGTCTCATCCCTGTTGTGTGAATTAAAGTTATGCCATACCGTTGAAATCTGTTTCTGACTTGTATAAATGCAGAACATAAAGTGAGGACCAGAGCCCAGTTTGAAGTCTTTGCTGACAAAGTAAAGAAGGCTGAAAGTGTCCGAGATGATATCGCCAATACCGCTGCTCCGGTACTGAATGCCATATTCCAGAACGGGCTCGGGACCAGTTAGGAGGATGCGGTCCAAATATTTGAAGGGCTCAGAACTGCGCCAGCAAAATATTTCAGTAATATCAAAGACGCTGCTACAATGGGTGCCAGCCAGGCTTTGGCAATAATGAAGTTCTTATATCTCCGAGTAGAAATCGATGCAGTCGGGGATGGCTTCGCTGATGGGACGACTGATGAGCAAGCCATGGAGCTAATCAATCAGGCCCAAGACTCTGCTGAGAAGCTTGCCACAGATGTCTTAGAAAATTTTCAATCATAGATTCAGTTGATATCATGTATGAAGTTGTGTAAGGTATTCTTAGTAATGTATAATGACTTGTTTATGCAATGTAGTAAACCAAAGATCCAGTTTCAAATTTCTTAAAATTTTTGTCTGACTGCTTCAAGCCTAGAACTTGTTTCAATCATCGAAAAATTTTTAGTCCTTATCTGCTGGACCTAGATTTAAACAGGGTCAATGACAAGTCATGAACAAAACGAAAGTAATACTATATTATTATCAGTAGCCCCCAACTGACCACTCGGCTGAGACAGGTGAGTGGGCAGTCTAAGGGAGAAATGTACAGAATAGCTTTTAAGCGTAGAATCGTCGAAGATGCTCTATATTCCATGGGTTGTCCACCATAGTTCCATCTTCACGCTTGAGTCGGTAGGCTCCCGGGGGAGTAACTTCTGCTATTATAAATGGCCCTTCCCACAAGGGAGACAATTTGTGCCTGTCTTTAGTTGTTTGAATCTTCCGTAGAACCATGTCGCCGACTATGAAGGCGCGTGACTTGACGTTGCGATTGTGATAGCGTCGTAGACCTTGAAGATATATGGCCGACTGAATAAGTGCTGCTTCCCTTGCTTCGTCCAGTCGGGTGAGATCATCTATTCTGTCAGACTCGTGGCGTTCTTCATTAAAATTGCAAACTCGCAGGGACTCAAACTCCATCTCACTCGGCAACATAGCTTCTGCGCCGTATACCAAGAAGAAGGGTGACTGGCCCGTAGCCGACTCGGGGTTGTACGAAGTGACCACAGTACTGAAGGCAATTCTTCCATCCACCGGCTAGCATACGAACGCAGCCTGTCGAAAACTAGAGTCTTGATTCCCTGAAGTACCATGCCATTGGCGTGCTCGACTTGGCCGTTACTCATTGGGTGAGCGACTGAAGCATAACAGATTTTGATACCGAAGTCCTCACAAAAATCTTTGAAGACGCCACCAGTAAACTGAGTTCCGTTGTCAGTGATGATTCGGTTTGGCACGCCAAAGCGATGTACAACGTTGATGAAGAAGCCGTGTGCTTTATCCGCAGTGATGGTCGCCACTGGTTTTGTCTCGATCCACTTGGAGAATTTGTCCACCGCGACAAACAGATGGGTGTATCCGCCTTGCGCCCTTTTGAAAGGGCCCACCATGTCCACTCCCCAAACCGTGAAAGGCCAAGAAAGGGGTATAGTTTGTAACTCCTGGGCTGGCAAGTGTGTCTGTTTAGCGAAGAACTGACAACCCTCACACATGCGAACGATTTTATCTGCATCGCTGACTGCTGTGGGCCAGAAAAAGCCTTGTCGATATGCCTTCCTGACTAAAGTTCTTGTTGCCGCATGATTCCCGCACACTCCCGAGTGAATGTCATTTAGAAGTTGTATGCCTTCCTCGATGGAGATACATCTTTGCAATATTCCAGATGGACTTTCTTGTATAATTCCTCCTCCACAAGGGCGTAGGTCTTGGAGTGGCGATGAATTCGTTCGGCTTCATTTTTGCTGGGAGGCAACTCTTGATTTTTCAAATACTTGATAAAGGGTGCCCTCCAGTCGGCGTCAAGCATTAGTACTTGTTCCCCAGCTTCCTCTTTAGCAGTTGAATTGTTTGAAACTGTAGGTTGATGGAGATGCTCGATAAAAACATCCGATAGAGCTACTTCTCTCTTTGATCCGAAATTTGCCAGTCGGTCAGCCACCTCGTTGTTGTGCCTGAGAACGTGAGTTAATTCTAACCCGTCAAATTTATCTTCTTGCTTGTGCACTTCCTGTCGGTAGGCCGCCATTTTGTCGTCGAGGCATGTCCAGTCTTTCATCACTTAGTTGACCACAAGTTGGGAATCTCCTTGGACTATTAGCCTGCGAATCCCCAAGGATATGGTGATCCGTAATCCATGTAGGAGCGCTTCATATTCTGCCACATTGTGGGATGCTGGGAAGTGGATCCATAGAACATAGCTGAGGCGTTCTCCAGTCGGGGAAATCAGAACAACCCCTTCTCCGCACCCTGAAATCCTCTTTGATCCGTCGAAGTGCATTGTCCAATATTCGATTTTTTCTGTCGGGACGTCTTCTTGGCACTCGGTCCACTCGGCGACGAAATCGGCTAGCACCTGTGATTTGATAGAAACTCAAGGCTTGAAGGTTATGTCCAGAGACATCAACTCTAGGGCCCACTTGGCAATGCGGCCAGTGACTTCTTTGTTGTGGAGGATTTCGCCGAGTGGGAACGATGTAAGCACTGTGACTGGATGGCTTTGGAAATAATGAGATAGCTTCCTGATGGTGATTAAGACTCCATATAACAGCTTCTGCACTTGAGGATATCGGGTTTTGGAGTAGACAAGAACTTCACTGACGAAGTAGACTAGTCGCTGAACTTTTTGGGTGCGATCATCCTCTTCACGCTCAACGACTAAGACTGTACTCACCACTTTTGCAGTCGCCGACACGTAAAGGAGTAATGGTTCTTGCGGTAGTGGTGAAGTTAGCGCCGGCTGAGTTGTCAAGAAGGTTTTGAAATCATCAAACGCCTTTTGTGCTTCCGGTGTGCATTGAAAATCGTCAGTCTTCTTGAGTAACTTGAAAAAATACATTCCACGCTCTCCAAGTCTTGAAACGAATCTGCTAAGAGCAGCCATACACCCGGTAAGCTTCTGGACATCCTTCTGAGAACTCGGGGGTTTCATGTTCAATATGGCATTGATCTTTTCTGGATTGGCCTCGATCCCTCTGCGAGACACCATGAAGCCGAGTAGTTTCCCTGACGGTACTCCAAAGATGCATTTCTCGGGGTTCAACTTCATCCTGAAAGCGCGTATGTTAGCAAATGTCTCCTCCAGATCTTGTATCAGGCTGTCTTTCTACTTGGTCTTGATGATGACTTCGTCGACGTAAGCTTCCACGTTCCGTCCGAGTTGTGTTGTAAGGCATCGTTGGATCATACGTAGATACGTAGCCCCTGCATTCTTCAGCCCAAAAGGCATGGTGATGTAGCAGTATACTCCGAACGGGGTGATGAATGAAGTCTTCAAGCAGTCGGACTCTTTAAGACTGATCTGGTGGTAACCAGAGTAACAGTTAAGAAAACTGAGTAGTTCACATCCTGCTGTTGAATCCACCACTTGGTCTATTCTGGGTAAGCCGAAAGGATCTTTGGGGCAAGCTTTGTTTAAATCCGTGTAGTCGACGCACATGCGCCATTGGCCAGTCTTCTTGCGAACCAGTACCGGACTGGCGAGCCAGTCGGGATGGTAAAGCTCTTCGATGAATCCTACTGCTAGCAGCTTGGTTAATTCCTCCTTGATGGCTTCTCCTGTCCTGTGCAAATCGGCGGAGTCGTTGCTTGGTAGGTTTAGCGTCTTCTCTGACATTTAAAGAGTGCTCAATCACCTCTCTAGGAATACCAGGCATATCGGATGGCTTCCAAGCAAAAATATCTTTATTACCTTGAAGAAAGGTGATGAGCGCGCTTTCCTATTTTCTATCTAACTCAGCGCCTACTACAGCAGTTTTGGTAGGATCAAAGGGATCTAGGGGGATTTTCTTTGTCTTGGCGTCGCCTTCTCCAGTTTTGGCCACCTTGCTAAATGGGATCTCTCCTTCTTGTGATGTCGATGCAGCTAGTCGGACCTCCTGCTGGCCGACTGATCTCTCACGAGATTGGGCCAACTCGCAGCTGTCGTTGTCGCATGTGAGGGCTTGCTTGACGTCGCTCCGTAAGGATATGACTCCACATGGCCTTGGCATCTTCATCATCATGTAGGTGTAGTGGGGAATCGCCATGAACTTGGTTAACGCCGGACGACCGAGGATGGCGTGGTAGGCTGTCTCGAAGTCGGCTACCTCAAAGCTAATATTCTCGGTCCTGAAATTCTCCTTGGTCCCGAAGGTCACCGGGAGAGTGATTTGGCCGAGTAGTGTTGAAGATAGCCCCGGGATGACTCCGTGAAAAGGGGCGTTGCTCGGCTTCATCTCGGATCGCGAAGAGAATATTGAGTGCGCTACCGCCATCGATGAGGGTGCGCTTCAACTTGACGTTCCGGACGACTGGGTCTAGTACTAGGGGGTACCGCCCCGGGTGGACCACTCGGTCGGGATGATCCGAGCGGTCAAACTTGATGGGGACCTCCGACCATCCAGATACTGCGGGACTGCAGGTTGCGCCGCGTTGACTTCTGTGTCGGTGATCTTTTGCTACCTTTTGGAGTCCTAGGAAAACGGACCACCGAAAATGTGGTTGAGCTTGCTCCTGGGGTCTTGATATGCTCCTTGGGTTGGCTCCTCATCATCTTTCTTCTTTTGAGTTGAAGTTCCTTCTCCTTCAGTCAGCTTCTTGGTTTGGGCGGCGTATTTCTCCGCGAACTATTTGTAGATGAAGCAATCCTTGGCCGCATGTCCCTTGCCAGGGTGGTGCATGCATGGACCGTTCATGATCCTGTTGTAGAAGTTGACTCGAGGGCGCTGGCTCTGGTGGTTTTGATTTGAAGCTGTGGCGAGTAGATCTTTAGGCTTACGCTTGCATTCCCTCTGCTTCGACCGCTTTGATGCTCTGACTGCATCATCCGACTTGGCATACTCGGTGGCCTTCTTGAACATATGCTTGACTGTCCTCGGAGGTTTGCGGCTGAATTTGCCGATTAGTAGGTCGTTGCGTAGCCCCCGTGTGAATGCGGCGATGATATTGTCATCGGTGATGTCGGAAATCTTGTTGCGTCTTTCAGAGAAATGCCGTATGTACTTGTTGAGGGTTTCGTCTGGCTTCTGGACGATGTTGTACAGCTCGAAGTGGGTCCCAGGGCGCTCGAAAGTGCCCTGGAAGTTGGCGACGAAGTGATCGCGGAGTTCGTTCCAGGAGCCGATTGTGCCTCGTGGCAACCCGACGAGCTAGTTTCTGGCTGAGTCGGTCAGTGCTACCGGCAAATAACTTGCCATGACCTTGCTGTCTCCTCCTGCTGCGTGAATTGCGAGGGTGTAGACGGTTAACCATGACTCTGGGTCGGTTTTGCCGTCATACTTGTCGATACCAGTCGGCTTGAAGCCAGTCGACCAATTCACTCGACGCAGGTCTCTGGTGAACGCTAGAACCCGATCGCAATCATCATCGTCTTGAATTGTGATACCCCTCTCTCTTCATCTCTGGTTGAGGGTATCTCTCAGGTCGATTGAAGCCCTGGGTGGACTTTGATAGTCGGATGGATTTCGGCGATCTCTGGTGTGATGTGACGACCGGGCAAAGTTGCCTGCGGGTTGGTGAGTGGACCGACTAGTCCCGGCGTGCTTCGCTGTGGGAGTCGGGGCACGAGTTGGTTTTACTCCTGCTATCTCTGACTCTTGATGGAGGTGCACGACTGCCGCCTGGTGCCTTTGAGGTCGACTCGCTGGGTCATCGGCTGGACTCGGCACGTGGTACTGTTGCCGCGACCAGGGTCTTGACTTGATTTATCATTGGACTGATGTGGGCTGGAGCTGCACCGAGTAACACGTCAAGGAGGGTGACTTCCCCGACTGCGTTTTGTTCAGGTGTGAGAAAAACGTTGGTGAGTGGACCGACTAGTCCCAGCGTGCTTCGCTGTGGGAGTCGGGGCACGAGTTGGTTTTACTCCTGCTATCTCTGACTCTTGATGGAGGTGCACGACTGCCGCCTGGTGCCTTTGAGGTCGACTCGCTGGGTCATCGGCTGGACTCGGCACGTGGTACTGTTGCCGCGACCAGGGTCTTGACTTGATTTATCATTGGACTGATGTGGGCTGGAGCTGCACCGAGTAACACGTCAAGGAGGGTGACTTCCCCGACTGCGTTTTGTTCAGGTGTGAGAAAAACGTTGGTGTTGTCGACCACGGTCTGCCCGATCGTGTTTCTTGCCCTTCGTCCTGCCACGGCTAGATCTTTGTTTCTACGTTCTTCGTCTTCTTTTCATCTTGCTTCTTTAGCTTATCTGCATTGTCGCTCTTGTTCTGCTTGGGCTTGCCGTTCTTGTTCAAGTCTGGCTCTATCTTCTTGAAGTCTGACACGTTCTTGCTCCAGTAGAATCCTCTTTTGCTTGACCCCAACTCGGGCTGCTTCTTCTGCTTGTAGTCTTGCGGCGATTTCGGCATCGGTTTCATTGTTGGCCATGAAGACGCCGTTGAAAACCGGTGTGTAGTGGTCGTAGGAGTTGACATCGTCAGCAGCTTCGATGTCGGGTGGGTTGCCGTGAACGCTTTCCTCCGAGGAGCTGGCGTAGGCGGCGAGCTCAGTGGAGGAGCAAGATCCGAGTCTTCGTAGAACGACGTTGATATCTCTCAAGCCGGACCCAGCTTTTGGATCCGTTGGTAACTCCATGGTGATCGTCGGATAGATCTGATTATCTCGAGGTGAGCTTGACGTAGGAAGTGAAGTCGATGTAGACACCTTCCCCGAGTGGTTTGACACCATGCTACTGGAAAACATCTTGGCGCTGGTCTCAGCCATGTTCGGTAACCCAAGCGGCCGAGAGATGCGATCTCTCCCTGACTGGCTTGGAGCTGAGTCAACAAGAGTGATCTTGCCGAAGTTATCGGTGATGAAGTCGAGGCTGCCGAAGCGGTACGCCTGCCCGGGAGGGAAGATGAAGTCATCGATGCCTGATGAAGATCTCATCTTACTTGATTGGCGATGAACTTGACGCACCCCTACCTGGCGCGCCAACTGTCGAAACTAGATTTCGGTAATAAGAAAAGGGGGTGGTAGTCAAGATGGAAAAGTAAATGGGTTATGAGACAATGGGTTTAGATAGGTTCAGGCCTTCACGAAGAAGTAATACCATACTCCTGTTGCGGTGGTTTGCTTCCGATTTGTGTATTGATCTTATGAAAAGTTTCTGTCCCCAAGGGGTCCCCTATCCTCCTAATATACCCGGAGGATGAGGATTTACAAGATAAGATCCAGTCCGACACAGTCTAGATCTTCCCTAATTGACTTAGGATCTTACCATACTAGGTATCCGGGTTATGCCTTAACAAAGAAAGCAATAATATACCCGAGTTCTAGTACTACTCATATTCTGTTTACATAACACACCCACATGATCCTAGTACTACTCAGTCGGGTATTCCATATCTGTGGGTATATGGATACCATAATATCCACATGAGCCTAACAATTTTTTCTCCAATCTGGGAAGGGATGACGATTTTTAGACAAGTGGATTATTTTAGAGAAAATGATCAAGATAAATGATGCAGTATTGGAATTCGTCGGTCTACTGTCTTTGTCGAATTTTTTTTAGTCAAGCTATAAGGGTGCAAAATTTTGGAAAAAAATCAGAGAGGTGAGTGAGAAAATTATTGAGTTACCCGGAAGGAACCGAGATTTTATCCCTTCTAGATTCGGCTACACAAATTCGACAACCAGGTCACCTACTGATTTCAGGTTGGGGCCGTGCAAAGCTATATGAATTTTAGACCATGATGCAACGATTCAAAAATTTAGCCAAAATTCATGGAGTCTACTGGGAATGTTTACAAGCTACTGTTAAATGATTGCATGATTATCTTTTAAGGTTTGGGCTACATAAAAAAATGAATGCAGCTGTCTACAGATTTCAGAACTTAGTTGTGTTTACTAATCGAGTTAATACCCTATGATGCAAAAGTTCAAAAATCACACCAAAATTCATGAAGCTTACTGGACTAATCTTCATGTTGCTTGTAAAAATTCTCAGGTTTATCGCCTACGGTTTATCCTAGGAAAAATTAAAAAAACAGACTGACTCAAAATTCCAGAACATGAACCGACACAAAATGAAACTTTAATCAAGGTTTAAGTTGTCTAAATTCATCATCTTTTAATCACATTATTTTGGGGTGGTCCAGAGGCTATATGAATTTTTGGTAGTCCATCTAAGAAAACAATCTAGAGGTTTAAGCACAACAAATTTTATCCTACATCAAACTACCCATTCAAGGTCATATCGATAGAATTTGAAATGTCGGGTGAGAAGAGTACAAAGTCAACTGAATTCATTTTGGTACAGAGATAACATGAGGAGGTATAAATCCTACCTTGTCTATAATGTTTTAAGTTTCATCAATCCATTTTTAAAACGTATATGCTAAAGGCTATTTTCAGCTCTATAGTTTTCAAATCCGCACTAGTACATAGGAGTAGTTTTTGCAAATGGATTTCAAAAATTTTCGAAACACGTTGGTACTCACTTTCATAGAAGTACAAGCTTTCAAAAGGTTTCGGTCCTATAGAGCAAGATAAGAGGTTTAAAATCAAAATTAAGACATAGAGATAAAAATTCTTGAGAGGGATGAGATATAAGATTAGAATGTGTTTTCGCAAATAATTTATAACTGAGAGCAAAGCACTCAAAATATTTTTTTAACAAACCGTTCCAAACGACAAACTTAAGTGGTTCCTATAGTAGCTCTGATACCATGCTGTGGAAGACACCAGACTTTACATTATAATTTCCAATTGAGATAAACAAATCAAATCAAATGGCAAGCATAATGTAAAATCTGAAGCCTCGAGTAAAGGCCATAGTGAATGAAGCTGGGCCTTTAGCTTGCCAGTCAACTTCAGTCTGAGATATGCTCGTCAAATCACACGAATGTGGTGACTAGATGTGTTACACATTTAGGAGACTTGACAAATCAGCTAAAGATCTACCGCATCCCAAATGCTCTCAACTCATACTCATGTGAAGCTAGTTCCCTGGATGTGTACTAGCTCCACACTTTCATCTTAAGCAATGATACAAATAAGCAAATACAACTAAGACAATTAAAATTCAGATTACAACTACTTAAGTTATTCATAGGCCGACCGACCAAATAATCAGAGATTCCCGGAAGCTTGGCTACCCAATCCACAAGCAGTCGACTAGGGATACACCCCGAAATAAATCAAGTCCTAAAAGAAGCAACGGGTTTCTGATTCACTCAAGTTAAACTGAAGATACAATCTGCAAAATGGATATTCCAGTAGCAAGAGTCAGTACACTAATCAAATTAATCAAATTAATGTACTGGTAAACACAAGACAATCCTAACATACTACATGCAAGGCATATATTCAAAAGAGAGCAATATGTAGTTTACTTTCAGCATAAAGCAAGTTTTATTTCATAAACATTTGTAAAGAAGTTCATAAAGCATTTTTAAAACATGTTTATGGATAGATTCAACACAATTTATATAGAAATCTCATATCAACATGCTTGCTGCCCCTCGACATCGAGCCACCATAATCATCATCATATTCATCAAAACCCAACACGTTTCACCATTCCCATAGCCCATTTTCATAAACATATTTATAAAACATGAGTCTATACCCATGACACTTCAGCAAAGCGCTCATGACCGTGAGCAGGGCTAATCGATTAGTTTTAAACTCTACATAGTTTTTACAACGTTAACCAGATGATGTGAGTACTCTAGTTTGTCCGATACTCGTCGGTACCACCGCACTCTACGCGTTGAGTGAGGTCTAGAGGTCACAACGAATCCTTTACATTACCTAATGCATAGCCTTGCATCAGCCAGGAAGTGTGAATCCATCCTAGGCATATGACCTACAACCGCTAGTGGTGGGCCCATGCCTTAAACCTAAGTCGTGGCAGCAAACACATCCATTCCCCACGAGGCACTGTACCGTTGAATTGCACACTTAGTCACCCAAACTACCCGGGCGGTAAATAGGAAGTTCCTCTGAATTATCGCTAAGACTAACTCATTCTACTTCGGCCTACCATATGCAAGGCTAGACTTTAAGTAACTTAATTAGCTAAGGCTACCGTCATAAAAAGCGCATGTGGATGTACAATTAACTTTATGTTGGTGAGACAAGTTCAGTGCTTAGGTGACTAGGGCAAACACTCTCCCCTATCGGTGTGCAATTGCCACCACATGCACAACACTTGCTGTCCAAGTCTTACACCTTTAGTTCGCAAATAAGTAATATTTTCAAATCTGTCCAGCTATGATCCAATTTCCAAATTCATCATTTTAAAGAGTTAATTTGAGTATTTACTTTGTTCTAAGCATGGCTAAGCAAATGGCATACTTTTAAGCATATACATATATAGACCCATTTGAGCACAAGGAGTGTGCTCTAACCATTTCTAAGGTTACAAACAGTGAGGACAAGAATTATTCAAGGAGGATTATGCAGAAATAAGGTTATAACTACCATTTACCACGTTTTCAGATATTGGTTTAATAAAATATTTATGCAGCTTTGCAAACAACCCTTTTCTTTTCCCAAAACATGGGGTTTCAATATGATCAAAGAGGAGGGGAGGAAAAACTTGCTTGTTACTGGAAAATGTTAGCATCTAAGTCACTCCTTTGCCGTTATTGCAGTTATCTATATAAATTACACATTACGACATTAAACACTGAAATAGGTGAAAATCCAAAATATTCTAAAATTCATGATTTGTGCACAGTGGATAGGTACTGTCCTAGGATGAATTTAGGTGAAATAATTTCTATTTTATCTCTTTATATTTATGAGTTATGAATTTTAGAAGTTCGCATCGGTATAGGGTAATATTTACTTAGGTATTGTTATGAAATGTTTTTCTATGTGATTTTTATTAGATTTGACTTTATAGAGGTGCAGACATATGTTTTCGAAGACTAGCACATTTGGTTTCATAATTTTTAGAGTTTTTATGAATTTCTTATGCATTTTATAAGTTATAACGTGTTCTAGGTAAATAGTCTCTATATGTACGAGGCTATGGAGTTTTATGTCCAGAACAAGTTCCCTTTTGTTTGAGTTGAATAAAATGATTAATTTTTTTAACCAATCTATTCTTAGATCATAATTTTAGAGCTTGTATCATTTTGCTATACATTTTATAAACTAGGGACATGTTCTATGTTAGTAACTTGACATATCAACCTAGAAATTATTATATGAGCTAAGTGCCTTATGTTTTGGTGGAAATGGATGAGGCTATAACCTCTCTGGTCCATCTAGGTTTTATTTGGTTTATTTGGAGCTAGGGTGAATTTTATATAATTTGCTTAAATAATAGTATGTGATATATTTTGTACTGAAGGTGCCACATTTTATTTTAATGGGCTGAAGTTCACTACTTATTGGTTCTATAGAAATTTAGTTCACTCCATTTGGACTAAAAATGGTTTTCCTACAAATTTTACAAGTTAAGATGTGCTTTATGTTGATTATTCTTTATATAAAAGTTTACGGGATTTCCATATACTGTAAGTGTATATTTTTATTTTATCACTTTCAAGACCATAGTTTTGTGATCCTACAGAATCTGAGTTCAGCTTACCTAAAGTCATTTATTTAGTAGATAATGTTTTTAGAAGCACTTGGTGTATAGTAACTATAAATTTTTTATTTCTCCTTACTAGAGAGTGTATGTTGGTGAATCTGTACAATTTGAGTTTATTCCAAAATGCGTTAAATTGAATTTTCTATGTGTTCAATGGGTGGTTGAATCATCGCCGGAGGTGACCGGAAACGACAACGGCGACGGACGGCACAGGCGACAGACCTCCTCGGGTTGCCAATGCATGTGGGCGTGGAGACCTTTCCGTGTGAGTGCGGTGCATGCATGTGGTCCTATGAGCTCAAAAATGCTCACCGAACTACTGAAGAGTGCCGGCAAGGCTTGCTCAACGATGGTGGCTCAAGTAACAGCTTGGCGATGGCGTTCTTCTCTGGGATGACGGTGATGGCTCTTTCAGCTCCAAGATCTGGCATGCATGCGGCCGGACAAGGTTTGTGAGGTCCCTGGGATGAACTACATGCAAGGAATTGAATCCTAACTAACCCGGCGCCCAGCGTTGGGGAAGAAGTCCTTGATCTTGTTGTACGCAACCTCCTAGCTCGATTATTTTGGTCGGTAGGCTCCTGGTATCACTGGGTTGATGCTGGCATGGCGGTTTGCTCTGGGACCGGGATGGATGAGGATGGCCGGATGTCAACGATGCCGAAACGGCGGTGCTCCGGAGCTCCCGTGGGCACGGTCGCATTCCGGCACCATCGCTGCAAGATAGAGGATGTGGTCAGAGGAATGGATTCGGCATCATGAGGAGGTGATGGAACACTAGAACAGAGGATCCGACCGCGGCTTGGTGGCGATGGCGACTGTCGTTATCTCCACGGGCAATGGCAACAGTGAGGGTGACGGAGAGGTAGAGGGCTATCCCTCTCAAGCTGCTCGGCTCCGAGGTGAAATGAGAGAGGAGGCGACGTTGTAGGGAGAAGTAGACGGCGAGCTCCGCGTTGCCACGTGGAGACCACGCGTCGAGCACAGCCGGCACCGATCTCTCTCCCTCTCTCTCGTTCTCTCTCATCTGATGGTTGGTTGGAGGAGATGGACAGGGAGAGGGAAGCCGAAGAGGCTGCCAAGTGGGTCCACTTCGATGTACACTAGGTGGGAAGGTGGCATGATAGGCAGATCAAGTACATGGAGTTCAAGCCAGGGTAACTCTTTTCGGACATGGAAAACTTTGAAGTAAATGGATGGGCCCATATATTGTCATCGACACTTCATCACATGGAGCCGTCATGCTGCACGACAACGAAGGTAACATCTTTAAGGTAAATGACCATCGTTTAAAAGTTTTTCTTGATCCGTTAGAAGTTGATCGTGACTTAGACGTAGTGAACCTAGTTGCTTTTAGCTTCTACCCGGAGTCTAAACCCTTGGGAAATGGGCTGGAAGGGGTCCAGCCCAAACCTAGGGACCAATCACCTTGACCTGGCCAAGGTGGGGCCCACTAGGGTTTGGTCGAACTCCTGGTTCGGCTGACCCAGTAGTGGCAACGCCACCTTAGCCCCTTCTCCCACCTGACCGCCAGATGACCCTCTTTGCATCATTGGGTATATCCACGAAGAGGGGAGTACGACAAGCCAGTTTTCGATGCCCCGAGTACTTAGGTCCTCTCTAGTTATCTTAGGTCTAGGTTCTGATAGGCGCGCTTAGGTCTAGGTCGTTTAGCTTATTTTTGTTTATTTAGTTCATTTCATTCTATCCTTGTGTTAACGACCAAATTTGGTAAAATATGGTTTGGAGATAAAAGCCGAAGCGGATTTGGAAGAGATACGATATTTTCAGAAATAGAATCTGCAACGGCTGGAAAGTTTGTATCGGCCGATACTGAGTTCAATGCGGTTAGCCGATACAGCCGATATTGGTAGGATTGGTTACATGATCTATGTCGGGTTCAAATGAAGGACTTCAGGGGTATTGAAAGACGAGGATAGAGTCCAAGATAGGCTATTGTATCTATTAATTAGGATATTATGTAAATTCCTTATAGATATTTCGGTATGAGTCCACCTAAGGGACTTGTTCGTCGGTTAGAGTTGTATTAGGAAAGGATGGGTCGTGTCCGCCATAGACAAGTTATGTAAATGGGTATAAATATATGCCCGCGATCATGTAAATAATTAAAACCAGATCAATATACTCTCGGCGCATTGCCACTCTTTTGTTACTTTACTTTTTCAAAGAGGCCTTGGTTTCGAGTCGGGCTACATCGATTTCGATCTTCAACAAGAGGTAAAGCTTGTTATGGCGGTTTGCGTTATCAGGATTAGTTATTACATCATCACGACACTCTAATCTTGTTTATGTAAATCGTCGAGTTATCATAGATGTTATATAATCTAGGTTGACAATGTTTTCTACTTACCTTGGTTGATCTCTGTTTAGGGTTTTACCGATGATGGCTAGATTATCTTGTTGGTTTAGATTATATAACATATCTACCATGCTAAAAAGCACTTATCGGCTTGATTGTCTAGATATTATGTTTCTTTTCTTACGTAGTGCTGCATCAATTGGGTTTGACCTACTAAGTCGTGTTTAGAACCATAATCTCTAGCCTATTCTGATTGTCAATAGGGATATTATCGGGGTTTCAGCCGATATTGTCTGATATAGTTGTTTTGCTTTACTTTTGTCTTGCTTAACAAGTTATGTCTACCCCTTATATCAGAATCTCAACTTTTTAAATATATTAAGCTTATCATCAATATTGTTAGGTTAAGCTAACATTAGATTGATATATGATTAATATATTTATATTAGAGTGATATTCCAATATAAGATTGTATCGGAGCTATAGCCGATACACGCTTAAATTTACCCATCGGTTATGCCATAAACTTATATAATCTTTACTTCGTATAACTTTGGATATAAGTGATTTATACTGCCTCGGTTAGGTCCGATATATCCCAACCATTGTTATCTAAAGTAATATCGAGTTATGGATTATATATTTTTAATCTCTACAGCCGATGAAGTAAGTTTAGGGTTCATTTTATCATTACGCCTCATAGCCGATGCCATACAGATCACATCGGCTAGGTTAAAGACGATAAGTCATCGGTCCTCCAACCGATCGGCTATCGTTTATGGGTTTAACTGTTTATTTTGTTTCTTGTTTGTTGCAGGATCAAACTATCTGGCACGCTCTAAAACCCGAAGGCGAGCTTTTGGACCTGCATTAGAGTTAAGTAAATCTCTCAGGCCAGTGTGTGTTTTTTGCATCAACACGCTTTTGTGGAGATCAAAGATGAAAACATCATCCCAGTGACGGTTGAGCATTTGACTGACGAGCAGAAAGCAGAGATTGAGCAACTGTTGAATCAACTTCAGGCTCGTTACTTACACTCGTTCACTATGACTTGGCACGGTACTATGATATATAAGACTAAAGTGGTGTTACCCCCCATCGGGGACGCAGAACCTAGCACGTCTGGAGGAGGTGATGACAAGGACAATGACAAAGGCATGAAAACTGAGCCAGGGCGAGAAGAACTTCACACACTACAAGATCGCATAGACTCGGCGTCCATCATGCATTGATCAATCAGTCCGGCATGCTTTTCAACACTTTAACTAACATGATCAAGACGGTGGTAGATGGTACTATAGCCGAGTAAAAGGAAAAAGGACCAATTTATCTTTCGGGAGACACTTTCCTAGGCTATAGGACCGTAAAAATTGAGTTAGGCGGTAAACAACAGACGGCTTCAGGATCAACTCAAATCCCATCGGCTCATATACCTTATGGACATATTCCGACGATATTGATACGGCAACAACCGATACATGGGGGGTAGAGCCCAACTCAGCTTACTCAAGAGTAGTTAATAAACATGTTGAAAATGAAACCGCAACCAATTCCTCAGATACCCGCAGTTCATCCGCCTATGTCACCACAACCACCGTTACAATAGCCGATAGGAACAACTGAACCCATTGGCCACCAGTAAATACCAGAACCTCCTCTTAATAATCAGCATCAGTTATCCCAGCAAAATCTAGGGGGCCATTATAATTATCAATACCAACCTCACTCACCATAGGTTCAATATTAGCTGGAAGGATCCCCACAGCTCCAGTATGTACCTCAGCCACAATACAATCAGTATGAGCAGATGTAGCAGGAATATGGAGGAGAAGGCCATCCGACATGATCACTGATGTGATGAGGGAGCAATTTGGTCTCAAACAGAAGGACAGTGGTAATATGCATCGGCATTTGTATCTGGAGTACTTCGAAATGGTACCATTGCCAAGCCGATATAAAGTGATAAATTTCTCAAAGTTCTCAAGGCAGGACAATGTATCTATATACGAGCATATCAGTCGATTCCTAGCACAATGCGGAGAGGCATCGGCTACAGAAGCTTTGAGAGTTAGATTGTTTCCACTCTCACCATCTGGGTCGGCTTTTTCATGGTTCTCTTTTTTACCATACAATTCTATCAGGAGTTGGGCTGATCTAGAAAAACAATTTCATAAATATTTCTTTAGTGAGATTGAAGAGATGAAGCTATTGGATCTAACATCTATCGAGCAAAAGTCAGATGAATCAGTGCCAGATTATATTCAGAGATTTAGAGATATGAGGAACAAATGTTATAGTTTAGCTTTAACCGATTCCTAGTTAGCCGATTTAGCTTTTCAAGGGTTGTTGGCATCAATAAAGGAAAGATTTTCTGCTCAAGACTTTGAGAGCTTAGAACACTTAGCTCAGGAGGTATCGGCTCATGAACAAAGGTTTCAAGGGGTAAGAAAATTCACCAAGAAGGTCAACTACATTTACTATTATGCCTCTAAGTCTAAAGAAGAGGATCCAGAGATAGTTGTGGTAGAATGGGCTAAAAATAAGAAAATTGTCATGTGTAAATGGGCTAGGAGTTCTGGAAAAGAAGAAAGATATGATTTTGACATTACTAAAGTTGATAAGATATTTGACCTTCTGCTCTAGGAGAAACAGATTCAACTACCAGTAGGGCATGTTATTCCATCGGCTGAAGAGTTGAAGAAGAAGAAATGTTCTAAGTGTCACAATACAGGTTCTCATAGTACAAATGACTGCAAGGTTTTCCGGCAACAGATTCAGTCCGCTATTGAGCAAGGAAGAACCAAGTTTGACGAAGCCAAGAAATTGATGAAGATTGATGGCCATCCTTTTCCGATCAATATGGTGCATACTAGTATCAGTGCTGTGTTGGCCGATAGAAGGAATTATCAGATGAACAAGTTCAATTCTACTAGGATGATCAGCAAGTACCATAAGAAATATGAGAGGCAAGAAGAGAAGCAATATCAAGATAATCACTGCTTTGATCCACATTGGGGTTGTGAATTCTTTAGGTTCTGCTGGAATGCGAGTATGAGGTTGCCCTCAATTGACATTTGCCCAAGCTGCAGTAATCCTGATGTAAGGTACCTTGGAAGTTCTTCAGGGAAACATACTGTCGGGAGAGGGGCGAATTGACCGGTCTAGAGAAAGCTGCCTTTTCACCACAGGTTGGGGCTGATCCGCCAAGAGGAAGCTGAAGATCAACCTAAAACCAAGCATCCACAATGGTGTCCATCTAGCATATTTACAAAGAACCAAAAGAGGCGTGTCCATAGGATGAGAAATAGGGAGCAGACGTAGGAGGTTGAGCAAGAGATTGACCATCGGCTGAAGCGAACCAGAAAAGAGTGGCGTGTTGTGAGCAAGGTGGTGTCAACCGATGAAGTTGAAGATAATAAAGCAAAGAAGCTAGCAGCTATCAAGGGCAAAGCAGTGGCCTCATCATCAGTGAACATGGTTTTTATATTGCTAGCAGAATACAGTGTAGACCAAATTGGGGAGGAAGTTTTTGAGGAATCCCTAGCCAAGTTGGTTTTGTCACCTTAGTAGGCCAATTTTGAAAAACCTAAGGGGACCGGACATCGGCACCTTAAAACACTATATGTGAAAGGTTTCATCAATAGGAAGCCGATGTCCAAAATGTTAGTTGATGGTGGAGCTGCTGTGAATCTGAAGCCTTATGCAACTTTCAGGAAATTGGGCAAAACTACAGAAGACTTGATCAACACTAACATGATTCTAAAAGACTTTGAGGGAAATCCCTCATAAACCAAAGGAGTTAAATTAATGATCAGTAGCAAAATAATTCCAACTACCTTTTTTGTCATTGATGGGAAGGGCTCCTATAGCCTGTTGCTTGGAAGAGATTGGATTCATGCTAACTGTTGTATTCCTTCGACCAGGCCTCAGAGTTTGATCGAATGGCAAGGTGACCAGATAGAAATCGTGCCAACCGACAGGTGAGTTAACATTGTCAATATCGATTTATCTATTTGGGAAATGGAAGGAGTTGATTGCTTGTCCGACAAGGTTTGGGACGGAGATTATATAAAAGTATGTGATTGTGATATACAACCAGTTGGAGATGGAGGACCTCAATTGTTGCTTTGAGGGTGTCATGGAGGGTTCAAATTTCTACACCAAAGATACTGTAGATGATCTCAATGGAAAACTAGGATAAGGATTTATATCGACCGATGAGTTAGAAGGGGTCGATATTGGACCAGGCGATAGGCCTAGGCCAAAATTCATTAGTAAAATATTATTTGATGTATTTAAGCATGAATTAGTAGAATTATTGAAGGAATATAGATATTGTTTTGCTTGGGAATATTATGAGATATCAGGACTTAGCCGATCGATTGTCGAACATCGACTCCCTATCAAACCAGGATATCTGTCATATAAGCAACCTCCAAGATGATGCAAATTGGAAATATGTGAAGCTATTAGGACTGAAATTACAAGGTTGTATCATGCTAACTTTATTAGACCATGGCGTTATGCTGAATGGATTTCAAATATAGTGCCGGTGATCAAGAGAAACAGTAATCTTAGAGTTTCTATTAACTTCAGGGATTTGAACAAGGCTACCCCTAAGGATGGGTACCGAATGTTGATTGTTGATTTGTTGGTTGATGCTGCATCTGGACAGAAGATTATTAGTTTTATGGATGGCAATGCATGTTATAATCAAATTTTTATTGTAGAAGAAGATATCCGTAAGATTACTTTTAGGTGCTCTAGTGCAATCGGCTTGTTTGAGTGGGTTGTCATGACTTTTGGTTTGAGAAGTGCTGGTGCTATGTATCAAAGGGCAATGAATTATATATTTCATGATCTCATTGGCCTGTTGGTTGAAATTTATATCGATGATGTGGTTGTTAAATCGAAGGAGGTCGATGGTTTGTCTGGCTGATTTAAGGAGGGTTGAAATTTAAGGAGAGAACAAGGAAATATGGGTTGAACATGAATCCTACCAAGTGTGCCTTTGGAGTATCGGCTAGATAGTTTCTCGGATTCCTTTTGCATTAGGAAGGGATTGAAGTCACTCAAAGTATTATTAATGCATAAAAGATATCAAGCGTCCTAAAGATAAGACTAAGTTACAATCCTTGATCGACAACATTAATTTCATAAGACGGTTTACCTCTAATTATCTGGCAGAATAAAGCCGTTCACTCCATTACTCATATTAAAAGCCGATCAAGTATTTGTTTGGGGGAAGAAGCAGCAGAAAGCTCTAGATAGCATAAAAGAGTATTTAAGTACCCATCCAGTCCTTATTCCACCGGAAAAAGGGGCTCCTTTCAGATTGTATTTATCAGCCGATGAAAAAACAATTGGCTCAGTTCTAACTCAAGAGTTTGAAGACAAGAAAAGGGTCTTATTCTATTTACGTAGAAGTCTTTTGGATATTGAGACTAGGTATACCCCGGTGGAGAAATTGTGCTTCTGCTTATATTTTTCATGTACGAAGTTGAGGCATTATCTATTATCAAACGAGTGCACAATAGTTTGCAAAACCGATGTTGTCAAGTATATGCTATCGGCTCCTGTATTAAAAGGAAGAATTGGGAAGTGAATTTTTTCCTTGACAGAGTTTGACTTGAGGTATGAATCGGTGAAAGCGGTTAAAGGACAAGCAATAGCCAATTTCATCTTTTGAGGATCAGTATGATTCAATTGAGTATGTTGAATTAGTACCTTGTACTTTATTTTTTGATGGATCAGTTTCTACTCATGGATGTGGAATCGGCTTGGTAATCATATCGCCTAGGGGGCAAGCTTTGAGTTTGCTTTCACTATCAAACCTTATTACACTAATAATCAAGTAAAATATGATGCAGTGTTGAAAGGGTTGCAATTGCTGAAGGAGGTGGGAGCTGATGCTATTGAAATCATGGGTGATTCATTGTTGGTGATTAGTTAATTATCTGGGAGTATGAGTGCAAGAATGATGTCTTGAAAGTCTACAATGAAAAATGCCAAGAGTTGATGCAAGAGTTCAGGATGGTGACTATGACGCATATTCCTAGAGAACAGAATTCTGAAGCCAATGATTTAGCTCAGGGGGCATTTGGATATAAGCCGATGTTGAAAGATGTTGCAGTGGAGATCGCTCAGATTTCAGCCAATGATTGGAGATATGAGGTGTTTTAATATTTAAAGAATCCTTCTTAGTCGACATCAAGGAGGTTGAAATATAAGGCTCTTAGATATGTCTTGTTACATGATGATCTTTATTATTGAACGACTGATGGAGTGTTGCTTAAATGTCCAAGTGTTGATGAAGCTAAAGTTGTTTTAGGGGAAGTGCATGAAGGGATATGTGGTGTTCATCAATTGGCACACAAGATGAAGTTGTTACTTAGAAGGGTTGGGTATTTTTGGCTGACGATGTTAGAGGATTGTTTTAGGTATTACAAGGGATGCCAAGATTGTCAGAAATTTGGAGCAATTCAGAGAGCACCTGCATCGGCTATGAATCCAATTATTAAGCCATGGCCATCCAGAGGATGGGTTATTGATATGATCGGTCAGATCAATCCACCTTCAAGTAAAGGTCACAAATTTATTTTGGTGGCTACAGATTATTTTACTAAGTAGGTTGAAGCTATTTCTTTAAAGAAAGTTGACTCTAGTGATGCTATTCAGTTTATAAAAGAGCATATTATATTCAGGTTTGGTGTGCCACAAACAATAACCACAGATCAGGGTTCAATTTTTGTTTCTGATGAATTGTGTTGAATTTGTTGAGAGCATGGGGATTAAATTGTTGAATTCTTCACCATATTATGCACAAGCTAATGGGCAAGCCGAAGCATCTAACAAGCATTTAATTAAGTTGGTTAAGAGAAAGATTGTTGAATATCCTAATCAGTGGCATGTTGTATTGGCTGAAACTTTGTGGTCCTATCGGATGGCATGTCATGGATCTATTCAAGTACCACCATATCAACTGATTTATGGACATGAAGTTGTTTTACCGTGGGAAACTAATATCGGCTCACGAAGGATTTCTTTGCAAGATGAGTTGACGACCAATGATTATCATAATCTTATGGTTGATGAGTTAGAAGAATTGGTGAAATCAAGATTGCGAGCCCTGGAGAAAGTAAAAAGGGATAAAGAGTGTGTTGAAAGGCATTATAATAGGCTAGTTGTGCCATAGTTTTTTGAGGAAGAAAAGCTTGTTTGGAAACTGATATTGCCAGTAGGGACACGGGATAATAAGTTTGGAAAATGGTCGCCGAATTGGGAAGGGCCCTTTCGGATTCATAGGTGTGTTTCAAAAGGGGCTTACATGTTGAAAGAGTTTAATGGATAAATTTTTTGGAAGAGCTCTCAACGGAAAATACTTGAAGAAATATTACCCCAAGTGTTTGGGTTAACTCGTGATCGGCTAGATGTGCTCATATATGATAGATAGCTGATGTTGTTACATCGCCTTGAGATGGCCGATATAAATTTATCGCCCTTAGCCAAGTTATAATTTTGAAGCATGTCTATGCATACTGCAAAATTAGGGGCATATATGACATAAAAAGTTGAAAGAGGTGACTGAAAAATATGCGGATTAGAAAGCTTTTTAAGGACAAATCGGCTCAAAACGATAGCTGATAGATTAAACTTAATGAAAATGCCTAAGTGTTGAGTTCACAAAGAAAAATTAAGTTTGCATCGGTATTTGGAGCATAAACTATTACATTGAAGTTGTTCTCCTTCATCGATGATCTGTGCATCGATAACATTAGTTACTAGCATTGGCTTGAGTAATTTTGAGAGATGATAGGTGCTTAACTGATAACTTGAATTTGGAATTTTGATCTTCGATGGATTTTGGGAGATTGGCCAGTTTCTTTTATGCTTTTGAGATTTTGACTCCGTATTGCTTCAATTGGACTAAAAGATCAGTTTCCTCTTATCTTAGTTTGTCAAGTTCTTGTTTGGTTGCTTCTGGGCTAGCAATTAATTCATCCAGCTTGGCTTTATCTTCATTCACTTGTTGTGGGCTAGATTGGATGGTAGCCTCAATTGCTTGGTGTTCTAGCCGATTAGCAATCCTTTATCTAGTCTCTCAAGTTTGAATCTATGTTGTTCGAGGAAAACTACTGGAGAGATGATATCTGCGAGTTCTTCAGGGATTTGACCTTGAATCTCTTGGAAGCGAGATCTGATTGGCCCACAGTCAGCCACTAGAATATCTAAGGAGGCCCCTAGCCGATCAGAGATACCAGCAAGTCTTATCTTTAAATCGGCAGGAACCGGTGGCTTAACTTTGCTGGTCTTATCTTCATCATCCTCATCCAAGAATTGCCTTATGTCAAAAGAGAACATATCGGCTAAAGTCTGCATAGAGTAGAATTCATGATAGGTGATAGATTCAGTTGCAGCTGATTTAAGGGATGATGAAGTATATGCTACGGGAATTGGAGGACTGATGATCACAACAGTTTTTTCTTCTCTATGATGACTCCCTGCAGCCGATGGTGTGTGTTCACTCGAAGCTGGCCGATGAGGAGGTGATGGAGTTTGAGGAGGGTGAAAAGTTCCAGATATGCAAGATTAGGCATTAGTTGAGGAAAATTGGTTGAAAAACAAAATAAATTTGATAGTTTACTGAATCAGCTGGTGAACTTGTTTTCTTCCTTGTTGGTGTTGGTTTCTTCTTCGGTTGGAATTGATATAATTAATGTAAGAAGAATATGGGTGAGCAAATATGTGTTAAGAGAAGAGAATCCTTTTTGTGCCCAAAAGTTCCTTCACCATCAAATGATTTCTTGAGTTGTGACGAATATTGCCCGGTCAATTGCTTGTAGATGAAACAATCCTTGGCCACTGTCACACCCTGGAGTTTCCCCTTCTAGCTTTAAATTCATAAAATAAATTGCCTAGAAGAAATTGTTCTTTTAACTAGGAGAAAACCTAAATTAACAATGTGCGTAATAATCGGAATCGTCAGGGGGAATTCTTTTTCGACTTCTCTTTGCTTCAAATCATTAACAGGATTTTCAGCGAAATATTCAGAGCAGAGGAAGTAATAATGTTAATTTAAAATATCAGGATTTGAATTAATAATTCCTTCCTTCCCCTCCTTTGGTCGTGAACCGTTCCCGGTTCACTCTCCCTGTTCGCGGTTCGTTGTATCCACCGACCCCTTTTGCCGCCGCGGTTTCGTTTTGTATGACGAGCCAAGTCTTACTCCAATTCCGGTTTAGTTTCTTGTTTCTTTCCCAAAATGGCACCGCATTTGTTTCCCCCACCTTTCCTTTTTAGGCTTCCTTTTCTCCGTACTTTTTTCCCACCCCTACAACCGAGCGCTACTTCCCCCTCTCCCTGCCGTGCGCCACTCCCTTTCGTGGGCCGGCCCAACCCGCACCCTCCCTCCTCCACCTCTATAAAATCCACTCCACCGCCTCCCCTGCACCCCCAACCCTAGCCGCCGCTGCCATGCCGCCGCTTTGCCCTAGCCACCGCTGCCATGCCGCCGCCGCTGCATGCCACCGGCTGCCCTAGCCGCCACTGCCATGCCGCCGCTTTGCCCTAGCCGCCGCTGCCATGCCGCCGCTTCGACCTAGCCGGCGGCTGCCCTAGCCGCCGTTGCCTCGCTGCAGCCATGTTGCCGCTGCTGCCGTGGCCGCTGCTACCGCGTGCCGCCGCCGCTGCAGCCGCGTGCCTGCCGCTGCCGCATGCCGCCGTCGCTGTGCGCTGCCACGTGCCCTGCCGCTGCCGCTGCCACGCTGCCGCCGGCGCGCTGCCTCGCTGCAGCCGCATGCCGCCGTCGCTGCCGCTGCTGCCGCCGCACTGCCTCGCTGCAGCCGCATGTCGCTGCCATACCGTCGCTGCCGTGCCGTGTGCCGCCGCGCTGCTTTGCCGCAGCCGCGTGTCATTGCTTTGCCGCGCCGCTGCCGTACCGCACGCAACCGCTACGTCGCTGTCGCTGCCGCTGCCATGTCACCGCCGCGGCTGTACCACACGTCACCGTTGCCGCGTTGCTGCCGTGTTGCGTCGCTGGTGCGTCGCCTCGCCGCCGCTAGCCGCCACTGCCGTGTCATGTCGCTGCTGCGTCGCCTCGCTGCCGCTAGCCGCCGCTGCCATGCCGGCCCTACCGCCCCGTGCCGTGCCGCTGCCACTGCCCTAGTGCCGCACGCCGTCGCTGCTCTGTCTGCCGACTGCCGCGCTGCTATTTTGCTGCAGCTGTCGCCGCTTTGTCGCACACGGTAGCCATAATGCCGACCCGTTACCGTGCCACCGCCGCCGCTTTGTCGCACACGGTAGCCAAGCTGCCAACCCATTACCGTATTGCTGCCGCTTCGCCGTGTCGCTTGCCACGTCGCTAGCCGCCTAAAACCCTAGCTACCTAGCAGCCGCCTAGCCGTGTTGGTTTACCGACCTCGCTACCGCCGCACCTAGCCATAGCCGCAGCCGTGCCCTCACCGGGGTACGTACGCATTCTCTAGCCACTCGCTGCTGACGCTCGTGCGTAGTGTGGCGTAGTGTCATATCGGTTTGATCATAACGAGTCGTTCTAAAACCCTGGAGTCTTCCTGACCCGCCGGTTCTGTTCGCCGGTTCGGTTAACCGTTTGCGTGGTCCCGTGCCACGGTAGGTTGACTCGTCAAGTCGCTGACCCGTGAGGCTCGTTAACCGGAGTTTGTTTTCCGTCAACCTTGTCCGTTCGCGGGCGTTGAAACATACCAATCAAGTAAGGTTTTTCGGTTAATAGTAACTACATAGTTCATGTTCTAAAATTCATTTAAAATTGAGCTCTACATATTTGTTTACTTTTTATGTACGGTTTATTTGGTTTTTATTAGTGTTTTTCCTCGTTTTGCGTGCCAACGTGTAGATTCCACCGTTTCGGATGATCGCGTTCGCGAGGAAAAGAGTTCGGAAGATCAATCGAAGAAGCAAGGCAAGTCACACATTCCCCTTGAGCATTTTGATCCCAATTAATAAAATGTTTTACCATTTACAAATAAATTGCATGTTTTGCTATTTACACGGGAATAGGGTTTACCTATCTGCTCGCTTGTGCCTTAATTACTTGATGTCCTTTCTTTGTCAATCTTGGGTGATAATTTGACTAGCTTGTGTCTCATGTTGACCTAGCTAGAATTATTTTACGCTTAGCCATGCTTAACACCACTAGCTCACAATATGGGATAATCACATTATCTATTTCTAGTATCTTGACGAGCTGCGGGCTCGAGACATGTCGGCCAGGTTTCATTGGTCGTAATTAACCAACTAAAATATGGTTTAATGGTGGGCTGTGGGTGCATGGTTTTGCTAGTCGCACCCATGGCAATTAAGGACCGGTTCTCGGGAAACCCTGGAAGACTAACCATGCTTACCACAAGCAGGCATGGGTAACTGTTGGACTTGTAGTGTAGCTTTTCCCTAGCTGACGCATCCAGGCAAGGGTGGGCGTGATGGAGTTGGGTCGGTGGGGGTTTACCCATTGATCGGCTGCCGGATTCACCAAGGCATGAGAGGGGGCTACCTACGTTGGATTTAAAGGTGGGGGCGAAACCTGAGGTGTGGTGCGCTTGGTTAGGGTGAGTTATGCGAAGGGTCTTGTCACGATTTCCCCCTTTGCAGTACCATGGTGGTATTTCGGGGCATGGCGACATGTGTGGAATCGTGTCTTGTGGGTACAGTTGTGCACCTCTGGCCAGAGTAAAACTATTCGAATAGCCGTGCCCGCGGTTATGGGCGATCGACCAGATTCACCGTGATTAGTCTCACTCTATTAATTAACTTGACTTAATGAACTGGTTTAGTTCAGGTGGAATGGCTGGGCCTGTTCAACGTGGTGTAGCGTTGTTCAGTGGTGATATTCAATTTTGCCTTAATTAATCAACTATTTTACCGTTTTCAATTATAAATGTTTACAACCGCTTTTATGCAAATAGCCACAAACCTTCCTTGTCTCCCCTTTGCACGAATGCATCATTGGTGTGGCTTGTTGAGTACGGTGGTTGTACTCATCTTGCTATTATTCCCCTTTTCAGAAGTGTAGTGCTTCTGAGCTGAAGTTGAAGTTAGAAGACCAAGGCTTATACCCCAGTTGAGTTTTGCCTGTGGAGTGGAGCTGAAGCCCCGCTAGGATCATCGCCTTTTTCCGCTGCTGTTTTTTTTGGTGTGAGGACTAAGCGCCTCTTTTGTAAGTATTTACGCTTTATTTACGCTTGGAACTGTATATTAATTTGTCGTTTTGTGTACCCTGGCTTGATTCCTGGACTGGGATTTATACGCAAAATAGTCTGGAACTTTGGGATAAATTTCTGGGCGTGACAAAGTGGTATCAGAGCCAACTCGACTGTAGGTTGAGCCAAATGGTCAAACCCTAAGGACAAGTTTTCTGAAAACCCTAATTGCGAAATTGTCTCCTCTCACCATTCGGCATTTCTTTGCAAAATGATTTATCAAATGTCTCTCCTTTCCCCTCCAACTCTCTAGTTCTTGAACCCGGAGGGCAAACCAATGGTTTCGCGCCTACTCCCGGAAGTCAAGTCCAGCCCGCAGGCTTCAAGTCGGAAGGAGCAAGGCGGTTAGTTCGGAGTCGTCGTTTCATGAAGATCAAGTGAAGGTTTTCCCGGATCCTACCTAAACCCAATCCTTCCCGAAGAATAGTTCCGTTAGCTGCTAGGACGTGTGTTGTTTGCTTGTGTGTAGGGATATGGTTTGCATCAGTGGTAGGGATGTGACCATACTAGGTTGTTTGCTTAAGCAACTTGAACAATAAAGGTGTACTTACAACAGATCAGTAATCAAGTGGTTTAAGGTCTTATCTTTAGCATCCCCTCTCTTCCTTCTCTCCCTGTTCCGCCATCAGATGGTCAGTGTCAGAGAGGAGAAGGGCAACAACAACATCAGTGAGTCAGAGTCACAGATCAGTGGTTCAGTTGAAAGCAACGATGTACCCTCAATACCAGATGAACTCCGCTCGTGGTTAGCTTTTGGTGTCCAAGATCAGATCATGGGTGTATTAGTGCAGGAGATGCAAAGCTCAACGCAAGGTTAACTGTAGAGGAAGTGACCCGAGCAACGACAGACGCAGTTCAGATGCAAGCTCAGAGTCAGAATCAGAGTCGAAGACAGTATACCACCAAGTCCTCAGCAGACAAGTACATCCAACCCACCACGAACCCATGAAGCAACCAATGATGCGGGTGATGCATCCAATGGTAACAGCAGCAGCAATTCTTTCGGTTTCCAACCAGCTCCAACTCTAGTGGAGACCAACAGTGGTTGTAGAAGCACCCTCAACAAGGTTCAATAGTCTCTCCTTGCTCTTGCCCCAGTTGCAAGCGAGCCTACCTAGAAGAATGTACATCATTGTCGACCAAATCAGTATTGTTTCGGCTGTCTTGATCCAGGACCCCACTTCAGAGAAGGTTCACCTTGGAGACTAAAAAAGATAGTGTACCGTTGTTTCAATTGTAAGAAGACATGTCACCTCTCAAAAGATTGTTCGATGTCACAGCGTCAGTATGATCAAGTCAACAGTTTTGGGTCCCAACAGCCCTGCCCTTCAAGTTACATCAATTTCAACACAGAGTAGTCTGATCCCAACCCAAAAGACACCAGAAAATCAGTGGATGCCGACCATCAGTTGCAATGTACTACCTCCATCGCAATGAATTGTCATTAAGAACACCGACAAGATCCCTATTGTTTCACTAGCAATTGTTTCAAGGCTACAGAATTAGTATGGCAGGGCAAGCAGTGCCAGAGAACCTGTGATCTACTCTAACTGCAGTGAGACAGTCAATTCTTCAGTATTGACTGCAGTAAAATTCTCCAGCACCAGACCTCAAGATGGCCATCAACACCAACCATGCCCTCATGTTGTTCCAACTTAGATGCCTACCAAGTAGTCACAAAAGAATGACACCAATGATACGGAGGTTTTGTTTGTTTCAGCTACCAAGAAGATTCGGAAATTGATTCTTTTCTGAGGAATGTCAGAAGTCAGGGTATTGTTCTTGTGAGATCTCCAGCTAGTAATCAACGTGGGAACCAGATAACCATCGCAGAATCCAATGGTCAAAATTTCACCGGATCAACAACTCTATCAGCAAGGGTCATTGATCGTGCACGGGTATTTGGTGTTCAAGTACTTCCTTTGTGTAGAAAAGTTCCATGGCAGTTAAGTAAGAAAAATAGAAAGTTGGATAAAGTATGAGTCAGGCAATTTTTCTTCTCTTATGATTCATCTCGAGTATCCAAAAGCAAGTTAACTTGTGTATCTGTCAGTGTCGCGAGAAACGGAGAGTTTCTTTGCTAGCTCATCGCAGCTTTGTTGAGCTCCAAAACCTAAAGGCCAGTCAATAAAGAATGGTTTACCAACAAAATGAAAATGGTTAGACCATAGTAACACTCAACATGATGAGGTCCCTCTAGAGGACAGTATCAGTGGTACCCTAGGATGATGAAAGGGTGAAGGAAATATTTGAGTGTGACAGCATATAAGAATTAACAAAACACTGTGACTTTGGAAGTTCTTCAGAGTTTGGTAAATGGGGACAACACCCTAGCGGTGTGAACATGGATCAAGAATGGTCGCTCTTGATTTAAGGCAACCATAAAGCTTTCAGAAACCACCCCAATGTTTCTCGGAAGTCAAGAAGTGACTTGCTCCACCATCTCTGTCTGAGTAATGGATACAAGAGTCAGGTCCAAAAAGGTGTAGACAACACAGTAGAGTATGTGACGGAGGATCCCTCTCGGTGAATCATCTCTACTCAAGGATTGAAAGTGAACTTGTTTGATTGTTAAGCAGATAGTCGTGGTAGCCTCAAGGGCAGTTCCAGTAGTTGTACATGTTCCGATGCTGGTATGTAAGCAACAACAAAGTTGGTTCTATTAGATACAGAGGTGTCAGTCAGTGGTGCGAGAGCAAGTGAAACTAGAAGCAGTTAGAACACTCTTGTGGGCATGATCTGGTAAGTGATCTATGCTTGTTTCAACAGACATCTAGTAATTGACCTGTTTAGGCAATCGACACCGAAGTCATGACACCAACAGAACAGTCGTTCCAGCAGTCAGAGCTAATGGGAGTGTTGATCAAGAGTTTGTAGATTCACGAGCTGAATAAGAGTCGCTCTTACGTGAGACTTCATGTCATCAATTACGTGTTAGATTTCAAGTTTCCTGGAATAGAAGTGCACCATTAGTGTTTCATGGGGATTAACTGATAAAGCATCAAGTGTTCAAAGTCAGGGCTACACGAAAAACCAAAGAAGTTCGGGTATTCTCAAAGATAACAGTTAAGTGTTCATAGTCAGTCGAAAGATCAACTACCTCGGTAAAGAAATCTGGGAGTTAAATTGGGTTTACCTCATAACTGTTTAGCTTGGAGGTCTAACCAGGAAAAGCGAAATGGGATCTAAATGAAGAAGTCAGTTGCGCAGCCTTGGTAGGGCTACACCAACCCCAAGCCATCATATTGAGATCTTATGTATACCCGGGTTGTCGAATCAACTGTTCCGCCTAAAAAAGCAGTGACCTAGAGTCAAGCAGTCCAGCTTAGAGAAGCAGCGATCCAGAACCCGTGATCCGAACAAAAGTCAGATTGGACAACTTCTTGGTATAATCGTCGTTGAGATCGAGCAACTTCCTGGTAGACTCATTGTGTTAGTCAGGGACAGTTCAAGGCCAGTTCAGAGTTTGTGGGTTAATGAAGGTCAGTGCAAGATTTCGAGGAGGCCCCACCAATCCCTTGTCTACGTGGTGAATCCTCAGGTTGTCAAAGATGACGGCACTAACAGTTCGGGTTAAGCAGACTATCAAGCGTGTCAGTACTATCAACAGAGTCCAAGGAAGTGAGATCTATGAGTACCTGCAATCCAGGTCAGCGTCTGATTGTGCAGAACCAGTGGGTGCAGTTCTTGGAGAAGGCAACAGAGCGCTTAGTTTGATGTTGGTCAAGCCTGTGTGAGTTAGTTGAAACCGTAGAAGTCAGCAAACCAGTCCAGCACCACCCCCGCACCCAGCTTTCTTTCTAGCCATCCCTGAATCTCGGGACGAGATTCCGTTTAAGCGGGGTAGGTTTGTCACACCCTGGAATTTCCCCTTCTAGCTTTGAATTCATAAAATAAATTGCCTAGAAGAAATTGTTCTTTTAACTAGGAGAAAACCCTAAATTAACAATGTGCGTAATAATCGGAATCGTCAGGGGGAATTCTTTTTCGAATTCTCTTTGTTTCAAATCATTAACAGGATTTTCAGCGGAATATTCAGAGCAGAGGAAGTAATAATGTTAATTTAAAATATCAGGATTTGAATTAATAATTCCTTCCTTCCCCTCCTTTGGTCGTGAACCGTTCCCGGTTCACTCTCCCTGTTCGCGGTTCGTTGTATCCGCCAACCCCTTTTGCCGCCACCGTTTCGTTTTGTATGACGAGCCAAGTCTTATTCCTATTCCGGTTTAGTTTCTTGTTTCTTTCCCAAAATGGCACCGCATTTGTTTCCCCCACCATTCCTTTTTAGGCTTCCTTTTCTCCGTACTTTTTTCCCACCCCCACAACCGAGCGCTACTTCCCCCTCTCCCTGCCGTGCGCCACTCCCTTTCGTGGGCCGGCCCAACCCGCACCCTCCCTCCTCCACCTCTATAAAATCCACTCCACCCCCTCCCATGCACCCCCAACCCTAGCCGCCGCTGCCATGCCGCCGCTTTGCCCTAGCCACCGCTGCCATGCCGCCGCCGCTGCATGCCGCCGGCTGCCCTAGCCGCCGCTGCCATGCCGCCGCTTCGACCTAGCCGGCGGCTGCCCTAGCCACCGTTGCCTCGCCGCAGCCGCGCCGCCGCTGCTGCCGCGTGCCGCCGTCGCTGCAGCCGCGTGCCGCCGCTGCTGCCGCTGCCGCTGTGCGCTGCCGCCTGCCGCCATCGCTGTGCGCTGCCACGTGCCGCTGCCGCTGCCGCTGCCACGCTGCCGCCAGCGCGCTGCCTCGCTGCAGCCGCATGCCGCCGTCGCTGCCGCTGCTGCTGCCGCACTGCCTCGCTGCTGCCGCATGCCGCTGCCATACCGTCGCTGCCGTGCTGTGTGCTGCCGCGCTGCTTTGCCGCAGCCGCGTGTCGTTGCTTTGCCGCGCCGCTGCCGTACCGCACGCAACCGCTACGTCGCTGTCGCTGCCGCTGCCATGTCACCGCCGCGGCTATACCACACGTCGCCGTTGCCGCGTTGCTGCCGTGTCGCGTCGCTGGTGCGTCGCCTCGCCACCGCTAGCCACCGCTGCCGTGTCATGTCGCTGCTGTGTCGCCTCGCTGCCGCTAGCCGCCTCTGCCATGCCGGCCCTACCGCCCCGTGCCGTGCCGCTGCCACTGCCCTAGTGCCGCACGCCGTCGCTGCTCCGTCTGCCGGCTGCCGCGCTGCTATTTCGCTGCAGCCGTGCAGCTGCCGCCGCTTTGTCGCACACGGTAGCCATGCTGCCGACCCGTTACCGTGCCACCGCCGCCACTTTGTCGCACACGGTAGCCATGCTGCCAACCCATTATCGTGTCGCTGCCGCTTCGCCGTGTCGCTTGCCGCGTCGCTAGCCGCCTAAAACCCTAGCTACCTAGCAGCCGCCTAGCCGTGTCGGTTTACCGACCTCGCTACCGCCGCACCTAGCCATAGCCGCAGCCGTGCCCTCGCCAGGGCACGTACGCATTCTCTAGCCACTCGCTGCTTACGCTCACGCGTAGTGTGGCGTAGTGTCATATCGGTTTGATCATACCGAGTCGTTCTAAAACCCTGGAGTCTTTCTGAGCCACCGGTTCTGTTCATCGGTTCGGTTGACCGTTTGCGTGGTCCCGTGCCACGGTAGGTTAACTCGTCGAGTCGCTGACCCGTGAGGCTCGTTAACCGGAGTTTGTTTTCCGTCAACCTTGTCCGTTCGCGGGCGTTGAAACATACCAATCAAGTAAGGTTTTTGGTTAATAGTAACTACATAGTTCATGTCCTAAAATTCATTTAAAATTGAGCTCTACATGTTTGTTTACTTTTATGTACTGTTTATTTGGTTTTTATTAGTGTTTTTCCTCGTTTTGCGTGCCAACGTGTAGATTCCGCCGTTTCAGATGATCGCGTTCGCGAGGAAAAGAGTTCGGAAGATCAATCGAAGAAGCAAGGAAAGTCACACATTCCCCTTGAGCATTTTGATCCCAATTTATAAAATGTTTACCATTTACAAATAAATTGCATGTTTTGCTAATTACACGGGAATAGGGTTTACCTATCTGCTCGCTTGTGCCTTAATTACTTGATGTCCTTTCTTTGTCAATCTTGGGTGATAATTTGACTAGCTTGTGTCTCATGTTGACCTAGCTAGAATTATTTTACGCTTAGCCATGCTTAACACCACTAGCTCACAATATGGGATAATCACATTATCTATTTCTAGTATCTTGACGAGCTGCGGGCTCGAGACATGTCGGCCAGGTTTCATTGGTCGTAATTAACCAACTAAAATATGGTTTAATGGTGGGCTGTGGGTGCATGGTTTTGCTAGTCGCACCCATGGCAATTAAGGACCGGTTCTCGAGAAACCCTGGAAGACTAACCATGCTTACCACAAGCAGGCATGGGTAACTGTTGGACTTGTAGTGTAGCTTTTCCCTAGCTAACGCATCCAGGCAAGGGTGGGCGTGATGGAGTTGGGTCGGTGGGGGTTTACCCATTGATCGGCTGCCGGATTCACCAAGGCACGAGAGGGGGCTGCCTACCTTGGATTTAAAGGTGGGGGCGAAACCTGAGGTGTGGTGCGCTTGGTTGGGGCGAGTTATGCGAAGGGTCTTGTCACGATTTCCCCCTTTGCAGTACCATGGTGGTATTTCGGGGTATGGCGACATGTGTGGAATCGTGTCTTGTGGGTACAGTTGCGCACCTCTGGCCAGAGTAAAACTATTCGAATAGCCGTGCCCGCGGTTATGGGCGATCGACAAGATTCACCGTGATTAGTCCCGCTCTATTAATTAAATTGACTTAATGAACTGGTTTAGTTCAGGTGGAATGGCTGGGCCTGTTCAACGTGGTGTAGCGTTGTTCAGTGGTGATATTCAATTTTGCCTTAATTAATCAACTATTTTACCGTTTTCAATTATAAATGTTTACAACCGCTTTTATGCAAATAGCCACAAATCTTCCTTGTCTCCCCTTTGCACGAATGCATCATTGGTGTGGCTTGTTGAGTACGGTGGTTGTACTCAGCCTTGCTATTATTCCCCTTTTCAGAAGTGTAGTGCTTCTGAGCTGAAGTTGAAGTTAGAAGACCAAGGCTTATACCCCAGTTGAGTTTTGCCTGTGGAGTGGAGCTGAAGCCCCGCTAGGATCATCGCCTTTTTCCGCTGCTGTTTTTTTGGTGTGAGGACTAAGCGCCTCTTTTGTAAGTATTTACGCTTTATTTACGCTTGGAACTGTATATTAATTTGTCGTTTTGTGTACCCTGGCTTGATTCCTGGACAGGGATTTATACGCAAAATAGTCTGGAAATTTGGGATAAATTTCTGGGCGTGATAGCCACATGTTTGTGATTGGGGTGAAGCATGCAAGGGTCATTCATAATCCTATCATAAGTGCTAATGCGTAGGTACTGCTGCTGGTAGTTTGAAGTCGTCGCCACTAGATCCTCAAGTTTACGCTTGCAATCTTTTTGGCCAGTATTGTTGTTGTTGTTGTTGCCGTTGTCTTTCTTAGGGTGCTAGCTACTTCCCGGATGCTTCTGTTAGCGTGATGCTTTGATTGCGTCGTCTGATTTGGTGTAAGAGTTAGCCATCTCGAACAACTTCTTGACCATCCTTGGGGCTATGCGTCCAAACTGTCCAATGACTGCTAATGACATCGTTGGTAATGTCTAGTATTTTGTTATGCTTTTCAGAAAAGAGCAGAATGTAATCTTTTAAAGATTCATCAGGCTTCTGAATCACGTTGTATAGATCGAAGTGGGTTCCAAGCCTTTCAAAGGTGCCTTGAAATTGGTGATGAAGTGATCACAAAGTTCACACCAAGAATCGATTGAGCCCCTAGATAAGCCAATGAACCAACTCTTAGCGGAATCGGCGAGTGCTACAGGCAAATAATTTGCCATAACTTTGCTATCTCCTCCTGCTGCACGAATAGCAAGGGTGTAGACGGTGAGCTACGACTCTGGGTCGATCTTGCTGTCATACTTTTCAATCCCAGTAGACTTGAAACCACTTGGCCAATTCACTCGATGCAGAGTAAAGGCAACAACTCCATCATCACCGCCATCGGGGGAATGTCTTCGTCCTTCACGATGAGCACGATTCTCCCGTTCACTGTATCATTGATTGAGTGTGTCCCATAGATCACTAGGAGCAGGCATTCAGGAGCTGCTCTAGTAGTCGGAATCGCCATGATTGTTCCTGTTGTGAGCGGGAGGCCGTTGTCGATGTCGAGCGTGAGAATCACCCGATTGGTCTTGGCGTCTTCTTTCCTCCTGACAATGGTGTAGATTAGAACTGGTATGTGTCTTGCTACGTGCGGGCTCCTGATAGTCTTTGGAACATAGTGGTGGTAGGCATCTACCAACAGGTGCCTCCGCGGTGGATTCTTCGATTTGACGATTGCCTCCGGCGCCTTATGGTACAGTGGCCGTGACCATGGTATTCACCTTGATCATGATTCGTGTTACATTGGTCGGAGCAGCGTCGATGATGGTGTTGAGTAGAGTAATTGTTGCTACCGCATTTTATTGCAGCATAAGAAAGACGTTGGTACTGTCGACGCAGGTCTGGAGTATGGCGTTGCGGGCTGAGCGCCCAGCTAAAGCCAATTCTCGCTTTCTGCGATCTTCCTCCTTGCGTTTGTGCTAGTTTTCTTTGCGCTTGCGCTCTTATTCGATCTTGGCTCGTTCTTCCTTAGCAATTCTTCGGGTGACAGCCGAGTCAGTTTCTATGGCATCCGCCATAAAGATGCCAAAGAAGAGCGGAGTGTAGTCATCGTTAAACTCGGAATTACCAATGATCTTGGTGCAAATGTCTCTGTAATCTTAAGAAGAGCTGAGGTAACCGACAATCTCGATAGACGAGAAGGATCTGAATAGTTGAAGAATGACACCGATCTCCCTGAAACCCGATCTGGTCATAGCCGAAGCTGGCCCAGATCGGGACCTACGGGGGAAACGAGTCTAGATCCAAACGTCGCAGCGAGCAGCGGAGGGAGTTGCATGGTCATCTGTGGATACGTCTGCGCATTGTTGGGGAGGCTATGCGAGGAAGTCGTTGTAGAAGATCCCTCCAAGTGGAGCGATATGGGGGAAAAACTCTGCGGTAGGTCTCGCCAGCATTGGGTAAGCCCAATGGAGCCAAGTAGTGGTTGTCCCTCCCCGACTAGTCCGGTTCCGAGTCGAGGAGAGAGATCTTGCCGAAGGCGTCTGTGATGAGGTCGAGGTTGCCGAAGCGGTACACCTGGCCTGGAGGGAAGGCGAAGTCGTCATGCCCGAAGTAGATCCCATCGCACTTGTCGGTGAAAAACTTCACGCAACCCCTACCTAACGCGTCAACTATCGATTGTAGAAATTGGACTGCCCAGAGCAATGGTAGTCTCGGAGTTTTAACTTGGACTGCCCAGAGCAATCTTTGACCCTACAAGGCAATCATCCTTTGCTGCTTAAAGCATCTCAAATTGACAATACAACTAGTCTGCAGTAAGTATTACATATCAGAAACACCATGTTCATAGAGATTTTTACATGCTATGCCTATCTTCCTTAAAAGGCATGACAAATTATAACGTTCTAATGAAGTACTGGAAATTACATACCAGCATACAAATTTATTGTAAATCTATAGATAGCAGTGACGTTGAATGTGAGCCTCCTGTGACAGCATTCAGTAATCTTGGCAGTGGTGGCATTTTGAGTTCTAGTATACCCTCAAGGAATTGAACCACCTCACCCATTGTCGGTCGGTCGAACTCACTATCTTGAATACACCAACAAGCAACTTTGCAAACTCGTTCAACCTCCTCGAGGTTCACATCGCCATGCAATTTTGCATCCACCAAATTTCCAATCCCTCCATTGATAAGCTGGCGGGCAACTTGCATAGGAAAATAGGCCAAATGACCCCTTAAATATTCTTGACTTGAGTTCCTCCTTCCTGATATAATTTCAAACAAAACCATCCCATAGCTGTAAACATCAACTTTAGATGTCACAACAGTTCCGCTAATCCATTCAGGGGCAAGATATCCAATAGTTCCTCTCACTGTAGTCAGAGCATGACTAAATTCTCTCCCCAAAACCTTTGCCATTCCAAAATCTGCAATTTTAGGAACAAAAGATGCATCAAGAAGTATGTTCTCTGGCTTGATATCACAATGTATAATGCAATCTCGACAACTATCGTGCAAGTAAGCAAGGCCTTTGGCAACTCCAATAGCTATTTGGTACCTTATATTCCAGTCCAAAACTTTATCATTATCCTTAAATAGATGCACATCAAGGGAGCGGTTTGGCATGTATTCATACACAAGTAACTTCTTATCATCTTCACAGCAAAGCCCTAACAGTTTCACTAAATTGATATGTTGGATGATCCCAATTGAATTGACTTCAGCTCTGAATTGCTTGTCTCCTTGGCGGGCGCCGTCAAGCCTTTTCACTGCTATGATAATTGAGTCATTTAGGTATCCCTTAAACACAGAACCAAAACTGCCTCCCCCCAATTTCTCTGAAAAATTTTTGGTTGCACATTGCAAATCAATATATCGAAATGCGGTGATCCCAATTCCTTCCTGAGTATTTTCCACTCCACGAGCAAACCATTTATGTTTTCTTCTCCATAACATAAGTACAGATATCATCAAACACAAAGCACCCGCGCTTGCGCCAATGGCAACACCAATGATGGTTCCACTCTTTTTCTTCCTTTCAACACTTTGCACCTCATTTGCAGCAAGGCGAATGTAAAGTGTTTCCGCATTTCCATCAGCAGATCCATCAGATTTTTGCCTTACATTATACAGCGCGTCATGCCAAACAGAGCATCCACCTTTCCCATAGGAATATGCAGTACAGGAGCAATTGCTCAAGCAAACCTCTGAGCATTGATCTTTACTGCCAGCTGTCTGCACATTCATAGCATTATGGGGTAATATAATGTTTTGCATATAGTAGAACTTATCTGTCAACCCTTTCTTGTTCCTGGTACTGCCACAATTTAACGGAGTATTCCTCATACAGCCTCCTGTTCGATCTTCTAGATCCCAATCCTTGGGTGATCTTATAGAGAAACCCTTCAAACAGTCACAGAATGGATTGTTACTATCATCGCAGACTGAGAAAGGTCCACAGATTGCGTAAACATCACAGTGAAGTATGGGCATCCTGTAGTTGATCAACCAATTCTGCAAGCTGTCCAACCATATACCTGCCAAACCTCGACCATTGACATCTATGGCCGCATGTGTAATCTTCTCCTTCGTTAGGGTATATGTGAGGTAAACCTCTCTGTCATTGTTGACATATGTGAAATTGGGTATGGTGGCGCCAATCATCTCTGGCGCTAAGCCGAAAAATTGCCCATTCCAATTTCCAGTGGACCAATATATTACAGTTGAGTTCCATAACAAATGACCAATACCATTGATATCAAATTCTACCGAGTATAAACCAGCAGCCTGATCAATCGAATTTTTCCTAGAAACAAGACGGCGGTTCAGGCCAGTCACCTTGTTCCTGGAAATCTTTGCGCCAGCGAAAAGGCTATCTGTCGGGTAGTCAAAGCTCTGCCAGAAAACCTTTGATGAGTTTGAGGAACTCTGCAGTACAAGATTACCATTGTTCGATAACACTACAATGGTGTGGTTGGTTGTGGTGTTTACATGGGTGGACCATATGATGGACTTGGTAACCTGATCCAAGATGACCATGTTTCCATCACTGGATATTGCCAGCTCCGGTGAAGCAGGGTCCACGACTGGGTTTTCGCCATTGGCGGACCACAACGGAGTTATCACAGGGAGCTTGCTGTACCATATGCAAAGGTAAGAGTTGTGGCTGGTATAGGAGGAGTTCTTACTCTCCGCCTTGAAGAAGCCGAGCACGAACTTGCCGTTGTTGGAGACAAGCCTATCTCTTCCGGTGAGTGCATGGCCGGGTGACACGGTGTCTGTGGCGGCGGAGCTTGTCGGAGGGTACAGGGAGAATAGGAGGAAGCAAAGAAGGAGAGACATGATAGATAGGGCAGTGAAGAGAAACTGAGTGGAGGACTGGTATTTTTAAGGAAAACGATTGATGCTCACGAACGCAATGCAAACATCAGGTCCAATGGTTTAGAAGTCAGACCACTGATCAGCTCTCTGCTGAGCTCGCAGAATCTCAGGTCAACATGGTGGTGCGGGTAAAACGTCCAAATCAGTCTGTATTAACAACTGATAATGTGTTAACCTCGATCTGAGTAAATCTTCTCTCATTGATCAAACATCAACAATGCAGCGTTTTGACGGCGTAATGATCTGTGGTCTGTGCATATTCAAGAGAAATCTGTTTGACATCTCTTCCAGCAACTTCCACAATGAGGTATTCTTTTAAGAGGATTCTCTAGGATCGAATCCTAAAAACTAAACTAATCAGAGAGGGGTGAATGGTTTGTAATACTAAAAAAACCAAAAACTTTTAGCGGAAATAAAAGTTACCGTTAATTCGATTAAGTCGGCGTAGCTCGGTCATATCTACTCTGGTCTGACCGCTCCTATGCCGCCGGTCTGACCAGTGTTGTCCGGCCGGTCGGACCGCCTCCTCCTCGTCTAATGCTGCTCGTCGTCACTGGTCTGACCGGTTAGCCACCTCCGGTTAGACCGCCGCTACACCGCTAGTTAGACCACCCGAAGAATTACGGTCAAACCGTCGGAATCCAAAGTAAATCAATTTTATTACATCAATATGTGTTTACAAAATGCATCTAAAGAACTCCTCTCTCAACTCACGAACTAGGATTGAAACCTCGAAGCTAACCCTAACTTTTCTCTCCCAAAAAGTCGATCTCTTCTAGCCTCAACCCCTTATCTATTTATACCCAAAACATTGTTGTCACCTAGCCACGAATCCATCTCATACAAGAAGTCCTAATCCCCTAGGAAACCTTCCCGTAAGAGAAACAAACTTTATAAACTCCAATCTTCCCAAACTTGAATTCCCATCCAAATTTGACTGTGCTTTCCATACGCACACAATACCACATGTATGCCATATGAAAACCTTCACCTCCACGTGCATTGTTCTCTAACCTGACCATCACGCATGATATTCTTGACCGTCTGGACCTCAACTTCTCCCAAACCAAGTCCCGACCCATCACCGGCCCATGGCCTCAAGCAACACCTGCACATGAATAACAAAGAAACTCCATATCCGAGTACAAGTTCGCACCAACTTGACCCACATCAGCACACAATAGTATCACATACGAATAAAAATCTTTTAGAAGTCATATCCACAAAGCAATCTAGAAATTCTACGAAAACAACCCAAAACCAATCACCACCGGTTTGACCAGCTACACCCACCCGATCTGACCGACCACATCTAAAACCGACTACTGAAAACATTATTCATCGACCTTTGATAATTGTTCATCACCAAGATTAATCATCACATGATTCTACACTCTCCCCTTGATGAACACATTGGCAACATCTCAAAATGCAATTTGGTGTTTTTGAAAAATGAAAAACAAAAGTAAAAGAAAAGCTCTCCCCCTTTTTGAAAAGAAAGAATTTCTCCCCATATTCGCAATCAAAGAACAAAATCAACTATTTTAAAATCGAATTCTCCCCCTTTCAAGAAGCATGCATATTGTATATTTCTCTCCCCCTTTGACAATGATTTCATCAAGAATTTCAAAAGAGAAACATAACCAATAAAACACAAATGTGTAAAATCAAGGAGTGGATTTAGATTTTGTGATGAAAATATTGGTGGTTTGCTAATGTTAATTTGGAGATTTTTGAGATGGTTGATTTTGTGAAGTGTGCAGTTTCGGGACCGGCTGAGTGCCGTCGGTCAGACCGCAGGTGTTGCGGTGGTCAGACCGGCCAGCTCGACGGTCTGACTGGCAGGATCCTGATCAATGTCGGTTTCGGGTTGTTTTTGTTGGATTTGGATATTTCCTTCGGGGATTTGGCTTCTAGATGGTTTCTATGCGTATGGATACTGTTGTTATACTAATGTGAGTCAAGTTGGAACGAACTTGGGCTCGAAATATGGTTTCTTGGTTGTTGCACATGCAGGCGTTGCTTGAGGCCTCGGGAGAGTGTTGCCGGTGATAGATCGGAGTCGACTTGGGAGAAGTTGATGTCAAGGGATCAAGAGATCGCGCGGGATACTAAAGGCTAGAGGACAATGCACGTGGTGATAAAGAAATTCATATGGTATACAAAAGGGATTGTGTACGTATGGAAAGAGGAGTCGAATTTGGAAGGGAGTCCGAATTTGGGAAGTTTGATTGAGATAAGGAAAGAGATGAGTTGTTTACTTGCAAGAGAGGGTTTCCTACGTGGGTTAGGAGTCCTAATTGTGTTAGATTCGTAGGCTTTGCACAGCCTACTTCATGTATAAATAGAGAGGGAGGGTGAGGCCTCCTAGTATCAGTTTTAGAGAGACAAAAAGTTGAGAGAAATTTAGGGTTTCGAGTTTAGTTCGAGATTTTGGTGAGGAGTGCTGTTGGTGCACTTTGTAAACACTAGCTGATGAAATAAAGTCGAAAAGTTTCAATCTACATCTTCGAGTTTGTCATCTACCGGTGTTTCTAGGTCTCGACGGTCTAACCGCAGGTGTGCGCGCGGTCTGACCGGCGGGATAGCGGCGGTCTGACCGAGGGTGTCCGGGCGGTCTGACCGGCGAGGCTACGGCGGTCTGACCGGCGGCAGGAGGGCGGTTTGACCGGCGGCGACAGTACTTCGTCAACTTCTTCGCTTGAGGGTAATATTTAATTCCGCAAAAGATTTTTTGGGTTTTTGGTTTTCCCTACCATTCACCAACCCCACTCTGGTAGGTTTGTTTGGTCTTGTGCGATCCTACAAGTGGTATCAGAGCTAGGTTTTTCTATTTGATCTTTACCGGTCTTTAGATTTGTTGCCATGGCTGAGAAGTTTTCAAGCAAACCTCATATCTACAATGGAGTTGATTTTGATTATTGGAAGAAAAAGATGGAGTCTTATATTACATCTCAAGGCTATGATATATGGATGAAAGTTGCTTCTGTTTATGAGATTCCTGATCGTATTGAAACTACTGCCCAGAAAACTGATTTTGAAAACAATTGTAAAGCACGAAATATTCTTCTTAGTGGGATTTCTCGTTTTGATTTTGATTGTGTTTCACATCTTGCAGCTGCTAATGAGATTTGGAAAGCTTTAAATAATTTTCATACTGGATCTACCAACATTAAAGAGTTACGAAAAGATGTTTTCAAAAAGGACTACATTAAATTTGAAATGAGTTCAGGTGAGTCTTTGGATGATTATTTGGGACGTTTCAATAAAATTTTGAGTGATCTTGGATCTGTTGATGATTCTTATGATGTTAACTATTCTCAATCTGAGGTTGCTCGTCACTTTATGAATGGTCTTGATATGAGAGTTTGGGATGTTAAAGTGACTTCTATTCAGGAATCTGTTGACATGAACACTTTGACTTTGGATGTTCTTTATACTAAATTGAAAACCTATGAGATGAATATTCTTTCAAAAAGAACGGATTCGAAATCTACTGCTTTGGTGTCTTCATCTGGATCTCCTTTGGATACTTCTTCTAAAGATGTACTTGCTGTTTTAAATGCCATGTCCGATGATCAACTGGAAGAGATTGGTGAGGAGGACTTGGTTTTGGTTGCTAACAGATTTTCTCGAGCTATAAGTAATGTCAGGTACAGGAAAAGAGGAGGACCACCTCATTGCTTTCATTGTGGAGGAATTGGTCATCTTCGAGCTCAGTGTCCCAAGCTTGGAAAGAATCCAAAGGAAGAATCTTAAGATGGAACCAAGAACACCAAGCAGAACAAGAAGCAATTCAAGAACATGAAAATGAAGAAGTTCTATCAGAAGGCGCTTGATGAGGCATTTGCAGCTATGCAAGAATCAAGTGATGTTGAGTTTGAAAGTGATGAAGATGATGACAAGGGGAACAAAGGCAAGAATGATGTTTGTCTCATGGCTAGAAGCATGGATGAAGATTCTGACTATGATAATGAGGTAACACATATTCCTAGTGTTGAATATCTTCAAGAAGTGATTGCTAGACTTGGTTACAAAATTTCTAAATTTGAGAAAAAGATTAGTCAACATGAAACTACTATTGAATCTCTTAATGCTGAAAATTCTAGAGTAAAATCTCTTGTTTCTGATAATGATGAATGTAAGTCTTGTGAGGTTTTATTTAAAGAAATTGAAGCTGTTAGAGGAGTTAATAGGTCTCATGTTAAAAAGATTAAGAAATTTGAATCTTGTTTTGCTTTGAGCTTTGCCATGAACACTAGATTGGTTGATGAATTGTTTTTAACCAAGAGAGCTTTGAATAAATATCAAATTGCTTTGTTTGCTAGTTCGATGTTTAATTTGATTATCTCTAAGAGGATTAAACAATCTAGTGAAAAACCTTGTTTGACATGTGTTGCTAATAAAATGAAACTAAAAGATGCTCTAGGTCGTGTTAAGCACATGGAGTAAGTTGTCAAACAAGATGAGGTGCTTTCTTGTTCGACTTGTAGAAAACAAAAAGGTCTTTTGGATGCTTGCAAAAATTGTGTTAATCTTACTCAAGAGGTTTCTTACTTAAAAAGTTCTTTGCAAATATTTTCTGATGGTAAAAAGAACTTCAATATGATTCTTGATCAATCTAGGGTTAGCACACACAATCGTGGTTTAGGTTTTGATCCTTATGCTTATCATACTAGACATCCTCCTGTTGTTTTAGGTGCTGGTGCTAGAGGTGGTGAAATTTTGCTTAAACCTGAGCATAAGAACACTGTGTTTAAATCTGCTGGCATCATGACTACTTTGAGTACATCATCTTCAAAAACCAATGTTGTGGATGCAAAACCTTCTGTTGCTGCTTGTATTGCTAAGCCATCTATTTCTACAAATACTTCTAATCATCATGAAAAATATACTTGTTCGCTTTGTGGAAAAGATGGTCATCTTGTTGGTTTCTGTTTTAGACTTGCTAGAAAACAGAAAAAGGAACGGGAAAGTGCTTTTGCGAAAAAGAGATGGCAAAAACCGCGTTTTGTCCCGAGACAGGCGGTCAGACCGCAGCAGTATCGGCGGTCAGACCAGCGCTTTACCCCCGGTCAGACCGCAGGTACCTCCGCGGTCAGACCGGTCTCGGGTAGATTTTTCTAACAGGAAACAGTGTGAATTTTCTACTAGTTATGCTCCTGTTGGTTCTGGTCGTGTGTCTCAGTACTGGATTCCTAAATTTTTATTATCTAACCCCAGTACTGAGGCTTCGACTTCTGCTTGTATGTAGGCACTTTTGGCGAGGAAGGAGAACGTGTGGATTGTGGATTCCGGCTGTTCGCGACACATGACCGGTGATAAAAATTGGTTCTCCTCCCTCAAGAAGACATCAAGGAAGGATTCAATCATCTTCGGCGATGCTTCTACCAGTATAATCACTGCTACTGGGTCTGTCAAGGTAAGTGACAAGCTTACATTGAATGATGTCACTTTGGTTGAGAATTTGAAGTACAATTTGCTCTCCGTTTCTCAAATTGTGAACGAGGATTTTGATGTGTTATTCAAGAAAACTGGAAGTAAGATCTTTAATTCTTCTGGCGATGTTGTGCTTAATGTTTCTCGTTATGGAAGAGTTTTTAAGGCTGATTTTGAAAGAAGTGTTTCTTCAGAGATTACATGTCTTGTTGCAAAATTTTCTAAAGATGTGATGTTTTGGCGTCGTAGACTTGGACATGTAGGTTTTGATCATCTCACTAGACTTAGTGGTTCTGATCTTGTTCGTGGTTTGCCTAAACTTAAGAAAGATCTTGATTTGGTTTGTTCGCCATGTCGTCATGCTAAGATGGTTGCTTCTTCACATACTCCTATTATTTCTGTGATGACGGATGCACCAGGACAGCTACTACATATGGACACTGTTGGTCCGGCTAGAGTGCAATCCGTTGGAGGAAAGTGGTATCTGTTGGTTATTGTTGACGATTACTCTCGATATTCTTGGGTTTATTTTATGGCTACTAAGGATGAGGCGTTTGAACACTTTAAAAGTTTGTATCTTCGTTTGGCTCTTGAATTTTCTGGATCTTTAAGAACTATTCGAAGTGATAATGGTGGTGAGTTCAAAAATGCTTCTTTTGAAAACTTTTGCAAAGAAAAAGCTCTTGAACATCAATTTTCGTCTCCACGGGTTCCTCAACAAAATAGTGTTGTTGAAAGAAAGAATCGTTCTTTGGTTGAAATGGCTAGGACTATGCTTGATGAGTATCATACACCTAGGAGATTTTGGGCTGAAGCTATTAACACTGCTTGTTATATTTCCAATCGTGTTTTCTTGAGATCAAAACTTGGAAAAACTTCTTATGAGCTTCGTTTTGGACATTCACCTAAGATTTCACATTTCCGTGTTTTTGGGTGTAAGTGCATTGTGTTGAAATCAAGAAATTTGGACAAATTTGAGTCACGTTCCACTGATGGGCTTATGCTTGGTTATTCTGCACATTCTCGAGGTTACCGTGTACTTGTTTTAGACACTAACAAAATTGTTGAGACTTGCGAAGTCACTTTTGATGAGGCTAGTCCTGGAACTAGACCCGAAATTTCAGGTACATTATCACAAGTTCAGGGGGAGGATATTTTCGTGAAGGAAAGCGATGATGAGGAAGATGACGAACCGACGGCCGGTCAGACCGGGGTCACGGCCGGTCAGACCGTCGACCCACCGTCGGTCAGACCTCAGGCAGAGGAGCGGTCAGACCGGCCTGGGGGCAATTCATCGGGTTCGTCGGGTGCTGATAGTAGAGGACCTCCAGAAGTTTCTACTTCGTCAAATCATGATGCAGAACACGAAGTTTCATCAGATGTTACTGCTCCACTTCATATTCAACGACGACATCCTCCAGAACAGATAATAGGTAACATTGGAGAACGTACCACAAGGTCTAAGGTAACAACTTGTGATACTCATGTGAATTCTGCATTTGTTGCTACTTTTGAACCCAAAGATGTTGCTACATTTGTTGCTACATTTGTTGCTACTTTTGTTCAGATTTATGTGGATGATATCATCTTTGGTTGTTTATCTCACCCTTTGGTTGTGGAGTTTGCTAAGACTATGCGCAGGGAATTTGAAATGAGTATGATGGGAGAGTTGACTTACTTTTTGGGACTTCAAATCAAGCAAATGAAGCAAGGAACGTTTGTGCATCAAATGAAGTACACCAAGGATCTTTTAAGGCGTTTCAAGATGGCGGATTGCAAGCCAATTTCTACACCAATGGGATCAACTGCTGTGTTGGATCCAGATGAAGATGGTGAAGTTGTGGATCAAAATGAATATAGGAGCATGATTGGATCGTTGCTCTATCTCGCTGCTTCGAGACCGGACATTCAATTTGTTGTATGTTTGTGTGCTCGTTTTCAAGCTTCTCCACGTGCTTCACATCGTCAAGCTGTTAAACACATCATGAGGTACTTGCAACATACTGTAGAATTTGGAATTTGGTATTCTACATCATCTTCTATATCCTTGAGTGGTTATTCGGATGCAGATTTTGGTGGTTGTAGAATTGATAGGAAAAGTACAAGTGGAACATGTCATTTTCTTGGTACTTCTTTGATCGCATGGTCTTCTAGGAAACAATCTAATGTTGCTCAATCAACTGCTGAGTCTGAATATGTTGCTGCTGCTAGTTGTTGTTCTCAGATTCTTTGGCTTGTTTCAACTTTGAAAGATTATGGTCTTACTTTTGAGAAAGTTCCTCTTCTTTGTGATAACACTAGTGCTATTAATATTACTAAGAATCCTGTACAACACTCACGCACGAAGCACATTGATATTCGCTATCACTTTTTGAGGGATCATGTTGAGAAGGGAGATGTTGAATTGGCTTTTGTTGATACTCAATTGCAATTAGCGGATATTTTCACGAAACCGTTGGATTCTTCTCGATTTGCTTTTCTTCGAGGCGAGTTGGGGATTGTTCATCCTTTTGGTATTAATTGAGGGGGAGTTTTGGCTCGTTGTTGCATTCATGTTTTCTTTTCTTCTTTTGATTTTTCTTTTTGCATACATGTTTTATTCATGCATAGTGTGACAAAAAAATGGAAAATATAAAAAAATTAAAAAATGAAAAAGAGGAAGAGTTTTGTTTGTGCCTTAGTATATTCTAGTATATGCTAGCAATTCATGTTAGGTGGTATGGTGACTATGCTAGCTTGTGTGCATGTTAGTTTTTATATGAACTTTTGATATTGTCTTTAAGTGATTTGATACATGACATATAATTTATCACTTGATTTAAGCAAATATGCAATATTGATGCTAGCATATGGTTTGATTTATAAATGTTTTATATATATGCTTTATTGACTTGTTATTCCTCAAATAGCTTTGTAATTGCTCATTGTGAAAGAGAATAAAAAATATATGAAAAAAATGAATACCGAATCCTTGGAAACAGTCTTGACGACAAGGACGTATTCGATGTGAGCAACAATAATGGGTACCGAATCCCTGGAAACAGCCTTGACGACAAGGACGTACCTGGAATAATTAAAAAAGCAAAAAGGCTCAAATCAAAGTGAAAAAATTCTCATGGTTGTTTTGTGCTAAAAGTTAGTTTGAGAAAGAATGATAAATGCAATGGGTGTATATGTATAATGTTTGTTTTTCAATCTATGTGCTTATTAATATATTGCACTATAAATCGTTTGAAGTCATGAATCTTTAGTGTTGATTTGATCTTTTTGACAATATCTTCGGTTCATGTTTACACTTCTATGCATGCTTGTTATCTAGATTGTCATGCTATCTACCTTGTTATTGCAACACATGTTCTTGAATTACTTTTGGTATAGCAAAGCTCTCCGGAAAAAAAAATTGATGAACTCATTGTCAAAGGGGGAGAACAAGGTAACAATTGTCATAAGTAAAAGGAATTTCTTTCTTTTCAAAAGTGAGAGTTTTCTCTTTGAAAATTTTCTTGGCATTGAAGATGCTTTTTGAATTTGCTTCACAAAACACCAGAAACCATTTGTTGTTTGCCAATGATTTTCATCAAGGGGGAGATTGGAAAATCAAGGAGTTGATTTAGATTTTGTGATAAAAATATTGGTGGTTTGCTAATGTTAATTTGGAGATTTTTGAGATGGTTGATTTTGTGAAGTGTGCAGTTTCGGGACCGGCTGAGTGCCGCCGGTCAGACCGCAGGTGTTGCAGCGGTCAGACCGGCTGGCTCGACGGTCTCACTGGCAGGATCCTGATCAATGTCGGTTTCGGGTTGTTTTTGTTGGATTTGGATATTTCCTTCGAGGATTTGGCTTCTAGATGGTTTCTATGCGTATGGATACTGTTGTTATACTAATGTGAGTCAAGTTGGAACGAACTTGGGCTCGGAATATGGTTTCTTGGTTGTTGCACGTGCAGGTGTTGCTTGAGGCCTCGGGAGAGTGTTGCCGGTGATAGATCGGAGTCCACATGGGAGAAGTTGATGTCCAGGGATCAAGAGATCACGCGGGATACTAAAGGCTAGAGGACAATGCACGTGGTGATAAAGAAATTCATATGGTATACAAAAGGGATTGTGTACGTATGGAAAGAGGAGTTGAATTTGGAAGGGAGTCCGAATTTGGGAAGTTTGATTGAGATAAGGAAAGAGATGAGTTGTTTACTTGCAAGAGAGGGTTTCCTACGTGGGTTAGGAGTCCTAATTGTGTTAGATTCGTAGGCTTTGCACAGCCTACTTCATGTATAAATAGAGAGGGAGGGTGAGGCCTCCTAGTATCAGTTTTAGAGAGACAAAAAGTTGAGAGAAATTTAGGGTTTCGAGTTTAGTTCGAGATTTTGGTGAGGAGTGCTGTTGGTGCACTTTGTAAACACTAGTTGATGAAATAAAGTCGAAAAGTTTCAATCTACATCTTCGAGTTTGTCATCTACCGGTGTTTCTGGGTCTCGACGGTCTAACCGCAGGTGTGCGCGCGGTCTGATCGGTGGGATAACGGCGATCTGGCCGAGGGTGTCCGGGCGGTCTGACCGGCGAGGCTACGGCGGTCTGACCGGCTGCAGGAGGGCGGTTTGACCAGCGGCGAAAGATTTTTTGGGTTTTTGGTTTTCCCTACCATTCACCCCCTGGTAGGTTTGTTTGGTCTTGTGCGATCATACAAGATGTCATGATTGCCACTTGTAAAAATCACTTTTCTTATGCTTAATTTTCTGATTTTTTTTTCTGAGAGCTTTGAAGTGTACCTAAAGTAAAACATGATCATGTGTTGCAAGATGAATGAGATAAATTCATTAACTAGATAACAAGCATGCATTGGAGTATAAACACAAATCAAAGATATTACAATTAAGCTCAAATCAGTAATAAAGATTCGTGATTTTGAAAGATTTATAATGCAGCATATTCCCAAGCACATAGGTTGAAAAAAAAACTAAACATATATATCTATTGCATTATCACTCTTTCTCAAATTAGCTCTATCACAAAACAACCAAGAGAATTTTGAAACATTTATTTGAGCCTTTTTGTTTTTGCTCATTTTTTCTCTCAATTATTTCAGGTACGTCCTTGTCGTCAAGATTGTTTCCAAGGATTCAGCACCCATTATTTTTCTCATATCGAATATGTCCTTGTCGTCAAGACTATTTTCAAGGATTCGGTATTCATTTTTTCTCTCGTAGAAATATTTTATTCTCTTGCAAAATGAGCAAATAAAAAGCAAGTTGAGAAATAACAATCCAATAAGCATATATATAAGCATTAGTCATTCAAACTAAGCACTTGCTTCAACATTACATATCTTAATTCAAGTAAAAGAATTTAAGTGTCATGCATCATCTCACTTAAAAGCAATATTTAAGCCTGTAACACCCTGAAAATTCGACCGACAAAACCAAAACCCTAAAATACGGACCTTCAAAAACTTTTAAAATGAATTGCATCATGCTGGATTTAGTCACACGTTTTATAGAGATTTTATGGCGGGTCAATCAGTTGTGCATTATAAGGAAGTAATTCGGAATAGCCCAAAGTGATTAGCCAAATGATTAATCGTGATACGCTCTAAAAAAAATAATTTGGCGAAGGACATAATTAAAATACAATTTAGAATAATGTTTTATGCAGGGTTTTAACAAATATTGCACCTAGTAAATAATATAATCATAGGAGGAATTATAATAAATATATAAGGAATACGGTGACACAAATTCAAGCGGATATATTTTGCCAATATATAAATATGTATATATACATAGGAGGCTAGGTATAGATCCTAGGTATAAATATATATAGGCGTACGTATGAATATGTGAGGCTAATGGGAAAGAGAAAAGAAAGAACAAAATATATATAAACAATAAAAAAATTATCGCAAATATTAAAGACATGGATCACATTGATTTGGTTGACTTTACAAAATTTTTCAAATGAATTTTAGTGGAAAAATTAACCAAAAAGCCAAAACAACCTGGCGTTCATCGTGCGCCAGGTGTTCGGCCCGGACCCGCCGCCGCCAAGCCCCCCCGCCGCGCGCGCCCGCGCCGCGCGCGCCCGCGCTGCACGCGCGCCCACGCCCCACGCCGCGCGCCCGGACCTGCCGCCGCCGCGCCCCTCGCGCCCCGCACGCGCCTCGCGCGCCGCCCGCCGCCGCCTGCGGCACGCGCGCCCCGGACCCACCGCAGCCGCACGCGCCTCGTGCGCCGCCCACCGCCGCCTGCCGCACGCGCACGCGCGCCCGGAACCGCCGCAGCCGCCGCACCCTCGCGCCCGCGCACGCCCCCGCGCCGCGCGCCCACCCGCGCCGCGCGTGCACGCTGTCGCCGGCCGTACCGCGCCATGTCGCCGTACGCGCCCAAGCCGCCGCCCCATGCCGCCCACGCCGCACGCCGCCGCCGCCTCCCCCCCGCGCCCGTGCCACGCACGTCGCCGCTGCCTCCCCCCCGCGCGCAATAAAGACCACCCCATCTCCCCACACCGCTGGCCATTCCTCCCCGTCGATTATTTAAGGATTAGGAATTTAAATTTTCTTTATCTCGAATATAGGTGCTAGATTAATATAAAATGTTAGTTAGGAAATCGATATATTCGTCGCCGTCGATTATTTTAGAAACAAGTAAGATTAAATCGGATACTTAATTGCGATTTAAGTTATTCACCTAACTAGGTTATTCTTTTAAATGATTAATCCTTAGCGGGGTACTTAGCCGATTATTTAGATTTTCATTCGTTAAGTTTCGCTAAATCGTTTATATATAATCGGAGGATTAATTACCGGTCATTTTTAAATTACTATCGAATGAATGCGACTGTCCGTGTCTATTTAAATATCTATTTAGTCGGTATTTAGATAGTTCTTGCTCATTTAGGTTATCCGTCTAATTAACCGTCGCGATTATTTAGTCAATTATTAATCACCTAAGGTTAAAGTATTATTAGCGGGATCTAATTTATTCGAGACACGTAAATTAAATCGGATTAATATTCTAAATTGGCTAGCGCTAATATTTTAGGACAACGGTGTTAAAAATCGAAATAGAATTACTTCATAAATAACATGGAATCGATGTCGACATTCAACGCTCGCGCTTAATTTTTCTTTCTTTTTCTTTAATTGGATTTTGTCGGATCTTAATTGAATTCTAAATGAATTCAATTTCTTTCGCACGTAATTTTAGACACCGAGGGAGTTGCGAGTCTGACTGAGGATCAAGACCCGCAAGACTTCGAGCAAGGCAAGTCATCACTACCCTTGAACATATTGATCCCAAGTTGCGAAATTATTTTGTTTACAAATAAAGTTGCATGCGATGATGAACATCCTACTTGTTATTATGCCATGCCTTGATTATTATTATCCCCTATATTCCTTTGTAACCATGCTTACATATGAGTCCCTAGTCAATTATGGCAAATGCTTAGTGACGCCATTCTAGAATCATGCATACTCATATTTATCAAATGCTTTATGCTTGGGCAATTACCTTTGGGAAGGTAATTGAGATGCGGCATGTGGAGACATGAGCGCCACATTGCCATGATATAGTGACATGATTTGTGAAAGAAGAAATAAAACTCAACAAGTGTCTTCGACTGGCACGGATGGAGGATTTGGGTGGTATCCGGAAAAGGCTAGCACCGTCCCCGGTCAGTTGAGGATCGAGCCATGAAGTTAAGCATGAAACGACCCCAGTACAACCGTACTTCTCGGATGGGTATAGACCTAGCGGACTAGATAGCCGAGCAGAGGCAGTATCATTGCATAGATGGTTCACCCCAGTGTGTGAGGCAGGTTCGCTACGACGGGGCAGCCGTTGAGGTGGGGACGCGATGCGTACCCTACATCGGTGTCGCCGTTGGTAGGACTGCCACATGTGTGAGAGTGAGAATCTAAACTTAAGTTATAAATTTTGCGCGTGTGTGAGACTCCTTTCCCCGAGAGCGCCAGAACTCCTCTCACTGCTAGAAACAGATACGCCTAGAGTGCACGAGGATGATAGTTCATGGAGCGGGTACTGCCAATGTAAGGTTATCGAAAGGCTTTGCCGTGACGCGTCTCATGTGTTGGGACGAGGCTCATGTGTTGGGCAGTCGCGGAGTACGGGTAAAGTGTACATCCACTGCAGTGTGAGTAAAACAATCTATTCGAATAGCCGTGCTCGTGGACATTGAGCACGGGATATGCATTACACTTGGCTAGACTCTCAATTCATAACCTGTGTGGGCTGGGATAATGCATGATGAATTTTATGCTGATGGAGCCACTTCCTGAGAGGAGGGAAGGTGGACGTCCACAGAAAACCATGACGAACCAATGACGGGAAGCTATCCTTGGGATCACAATGGATGGTGGACAGAACCGTCGTTGTTTAAATTGAACTCTGGTATTAAAACTTGATCAGTTATGCTAGGTCTTAGGTTTGTGAAAAGAATTGCAAAACCAGCTTTATGCAACAGAACCTATGCCTTGCCTTGAATGAAACCTATCATATGCATCGTTGCCGTGGTGACTTGCTGAGTACGGTTGGTACTCACCCTTGCAATTATAAACTCCATCAGAAGCCGAAGGTGACACCGCGGAGGATCCATACATCTACTACGAGGAGGATGCGGAAGAAGAGGGTGCCCACTAGGTCTAGTTACGGTCGTTGCCTGTGGCAATGGCGAGGCCGCTGCCTTCGCTCCGCTACTTATCTATATTCTGCTTTTGGACTGTATTCCGGACCGTTTGGTCCTTTGTTCTAAGATAATGCCTTCGGGCCTATGATGTAATGATTCGTACTCGACGCATATGTATGCGCTTTTGGTAATTCAACTGTGTATCGTGTGTGCCAAACTACTTGATCCAAGGAAATGGCACAGAATACACAAGTGATTCCTGTTGCAAAACGGGGGTCCTTGCAAAGCCTCATGTAAAGACTATAATTCATACAAGCTAACATAGCAACAAATAGACCTCAATTATTTTGCTAGCATGCACAAGAATATACTAGAGGTATAAACAAAGCTCTTCTTTTTCTAATTTTTATTTATTTTCAGATTTAGAGCAATGAATAAAAATAGAAATGAATGCACCCAAAAAACACAAACTCCGCCTCAAATTAACATCCAGTTCTCCCCGAAGAAAAATCAAGAAAAATCAAAGATTTTGAAAAAGACATCCAATTGCCAATAATATCACCAAGGTTCTCATGAATTGACATGTATCAACTTGAATTACCCAAACTACCACTTCAAACACTAGCATGAAAAGCTAATAAACGAAGAAGTAGAATAAAATTGCGTCAACTCAAAAGTACATTGATATTACCTTCAAAAGCAATCACCGTTTCCACATTGAACGCACATGGGGAGTATGCCGCCAACATACCTACGAACATGAAGATGTCGAGGCCTCCGTGTTGGGGTTAGTCATAAGAAATTTTGGAATCCAATACTGAGTCACACGACCAATAAAACCAGTAGGTACATATGCACGAACAAAATCAGAATCAGACTTACCTGAAAATTTACCTTATCGCTTCACAAAAGTCATAATTGAATTATACGCAAAAGTCTAACTGCCGCTGTCCCTACGGTCCGACCAGGCCTGATCGTCGATCTGACTGCTGGCACACCTACGGTCTGATCACTGTTGGCAACTGGTCTGACCGACTGGTCAGTGTCGGTCTAACCGAGCTCCTCGATCCAAAACCCAATCTTTGCCACCGTCGTTTCGCAAAAGCAATTTCTCTTTCCTTTTCCTGTTTCCGAGCAAGTCTAAAACAAAAACCAACCAAATGTCCATCTTTTCCATAAAAAGAAAAAGTATACTTCTCACGACAAGAAGTTTTTGAAGTAGATTGTTTTGAAATCGATGGTTTTGCAATGAAAGAATTTTTCTCTTGAATCATTGAAGAAAGAGATGGAAAAACTCTAGTCGATTTAAAAATCGTTTTCTTAGGTTCGGTCTTTCTCAAAACTTCACCTTTTTTCAGTTATGCTCAAAACAGTAGATTGGTGAATAGTATAATAGGCATTTGTATCAAAACCTACACCCCTATTGTAAGTGCTCACCTTTGATTGATCCAAAATCATGTTAGGTTTCTTTTTACCATCGAGAAAACTTTCCAAAGAACTTTTCAAATAAGAAACTTCTTTTGTCAAATTATCACAATTTTCACAATCAACTAAAACACATTTGTTCTTGCGACACTTAGAACAAGAAAGCACTCATCAGATTTCACAAGATCCTCTATATACTCAACATGCTCTAAAGCATCTCTCAATTTTATCTCATTCAGAAAGCACTTCGAGCATTTTGGAGAAACCAAAACATCTTTGTGTTGTTTAATCTTTTTCACACTCAAAACATTAAACAAAGAACTCACATAGAAAGCAACTTTATATTGTTTCAAAATGTTCTTTGTTAAAGTCAACTCATTAACAACACGAGTATGCAAAGCAAATTGAAGAGCAAAAGAAGACTCAAGCTTTTTAGATTTTTCAACCTCAGATTTCAATTTCAAGCAATTAACAGAATTGACATCTCGTAAAGCATTAATTTCAGAAAATAAAACTTCACAAGATTTGCAATCATCATTATTAGGAATCGAAGACGTTAAGCTATCAATTTCAGCATTTAGAATCTCAATAGTGTGATCCCTCTCATTAAGCCAATTAGAACATGTTTTCAGTTTCTCAGCGAATTTAAAAGCATAATATTCAAATTGATCATAGCTAAGCTTTTCTTCACTATCAGATTCATCAACATCAGAGTTTGCATTGCAAGCAACAAAAGTCAAATCATCAACTTACTTACAAAAGTCAAATCAGCAACAAAAGTCAAATCGTCGGTTTGACTTTGCTATGGCACTCATATTCATCCTCTGATTCATTACTGTCAAAAGCTTCTATCAATTCTTGGATTAGCCTTTGCTTGCGACTCTTCTTGCTCTCCTTCTTGTTCTCCTTCTTGCGCTTAGGACAATTGAACTTGATGTGATTTAACTCGCCATACTCAAAACATCGCACGAGTCCTCCTCGCTTCCTGTTCTTTACTTTTTCAAAAGCTCGAGAAAGTTTGTTAGTAACCAAAACTAAATCCTCCTCAAATTTCTCGAGTTGTTCATCAACATGGCATTAATAACATAAAGAGCTGATCAAGAAGAAGCACCAATGGAAAAACTCGAAGAAGAAATCAAAGCACTAGATTTAGAATCAATCTTGCGGGAAAGAATATTCATCTCATGAGTTTGAAGCTTGGTGTAAAGAGAATCCAAAGTCAAATCAGATATAGTAACAAATTCCTAAATAGATGTAACTTTCATCTCCCAAATAGACATATCAACACCATTCAAAAAGTGTCAAGAAATCTCAAATTGTGTGTAATTGGCATCATAAGAATCATCAACAGATTTAAGATTACCCAAAACTTTATTAAAGCGTGCAAGATAATCATCCAAAGCCTCTCCAGGTTTCATCTTGCATTTTATGTAATCCTTTTAGAAAAGGTCTTTACGTACTTCCTTGATATTAGAAGTCCCTTGGTGAAAATCAGATAAAGTCTTCCAAATTTCATGCTCAGTTTTAAGATGAGAAACACGATCAGAATCTGAACGAGGGATTCCATTAAGCAAAATATTGCGAGCTTTGCAATTGTTTTCAAAATCGGTGTTAAGAGTAGCACTATTAATCTGAGCAGGAATTTCATAAGGATTTGCAACTTTTTGCCAAATATCATAACTCTCAGACATAATATAATATTGCATCTTTTCACACCCATAAAAAAAATCAACTCCATAAAAAACATATGGCTTGGTTGTAAATCTATTAGACATGGCAAAAACTACAAATCGGCAAAGATCAAATAGAGTAGACGTGGCTCTGATACCACTTGTAGGATCGAATCACAAGAACCAAGCCAACCAAAGGGGGGTGAATGGTTGTAACACAAAAAACCAAAAACTTTTACTGGAAATAAAAGTTGCCCTCAAATCGATGAAGTCGACGTAGCCCTAGATCTACTCCGGTCTGACCGCTCCTGCGTCGCCAGTCTGACCTATGTTGTCCGGCCGATCGGACAGCCTCCTCCTCGTCTACTGCTGCTCGCCACCGCCGGTCTGAACGGTTAGCCACCTTCGGTTAGACCGCCCGAAGAATTACGGTTAAACCGTCGGGATAAAAAAACACATATCGACGAAACTCTTGAAAATAGATCAACTTTATTGCATCAATATATGTTTAGAAAGTGCATCTAAAGCACTCCTCTCAATTCATGAACTAGGATTGAAACCTCGAAGCTAACACTAACTTTTCTCTCCCAAAAAGTCGATCTCTTCTAGCCGCAACCCCTCATCTATTTATACCCAAAACATGGCTACCACCTAGACAAAAATCCATCTCATACAAGAAGTCCTAATCCCCTAGAAAACCTTCCCGTACAAGAAACAAACTTTAGAAACTCCAATCTTCCCAAACTTGGACTCCAATCCAAATTTGACTCCGTTTTCCATACGCGCACAACACCACGTGCATGCCATATGGAAACCTTCACCTCCACGTGCATTGTTCTCTAGCCTGAGCATCCCGCTTGATATCCTTAACCGTCTGGATCTCAACTTCTTCCAAGCCTAGTCCCGATCCATCACCGGCTATACTCCCATAGCCTCAAGCAACACCTGCACATGAACAATAAAGGAACTCCATATCCAAGTATAAGTTCACACCAACTTGACTCACATCAGCACACAATAGTATCACATACGAATAGAAATTATCTAGAAGTCATATCCATGAAGTAATCTAGAAATTCCATGAAAACAACCCGAAACCGACTCCCTCCCAGAGTCTGCCGGTCTGACTGTCGGGCAACCCGGTCAGACCGCCCAATCACCACCAGTCTGACCGGCTACACCTACCCAGTCTGACCGGCCACATCCAGAACCGACAACCGAAAACACTATTCACCGTATTTTCATAAATACTCACCTTTGATAATTGTTCATCACCAAGATTAATCAACACATGATTCTACGGACTCTTTTATTAAAACCTTGCAATTAGGTTGGCTTCTCAGTGCAATTGGCACTGCTTGTTGGAGACTCTTTTAGTTCGTCCCTTTTTTGTGTACCAATCATGGATTTATTTCCAAAATGAAAACTTTAGCCATGGCCCATGGCATAGATAATGAAAGCTCAGTCTCAGCACTGATGAGATCAATCTGATATTCTTTGTCCAGCAGGAAATCAATGTCATAATGATCACAGATCTGGGCAAAGTATCACAGGCGATGTGAGATAATTGATGGCAACTTCAAATGGGTATTGATTTTGGCACTATCAGAATAATGCATAATCCAGTCCATGGCTGACAAAATAGAAGTGCAGATATGCAATTAGTCACAGAGGAATGAAGTAAGGATAAATTTACCATTCTGGAAAAGGTATTGATAGGTACCACAATATTTATATAAAATATTCAGAAACTATCTATCTCGAGGTACCATCATTTTACGTAAACAAATTTAGCAAATTCTACAAAACCCCATGTTTTCGACCACTGGAATGCAAAACCCCATGTATTACAATTTGTTTCAAAGAACCCTAAGTTTTGGGGTAAAATGTTCCATTTAACCCCACGTTTAAGCTTATATTGTTGTTTTTCTAATATATTTATGCATAATAGTTGTAAAAAAATAAGAGATATTCCAGAGTACATATACTTTAGCCTCATTTTAACGATCATATATAGTTGGATCACTTATTGGTAGTACGATTAATGTTTATCTATATGAGTAACCGGTTAATATTAGTAAGGATGTGTTATGATTTTTACATCGTGCAATGTAAGAGTAAGGGAAAAGATGAAGGACATGGGAGGGGTATGTAATTTGAGCCCACTAATGTAAATATATACTAAAAATATTATATATAATAATAAAATTATGAGTACATGACAAACATGCGGTTTATTGAAACATTTTGCCCCAAAATCCAAGGTTCATTGAAACAAATCATAAATGTACACTACTACAGAGAACACCATCCGTGTCGGTTGGAAAATTTCCATAGATATCGGATTTCCCAACCAGTACCACGGAGGCGGCACTGATGACTTCGGGTCAATGGTGTTGGTTCCACAACCAGCACCTTTGAGGCGCACACAAGCCAAAACAACGGCTCAATGCATCGAGCTGATGCATCAAGCCGCGTAGATACAAATGATGCCAAAATCCCCAACATGATGCCCCAAATCCTTGAACACATAAACTACAATCAATAATCCCCAAACAAACAACACATCTAGATCCTCGAGATCAAATCTGAGACAAAAAAAAATGAATAAACATCAACATCACGGGGATTCGGTGGCCCCACCGCCACATTTGTGGTCATCGTTGCGTTCTCCGTCGCCGTGGCTGCCAAGGGGCGAGCGCCGTTGTACGCCACCGAGGGGCATAGGCTATCGGATCAGCGCGAGCGCAACCCTTCGCCGCATGCCGCTGAGGGGCGTAGGCCGCCGGACCTTTGAGAGAAAGAGCAAGTGAGAGTCGAGAGAGAGAGATGAGAGAAGTCTCGAGAGAGGGGAAGGGGAAGATAAGGATGAGTAGATGAGTGGCTTGGCTCAGCTGGCTTGGTTAGTTCAGGTATATGTGTCGGTTTTTTAAAAAATCAGCATCTATAAGTTTATTTTAGGTGTCAAATTTTTAAAAAACTGACATATAACATGATACCCTTATTGGTGCTGGTTTTTATTGAGAACCGGCACCTATTTGTAAAAAAGATGTCGGTTTTTGTCGTTCGCACCTCGCGTACGCGTGTGTGGTAGGAAAAGCACTGTAGGTGCCGATTTTAACTGTTGTGTTGGAACTTTGTGTTTTTCAATAGTAGTGATATGGGGTTTTGCATATAGATACTCTCCCAACGAGTAAAATTACTCCTGGGAGTCAACTGTAATATGTATGTTGACTGTTGACGTGGACGCAAATCTCTTGGTCTCTGATTTAAACCCCCTTTGAATTATTAATTCCAGATTGGTGAAGTGTCTTGCCCAAGTTGATCTATTGGCAGATCATGGCGCACGTGATGCCAATCCTAAAATTCTTTAGATGCCATAGATCAATAATAGATCATGACTCCGTAAGATCTATCTATATCGAGTCAAGAGATATGAAACGGAGCCTTCGGTCCAAATCTTCTGTTTCTAGAGTCCACTAGCTGCAACTACAGCCCCCACGCTATAAGGGAGCATATGTGCGCAAGTCCATGTCAAGAAGTTGAGCCGATAAATTTTGATTTGGATGGTTCCTGTTTATTCTCACCTATATTATAATATAGATATCTGAGTAAAATGCATTAGTGGTACAAAGGAGGGGGCAATCTAGTCCGTTAACTTGTAAAATGTTTATTTTGGTGTGATGAGGCTAATTATACTAAGTTGAACACAAAGTAGGACATGGCATGTTATATGAGGTGGAATGCTATAATTGTAAAGTCGGTTTCTACTTTATCCTTCCTTGTTTCTACCCCTTGTGTTATTACTTAGTTTTGTATTTCTTTGTTTATGCGATTATTATGCTTTATTATTCTATGTTTTGTTGAATAAATCTGTCTAGATACTCTCCTCCGTTCTTTTTTCTACGATGTTGGTTAGTTCAATTTAACAAACCAACCTCATATATTCGTATATTAAGCCAACGTTATATATTAAGGAAGGAGATAGTACATGTTTACATAGAATTCAAAAACAGCAAAATCAGCAAGATTAGCCTTGGCGTACCATTTTGACCTTGGTTAATACGCACCGGATAAGTTCATCAAAATGAGGATTTTACAATTTCAAACACTAGATTGTACACATATGATAAGTTTGTGTACCACAAATGTAATTTATTCTAGATATTATCTCAACTTATTTATTTGTTTTATACAAATTCCCACAACGACGTGTAAGCTATTTTATAGTTTCTAATCAGGGAAAATTGCAAAATATCACCCTAAATGTCACTTTGATATTCCCCCATACAAGACTGTTTGTTGCAAATATCCTTCTAATTCACCTTGAGAACCCCCCCTCCCCCCACCCCAAGTCATATAAAACATCCAGACAGAGGCTAACGAATTCACAGACAACGGCACACAAGCTGAATTTAGTAGGGAGGTATTTGCAACAAATCGTCTTATAGGGGAATCTCAAACTCAAGGTGATATTTGGGGTAGTTTTTACAATTCTCCATTCCAGTTAACCAAGGAGCTGATACGCGCCGAGACGCGGGCATGGCAGCGATGGGACTAGAGAGGAGAATGGGGCTATTGTGGAGTGGGTATAAGGATCATTCAACTAATACTGATACCCACTGATCCTAGCGGGTATTAAAAAAAGGCGTAAAGTTTCACCTCAACTGATTCTAGCGGCGACTCAAGTGTGATCATAAAAATTGGCTATGGAGGCAAACGTGGTCATCACAAATACCGTGAAATTTGTCACTAGAAATCACATGGTGATGAAGTATTATTTCATAGAACTTGTTTGGTAAGGTCCACATAGGCCCATAGCATGCCAATCCCATTTATAAGTATGAGATTATATGGTAAAATTCATCGTATACTAACCAGGACCATAGCAAGCACAGTCGGGCTAGCACGTGGTATTGAAGTACTTTTGTCATAATACTAGCCAACAATAGTTGCGAGAAGGTCTCACATGTAAGTATGAAAAACATAAAGGAGACAGTTTATCGGGTGTTTATTTTTACGGTGTATGTTTGTCCGACGTTTACTTGGTGAAAAGTTTGCTAATTCCTACACAATTGTGGACGAATTAGCAGGCAACTGATTTTTGCAAGTTTATTACAAGAGTTACGGTGTGTTCTTGCTAAGGATATATTTGGTAGAGCTCCAACTCCTAAATTTAACTCTAGAAGTTGGGTTAGAGTGGAGTTGTGGAGCTACATAAACCCAGCTTCACCTTTTTAGTTTATTTTGTGAGAGAGCTTCACCCAGCTCCACTCCTAGTTTAGGTGGAGCTGAAACTGTTTGGCTGAGCTCCAGTTCCAGGAGAGGTGGAGTTAGAGCTGTAGCTGTACCAAACAGACCCTAAATCAAGATTTTTTCTAGATTTTCATTTGTTGTAAAGTCACTCCATGTAAAATCTCGGATAAACAATGTTGCATTTACTACACTCCTCAAGTTGTTAGCGAGAAGAACATAAGAAACCGTCGTCACCAGCTCTGTCCGCTCGCTCCTGGCCGAGTCTAGGATTCCAGGAACGGCTATGCGAGTTGGACGCGGACGAATTAGTGAAGGACGAAAAAATCAATGTGCCTCGCGCGGTAGACCTATCACTGGTTTTGTTCCCTCGCGTGGGAAGCAAAATCAAATCCGCATAGGCGTTGCGTCCTTGGGATCGATCTGAAATGTATATCGCGAGATCTCGATTGGAAGCTCGTGCCACATTATAGAGGCGAACAAAATCTATTCCTAATCACAGCTCTTGAGATATTTTTTTATTAATTAATTAGTCATAAACGGCCACCGGAGTCCGGAGCCGTCCAACGAGATTGTCCCTCCCGCCGCCGTGCGCCGTCGCCGAAGATGATGCAGCAAGCCCCTCTCGCGCCATCTCGCCGGTGGCCGGATGCTCCGCCTCCGCTCCTTGCCTTTGTGATGCCTAAAGTTTTCCTTCACTTGTTGCTTGGAACCTCCGTAGATTATAAAAGGTGAGGAGAACCTGGATAAGCCCAAAGGGTGCCGCCAATCGTAGTATCATCATTGATCCCTTCGAGCTGAGTGAAGGTATGGATAAAAGAAGTAGCTTTAATTCTTCAAAGTTTCACATGAAGCAACCGAGAGAAACTATGCTGCTTCACAAGGCAATTAATGGCGGTTCCAAATACGGGCAGTAGCATCCTCAACAATTCTATATTCTGGAAATAAAAAGAAGTATTCCTGACCATAATGTGAGTAAATGAACAAAATCTTTTATACTGCTGGTGTTATCTACTTGATTCAGAGTTTCAGACAGGAAATTGCACCTAGTCCTAGGTAATGTGTGATTGTTTTGTTAAGCTTTATGAAGACATCTTATGCCCAAATTGCTCTGACAGAGGGTATTCGTCATGCTATGTTAATTACCAATCATAATGTAACATATCAGATCCTGCACAATGCATGCTGGCCAGGAAATTTGCTTTGTACTTTGTACTCACTGTCTCACGTAGCAATTTTTCTCACTGAAATTGGCCAGTGTTCCTTTTGATGGTGCCTCAGTAGAGTTGTACAGTTGTACTAGTATTCAGCAACGTGGGATCTTAGTGAACCATTAGGTATGTATGACTAGCCGTGGCAGGGATTTCCTATCATCATACTGTTATTTTGAGTCATTACTTCACTCGTAGAGTCATATCACGATTAAAGATGAAACCCTTCACATGCTTAAGGGCGCTAGGGTGCTACTAGATTGTGTCATCTGCTGGCAAAAAGAACAAAAAGTTGGCTACCCCATGAGGAGTCCAATCTACTCCAAATGGCTTTGTTTGGGCCTTGGAGAAGGGGTTCAGTGCTGGCTTGAACTCAATTAAATAGCAATATTTTTTTCTTAATTTGTAGAGCGGGCAAAAACAGTCAGTCATATGAAGTTGTGCGTATTCACTTGCAGTTGCTATGTTAGTGTTCATCCTATCCTGTAGAATGTGCTTATCCTTGGATTAGCAATTAGGCCAGATTTTTGTTAGTTTGTATCTTACTGCTCCACATGCACATCATCTGTGCATAATATCAGTATCACTTGCAGGTTGTCAGCTCATTTCTCTATGTTGGGCTCAACAATTCACTCTCAACTGGGAAGGAAATCCTCCTGTGTTGTTAAAAGCATTTCAATTGACAAAATGACAAGTCTACGGTATGTATAACATGTTCTATTGTGTACATACACAGAGATATGGATCTTATTATGAACACTGATATTTCTTATTTTCTATGCCTAGTTTTCTTGAAATGGGACAGAAAATATAATTTTCTCACAAACTACTGGAAATTACAAATTAGCATTCAAATTTACGGTAAATCTAAAGACGACAGTGACGTTGAATGTGAGCCTCCTGTGATAGCATTCAGTAGTCTTGGCAGTGGTGGCATTTTGAGTTCTAGTATACCCTCCAGGAATTGCACCACCTCACCCATTGTTGGTCGATCAAACTCACTGTCTTGAATACACCAACATGCAACTTTGCAAACTCTTTCAACCTCCTCGAGATTCACATCACCATGCAATTTTGCATCCACCAGATTTTCAATCCCTCCGTTGATAAGCTGGCGGGCAACTTGCATAGGAAAATAGGCCGAATGGTCACCATCCTTGAAATATTCTTGACTTGAGTTCCTCCTTCCTGATAAGATTTCAAACAAAACCATTCCATAGCTATAAACATCAACTTTAGGTGTAACAACTGTTCCGCTAATCCATTCAGGGGCAAGATATCCAATCGTTCCTCTCATTGTAGTCAGAGCATGACTAAATTCTCTGCCCAAAACCTTTGCCATTCCAAAATCTGCAATTTTAGGAACAAAAGACTCATTGAGAAGTATGTTCTCTGGCTTGATATCACAATGTATAATGCAATCTCGACAGCTATCATGCAAATAGGCAAGGCCTCTAGCAACTCCAATAGCTATTTGGTATCTAAGATTCCAATCCAAAACTTTATCATTATCCTTAAATAGTTGCACATCAAGGGAGCGATTTGGCATGTATTCATACACAAGTAACTTCTTATCACCTTCACAGCAAAACCCAATCAATTTAACTAAATTGATGTGCTGTATCATTCCAATTGAATTCACTTCGGCTCTGAATTGTTTCTCCCCTTGGCGTGTGCCGTCAAGCCTTTTCGCTGCAATGGGAGCTGACTCACTCAGGTATCCCTTAAATACAGAACCAAAACTGCCTCCTCCCAACTTTTCTGAAAAGTTTTTAGTTGCACGTTGCAAATCAATATATCGAAATGCAGTAATACCAATGCTGCCTTGATCATTTTCCACTCCACGAGCAAACAATTTTCCTTTTCTCCTCCAAAACATCAGTAGAAGGATCATCAAACAGAAAGCAGCAGTGCTTGCACCAATGGCAACACCAATGATGCCTACACTATTTTTCTTCCTTTCCGCACTTTGCGCCTCATGCACCTCATTTGCAGCAAGTCGAATGTAAAGATTTTCCCCATTTCCATCAGCAGAAGCATCAGACCGTTGCCTTACATTGTACAGCTCATCGTGCCAAACAGAGCATCCACTTTTCCCATAGGAATATGCAGTACAGGAGCAGTTGCTCAAGCAAACATCTAAGCATTCATCTTTACTTGCAGCTGTCTGCACATTCATGGCATTATGGGGCAATATAATGTTTTGCACATAGTAGAACTTATCTCTGAAACTTGTCTTGTTCATGGTACTGCCACAATTTAATGGAGTATTCCTCCTACACCCTCCTGTTCGATCTTCTAGCTCCCAATCCTTGGGTGATTTTATAGAGAAGCCCTTCATACAGTCGCAGAACGGATCGTTGTTGTCATTGCAGACTGTAAAAGGTCCACAGACTGCGTAAACATCGCAATGAAGTAAGGGCATCCTGTAATTGATCAACCAATTCTGCAAGCTGTCCAACCATACACCTGCCAAACCTCGCCCATTGACATCTATTGCGGCATGCGTAATTGCCTTCTCATTCTTCAGAGTATATGTGAGGTAAACCTCTCTGTCATTGTTGACAAATGTGAAATTGGGTATGGTGGCACCAAACATCTCTGGTGCAGAGCCAAAGAATTGCCCATTCCAATCCCCGCTGGACCAATACGTTACAGTTGAGTTCCATACCAAATGACCAACACCATTGATATCAAACTCCAAGGAGTATAAACCAGCAGCCTGGTCAATTGAATTCTTCCTAGAAACAAGGCGACGGTTCAGGCCATTCACCTTGTTCCAGCCGATCTTCGCATTGGCGAAAAGGCTATCTGTTGGATAGTCGAAGCTCTGCCAGAAAACCATGGATGAGTTTGAGGAACTCTGCAGCACAAGATTACCATCGTTCAACAGCACAACAACGGTGTCGTTGGTTGTGGTGTTGACACGGGTAGACCATACAATGGACTTGGTAGCCTGGTCCATGATGACCATGTTTCCATCGCTGGATATTGTTAGCTCCGGCGAAGCGGGGTCCACCACTGGGTTTTCGCCATTGGCGGACCACAGTGGAGTTATCATGGGGAGCTTGTTGTACCATATGCAAAGGTAAGAGTTGCGGCTGGTGTAGGAGTTCTTACTGTCCATCTTGAAGAAGCCGAGCGCGAACTTGCTGTTGTTGGAGATAAGCCTGTCACCGCCGGCCAGTGCTTGGCCGGGTGACACCGTGTCCGTGGCGGCGTAGCTCGTCGGAGGGTGCATAGAGAGTACGAGGAGGAAGCCAAGAAGGACAGACATGATGGACAGGACAGTGAAGAAACGGAGGCTTTGTGGAGGACTGCAATTTGTAAGGAATGGAATCGATTCTGATGAGTGTGATGCAATGTTTCGAAGCCAGACCACTGATCAGTTCTGTGTTCAGCTCTCAGAATCCAGGTCAACGTGATGGTGTGGGTACACGTCCTAATCAGTCTGTATTAAGAACTGACAGTGGGTTAACCTCGATCTGAATAATCTTCTCATTGGTCAGACCTCAACAATGCAGCGTTTTGACTGCGTAATAATACGTGCAAACTATTCAAGAAATCTATTTGATATCTCTTCCAGCAACTTCCAGTTGAATTGATCTTTTAGAGAACTCCTTTTTTAAAACTTTGCAATTCAGTCGAAGTTCCTTCACAACATCAATGCAATGGGCGCTGCTTGTTGGAGACTTTTTCTTCCATTTTTTGGACCAATCATGCTTTTATCTCCAAAGGGAAAACTTTAGCCTTAAGATAGTTTCAGCACTGATAAAATCAATCTGATATTCTTTTTCCAACAGGAAATTAATCTCATGATGATCACAGATTTGGGCAAAGCTTGACCAGGCGATGCGATACAATGATGCCAACTTCAAATGGGTTTTGAATTTGGCACTATGAGAATGCTGCATAGTCCAGTACATGGCCGACAAAAAAGTAGTCCAGATATGCAAGAAGTGAGGACTGTATTAGGGGGGAGTCAACCAGAGGAGTAAAAAGAAAATGTTCAGCACAGGCTTCATATTAGATAGAATGACGCACATTGCATGTGCGCCTGTGTGTGTTGACTGTTGACGCTGAGCCGCATATCTATCTCGTGGTCATGCCGAGATCTGCGATCTTTGGAAGTACTAGCTGGTATAAAGCCAAGAGCATTTTTAAGAGTGAGAGGCAAGGCATTTGCTAATTAATTTGAAACCACTTTGGATTGAAATCAGAGAGCATACTGGATTAGCTCTTTCTTTCTTTTTAAATAGATAACGCCGTTATGTTTGGTCTGTTTAATTTTAAAATTTAGTCCATATACACAAAAGTACAATTAATATTTGAAGTTATCAGGTCACAATAAAATAAGAGAGAATTCATTATATGCTACTAAGTTTGTCACATATCTACGATTTATCACAGACTTTATCATGTTTTACAATATGGCATCGATTTTGGCTTCTACGACTTACTATCTCCGTGCAATCTCCGTGCAGTTAGCTTTCGTTGGTACTGTACTTTTTTTTCCAAATAACCAAAATACCCCTAGGATTAAAGCTTTCAAAATTTGAATGAAAATTCTTAAATATCAGATTTTAAGTTTTCGTTAAATTTTGGATGTTTACAATCTTATGTTTATAATATGATATTTCATAATTTTGTCCAACTTTTGGAAGTTTTTGGTCTAGGGGTATTTTGGTCATTTGAATAAAATTATACACTACTCACGGAGGCTAATAGGACGGTAATGGTAAATCGTAGAAGTTAAACAAAAGTCGATGGCATATTGTAAAATGTGATAAAGTCGGTGCAAATCGTAAACCTATGGTAAACTCAATAACATATAATGGATTTTCTCCTAGAAAAACCGCTAAAAAAGAAAAAATAAAAATACATGAGAAAAAAATAAACCATGTTCCTCGTGTCCCATTGCCTAGTTTATACCAGTTTATACCATATGTAAGGTATGAACTGCTCGTAATTTGCATTCTTTCCTAACTCATCTCTCTCGTTATCCGTGCGGAACATTTTTCAAACGGCTAAATGGTACTCCCTCTATCCCATAATATAAGGCGAGGTCAAAGTTGGCACAGTCTCCAAAACTAATCTTTAGTTTATAATTTCTCATATACTATAAGATTTGTAGCAACAAAATTATAACCATATAAAAGTAAATTTAAATGTCAATCCAATGATATAATTTTTAACAAATAAAATTCATTTCATATTATACTAAGCGTTGGTCAAATGTTTTAAAGATTGAATCTTGGAATGCGTATGCGCCTTATATTATGAGATGGAGGGAGTACTTTTTTTAAAAACGTTTTTTATTGAAAAGTTGTTTTAAAAATCATATTATTCCATTTTTCAATCTTTTTTAGTTAATACATAATTAATCTTGCTCTAATCGTTTGTTTTCTTTGTTTTCTGAACTCAGCCTAAGAGTAAGAGTGTAGTCCATCAATCTATTCCTATTCTATATTCTTCTCAGTGGCGGTCATACCTATTAGGAAGCATGGGGCGACCACCCAGCTAAGGCCCGTGTCACCCTGCTCCTAGCTCTCATATCCTCTTGGGCCACCTACCACCACATTTTATTCACAATTGGTCCATAAGTGAGCAGCCCAAGTGTTCAATTTAGATTTTTCAAAATTACGGAATCACCATTTCGCCTTCTCGCTATCAGCATGCGATGCCTCGATACCAACGCCATCATCACTTCATCTTTGCGACTCTGCACGCTGTGTCCCACACAGCCGCTCCAGCGCACCGCACGACCGTCCGCCAGTCCGCCATGGCGCACGCGAGATGCGATACCTAGCCACCTGCCGCCGCCCGCCGGCACCTAGCGACGGCTGTCTCAACGCCACTCGTGCCTCGCAGCCGCGCACAGCTCCCTCCTTGCCTCCTCCTGCTTGGCGCTAACGTGATGCGTTGATAGCCCGACACCATCGCCGACTCGCCGTCGCAGCTTCGTCGCCTGCCCACCTTGCTGTCATCTGTCGCGGTGTCGCCGCCCAGACACCGCTAGTGCCTTTTAGGTGCAGCTCGCATCTCGCCTTTTAGGTGTATGATGAATTATGTATGACACAACGATAATTTTTATTTTGAAATGATTTTTTGTCTTAATTTATTGATTATGTTATATTTTTATATAATTATAATATAAATATGGTATTTGTTCCGTTCAGTTGTGCTCATGAAGCGAATATTTTTACCCCATCTTGGTTTTAATCCTGCGTCCGCCGCTGATTCTTCTGCACTCTGCTCTGCATGTCGCCCAACAATGCTTAGATGGAGAATGGCTGAATGAAAACAAGCTTACGCATTCATTATTCATCCTACAAACAAAGTCAAGATCAACTGAAATATTTTGTTCTCGCAGTTGGGCTACTTTAATATCACCAGATGTTATTTATCGTTCAACTAGCAAGTAGAATATTGATCGTATCGATGGTTACACAGTCAGGTTGCATAATTTAATTTGTTTGTCAGGAAGCATATCTGCTTCAGATATCCGTCATGTCTGCTCCAGATATCTGCACGATCAAAGCCTCAAAGGCTACTCGGCCAACTCTGCCATGGAAGATGCGGAAACGCTAATTAGCCAAACGCCCAACGGCCCACGCACACGTGTCGCGCGCGTTTCTTTCCTGTTTTTTTTTCCCTTTTTTGGCGCAGTTTGCTACTGCCGCGTTTTTTTTTTCCTTTTTTTCTTTTCGCAGTTCACAGTTCACTGCCGCACGCGCGTAGGAGTAGGTGAAAAAATTGTAATCAGTTTACTACGTGATTAGTTTCCCATAATTACGATCTATTAAGATAACATCTCCTTTATTTACATAATGGTGTTTCCTATTTTACTAACTACTTAAAAAATTCGTAACTTTCCTTTCGTCATTTTTTTTCCGTCATAGACATAACTTAGACTTTGTGTTTTTTCTGAGCCGAACATGCGATTGCGGGCTGAGGTGGATGAGAGAAGCGAGCAAAGTGGGCCAAAGGGGACGTAAATAGACTTTTTTTCGACCGTCAGGGAGGTTAATTAGACTTTAGGATTTTTCAAAAATTCTAAAAAGTTTCAAATAAAATTTAAAACTTTCTATATAAAAAGTGAAAGCCATATTCAAAATTTGAAACCTTTCAACTCGAATTTTTAAATTTCAAAAAATTTGAAAACTTTTAACATAGGATTTGAAAACTTTCAACATAGGATTTGGAAACTTTCAACTCAAACTTTGAAAACTTTCAACTCAAAATTTTGATATTATTTGAAGTCAAATTTTGAAAACTTCCAACTTTTCATCTCAAATTTTAAAAACTTTCGATTCAGATTTGAAAACTTTCAACACTAGGTTTGAAACTTTCTTCATATTGGAAAATATTCAAGTCGAGATTTGAAAACTTTTAATTTCAAAAGATTTGAAAACACGTATGCTAATAATTAAAAAATTCGAAAAGAAAACACGGAAAGAAAAAGATAAACTCACAGGCGGCGCCAAAATAGGAGATCGCGGAAAAAAGAAACGCGTGCAGGGGCGCCGGCTAGCGCGATGCACCCCAGAAATATTTGAAGGTTGGATCACGGAGCCCAATGGGACACTAATCATGTTAGTCTAACACCAAGGTGATCTTGAACTTTTTTATATAGTCCATTTCTCTGTGGAATTTGCGATGAATTTGCAAGCTCCGTTTCTTTCTTATATATTTTTAATTAATAGGCAAGGTCAGATATATTATTGATAATTAAAGTTTTGACAGAGCAGAAGTCAATAAAAGTACTCTTATTATTTAAAAAATAGAGTAAATAAAATAATAGAAGGCATATATAGCACCAACTCCACAACACAACAACACGAGAGAATTAAAGGCACCTCAACGATGCACCTAAACATTTTTTATTTATCTCATACGTGCCATTTCACAATGTTATTGTGAGTTAAATGTTGCATTTTTTTATAAGTATATATTACCCTACCGTATGACCATAATCTTAATTGAGAGACCTCCACATCCATATAAAAATTCCACCAGTAAAAGTTGTTTATTGTATAAAATTTTTAAGGGATGTGCAAACTGCCAAAATCAACGAATTTTTTTTAGACAATGAGGGATCAAAATTGCCCTTCTCTTTCTGATAATAACCAAAAAGCATAAAAAAAATTACTCCTTTCGTTCTACTAGTCGAGCACTATTCCTGATTTCTTTCCAATTTAGTTGAAACTCATTCAGAAATCAATAGTCCAATTCCTTCAATGTTTGGCAAAATTTTCTAAAGACGCTGCCACGAGTTGGAGCCGCGCTTCTGCCACGAGTGGATGTGGCTCACGCAACTGCCGTGCTGCCCCCATGCCTCCGTGCAATGCTCCGCCTTCTGAAATCGTGTCGCCGGCGGACAAGGAAAAACTACTTGCGCAAATCATGCTACCTCCCCCAGCTTACACCGTTCCCACTGCGCCCAGAAAGCGTGCCACAACAGCCTCTTCCGCGAATTCCTCCGGAAATCGCTGGGACAGCCGAGGTCGCCACTTCCGCTGAGGACGATGATGGCGCCGCTGCTGCTAGGGCCAACAGCGAGGTTGAGGGTCTCCTAGGAGTTGCCCTATCCGTAGCGGAATATCCTACCATCGTACTCTGGAGGACGACGATGCATGATGAACAGGTATTGCGTCCTTCTCCTTTGGCTACAGCTGGGAGCTCACCCTCCGTCCCAACTGGCTACTAGTGCGCCTCTTGAAAACACGCCGAGGTGGTCGCAAGGATGGTGGCAGATGGTGCTGCGTGATGGCATCTAATGGTGACAGTTGCCCTAGATGTGCCACCACTGCTTCCTCCCTCAAGCGGACGATCTCCAGTAGAGAGGGAGGAGAAGAGGGTGTTACGACCAGGGATAACATAGTCGTGCTCACGATCGCCTTTTGCTCGGTGTGCCTTTCTTCCTTCTCGTTCAGACGCTTGTTCTATCTTTCTTGAAGCTACTAGTATCACCAGATCGGCCTGTATTCTTTTGAGGAGTCGGATGCAGGTGTCTCTAGGACCTTCGATAATGTTCTCAACAGCCATAACTCTGATACCAAGTTGTTATGGGTTAGGATTCATAAGGGATAAACACCACCGGAAGGATAGACGGGCGGAGACGGCTACTAGGGATGAGAGGGGGACTTAGGTTGAGGAAATTGCTTAATTAGAATGATGATACAATCCATTATAAGATGGAAGGAAGATCAAATTTATTCCTATCCAACTAAACTACCATACTAGGAGGAAGGTACAGGGCCACAATTTTTACAAAATTTAAATATATGTTGTAAATTTTTATTTTGTCCCAAATTTTTCGTTCACATTCAATCTTTTCAAAAAATGGAATAATAAATTTATAAAAAAAATATTGAAATATTTTATTTTTGTATTTTTGGAAAACTTAATTTTTTGAAATGTTTAACATCAGCTAAAATTTGAATTATGCAAGGTGACCAAAAGCTAAAAATATCTTTTGCAAAGTTTTTTCTCTCTACTCGAAATGGATATACATCTTTTGCAAAGTTCAAAACAAAATCATCTCTATGCGATGGGAAACAAAAACTCAGGTTAAAAAGTTGAAAACTCGAGACATGCAATGAATTTCTCTCCTCTTCTTGTTTTTCTTCCTTTTGGATAGGAGAATGAATCTCTGTTGGATTTACTGCAAGCCGGTAAGCTTCTACACCGGCCGCACCATCACAGTGACAACGACATCCGTGTTGGTTAGAGCCAAAGAAATTTATCAACGCGAACCACATGTATGGAATCAGCTAATGGATGTCGACGCATTACTGCTGGAATATCTTATCTTTGGTCTTAATCTTGCATCTCTTCTTTTCACGATCTGCATATATATGACGCGTGGTGAGCCACAAATTCATATGGACAACTTGCGTGAGATGGTTGTCCTGGACTCGCGGTGGATGTTTTCCACAAGTCTTTATACTCAGTTTTGTTTTAAATTAAAACGTACAGTACAGGACGATTCCCCCCTGAGCTGTCTAGCAGCCGTTCGAGAACCATTCCTGTGCGGCTACCACTCCGTATTATGTAAAATGTAGCAATTTTTAGTATTAGATTTGATACAACCCATTACTATAAATTCAGAATTAATACTAGGTTGTTTCTAACACAGTACTCGGAGGGAGCATGTTCGTACCCCATGAATTGTTTTTGTGAGCGTGCCCCCATGTATTAATCATTTACCGTACAATGCCTTGTTTTGCATGATATGTTAATAATATTCTAGGTTTATATCTTGGACTAGAAATAATATTCTAATTAGATATATGACGTTGAAATGTTCTCGATTAAAAAAGTTGCTACTTATAATATTTGCCTTTATAAAATATCATCTTGATATATGCCACTCCAATGTATGTATTGTTTATTTTTGAAATAGAAAAATATCTGATTTACTTCCAAAACTATTTTTTTCATCTAATTTAGTCCCCCAAAACCACAAATATAGATAAATCACACCCTAAGTTGTTAAAACAGAATAAATTGTTCCACTGGTAGAGTAGAAGCTCATTATTATGGTTTTATGTGGTATAATATGTGGTGGTGGTTTGCACATGAGATTTGTGAGCTCACCTACCAGGCCTAACTATTTTTTCTTCATCTGTTTCCCTCTCCTTCCTCACTATCTTCACCTCACTTCCTAGATGCCTATGCTTGTGGGCCTAGCTTGCTCTCCATCCCCTCGCTTCTCAATGCTTCCGTCCGAGCCTTGACTTCTCTTCATCCCTTCTGGTAGTGTGTAGGGTCTTAGGCAGCGTTCTTTCCTCCCCTTTCCCGACTCCTTTCTCTCGTTTTCCACGCGTACGCTTTTCAAACTACTAAACAGTGTGTATTTTACAAAAAGTTTCTATACAAAAGTTGCTTAAAAAATTAAATTAATCCATTTTTGAAAAAAAATTAGCTAAAACTTAATTAATCATGCGCTAATGGATCGCTTCGTTTTTCGCAACTACTGTGCGCATTCCGAACTCAAACTTGCGAACGTTGCCTAAGGCTGCGTTCGCAGCATCCGTTCCCAGCATGCATAGTGATTGCGGAAAACGGAGCAATCCATTAGCGCGTGATTAATTAAGTTTTTGCTAATTTTTTTTCAAAAAATGGATTAATTTGATTTTTTTAAGTAACTTTTGTATAGAAACTTTTTGCAAAATACACACGGTTTAGTAGTTTGAAAAGCGTGCGCGCGGAAAACGAGGGGGAGGAGTTGGGAAGAGGGGGAGAAGAACACAGCCTAAGAGTGGTTCAGAAACCATGGATTTGCTCATGTTGGATCAAATTCACCTAACGGGATAATTCGTCTCGTTTAAAAAGCTCGGAGTGTGTTCTATGTAGTAATATAGTTCAGTGGTATAAATCATACGAACAATATCATTCATTGGTAAATCTAATATTTTCTTTCAGTTACCATATGAATTCCATGACCACGACAGCTCCACTAGTCGACATCCTCCGCTTTTGTACCGTCATATGGCACCAACTGGTTGATGATATGAATGATCAGTGAGCCGTGTGATATAGCAAACATACCACTGGTGATGGTGCAGATTGAGTTATACATCCAAATCCACAACCCACTTGGTAACTTCCACCACGCCCTGCCAGAGATCCGATTGTCGCTATATTTCTTCTCGATCTCCATTACATCCTGTCAGGTATTATTCAGAGAAATTGCTTTGATTCTAGGGACAACTTTAAAGGGTGAAGGGGACATGCAGGTTATATGCGCTCCATGTCGGAATTTAGAGTCATTCATGATGCAGATTTTCATCATTTTTTTATTGGAGATTTAGCAATAGAGACTTAACCTTTCAGCTTTGAATAAGTTGCTTATTTTCCTTTTGATCGGTGTCGTTGTATCGTCTTTTTGTTCACCTTTATTCTATTTTGTAACACTTAGACTTTGAGCCATAATAAGTGTTGTACATTATTTCGAAGCAAAAATGAGCGTATATTTATATACATGGATGCGCTAAAACAAACCTAGTGTTTGTTATAAGTAAAACACACCTCTTACATAGTTAAATTTTTACTATGAGATATCGTTCCGTAGTAAAATTTTTACTAATAGACACCATAGATATCTCATAGTTAAAAATACTAATAGGCTCAATATGACTAAAATACCTCGTAGTAAAAATTTTACTAATAAATTCCGTATGTATCTTATAGTAAAAAAATACTACCCATTCTTGTTTTAGTTACAACACCCCCAGTGCGTGGTATAGTATGTATGTATGTATATATATTTATATATATATATTTGGGTATATATATATATATATATTATAAAAGAAAATCACATTCCCGTCTCTCAACCTCCACCATGCCCCTGTGATTTTGATCATGCAAGTGTTGTCATCCTTCACTACGTCAAGTAGTAATGGTAAAGCAGCATACAGCAAACCAAAACCGAAAGAAAACAAAAAAGACAAGCAAAGCAGATGCATGTTATATCCACTCGCTCAAAATCAGAAAAGACACCCTACATCCTACATTTTGTTAGTGGTAACCGTAGGATTGCAGCTTGCGTGGGGAAGTTATCATGAGTTAGGAGTTAGGTTTTGCAGCCTCATGGTAATTGTGTTTTGTTGTTAATTTAAAAGCCGGTATCTTTTTGAAAATTAAGATTTTCTCCACATATCTTCCTATCCTTATCTCAATCTCATAAAACCTAGGAGATATACTCCCACATCGTTTTTTCTACACGGTTTTTTTATATTCAATTAGTAGGAGTACCTGATAAGATAAGAATTAGGTTACCATAATAATGCAGAAGGTGAGAAATTAAACCATAGCATAAGAAGCGGTGACTATTTGTCTGCTATTTACGTATTGACTTAAGTTATCGTATATGATTTTTTTCCAACTATCCCGAAACAACAACTCTTACCCATTGATGGAAAACCAAATAAACCGAAGCGCTAATAACATACACCCTCCATCCCAAAATATAAGGGATTTTAAATCCTTTGTATTTTATCCATGCACCCCTCATTGACTGTGCTAGCCATACCATCCCCTACAACCCAAAATGCTATGCATGCTGTCGAGACTAGCTATTCTTTTTACATGTCTGCAGTTTCCTTATATATGCTTGAGGTTTTTAACTTAGTATAGTCATTTTTGAAGGGCTAATTTGTAGAATAACTTAAATCAAATAATTAGACAGACTACACGTGCTTCTGCTATCCCAAATAGCCAGAGGAGACTAAATAATGAAACTAGTCTGATACACAATTATTTTTGGGTCTATAACCCAAATTTTAAGGCTCCCATCCCTACAACTTATAGCCACCATCAAAATTTTAATTTTAAAATTTGATTTTGAAGTTGATTATAAGGTTTTTTCTTGTAATTTGTTTTCAAGCATTGACTATAAAATAGCTACACCACATTATAAAATCTTTATTTATAAATTTATTTATTTTGCCGATAAACTGTACGACTTATAATCAACATTAGAATAACTGATGGTATCATAAGTATTCTTAGTGACCCGGCCATTCATATACATCATGTCTCTATGATTTTATACCCTCTTTAATCGAATACACTTATTTACAAAGAACTAGCATGTAAATTAACTCTACCAAGTTAATCCCATCTCTAAGACTTTATGACTCTTGGAGCATCATGACTAGTCTACCTCATGAATTATTACCTCTTGATTACATCATGGCTATTAAGTCTCACTTTATCTAACTAATTAGCATAAATTCCTATGTCAAAGAGAAATGTGCCCAGTGGTAATATTGGAAGGATGCTAAGGCTGGGTTCTTATCCCAATTTTCCCAACTCTCTTCTCTCGTTTTCCGCGCGCACGCTTTTCAAACTGCTAAACGGTGTGTATTTTTTAAAAAAATTCTATATGAAAGTTATTTTAAAAAAATCATGTTAATCCATTTTTCAAAAAAGAATTAATCAATACTTAATTAATCATGCAATATTACGTATTTCGTTTTGCGTGTCAGGGAGAAGGGTCCCCAACCCCTCCTCCCGAACGCAGCCTAAGATCTCCTGTTGGAAGACCTAAAATGCACGTGACATGATGTCTACTATGTTAAAGTAAATATCTGTACGTTTCGTTTCAAACAATGGATGTAAAAGCCGATGCCACCAAAATATGCAAGTAAATAGTAGTTATTTTGATTCCATTGGTCATTTTAGGCACAAAATTATACACATGTATTTTCATGGCAAGGAGTCCCACACTCCCACACTTCCCAAGTGCTGCCGATCGATGATTTTTTTCCCCTACCCGATTCAGAAAGTAGAAGTTCGGCACTTCCGATTTGGTACACGTAGCAAGTTCACACACTCAACGCGGCGCGACGACGCTTCCACGCAAGCCCTCGCGTCGCCCACTCGGACTCGGACCGCATTATTATATTAATACCACCCACCAAAATCAACTGCCGCGGAAAACCAAAAAAAAAGAAAAAAAACACGAGGGAGAGAAGAAAAAAAAACCCGAATAATTCCGCTGTTGCTTCGCTGCCTTTTGCCTTCTTCCTCCTCCTCCTCCACCACCACCACCACCTCCCGCCTCCTCCCGTCGCGCGACGCATCTCGATTCGATTCGCCGTCCCACGAATCTCCCCCGAGTTCACGAGCCTCCCCGGCGAGATGGCCACGTCGTTCGACCGCTGGGAGAAGGACCCCTTCTTCCCGGCGGCCGAGGAGGTGCAGGAGTCCGCCGATCGGTGCGCGCGCGCGTTCCTTCCTCCTCTTCTTGGCCTCCGATTTCGATTCGGTTTTGGAGTTTTGAGGGTTTGGTTTTGCTCGTGTTCGTGTAGGATGGAGTCGGTGTACAGGAGGTGGTTGCAGGAGAGGAAAGAAGCAGGTGGCGGCGCTGTGGAGGCGGCGGAACGTGGTGGATGGGGGCGAGCCGCCGGAGATCTCCGCCGCGAGCTGCACACGGCGCTCGGTACCGCCAAGTGGCAGGTGAGTTGGCTACCCCGCGGCATCCGATTTAATACTAGGTGCTTGGTGAAAGATGGGATTTTGGTCGACTCGTTTTAGGTTTCTTGTGTTGCTTTGGGATGAGATTATTGTGCGGAAGAATTAGAAAGATTCGAGTATATTTTGGTTTAGGAATTAGGATGTGAGAATAAACCAAGTATAATTTGTCCGTCTCCTAAGCTATAGGGTTCCAGTTATTCTTTAAAAAAATGTACTAAAGCTTTGACTTTGATGCATGTGCTTCGTTGCTTTCTGCCTTTTTAGCTCTTGTATCAGAGTGTTTGTTCATAACGATGGCTTGCTTTTCGTTGACAAGATGGACTATGTGTTGATTTGTATAGACTTTAGATATGGCCTTGACACCAATTCGGTATGCCATGACATCCCTGTCCAGCTTGCTTTTGGTACTTGTGCATAAGTAGAAAACGGACAATCGGGTCTTGTCTTTCTTGCAAATAAAGGTGCCGTTTTACTTATGAAATTTTCTGCAAAAAGGGAACAACTTGTACCAGTAACAAACCATTGATTTGAGATGACCTATGAAAATATATGGTCTGAATTTTAGTGCTGATTGTGGTTTTGTTTTCTTCTGTCAGCTTGATGAGTTGCAGCGGGCTATTAAATCGAATTATAGTGTTGTGTTAGCTGGCAAAGATACTAGAGCTCGGCATGATGACTTTGTTTCAGCCATTGCGCATCGTATCCTAGAGGTGGAGAACTTCTTGAAAGAATCCAATACTACTGAAGGGCGTGGCCCACTTAGCTGGGTTCGCTTGGATGAGGGTGAACGCGAAGAGTTAGCTCATTTCCTTTCAGCAGGAACTTATCAAAAACATGATGACGTGGTTACAATTCCATCTGCTGGTGACATTGAGGTTGGTAGCAATGCAAGAAGGGTGAAAAAAGGTGTTTCGATTGATAGTTCGAATGATTCTTCAGGGTCAGCAGAATCAGGTTTAGTGTCAACTAAGGAGGAGACAGCTCCAGGTCATAGGAGAACGGCGAGTGCCTATGCTGATATTGGATCGTGGACTATTACAATTCCTGATGAGGCCAATGGCATTGATGAAGAATCATTTGATGATCTGCCAAAGGTACCTTTGGTTAAGAGCCCTAGCTCTTCTCTATTAATGAATGCCTTCCAATCAAAACCTAGAATGAAGACAAAGAATGGAGCCAAGAAGTGGGGCCAACGGGATGTTGTGGAATCTCTTCCTCTGACAAATTCTCACTCGTGCCAGGTGCAGATCTGAATTGCATTTTTCTTTTCCAAGGCATTATTTGTATACTATTAGTTACATATATAGCAATGTTCTAAGCCAATGTTGGCTTATTATTTTAGGGGTTTGATGGGTTGTTTCAAAGAAGCAAAAGTTGCCTAAGCACCTCTGATGACGAGGATACCTGCAATAAGAAACTTTACGGGTGCCTTGGTGCATTCCGTCGGCTACTTCAGAGGTCTCAGTATCAAGTTCAATATGGACGTCCTGTTCAGCTACTTATCCTAGCAATTGCTGTTTTACTATTCTGTAAGTTACTTTTCCTATTTCCTTCACAATGTTAATTTGATGGTATCTTTATCAATAGAGGTGAAATACAGATTGTTTCAAGCGTCTTATTATACATTACTATGCCCTTACTTTGCTGTTATCTATAAACATATTGTTCGTGGAATTTGCTAATCTAATGTTTTCGTAATTTAATTGGTCTTCTAGAGCTTGTCGCCATGGTGGTATATAACAGAAGTTTTCTTTTGCACCTGATTGAATCTGTAATTGACATCACCTACTTATTAAGGACACGTATTTTGACATTTTGTTTCCATTATGTTGAATTTTGACCCATAAATTGTTATGCCATTAATTTATCACCTTTTCAATGTTATCTTGGTTCTCTTATGTACACTGTAGTGTTTTTCTATCTGTCTCAAATGTTTCAGTTCCCACTGTTGTCTTAGTTTGTTGCATTTGTTCAACCAAGTATTTTAATTATGTTCCATGATTGTTGAGCTCATTGAACTCACTATGATTTGTTTTGTGTTTGTTTCAGTAATTTATGCCATCAAGGTAATTTTGTGACCGTCTTTTGATCGACTAGTGCCTCACCATTGACTTGCACCTCTTCATCAGCAGTCTGTAAGGTATGCTTCTTATGGTTTGTATAATGTAATTTGCTAGACAATGATTGCTAATTATATTTTTTACAGTGTTCAGCTGATATTTCTTTTAACTGGCCAATTTTCTGCTGTTGTTTTTTGTATATATTTTCATAAATTGATCTGGAAGTGCATAAAATATTCAGAAATTTCAAAGTCTTTGGATAAGAAAAAAATGTTATTATATAGTAGGGCAATACTAAGCTTGCTCTGTTTAGGTGTTCGTTTTGATAAATCTATAATTAAAAACTATGTTCGTTGTGTTAGCCTACTGAGTCCTTTGTGATGAAAGTTGCTTTTAGTATCAGTCATATTTGGGGTTTTTCTAAGACTAGCATTGTTCAGCAGATTTATGAACGTCTTTTCCTTATAATGCAGGTATGTGACAACTCATAGCTGATGAAACTAAAAGGGAAAATGGTATGTTTCTCTAGCTTGTTGAATGCCGGTGACAGTGAACACTGTTTAGTATGTTCGAAGGGATTCTCACATTACTCGCAAAATTGGCTATGAAGAAACAATCTGACATGGGAAGCACAACATTAGCAACCCAATATAGCAAAACCAGTGAAGGATTGATTTCATGGACCGCAGATCATTTCGTGCGCCTTAAGCCCAGTGGAACTGAACAATCATCTCCGTATGTCACAGTTTTGCTGATGCTGCATCTAGCAACATTTTAACCAGTCTGGTGCAGTACTGCAGCCTTGTTAACTTGTGCAATTCAGCACTACATAGAGCTAGAATGCTGATGCTACTACTGGCAAACAACAGTTTTGTGCACGCAACTGTGGGGTTTGCCTGGACAATCGAGTGGCATCTCCATGTACTGTATTCCAATTAATGAAGTCTCAAAGTATAATGCTAGGTGGCATGAACTTTGCTTAAGAATTTGAAGACCTGTATTTCGATGCTATGCATTGGCTTGAAGAAGGCTGAAAATTCATAACACAAATGTATTGCAAGAGCTGCAGGACTCCAGGTCTTGCAGCCTGTACAGATGGTTGTGTTTTGTACACTAGAGGTGCAGTTTTGAAGAACAGAAAGATTCTTCCGTTCTTAGACAAATCTGATTGGCTTGTAATCTGTAAATAACTACTGCTTCAAATGATCATCTGTTCTTACAGATCTGATTGTTCTAGGAAAAAAAAAATCTGACTTCCGTACTGCAACTTGAAAAAGCTTTAGCATGTAACCATCGTGTGCTAACAGCTTGAAATTTACATCGACGTATAGTACTAATAAAATGCATTGGTGCATGTTGCATTAAATTCACATGATTCCCTAGTTCTCGGTAGAGCTACGATCCTGATAGATAATGCAAAATGTAACTGCATTTCTCCCAGGACTGAAGATCAGACATAATAAATCGGCACACGTTGAGCTCTGTGTGAGTGATTCATTTTCAGACCACAAAAAGCTTCATACAAGAAACATTCCGTCTTCCAGAAAAAGCAGAGCTTCACAATCACCCTCTTGCAGAACAAACTATCCCCTATTTTGTACAAACAATTCAACACCAAATTTCATTACACAGGCATTCATCAACTTGGTCGTACTATAATTAGCTGCACCACGTTTTCTCCCGGCTGTTGCACCGAGCGATCTGGCTAACAAACAGCCCAAAATTATGTCTAAATACAATCTGTGTCCTCATCTGGAGGCCATCGACCAGAAGTTCAAGACGCAGGACGGTGCAAGTGCAAACCAGCTAATGAAAGCCATCGCGGTTGCAGTCTCGAAACTTGCACAGTGATTGTTTGCACATATGTTCAGATCATTGCCAATGAGCACGGTGATGCCTGCTGATGCACATGCTGCACCTAGGGTTAGTGTCCCTGTGATCTACAAAAAATCAATAACTTTGTTCAATAGGAATTCTATTTACGCAATAAAAAAAAGAATCATAGAAAAATGGCCCCTTATTTGTAGAAAGACAACACTAACCCCATCTCCAATCGTAAATATACACACAGCCTGGGGATTCCGCAAAGAACGCTTCACAAGAAGTGCATAAATATCAACAACGGCTAGAGAAAGGCTCCACAAACATTGCAAGATGGCTGCTGCAACAAGGTAACTGGACAAAAAATAGAACAACATTAGTAAATTTAGTGACTTAAGTTCTGACGCTAACATCCTTGGAGTATGTCACAATTAAGATAAATGAACATACTTTTGAGACTAAAATGAACCCCTGAAGTTAAAAATCAGTTTCAACATATTCCCCTCCGAAGCAAATAATAGTTTTATATTAGTTCATTACAATCACTACAGTATGAATTATGATAGCAAAGATGCTAAAGAGAGTTTGCAATTTAAATAGTGAAATGCAGCCAGCAAACAAGATGGAAGCTAAAATTATTGATCAAGGAAAATGGCTTGACTGAATTGGAAAAAGGAGGCAAAAAAAAATAAACTGTGAAATAACACACACAATTTTGAGTTCCTCTTTCAGGATGCCAAAGTAAAAAAAAAGGCATACGACATTTAATCACATAGATAGATATCAACACTTTGTCCTTTTTCCTGGAAAAACAACACTTCTCAATATAGAGTACATAAATCATAAGTAATCAAGCAACAATAATTGTTTCCTCTAGAATTAATTCCAATATCATCAATAGAGAATCATTAAATTCATTGATTGCAGTCATGTCAGGAACAAAAACCACAGAATTAAATCTTGGGTATCACAAGCAAAGACCCACAAAAAATCCACGACATAACATGCAGTGACAAGGATTCAAACTTTGGGCATAACATGCAGAGACAAGGAGTCAAACTTTGGTCGCTAGCAACAAAATTAAATAGCCATATCAGTTGGATTATCCAATAGTTGGCGATTGTTTAGATTATCCCTGTTCTGTTCTCATGTAGTTACCATTTTTCCTCTGACTAAGGCATAACGGATTAACGGCAAGTCTCAGGCCTGAGTGCCCACTGAAGGAGAAAATTGTTGTCTTGAACCACTATCCTCTAACATGCATGGTCGTAGTTTTGTTGAAGAAAAGTTGGACACTCACCAATATATCTAGATTACATGCCACCCAAATGTGACGCAGAATAACATGAATGCTTCTTACCCATTAGAGTTGAAGCTTTAAGAAAAAGCTATTCTACAATCCAATTTCCGGAGGAAATGTTAACTTGGCAAGACCAAGAAGGGGCTTAAAGTTGATCGATAGGCAAGGTAAACAAAGAGAAAAAAAATGAGAATCGATATATCTTTGTAGCGTGAACTAAGTGGTGGATCGTGGTAGAATTTAACAACCAATGGTATTCATAAGTTCCCTTTTCTTTATGTAACATTGTGTCGCAAGTAGTAATATATGTAGGACCATGAATGTAACCTAACAGAACAAATTAAGTCGTTAGCCATTTACCTGATCCATTGTGCAAGGCAACATCCATGTATCATATGATAGCTATTAAACGCAAGGAGGCGACTTAATTTGTTGGACTAATTGAGCCGCATGATTCGAGGAATCGCCTAGCCAAGAACATGTTAAATTAGTAGTACTACTACCATTTTGGTTCCAAAGTCCAAACTACAACACAAACCAATTTCAGCGTGTCGAAATCCTAAAAGGGCAAGATTTGGTAGGAGAGGGGACCAGACAAAGTGGGGGAAACGGAATCCAAGAAGAGCTCGAACAAAAGGGCGCGCACCAGAAGGCGGAGACGGAGGGGAAGTCGTCGGTGGAGGCCATGACGGCGAGCGCGGCGGCAGCGAAGAAGGCCTGCACGAGGCGGAGGCCGAGCCCGCCGGGTGTCCCGGGCGCCCCGGGTGGGTCCTTCATCCGCACCCCTCGCGGCTGCGCGTTCTCCCCACCATGCGCCGCCGCTCCTCCTCCTCCACCGGCCTCCACCGCCACCGCCACCGCCACCGCCACCGCCGCCGCCGCCGCGACCGCTGCGACCGGCGGCGGCGCCTCCACCGGGTGCACCACCGGCCGGCTCGCCCGCATCTGCTCCCCTCCCCGTCGATCCAAGATCCCTCGGCGCGCGCGGCGGGAGGAGAGGACTAGAACCTCCTCCTCCTCAGCGGCATCCGATCTCGCCGAGGCGAGGTGCGAATCGGAGGAGATTTAGAGGAGGAGGGCGTACGGCCGGCGTCTCTCTCTCTCTCTCGTCTTCTCTTCTTTGGCTTCCCATGGAAGGGAGGAGGAAGAGGTGGTCAGTGGTCACTAACAGTGGCTGGACAGTGGGGCCCACAAGTGGGTTTGTGGAGTGTGGGCCCCACCTGTCAGTTGCTCTATGGGGATGGTTTTTACTTGAATGGATTTGGTAGTTTGGAGGACGGTTTGGTGAAGCAAAAGAGCAGATTGTCTATTCATTTTGAGAAACTTTGAGGGAGAGAAATTGCATCCAACTTCTTAGAGGCTCATAACGATTCCTTCAATTTTAAAAAAATAGAAACTCTATTTAGCTTATGTTAATGTCTATAGTTGGTAAAGTCTAACTAAATTTTTAGTTTTAGGTAAAATTTGCTACAGAGCATTCAAAAATTATGGTTTTTGCGGTAGGATCATCAAAGAACGTGTATTTGTTATGGGACAACACGAAAACGTGATAATTAGTTGTTCAACACTAAATACATTATTTTATTATATACGATCCAAATTGAGAGATAAACTTTTTAAAAAAGACAAGTTTACCTATAATGCATGTTTCTTTTTAACTTGACTAGATCTAGTTCGAACCAGACCTACACCAGGAGAATGAGAATAAACTGCATTGAGGGAGTGAGAATGGACTGCATTGAGGGAGTGAGAATGGACTAAGTCTGGTTCGAACCAAACTAAGTCATCGTACAAGCCGATGGACATAAGGACAAATTTGTACTTTCCGCGTTGTTTCTCTCTCCATTTGCACCCGATATAATAACATAATGTGTCTAGTTTCTAGCAACCAATTACCATGTTTTCACGGTGTCCTACATCATATACACGTATTTTGGGTGTTCTGCAATAAAGACCATGAACTTTGAGTGTCCTGTAGTAATATTTACCTGTAGACTAATATGGTTCTATTACAAATCCCTCGTAATTTATGGACAAGACTGATAATTTTCCAGTGAATATTCTCTTGTATGGACACTTAATTTATTTGTATGGTTAAGTTATAACAATAATTTCCGAGTGACATATTACAATTCCAAATCCTATTACCACAATATTACAAACATGTGAGTGCACTGTGGTGGCTAGGGATTTGTCGTTGTGGGTATGCGAGTAAATGTATATTATTTGGGCTTTCTATGTAATCGAAAAAAACTAGAACATTCCGTTTGTTCGTAGAAAAGGTGGTTTTCAATTTGACATTTCGTAACGAATGAGGAGATGTTCAACCAAAAAGAGCGAGGATATTCTATCTATTTAAATTTAAATTATATAGTTATCATAGGATCATCGAAAATAAATTAGTTACCGTGGAACTTTCGCTTTTGAACTAAGTTACTATTTTCACAGGAAAGGAGGAAATTCATTTTGAGGCATGTGGCCATGACTTTTGAGGTTTTGATGCACACGTCAGCTCATCAACCGTATAGCAACTAATTATGGATGAAGATCTTGCAGCTCTAGGTACATCTTGTACTCGTGGAGCGTAATGTTTCGTCATGATTTATATATGCTCTTAATTACCATCTCAAAGATTAGTCATCCCTTAGCTGGCACTTGGCACAAAAGATGTGGATATCACATAGCTACAAGCATTAATTAGGAGTAGCCTGTGACACATTTGGCATCGTCGTCCTGGAACTAGAAGCTAAAATATTTCTCTCAGAAAATGACTTTGAAGTAGAAAAAACACTACGTTTGCTTGGTCAAAAAGTTTACCGCCACATAACGATTAATTCCTTTTGAGAAAGTAAGTATATTTGTCGATGATGATGATCATGATTTAAAGGACCTCAGCACTGTGATGGATTTTCCAACATGAGATTTTTATTGATGCAGAAAACAAGCTAGCCACTACATTTATCAAAAAATATAATAATTTCTAGCTATACATATGGACTAGAGTATATCTGTCGACGGGTGATACCTGTAAAATGTATTATGAGGTATTGGGTACGTTGATACGAGGATCTAAACGAAACGATATCAAACACACAAAAGACAAAAATTATACTGGTTCAGACCCCTCGTAAGGTAATAGCCATAATCCAGTTTATATAGGATTATGACGGAACCACAGAGAGTACAATAGAGAACAATATAACCGGTGAGTTACCGACTAGATCCCTGTCAAGTCCTCTGGATTGCTTCTTCCGTGGTGATTGGCTAAGCTATGATTCGATGATTCCGTACCCCCTGGGATCTTGTATTTATACCGCAGATATATTGGCCTCCAAGTAGAACTCGGAGAGAACTTCCTTCCTACGAGATCACGAGTCCTCTTCCTCCCCGAATAAGACACTGATACCTTTAATTCGGGGAGACGATTTCCTTATACGCTGCCAAATTCTATTTACTCTTAAGGTAACCTTCCCGTATACTTAAGGGTGTTCGTATCCGTATACTTCATTGCCCCAAGGATAGAAGGTATGTCTTATCCATAACCCTGACAATAGCCCTGACTTCAATCCAAATGAGCTCACAACGTTCTCGAGCCAAAGTTTGCAAACAAATGATGTCGTGCCCATCTAACCGTTCTTGAGACAATGAGAAGGTAAAGAGCATGCGACAACACTATCGAAAAGCAACGATCCACTGCGAAATTGAATTGAAGTCTAAAAACTACCATAAACAAACCTAGGAAAATTCCGCAGCAATTTCTCTTTCTTACTCGAAATATGAACCACCAGATGTGACCTATAAATTGCGACTAGGATTTATTTGAACTCTGTTTGCCCAAACACCTCTTCGTCTCCATTATTCATGAGCCCTTGCATCCTCCGCCCATCCAGAGAAACCATAACTCCGCCCTTTCCTCTTTGTTCCTACGTCGCTCTCATGGATCTAGGGAAATCCATCGTCGACACAGGGGATTTGAAGAGACTACAGATTGAACGATCTCTCCCTGAGAAGATGATCATGGATCGTTCAGAAGGAGGTACCCATCCTAACCCCGCATTAGGACAAGTAGTTTGTCTTGAGGCTTTCGCTCAATGTGGTTTCTTACCCTCTCCTTCCGAGTTTCTTCTGCTCTTGCTGAACTTTTACGGTCTCCATCTTCTTCACCTCAACCTCAACTCCATCACTTTCCTAAGCATCTTCACACACCTCTACGAGGCATACCTTGAGGTATTGCCTTTCTTAGATTTATTTAGACACTTTTACGTGTTGAAATGGATGGAATGTCACGTCCAGAAATTCACTAGTACTTCCCGAACTAATTTGTGCATACAATCCTCGTCCAAGAATCAGTCGAGGTACACAAATCGACAATTTAATGTACAGATTCATCATAATAACAAAAGCGATAAATACTTATAGAAGAGGCATTTAGTCCTCACCACGAAGAAAACTGCGGCGGAAAAACAAAATCTAGCGAAGCTTCAACTCCACTCCCACAGGCAGCTCAGCTGGGGTATAAGCCAAACGTCTTCTCCTTCGCAACTTTCTTCAAGTGAGGTTGATTGATTATTGCAAAGGTGAGTACATGGAATACTCAGCAAGCCACACAACAAGTATACAACTGCACAAGGATACCAAATGATGGCACAATATAGAGCTCTTTTGCGAAAACAGCATTTAGCAAAGAGTTGAGAACTTGTAAAATAGTAGAGTAATTAATTAAACAATATTAATCAACACTGAACAACACCATGTGTTGTATAGGCCCAAACCATCACTGAACAACCATGCCCGGTTGCACAGACCCAATCTCTAAACCAGGAGTTAATCATTCCAAACTAGGAGCTAAACCAATTATTACCATTTATCACCTTATATTATTAATGAGTAGTGTGGGACTAATCTGTTAGACCCGCCCATAACCGTGGGCACGGCTATTCGAATAGTTTTACTCTGATCAGAGGTGTACCACTGTACCCACAAGACGCAGCCCGACAACATTTTGCCATGCCCTCAATACCACCATGGTACCTCGAAACAGGACTGTGATAGTACCCTCAACATAACACAACGCAAAGTAGTGCACCGCTCTTGGATCATAATTACCCCCTTAAATCCAAAGGCATAGACTCCCCAGCGACCCCCTTGGACTTGTCGCCACTTCTCAGTCTGGTGCGCCGCTAAGAACCATGTTATACCAAGGGTAAAGCCGTTGCCCAAGCTGGCTTATGGTTAGTACGGTTAATGCTTCACAACGATAGCTCGCGAACCGGTCCTTAATTGTTACGAGCACAACTATCCAAATCTCATCTCCAACTATGTGCTCACAACCCACCATTAGTCAAGTTTTAGTTGGGAAGTTAATTAATTCATCAATCATGATTGACCATCGTGAACTACTATTAAATATCCATCATTATGTAATAAGTGAAGCATAAGTTATCCCATTAGTGTACTAATGTCTCTAAGCATGGCTAAACAATTATATCTAATATCTAGTTGAACTATTATATAAGTACAACTAGTCAAATTATAACCCAAGGTATCAAGAAATAGGGTAATCAATGCAAATTGGCCATAACAGAGGAATAGGTTCACACCACCCGGTGACATTTGAAAATAAATGCACATTTGAAATAAATAGAGAATTTAAATATAGGATCAACATGCTCAAAGGATTGTGTTTGGGATCTGTGTGACTTGCCTTGCAAACAAGCATCTTCAATTCGTCTTCATGAGCTTCTCCAACGAACAAACAAACCTCTAAAACGACTGAAAACTAAACCTAGAACACAAAATAGGAAAACACTAATAAAAACCAAATAAATAGTACACATAAACTTCATAAATAGGTAGAGCTTGAATTTAGATGGATTATGAGATTTGAACAATCTCATTCTGAGTTCGTATGAATTACTTATGAATTAATGAAGTTTTAATCTATTATAACCTATAAAGAAAAGAACTAAATGATTTATTACATCATATTTGATTATTTTTTAAATGAAAAGGGTAGAGTATGACATCAGCCCTAGGATAGGATAAAAAGGGTTGGTGATGCTGGCAAGAGGGACCCACATGTCATCGAGAGGAGTGATGAACCGAGTCTACCATGGACCACGGGATGTATGGCACAAATCTGCTTGACCAAGGTTAAGCACGATCGGACAGCTAGGATTAAAACCAACCTAGGGTTTTGAGGTAGACGCCACACGGGACAAAGGTGACGACGTGGCGCTGAGGTGGCAGAGACATGGCAACGACGAGGAGAACGTGGACAGCCCTGCGAGCATGACGGCAGCGGAAAGCGATGACACCAACATGAAGAGGAGGTCGAGACGGTCCTTACCCACACTTACGCGATGATGAACATTGAAGGGAGAGACCGACGGCGAGCTTCAAGCGACGACGAGATCGGGTCGATGGTGGCGGTGGTTTTCCGACGGCGGGTGGTAGCAACGGAGGGGTACATAGGCTTCTACTCGGTGCTGTGATGCCAACGAAGGAGGTGGTGAAGTCCGACGACGACGGGAGCGATGGTGGGGCTCGGCCGGAGATCGACAGGTGGTGGCGGTGCTCAGTTTTACGGCGACGAGCGGCCTCCGGTGGGATTTGGTGCAAAGGAATGGATGGTCGGGCTAGCCCTTGCTCTTGCAAAGCCGATGGAGGTGGCGGCACAACTCAACGTCAACCAGAGAGGCCCGCGATGCGACCGAAGTTGAGGCCGGTGTTGTTGGAGAGAGAAGGCGAGCGTGGGGAGGAGGCTAGAGCTCGGGAAAAACTCGGGAGAAAGGTGGAAAAGGTGGAGAAGGTCCGGAGCATCGTTTATGTATGCTCGGGAGAGAGAGATCGACACAGATGCAGTGGGATTCGGCTATGGAAACTAGGATTCATCCGAGTTCACCGGAATAGGAATAACTTCGATTCACGGAGATTTCCATCAGGATTTTAGGGGATTTCTTGGGGGGGAATAGAGGAGATCAAGGAGAATCCGTTCCTACAACTAATTTTGGAAGGGGAGCAACTGGGAGGTCGGATTTTGGAAGGGGATCGATGCTGCTACAGTGCGCATGGGCTTGGTGCAGTGGCAGTTTGAAGGACTGTAGCTCGAGGGAGCTAATGTAGACTTTTTGCTGGGCTTCTTTCCCTTGACCCTTTTGGAGGAGGGACGAAAATTAGACTTGCACTGAGGAAGAGAGAGGGTCTGTTGTGGCTTGGGCTGAGCAGGGAGGAGAGATGGAGTCAGACCGTGTTTGGCCCAAGATTAGGAAGGGATTTTATTTAACTTTTAATTTAAATAATTGCTGAATTGATATTTCATTTATTAAAAATACTTCGAGTGCTCAAATAATTCGAGGAAAAATTTTGAAAATACTTGGACACTCAAAGTATTTAGGAAAATTTTATCTAGCTCCATTTAATGTTCAATTTTTTCATAGATTTTATTCAAACACTTACTTTAATTATTAAATAATTTCTAAAAAAATTCCTTTTTCACAATAATTTATATTTTATCGATTTTTAGGATGTGACAAATCTACCCCCTTACAGAAATCTCATCCCGAGATTTGGAACGGCTAGCAAGAAATTGGGTATAGGGCAATCTTTCATTGAACATTTACTTAAAACTGTAAAGTTGTTTGATTTTCTCTCTTTTATTTCTGTACTTCTTCCAATCAGAACATAACACCTAACTTAATCTTTAAATCTTGTTGGGTGTGCTTTTTGTAAACATTATCCCCTCCATCTTTAGAATGTTGGCTACAAGATCTCCAAGCAATGCTGTAATCACTAAAGGGCTACGACGAACGCAATAATGTTTGCTCTATCTCATTCTCCAATTACCCTTGATTCTATCAAGTCCATAGAAACTTCACCTATCATTGGAGTCAAATTAACTCCCATTATTCCACTTTTTTGAGAAAATGATATCTAACATTCGATTCCAATCCAATTTTCCATGGAAAAATGATTTTCCTTGTCTTATGGAACCAAGTCTCTTATCCATTAATTAGATTAACCAGATAATAAAGCTTCCTCAGACCGGGCTTCAAACTACTTTAACTGATCGCTGATCCTGCAATGTTCTCTTTATTCTAACCTTCACCTTTTGTCGTGAAAACAAATATTGTTTGCATCTCAAATATTCTAGATTTATTTTCCTGCAACTGTGACTCCTTAACCTTTCATAATCTAGTTTCCATTACAACTTCTTGTATAGCTTGACCATCAATCATCCAGACAGACTATCAAGCCATTACTTCCCACATACGTGTAAACCACTTTGCAACCGTATTCCCATTTCCTATGACTTTTGCATTTACAAGACATCTCGAGATAGATAACTCCATTCTTAACTGCATCCTTATCATCCGTCAAACCAAATTGGTGAATACTGATCCACTCCAAATGACTCTATTAATTACCTTTGTGCCTATCTTTTTCTTGTCTTGTCATCTTCATACTTCAGATTAACGTAATAGTGATATCCATTGTCATCTTCATATTGTGTTTACGTTTAACTGGTAGAACAACCTCACTTGCTATCTCATAGAAACTTTGTAGTGATTCACCAAGACTCGTGCCACTGACTCTTTGACCACCAAAACATCCTTGACCCAATACCATATTAGTAGAGTATAAAACTCACTTGGTGCTTTCGAGTAACCTCTTATGTAGCAAACTTCCACCACAACTTCCTATACGCTCGCTTATTCATCACTTTATCGTTATTCTTGTTGTCCTGAGTTGCCATAAACACCTGTCTAACATGAGTAGTCCTCGGACCTTCGATAAATATTGAAGTCCGTATATGTACTATAAGATTCCAAACCAACATTGTAGAACCCATAGTCTCACTTTCCTTGATTACATATTATTCAACACCACGGTGGTTCCATTTAACTGAATCCATAACCTTTAAAACAAATTGGTGTTTCTTAACAAAAACTTGGAATCTCATGTATCCTTGATAAATTGATTGCTTGAATCCACATATTATCCTTTGACTAACCATTGTTGTACCTGCTGAAACCATTCCTTATCTGTACTTTCTATATCATTTCATAACTATCACATAACTTCTATCCGTAGGGGAAAGCACAAACCATTTAAATCTCTTGAACTACTGTTGATCCTTTGTAGCATAGCTTTTGACATTGGTTGGCCTTTTATTCATTCGGGTAATAAAAACATCGTTAGCTAGTCCTTTTTGTTATAATCTGACCGAGATGCAATAGAGAATAACATTGTGATTGCGGTCTTGCATCCAACAATATTACTTTCGAACCTGTTCCAGTTTCTCATGGCATTGACTGTAGATCTCAATGGTAGATCATTTGTGCAACCATCTACTGCTAATATCCATCGTACTTGATTGTCCATTGATATTGAACTCCAACTATTGTATAGACCGGCATAACAATGTCTTTTCAATACCCTCTTACTATAACTGTTCATGCTTAACTGGATTTAGCATAGTCTCAACCACGATATCTTGTCTTCAAAATAATTAACACATATTGATCTCCAACAAGTATGGGGTGCATTCCTCTTGATTAGCAATCTTCTTGCTCTACTAACATAATGTCATGAGGATACTTCCGTTGATCATATTTGATGGTATTATCTTGTTAATTCTAACAGGAATAATGTCAGTGATTACTACCAACAACACAAAGCTGTCAACTGATCTGCTAAAAATCTGCCATCCTTCCTGATTCCAGACTATCATTGAATTGAGCTAACACCCACTAAACATATGATCCATTCATTTAATCAAGAGCAAACACTTATGAACAGAGGCTTCACTTGATATATCTTCACCATAGTAATAGGAGTAATGGGTAAACTTAGTGTGTTCCACTTTTCCTAGTTAGTACAAACTCCACATTCCATTTAATTTTTATTGAAGACTTGAAAATTCACTCTTGCTGCTAATTCTTCTTCCAAATCAACATCACTTTAGATTCCTTCTTGAATGTCTTAGCCTTGTTAAAACTATTGACTTGACTTACGAGTCGTGCAAAAAGAAAGAATTGTCCAATCCGACAACTTGATATTCTCATTCCTTCTAAACCATATTGTAGTGATCATGATCATAGATGTATACCATGGACCAAATTCACAGATTTGAGCCAAAAGCAGATGTAGGCTTTTGGCTTTCTTATTCCTTTATGACCCTTGCTCTTATCAAACTTTGAACCTTAACCTGGGTGAAAGACCAACAATGAATAGTACTCTTGGATTTGGCAATAGTGCCCATTGAGTTTTTGACCTTTAACCTTCCTTAGGACATCTATCACCTAAGAGCTTGGATGATAGACTGTATTGTCCACAACAGTACCATGTTGTCCAAATAACGTTCCTTGGCTGAAAGAACTAGGTTGAGTGACAGACAGTTCCACGAAACCAGCTGGGTTCTGACTTAGGAGTTGATTCCGACTTGGTGGGTAAATGAACTCATACCATACCGACGTAAGTTGCATTCCATTAATCACTCTATCTGATCTAGCTTGGTTTGATAAGGTAATCACTTTAACATGGCTGATTTTATTCTGATAAGGTGACCTGTATCATATGACCAATTGGTTCTGCTTGAATCGGTCTGAAGCAAAGATAAAGTTCTTGAGACTAATAACCAAAACACCATTATGATTGAGTTGTAAGTATGTTGACTGTCAACTTGTGATTTGAATCCACTAGCACTGTTGAGCACAAAACTTTCTTTCCTTGAATCCATTCTCTTAGGTGGGAGGTAAGAGAGAGATAGAAAGAGATAAGAAAGGGGATAGGGGATTCAGAATAGAATAGATTCTTTACTAAGCTTTAATTGTTCTTTAACACTGAACTGAACTCATGGACTAATATGGTTATATCACAACCCTTGATATACTCCATAAGCTAAAGCTCAGACACACAAGCAAAGCAAAACTTAAGCAAACAAGCTAACACAATGATCTGACTAACAAAAGACTACCACTCTTGAGGGTAAAACTTAGGTTCTGCCATAAGTTCTTGAAAAATCTTCAATACTTGTCTGGGCTTGGAGGCTTCTCATCTAAGTTATCTTCACAGGGATTAATCTTGAGAGAAAGAACTCCAGTGCAGAGACGCTTGGCAACTTGTGTAGGCTTCACGTCTTCATCATCTTCATCAGAAGAAGGTTCTCCTTTTAGTTTCCTCAATTCATCTTCTAACTCGAAGATCCTTTTCTGGAGAAGAACGAGCTTACGATTGGTGTCCTTCTGATACTGGGCAAAACGGGCTTCAGTGTACTCTAGAATCTTAGCGGTGTCACTATCTTCAGGATGATATTTGTCTCTCATTTGTTCAACTAGCTTCTGTAACCTAGCAATCTTCTCCTGTTGGGCATGCTTCTGAATAATGGCTTGAGTCTTGTAATCAGAATGGAGGTGATCGAGAGCATGCAACATCGTCCTCATGTGCACAATGGCCTGATTCTCTTCATCCCAAGTGTTCGCACAACCATTCATCCAAAAGTCACCACCGTGTTTTGGATGTTGATACACAGTGCTGTTCAGACTATCCTTGAAATGATGACGGAAACGACACAATACTTCATAAGCGACTTCTTCTTGAGCATAGAGAAAACAATCAGCCTCGCCACTGAATGAGAGTTGGGGAAGATCTTCCTTGTCCGAGACGAGAGTAACAGTTGCCTTGCAGTGAGATTGATTTCCAACATGAGTAGATACCTTAGTGTACATCGGTGGAACCTCAGACCCAAGATCATACACCATACGAAAAAGCTCACTTGTAAAACCGTAGTTCCCATGTTGCTCAGCTTCCTTTTGAAATGGTGCCTTACGCTTTTGTGCTACCATACTTTCATTAACCTGATCAATCTTCTTGGGCAGATCACCCCAGATTTCATCAAAGCGAGCCATCATATTTTCCAACTTCTTGTAGGGATCCATCTAGAACAAGTTGAAAACCAAAGAGGGGAGGATGAGTAAAACTTTTGCAAGGAGCAAAGGGATAAGGAGGAAAACAGACTTCTACAAATAGATTTTTGTTTTAGCAAAGACATATCCTTATGGGTTTAACCGTTTGGCTTGACCTACAGTCGAGATGGCTCTGAAACCAACTTGTCATGCTCGGAAATTCACTAGTAATTCCTGAACTAATTTGTGCATACGGAATCAGCCGAGGTACACAGATCGGTAATTTAATATACAGATTTATCATAATAACTAAAGCAATAAATACTTACACAAGATACTTACTCCTCACCACGAAGAAAACTATAGCGGAAAAATAAATTCTAGCAAAGCTTCAACTCCACTCCCACATGCAGCTCAACAGGAGTGATGAACTGAGTCTACCATGGACCAAATTCACAGAGCTGGTTCACGGGTCTATGGGATGTATGGCTCAGATCTGCTTGACCAAGTTTAAGCACGATCAGACGACTAGGATCAAAACCGACCTAGGGTTTTGAGGTGGACACCACATGGGACAAAGGAGACGATGTGGCGTTGAGGTGGCAGAGACATGGCAATGACGAGGCGACACATGGATAGCCTTGCTGGCACGACGGCTGATAGCACTGGATGGCGGCGGTGATGACAAGAAACAACACGGTGGCGGAAAATAAGGACACCAACGCGAAGAGGAGGTCGAGGCGGTCCTTACCCACACTTACGCGATGACAAATGGCGAAGGGAGAGACCGGCGGCGAGCTTCAAGCGACGGCGAGATCGGGTCGATGGTGGCGGTAGTTTTCCGGCGACGGGCGGTACCAACGAAGCGGTAGACAGGCTTCTACTCAGCGCTGTGGTGCCAACGAAGGAGGCAATGAAGTCCGACAGTGATGGGAGCGATGGTGGGGCTCGGCTGGAGATCGACAGGTGGTGGCGGTGCTCAGTTTTATGGCGACGATAGAGGAGATCGAGGAGAATCTGTTCCCGCTACTAATTTTGGAAGGGGAGCAACTAGGAGGTCGGATTTTGGAAGGGGATCGATGCTGCTACAGTGCGCACGGGCTCGGTGCAGCGGCTGGAGGTTGAAGGATTGTAGCGCGAGGGAGGTAAGGTATACTTTTTGCCGGGCTGCTTTTCCTTGACCCTTTTGGAGGAGGGATGAAAATTAGACTTGCGCTGAGGAAGAGAGAGGGACTGTTGTGACTTGCGCTGAGGAGAGAAGCAGTCGGGCTGGGCTCGGCCCAAGACTAGGAAGGGATTTTATTTAATTTTTTAATTTAAATAATTACTGAATTGATGTTTCATTTATTGGAAAAACTTCGAGTGCTCAAATAATTCCGGGAAAAATTCTGAAAATACTTGGACACTCAAAGTATTTAGGAAATATTTATCTAGCTCCATTTGATGTTCAAATTTTTCATAGATTTTATTCAAACACTTACTTTAATTATTAAATATTTTCTAAAAAATTCCTTTTTCACAATAATTTATATTTTATCGATATTTAGGGTGTGACATGGAATCCCGCAAAATTGCCAGCTGCTGCAGTTTTCGCCTCTAAGATGGGATGAAGGCTGAGTATATTCCCTTCAACTACTACTCTTCTCGTGGTAACTAGAGATCAAAATGGTTGTACCTCCATGTCATAGATTGCCCCTGCTGAGCTTGGTGTCCCACGTGAGCAACTTGAGTTCACTCCATCGTGGACATCAAGACCATCCTTGACCCCTGCCCTCCAGAGTTTCATAGACAAAATCCACGACCTCCGAGAACAAGGGTTGTCGGCGTACGAAGTCGCCGAGGACTACATACGTCATCGAATCCAGCCGCTGCAAGCCCGCGCTCACCCTGTGTACGAGTACTTAGGGGCATAGGATGAGAGACGGATCTCGGTTCGGGTTATACGTGCTTGTAACCCGCTGGACCTTGTTCCATGTAACAACTAAATCTCTAACACTTGTGTAAATGCTTCCTTTCACAGATCCGGACAACAACATGGTGGCCACCTGGGTAGGCCATCTTGTGAAAGACCCACCATGAACCTCGAAAACCTCATCACTCCGTTGTGCGAGCTCCCCTCCACTGACAAGGACGCTGCCATCAATGTAAGTGATCTTAGACAACTAAATTCTTACCAAACATAAATGTTTGAAGAAATAGTCATAGCTTTTGCAGGCCCTGCCCTTAACGGATATTATTGGTCTGCTCCTTGATCATTAGACCGCTAGCTCCTAAGGACATAGCAGTGTCAGAACAGGCGGCTGCTGAGAACGTTATGAGCGGTAGTGGGAATAAAGACACCAAAAGGAAATGGCTCTCCGTGCCAAAGAAATCTGATGTTGGGACACTGATGCAAACCCACTTGGCAATGCGTCCTACGACATCTTTGTTCCTGATAACCTCGCCTAGCGGGAAAGAAGAGACGATCGTGACTTTATGGGTGTGGAAGTAGTAGCGTAGCTTCTGTGATGTCATGACCACATTGTAGAGTAGCTTCTGGATTTGCGGGTATCGGGCTTTAGCGTCGTGGAGGGCCTCACTGACGTAGTACACGGGGTGTTGTACATTGTCCCTCTCGACGATGATCACAGTGCTAAAGGAGTAGAGTGGGGCGGCAATATAGAGAAATAGTTCTTCATTTGGCTATGGCGCAACGAGTATAGGAGGGTTGGACAAGTACCGCTTTAACGCGATAAACACGTTTTCGACATCCTTTGTCCACTCAAATCTATCTTGCTTTTTCAGTAAAGCAAAGAAAGCTTGTCTTCGTTCTCCCATCCTGGCCACGAACCGGCTTAGAGACGCCATACACCCTGTCAACTTCCGTACTTCCTTGAGTTCTGTCGGTGATTTCATGTTCTCGATGGGCTTGATCTTCTCGGGATTTGCTTCGATGCCTTGTCCGGAAACGAGAAACCCGAGCAACTTTTTTAATGGTACTCCAAACATACACTTCTCCGGGTTGAGCTTTAGTCGATGTCGGCGAAGGTTGTTGAATGTCTCTTAAGTCATCGAGAAGTTTGTCGCTTGTTTTTTTTTGACTACCACATCACCGACGTTGGCTTCCACGTTCCTGCCGATCTGGTCGTCAAAGGCCCCTTGGATTTCCCGATGGTATGTGTTACCTGCATTGATCAATTCGAAGGGCATTTTGGTGTAGCAGAAAACACCGAAGGGCGTGATGAACACCGTCTTCTCCTCATCCTCTTTAGTCATGCTGATCTGGTGGTAGCTGGAGTATGCATCGAGAAAACTCACAAGCTCACATCCAGCTGTAGAGTCCACCAATTGCCTAATGCTAGGAAGGGGGAAGTGGTCCTTAGGGCACGGTTTGTTGAGGTCGGTGAAGTCCACGTACATCCTCCACTTTCCGTCGGCCTTGCGCACCATAACCGGGTTTGCTATCCACTCTGGATGGGGAACCTCTCTGATGAAGCCAGCCTTGAGGAGTTTATCGATCTCTTCTTGGATGGCTTCCTTTATGTCTTGGGTAAACCGATGCAGTTTTTATTTAACTGGCTTGGCATTGGGATGCACCATGAGTTTGTGCTCAATCACCTCCCTGGGGACCCCGAGCATGTCGGACGGTTGCCAAGCGAACACGTCTGCATTATCACGGAGGAAGGTGATGAGCTTGAGTTCCTATTTTTTGTCGAGCAATGCCCCGATCTTGACTGTCTTGTCGGGGCTCTTGTTATTCAATGAGATTATCTTGATCGTGCCATCGGGCTTGGGAGTCATATTGGGTTTGGTCACCTTCCACGGAGGTTCTGTAGTGGCTGATGGAGTGGGAGTATGCTCGATCATATCGAGGCTCCTCTTTTCACACTGCACTGCAACCTTGGTGTTCCCTGTAATCGTCATTGTCCCTTTTGGACCCGGTATCTTGATCAACTGGTATGCGTAGTGTGGCGCTGCCATTAACTTCACCAGCGCAGCCCTTCCGAGAATAGCATCATAAGTTGTGTCAAAATCTGCTACGTCGAAAGTTATCTGTTATGTGAGAAAGTTGTCGGACTAGCCGAACGTCACTGCCAGCGTAATCTTCCCCAGTGGTCTCGACGACGATTATGGTGTTATCCCGTGAAAAGCCTGTTCGGAAGGAACGAGCTCGCTTCGCGGAATGAAAAGAGAAGGTTGATGGAGCTGTCGTCATCGACGAGAACCGAGCAACCTTGATGTTCCGAATGGTGGGCTCGACCACAACTGGATATCAGCCTAGTGTGGTCGTTTTTGTCGGGTGATCGGCCTCGGAGAATTCAACCTTCTATCAAGACCATCTCATCTTGGTAGTAACTCCGCGCAAAGGGGAGCAGACTTCACGTTTAGCTTTCTTGTATTACCGTTTGGAGGTGTATGACGCAGATTCTCTAAAGATGAGGGCTACGTGTTGGTCAAAATCTGGGAACGCGGGTTCATCGTCGAACGAGAGATCATCAGAGCTCCTCTTTCAATAGCCAACTAACTTGGCAGTGCCTTCTAGAAGACTTGGCACTCTTCCAAGGTGTGAGTACCGGTCTTGTGAATTGGGCACCATTGTCGCACAGCTTCCTCGCCTTGTGGGGCCAGGCATATTTGGGGGTGGGTTCGCTTTCTCTGTAGAAAGGACCTCTGCCTCCGCTTTACGCTTCCCGTTCTTCTTGCGATTTTTATTCTATTTCTTGCTCGACTCCGGTGCATCCTTCTTAGCCAGGGCCGGGCATCTTTGGGGTGGGTTCGCTTGCTCTTTAGCAAGGACCTCTGCCTCAGCTTTACGCTTCCCATTCTTCTTGCGATGTTTATTTTATTTCTTGCTCGACTCCGGTGCGTCCTTCTTGACTGGCCACTTTTCTTCCACCACTTTGCCTTTCCTTTCTTTCCTCCTGAGGGCATCATCGTCATGAGCACATCTGTCGATGATCACGAATAGCTTCATGGCTGAAGTGATCCGCCTTGTTGCCAACTCCTGGATGGTGTGGTGATCTCGGACGATAGACTTAAACGCACGTATGACAGAAGCATCAGTGATCTCGGGGATCGTATTCCAGCACTCGTTGAAGCATCGTATATAGTCCTGTAAGGATTCTCCTTGATTCTGCTTAAGGGTGTGTACGTCCTCTTTGAGCGCATGTCACTTGTATGTCCCTTGAAAGTTGGTGACAAACTACTGCCACAGGTCTTCCCAGGAAGAAATTGAATTTGGTGGAAGGTGAACCAGCCACGAACGGGCATATCCCTTCAATGCTGTCGGCAGGTAGTTTGCAAGCACGTTGTCGTCTGTGCTGGCCGCATAGAGAACCGTGGAGTAGACGTGTAGGAATTCCTCTGGGTCAGTACTTTCATCATATTATCTACAGCGGTAGGACGGAACTTGTTTGGCCATTGCACCTCCCGTATTGTAGGTGTAAAAGCCCGACATCCGCCTCCTAGCATGAAAGATGGACGGCGTCCTGGTGGCCTGCGAGAACCCACCCGAGATGATGACTGCACGACCTTCCGATCTATGACGTCGCTCTCGGTCCCTCTGTTAATCTGGGGATCACGAGCCTCATCATCTCGGTGTCGATGTCTGTTGATGGTCGTTATAGACCAATTTTGACCGACAATATTCCCAACAATAAAAGAGAATTAGCAATGCTTGAATCCATATTTTATTTAGAAATAATCTAGTTCCACTTGTACCTGACAAAGTATTTGCTTGCAGGAGATGACTATATAAATAGCGGAGTAATGACGGAAAATTACATCAAAAGCAGACATGTAGTGAACATATGGATGGATGGACCCATAAACCCAATTTAACATCTGCAAATGGACCCGACCACCATACCACAAGTTTAAGAATATACAAGAGGAGGCCCACGAAGAATTGGAGGCCCAAAGGACCAGGTCAGGGTTCGGCCGAACCAACCTTGGCTCCGATGGGGATCTCCTTCCATATGGACGTCCTAGATGCTTTCCCAATGATGGTTGGAGGGTGAATTTGACATTTCTAACTATCAAAACCGTCATTGAGAGGCTATAAAAGGACTCCTCATTCTCCCTTTCAACACACACCAAGAGAAATCAAAAAGAAGCTCTCCTTAGTAGTTTACTTTGTTCTAGCACTAGTGGAGTTAAAATTAGAATAGTTCTAGAGTTCTTTTAGTCTTCCGGAGAATACGGGTATGGTTCTAGTAGCTATTTCCTCTCTTGTAAGACCTTATTCAATAATGAAATATTTTTCTTTATATAGTTTTGGTACTTTATTTTACTCGCATAATTATACGAGTACCAACCTTGAGTTATACTTGTTTCGTATTAATTATATGGCTAGCTTATCAGAGAGATGCAGTGGTATTGGTTTACTGTTCATTAAGTTGATTGCTCTATATCAGCTGCAGCGATATAGAGTAGTATTTCTTAATGTAAGCAAGTTGCTTAAATTATTAAATATCATTAAATGGTGCTATATGCCATGGAATTGTAGAGGTGGGCCGCTGATGGTGATAGCTCAGTATGAGTATTCCTCCACGTGTGTATATAGGGCTAAGAACTGTTCCTAACGAGGGTACTCCTTCGTATCCATAACCGGTTGTATAGCCATGATGGATTGTCGTAAGGAACTCGGCAATCAGGGGTGATTTCTCGATATACTAGGAGGGCATTGTTAGGGGCTTTTGGCCATATCATTGATTGTACATTAGCAAGTGTATACTACAAGGGCTATATACTAGAAGTACAGAAATACATTTTTCTTATTTCTTCTCCACTTAGTCTAGATATTTATATAGAGAGAGTTAGTTTGATTGGTTCTTCTGTGTGTCAACCTACCCTTGTTCAAAATTTTCTAACCCCTGCAATAGACTTTGATTAATATAACTGTGGTGAGCATTAATAACATAGAACTCTCTTACCATATCTTTCCTTGGGATTAAATAAATACGATATCTTGGAAATACGTCCGGGTGAAATGCTACAGTAGTATATTCACGCGCTTGCAGATTACATTTGTGATCGTAAGAAAATACCGACTAATATTTCTAGAGCCATTGCTTGGGATCTGATTTCTAGTAATGTTGTTAAGAAATATCAACAATGTCCTCGATCGATGCCACCCTGGTGCTACCGACTTCGGTTGTTGCCATCCTGTCGACTGCGATGACCCTAACAATCTTGGTCATTACTCTGGTTGTCTCGATCATTATCATTGTTTCACCGTCCATTTCCTCTCTGAGGTGCGGGAGACTGGTGGCGTCCATCTTCGTTGCACAGTCGTTGATCTCGCCTCCGCCCATTCAATTGGTTGCATAGATTAGGATCCTATTGACGGGGAGGGGTATGACGGACCAGGTTTGGAATGTTCCGGGGGTTACGGCTTGGATCCCGACTAGGATGCAGGCTGTGAACCTCCTCGGCCCCGTTGTTCTCGGCCATCCGAGCATCATCCTCTGGTTGTCGGACTCTAGAAGGACCTCGGGAGGATGGTTCAGCTGCGGCCAAGAATGTTGAGTTGAGGTTAGCGACCATCGACAGGATTTGCCTCATCCACACATCTCCTTCCGGAAAGGTTACTAGGTCGAAAGGAGTCTGTCTTAGCAGAGAACCTATCACGTTCAGATGTTGGGCGGGTGTTCGGGTAGTCTTCGATTGCACGAGAGTCCACGAGATCCTCCGAACGCACCTCGCCATCTTCTCGTACATCCTCTACAACGCCGTCAATCACATTGACTTCCCTTGAGAAGTTTGATCTTGAAGACTCTTGGTTGTCGAGGTTGTGTAGGACATAGGGTTCTTGAGGATCTTCCTCGACGTATGCAATCATACGCTCTTGAGGTCCCAAACTGTTATCGTCCACTAAGACCGTCCGAGATTGATCTCGGCGTTAGTGGACCGGACAACAAGGAGCTCGGATCATAGATTTGGTAACCATCAAGAAGACCTTGCAGCTGGTAAGGGGGTGACCTTTCAATTTGTGTATTGGGCACTACTCCTTGTATGGTGATGTGCGCTGGATCACTCGATCTTTGCAAGCATTGAGTTCAGCCTTCACTTAGAGTATCACCTTGCATTTGACCAAAGAGTGCTGTGACGTCCTAAGAATCGAACACCAAGTGTTATGATTAATCGAAGATTTCCCTGTTGGCACTAGGTCTTTGTAACACCCCGGCACTCGCTAACTGATATCACCAGCTAACTCATACCGAGGTGCTACGCATTACCTGTGATATAGTACCAGTCCCAGGATACACTAGCTGGTACTCACAGAATAAACATGGAATCAAAGTAGATTATTATTACATCACTGGGTTTTAGTCCTTACATAAGTTGCTATCCCGGACAGGCCCAGAGATGAGCAACGCACAATACAAAAGTCCATAAAGCAAAAGACAAAAGCGGCGGCAGCTAAGCGTCTAGGCGACCATCTCGATCCACAGGCGACGGCTTGGGGCTAGGCACGATCCTTCTAGAAGTCCTCGTACTCGGCTTGCTCCTGGAGGTACTCCTCGGCGGTCGGGTCGACGTCTTCGTCTCCATCCTCTATAGATATTATATATATAGCAAGGGTGAGTACTTCACGTACTCAGCAAGCCGGGGAAAGAATGACATGCTTGGTTAAGACAAGGAGAGCTAGGGTTTTATTTGCGAAAGCAGCCTTTTTGGCAAAGTGATTTATTTCACAAAACTCCTAGTGAGTGAATCAAGTTTTAGTTGTCGGGAGGAGGCTCACGCCTCGACCCATTCCACAAGTTGCTTTGCAACAACTCGTCACGATTAACGAACAACAATTGATTTGTCTTCTTTATTGGTTCCTTCTCACTTTCAAAACCACACATAGTCCACACAGTTATCTTAGCACTGCAACGCCATTATGGCCCTAACCACACCTCGGTGTCGGACGACACCCCAGGTCACACAGACCCGTTCCTAACCACAAAGGTTAGCCGTTTGCCACACAGGCAAACTCTGGAAACGAAACCCTTCCCACCAATCATTTTCATCAAACATTTGCCAAACAAATCTACGCTATGAGAAACACCTTACACTCGCCCTTGACCGTGGGCACGGCTGTTCGAACAGTTCATTAAACTCTTCAGAGGTTGTACGCTTTACCCACACGACACGAAACTGACACCGTGTACCCGTCGGTAACGGAAGTTCGTGACAAGGCCTTTCCAAAGCTAACCCATGAAAATCGCATGCCACCTAGTTGGGCTAAGATCCATAGCCGAGTATCAGGCAAATCCAGCCGTCGTCCACTCAGGAAATACCGAGGATGCCTCCTACTACTACCGGTACCATGCCACAATAGAGGCACAAAGACACCCATGATGGGCAAAACATGCGTAACACTTCATCTCCTCATCCTCGGCATTCCACAACCATTGGCACACCAACTCCCATGTGATAACAATTTACTTAGCCAGAGGCATCCCATAAATACCCGTGTGGTCGCACTGTGACGTGTTCGGATGGACTTCCCAAAGGAATCGGTCCTTAAAGATAATACGTAGCCAAACCACAAAGGCTTGACTGCGCATCATCACCATTTCCACAACTCATTTTACTTCACAACACATCGGTACCACGTACCGGGTTTTTAAGCATAAAGTTTGGTAAATACCCAAGTTTCCCACACGGCAACAACGTAAGCATGGCTAAGCGAAACTACCTCGGTAATCGTATAACGATACCGGCGTAAATATTTGTGGAGCTATCAAAGGTATGGAAACATCAACCTATGTAAAATAAGTGCGACTACTAGGTTGGTCCGTCGGTTGTATAAACAATCCGAGGCCTAAACAGGTTAATCGTGTGAACTAAGCAATGCATTTTTATATCATTTCAAAATATAGGGGCAATGTGATCAAAGAGGCTTGCCTTGCACGAGGTGCGGGTCTTCTTCTTCGAATCCGGCGTCCGGAGCGTCCTCGTACACGTGTTCTATACGTGGAACGGAGAACAAATAAATAAAAGGCAATAAAACAAGCTCAAATCAAATAAACAAGTGTGCCACTGTGTAGATCTCAATTTTAGAAAAATTTAGAAATTTGAACGGGGTCAAACGGAGTTACGGTTGAATTTTTATGAATTTTCAAAGGTAGAGGGACTTTTCTGAAAATTTTGGAAATTTTATATAAAAGATAACGGAATATTCCAACGGAATATTCCGTTAGGGTTAGGGTTAGGGTTTGGGAGGGGGGGCCACACGTCAGTGGCTGAGAGAGAAAAGGGGCATGGGGCCCATGAGAGAGAGTGAGGGAGAGAGGAGGGGGGCCCACCTGTCGGGTGTGTCTCCCTCCTCTGTCCGGGCTTGCCTGGCTCGGCCGGCTGCCGTGCGGCGGCGGGGAGCGGCGGCGGCCGGTGGCGGCGGCGGCCGGGAGGGGAGGGGGAGGCGGCGGCGGCCGGAGAAGGTGGGGGAGGCGGCGGCGGCCGGAGAAGCGGCGGCGGCCGGTGGAAGCGAGAGAGAGAGGGGAGGGATGGAGGTCGCCGGCGAGGGGGAAGGGGGTGCGGCGGCAAGGGGAGGGGGTTCTCCCCCTTTTATAGGCGGCGCACGGCGCGGGGAGGAGCGCCGATGGGACGGCGACGTGGGCGCGGGGCGCGAGGGCGGCGGGCGTGGCGCGGGCGGCGCTGGCGTGGGCGGCGCGGCGTGGCGCGGGCGGCGATCGGGCGGCGGGCGGCGCACGAGGCCGGGGTGGGCTGGGCCGGCGCGGGAGGGCGGCCGTGGGCCGGAAGGGAGAGAGAGGGGGAGCTGGGCCGGGAGAGAGGAGGGAGAGGGAGGAGTGAGGTGGGCCGGCCCACCCGGGGGAAAAGGGAGAGGGAGAGAGAGGGGTTGGGCCAAGGGAGGGAAAAGAGAGAAAAAGGCCCAAGAGAGGAAAAAAAAATTTGAGGGGACTTTTTTGAAATTTTGGGGGAAATTTTGAGATCTTTTTGGCACAAATAAAATCCAAATTTTAAAACCAAAGTTTTTAATTGAGGGAAAATTTTAAATAAAATTTGGGTGCTACAAACCTACCCCCCTTAAAAGAATCTCGTCCCGAGATTCCGCGACTACACGAACAACTCAGGGTGCTCGGCTCGAAGGTGATCCTCTTGTTCCCAAGTAGCTTCTTCTTCCGAGTGGTTACTCCACTGAACCTTGTAAAACTTGATCACTTTCCGTCTGGTGCTTCGCTCCTTTTCATCAAGAATCCGAATCGGTCGTTCCTCGTAGGTCAGATTCTCTTGCACATTGATTATCTCGAGTGGAACTTGCTCTTCCGGAACTCGAAGACACTTCTTCAACTGGGACACATGGAACACATTGTGTACACCGTCAAGCTCTGCAGGTAACTCAAGCTGATAGGCAACTTCTCCACGACGTGCAGTGATAGGGTAGGGTCCGATAAAGCGTGGCGCTAACTTTCCTGCCATTCCAAATCTTTTCATTCCACGTAGAGGTGATACTCGCAGGTATACATGATCTCCAACGGCAAACTCTAGATCTCTTCGTCGATTGTCTGCATAGCTTTTCTGCCTAGACTGGGCCACTTTCAAACGTTCTCTGATCACTTTCACTTGTTCTTCAGCTTCTCTTAGAACATCTGGTCCAAAGATTTTCTTTTCTCCGACATCCGTCCAACAGAGTGGCGTTCGACACTTACGCCCATACAAGGCTTCATTCGGGGCCATCTGTATGCTTGCCTGATAGCTGTTGTTGTACGAGAATTCTGCGTAAGGTAGGCACAAATCCCAAGTACCGGCAAAATCCAAAGCACAAGCTCTTAACATGTCTTCTAGAATCTGATTCACCCTTTCTGTCTGTCCATCGGTCTGAGGATGGTAGGCTGTACTGAAGTTGAGATTGGTACCCATGGCTTCATGTAATTTCTTCCAAAAATGGGAGGTGAACTGGGTACCTCTATCTGACACAATCTTCTTCGGAACACCATGTCGGCAAACCACTTTCGTCACGTATAGCTCTGCTAACTTCTTGCCAGAGTAGGTAGTCTTTACCGGGATGAAATGGGCAACCTTGGTTAGTCGATCCACTATTACCCAAATAGAATCATAACCCGAAGATGTCTTTGGGAATCCTGTTATAAAGTCCATTCCTATTTCTTCCCATTTCCATTCTGGAATCTTTAACGGTTGCAGTAAACCTGCGGGCTTCTGATGTTCAGCTTTTACCCTTTGACAGATGTCACAAAGGGCAACATACTCGGCAATATCTCGCTTCATTCCAGACCACCAATAATGACTCTTGATATCCTGGTACATCTTGGTACTTCCGGGGTGGATAGAATATGCAGACTCATGGGCTTCTTGCAGTATTAGGTTTCTTAACTCCTTTTTGTTGGGCACACATATACGCTTTCCAAACCAAACAATTCCTTTATAGTCTATGGAGTGTTCTGAGGCTTTATCTTCCTTTATTAACTCTTTTATTTTCATAATTTCTTCGTCGCCTTCTTGGGCTTCACGGATTTGGTCCTCTAGGGTTGGTTGCACCACTAGGGTTGCTAGAGTTCCTGGCTTAACCATATTTATTCTTAGCCTTTCCATTTCCCTGCATAACGCTGGATGATGTGGCGAGGTCAAAAGGACATTGCAGTGCGCCTTTCGACTTAGAGCGTCTGCGACAACATTTGCTTTTCCCGGATGGTAATGTATTCCGATATCGTAATCCTTAATCAGTTCAAGCCATCTTCTTTGTCTGAGGTTGAGCTCTGTTTGAGTGAAAATATACTTCAAGCTCTTATGATCCGTGTATACTTCACATCTGTTTCCGATCAAGTAATGTCTCCATATTTTAAGGGCATGAACAACTGCGGCTAACTCAAGATCATGCGTAGGGTAGTTCACTTCATGCGGCCTTAACTGCCGTGAGGCATAAGCAACAACCTTTCCTTCTTGCATAAGTACACATCCTAAACCCTGCCTGGATGCATCGCAAAAGACTTCAAAATCTTTCCTTATGTCCGGTAGAATTAAGACTAGGGAAGTCGTTAGCCTTTTCTTTAGCTCTTGGAAACTCTTTTCACATGCTTCGGTCCAAATGAACTTCTTTTCCTTTTTGAGCAATTCTGTCATGGGTTTGGCGATTTTCGAGAAACCTTTGATAAACCTTCTGTAATATCCTGCCAAACCAAGAAAACTCCTGATCTCGGTAACTGTGGTTGGAGACTCCCATGTAAGCACATCTCTTACTTTGCCTGGGTCCACTTCTACTCCACGAGATGAGATAACATGGCCTAGGAATGCGACTCGGTCTAGCCAAAATTCACACTTGGAGTATTTTGCATAAAGCTGATGTTCTCGCAACTTTCCCAAAACCAATCTCAAATGTTCTGCATGTGTCTGCTCGTCCTTGGAGTAGATGAGAATGTCATCTATAAATATTACGACAAACTTGTCGAGGTATTCCATGAATACTTTGTTCATGAGATTCATGAAGAATGCTGGTGCATTTGTGAGTCCGAAGGACATGACCGTATACTCATATAGACCATAACGAGTTGAGAAGGCGGTCTTTGGTATATCTTCAGGCCTAATTTTCAGTTGATGATATCCAGACCTTAAATCAATCTTGGAGAAGACTGAGGCTCCTTGTAATTGGTCAAACAGGTCATCAATCCGTGGTAACGGGTACTTGTTCTTGATGGTTACTTCATTTAAAGCTCTGTAATCCACACACATTCTCTTTGTTTTATCCTTCTTCTCAACTAGGAGCACTGGAGCTCCCCATGGTGACGTACTAGGTCGCACAAAACCATTTGCTTCCAATTCTTCTATCTGTCTTTTTACTTCGGCCAATTCATTAGCTGCCATTCTGTAGGGTCTCTTGGCGATTGGAGCTGTGCCGGGTGCAAGCTCTATGGAGAACTCTATTTCTCTATCTGGTGGCATTCCGGGTAATTCATCTGGGAAGACATCTGGGTATTCATTGACTACAGTCACTTCTTCCAAAGGGATGGCTTCGATGCAGTTCAGCATAGCCTGACCTCTAGGGTCCTTTGACGGAGTAAATCTTACTTCACTTCCAGATGGTCCTTTCATCGTGATAGTCCGTGTGGCACAATCTATCTGACCCTTGTACTTAGCTAACCAATCCATGCCTAGAATCAGGTCCAGACCTTGCGACTCTAGGATAATAGGGCTAGCCATAAACTTAACACCTTCTATGACTAGGCTAACCTTCGGGCATGATCGATCAGACCTAGTCTCCTTTCCCGGGGAGTGAACGATCATCGGTACCCTTAGGTCCTTAGTAACCAAACCATGTTGTTCCACAAAAGCTCGAGAAATGAAAGTATGCGAAGCTCCCGAATCAAATAAGACAACAGCAGGTACATTATTAACAAGGAACGTACCTATCACAACATCTGAAGCCTCCTGGGCTGATTTCGCCTGAACATGGTTGACGCGGCCTCGTCCAAAGCTTGGAGTAGTACGAGAGGCCTGACCACTAGCCTGAGTAGCGGCTCGCACTTGTCCTGATGCTGGTACTCTGGCAGTACTGATGTTAGAGGCTCCCGAAACAGCGGGACCTTTCTTCTGGGGACATTCTCTAGCAAAATGTCCAACTTCTCCACAGCGGAAACAGCCATTTCCAGTTGTATCCTGGGGATTCCTTGGCTGAGTGTTGAAAGTCGTCGGGTTACTTCCTCCGGTGTTACCACTATAGACTCTTGGTGGAGCTGGTGCAGATGAACGGGAAAGAACTGGGCGGGGAGGGAATCCATTATGCTGCTGTGGGGTTGGCTGGCGAAACTGAGGAGATGGATTGGTCCTAGGGCGTGGACCACCATGAGACTGAAATCCGGTCTGAGCCATCTTGCGCTTGCGAAAAGTCTCTACTTCCTTCCTGGTATCTTCGACTATTAACGCCCTATTAACCATGTCTTGAAAGGTAGGGAAAACGTGAGCCACAAGCTGAAGCTTTATCCCTACATTCATTCCTTTTAGAAACTTTCTGATCTTCTTCTTGTCAGTGTCCACTTCATCGGTGGCATAACGGGCCAAATGGTTGAACTTGCTGAGGTACTCATTGATGTTGGAGTTCCCTTGCTTGAGATTGTTGAATTCTTCCCTTTTAATATCGTAGATACTTTCTGGCACATAAGCAAGTCTAAAAGCTTCTGCAAACTCTGCCCAATCAATTGTAGCTGCATCTTGGTGAGCGGCACAATAATTCTCCCACCAATTGGCGGCGGGTCCTCTGAGCTGATGGGCAGCGTACAAGGCCTTCTCTCTAGGAGAGCACTGCACAAGGTCTAGCTTCCGCTCTACGTCCTTCAACCAATCGTCGGCCTCGACAGGCTCGGAGGTCTGTGAGAATTCTGGCGGACGGGTCCTCACGAAATCAGTCAATTTGGAGCGACCATTAAGATGTGGAGCTGGGTGACGCTGGGGATTCAAAGCAGCAAGAGTCTGAGCTATGCCCTGCAGGATCTGAGTCTGAATGACCATAATTTGCTGGGGATCCAAATAAGGGGGTGAAGGTGGAGGTGTTCCTCCTTGGGTAGTAGCTGTGGCAGTATGTGCTCCTTGGGTGGCGGCCGGTTCATTCTCTGACACCTGATCATCCGCTTGCTCATCTTCCTGGTCTTCGGCATTCTGAGTGGCGTCGTTGTCATTCTGAGCTTGGTTCTCATATCCGAAGCGGGCTGGGGTACGGGTACTGCGACGTGGGCGTCCTGCCATCTGGTTTGTTTGAAAGGGCGGGGTAAGGGGGAAGGCATTTCATAGATAACACTATTTTCGCAAATCGGGGAAATTCCGAAAGACAGGGACATGGCCAGCCCAAAGCTTACCCAAGCTTAGCTGGACGCACATCAAGAGGCAAACCAGCATTACATAACCCACTCACACACTAATTTAACGAACACTAAGTGCCACAACCCCTAATGGGTTGGCAACGTCACGACAGGTCTGACGCACAAAAACCACTACTCTTCTAAAAGCTGAGGGAAGATCGGCGGAGTCAACCGCATCGCGATCCGTCTAAAGTTTAAATGAAAAGGGATTGGTGAGTAGTTTGAAAAGAATTCTATAGTAAGGAGAAGAGTATAAGCATTATCTAGCTTTTGCAATTATATATAAGTTTTTAAAATATTCCTTAGGGTCACAACTACAAGAAGGTTTCGTCCTAGGGCCAAACCTATGCTCTGATACCACCTTTGTAACGCCCCGGCACTCGCTAACTGATATCACCAGCTAACTCATACCGAGGTGCTACGCATTACCTGTGATATAGTACCAGTCCCAGGATACACTAGCTGGTACTCACAGAATAAACATGGAATCAAAGTAGATTATTATTACATCACTGGGTTTTAGTCCTTACATAAGTTGCTATCCCGGACAGGCCCAGAGATGAGCAACGCACAATACAAAAGTCCATAAAGCAAAAGACAAAAGCGGCGGCAGCTAAGCGTCTAGGCGACCATCTCGATCCACAGGCGACGGCTTGGGGCTAGGCACGATCCTTCTAGAAGTCCTCGTACTCGGCTTGCTCCTGGAGGTACTCCTCGGCGGTCGGGTCGATGTCTTCGTCTCCATCCTCTATAGATATTATATATATAGCAAGGGTGAGTACTTCACGTACTCAGCAAGCCGGGGAAAGAATGACATGCTTGGTTAAGACAAGGAGAGCTAGGGTTTTATTTGCGAAAGCAGCCTTTTTGGCAAAGTGATTTATTTCACAAAACTCCTAGTGAGTGAATCAAGTTTTAGTTGTCGGGAGGAGGCTCACGCCTCGACCCATTCCACAAGTTGCTTTGCAACAACTCGTCACGATTAACGAACAACAATTGATTTGTCTTCTTTATTGGTTCCTTCTCACTTTCAAAACCACACATAGTCCACACAGTTATCTTAGCACTGCAACGCCATTATGGCCCTAACCACACCTCGGTGTCGGACGACACCCCAGGTCACACAGACCCGTTCCTAACCACAAAGGTTAGCCGTTTGCCACACAGGCAAACTCTGGAAACGAAACCCTTCCCACCAATCATTTTCATCAAACATTTGCCAAACAAATCTACGCTATGAGAAACACCTTACACTCGCCCTTGACCGTGGGCACGGCTGTTCGAACAGTTCATTAAACTCTTCAGAGGTTGTACGCTTTACCCACACGACACGAAACTGACACCGTGTACCCGTCGGTAACGGAAGTTCGTGACAAGGCCTTTCCAAAGCTAACCCATGAAAATCGCATGCCACCTAGTTGGGCTAAGATCCATAGCCGAGTATCAGGCAAATCCAGCCGTCGTCCACTCAGGAAATACCGAGGATGCCTCCTACTACTACCGGTACCATGCCACAATAGAGGCACAAAGACACCCATGATGGGCAAAACATGCGTAACACTTCATCTCCTCATCCTCGGCATTCCACAACCATTGGCACACCAACTCCCATGTGATAACAATTTACTTAGCCAGAGGCATCCCATAAATACCCGTGTGGTCGCACTGTGACGTGTTCGGATGGACTTCCCAAAGGAATCGGTCCTTAAAGATAATACGTAGCCAAACCACAAAGGCTTGACTGCGCATCATCACCATTTCCACAACTCATTTTACTTCACAACACATCGGTACCACGTACCGGGTTTTTAAGCATAAAGTTTGGTAAATACCCAAGTTTCCCACACGGCAACAACGTAAGCATGGCTAAGCGAAACTACCTCGGTAATCGTATAACGATACCGGCGTAAATATTTGTGGAGCTATCAAAGGTATGGAAACATCAACCTATGTAAAATAAGTGCGACTACTAGGTTGGTCCGTCGGTTGTATAAACAATCCGAGGCCTAAACAGGTTAATCGTGTGAACTAAGCAATGCATTTTTATATCATTTCAAAATATAGGGGCAATGTGATCAAAGAGGCTTGCCTTGCACGAGGTGCGGGTCTTCTTCTTCGAATCCGGCGTCCGGAGCGTCCTCGTACACGTGTTCTATACGTGGAACGGAGAACAAATAAATAAAAGGCAATAAAACAAGCTCAAATCAAATAAACAAGTGTGCCACTGTGTAGATCTCAATTTTAGAAAAATTTAGAAATTTGAACGGGGTCAAACGGAGTTACGGTTGAATTTTTATGAATTTTCAAAGGTAGAGGGACTTTTCTGAAAATTTTGGAAATTTTATATAAAAGATAACGGAATAGGGTTAGGGTTTGGGAGGGGGGGCCACACGTCAGTGGCTGAGAGAGAAAAGGGGCATGGGGCCCATGAGAGAGAGGGAGAGAGGAGGGGGGCCCACCTGTCGGGTGTGTCTCCCTCCTCTGTCCGGGCTTGCCTGGCTCGGCCGGCTGCCATGCGGCGGCGGGGAGCGGCGGCGGCCGGAGAAGGTGGGGGAGGCGGCGGCGGCCGGAGAAGGTGGGGGAGGCGGCGGCGGCCGGAGAAGCGGCGGCGGCCGGTGGAAGCGAGAGAGAGAGGGGAGGGATGGAGGTCGCCGGCGAGGGGGAAGGGGGTGCGGCGGCAAGGGGAGGGGGTTCTCCCCCTTTTATAGGCGGCGCACGGCGCGGGGAGGAGCGCCGATGGGACGGCGACGTGGGCGCGGGGCGCGAGGGCGGCGGGCGTGGCGCGGGCGGCGCTGGCGTGGGCGGCGCGGCGTGGCGCGGGCGGCGATCGGGCGGCGGGCGGCGCACGCGGCCGGGGTGGGCTGGGCCGGCGCGGGAGGGCGGCCGTGGGCCGGAAGGGAGAGAGAGGGGGAGCTGGGCCGGGAGAGAGGAGGGAGAGGGAGGAGTGAGGTGGGCCGGCCCACCCGGGGGAAAAGGGAGAGGGAGAGAGAGGGGTTGGGCCAAGGGAGGGAAAAGAGAGAAAAAGGCCCAAGAGAGGAAAAAAAAATTTGAGGGGACTTTTTTGAAATTTTGGGGGAAATTTTGAGATCTTTTTGGCACAAATAAAATCCAAATTTTAAAACCAAAGTTTTTAATTGAGGGAAAATTTTAAATAAAATTTGGGTGCTACAGTATTTAACCGTAGTTGAGGGTTTGGCCACTTTGGGAGTACTCTGAGAAGTCATCGGCGCCCTCTTTCCTGACGGAACGGGAGGGGCCGCTGGCAAAGAGTTGTCTTCTACCGTCCTCACGACATTGGTCTCGATCCCAACCGGTTTTAGGGAAGGCGATATTGGAGTTGCAGCGAAGATAGGAAAGACGATAGCTCCGATTTGGGTCCATGCAATCACTGGCTAGGTAGGATCTCCCAAGACAAGATGATTATGCACGTAGTTGTCGTAAGGCCTCGAGCTTGAAACCATCTCACCGAAACTTTGAGCAACAAGTCCCCCTACCTGGCACGCCACTGTCAACGGGTGATACCCGTAGGCCGTATTCTCAGGGTATTAGAGTACGTTGATACGAGGATCTACACGAAACGATATCAAGCACACCAAAGACAAGAATTATACTGGTTCAGGCCCATCGTAAGGAATAGCCCTAATCCAGTTTATATGGGATTATGACGGAACCACAAAAAGTATAATAGAAAACAATAGAACTGATGAGTTATCGACTAGATCCCTGTCGAGAACAATTCGATGAGATGAGGTGGTGAGTTGGTTTCGAGTCCTCCAGATTGCTTCTTCCGTGGTAAGTGGCTAAGCTATGATTCGATAATTCCGTACCCCTGGGGGTCTTATATTTATACCGCAAATATCTTGGGTCTATAAGTAGAAATCGGAGAGAACTTCCTTTGTACGAGATCACGAGTCCATTTCCTCCCCCGAATAAGACTACACCTTCTATTCGGGGAGACGATTTTCTTATACGGTGCCAAATTCTATTATTGTTAAGGTAACCTTCTTGTATGCTTAAGGCTATCCGTATCCATATACTTTATTATCCTAAGGATATGAGGTATGCTTTATTCGTAACCTGATAATATACCGATACATAACAATTACTATATTTTAGAACTAAGGAAACATTACTTTCTGACAACAAAACTATACAACATACTCTTACTATAACCTCTCCATTAGTATACAAACTCCCTGTTGGCGGTGGTTTATTTCCAATATGCGATCGATCAGCAACTCGTGTCTTTTCGGCGGCGACGTGCTGATTTACACGCCATCGATCCATAGCACGCATGTCAAGGATGGATCGGTCGAAGCTCATGTACACTGGTATTTCTAGGCTTGATAGGCCAGTTAGAGCATCTTCTGACACCATATATAGAGACGGGAAACAGTGAGCAACATATGTTCAAAGTGTAACACTGCACATATCTATAGCATTTAACTTCGTGAATTCTAGCCTTCCTAGTGAATAAAATGTAATTCTGTAATTGTAGGATTAAACACGATTTTACTATATTTGTCGATAAATTTTCAATCAAAAATTTATCAAATATAAATACAATAAAATTACAGTGTACTTATATTATAGCTTGCATGTAATTACAATATAATTCCTGTAAGTTTTACAAAATTTTAAACCGTTACATTTACTTCAATATCCGTGTGAGGTGGAAAGAACAAAAACATATCACGCACACGGGTGAGGAGATTCGGTCTTACAACATCCGCTTCACGGAAATAACAAGTTACAGTTGGGTTTCTTAAAAAGTTATATACAAATTGTATTGCAATTAAATGCATAATTACACTGTAATTATATTAAATTTATATCTATTAAATTTTCACGAGAAAATTTATTAACAAATTTATAGGTATTCCCAATTAAACATGCCTTTAAGCCGTGTGGAATTGTAACATGAGGTAGACGAAGCGGACGGCAAGGTACGCGACGACGCCGAACAGGAACAGGACGGGGCTCAACGCCTTGCTCCGGCGACCCATCAGCCCTAGCGCGAAGGGGTAGAGATGCACCACCACCCACACGTTGAACGCCACCCGGAGCGCCGCCGCCGGAGCGTCCCACCACCGGCCACCCGCCGTCGACGACATCCACGCCGCCGCTATCGACGCCACGTTCGCTGCCAGCGCCACCGCCGTCGGCGCCATCAGCACCGTCCACCTCACGTCGTAAAGCTCGGCGTACTGCCCGTCCTTACCGTCGGCGGCGACCGGATTCGCCGGCGCGAGATGCTTCGAGGTCAGCTTGAACGATATCTCCTTCCCCGCCGCGACCTTGAGCGCCACCTGCGCCACCGCGGCGAGGTACGCGCTCGTGGCGGACACCATCCAGAACTGCTCGTTCCGCCACCACTCCCCCAGCGTGATCCCCGACCACCTCGTCTCCAGCACGGCCACCGCCGCGAGAGTCACCATCAGCGCCGCGAGGAACGCGACGTACGTGGGTGTCGGCGGCATGTCCATGGCGATGAGGCCTGCCACCGCGTTCCAGCCGGCGGCGGCGGTGGCGGTGGCGATGAGAGGGATCGCCGGGAAGAGGCAGTAGGCGATGAGGAAGAGAGACGTGAACGGGTACACCGTCGTGTTGAGGTAGGCAGCGCGCTGCAGCGGGTGGAGGCGGCGGCCGGCGAGGAGCGCGTTGTTGCGGGAGAAGAAGATCTCGAGGGAGCCCGCCGCCCAGCGGCGCACCTGGTGCAGGCGGTCGGTGAGGTTGATCGGCGCCGTGCCGCGGAACGCGTCCGGAGCGGCGGCGTAGTAGGCGGATCGCCACCCTCGCCGGTGCATGCAGAAGCCCGTGGCCACGTCCTCCGTCACGGTGCCGTATACCCAGCCGATGTCCCTGCCCCACGCCGTCCCGTCCTCGTACGAGCACGACACGAGCGCACTCGCCTCGGCAATGGCGTCGCCGTCGTCGTGACTCTGCTCCGGCTGCTTGTTCAGGGCCACCCGGACCGAGGCAAGGAACGGCTCCGACTCGCCGAACTTGGCAGGGTCCGCGGCGTCCACGGCGACACCGCCGCCGAGCGGTCTCCAGCGCGGCGGGTCGACGCCGTAGAGCGCGACGCGGCGGAACAGGCAACCGGTGCCGACGTAGATGGGGCCCTGGACGCCGTCGAGGCCGAGCTCGGTGCAGTCGAAGAAGACGCGGTTGTGGTTGGCGTAGCGGTCGCCGGGATCGACGCCATCGAACCGCTGCGGGAACTGGACGAACGCGACCTCGCCGGCGTCGTTGGCGCCGCCGCCGCTGCGTTTGATCATGAAGCAGATGCCAGCGCGGAGGGCCTGCGAGTTGTTGACGTAGTGGTCGCAGTCGAGGTTGAGGATGAATGGCGCGTTGGAGAGCACGGCAGATGCCCGCAGCAGCGCGTTCATGGCGCCGGCTTTCCGGTGGTGCGCGTGGCCGTGGCTCTTCTCCCGGCACACGTAGACAAGCCCCGGGAGGCGCACGTCGACGGAGGTGAGGTCAATGAGCTTACTCCCGTCCACGTCGCCGAGCTGAGGCGAGCTCCCAGCCGAATCGATCAGTACGTGGACAACTCCGGCGTGGTCATCGGCAGTGCCGCCGCGCCGCCGGAGGGTTCTTGCGTCATCCAAAGACAGCCGCCGGCGCCGGCGGTGCGCATCGGCGGCCTGCAGCGCGTCGATCCGCAGACGCATCTCCTCGTACTCGCGGCGCACTCGCCTCCTGTCGCGCACCAGCTCCGGCCACGCCCTCCCCTTGTAGCTCCCCCTCGCCACCACCCTCGCCTTGTCACCACCACCCTCGCCAGCGTTGAAGTACACCTCTGGGTTCCTCGGCTCGACGCCGTGCTTCCGGCTGAACGGCACCCACAGCGCTGCGAACCGGGCCGCCTCCACGACCGACCCGCGTGTCAGCTCGGCGCCGGCGTCGTCGGAGACGTAGCACGTCACCTTGCCGGCGGGGTAGTCCGCGGCGAGGATGGAGAGCACGGTGTTCGCCGTGGCGAGCGGCGGTTCCTTGTTGGGGTCGGCAGTGGTGACGAACACGTCCATCGCCGGGAGCAGCGAGTCGTCGTCCAGCGCCGCGACGTCGACGGCGCGCCGGACCGGCATCGTCTTGGGCAGCTGGTCGAGCACCCACATGAACGCGAACCAGAGCTCGCCGGCGATGGACACCGTCCAAAATGTCGCCGCCTTGTTCATGCCGCCGGCGTCGGTGGAGCTGATCGCGCGAGCAGCGTAGGTAATTCTCCACTTGAAGAAGAGCACGAAGATGGCGATGCGAACAAAGATGGTGAGCCTACAAGTGCATAGTCAGATGAGTTCGGAACTCATTTCCTCCGAGTGCTAGCTAATTAGCTAATTACATATATAGCTATACAACTTAAAATGTAGATTAATATAAAATTTTAAAATAACTTTTATATAAAATTTTTTTAAAGAAACATAGTTTAGCAGTTTGAAAAGAGTTCGTTCAAAGTAAAAGTTGGGAAATAAAACTATGACCACAGCCTTACTCCATCGGTGACCCACTCACTGGTCTGAAATGCGAGGATCCAACATTAATTTATCAAAACTCCCTGGAAACATAGGCCGTAAATTGCTGAAAACATGCGGAAGTTTTTTCTATCAAAACTTTCAAAAAAAATTTGGGCAGAATTGAAAGTCCTTGAGATTCGTGCATAATTAAACAAAAAAGTTCATATCAACACAGGGGAGGGTAGAGTCAAACTCTTGGACAGAGGCTCAATGTACTAGCCAACTCATCACATATATTTTTTCCCTAGTTACTTACATATATTACATTCTAACTATACTGTGGTCACAATATAATTACACTCTAATTATTGTTTATTATTTTAAAAAAAGGCGAGCGTTGTATGGCTACTCTCAAGCCGTATTAGATTTCTACACGGTCTCTAACATCATACTTTGACCAATTATTTATATTATGATATCTTATCAGTAACTATAAAATTAACATCATATAAAAATATAAACATTTGCCTGATCTAAGAGGCTCCCTAAATTATAGCTCAATTCTCTAACGTTTTATTCCCTATATTTCTTTGCTCTCCATCCCGCTCCTTGGAACTGGTGGTGGCATCCTTTCAAAGACCGCGATGAACGACGTACCCCAGTTCTTCACCAACACCTAAGCGTGTGTTTGGTTTATGAATATGGTCAGATAGGGTACACCCATCCCTGCTTTTTGGATAGGATGGTCTCATCCGTATATTTTGCATGAGAGATGGAAGTAGTTTTATTTTTTTAGGAATGGATGGTGAGAAACTGCATGTCTATAAAAGAGGAGAAGTGGGTTGGATTGTGTCGACGAAGTAGATCACGACTACGGTATTTGTAGAGTATGGGGATCACTGGTACCAGTGTATATGAGAGATTGAGGTAAAAGAGATGGGAGATAGGGATTTTTATACAAGTTCGGACTCCTTAACTAAAAGGTAATAAACCTACTCCTGTTGGCCGCAGCAGGTGTTGCTCGTATATATCAATATCACTCGAGTACAATATTTGGGATAACCTAATCTAGTTGTCGCCGACTTGGCTTCATGGATCTCCAACACGTAGTCGATGACAGGGTTGTTTTCTTCCTCGAATACAAACTCAGCGAGATAGAGGGTAGCGCTAGATCCCTCATGTCGGCATATGTAGTTCCAGATTGGGTCTGTCTAGGCTTGTCCCTTATCTCAGTGTTTATTGGCGTGTATTGTCTTGGTTTGTCTCCTCTCCTCCTAGGGGTATTGTATTTATACCCACAGATATCCCCTTGTCCAAGTAAAACTAGGGAGGCAAATATGGATATTATCTGAGTAGTCCTTGTAATTTCCAATTTGAACTTTGTTTCTCCTTCCTTATCCGGAACACCTTCCGTACATGAGACATGATTCCATATAAGACTTAGTATATGGTGGGTCCCACTGTACTTAACGCCTTATGCATAACCATGATAGATTAATCAGTTAGGTTTTAAGGTATGTAGCTGACCATGATCTAGAGAGAATAACCCTTTGTATGGCTCATCCCATCCCAACTATTCTCAGACCAAATACCCTATAGAAATAGGTTCTCCCTAACATGATCCATCCCATCCCTCTAAGTTAACATATGCTAAGTCACTATTGCTGTAAAGTCACCTATTCATGTTACATTGGACCTAAATAACCCTAAATTCAACAACTGGGCATCATTTTTAATATAATTTTTATAAACATATTAAATTAATTATATGGTAATGACTTGTTTTCCAGTGTCATCGATCAACTCAACCAAAAAGCTTGAGCAAACGGAGCCAGGAAAAAATGTCTTTTTTTATGAAGAACAGTTGAGACAAAGATGTTCATATAAATGCATATATAATCGCAATGCATATATAATCGCCCCTATAAAGATATAAACGCACACGACACGCACTAACTTCTTCACGAGCACCTTCAAAGATTGGACCAACATATGTTAATATAGTGATGAAAATCACCACAAACGCCACATTCACACAAAATCAAAATTTGTCTAGTTTTTTTAGGACTTCTTCTTAGACGAGGCAAAAAGTTCATGATCCGAAAACAAACACTTTATTTTGTTGTTTTTTCGTAGCACTTTGCTAAGATATAAGTTGTATATATGTATAAGTTTTTGGTTCACTGTAAACATGATGATCTGAAACACAACATTCGTGTGCCGTAGGTGCACTACTATCAAGGCACGTACGTTTCACGGAGATGCCTGCGTAAATTCGTCTGAACTGTGCAGAGTACACTCATATATACACTCACCTGTATAACTTGATGGTAGTTGTCGAGATGCGAGTCGTCCGGACAAGCGGCCTCTCGTCGCCGGCGGCCAGCTTCGTCTCGGACTCCGGCGACGCTGCGGCATAGGCATCCTTCTTGGCCGGGCATGTCGCCGCCGGCAAGCTCTCAGTGGCCAAGCCTGCTGACGGCGGCATGTGCTCTCTCTTCAAATATATTACATCCAGTAGGCTAGCTAGCTAGCTATTTATATTCGTGCAAAAATAATGCGTTATCACGTACGCCTGCATGAACACTTATCCTGTACATGTTGGTTTTTAATTATTCATACATATCCTAACCTTTTGCTTGGCTAATTAAGTGGTGGCAACTTTTAGGTTCTTGTGTCATGCAAAATGTTAAACAAAGCCTAGCCTATTGTTGATATATTTCCCAAATTTAACCGACAGAAGTCAGGGGTTTCCTTTGGAATAGAGAAATCGGAAGAAATTTAAAAGGAAGTGAAACTACTCCATTCATCTAGAAATATAGGCGTAGTATGATTGTCTAATTTTGAGCTTTGACTTTTCCACTAAAAACATTTTAATCATTGACTACGATTAATCCAATAATATCTAGATTTTGTCACAAAATATTGATAAAAGTACTTCTTAGTCATTACTATGATTTCATAACCATAAGCGAAATTATATAAGAGAAATTTATGATCAAATATTCTTTTTTAAGTCAGCCAAGACCTAAATGAAATGTGATGTACATATATGATATTACCCAAAACAGTCAGTATGGGGCACAATTGTGTTTTGTCGCCGTGTCAAATAATTTCATCCCTAGAGATAGAGATAGCTAAAAGGTTTCTCATGCTTAAATATTGGTTTTTCTACAAAATATGAAAAATAAATGTAAAGACGGTTTTGGCCGTCTCTATGATCACCACTATCTCATATACGCACTACTGGGGAATGCACCTCTAGTTCCAGTTTGCAACTCCCTTTAATCCCGAGTTGCAAACTGGGATACCCAATCCGGGACTAAAGATAGTCATCTTTACTCCCGGTTGAAATAATCAGGGTTAAAGATCCATCTTTAGTCCCGGTTGGTAACATGTTGGTGTTACCAATCGAGACTAAAGATGAACACTGTGTTTAGCCTCGGAAGAATTGGTAATACCAACTGGGATTAAAGATGGATCTTTAGCCTCGGTTGGTAACACCAACTGGGACTAAAATATTTTTACATTTTTTTATTTGCATATGTTGCTTGCTACTTGTTTATATATTATGCATTTATATGTATATATACATATGTTGCTTGTTTCTTTTTTAATATTTATGTATTTATATATATATATATATGCATATATATGTATATATACATATATTTTAACATATCCTCTACACACAAACTTCCCGTGCACACTCCATGCACACCAATTAGCACATATCACAAAAAATTCTGAAAAACATTGGAAACATACTTCCAATAGTATTACACCTACATATGAAATCTTATCTTCAAATTCATTATATTTTAGCCATAATAAAAAAGATAAAATTATGACGGTTTTGAGGGCAAAAATCTGTCAGAATTTTGTCTTTTTTATTACGGCTAAAATATAATGAATTTGAAGATAAGATTTCACATGTAGGTGTAATACTATTGGAAGTATGTGTCCAATTGTTTTCAGTGTTTTTTGTGATATTTGCTAGTTGGTATGCACGGAGTGTGCACGGGAAGCTTATGTGCATAGAATATGTTCCCATACATATATTGGCATAACATATTTATATAATATATATGTAATAAATGCATTTATACATATATATTGCATATATATGTATAAATAAATATATAAATATACATATGTATATATGTACAACCAAAATATGTAGAGACACATAAGTAAATATATTCATATATAGATTACCAAAAATATATACAGACATATAAGTAATTACATCTATGTTATACGTCTATGTTATGTATATATGTATTACAATCCTATTCTAATCGTGGGTGGGGTTGACGAATAGGTTTTCCATCGTGGTGGAATTCTCCCGCGGGGTCAATAACCTGATCCATGATAAATCCTATTAGTTGCTCTTGAACGGTCTGAACTTAAATGCATCGTAGTCGAGTTGCTCCAATATCCAAAGTACCTATCATTTTTAAAAATGAGATATAAATATATGAAATCAATAAGAAATTGAGACATAATATATGAATGATGTTTACGTACATTGAGATCCTTATCACTGTTGATTCCATGTGTTATGGTATGAATATAATTGCAAACGTAGTAGTCGCATAAGTTCATCCCTTGCTTCTGTTTTGGACACTAAAGGAGATCGAGACGACAAAATCAATATATATATATATATATATATTAGAACAAATTAAATGATTTAATATAATTTTGGAGCATGTACTCACCAGAAAGTTCATCCTGACATCAAGTTTTTCTTTGAAATTCCCGCGGACAAGTGTACGGAACCGTGTCCATGCCCTATGTGCAGTTATAAGTTATGATTAATTATCCGAGATCCGCATATGTATAATAACAACAGCAAATACTCAAAATGACAGTGCAATGGATGGCATTACGTACCTATCTAGCACTTCAAATATTTTGGTGAAATTTTTTGCCGGTTTATCCATTGAGTCATAGACATGGAGTACGAGAAGGAAATTGGTACGAAAGGAGGTAAAAACTCACAATGTGTTGTACGACAATAGTATGAAGGTCTTGAAATGTTGTTGCACTAGGAAATGGAGAATATTATCCTCGATTTCTTGCTCAAAATCCTTTATGACAGTGGTGTTAACTTTGCGGGGGTCCATCAATCCAACCCTAAAAGCTCCCTGCTTACGACATATTTGAATCTCCATTCTACAACCAGAAAAAAAGACGTTTTCATCAGCTACCATTCGATGCTACATACAAGGAGCTAAGGAACAAAATAAAATGAATTAAATAATACTTACAGAACCCATAGACTGAGAAGAGAGACGTCGAGGGCGTCTCGATGGTACACGTCGAAGATTTCCGGGAAACGGACCCACAACTCATCATTTCCTTGGAAGTAATCTGAGTTTTGTACCCTCCCACCGAATATCACTCTACCGGTGGCTGATTTTTCCATGTAGTATTGATGGAATCGGTAAAACTGTGTAGAGAGTGTGTGAACCTAATCAGGCTTGACAAGTGGTTTAACGAGGGTAAATTTGTATTTTAGCTCCTGTTGTTGCTTTTTTATTGGTGCTCGGCCAGTAGTTGCTCCCTCTTTAGTCCCATCTCCGCCATAAATTGTCTTATCTCCATTTCACCAAGCGGTAGGTTGCTAAGTGCGGGCCAATCGTTAATGGTTACGAATAGCAATGCTCATAGGTTAAATTGCTCTTGCCTGCCCTCATCCCACACGGTTACACCTTCTTTCTTCCATAGAAGTTTAAGATCTTCAACCAGTGGTCATAGGTACACACAATGTCATTACTAGGTTGCTTTGGACCTTGAATAATAATCGGCATCATGATGTACTTCCACTTCATGCATAGCCAAGTGGGGGTTGTAGATACATACATGGTCACATGCCAAGTACAATGGCCACTGCTCATCTCTCCAAAAGGATTCATGCCATCCGTACTTAAACCGAACCTTACATTTCGGGCATCCTCTCTGAAGTCTTGATATACTATGTCGATGTTCTGCCATTGTTGACCCATCGGCGGGGTGTCTCAGCATCCCGTCTTGTTGACGTTCTTCTGCGTACCAGCGCATCATTCTTGCATGCGCTTTGTTCCTGAACAAACGCCCCAGTTGTGGTATTATAGGGAAATACCACATCACCTTAGCAGGAACTCTCTTTTAGGAAGGATATCCGTCAACATCACCTAGGTCATCTCATCTAGTCTTGTATCATAGTGCCTTACAAATCGGGCATGCTTCTAGGTTCACCACGATAGAGGATACAATCGTTCGGACATGCATGTATCTTCTGTACTTCTAGACCTAGAGGGCAGACTTCCTTCTTAGCTTCGTACATTGTTTCTGGCAATTCGTTTTCCTCCGGAAGAATGTTGTTTACGAGTTTCAGTAACTTACCAAATGCGTTGTCACTCACACCATTTTTTGCCTTCCATTGCAAGAATTCCAGCGTGGTACCCAACTTTTTGTGCCCCTGTTCGTAACCTGGGTACAAGGACATTTTGTGGTCCGCTAACATACGCTCCAAATTCTGGACCTCCTTTTCACTTTCGCAGTCCTTCTTTACGTCGCACAACATCTGACCAAGATCATCCGCACCGTCATTATCTGCATCAGCTTCATCCGCCTCGCCTATTGTATTTCCTTCAAATACACCATATTGAGCCTAGTCCGGAATGCTCGCGTCTTCTTCTTCGTTATCTTCCATTTCAATCCCTAACTCTCCGTGCGAGGTCCAACAATTATAGCTAGGTATGAATCCCAACTTAAACAAGTGGACATGAATATTTCTTGATGCAGAATACACCTTCTGGTTTTGCACTTTTGCACGGATAGCATATAAAACCCTTATGCTTGTTGGCATTGGCAACGCTCAGAAAATAACACACGCCGTCAATAAACTCTGATGACTGTCGGTCCGTGGTGTACATCCATTGCCTATCCATCTACATGAAATTCACAAAAACTATAAAAAGGAAATCCACAAAAGTCAAACTAATTAAATAATCGTACCTAAGAAATATGAAACCTACATTATATATATGTAATCATACAATAATTGACAATAATACCACGTATTATTAATGTTTGATTTATATATATGTGCCATACTTATTTCTAAGTATTTTAATGATTTTTAAATTAATTTGGTTTTCTATTTTGTAATCGTTATTTTCTATATTTTTTCCTTTGTCATCTCTTTTATAACATTTTTATCCACTTGTTTCAAATTTAAAAAAGTAACCTCATTTTCCCTAAACAAATTTTCTCTCTCATTATTTCCATAAACCTTTTTTAGGGACAATAATGTATAGAAACATAGTTATAAATATACTATGCTAAGCATAAATCATTAAATGATGAAGTTGCTAACCTTTTAGAACACTCCGTTTTATATATTATCCCCAAAACAATTTTACAAAAAACTTTGGCAGCACCTCCCTTCCTCCTGCCGACCTTTGTCGGCAGCAATGACTTGGGTTGGAGGAGGAAGAAGGAGATATACAAAGGTTTTTGATCTTGAGTCCCGGTCGGTTGGTAACACCAACCAGGACTAAAGTGTCCATCTTTAGTCCTCCTGGGGGGCCTGACACGGCTTGACACAAAGTGAACCAGGATTAAAGATCATAAAGTCCCAACTCACTTTTTAACCGGGACTAAAAATTATTTTTAGTCCCGGTTCATATTTGAACCAGGACTAATGTGATTCTTGCCATCCGAGCAAAAATCACTTCTCCAGTAGGGACGGTTTGCAACTTGTCTAGGGCAATGGTAACAGATAAGAGATGGGTCATAGAACTGTCTCTGATTTCAGTTATAAAACATCTTCCATTTGTGCTAATATAAGTCAAACTTCTTTATATACATTTAACTAAAGTTATAGATTAATTTATCAGAATATGGAAAGATGGAAACTCTACTGAAAAATGATTTTTCCAGGCGGCAAAAACACGTTTTGGCAAACAGCCAAATCTTCCACCCGTACGTAAAGGCTTGTGAAAATCATCAATTTTTACAGGCGGACCAAGCACCACCTGACGTAAAGAAAACACTCACTGGTCTAGGAGATCTGCTTAGCTCCAGTGCAGGTCCAAAATAATAATGAGATGCGGGCGTGCTAGTCAGTTTGATCCTGCAACTGACAAGATATGTAAATTGAATATCAAAGAGCCGATCAGCTGACAAGCCGATATAGTAATTCCAGCAGATGCCGATACCAGCCGATATCCAGTATAGATCATGATATTTGAATAAATAATGATATAAAGATAGTCGCCTGGCGATAATGTAATAAAATAATAATATAATCCAGTAGCAACCAATTGGCTAGTAACGAAAGATTGAATAAGCACCGATCTGAATGTTAAAGCATACATCGGCTGGAGATCCGATGTTATTAAATCCGAACGATTAGATAAACAGTGAAACCTTTGTTGCAATCGGCTTAATCCAACGTAGTAATCCTTATAAACCGATACAACGTCCAGATAACTCATCGGCTGAAACCCCGATGAAACCCTTATTGGTAATCAGGAAGCATGCTAGAGATTATGGTTCTAAGCACGACTTAGTAGATCAAATTTAACTGATGCAACACTAAGTATGAAAAGAAACATAATATCTAGACAATCAAGCTTTTGACTGATTTTCAGGGTGGTGGATACATTATATAATCTAAACCAAAATATAATCTAGCCGATATCGACAAAACCCTACATAGAGATCGGCCAATGCAAGAAGAAAACATTGTCAATCTAGATTATAATGATAACTCATCAGCTAGCACTCTGATAAAACATTAGCATTAACCTATCGGCTTAACAAGATTTATATTATCAACAACAATCTAGTAGGTCGAACCTAACCGATGTAGCACGAGATTGTATATGATAATCTAATACTTGATGAACTGATAAATGTATCTAATGTGATGGATATAACAAATCTATTTAAAATAACATTGTGATTGTAGAGATATAGCCGCTAAGACAGAAGATCAGACCTAACCGAGACAGTCCCAACTAAACCGATGCGTCTCTCAACACAATGCAATTAAAATAGAATTAAGATATCAGATAAATATATCAACCGAACCAGAGCGATCCAAGAGATCGAAGCGATGCAGCCTTGAACAACACCAATGTAGCCGATAGATTCACTAGGGCCCGATGGAATGTAGGGCTTACCCCTTTACCAGGGATCGACAAGGACATTTTGTATGATGTTTGTATGAGCTTTAAGCTGTAATTTCTATTGAATAATGATGAGACATGTTTGCATGTTAAGTTTAAGATATAATTTTTACTGAATAATGATGATACATGTTTGCATGTTAAATTTTACTGGGTTGTAGCTATGGTGTGTAGTGTTGTATCAAGTTCTCTCCTCTTGGTATTAGTAAACATACACACACTATATAATCATGCATGCTTAGTTGTAGATCCACGTAATTAGTTTAATGCATTTCTTGCTGACGATATGTGCATGTGAACAGATGAAACTCTCGAAGTGTACTGATGCAGAATCCACTTTGCATCCACCAAGCAACTGCACTTGGCAAACACTCATATATTCCACTCAAGAAACGGAAGAGCCTTCCTACGCATCGTCCACTACTGTTGCTGACAGAAACAAACGACGAGATGCCCGCATCAGTTATCAAACTAGCAAAGTATAAGTGCCTGGATACGAGTAAAACATTGCCATGAAAGTCGACAAATCTATTAACTTAACAAAGTAATAAGTAATAGAAAATTAGCCACAGGTTGGCTCTCACGACTTAGGAATACCCATATTAATCAAAAAAGAAAAAAAGACTCCAACTAGATATACAATTTAAAATATCTGAAATTTGTAATAAAAAAATTAAAAGAAGAATCTATGTAGAAATTATATTTAGGAAAAACTGAAATTCCGATTAAAAATTAAGAAATAATTAATATTGAGATAACAATATTAAAATTTCAAAATTCATATTAAAAAATTAAAATAATCAATATCCAGACAAGAATCCATGTTGAGATACAATTTAGGAACATCTAAAATTCAAATAATAATAAAATTAGAGAGAAAATAATTCATAAAGAGGTGAAATTTGGAAATATTTTAAATTTGGTTTGAGAATAAATAAAATTAAGAGAAATGGCCCATATAGAAGTATAATTTAGAAATAATTAAAGCTAAAATTAATATTATTGAGAAAAGATTTCATGTAGGAGTACAATTTAGAAATATTGTAAATCTATATTAAAAGTAAATAATATTGCGAGAAGAGTTCATACGTTTGCTCATATTAACTGGAGGCTCCTCCACGAGCCCCCACAATAGTCCTGTGAGGTGAAAATAGCTAGGCATTCTCACATCTATTTCTTAATTGCGGTCAGCATAAACTGGCATAAAGGTATGCCTGACCAATAAGAAAGCGTCACCTGGCAGCGAGTAAACCGTGCGCTTAAATCACCCAAGGGGTATTAGGGTCATCAGGACACCAGCCTAAAGTTGGTTTACTCTAATCGTTAGTTTACTCTAATTGTGATTCCACACCGGAGGAATGTACGCGGTGTTAGTGTTCGCCGGAGAAAACAAAGAGAGTCTCGCCGGAGCATAAGCTAGGTTTACGCACGATTCCACACTGTTTACATCACAATTTAAATATTGATAAATTATATACAGACACTCCGTGTGGTGACATGCACGTCATGAAATGACATTCCGGTCACCGGAAAGCTAAGAGATGAGGGGAAAGTTGAATTACGTGCTAGTTATATGGTTTAGTCTCTATATCACACCGCTACTTTAGATCGCGTTTAAAGAAAGCCATTTGAGTTTAAAAGAAAGAAAGAAAGAAAGCCATTTAGGTACGTGCCACAGAAAATCCTGCAACATCGTTTACTATAGATATATCTTTATGATTACGCTGGTAATGCATCGGCACACGTAAATAGTGGTACAAATGATCAGATGTAGAAGATCCTAGCTAAAAGCAAGCGATCACTAATTATATTTGTTACATCCTATTTATGTTGGTCTACAAATACAAAATACATAGCCACATATGTTCGACGTTGACTCAACCCATTCGACGTTTCCCATCTGTGAACTGAACGTAAGCGTACACCGTTCACGGCCGCACACACGTATCAGGGATCACGACACTGTACGCGTAAATATTTCAACAAGAAAATTAAATAGGCTCGATTTGTTTACGTCCGCGATCCCCACGGCACTTGTACCCTCGAGAAATGTTCCACGAACAACTTGAATCCCTCTACCTGGTTTACGCGTCGAGTTGGATAAGAGATTAGGGGATTGGCAGCAATACTCATTTTGTTTTTATGCACCTCGCAAATTAAACCACTATTTTCCCTACGTGCGAAACCTTTGTATCTTCACACCTTTATTGCCCAGCTCATTCGACAGGTCCACATACACATAATGAATCGGGCTTATCCCTCCAACAATTATCACATCTAGGTTAACCCTACACGTCACGATGACATGGGCCCGCCCATCACTGGGGTGTTATGTCGTAAGTGGGCAAACCGCCAACCTGGAGTAGACCATTCATGGCTTCACACATGTTGCGACTAGGCCCCTGTACACATAAACCTCGATGCATTCATGGCTTCACACATGTTGCGATTAGGCCCCTGTACGCATAAACCTCAATGTATTCTTTTTATAAACAATAAGACAATTTCCCACACTTTTGCGCGGGCTTCTTCCCTAGTTACATAAAAGATCCACTTGGCGCAACGATCGACACATACAACATCCAAACTACTTAACACCTGGAATATAACTACTAGTTCAACTATATAAACTACAATCTACTTGCATTTTTTCTGCTTCTTCCTCAGTGGCAGGTCTCCAGATGAACCGTCATCGTCGTCCTCGTCCTCGTCGTCGTCGTCGTCCTCCTCCTCGTCATGTCATCATCGTAAGATGCAAGCGGATAACGCCGTCTAGTCAAGATGCTTCCTCTGCAGTGGTAGCCTCTGGGTTGGTGGATGGGGCGAGAGACTAGAGTGGGCGGTCACCGCATCTCAATCTGCCGAGCACGCACATCTCGCGTACAACGACACTGTGAGCTAGAGTAGGATGGATGTGGTTTCATCCGCGATCCACGGGTAGGCATGAACCATGTAGGCACCTAGCGATCCCTGTGTACTCGTAGAGCATGCACGGCTTCAAGCACATCTTGTGAATGAGCAGCCATCACGTACGCGTAAACCGACTTGTAGGCGGTACACTCTATGTGTTTATGTCTGAATTCCCGATGTAGGCATAACTGGTGGTGCGAGAGCTGCTCATGGCCTACGCGAGGGTACCCGAGCTCAGGTGGACCTGCCCCATGCCCGGCCGGAATGTCTTCTGACCGGCTCAGGGCCATTGGCAGTCAAGCCGTGAATGGTGTACGGGCAACGTTGGGAACATGGGATCGTAAGGTGTGCCTAGATGGTGTAAACGTAAACCTTTGGAGCATAAATGGAGGATTTTTGACATGAACCTTTGAGTGTAAACGGTGGATGCTTAACCCATTACGTCTACACTCGTGCCCTTGCTAAGAAAAAGCATCCTACGGTCGAAAGGTTTACGCGCATGCACAGTGCCGGTTGTAAGCAAGACGTGCGTGATGCCGTGCATGGTTTACATGTACGGGCTTCGCGAGACGTAGGCTAGGTGTGTTTACATCTGCGATCGCCATGTAGTCACGTACGTATTGACCGCTCAAGGCATCAAGTCCGAAATCTATAGTCAAATTTTATGATCACAGGCTCCATGCTACACCACGTCCTCGTGAATGTTTTAATTTACGTTCATTTTGTACTTAGGCATGCACTATGGAATCCACTTGCTGAATTGGTCTTGGAGAAAACAAGTGTACCACACGTAGGATGATTATATTAGCAATACAATGCAAGCCACCCTAGTAGCAATAAGCCACTTTGGGTTTGTATCAGGTGGTTTCTTTGTGGTGCTCAACGATTAACGTGAACGTCCCAATGACTGTAGTGAACTTATGTACCATAAATCTAGACAATTGATTTGAAAGGTCTACCGCATAAGTCTAGTACCATCCTTGGGCGCGTGTCATGTCACCCTGGTCCTATTCACTCGGGTGACTCGACTTGCTTGAGTACTTCTCATCTTGCCACCTCCTTCTTGCATATAATTGTGCTGTAATTTTCAGCTGTATCATTTGGGTGCCGTTCTGCCATGGCTTAATTTCACCGCTCATCATCCCATCAGTGTGCCCACTGTCCTACACAGACTGCCAGGAAGCGATCCCGGGGAAGAGAGCGCCGCTGATGAAGTTTCTAGGCCGAGCCTAGAGAACAAGCGCCACTAAGCTCGCCGTCCAATACACTAATGATATACCCAGGGCAACGTGGGCACATGAGAGGCCAGATGCACGACCCCATCTCTCGCGTCGCTCGTGAGCCGTCCACACTTCACAGGCCTGGTGAACGTAAACACGTTTTGCAGATCACACACCATCAATTACGCCTACGTCGGGATTGCGGACGTACGCACATCGAACATGTCACCTCGCCACTTTTTACGCGATGTGCCGTGGGGATCACGAGTAGCCTCTATGGTGCATGCTCACCTAGGGATCGCAGAGTATACACATCCATCCTACGCTGGAAAGGTTCGCGACGTGCGTAAAGTATGTTGTTTACGCATCTTTCGGGCGTACAACATCGATTTGTACGTACTGTGGTTCGCGAGGTGCATATACCATGTAGGCACCTAGCGATTCCCACGTATGCGTAGAGCGTGCACGGCTTCAAGCACGTCTCGTGAACTAGCAGCCATAACGTACGTGTAAACCATGTTGTAGGCGGTATGCTCTATGTTTTTATGTCCGAAATTATGACATAGGTGTAATTGGTGGTGCATGAGCTGCTCATCGCATGCACAAGGGGTACCTGAGCTCGGTTGGACCTACAGCATGCTTGACTGGAACGTCTTCTGACTGGCTCGGGGCTATCAGCAATCAAACCATGCACGGTGTACGGGCAATGTTGGGAACTCGGGATCGTAAGTTGTGCCTAGATGGTGGACACATAACCCATTCACATCTACGTGTAAACCTTTGGAACGTAAATGGGGGATTTTTGACGTAAGCTGGGCTGGGGATCCTGGACGTAAACACATCAATCCTACGCTCGAAAGTTTTGAAAGGACAGTGCCGTTGTACGACGTGTGTGAATCCGTGCATGGTTTATGCGTACGCGGGGATCACGAGGTGCCTGGTTACATGGTTCATGCCTGCCCGGGGATCGTGCACGTAAACACTTCCATTTCTATGCCCGAACGTTCAATGCGCACAGTATCGTTGTACACGAGACTTGCGTGAAGCCGTGCACTGTTTACGCTTACGCTGCGGATCGCGAGTTGCCTACATGGTTCACTCCTACCCGGGGATCACGGACGTAAACACGTCCATCCTAGTCCGACGCTCGAAAATATTTTCGAGAACATTACCGTTGTACGCGCGAGACGTGCGTGGAGGTTTACGCGTACGTGGGGATCGTGAGTTGCCTGCATCGTTCACGACTGCCTATCGATCGTGGACGTAAACAATTCCATCGTGCGCGCGAAAGGTTTACGCACACAGCGCCGTATTACGCGATACGGGCGTGAAGCCGTGCATGGTGTATGCATATGTGCAGATCGCAGGGTGCCTACATGCATGGTTCACGCCTACGTGTAGGTGGCAGACATAAACACTTCCATCCTAGGCAATTGATATTGCAAAAAAAACAAATGTAGGGAATTGATATTTAAGCAAATGTGTTGAACATAAACAAGGTTCCTAATAGAATAAGATCATATCGAATTTATTTAATATTCCTTACAAAGCTAAATCACTCAGATCGTTTTACAGACTTGATGTTAGATACACATTGATCTATTTTTTTCTCAATATGGGAAATTTTATGCATGCAAACCCCCTGGTACTCTTCAATTTTTGCATCCATTTTTTTCCCAATAAGGGAAATTTCATTCGTGCAAGTCGCTCGGTACTCATCAATCTTTTCATCAATTAAATTCCGCATGTGAATAAATCTATCTGTCATCACTGCACATTCTACTCGTACTTCACATAGTTCATGTTTGGATCTTTCAAAATTTCCCTCAAGCCTTCTATCTCTGCTTCTTTTAAATTATCCCTCAATCCTATTGACAACAACCTTTATACTCGACAAATCAATTCCACTCACTTGAAGTTCTTCTGTGTTTCTTCTTATAGATATCTTCAAATCATGCACCTCTGAGTTAAGTTGTTGAACAACTTGAAGTAGTTGATCATTAATGTCATCCCCGATCATAATCGGATGCTCCCTAATTTCAAAGGAACAGAAATCATACAAAAATATATCAAGTGGTTATTTTGCAACATCTATATAGTACATATATATATATATATACAAAGCATACAGTAATCTATAAACAGAATAGTAAATTTATAACTATAATTAGGCAATTTTTTGAATAAGATGAATGGTCAAACGTGTGATAAAAAGTTAACAGCGTCATATGTTAAAAACGGAGGTAGTATTCGATTTCGCAAAATCTAAATCGAGAGCATCTCGGTTTAGGCATAACCAGCGACAGAACATTCACTCGAAGAATCTAGTACTACTTAACAACTATAACAACTATAGTACTAGTCCATCAGGCAAGTAGAGAAATATATTCCTACCACCTATGCTTTAAATAAAATTTTCTCTTAAACTACTCATGCGATCTACGATCCGATTACACTGTTATGTTCGTAACAATTCAAACTTTATAACAATATCTCATGTGATTATAATTTTTTATGAAAAAATACAAAATATTTTTATAGCATATCTAAATTATTTTTAGATTTCATTAAATTACTCCTTAGACATATAAAAGTAAATTCAAAAAAGCCTATAAGTAATTTGCATATATTATAGAAGTAACTTAAGACAAAGAAAGTAACTTGTCACAACATTAAAAGTAATTCAATTGTGGGGGTAAAAACATGAGACTATCTATAAATTAAATTTAATCAGCACTAATTATGGAATTGACTAAAAACGACAATAGAATAAATAACTCACAACATTATGAATGTATAAGAAGTAATCTAAAAATAATTTCTATATATGATAAAAGTAACTTACATATATACTCGTAGTAAAAGTAATTTACAACATAGATATTCTTTTATTATAATATAATCATGTAAGATCTTGTTGTAAAGATTTAATTGCAACGAACACAATGGTATAATCGGATTATAGATTGGATAAGTAATTTAAGAGAACATTGATAAAAAGACATGCACTATTGAGTGTATTAGTAGTAACCATAGTGGTCGCTGGATATGACTAACCAACGACGGTCTCATCGTAGTCACGTCCATTGGATTTATACTCCCTCCGTCACATTTGCAGTCATAAATTTTCGTGTCCAACTTTGATCGTCCGTCTTATTTAAAAATTTCTTATAAGTAGTATTTTTATTGTTATTAGATGATAAAACATCAATAGTACTTTATGTGTGAGTGATGTTTTGTAATTTTTTCAAAAAATTTTCAAATAAGACAGACGATTAAAGTTGAACACGGAAACTCATGGCTACGCTTAAAATAGGACGGAGGTAGTATTTTCCAAGGGCACAAACTTCCATGGGCATGTAACCAAATCTCCCAACATGTACTATATAAACTACGAGTAACTCACAACAAAATCCAACCCTAACAACCGACACCAAAACCACTCTATGCCCTCCGACAAGGCCACATCTTTGGGATTGACGGAGAGAGGGTGAGAGATAAGATGGACCGTTCTCCCCCAAGGCCCTCCGACGTGACCAACTTGCATAAGCTAGGGCGTCGAATCTGTGGCCTCCACCACCACCACAGCGCCATCACGACGTCACCGTCCCCACCGTCAATGACCACCCGTTGCACGCGCCGTGTAGACGTGGTCGTGGCCTCTCCACCAGCCGCTGCCACCTCCTCCCCCCACTAGAACCGTAACCCCTATCTCAATCGGGCGGTAACCTCCATCTCAATCGGGCATAGCGTCCGTCACAACCTAGAGGTCACAGATGTGAAAAGTTATCTCAATCGGGCAAACGGCCATCACGGATGAAGCTATCTCAATCGGGCCTTAATTAAAGTCCATCACTGATAGCTTTGACCTAGACGACCAGTCAAACTATAGCCCGTCACGGATGACCTATCTCAATCGGGTCTAAACTATGCCCCATCACAGATGACCCTTTTGGCCCGTCACAGATAAGAGTATCTGTGACGGGCCATAGTTTAGGCCCATCACAGATGACTATAATCCCCAAAAAAAATAAATTTTATTTTTTGGCTAGTCTCAGGCCTTTGTTAGGCGTGTCATGCAGTCCCACCTCTCCGAGGTCTTTTTTGTTCCTCTCCCAAATTGTTTTTGTCCTCGGTCGGTCACCCATCCCGAAATTGCTCCAGGCCAAGCACGTTTAACATCAAAGTTTTTTGGAGAACGTCTTCCGGAAAAGTAGTTGTCACTTTTTGGTATGAGTATTCTATTAATCCTATCAAGCCTTGGGCCAGGATGTCACCCCCAATATCACCCATTCATATACATTTATTTACATACACAACCATCAATATATTTAACACAACCATATTCACATAACATCCATTTTGATCACATATTTCACATTCCCGATTGAGATGACCTATCTCTATCAGGCATTAAGTAATGCCCATCACCGATGAGTATTTTTCCATTTTCTATATGAAGTGTTTATATTCAATTTATCTGGTATTTTCTATTTTCAATTTATGAGAACTTTAAATTTAATTTTAGGTCGATTTTTGTGTGTCAAATGTAAAAATCACAAACAACAAAATTGTATAACTCATCGATACCTACAACTATTGTATTGGTCCTTTGTACAAATAAGTTCATTTGAACTATTCAAATTTTGAATTTTCAAAATTTGATAACTTCGAACAAAAATTGGCGTTAATAAATGATTTCAAATGGAAAAGTCACCAAAACCAAAGTTGTAGAACTCATCGAGGTGCAAAATTTTTATTTTGGTCATTTCTCCATCTGACTTTATTTGAACAATTTGAAATTTGAAATTCAAAGTTTGAGAAATTCAAATAGAATAACTCATCAACAACAACAAAGTTGTATAACTCATCAAGATCTATAACTTTTATTTTGGTCATTTTTCTATATAATATTTTTTGAACAGTTTGAATTTGAATTTGAAAATATGACAACTTCAAACAATATTTTCAAATACTAAATGATTTCAATTGAAAAAGTTATCAACAACAAAGTTGAATAACTCATCAAGATCTAAAACTTTTATTTTGATCATTTCTTCATCCGACAAAGTGATACTAACATTGTTCATAAAATTGACGTATCTCTTATCTGGTTTTATAAACTATAACACATATATGTAAATTTTATGAACAATGTTACTAACACTTTATTGGATGAAGAAATAACAAAAATAAAATTTTTAGATCCTGATGAGTTATACAATTTTGTTGTTGCTGACTTTTTCAATTGAAATAATTTAGTATTTGAAAATGTTGTTTGAAGTTATCATATTTTCCAATTCAAATTCAAACTGTTCAAAAAATATTATATAGAAAAATGACTAAACTAAAAGTTATAGATCTTGATGAGTTATACAACTTTGTTGTTGATGACTTTTTCAGTTGAAGTTGTTCACTAACAAAAAATTCTATTTGAATTTCTCAAACTTTAAATTTCAAATTTCAAATTGTTCAAATAGAGTCAAATAGAGAAATGACCAAAATTAAAATTTTGCACCTCGATGAGTTCTACAATTTTGCTTTTTATGACTTTTCCATTTGAAATCATTTATTAACCCTAATTTTTGATGAGTCATCTGTGACGGGCCTAGTTGTTATCTCAATCGGGCCTTAAGTTGGTGCCCGTCACGGATGATGGTCATCTGTGACGGGCCTAAACTATGGCCCGTCACAGATGACCCTTATTTGTGACGGGCCATAGTTTAGGCCTATCACAGATGACCATCATCCGTGACGGGTCTAAACTTTAGGCCCGTCACAGATAAGGGTCATCTGCGACGGGCCTAGTTGTTATCTCAATCAGGTCTCAAGTTGGTACCCGTCACGGATGATGGTCATCTGTGACGGGCTCCAACTACGGCCCGATTGAGATATCCTTGAATATCTCAATCGGGCCCTAGTTTAGGCCCATCAAAGATATGTGTCATCCGTGACGGGCTTCAGTTCTATGCACATTTAACATGTCTCTCCGACCATATCTCAATCGGTCTCTTTTTAGGCCCGTTTGAGATGTATTCTTTGTGATGGCCCGTAAAATACAGTTATGTTACAGCCCGTCACAGATGAGAGGATCTGCACTAGTGCCCCCCGTGCCTTTCGGACACCAAAAACCACCGCCGCTCTCAGCCCTCCCCCGCCTCCATCTTCGCATGCCACCAGCATGGCGCCCCGTCCCCAGCCGGCACCACTTCATCACCGACGCCGCTCCGTGTCCACCACCGCTACCATCCTTGTGCCAACTCTGGCACCGGCTCTGCTCCGACCGTTGTCCACCTTCGGACCCGCCCGCACCAGATCCATTGTGATTGCCGCCGCGAGGCTCGCCGCCGCCATCCTAGCAAGCCACCGGCTTTGCCGGTGTCACTCGCTCAGGTGGCGGTGAGGCAGAGAAGGGGAAGAGGGGTGGCGACGGCTCTAGGATTTGCCGCCACCCGAACGGGGGGCTATGCGAGCTATATACTGGTGAGAAGAGCCCTCACCGTGGTGTGTACAGATAGAGATCGGATGTAACCGATAAAGCAACAAACTAGAGATTAATTTGTGTAGTTAAGACTAACCTATCTATTCTCTAGGAGAAGCTGTTATCATATACTCATTATCGCATGTGAGAAATATTCCTAACACAAATAAATATACTAATATCTTCACATATAAATATATCAACTTACTTCCTGCTCCCAGTTTATACGCAGCGTGATCCACAACAGCAACACAAGCTTGGTGAGGCTGCCACAAACAATGCCAAGCCAAACCCCTATTCAAAGAAATACACTATCAATTTTAATAGAAACAAATAACAAATTCGAATAGAAGTTTCTGAAGAATGTTTAGCACCACTCCATTCAGGTTGAGAACAAATGCAAACAGCACAGCCATGGGAATTCCAACCAAGTAGAACGCGCCGAGATAAACTCGTGCACCGATCTTCTGCTTGCTACATCCTGTTACAACACCAGAAAACATCAGGAAATGTTCACTGTTATCACGCCCAAAAATTTGCTAACCCGAATTTCAAGCAGAATGTGTACTAAATCTCTATCCAGGACTAACCAGAGTACACAAACGATAATTTTGATACACAGATCCACGTCTTACAAAAATAATAAAACAAAAATCTTACATACGCAGCAGAAATAAATTATCAAATAATCTAAGCTAATATCTTCATTAAAGCGTAACATTCTCCGTAACCACAGGCATCCTCAACGTCCGGAACAAGCCTAATCTTCAAAATATTTCATCACCCCGATAATTCTCTCTCTGAGGTTGGAAAAATTAAGCAAAACTAAGTATCACCAACCGTACTCAACAAGTCATACCAATAGAGAAGTATGATGTAAGATAATATCAAAGGAATGGTTATAAGGTATTTGCATAAAAGCAACATTTATATAACATAATTTGAATCCAGTAAAACAGTGGATATAAATTAATCAATAGTAAACATCACCGCCCAACGCTAAACCACATTGCAGCAGGCCCAATCATACCACCGGAACTACACCAGTACATTAAGTCATATTATTAGAATGAGACTAATCACGGGCACGGCTATTTGAATAGTTTTACTCTGATCAAAGGTGTACAACTATACCCACAAGACACAACCCCACAACATATTACCATGCGCTGACATGTCACCACGACATACCGAAAAGAGACTCTGAATAACCCTTTGCATAACCCTCCCTAACCAAGCATACCCACCTCAGGTTTCATCCCCACTTCTTAGAAAGACAACAGGCAGTCCCCTCTCGTGCCTAGGTAAATCCGGAAGCAGCATAGACCAAAGTCAGGTCCATTCATACTCCATCACGCTCACCCTTGCCTTGGTACGTCGGCTAGGTTAAGTTACACTCTAAGTTTAGCCTAGAGCCCACGCTGGCCTATGGTTTGTACGGATATATCTTCCAGGGATTCCCGAGAACCGGTCCTTAATTGTCATGGGCATGACTATCAAAACCATGCACCCACAACCCACCATTTAAACATATTTTAGTTTAATTAAGTGAATACCATGACGGTACATCATCATATAATTAAGGACATAATTAGAATGAATCCCATAGTGTGCTAATTGATCTAAGCAGGACTAAGCATTCCTAAACCAATCATCTAGTCATTATATAACCCAAGTTATCAATGGTACAAGGTAACAACGGCTGAGTACAATAGGCATCCATCTAGCATGACATTATAAAAACAATACAATTTAATAGAAAAGTGGCCATTTTGTAAAGCGGTTCAACATGATCAATGTTGTATGTATGACTTGCCTTGCTCTTGAACTGACGGAACACCGGAGCATCGGAACTGCCGGATTCTAAACGACAAACAAAACACACAAGCAATAGATGCAATAAGTCCACTGAAACAGCAAACAAACCAATTTTAATGTATTCTAGACATTTATTAAATCCATTGAAACTTGAATGGATTAAAACGGAGCTCGGATGATTAAGATATGAATTTTAGAATTTGAACTGTGTAATTACTATTAACCAAAAGTCCTTAATTAATTTATATATATTAATACCCACGAACAGACAAGATTAACAGAAAACAAACACCGGTTAGCGACTCGACGAGTCAACCTACCGTAGCGTGGGACCATGCAAACGATCAACCGAACCCAAAACGGCTCTATGGTTTTAGAAAGACTCCGAAACCACCAAACTGACGTGACACTATGCCACATTACGTGCGAGCATATGCGACAATCGGCTAGCAAGCGCATGCAGCACAGCCGGTAGGTACAGCCGATGACTTGGCAAGAGGCCAAAAGCAGCGGCTCGGTAGGGCTGCGGCGAAGCGGCAGTGCCGCAGCCGGCTTGGCAGCGGTGGCTGCGATTGCGGCGCTAGGGCGACAGCAGTGGCACAGTACAGCTCAGCACGATCAGCACGTGGCCGCGGCTAGGGCAGCGGCGGCGCCACGGCAGTGATGCGGCAACAGCGTGGCAGCGGCGGCGGCGGCAGCGACACGGCAGCAGCGTGGCGGCACGGTAGCGGCGCGACAACGGTGGCGCGTGGCTGCGGCTAGGGCAGCGACGCGGTAGTGGCGGCGCATGGCATGGCAGCGACACGGCAGTGGCAGCGGTGGCGGCGTAGCGAGGCGATGCAGCGCCAAGCGGCAAGCGCACGGCGACGGCGACTGCAGCTAGGGGTAAACGTTAATCAAGAAGGTTAAAAAAAAAAGGGGAAAGATCACGACGGCAACCACGCCGGTGACGAAAAGGGAAAGCTCACCGCGGTGCAGCGAGGCAACTGGGAGGCGGCAACGCGGCAGCACGACTAGCGACAGCGCAGCGGGCGGCGGCTAGGGTTAGGGAGCATAGGGGAGGGGTGGGGTGGCTTTTATAGAGGTGGAGGAGGGGTTTTGGTGGGGCTGGCCCAAGGGGTGAAAACACATGCGCACGGCAGGGGAGAGGGGGAGGCGTGCACGGTTGTGGGGAGAAGGAAAGGTGGGGGAAACAAATACGGTGCCATTTCGGGAAAGGAAAAAAATGAACCGGGATAGGAGCAGGACTCGGCTCATCATACAAAACGAAACCGCAGTGGCAAAGTGGTTGGTGAATGCAATGAACCGCGAATAGGGAGAGTGAACCGAGAATGGTTCATGACCAAAAGAGGGAAAGGAAAGAATTATTAATTCAAATCCTGACATTTTAAATTAACATTATTACTTCCTCTGCTTTGAGTATTCCGCTGAAAGGATACAACGAACCGCAAAAAAGGGAGTGAACCGGGAACGGTTTGCGACCAAAAGGAGGGAGAGGAAAGAATTATTAATTTAAATCCTGACATTTAAATTTAACAGGGTTATTTCCTCTGCTCTAAATATTCAACTGAAAGTCCTGTTAATGGTTTGAAACAAAGAGAACCAAAAAAAAATCTCCCTGACAATTCCGATTATTAGATACGTTGTTAGTTAGGGTTTTCTCCTGGTTAAACAGAGTACTTTCTTCAGATGATTTATATATGAATTATGAACTACGAAAAAGGGGAAAACTCCGGATGTGACAAACCTACCCCCTTAAACGGAATCTCGTCCCCGAGATTCGGAAGAGCCAGCAAAGAGATGCCGATGGGCCGCTTTCAACTCATCTTCTCTTTCCCAAGTTGCCTCTTCCTCCGAATGGTGACTCCATTGTACTCTGCAGAATTTGATCACCTTATTTCTGGTTCTTCTTTCGCTAGTCTCGAGGATACGCGTAGGCTTCTCAACATACGTCAAATCTTCCTGTATTTCAATGTCATCAGGACTTGCCTGTTCCTCAGGTACCCTCAAACATTTCTTCAACTGTGACACATGAAACACATCATGTATGCTAGCCATGTTAGGTGGAAGTTCCAATTGATACACAACTTCTCCCCTTCGTTCTAGAATTTTGTATGGTCGCACGTAACGGGGTGCCAATTTCCCTTGGTCTAAAAACGATAAACTCCTCTAAGTGGAGTGACGCGAAGATAAACATGGTCTTCGGCCTCAAAACTGATTGTTAGCATAAGTCTTCTGACGGGACTGTGTAATCCTCAAACTTTCCCTGATCACTCTAACTCTTTCCTCCGCTTCGCTTAACACTTCTGTTTCGAACAACTGACGTTCTCCTATTTGATCCCAAAACAGGGGCGTACGGCATTTTCGTCCATAAAGTGCTTCAAACTGTGTCATCTGCAAACTGGCTTGGTAGCTGTTGTTGTAAGAAAACTCGGCATACGACAGATTCTTATCCCAAGATCCACCAAAATATAGGGCACAAGCTCTCAACATATCTTCCAAGATTTGATTCACCCTCTCGGTCTGACCATCGGTTGCTGAAATTCAAACGTGTTCCAAGTTCCTCTTGCAACTTTTGCCAAACCTTTGAGGTAAACTGATTTCCTCGATCGGACACGATCTTCTTCGGAACGCCATATAAAAAAACGATCCTTGCTAGATATAGTTCTGCTAACCTTTTTCCTGTATATGTAGTGTGCACAGGGAGAAAATGTGCTATTTTAGTAAGTTGATCCACGATCACCCAGTTAGAGTCATGCCCTGACGATGTTCTAGGTAATCCTGTTATAAAATCTGTACCAGTTAGTTCCTATTTCCATTCCGGAATTTGAAGAGGCTGTAGCAACACTGCTGGTCTTTGATGTTCTGCTTTAGCACCCTGACACACGTCACACAGCACCACAAATTCAGGTATCTCCCTTTTCATACTAATCCACCAGAATTTTTCCTTAAGGTCTAGATACATCTTGGTACTTCCCGGATGAATGGAGTATTGTGTCTGATGAGCTTCGATAAGAATCAAGTCTTTCAACTCCTTATTATTATTATTATTAGGTACACATAATCTTTGTCACATCCAAATTGTTCCTTGCTCATCCTCAGAAAAATCTCGGGCTTTACCAACCCGCATATTTTTCTTAAGTTCAGCTATTTCCGGATCACTTGCCTGTGCCGCTCGGACTTGCTCCACGAGCGTGGGTTGTGCTTTCAAAGTAGCGACGGAACCATGTTCCACGATTCCCAAGTTTAGACATTCTAGGTCTTGTATCAACTGGCTACACATTCCTTCCATATGCGATGCACTGCAATAACTTTTTCTACTTAAAGCATCAACAACCACGTTGGCTTTACCAGGATGATAGTGTATGCCTACATCGTAATCCTTGAGTAACTCTATCCATCTTCACTGTCGGAGGTTCAAATCAGGTTGTGTGAATATATACTTCAAACTCTTGTGATCTGTATAAATCTCACAACGGTTGCCAATCAAATAGTGATGCCAGATCTTCAAAGCATGAACTACGACTGTCAATTCTAAATCATGGGTTGGATAATTATCTTCGTGCGGACGCAACTGGCGTGAAGCATATGCAACCACTCTACCCTCTTGCATTAGCACACACTCCAATCCTTGATGGGATGCATCACAATACACCTGAAAATCTTTCCTTTGATCAGGCAAGATCAAGACTGGAGTAGACATTAATCTCTTCTTGAGTTCCTTAAAACCCTTCTGACACTGAGGTGTCCATTCAAACTTCTCTTCTTTCTTCAACAACTATGTCATGGGTTTAGCAATTATAGTGAAATTCTCAATGAACCGACGGTAATAACCCGCAAGTCCAAGAAAACTCCGAATCTGTGTAACTTTCTTCGGTGGGGACCACTTAGTAACTGCTTCCACATTAGATGGATCAACTGCCACACCCTTGGCGGTTATAACATGACCAAGAAACTTGACATCTTGCAACCAAAAGTCACACTTGCTGAACTTGGCATAAAGCTAATGTTCCTTCAATTTCTCCAACACTAACCGAAGATGCAGCTCATGTTCTTCTTCAGATTTTGAATAAACCAAAATACCATCAATGAATACCACCACAAATGTATCCAAAAATTTCGTGAACACTTTATTCATCAAATTCATGAAAAATGCGGGTGCATTGGTAAGTCCAAAAGACATCCCTGTGCACTCGAATAACCCATAACGAGTACTAAAAGCTATTTTTGGAATATCCTCCTCTCGGATTCTCAACCGATGATAACCTGATTGCAGGTCTATCATAGAAAACACAGTTTCTCCTTTAAGCTGATCAAACAAATCATTAATCCTCGGCAAAGAATACTTGTTCTTGATAGTGACATCATTGAGTGCCTTGTAATCAACACACATTCTCTTAGTCTTATCTTTCTTCTCGACAAAAATAACTAGAGCACCCCAAGGCAACATGCTCGGGCGGATATATCCCTTCTCTAGTTGCTCATCCACTTGCTTCTTGACTTCTGCCATTTCTTCGGCTGCCATTCTATAAGGTCTCTTGTAGATCGGAGCTGTACCAAGTACCAAATCAATATGAAACTCTATATCTCTTTTGGGAGGCATAGTCGTTAGATCCTCTAGAAAAACCTCAGGATACTCACGAGCTATGGGAATATCGTCCAACTTCTTAACATTCTTCTCAACTTCTTCCACTTGTTCTGCACCTTCTACTTGGTTCAAAATTACTACTTTCTTCCAAGTCATCGGAGATCGAATTGTTACCACTTCTCCTTTCTCATTTACCAAGGTGACGGTGCGACTTACGCAATCAATAATTCCCTTGTACCTTGTCAACCAATCCATTCCCAATATGACATCTAGGTCTTTAGACTCAAGAGGATAAGATTGGCTAGAAATTGTGATCCTTGGATTTCCATGATCATAGATGGACAATAACTAATTGATGTTGAGCTATTACCCAGGGTACTAACCCTCATTGGATTGATAAGTTCCTTTTTTCTTAACCCATATACCCCAACAAATCTCTTGGAAATAAAAGAATGGGTTGCACCAGAAACGAACAATATTGTAGTAGGAATTGAGTTCACAGGAAACGTACCCAATACGACATCCGGTGCAGCTTGAGCTTCCTCTGCTGTAGCATGATTAACTCGAGCTTGGACTATCTTGGGCCCATTGCGCTTAGGCTTAGCACACTTGTTGGCAAAGTGACCCGGCTCATTACAGTTATAGCACACAAGAGGCATCCATCCTGACTCTTTCTTCTCTTGTTTGGGCTGCGAGACTTGAGACTGTACCATTGGTAGGCGCTCCGTCGTAAAACGATTGTTCTGGTTACCACCATTGTTGCTTCCACTGCAACTTTGGCCAAAATTACCAGGGTGGTAAGGTCGGTGCTGATGAACGATCATGGTAGAAGGACCACCTTGCTGTCCAGAATTGAAACGGGCTTCTACTGTCTACCCTGTTCCTGTTGAGCTCTAAATTGTGCAGCTTTTCTTTTGCGGTCCATCTTATTCCACTGATCCTCTTGATGAATTGCTTTGTCAACCAATCTCTCAAAGTCCGCGTAATCACCAGAAATAAACTGAGTGGTCAACTCATCATCCAATCCTGCCATAAATTTCTCCTGCCTCTCGGCACCAGTGCGCATATCCTCAGGAGCATAACATGCCAGACGATTGAACTCATGCAGATACTCTGTAACAGTCCTATTACCCTGGTGTAGAGATCAGAATTCCCTCTTCTTCTATGCCACAATTCCATCAGGAACTTGAGCTTTCCTAAAAACATGACATAACTCATTCCAAGTAACTTCTACTCCAGCAGGATGGGTAATCATATAGTTATCCCACCAAGCAGAAGCGGGACCCTGCAACTGATGGGTAGCAAAAGCGACCATCTCTTGATCAGTGCACTGTAGTATGTTAAGCTTCTTCTCAATGGCATGCAACCAATCATTTGCCTCCATAAGATTAGTTGTACTGGAGAAAGATGGCGGGCGCACACCTAGAAACTCCGGTAGCTTGGATGGTGGTGGAGGTGGGGGACCATTATGCTGCTGCATCATCTGCTGCATCATCTGCTGATGTTGTTGTTGCAACTGGTGCATCATTGCTGTCATCATTTGAGCTTGTGATGCCATCACCTATGCAAGCGTAGGGTTCTCTGGTATCGGACTATTTCCAGTTTCATTGTTTTACTGGGCCTCACCATGGCTAGCTCCTCTGTGACTGTTGTCACCTGTTGCGCGAGCACTTGTTCTAGTGTTCACCATCTGAGGGGAAGACGGAAAGAAGAGGGAAGAAGGAAAATAGACTGCTTAGAAACCTAACATTAATTTTTATTAATTAAGATGTATTTGTTCTGTTCTAGATTAAAACACACATAAAAACACACTCAACTCCTAAATAAGACCGCCATACCATAGGCACTTGGTATCGACTGTCGACTAACCCACGAGCAAGCACACCTAAAAACAGAAACTAACAAGCAACGGCTAAGCAAAATGATAGACTAGGGTAGCAAAGCCTAATGCTCGGAACGGCTCCTATGGTCGGTAGAATCGTACGTATCCTCCTGCTCATCACCCGGATCTTCAGAACGTCTGCTAGAACACGTCATGTACGAGTCTACACTGGAACCACTACGACTTGGAGTAGACAACCACCCTCCACTGCCACTGGCAAAACCACGAATTGCAGACACTTCGACAAAGGTGAGAGTCGGCAACAGCTCTGGAGCTGCAACTGGAGTGGGAGCTGCGACTAGGACTAACGGAGCTGCAGGCTCATGCCCGGGTGCCAACTACATACGCACAGGAGCTGTAGTTCTCTTCCTTGGCATCGTACGGATCCTAACTCCTTCCTGGTGCTGGACGTCCTTGCAATTCTGCATTCTCCGCCTTGAGACGGTCAATCTCATCCTCCAAACGGGCTATCTTCACGAGCTTCTTGTCATTCATCGCCTTCAAAGCCTTGTGGAGATCTGCAAGCATCTTGTCGAGTGCTCTCATCACAGTACGCATATGACCGAAAGTAGTATCATTCTCTCCTGATGCTAAAAGGAAGTTGCTGACAACATTTTTCGCAGAATGACTAGGGTGGTAACGGTAAGCTGTGTCGCGGAAAACAAAGACATGCTTCTCTTTGATCCTGGTCATCATCAAATTGGCGGCCTCCTGACAAGCACGCTCAGTTGTTCCTCTAGAAGTCTCAACCACCATGTTGTCAAGGAAAGTGCCCAATCTTCCATGCACCTCCAAACGGACTCTGTATGGGAACTCACCACTGAGAGGCTCAATCGCGGTGTACTCCGGTGCTTCAAGATATCCAACAACCAACATCATACGTGCTAACTCAGCCACGAAACCCTCCATATTCTCACCATGGTGCGTAGGGGGAAAGTCAGCCATGTAGAGAAGTGGAAAGAGGAGAATCAACACATGTACTGACCCAAAAATAATAAAATGACTCAGAATAAATAAAATGACCCAAAATTATGCTAGAACCAAGATTTTATGCATAAATCATTTTGCATGAACTCCAATTACCCCATGGACTCTTCTAATCAATGATCAATGAGAAGAATTAACCATAACGACATAAAATAAATAAATAAACTATGCACACCCATACCCTAATGCAGATTCTCACTATAATTTCCTGACCGACTCAAAAATTAGTTCCAAAATAAACCCACTAACTCACTCTAGCCTGTACCAGACACTGACTCACTAGACCCACCATCCATTTTTTTTCAAAAGACACTGACCATTTGAGAAAACAGATGAAGATAAGGAGTTTTAGAAGAAGGTTTCCATTTGGCTTGTCCTATGGTCAACCTAGCTCTGATACCAACTTGTCACGCCCAAAAATTCGCTAACCCGAATTTCAAGCAGAATGTATATTAAATCTCTGTCCAGGACCAGCCAAAGAACACAAACGATAATTTGATACACAGATCTACATCTTACAAAAATAATAAAACAAAAGTCTTACATACGCAGTGGAAATCCTGGTAATTCTCTGTCTCCAAGGTTGGAAAAATTTAGCAAGACTGAGTACCACCCACCGTACTCAACAAGTCAAACCAATAGAGAAGTATGATGCAAGATAATATCAAAGGAATGGCTATAAGGTATTTGCATAAAAGCAACATTTATAAAACATAATTTGAATCTAGTAAAACAATGGATATAAATTAATCAATATTAAACATCACCACCCAACGCTAAGCCACGTTGCAACAGGCCCAACCATACCACCGGAACTACACCAGTACATTAGGTCATATTATTAGAATGAGACTAATCACGGTGAGCTAGTTGACCACCCAATAACCACGGGCATGGTTATTCGAATAGTTTTACTCTGATCAAAGGTGTACAACTGTACCCACAAGACAGCCTCACAACATGTTACCATGCGCCGACATGTCACCACAACATACCGAAAAGAGACTGTGATAGAACCCTTTGCATAACCCTCCCTAACCAAGCATACCCACCTCAAGTTTCACCCCCACTTCTTAGAAAGATAGCGGGCAGTCCCCTCTCGTGCCTAGGTAAATCCGGAAGCAGCATAGACCAAAGCCAGGTCCATCCATACTCCATCATGCTCACCCTTGCCTTCGTACGTCGGCTAGGTTAAGTTACACTCTAAGTTCAACCTGGAGCCCATGCTGGCCTATGGTTTGTACGGATATATCTTCTAGGGATTTCCGAGAACCGGTCCTTAATTGTCATGGGCACGACTATCAAAACCATGCACCCCCAACCCACCATTTAAACATATTTTAGTTTAATTAAGTCAATACCATGATGGTACATCATCATATAATTAAGGATGAAATTAGAATGAATCCCATAGTGTGCTAATTGATCTAAGCATGGCTAAGCATTTCTAAACCAATCATCTAGTCATTTTATAAGCTAAGTTATCAATGGTACAAGGTAACAACGGCTGAGTACAATAGGCATCCATCTGACATGACATTATAAAAAAATGCAATTTAATAGAAAAGCGGGGATTTTGTAAAGCTGTTCAACATGATCAATGTTGTATGTGTGACTTGCCTTACTCTTGAAATGACGGAACTTCAGCGACCACTTCGTAATACACCAGAGCATGGGAACTACCGGATTCGAAACGATAAAAAAACACACAAGCAATACATGCAATAAGTTCACCAAAACAGCAAACAAACCAATTTTAATGTATTCTGGACATTTAAAACAGCAAACAAACCAATTTTAATGTATTCTGGACATTTATTAAATCCATTGAAACTTGAATGGATTAAAACAGAGCTCGGATGAGTAAGATATGAATTTTAGAATATGAATTGTGTAATTACTATTAACCGAAAGTTCTTAATTAATTAATATATATTAATACCCATGAATGGATCAGATTAATGAAAAACAAACCCTGGTTAGCGACTCGACGAGTCAACCTACCGTAGCACGGGACCACCCAAATGGTCAACCGAGTCGGCGAACGGAACCGGCAGCTCAAAACGGCTCTAGGGTTTTGGAACGACTCGGTACGACCAAACCGACGTGACACTATGCCACACTACGTGCGAACATATGCGACAATCAGCTAGCAAGCGCATGCGGCACAGCCGGCGACTCGGCAAGCGGCCAAAAGCGGCGGCGGCGGCGACTGCGACTCGGTAGGGCTGTGGCGAAGCAGCAGCACGGCAGCCAGCTTGGCAGAGGTGGCTGCAAGTGCGGCACTAGGGCGATGGCAGCGGCACTGCATGGCTCAGCATGATGAGCATGTGGCTGCGAGCTAGGGCAGCGGTGGTGGCACGGCACCGACGCGGCAACGGGGGCGACGCGGCAGAGGCGGCACGCGGCACAGCAGCGGCGTGGCGGCACGGCAGCGGCGCGGCAATGGCGGCGGCGCAGCGAGGCGACGCAGCAGCAAGCGGCAAGCGCACGGCGACGACGGCTGCGGCTAGGGCTAAACGCTAAACAAAAAGGTTAAACAAAAAAAATAAAAGGGGGACAGATCACGATGGCAACCACGCCGGTGATGAAAAGGGAAAGCTCACCAGCAGTGCAGCGAGGCAATAGGGAGGCGGCGACACGGTAGCACAGCTAGCGGTGGCGCAGAGGGCGACTGCTAGGGTTAGGTGGTGGCTAGGGTTAGGGGCGCGTGGGAGGGGGTGGGGTGGCTTTTATAGATGTGGAGGAGGGGGTTTTGGTGGGGCTGGCCCAAGGGGGGAAACACATTCGCACGGCAGGGTAGAGGGGGAGGAGGGAAAGAATACGGGAGGAGGGGGAACCTAAAAAAGGAAAGGTGCGGGAAACAAAAGCGGTGCCGTTTCGGGAAGGGAAAAAGAAACTGAACCGGAATAGGAGTAGGACACGGCTCGTCATACAAAACAAAACCGCGCTAGCAAAGGGGTCGGCGGATACAACGAACCGCGAACAGGGAGAGTGAACCGGGAACGGTTCATGACCAAAGGAGGGAAAGGGAAGAATTATTAATTCAAATCCCGACATTTTAAATTAACATCATTACTTCCTCAGCTCTGAATATTCCGCTGAAAGTCCTGTTAACGATTTGAAGCAAAGAGAATTCGAAAAACAATTCTCCCTGACTATTCCGATTATTAGACATGTTGTTAATTAGGGTTTCCTCCTGGATAAACAGTGTACTTTCTTCAGATGATTTATATATGAATTGTGAACTACGGAAAAGGGGAAAACTCCGGATGTGACGACTGTCAGTTCATTTGTTTCCTGATATTTTATTTGGGACAGTCCACAAGTTAGGTGAGAGATAGTACCTGAAAAGGAGCTATGGATCCCATCTATGAAAGGGAGATATGGATCCCATCTATGAAGAAGGATATTGCGAGAACCGGTATCATCCGAGCAATGTATGTGACAACTTCAGCCTCATTGCTGTACACATATCCCCAGAATTTGCATAGCGAAATCATCATAAAGGTGATGAGCAATCCTTCAGACAAGACCATACAAATGACTACTCTTGTTGCCAGCTTTGCTTCTTGAGGCTTCCCTGTTCCAAGTTGGTTCGAAACACATGTGCTACCGATGAAATTTTAAGAAAGAAATCAATCAGAATGTGTACAGAATCATTTTTTTAACCCATATAGGATGTGCCAATTTCATTGAATATAGGAGGAGTAAAAGTTACATGTATAGAACAGAAAGAACTGTAAAAAAGGGAAAAGTCCTAAGGAATTAAAAGCACAAGGTGCTTTGCTCCCACTGAGGCCTAGGTTTTGGCTTTGTCCTTGATCTTTGCTCACAGGGATGTGGCGGATAACTTATTATGCTGGACGACTCTTTGGTTTCTTTCCTTTCAGATTTCCCGTGATGTGAGGAGGATTAGGGTAGGACTCCCTTTTTCCAGTAGTCCTATGGTGGTTTCTAGCTCTGTCCACTAATCACGAACTGTTATGGTTGCATTCCATTTTATCGCTTTGAGTTGCTCGCAGACTGACCAGTTTGCTAAGATTTCCATAATTTTCCTCGTGAATCTGCAGTCTGTCAGGAGGTGGAAGGATGTTTCTAGCGTGTGGCAGCAGAGCCGGCAGTAGGTGTTGTTTGGCCACCGACGTGTTGCAAGTCTATCGGAAGTCCACTCTGTTCTGGACAACTAGCCATGTGAACATCTTGCATTTTTCAGCGCCCATGGTTTCCAGATCAACTTCTCGTAGTTCGTATTGACTGATGAAAAGAATTGGGTCCAGTAGGCTATTCCAGTCGTGTATTCTCCGTGACATATGAGATTTCATTTGATCTTATCCTTTTCCTCAGAGTTGAATTTGATGTTTTGCATCACTATACAAATGGTGACTAGTTGTTCTAGGAGTTCCACTGTCATGTCTGCACCAGCTTATAAGTTGAGATCCCGTAACCATGTGTTGTTTTCGATGGCCTCTCGGAGGGGCCTATTCTTTCTCTTGGAGACCATATATATATATATGGATGTGCAGAGACCATATGGCACCATGAACATCAGAGAACCGGTGTTGAGACTGCAGAATTTCGACAGACAAGTTCGAAAATAGAAAAGTGGAAGATGTATATTCATAATTATTTTGCTCCTTGTGTTATATGCAATTTTAAATCTTAATGCTGCTTGGATACCAGATTGACAACACTGAGGTTTCGAGCTTTGGATTTGGAAGAAGTCCAGAGAGCAGCACAAGCAATTCAAATGACCACCACTCCATGCTAGGCACAAAAGAAAAAGGAGCCAACTACAAAATCGGGCGCCCGATATAACACCAAAATATCGGACGCTCTATCTGCAGCTGAGCTGTTTGTACCTCAATATCTACCCTCTACTCTTCGTCTACAGCTGCTTGTACCTCGGTATCTCCTCTCTGTTACATGCATACTGGCGCAACAGCTTCTTCCTCTCCCCTCTCTCATTGCTTTTGAATGCATTCGCTCTCTCTCAGACTCTCTAATATCTAAATAACCATTTTTTTTAAAAAAAAGCTCGCTACAGGATACTCGAAAAATATAATCTTTGCTGGTAGACACTAAGAACGTGTATTTGCTCAAGAACGCTTCAAAAGTGGGATAATCTACCGTAGGACATCGTACGAATTAAAATATAATTTTCACCCAAATAATTAGAGAAATCACGTAAAATTTCACTTTGCCCTTATCTTCTCCCCCTTTCTTACGGTCTTTTTCTGACAATAGGACGACGAGGTCCCCGCGCTGTGCCTGTTCCGGTTCGCGCCTGTTCGTGGAAGTGTGATGCTGGCTTGTGGACAAGAAGAGCCTATCCTACAACGTGCGCCTCTTCGGTTCGCATGCAGCGCCTTCATGGTGAAAATTGAGCGCCGGTTCGCGCGACCATAGCCATGGTGGACGGTGGGACGGGAATCACGTCGCCGCCATCGCCGGACGGACGATGAGCGGGCCTCATCTGCGCCTCTTGTTCCACCAGCACTGCTCTCTGATGCCGCCGCGACAAATGGTGCGGACCACCCGAAGCTACAAGCCCCCACTGCCTACAGCTCACCTCTAGCGTCGGAAAGGAACCGGCCGCGTGGCCGCGGGTGCACGATCAGTCGCGATGTGTTGACCCCCACGAGGGCTCGCAGCGACCGCCTCGCCATCGCCTTCTGCCAGCCCGGTGGCATCTCAAATTCCTCCCCCGACGCACTGGAATCCTCGCTGGTGCTGGCGGCGTGGCGACGATGTTGGAGATGGGAGCCAGGGGCCCGAAGAAGAGGCCATCGTCGAGGACCACCGGCGTCTCATCCACGGGGAGGCGCCCCATCTCCGCGGCGTAGAAGCCATGAGGATTCGTTTCAGCACCGATTTGTCGCCGCGGCATGCATGCGGAGTTGGGGCTTGCCTGCTCTGCCCCTCCTCCATGCTGCCGCACACATGGCGTCCATCTTTGGCTATGGTTATCTGTCTCTCACCTCTTCCGTCTTCTTACACACATCGCACCATACATTTCTCATGCACATGTGTCCACCACCGATCACCGATACGTCCTCCGGAAATGGATTGACCCATTCTATGTTTCTTCGTATACATTTTCCTTTTCAAATTCAATTCAAATGACTGAAAATTTCTGAAATTGTGTACATGTTTTGTAGTGTAAAGTTTGGTATCTATTGGTACCTTCAGTACTAGTAGATATTAAATGTACGCTAAAAATCTTGGTACCTCTTGGTACCTATCAACGGCTGTAAAATTAAATTTCTTGTGTTTGATAGAATAGAGTACAGTGCAAATGACATTTCAATTCAACTATAATTGTCAATTTATTAGCGAATTGATCAGGAAATTTTTTGCGATGAAGAACCTCAATTCAGCTAAGTCGAGACAGGAAATTTATCCGAGAGCGAGAGAGTTAATTATTCTTTTTTATGCTAGATAATCGCTTGTAACACACGGGCACTTTGCTGGTGTATGTAGATCATTAAATAACCACGTTGAGTACACATCTTCTTCATTGGAGAATACTGCACCTACATTTCTCGAATTCTTCATTGTGTTGGAAGACTTGAGCTAAAGACTCTTTCCTTTGCCTTGATAGCCTGACAAATGGACAAACGAAACAAAATTAAACCGAAATTCCTCTGAATACATAATAAAAACCGAAGTGTTTGAAGGGTGAAGGTTTCCGCACTTCTTTTCCCCAATTTGTACGCAGTGTGATGAAGAGGAGCATCCCTAGTTTACTGATACTGCCACACACAATGCCAAGCCAAAGACCCTGTTTTATGGAAACAGCTAGCTAGTAGTTTCAGTTATCTGGTTTCACAATGCATGATCATCATACAAAGCTACACCAAAACATTTCTATGAATCAACAAAAATAACAATCTGCAGTGCATATTTTTGCATGAGATTGAGGGAGTAGTGTACTACCTCTCCATTTAGATGGAGGACAAATGCAAGCAGCACAGCCGTTGGAATACCGACCAAGTAAAACGCGCCAAGATTCACATGAGCTCCACTCTTCTGCTTACCACATCCTGTCAAGACTCCTGAAATGTTCCGAGGTCCAAGTAAATTTATTACTACTGATCGACTTAACTATCTGAGTTCACCTGAAAAACTCACCGGGATAATAAGAAAAAAAGGACAGCTGAAATGTTTTTGATGATTGATCAGAAGTAGAAAAATGGTATGGATTTATACCTGAAAGAGCACCATTGATGCCATCTACGAAGAAGGAGATCGCGAGGACGGGGAGCATACTTGCAATGTATGCGACAACTTCCTCCTCGCTGCTGTAGGCGTATCCCCAGACATCGCGCAGCAGAATCATGGCTATCACCAGCACGACGCATACAAGCACGGTCATGGCTATGGCGACTCGCGCTGCTAACCTTGCTGCTCGAGGATGCCCGCCACCTAGTTCGTTCGAGACGCGCGTGCTGCGCAACAGCGCAAGTGTAAAATTGGTGGAACTAATCAGTTCTAATTAAATATCTAATCCAATGACATTAAAACTGAAGGAACAAAAGCATGTTGCCATGTCAGTAAAACTAAAAGTAGTATACAAGGGTAAACTGAATTTGGTCAAAACTTATTTAAATTTCAAATATTTTTGTTCAGAAATTTTCGGGAATTTCGAAGATTGCAGAAATCTCAACCCCGCAACTCCCCCCAAAAAAAAAACAGAATAGAATGTGAGAAACGAAATTGCAAACTCTGTATGAGAACAATCAGTGTTTTCAATTTCGAAATATGGTTTTTTTACCGGTGGTGACCGACAAGCCGGTATTTTTTGACCGAAATTATTTGAAAATTTGATTAATTTTGAATGAATTTGAACAAAATTTGATCAAATTCACAAAAAACTACAAAAAGACCGAAAATTTCGGATGAGAAATATGCTTGCCAGTGGGGTGGCGAAATTTCCGAAATTTCAATCCCTGAGAACAACTTAGTAGGTCACTGTTCTAAAAGATGATACTTCAATGAAGTAATAATGGAGTTTAGAGGCGAAACAAACCTTAAAGATGAGCCAATGCCACGTGGAACCATGAACAGGAGAGAAGCAGTGTTCAAGCTGCAAATTAAATCGGAGTTAACAAAAACTCATGGGAACAAGGAGAGCTCATTGCATCTGTGTTGCTTGTGATCAAATTACCAGATTGACAGAACTGAAGTTTCAAGCTGAGGATTCGGCAGAATGCCAGAGAGTAGCACAAGCAGCTCAAATGACCACCACTCCAAGCTGCACACAAGCAAATCAACCAGCTAATCCTCCCAAAAAAAAAATCCAAAATCTGTTCAAGCAAAATTTGCTCAGGCAAGCAAGAAACCAGCAATGGTGTCAGGCGTGTCACTTACCAGACCATCATGGCGGACGGCACGGCGAGCTCGGCGAACTGGCGGAGCTCCCGGAAGGCGTCCATGGAGAAGCCGGTCCACGTCGTGTCGCAGGCGCGGGACAGCCGCGCGTAGAGCGCGAGCACGGCGAGGTTGGTCCAGTACGTGACGGCGCCGCTCAGCGCGGCGCCCTTGCTCCCCATGCCGGCCTTGTGCACCAGCGCCCAGCACACGGCGACGTGGGCGACAGCCGCCACGCCGGAGCTCGCCATCACCGGCACGACGATGCCCTGCGCCTGCAGGAAACGGAGTGCGCAGGCGAGCGGCACGTAGGCGGCGAGCGACGGGATCATCCACCGCGCGTATGCGCCGGCCTCGGCGGCGATGGCCGGATCCTGCCCGATGAGGAGGAGGATCTGGCCGGCGCTGGCCCAGACGAGCGCGATGGGAACGGCGGCCGCCGCGAGCACCAGCATGGCGCGCTGCGCGTAGACGCCCAGCAGCCGGTGCTGCCCTGCGCCGTACGCCTGCCCGCACAGCGTGTCCAGCGCGCTCGACATGCCCAACTGACCAGATCATCCCACCGAGAAATCAGTCACAAATCCGACAAAGAAATTGCAGAGATGAAGCAGTTCTTGCGTGCGAGCAGGGTGTTCGACGGCGGATGCGTACGAGAAGGCTGAAGCCGGTGACGCCGGCGAGCGACGCGGCGAGGGAGGCGCCGGCGAGCTGGAGCTCGCCGAGGTGGCCGACGAACATGACGGATACCATCTGGACCGAGTTCCGCAGCACGAAGCTGGCCATCAGAGGCCCGGCTAGACGTAGCAGCCTCTTCACCTCCGCCGCGGCGGCCACCGCCGTCGACGTCATGGCAGCGTCCTCGCCATCTCCGCCGCGTCGGACGGCGAGCAGTGGCTCCTCCACGGTTGGCTCGTCCATGTCGATCGAATCACCAACTGGCATGGAGACGTTTCTTGGGCTGATGCTAGGCCGAAAATGGTGGATTCATTGTCCAACTTATAGGGATGTGAGAATAATAAGTTGATGTGTTGATGTGTTCGATGTTTCGTTTGTGCCGGTCAAATCGGAGTGTGGTTCTTTTTACCTTCCGCATGCTGAGCTTCCATTATTTAAGTCTAAATTCTGTAAAATCACACTTACTTATATATATGGAGTTATATAAACTACGTGACACATATTCACTGGTATTACAGTTAACTATGTGGTGGTTTTGTGGAACTTTAGAACATAATATTTGAGGTTATGTTCTACGTGTCAAAATCATTATAGGATCGTATGAGATTTACTTTTGTAGAGTAAATTTTATTTGTTATCCTAATGCATTATCGTTGACTAACATGGTTCGATATATCATACTCACGAGTATCAATATAATCAAATGGCAACAAACATAGTATCAAATCAACAAATTTTATGGGCAATAATGGAACAGTGGCTGCTAAGGTTTGTGTGGGGGAAAAGCTATTCCAGTATGTGTGGACAGGAAAACAGGAGAGAATATTCAAAGGGGAAGAATTTTAGTTTGAGAAAAATAGAACAGTGGGATTACTTCGTGAGAACACTTTTCAAAAGTGACAAAGATGGTTTTGAATGTAACTTAATCATCGTGTGATAAACTGAAAACCGAAAAACTGGTCAGAGTGTTAATTACTAACGAGAGGGAAAATACTGGGGACGTTCCTTGGGCTGATGTTTGCAAGCTGAGGCTGAAGAAAGTGGATTAGCTGTCCAATTATAGGGAGTAAATTTAATTAAAGTGGAATTTGGAATGTGTTTGGACGGATTCGATTCGATCCATGGATGGGACCTAATAGCAACTCACTACTGAAGATTCTTGCGTTTAGTTACTCAGTTGACGTGTTGACTTGTTCTGTTTGTACAGCCGAAATCGTGCTTGCCAAGGCACAATATACCTGATGTCATTTGCATGCTAATTAATCATTTGTAGGTCTTGGTTTAATAAATACGACATGTGTGTTGTCTGGTCTGAGATCAGTCAGCAAGTTTGACTCGGAAAAGAAAGTTCTTTCTAACTTGGAATGCAAGTCTAAATCTCCAACAAAATTGTAGGGTTTGGAATGAAACAGGACAAAGCTGAAAGCACCGAGATAACTCATTTTGACTACATCACTTTCGACGGTTATTCTGATACTGTTGTTATGGAATGTGTTAGGAAACCTGTGGGCTTGGACCAATGAAGACCTAGCCCATATATATGGCTCAGACCTAAACCATACATATATGGCTATATAATTAAGGAGGAGAACTACTCATTGTGCTAGATGAATGAATGAGAAGAGAGTCACACCACATATGTTGTCTGTCCTCTTTTGTAGACATTATGCAACCCCTATGTACACTACTGGCGAATGCATCTTTAGTCCCGGTTTGTAAACCGGGACACCCAATTCGGAACTAAAAATATCTATCTTTAATCCCGGTTGAAATGACCGGACCTAAAGATCCATCTTTAGTCCCGGTTAGTGTTATCAACCGGGACTAACAATGGACACTTTAGCACCGGTTGGTAACACTAATCGGGGCTAAAGATGTTTTTACATTTTTTTTAATTTGCATACGTTGCTTACTACTTTTATTAATATATATGTATTTATATATACATTATGTATATATATGTAAATACATATATAGCATAATATATATATAATAAATGTATTTATAAATATATATTGCATATATATAAATGCATACATATATATTTTTTTATTAAAGGAGATCGAAACGACATATTTAATATATAATTTTATTTTAGAACAAAATAAAAGACTCAATATAATTTTGGAGCATGTACTCACCGGAAAGTTCATCCTCACATCTAATTTTTCTTTGAAATTCCCGCGGACGAGTGTACAGAACCGTGCCCATGCCCTACGTACAGTTGCAAGTTATGATTCATTATCTGAGATCCCCACATATAGTAGCAATGGCAAACACTCATAATGATAGTGCATGGATGTCATTACCTCTCTAGCACTTCAAAAATTTTAGTTAAAGATTCCTTCAGTTTATCCATTGAGTCATAGACATAGAGTTTGCTTGCAGTAACGTCTATAACAAAAAGGACCCAGTGAAATTGGTAAATTGTGTGAGACGATATATATATCACGGTATGAGTACGAGAAGGAAATTGGTATGAGAGGAGGTAGAAACTCACGAGGTGTTGTACGGTAATAGTATGAAGGTCTTGAAATATTGTTGCACCAAGAAATGGAGAATATTATCCTCTGTTTCTTGCTCAAAATCTTTTATGACCGTAGTGTTAACTTTACGGGGGTCTATGAATCCAACCCTAAAATTGTTTCTTGTACAAATCTTTCTTGACCTATCGGAACTGTTCGGCCAACTTCTTTAAAGTCTATTCCTTCACTTTTGGCTTTTCTGCCTCATGGACCGTGAATGTCTCAAGCATCATAGTGCACAACATTTCTTTCTCTGTATCTGGGAGATAAGATTGTTCCTCCTCATCCCCATGTGCCTTGTTTGCCGCCAGTTTACTATGCTGATGGGCACGTGATCCCTCACGACCCAATCGCTGTGTGACACAAACTTCGTTGCTGCATCGGTAGGGGCAACTGGTCGGCTGTCTAGATTCACTGCAGTAATAATGTGTCTCCCCTCCACTTTCCTCACGGTACCTCGTTGTCCGCGTCCCCTCTTCTCTCCAACGGCCGGTTGGCTGCCACTTTTCTCCTCGTGCCCCTCCTCGTTTCCCTCCTCATTACCCTCCTCGTTACCCTCTTCGTTCAGGTACTAGTTGGGGTTCTCGTTCACATTCTCATCCACCCAGTATTAGCTGCTGCCCTCTCCGGTCTGGTTGTAGATGATCTGTTCGTCGTCGCGATCAGCCATCTGTTCGTAACAATAACGAGATATATTGTTATATATATATATTGACATTATCGAGACCTACCTAAGAAATATGAAATCTACGTTAAATTTCACCTATTTAAGAAATATGAAACTTACGTGTGTACATTTTATATACAGCTAATACATTTCATACGATTGTACAAAAACTTTAATAGTTTCATGGAACTTGCCTTAGTTTTGCTTGGAGGCCTTGGGACCACATCAGCTTGAGCGATGTAGGCGGTTAGCAACTGGACCAGGTAATTCTGACAATAAAAAATAATTAGTTAAAACATGTAGATTGCATATACATCGGTACTGAAAGTCGTGAAAGTCGATCGGTCGTGAAAGTCATTCTATCCTTAAACTCATTAACGTCGTTTGGTCGTGAAAATCATTAAAGTCGTGAAAGTCGTTTGGTCCTTAAACTCGTTAGGTCGTGATAGTCGTGAAAATCGTTAAAGTCGTTCGGCCGTGAAAGTCGCTAAACTCGTTAAAGTCGTTAAACTCGTTCGGTCGTGAAAATCGTTAGAGTCGTGAAAGTTGTTCGGTCGTGAAAATCATTAAAGTCGTTCGATCGTGAAAGTCGTGAAATCGTTAAAGTCATTCGGCCGTGAAAGTCACCAAACTCATTAAAGTCATTAAGCTCGTTCGGTTCTTAGGCACGTTAAAGTTGTTCGTTCGTTCACGTTCAGTCGTTCGTTCGTTCACGTTAAACTCGTTCTGTGAGGGCGCACGGTGGTAGTGGCGGCGTTGGCAGCAAATGCGGCAGTGGCGACGGCGGCATCGGCCATGGCGGCAGTGGCACGACGGTGTCGGCCGTGGCGGCGGCGGCGATGTCGAGGGCCCTCTAGCGGGGTTCAGCGCGAAAGAACGGATGGCCGGGGTGGAGCTTGACCTTGCGAAGCCGGAGGAGGCGGTGGCGCAGGCCGATTTCTACTTGACAATCATGGATCCTTTCATCAGTCCTCAGGTAAATTCATACATCTTTTACTTTTATTCTTAATCATCATTACAATTCTCTGATATCCTCTTACACATATTTTCAGGATGACTAGTCCCCTCCTCCAAATAAAAGCAAAAGTGGCAAAGACATCAACTATGCACCAACCAAAATATCATCAGACAAGGATTTGGCTCCTTCATCCATCGGCTTCAATGCCCCAGCCATTAAGGACTTGCTTAAAGGCCGAATCAGGCAACCGATCATCACTGCTGGCAAGCGAAAAAGAACGAAGCAAGATGCTGTCAAGCCTACTGTTTTAAGAAAAAAGTGCCTACCAAGAAGCAAAAACCCTCAACCGATGATACCCCAATTGATCCTGTTGTAGAAGAATATCTTGAAGAAGCAGTGATAGAAGAAGAAATTGATGAGGTTGCTGCATAAGTTAGTGAATCTGGCCATATTTCTAGCCCAAGCTCTCGAGCCGATACACTTCAAACCGATCCAACTAGCCCGGCTAAAACTCCAACTCCTCCCAGATGTCGGCCACGCAAGACCCAGGTATACAATCTCTCAACTTTTCTTTTATCAATTTTATCCAACACTTTTAACACTTATTAAAATTTTCGGCCTTCTCGAGCCATATCACCCCCTCCTCAACAAACTTCAAATGAACACACACCATCGGCTGCAGGAAGCCATCATGTGGAAGAGACAACTGCGATAGTATCAACTTCTCCAGCCCCTGTAAGATCACCAATAACTATCTTTCATATCGGCCGTTTTTACAACTCTTACTTATAACCAATTCTTTTCTGCAAGCTTTAGCCGATATGTTCTCTTTTGACATTAGGCAATTTCTGAATGAAGAAGAAGAAGATACATCCAGCAAAGCAAAATCTCCAATAGCCGATGAGCTGGAATCAAAGCTAGCTGATATTGCTGATCGACTAAACGCTTCGCTAGACAGTTTGGTCACCAACTGTGGTTCAATCAGCTCCAGATTTCAGGAAATCCAAGATCAACTCCCATAAGATTTGATTGATGATATCTCTCCGGCTGTCTTGTTAGAACAACACCAGTTCAAACTTGAGAGGGCAAGACAAAGAATAGCCGATCGGCTGGAATACAAAACACTAGAGACAACCATCCAGACCAGCCGCCAAAAAGTTAATGAAGAAAAAACTAAGCTGGATAAACTATTGGCTAGTCCAGAATCGACCCAGCAAGAATTAGATAGACTTAAACAAGAAGAGTCTGATCTCTTAGTCCAACTTCGACAATGCCGGGTTAAAATTACTGATACAGAAAAGAAATCAGCCGATCTTCCCCCAAGCCATTGAAGAATAGAAGTCCAAACTCAAATCTTCAATCAAGCACTTGGCCTCTCTCAGCAAATCACTCAAGCCCGTGCCAGGAACTGACGCTGCCGATGCCAAGATAATAGATGAAGTAGAACAGATTCGCCTGCGTGTAATCTTAGCAATCCAAAATTTCCTTGGTTGATGTAATAGTTTAACAATCTTCTCAAACAATATTTTTGCTGCAATATATTGATATCAGCCATCGAGCCGATTTAAACTCAAGTATAAATTGTTACCGGCCATCGAGCTGATATAAACTGAACAATCTTGTCTTGTATAATTTTGTTCAAAAATCTCCAAAAATTTCCTCCCCTCAAAAATCTCCAGTTTGTATCCTCCATGCCCCCCAAGTTTGTAGTAGGGAACACAATGCTGCAAACTTATATATCTAAGGGCGATAAAAATATCGGCCATCTAAAGGCGATGTATCAACATCAGCTGTAAACCATAGATCGGCAAAACACAACCGATTATGAACCAATCCAAACACTTGGATAGTATTTCTTCAAATATTTCCCATTAAGAGCTCGTCCAAAAATCTCCCCATAAAGTCCTTTTAACATATAAGCCCATTTAGAAACACACTTATGAATCCGAAAAGGTCCTTCCCAATTCGGTGACCACTTCCCAAATTTGCTATCTCTTGCTCCTATCGGCAACACCAACTTCCAAACAAGTTCATCTTCCTCAAAAGACTTTGGCACAACCTTTTTATTATAATGTCTGGCCACCTTTCCTTATCCTTTTTAACCTTTTCAAGAGCACGCAATCTAGATTGAACTAAATCTTCTGACTTATCAACCATCAAGTTATGATAATCATCTGCTGTCAACTCATCTTGTAAAGAAATCCTTCTGGAGCGTTCCCATGGTAATATAGCTTCATGCCCATAAACCAACTGATATGGAGGAACTTGAATAGCACTATGACAAGCCATCCGATAGGACCACAATGCTTCAGCCAACATGGTATGCCACTTCTTAGGATATTCAGCAATCTTCCTCTTAACCAACTTGATCAAGCTCTTGTTAGATGCCTCAACCTTCCCATTAGCTTGTGCAAAATATGGTGAAGAATTCAAAAACTTGATTCCCATGCTATCGGCAAACTATACAAACTCATCGGACACAAAAATAGACACCTGATCAGTTGTAATCGTCTGAGGCAAACCAAATCTGTATATGATATGCTCTTTAACAAACTCTATGACATCTTTGCTATCAACTTTCTTTAAAGGAATAGCCTCAACCCACTTGGTAAAATAATCAGTAGCAACCAATATGAATTTATGACCTTTACTTGATGGTGGATTGATCTGGCCGATCATATCAATACCCCAACCTCTGAACGGCCATGGCTTAATAATTGGATTCATAGCCGATGCTGCTGCTCTTTGAATAGCTCCAAATTTCTGACAATCTTGATATCCTTTATAATATCGAAAACAATCCTCCAGAATTGTCGGCCAAAAATATCCTACTCTTCTAATCAGCCACTTCATCTTATAAGTCGATTGATGAGTCCCACATATTCCCTCATGTACTGCACACATGACTACTTTTGCTTCGTCCAGGCTTAAACATCTCAACATAACTCCATCAATAGTCCGATAGTACAATGTATCATCCAACAAAACATACTTGAGAGATTTATATCGTAATTTCCTAGAAACCAATCTAGAAGGATTCATTAAATATTCAAATACCTCAAATCTCCAATCATCGGCTGGCAGACACGCAACTTCAACTTCAATACCCTGTAACATCCGCTTGTAGCCTGATGCACCTTGAGCTTCAACATTTTGTTCTCTAGGAATATGCTTGAAAGTAACTATCTTGAAGGTTTTCATCAACTCTTGACATTTTTCATTATAGACCAACAAGACATCATTCTTGCATTCATACTCTCCAGACAATTGACTTATCACTAATAATGAATCACCCATGATTTCAACAGCATCGGCTTCAACCTCCTTCAATAATTGCAATCCCTTCAAAACAGCCTCATACTCAGCTTGATTGTTTGTAGAATAAGGTTTAATAGTAAAAGCAAATTGAAAACTTGCCCCCTAGGCGATATGATCACTAAGTCGATACCACATCCATGAGTGCAAACCGATCTATCAAAAAACAAAGTCCAAGGCATAATATCAACATGATCAACAGTAATATCCCTATGCTCAACTATGAAATCGGCTATCGCCTATCCTTTAACTGCCTTAGCCGTTTCATACCTCAATACAAATTTTGTTAAAGCAAAAATCCACTTCCCAATCCTTCCCTTCAAAACTGGAGCCGATAGCATGTACCGTACTACATCGGCCTTACACACTATAATGCACTCATTGGAAAGCAAATAATGCCTCAACTTTGTACAAGAAAAATATAGGTATAAACATCTAGTTTCTGCATCCAAAAGCCTTCTATTGAGATAAAATATAACTCGTTCTTTACCCTCAACCTCTTGGATCAAAACTGAACCGATAGAACTCTGATCGGCTGACAAATATAGCTTAAAAGGAAGTCATTTCTGTGGTGGAATAAGAACTGGAGGAGTACTCAAATATTCCTTGATGTCGTCCAAAGGCTTTTGTTGCTTTTCTTCCCATACAAACTCTTGATCAGCTTTCAACCTCAACAATGGTGTAAATGGTTCTATTCGGCTAGACAAATTTCATATGAATCGCTGAACGAAATTGATCTTACCAAGCAACGACTGCAGCTTAGTCTTGTCTTCTGGAGGTTTTATATCTTTCATAGCATTAATATTCCTCTGAGTTATCTCAATCCCCCTCTCGTGTACCAAAAATCCAAGGAATTGTACAGCCGATACACCAAAAGCACACTTAGTTGGATTTATCTTCAACCCATATTTCCTTGCTCTTTCCAAAACTTTTCTCAAATTGGCTATATGTTCATCAATTTCCTTAGACTTGACCACCACATCATCAATATAGATTTCAACCAACAAGCCGATAAGATCATGAAATATGTAGTTCATTGCTCTTTGATATGTAGCACCAGCACTTCGCAATTCAAAAGTCATGACAACCCACTCATACAAGCCAATTGCACCAGGACATCGAAAAGCGGTCTTGTGAATGTCTTCCTCAGCCAGAAAAATTTGATTATATCCTGCATTGCCATCCATAAAGCTGATAATCTTGTGTCCAGATGCTGCATCAACCAATTGATCGACAATCAGCATTGGGTATTCATCTTTGGGAGTAGCCTTATTCAAATCTCGAAAATCGATACAAACTCTAAGCTTGTCATTCTTCTTGATCACTAGTACTGTATTTGAAATCCACTCAGCATATTGGCATGGTCTAATAAAATTGGCATCATAAAGTCTTGTAATTTCGGCCTTGATAGCATCAAACATCTCAGCTTTAGAACGTCTTGTAGGTTGCTTGTATGGCCGATATCCTGGTTTGATAGGGAGCCGATGTTCAACAATCGATTGGCTAAGTCCTAGCATCTCATAATATTCCCAGGAAAAACAATCTCTATAATCTTTCAAAAGTGCTACTAACTTACATTTAAATTCCTTTGTCAATCCTTTACAAATATATGTCGGCCTAGACCTATCACCTGGTCCAATGTCCACTTCTTCTAATTCATCGGCCGACATAAACCCTTGCCCAAATTTGCCATCAAGATCATCCACAGTATCCTTTGTATAGAAATTTGAACCCTCCACGGCGCCCTCAAAGTAACAATTGGGGCTCTCCATCTCCTGTTGGTTGTATATCATAATTAGAAAATTTTAGATAATCTCCTTGCCAAACTTTTCCAGATAAATAATCAATTCCTTCCATTTCCCAAACAGACAAATCGGCACTAGCTACATAAACTGACCTGTCGGCTGGCACGATTTCAATCTGGTCTCCTTGCCATTGAATCAAACTCTGATACATAGTTGAAGGAATACAACAATTAGCATGGATCCAATCTCTTCCCAGCAACAGACTGTAGGAACCCTTCCCGTCAATAACAAAGAATGTAGTAGGAATTGTCTTGCTCTCAATGGTTAACTCCACATTCAAAACTCTCTTGGTTTCAGATGGATTCCCACCAAAATCCTTTAAAATCATGTTGGTCTTAATCAAATCATCTGAACTCTTCCCAGGCTTCGTGAAAGTTGAATATGGCATTAAATTAACAGCCGCTCCTCCATCAACCAACATTTTGACATCGACATCCCATTAACAAACCCCTTGACATACAAAGGCTTGAGGTGCCGATGATCAGTTCCTTCAGGCTTCTCAAAAACGGCTTGCTGTGGAGACAACATCAACTTGGCCGATTGTGATTCGTCCGGTTGCTCAACCACTTGTTCAACTGCATATTCAGCTGGTGGCATAAAAACCATTTTTATTGAAGATGATATCACTTCCTTTCCCTTACTTTGAAGACTCTTGTTCTGATCGGCTTGAACCTCATTGGTTGAAACAACTTTGCTCTTCACACGCCAAACTTTCTTTGTATGCCTTAGCGGATGCTTGATTTCATCTTCAACTTCCTAGAATTGCTCCCTGTTTCTCATCCTTTGGACATGCCTTTTCTGACTCTTGGTGAAAAGTCCAGGAGGACACCACCATGGTTGCATATCCCCAGTTTTTCTTTGCGAATCATCTTCATAATGGTCTTGTTGGATCGGCCCAAGCCTCTCATGAACTGATAGTCTTTGCTGAACCCGCCGATGCACACCTGTATTCTGTCCGCTTGGTCTTTGAACATATTGAACATCAGGATCACTGCAGCCAGGACAATCTTCAATAGATGGTAGTCTCATCCCATCATTCCAGCAGAATCTAAAAAATTCACAACTCCAATGTGGATCAAAATATCTTTCATAATCATGATAACATGACTCCTCTTCTCTTTGGCGTCTTTTCTGGTACTTATTGATCATGCTAGCCGATTTGATACTTCTTATATGATTTTTATCTCCATCGGCTTGACTTCTGTTGATTCTAGTGTGAACCATGTTTACTGGAAAAAGGATGTCCATCTATCTTCATCGGCCTCTTAGATTCATCCATCTTAATTTTTCCCTGTTCTATAGCCGATTGGATCTGTTGTCTAAAAATTTTACAATCATTGGTGCTATGAGATCCTGTATTATGCCATTTGCAATATTTCCTTCTCTTCAATTCTTCAGCCCATGGTATCACAAGTCCTACCGGCAACTGAATTTGCTTTTCTTGTAGAAGGAGATCAAATATTTTGTCAGCTTTGGTAATGTCAAAGTCAAATCTTTCTTCCTTCCCCAAATTTTTCACCTATTGGCATACCACTGTCTTCTTATTCCTAGCCCACTCGGCTGCATTAACCTCTGGATCTTCATCTTCGGAGTCAGAATCATAACCATACACATTGTTGACATTGTTAGTTTTCTTAATGAATTTTCTGACTTCTTGGAACCGTGTCTCGTGAGCCGATATCTTCTGAGCTAGGTGAGCTAAACTCTCAAAGTCTTGAGCTGAAAATCTCTCCCTTATCGGCACCAACAATCCCTGGAAAGCCAGATCGGCTAACTGTGAATCAGTCAAAGACAAACTGTAGCATCTGTTCCTTACATCCCTAAATCTCTGAATATAGTCTGGCACTGTTTCATTTGATTTTAGTTTGATTGCCGTGAGGTCTGACAACTTGATCTCTTGAATGCCACTGAAAAAATACTTATGAAACCGTTTCTCTAGATCGGCCCAACTCCTGATGGAATTATAGGGCAGAGATGAAAACCATGTGAACGCCGATACAGACAAAGATAGTGGAAATAATCTGACTCTGAGGGCTTTTGTAGCTGATGCCTCCCCACATTGAGCTAGAAATCGGCTGACGTGTTCATAAGTTGACACATTGTCCTGCCCTGAGAATTTTGAGAAATCCGGCACCTTGTGTCAATTTGGCAGTGGCACTCGATCAAAGTATTCTGGATACGGGTGCCGATACATGTTGCCATTATCCTTAGGCTTGAGCCCGAATTGTTCCCTCATAACATCGGCAATCATATCGGCCACGGCTGTTGTGATGTCGCTCCACCATACTGCTACTGGATTTGATCATACTGGCCGTATTGTATCGGCTGAGGCCGTGGAGAACTTTCAGTCCGTAATGAGCCCGTGGAGAATGAGGTTGATAATGCTGATTGAGGTTGGTCGGTAGACCTTGAGACGAGACATATGGAGGTGGTTATGTTGCATACTGTTGGCCTATCAGCAGAGTATTTCCAATCGGCTGTTGTGAAACCGAAGGAATGTGGTATGTAGGGTCGACGACTGGCGGCTTTGTGTTAAGTATATTCATCAACTGTTCTGGTGTCAACTGATTTGAAGTCTGCCCCCCAGTGATCGGCGGTTATCTTGTCAATATTATCGGGATATTTGTGCTGGATGTGGGGGCCGATGGAACCAGAGATCGGCTGAAACCCCGATACTATCCTTATTAACAACCATAAAGCAGGCTAGAGATCACGATTCTGAACACGACTTAATAGATCAAACTTAACTGATGCAGTATTAAGTATGAAAAGAAGCATGATATCTAGACAATCAAGCCGATGGTTGCCTTTTCGGAATGGTGGATACATTATATAGTTCAAACCAACAAGACAATCTAGCTGTTATCAGCAAAACCCTAGATAGAGATCAGCCGATATAGATAGATAGCGTTGTCAATCTAAATTATATAACACATATGATAACTCGGAGATTCGCAAGATAGAATTAGAGTGTCATAAAGATGTAAGCACTAATTCACTAATTCCGATAATGCAAACCGCCATAACAAGGCCTACCTCTTCGCCGAAGATCAAATTGATGCAGCTCGACTCGAAAGCAAGAACTTGTCAAAAGTAGAAAAGTAAAAGGTTTGGCGATGCACCGAGATTGATTGAACTATTGTTATTTTATTCATAAGACCGCGGGTCTATATTTATACCCGAAAATAGAAACATTTTCTAACACGGACACGTCTCATATTGTCCTAATACAAATCTAACTAGCAAACAAGTCCCTTAGGCGGACTCTTACCGAAAATATCTATAAGGAAATCACAGACAATCCTAATTAATAGATACATTTGCCAATTCAGGACTCTATCCTTGTCTGGCAACATCATCTCAAACTCTTCTTCGAATCCGATATTTATCATGCACGCAATATCGGCCCTATCGTCTATCCAGATCAGACTCGGTTTCCAGCCGATACGGTCTTCCAGCCGATGCGCACTCTGTTTCCGAGAATTCCGCATATCTTCAGTTCCGCTTCGAATTATACTTCGTTTCCGATTCATCAACTTGCCAAATTTCATCGTCAACACCTGGGTACAAGGATGTTTTATGGTCCGCTAACATACGCTCCAAATTCTGGACCTCCTTTTCAGTCTTGAAATCCTTCTTTACATCGCACAACATCTGACCAAGATCATCTGCACCGTCGTTCTCTTCATTAGCCCCGTCCACCTCGCCTATAGTATTTCCTTCAAAACCACCATGTTGAGCTCAGTCCGGAATGTTCGCATCTTTTTCTTCATCATCTTCTATTGCAACCCCTAACTCTCCGTGTGAGGTCCAACAATTATAGCTTGGCATGAATCCCAACTCAAACAAGTGACATGAAAATTTTTTGATTTAGAATACTCCTTCTGGTTTTTGCACTTTTTGCATGGATAACGTATAAAACCCTTATGCTTGTTGGCATTGGCAACATTCAAAAAATAATGCACGCCTTCAATAAACTCTAACGATCATCGGTCCGGGTGTACATCCATTGCTGATCCATCTACCTAAAATGCACAAATATCGTAAAAAGAAAATCTACGAAAGTTGAACTAATTAAATAATCGTACAATTATTATATACATGTAATCATACAACAATTATAAAATAATCCCATATATTATTAATATTTGAATTATTTTTAAAGTTCTAAACATATCTTTAATTAATGTGTCGTACTTATTTCTAACTATTTTAACGATTTTTAAAATAATTTGGTTTTCTATTCATTTATCGTAATTTTCTATATTTTTCCTTTGTCATATCTTTTATAACATTTTTTATCTACTTGTTTCTAATTTTAGAAAGTAACCTTATTTTTCCTAAACAAATTTTCTCTCTCATCATTTCCATAAACCTTTTTAGAGACAATAATATATAGAAACATAGCTATAAATGTAATATGCTAAGGATACATTATCAGAGGATGAAGTTGCTAACCTTTTAGAATACTCTGATTTATATATTATCACCAAAACAAATTTTACAAAAAATTTTGGCATCACCTCCCTTCCTCCTCCCGACCTTTGCAGCAATGGCTCGGGTTGGAGGAGGAAGAAGCAGGTATATAAAGGTATTTGCTCTTTTTATCTTTCGTCCCAGTTGGTGTTACCAACCGGGACTAAAGTGTCCATCTTTAGTCCCAGTTGGTAACACCAATCGAGACTAAAGCTCCTAGGGGGGCCTGACATGGCCTGACAAAGAGTAAACCGGGAATAAAGATGATATAGTCCTGGTGCACTTTTTAATCGGGACTAAAAATGATCTTCAGTCCCAGTTCATGTTTAAATCGGGCCTAATGTAATTTTTGCCATCCGGACAAAGATCACTTCTCCAGAAGTGGGACTACACATGTAGCACAGAGGTTGCATAATAGAATAGAATTAGTGAAAAGCTTCGTAAGATCTGAAAGGTAGAATTGAAGTGCACTGTAATTTTTTATCCACTCATTCCCAAAATATAAGGAATCACGTCCCCTCCATATTTATTCGTATGTACTCCCTTCTTCTCCATCTCTCCTCCAAATTTATTATTATCCATATCAATTTGGACTAGGGTTTTAAATCTCTAGCTATAGCTACCACTATTTCCAGCTATAACTATTTGAGAAAGGTTGTAGCTATTTGCTCTCTTGTATAATTTAGCCGCTATAGCTCCATTTAGCCCGCTATAGCTATTTGATAAGGCTAATCGCTAAATGTCTTAGCCCGCCATTTAAAACACTGATTTGGACACATATGAATCATATGTATGGATCCATATATGAATCTATTGAAAACAAAAAACATATTATAATGTAAAATAGAGAGTATGTAAGTGATTTTGAGATCTTAAGATATATTACAAGAGATTTTTTACTATTTTATTTTTCTCATCTATCAACCTATTTACTAGTTTATTTTGTGTGTCCTAAACTAGTTTATTTCTCAACAACCAATTTTTTTACTACATTTTAATGGTTTCCAGATGTGTTTGTCATTTTGCTACTCTTTTAATTTATAAAAAAATGTGTCATCTAACGGAGATAGTATTTACTTATGGATCAAAGAGCCTTTATGGACAATATCATTAATACATACTGCAGTCAAGGGGTGGTAATGGGTCAAGATCCATGGGTTCTTTCTATCTAACTCTCAAATATTTGAAATCCAAAAATATATAAAAATTGAGCCCATACCATTTTAAACCCAACCCTTAAATTTTCTAGTGTAAAATGTTGGGTCCATTCACTACTAGGAAAATGATTTTCGTAGACGAGGGTTTTCCATTTTCGCAGGCAGGTATTTCATTTGGCAACAAAACACCGCCTACGAAAGTTTCGAACTGGGCTCGAGATTGTTGTCCGCCTATGAAAATCCATCTTCGCAGGAGGACAGCTGATGGCGCCGCCTGTGAACAGGTGACACTTTTAGTTGTCCGCCTGCGAAAATGTAGGCACTTTTATTACCGTGCAGCGATCATTACATTTGCTTGCTAGTCTACTCGAAGTACGGGACTGCAGCAATCCTAGACCCCCTCGATTATTCTCACAGTTCGTACAAACAATTCCTAACAATCTTACAATAGTTAGTGATTTTGGTCCATGCATATGTACTATTCATGAAGTGTTCATAATTATTAAATTCAGTTCATTGATATGAACCATAAATCATATAGTGCATACAGCTACTACAAATTCAAGGGCGGAGAACAACTGCAAACGAGGGAGAAGTTACAGCTACTACAAATTCAAGGGCGGAGAACAACTGCAAACGAGGGAGAAGTTGCTAGTGCATACTTACTGGCCAATAATTAATTACTAAACATACTCTGCACACTTATTTTTTTAAATTCATTTTACCTGCATGCAGAACTAATTCCATCTGTTCATATGTCATAATGAAGTGTCACAAGCAACCTAAAGGAAGTGTCCCTTGCGGATCTTACACATGCGAGTTCCTTCGATGTAATGGGAAGAACATGTCCAACCTAGAGGATGTAAGTCTCTCAACTCAAAATTTAAGTTCAATGATGAAATTGATATTGATATTGATATTCTCGTGCTTTCGTACATGCAGTTACCCAGAATTGAACATCGAATTAACTTTGACGACATCGGCATTAAAAACGTCCAGCGGGACCTCTGTCGCTTTATCCACCGTGAGTGTTGTAGTGAAAAAAGGACTTTTCTTTGAACTTGAAGGTAGCCTAGCGATGAACGACTACTAAAAATCTCTTCGAGATTGGGTCCCCGTGCTTGTATAAGTAGCTGAAAATGATGTACTTTTGTGTAATTAATGATCGACACATTTCACTAATGCATGCAATATATCCGTATCACAAGTCTACTTATTGTTACATGTGTTTATGTATCAATTAATTTCCACATTATTTGATTAAAATATACTACAAGACAATTTGGCAGGAAAAATTTCACAGGCAGTATTTTTTTATTTTCCCAGGTGTACTATAGCCCGCTTGGGAAAATAACTATCGCCCGCATGGGAAGATCTTCCCAAGTGGGCCAACGGGCCACTTGCGAAAATCATTGATTTCCTACTAGTGATTACGACCCCTAACTAAGGCAGAAATAATCCATTTGAAATGCACTCACAATTTCATTTATATGATTATAGTATGCCCAAATTCTTCTAACATTGTCATTACAATAGTTGCAACACGATCCTTTCACATGCATTAATTGGAAGGGTTCACGACCTATCGGCTCCACGACTGCCTTTAATGTCGCAAGTCGCAACCCTTTGGTCCCCCTCCCTCCCCCTCTCTAGTGGTTTTGACAATGGCAGGGGAGGATGAGACCTGTCTCTTGTCTTAACCGAGTAAGTATTTAGGATTTGTTCAAAATAAATTTATAGAGAAGTTTAGATCAATTATGAGTCTTTAGTACTTACGAAGTTAATTAGGTTTGTTTAGTGTATCTTGCTCTTCCTGTCTTTTCATTGGTGGCTATTCCATCCTCTATAAAGACATTTTCCCCTCAGTCCCTGCACCCGTGTCACTCTGCCCCAGGGGAGACACGGGTGGCAAAAAGCGGCCACACCGCCCCCTCCCTCCCCCTCCCCTCCTCCACCTCACCGCCACCCGAGCAGCTGCTGGCAAAATCAAGCGGCTTCAAGGATAGCAGCGGGGGGGCTCTCCCCCCTAGCTCTTGGTCACGGCGGCTGGGGCACAGACAAGGCCAAGGCTCGAGAGCCACCAATGAGCAGGGGTGTCGGTGCCTAGATCCGGCACCACCGTGGCCGGAACCGCTCCCCCTGGTCGGAATTGTTGCTTCCACTGGCGGATCGATGCAGTGGCAGCGAGTTGATAGCCAGACGAGGCGGCGGTGTGAGGGTGCATCCGGTGGTGGAGGGAGGCGCCGTGTGCGACCAACGGCGGACGAAGGCCAGCGGTGCAGCGTGCGACCGGCGGCGGTGGCGGCTGCTGTAATTGGCGAGCCCAGATCCTCCATTGGCAACAGTGGACATGGACGGACGTCAAGCGTTGCTGGCTGCGGTGCGATTGGGAGGAGCGGCTTCGACGATGACTGGGTGTCTGTCGGCTTATGTCTCCTTCCTCCCATACTTGCTTGCCGGCAAGGCTAGGTAGCAGTGAGACGGCAGCAATGATGGGGGTGATGGGAGGGAGTGGCCGCGGGTGGCAGAACCTCGTCTCCTCTCGTTGAAGGGAGGACGACGTTGCCGGCTGCTGTGCAGGTGGGAAGGAATGGCTTCGATGATGACCGGGTGTCCGTCGACTTCCGTCTCCCTCCTCTCGTGCAGCCAAGAGGCGGTGACATTGCTAGGGTATGTGGAAGGAAGCGTGGAGTCGGCCCTCCAAGGTGGCCTCCTGCTTGCTAGCCGGCCAACGGTGGGGTGTTGGTCGGTGGCCGTGCCCCGAAGATGTTCGGAGGGTGGGCTGCTGGTTTTGACAGTAACGCACTAATATGCGAGGGTTGGGAGATTCCGGGCGAAATCCTAGTTCTTTTAGGGCCAATAGTGGCGATGCTCTCGAGCGCCTTAACCCTGCTGAGGGCACTGCCGTGGCGTCTCCCCATCTATGGTGGAATCCTCAAGTGAAAACCACGCACTGGTTTCATAGGGCTGGCAACGGCAGCGTTATCGGCGTTGTAACCTTCATGAAGGTGTCGCTTTGATGTCCATTTTCAGTTAGACTTATGTCTAGACTTTGTCATCTTGGGCGGCCGTGTCCCAGGCATCTCAAGTTGGCCACGTTGACGAGCCTAGTGGGTGATAGCAGATATATTCTTCTCTCTCACCCTCTTCCCCTGCAACCCTAAGATGTGGACGGAGAGGAGTGCGTTGGGTGTCATGCTCCTACTTGCTCACAGTAGCGGGTGTTTGTGTTGTAGGCGTTGGGCTTGGCTGGCCTTTTCATGTTACTAGCAAATTGCCCGTGTGCTGTAACGGGTAAAGATAATTCTTATTGTCATACATAGCGAACGTTTCGACGGAAACTTTGTGAATGTGAAAAAAATAATCTATGTCCAGTATATCATGGAAGTGGGGGAACAATTTTCAAAGTAAAGCATAGTAAAGAAACATCTTTAGCGTCTAAAACATTCGTTTTCGGTTTTTAATGAGTTCTTTTTACCCTGCTGCTGTTACGGAAATCTGAACACATTACATATCGCACATAAAGGATTCGACTGCATGATCAATTGTTCTGTTCCGTATAACCAAGGGCAATTATTTTAGATAATGGTTTAAATCGGCCTTTGCACCCAAAGACGATGTACACAGCCCCAAGGGGCATGTATTTGAAAACTGTTTTTAAAAAGTTATTTTCGAAGACAACAAATAGTAGTTAACCAAAACTAAAGAGCGGAAATATCCTGACATAGTATATTACTATTTAAATGCAATCTTCGTAAATTCAATCGAAGTTGTAAAATATAGTCTCACTAGAGAAAAAAAGGCAAAATATAGTGCACCAAGTCTCCTATGTTATGTCATGGAAAACATGGCTGATTTTTTTCTGTAGATACACTGAAAGAATGGGGGATGGAGATATATACTACATAAAATGAGAAAAAATATTTTTCAGCTATATTTTTAAGCCTATCAGAGGTCCTTAGAGAGTAAAATAACACATGAAACAACACCACATGCTAGAAAGCTGCCTGCAGCTTTAGTACGTATATTCTGCAACTGCATCCTTCATCTTCTCAAAATTCATCGTCCATCGATCAATCAGATTAATGTATTATCATCTTCTGCCACGTTCAGTTTTGTTAATGCGTGTTCAAGTTCTTCTTTAACGGGCAGCTGGCTGGTGCTCCTGAATTAGAAGATCCAAAAAGTGCATTGTTTTTTCTTGTATGTGTTGGCTTGCGCTGCATATTTTCTTCGCTGTATGTGGCTTTGTGTTTGCGCTGCACATCTGATTTCTGCTTGAGAATGCGCGGATGCAGTGTTGCTTCGCGTGGACGACAACGTCAGCCCAAATCTCAGACGTGCGTGAACGTAGGCGAGGCGACGGATGAATCGGACTGATATGACAAAAGGAAAGATACAAAATTTTTAATTAGTTAAGATTCGATTCGATTAAAAAAAAATATAAGAAGGCTTGTCTGAGTCCTAAAAAAAACGAAAAGAAGGCGGCTTGTTTCCTGGTTGTCAATGAGTGTGTTACCGTATTTAAAGTCCGAGTCATTGATTTGTTCGGTGACGCCGGTTTGGTGATTTGTCAATGGAGCGAAGATGGGTGGCTGATCCTTTTTCAGTTGCTTTTGTAGTTTTGTGCAAGCCAAAATTGGTCAGTGTCATTGCTATGCACATCTGCTCATGTAAGGGAGTGTCTCAAATGCTGAAATTTTCAGTAAAACCAACCATATCTCTCTAAAAACACATAACCATCACACCAGATATGGCTGTCTTCGCTGGAGGCAGCTCTCAACCCAAAGAACACGGAAAACGAAGCGATCCATTAGCGCGTGATTAATTAAATTTTAGCTAATTTTTTTTAAAATTGGATTACTTTGATTTTTTAAACAACTTTTGTATAGAAACTTTTTAAAAAAACACACCGTTTAGGAGTTTAAAAAGCGTGCGCACGGAAAATGAGAGAGGTGAGTTGGGAAAAGAGGGAAGAACAAAGCCATACTTGGCCACCAAGTTCCACCACGTGCAAAACAGTAAATAAACTTTTTTTTTTAAAAAAAGAGTAAAAAATCTGTCGAACACGCCCGCAGCCGGCTACTGCCTACATGCTTGGAACTTTCCAAACATTATTCCATTGCAGCTGAACCCTATATACAGACATCCTGTCATCTTCTCAGCTTCGCTGTTTCATCACAATCTTCAGACTTCAGATTCGCTGAATACTTAGCTGATAGCCTGATACCCATGGACAAGCCGGCCGCGGAGACGCCGCTGCTCGCCGGTCACAAACCAGGAGAGAGCGCCGCCGGCGGCGGAGGCCAAGATGCTGCTGAGCCTGGCGGCGCCGTTGGTGGCGATCTGCATCCTACAGGACGTGGTCAACATGGTGTCCGTCATGTTCGTCGGCCACCTCGGCGAGCTCCCCCTCGCCACGTCGCTCACCAACGTCACCGGCTTCAGCCTGCTCGTCGGGATGGCGAGCGCGCTGGACACGCTGTGCGGGCAGGCGTTCGGCGCCGGTCGGCATCGCCTGCTCGGCGTCCACAAGCAGCGCGCCATGGTGGTGCTCGCGCTGGTGTACGTCCCCGTCGCGCTCATCTGGGCCAATGCCGGCGAGATCCTCCTGCTCGTCGGCCAGGACGCGGACATCGCCGCCGAGGCCGGCGCGTACGCGCGGTGGACCATCCTGTCGCTCGTCCCCTACGTGCCGCTCGTGTGCCACATCAGGTTCCTGCAGGCGCAGAGCGTCGTCGCGCCGGTGATGGCCAGCTCCGCGGCCACGGCGATCTGCCACGTCGCCGTGTGCTGTGCGCTGGTGTTCAAGGCCAGCATGGGGAGCAGAGGCGCCGCGCTGAGCATCGCATCGCCATCACGTACTGCATCAACCTCGCCATGCTAGCTCTCTATGTCAGGCTGTCCCCCACTTGCAGGGAGACATGGACTGATGAACGGGGTACTCCATGGATGCGTTCAGCGAGCTCCGGCGATTCACCGAGCTCGCCATGCCATCGGCCATGATGGTTTGGTGATTTATTTTTCTATTCTTTTTTTTAAAAAAAAATCAGGTGTTGTTTCGATGGGCCTCAATCTCAATCCATCCGAGTATGTGTGCCGGGTATTTGAACCAAATTCCAATCCATATATTCCGATGTGAATGTGCTCTGAACAAAAAAAAAAACTTGAGATTTCAAAACGAAATCTTTTGTTACTATGATTAATGACCAAGTAATTTTTCTTTTGTGCCCAGCATGGAATGGTGGTCATTTGAATTGCTTGTGCTGCTCTCTCTGGACTTCTTCCCAATCCAAAGCTCGAAACCTCAGTGTTATCAATATGGTATGCAAACAGCATTAAGATTAAAAATTGCATATACCACAAGGAACAAATTATGGATATACATCTTCCACTTTTCTATTTTCTAACTTGTCTGTCGAAATTCTGCAGTCTCAACACCGGTTCTCTGATGTTCATGGTGCCATATGGTCTCTGCACAGCCATAAGGTATGAAATTCTCAATCAATTCTGAGTATCCATTTACATATATATCTATAGTCTCCAAGAGGAAGAATATGCCCCTCCGAGAGGCCATGGAAGACAACAAATGGTTACGGGATCTCAACTTATAAGCTGATGCAGACATGACGGTGGAACTCCTAGAACAACTAGTCACCATTTGGATAGCGATGCAAAACATCGAACTCAACCCCGAGGAAAAGGATGAGATCAAATGGAAGCCCACATGTCATGGAGAATACACGACATACTGGATTAATCTACAGGATCCAATTCTTTGGATCAGTCAATACAAACTACAAGATATTGATCTGGAAACCATGGACACTGAAAAAATGCAAGATGTTCGCTTGGCTAGTTGTCCCGAACAGAGTCTCGACTTCCGGCAGACTTGCAACACGTGGGTGGCCAAACAACACCTACTGCCTGCTCTGCTGCCACACGCTAGAAACATCCTTCCACCTCCTGGTGGACTGCAGATTCACGAGGAAAATTTGGGAAACCTTAGCAAACTGGACAGCCTGCGAGCAGCTCAAATCGACATAATGGAATGCAACCATAACAGTCCATGACTGGTGGACAGAGCTGGCAACCACCATAGGACTACCGAAAAAGGGAGTCCGTACTAATCCTCCTCACATCACGGGAAGTCTGGAAGGAAAGAAACCAAAGGGTCTTCCAACATAAGGAGTTATTCACCACATCCCTGGGAGCAAAGATCAAGGAGGAAGCGAAAACCTAGGCCTCAGTGGGAGCAAAGCACCTTGCGCTTTTTATTCCTTAAACCTTTTCCCTTTTTGTACAGTTCTTTCTGTTTTATACATGTAACTTTTACTCCTTCTATATTCAATGAAATTGGCATATCCTGTATCGGTTTGTTAAAAAAATGATTCTATACACATTCTGATTGATTTCTTTCTTAAAATTTCATCCATAGCACACGTGTTTCGAACCAACTTGGAGCAGGGAAGCCTCAAGCAGCAAAGCTGGCAACAAGAGTAGTCATTTGTATGGTCTTGTCTGAAGGATTGCTCATCACCTTTATGATGATTTCTCTACGCAATTTCTAGGGATATGTCTACAGCAATGAGGCCGAAGTTGTCACATACATTGCTCGGATGATACCGGTTCTCACAATATCCTTCTTCAGAGATGGGATCGATAGCTCCCTTTCAGGTACTATCTGTCAACTAACTTGTGGACTGTCCCAAATGAAATGTCAGGAAACGAATGAACTGACAGTGAATATTTCCTGACGTTTCAGGTGTTCTAACACAGGATGCGGCAAGCAGAAGATCGGTGCACAAGTTAAACTCGGCACGTTCTACTTGGTTGGAATTCCCATGGCTGTGCTGTTTGCATTTGTTCTCAACCTGAATGGAGTGGTACTAAAAATCCTTCAGAAACTTCTATTCGAATTTGTTATTCATTTCTGTTAAAATTGATAGTGAATTTTTTTGAATAGGGGCTTTGGCTTGGCATTGTTTGTGGCAGCCTCACCAAGCTTGTGTTGCTGTTGTCGATCACGCTGCGTATAAACTAGGAGCAGGAAGTTGATATATTTATATGTGAAGATATTAGTATATTTATTTGTGTGAGGAATATTTCTCACATGTGATAATGAGTATATGATAACAGCTTCTCCTAGAGAATAGATAGATTAGTCTTATCTACACAAATTAATCTCTAATTTGTTGCTTTATCGGGTACATCCGATCTCTATCTGTACACGCCACGGTGAGGGCTCTTCTCACCAGTATATAACAAGGATGCGGCCTGAGACAAAGGGTGCAACGCTTTACAAACAGTCACATGGTAGCAGAGTCATTTCTTTCTCGGTATATCGCATCTGTTAGCCACCATCACCATGGCATCGTCGTCTACATCAAACCCGACAGCTGCCAATCCTTTCCAAGGTCATACTGTCTCAGAGAAGCTCGGGAAGACAAACCACACTCTGTGGAAAGCGCGGGTTAGTGCTGCAATCTGTGGAGCTCGCCTCCAAGGATATCTCACCGGCACGGTTGAAAAACCGGATGCCGAACTCGCAATCACCACAGATGGAAATACTGTGAAGAAGCCGAACCCGGCGTTTGAAGATTGGGAGACCACGGACCAACAAGTCCTTGGATACCTCCTGTCATCTTTCTCAAGGGATGTTTTGATTCAAGTCGTGACGTGTCACACAATGGCTGAAGCCTGGAGAGCGATTGATGAGATGTTCTCACCACGCACACGAGCGCGATCGGTGAATACTCGTCTCGCAGTCACCAACACCAAAAAGGGAACCACGAAAATCTCAAAATATTTTGCCAAGATGAAGACCCTTGGCGACGAGATGGCAGCAGGAGGCCGGCCTCTTGATGAAGAGGATCTGCTCCAATACATTATCACCGGGCTGGATGAGGACTACAGCCCATTGGTCTCAGCCCTGTGCACGAAGATGGAGCCCATAACGGTTGGGGTTTGTACTCACAGCTACTCAACTACGAAACCCTGATTGAGCTCTACTGCAACACTGGCTCTCAGGGCGTTGCTACCCTAGCCGTGACTCGTGGGAGGGGCGGTGTGCGTGGTGGCGGAAACCCTGGTGGCAGCAGCAGCAGCGGCGGCAGAGGAGCACCCCACGGACGTGGGGGTGCGCTTCAAGGAGGCACGGACGTGGGTGCCATTCAGGAGGAGGACCTGATAGGCGGCCCACATGCCAAGTTTACTTCAAGAGAGGCCACACAGCTGCTGATTGCTGGCACATGTTTGATGAGGAATATGTTGCAGATGAAAAATTTGCAGCAGCTACCAGTTCATGTGGAGTAGACACCAATTGGTACATTGATAGCAGTGCTACTGACCATATCACCAGCGAATTGGAAAAGCTCACCTCCCAGGAGAAATACAACGGCAACGAGAAAATTCATGCAGCCAATGCTGCAGGTATGGATATTAGTCATATATGGTATACTACTGTTCATACCCCTAGTCACAATATTCATCTAAATAATATCCTTTATGTGCCTCAAGATAAGAAAAATTTTACCTCTGCTAGTCAATTAGCTGCTGCTAATGCTGCTTTCCTTGAACTTCATTCCAAATTCTTTTCTATCAAGGATCAGGTCACTAAGGACATTCTACTTAAAGGGAGGTGCAAGCATGGCCTCTATCCGATCCCTAGATCCTTTGCTCGTGTGTCCAACAAAGAAGCTCTCGAAGCCACCAAGGTTTCTCTTTCCAGGTAGCACAACCGCCTTGGTCATCCATCTCTCCTCGTCATCAAGCGAGTCATTAGTACAAATAAGATTCCTTGCTTAGATGAGTCATAAATCAGTCAGATTGTAATTCTTTCCCAGAGGCAAAGAGTCATCAGTTACCTTATGCTAGGTCAATTAGTGTGTCTCAATTTCCTTTAGAACTTGTCTTTTCTGATGTCTAGGGGCCTGCCCCAGAATCAGTTGGAAGGAATAAGTAATATGTGAGTTTTATTGATGACTTTAGCAAGATCACATGGATCTATTTGTTGAGACACAAATCCGAAGTCTTTGCGAAATTCAAAGAATTTCAAGCTATGGTCGAAAGGATATTTAAACAAAAAAGATTTGGCAATGCAAACTGACTGGGGGGTTGAGCACCAAAAGATAAATTCGTTCTGCACCCAGATAGGGCATTGTGCATCATGTCTCTTGTCCTCATACACATCAACAAAATGGGTCAGCTGAAAGAAAGCATCGCCACATAGTTGAAGTAGGACTATCTCTTCTGTCATATGCATCTATGCCTTCAAAATTCTGGGATGAAGCATTTACAGCAGCAACATATCTTATTAATCGTATTCCTAACAAAACAATCAATAATTCCACTCTCTAGAACAGCTGTTCCATCAGCAACCAGATTATTCCTCCTTGAGAGTGTTTGGTTGTGCCTGCTGGCCTCACCTCCGACCCTATAATACCCACAAACTCCAATTTAGATCAAAGAGGTGTGTTTTTCTTGGTTTCAGCAATTTACATAAAGGTTTTAAGTGCCTTGATGTCTCCTCTGGTTGTGTGTGTGTCTGAAGAGATGTAGTATACGATAAAAATATATTTCCTTTTTCTGAATTACAGCCCAATGCCGGTGCTAGACTACGGTCAGAAATATCCTTGCTTGGTCCTTCTCTTGTTGATTCCAGTATCCGTGATATAGGGGGTGAACATGTAGAAAACCCTGTGACTAATAATCTTGTACAAGGGCATATGGAAAATAACAGTGCTACTGATATTTTTTGTGAAGAAAATGATGCAGATATACACCAACACATGGAATCAACAGGAACAGAACCCGAGGATGATCTTCCTGACCATGCCATGTCGCCATCCACCTCGGGATCGGAGAATACAGATGCTGCTGCAGGCGCAGGCGCAGGCGCAGCCACTCCCGCGCGGTTGTCCTCCACGCGACGTCACCTGATAGATGCCGGTGCAGCTACTCCCGCCCGTTGCGCTGGACAGCCATCCACGTGGCAACGTACTGCTGGCCCAAGTACTGATGTTGTACCAGCCACTCAGCCGGCTGCCACTGCTCCAATACAGGAGGATTCAGACTGTGAGGAGTCTGAACAGGAGGAGATAGCTAGACACAGTTGAATCAGAAGTTGTGGCACGTCCTTGCACACGTCTACAGAGTGGCATCCCCAAACAAAAGGCATATATAGATGGGACTGTTAGATACTCATGTTTTACTTCTAGTGGTGAACCACAAAATTACATGGAAGCCCTGACCAATAAAAATTGGAAAACTGTTATGGAAGCTGAATATGATGCAGTAATTAAAAATAAAACATGGCATCTAGTACCATATGAGAAAGGGCAAAATATCATTGGGTGTAAATGGGTCTATAAGATCAAAATAAATGCAGATGGCACTCTGGATAGATACAAAGCCAGGTTGGTAGCAAAGGGGTTTAAACAAAGACATGGGATAGATTATGAAGATACCTTTAGCCCTGTAGTCAAAGCTGCAACAATAAGGATTATTCTCTCTATAGCAGTCTCTAGAGGGTGGAGCCTTTGACAATTAGATATACAAAATGCTTTTCTTCATGGTGTCTTAGAAGAAGAGGTTTATATGCAACAACCCCCACACTTTGAGGTCTCCTCCAGACCAAATCATGTATGTAAACCTGATAAGGCCCTATATGAACTAAAACAAGCACCAAGGGCATGGTACTCAAGACTAAGCAAGAAGCTAACTGATCATGGGTTCAGGTCCTCAAAGGCTAACAAATCTTTATTCTTCTTTAATAAAGGAGATATAATCATGTGTCTGTTGGTTGTCACATCGTGATTTTCGTTTCAGGTATTTATGAATTATTTAATAAATTATTCCTAGAATTTATATTAAATGTTCATTAATTTACAAGTGAAGTTAATGTGGGAAATAAAATTTTCTATATAAATCATGGCTGGATTTAATTTTTATTAAATTCTCCATGATTAATTCTACTCTCTGGAATTTTCTCGGATTTTTCAGAGCTCAGTTACTAATTTTAAACATACAAAGAACATTTCGGTAATTATTTAAATAATAAATTAATCATTAAATGGTCCAGTTATAATTTTGATAAATACTTTAATTGTTCAAGTATTTGTAGGATTTTTCTTGGAATTATTTGAGTACGGGAAGTATTTTTGAAAATTCAAAGATCATTTCGGTGATTAATTTAATTAGAAAAGTAATTAAAAATCCTCCCTTCCAGGTTTGGGCCGAATCTGGAAAAGTCTGCTTTCTCTCCCTTTTACTCTTCTCTGTTGCCAGCCAATTTCTTTCCCTCCCCTAAGTCTGCTTTTTCTCCCTCCCTTACTTTTCTTTTTCTGTCTAGGCCAGTCCTTTTACCCAGAAATTCTGTTATCCCTCCCTCGCGCTACAGTACATCTTCAACCTCCAGACAGTCTCTAGAGCCCGAGCGCACAGTACTGCCGCCACAACCTCCACCAAATATGGCCTCCCCGTTGCTGCCCTTCCAAAATTAGTTGCGGCAACGGATTCCCCTCAATCTCCTCCATCTTATCCATAAGAAATTCCCATCAAATTCATGCTAAATCCCACGAATTTTGGTCTTGTTCTTATCCGATGAACTCGGGATAAACCAAATTTTCCATCGCCAAATCCTCTCGTTTTGGCCCCGGATTCTTCGTCCCATGCCTATAAATAGAACCCCTCCCTCTCTTCTAGCCGCCGCCACCCTCTCCCTTCTTCCCCCATCGCCCGAAACCTTCTCCGCGCGAGCTCCTTCTCTCTCCGTCACTGGCCTCGCCTCTGGTCGCCTTTTCCCATTGTCTCGGTCGACGCCGGTCAGCGCCATCACCTCCTCCGACTTCGCAAGGCTGAGCTCTACCCTGGCCATCACCTTCTCCTCCACCGAAACCCGCCGGTTTCCATTGTCACCGTGTAGGCCAAGATCGCCGTCGTTTTTTTATCTCTGGTGAAGCCCTGTTGCTTCTCCCGTTGTTGCCTTCGGTCGCCGCCATCTCCGTTGGATTCACAGCTATGAGGAGAACACTGTCCACCTCTCCGTTGCCGCCGAAGTTCGCCGGAACGCCGTTGTCACCGTCAACCCGACGTCATCGCCACATCTACCTCGCCGCCGGTCGTCGTCCGTTGTCGCGCCGCCCTCGGTGAGCTCCTCTCGTCGTGCTCTTCCTCCCAGTGACCTCTGTTTGCGTCGTCGTGCCATGTTTCACCGGCGATAATGTCATCGATGATGTAATAATGTCTCTTTTTTCTTTCTAAAATAAATCGTAATTGTTGTTTAATCTTAGAAAATTCATAACTAATTCACTGTAACTCGGAATTAGGCTGTTCAAGTCTCTAAATTCTACGTGTTTGTTTATTTTGTATGTACTATTTATTTGGAGTTTCTTAGTCTTTTTCCTTATTTTGCGTGTTAGCTTGTTGTTTCCGTCGTTTCGAAGGTTCGTGTGAGCGTCGGAAGTGTTCCAGAAGACTAATTGAAGACCGATTATTGTAAGGCAAGTCACACAAATCCCAAACACAATCCTTTGAGCATGTTGATCCTATGTTTAAATTATCTATTTATTTTAAATGTGCATTTATTTTCGAATATCATCGGGTGGTTGTCACGCCCCGAACTAGTCCCGAGCGGAGCTAGTCCGTGACGCTCCAAATTAACCTGTTAACCGATACCAGTCCCAGGAAACAGTGCTGGTATCACAGGAAGATAGAATATCACAACAACAGTAGTCTCTTTATTACAGAGTACAGGTACAGTCATGCTGGGCTGCGGACAGATCCCGAGCTCACAGCTGCATTACAAAAGGGAAAGCGGAAGCCAGGACTTGGACCATTCATCACAGGTGCGACTTGGGAACTAGACCGAAACCCTAAAACTCATCGTAGCCGACTTGCTCCTAGAAGAACTCCTCACCAGCAGAATCCACTTCATCTTCTTCAGCAACTGGGGGGTTATTTATGTAGAGCAAGGGTGAGTACAGGAGTACTCAGCAAGTCATGGGAATTAAGTGTGTAATGCAGGCTTCAAAGGAAAGGCTGTTGTTTTTCCAATTGATTTTAGTTAAACTCCTTTTTGAAACAACTGAGTGCTTCTCAAACGACACGGATGAGACAGTGCGTCTCGTCCGGTCGGAGTATGTGCAATGTATCAGTCTTTGAATAGATCAAGGTTGGCACCCGGCCAACAGCTTCCAAACGGCCACCCGGCCTGGCTGACCCCATCAGCCGTAAATTTTCCAAACATCGAACCCATTCCACAACATCAATTTTCACAAAGCAGTAGTCAAACAAAACTACGCTAGGAATCACCTTACATCCACCCATGACCGTGGGCATGGCTGTTCGAACAGTTTGTTAACCTCTGTAGAGGGGGTACACTTTACCCACACGACATTACTAACCCGGATCACCCAGCCCGTGCGGAACGGCCACGTCTGGAGACCTTGAGGCTTTTATGACAAGGCATTTCGAAAGTCGATCCAGGTTTACCATATGCCAACAAGAGGGGTCCCAGACCAACACCAGGTTAGGTCCCAGACCATACTGTGCCAGGAAGCCCGGGGGTTCTCCCCGACACCACCCCGAAGAATCCACATGTCTCTTGGCATCATGGCTCCCCTGATTAGCTAATTACTCAGGCAGGGGCATCCCATTCCACCCATGTGGTCGCACTTGTCTTATGTTCGGATGAAATTCCAAGGAAAACGGTCCTTAAGCGCAAGAGCGGGAAACCGTACTCCCGGTACATTCCTCGGTCTGCGGTTTTGGGAAATTCATTTGGTTCGCAAACACCGATCCAGGTGTCGGGTTTTCCAAGTCTCTTGTAAAACCTCAGGTTTTCCCTATCGTTGGATATTTTAAATTTGAGGGGAGTTGTTCCGATGAGCGTGCCCAAGGGTCCGTGCATCGAAACACACCAGTTGACAAAGGAGGTTGAAGTGTTCAATAATTCAAGGTGGGTAATTGCAGCAATTGGGATTGGGGGGGGCGGCAGGCTATCTCGCAAGCCGCGACCGAACTACTTGTGTTAATCCTATTCATGCATTATTTGCGGAAAAGAAATACTTAGATTTAATTTATAGGTGCAAGATGATCAAAGGTGACTTGCCTTGCTCGAGATCTTGAGCTTGATCCTCGAAATCCTCGCACTGCGGGTCTTCGGGACGCGAAACGGCACAACTCAACAAACAGCAAAATGAAAGCCCTATTATTGACCTCTATGCGTGCCTTAGGTAGATCTCGAGATCTGAGAATTTTTGGAAGTTGAACGGAGTCAAACGGATGAACAGTTGAAAATATATTGAATTTATAAGATTATTTGATTTTCTGTCTAAAGGGAAAAGGAATTAATAAATTCCCTGGAAAAAGAAAAGGACAAAGGGGCTTAGAATAGACTTTTTGGGTGGCCGGAGGTGGCCCGAGGCCTTGAATGTGGGCGCGTCCGATTTAATGGGCCGGTTTCGGGATGGCGGCCCAAAGCGGCGCGCGGAGGCAGGCTGGCGGCCGGGCGAGCGGGCCGGCCCGTGTGGCGCGACGCAGGCTGAGGGGGTGAGCAGGCCGGCTGGGGCGGCCCAGCGGCGCATGAGAGGGAGACAGAGAGAGTGGACCGGGTCAAGGGGAGTGTGGGGCCCACGGTGGGTCCCACGGAGGTCTTCTTCTACCTCCATCTCTTCTTTTCTTCTTCTCTACTCCATTCTTCTCGTTTCTTCTGCTCGTTTTCTTCTCTCTTCTTCTTTCTCCGATGGGCCGAGACAAAGAGAGAGGGGGAAGGGAGGGAGCAACGGCGGCCGGTGGTGGGGCGACGCCGAGTTCGGCCGGGCGGGCTCGGCCGCGGCGCGGGAGGGATAGGGCGCGGCCGCCGCGACGCGCGTGGCGCGGCCGACCGGCGGCGAGGAGAGGCTACGGGCGGCTATGGCCTACGGGAGGAGAGGGGAGAAGAAGGGGGCTGCGAGGGAGGTTTTACCGCGAGGGAGGCGAAGGGCGACGCCGAGCCGGGAGAAGAGTAGGATGAAGCCTTGGCCGACGGCGGGCTCCGCGCCGCGCGTCCACGATGACATCCGGCGGCGAGCGGCGAAGAGGAAACGGCGGCAGCGATGGAAGCGGTGGTGGCGTGGGTGTTCGAGGCGGAAGGGGAGGAGCGGTCGAAGGGGAGGATGAGGGGGATTTTATAGGGGGTGGAGCGCGCGGGGATGGGAGAGTGGGCGGCAATGTCGGTTTGGGAGGGAGGAACCGACATCGGGCGGTCAAGCCCGCGAGCTGGCGCTCCGGCTAGCGGCCAAAACGGCGACAGGGATGATGACGCCGGCGGTGGAAGAGAAAGAGGAAAAGGAAGAAGGAAAGGGGGCTTGCCTCTTGCCACTTTGGGAAAAGAAGGGGGAGAGAGAGGGCGACGAGGCAGAGGGAGGAGGAGTTCTGCCTCCACCTCTTGGAAGCTTGCGCGCGGTAGAGGCGGGGCCGGGTCGTGACGACGGCGATGATGGCAGGGGCGGTTTGGAAGGGCGCGGCTACAGGCGCGGCAGAGGCTGACGGCGGCGGCGACCGGCCGGTCGGCCACCACAGTGCGCACGCGTGGGAAGCAACGGCGCGGGGACGGTTTGGAGCGGCGTCGACGGGAAACGGCGCCGGGGAAAGAGGGAAAGAAGAGAGAGCGAGAGCTCTCTCTCGGCTGGCGCGCGTGCACGACACGTGCGATGGAGGGGAGAGGGAAGGCGGCTGAGGGAGGGAAATGGGCCGAGGGAGAGGAAAAATCGGCCCGCAAACTTAAGGGAGGCAAAATAGACTTTTCAGGGAGAATTTGATTCGGAAAAAGATTTGAGATTAGGGTTCGAATTTGATGATGGATCGGGGGTTTGAGATCTTGGAATGGCACGGAAACTTGACAACACACAAAGAAGCAATTTTCGCATTTAGAATTTTTAAGAGAGAGTTTTCCCCCCTAGGCGCCACGACGGAACGGGCACTACAGTTGTGTGAACCTATTCCTTGGTTATGGCCAGTTTGTATTGATTTCCATATTCATTGATACCTTGGGTTATAAATTTGACTAGTTGGACTTTATATAATGGTTCAACTAGATATTAGATATAATTGCTTAGCCATGCTTAGAGACTGAAAGTGCATCTAGGCCCCTAATTGTTTTGATGATTGATGACAATATGATTAGAGAGGACTAACAATTTTATTTAAGTAAATGTGAAGGAATGTTAGTCCATGACGAGTTGTAGCGCAATGCAAAGCTCAACGGATGCGACAAAGTCATGGGTTGCGGCAATGATCGAAGGTTGTACTATATGTTTTTATTTCTTTGGATCATTAGGAAAACCGCACTATTAAGAGGGATGATGCATTGACATATGAGGAGTGATGAAGTACTCAAAAATCAATTTTAAAAAGGTGTTTCTCCTCAGCTACCTTGTTCTGGAAATTTTCGGAAGTTCCGATATGGATTTTCGGAATTTCCGAAAAAGGACAGAATGATATTTGGCTTCTGGAAATTTTCGGAGTTATCCGAAAGGTATTTTCGAAAGTTCCGAAAATGACCAATATGGTTCTGTAAATTTTCGGATTTGTCCGAAACGACTTTTCGGAAGTTCTGAAAATTGCCAGTGAAGTCGATATGGTTCTGTAAATTTCCGGAGTTGTCTGATATCCTGTTTCGGAATTTCCGAAAATAGCTGTGAACCCAAAATTGTTTCTGGAAATTTTCGAACTTATCCGAAAGGAACTTTCGGAAGTTCCGAAAATATCCAGAAGGTTGTTTTGGTTATGGAAATCTTCGGAATTTCCGGAAAGTTTTCGGAAGTTCCGAAAAATCTTCAGTTGACTTCTGCGTTTCTCCGTACTGGAAATTTTCGGATAGTTCCGGAATTAATTTTTGGAATTTCCGAAAAACACATTTATTGTGCATAACGGGCAGATCTAGAGAGGTGACTATATATAGTCTCCTCCCCTCACTTGTGAGGGTTGTTGGACACATTAGATATTTTGTGCCCTTGGCTTGTTCATCTCTTGATTCACTCTTGAGCCTTGCTCTCTTGTTTCCCTTCTCACCCGTGCTTCATTCGGATTTGATGTGTGTGTGAGAGTTGGTGGATTCAAGTTTGTGCGAGTGCTTGTTGTTGAATTCGTGAAGATTTGTGAGCACTTGCATCATCTCCGGGAGTCCTTTGCATCATTTGTTACTCTTGGAGGTTGAGGACTCCTAGGCGGCTAGGTGTCACTCCCGAGCCACCGATCTAAGTGTGGTTGGTCGGGAGAAGTTTGTGAGGGTCGGATCTCACCTCCGAAAGGGAAGAGATACCACTAGTGGAAGGAGGAGTGCTTTGTGCAACCTCTTGAGGAAAGGGTTCGCGTAGACCCGGCTCTTTGTGAGCTCCTCAACGGAGAGTAGAATCCCCTCAAGGATTTGAACTCCGGGAACAACTCATCTTGCTACAACTTTGGTGATATCACTCTTCTCACTCCTTTAGCTTTACTTGTTTGTGCCGCTATAGAACTAGTTGCTGTTTGTGATAGCATATTCTTATTGTACTCCGCTAGATCTAGAGTTTACTTTGAAGTGCACTTATTCTGATACTTTCGGAAATTCCGAAAATCACTTTCGGAAATTCCGAAAACACTTACTTCTGCATTTACTTGAGTTTTTGAATTAGCCTATTCACCCACCTCTAGGCCTAATTGACCCTTTCAATTGGTATCAGAGCCTAATCTCCTGATTAAGCTTAACCGCTTGGAGAGATCATGTCGGGTCAAACAGGGGATGGCAAGGAGAGTGATAAGGAAGCAAAGATTCCTTATGACTACCCCTCTACATCTACATCTTATGTGAGCACCTGTAGCGGTAAAGCTCCGTACTTCAACGGTACGGACTACGCCGCTTGGAAACATAAGATGAAGATGCATTTGAAGTCTATTAACCCATCTATTTGGAGAATAGTTGAAAATGGCTATGTTTTGCAGAGACCCGAGGATCCCACCAAGGAGGACGATGAGAACGAGGACAAGAATGCTCAAGCCGCTAATGCAATACTTAGTGCCTTGAGTGGAAGTGAGTTCAACCGTGTGGACGGCATTGAGAGTGCCAAAGTGATTTGGGACATGCTTCGGAATTTACATGAAGGCACGGACAGTGTTCGTGAGTCCAAGGTAGAGATCCTCAAGGGGCAATTTGAGCGGTTTGTGATGTTGGATGGTGAGAGCCCAAGTGACATGTATGATCGGTTGAGCAAGATTGTCAATGAGATCAAGGGGCTTGGCTCCAAGGACATGACCGATGAGGTTGTGGTCAAGAAGATGGTTCGAGCAATCACTCCAAGGAACTCTACCTTGGTGACCATCATTCGTGAGCGTCCGGACTACAAGACTCACACCTCATGATTTGCTCGGACGCATTCTTGCCCATGACATGCTTGAGCAAGAGTCCAAGGACGTCATCCAATACATCAACCAAAGCTCAACCACAAGCATCAAGAAGGAAGACTTGGTGTTGAAGGCGAAGGAAGAAGAAGAAGAAGAGAGCCGCAAGAGCAAGAGTAAGACGGAGATCGATGATGAAGAGATGGCTCTCTTTGTCAAGAAGTTTGGGAAGTTCATGAGGCGAAGTGGATTCTTCAAGGGGAGTTCTTCCAAGCGCTCCATCGACAAGTTGAGTGGGAGGCACTCCACAAGGAAATGCTATGAGTGTCATGAACCCGGACATTTCATGGCCGATTGTCCCAACCTCAAGGGAGAGAAGAAGAAGGGCGACAAGAGGGAGAAGCACAAGCATAGCAAGCGTGAGCGACATGGCCAAGCTCACCTTGGGATGATCTTCGATTCCGATTCCGAATCAAGCTCAAGTGACGATGAGGGAGTGGCCACGTTCGCCGTCAAGCCTACATCACGCCATACACCTAGGCTCTTCAACTACTCAAGTGATGACGATGCTCCCATTTGCCTTATGGCAAAGGAGCCTAAGGTATCTTCCTCTCTCAAGTCCTTAAATGTTGATCTTGTTAGTGATGAGGAGGATGAGGTTGATGAGGTTATGGATGAGGACTTGTTCAAATCCATAACTAAGGAATCAATACCTCACTTGAGTGAGTTTCTTGGGAGAATCGAGGATCAATGTGCAATCCTTGAGAGGCAAGAAGTTTTGCTCATTCGTGAGAAGGAGCGAGCTCATGAACTCAAGGTTGAGCTTGCTAAGGAGTGAGAGAAAAATGAGGCTTTGGTACGGCTTTATAAGCAAACCAAAGAATCTCACGCTAATCTTGAGGTGGCGAATGCTCAACTTCAAGAGGGAGTGAATGGCTTGGACAAAGCTTACCTCTCTCTTGAAGAAAAGTTCGAAACCTTAAAGAATAGTGTCTCTCTTCCTAGTGAGGCATCTTGCTCTAAGATTGCCCCAAGCAATGAACCTTGTGCTAGGTGTAAGGACATTGACATTGATGCTTGTGCTACTAACTCTACATCCATGAGTGCTTTACTAAAGCAAAATGAGAAGCTTATGGGACTCCTTCACAATGGCCTTCTCAAGTGCCATATGGGTAGTAAGGCTCTAAAGAAATACCTAGGCTATCAAAGGGACAACTTCAACCACGAAGGTCTTGGGTATATTCCTCCACCAAAAGGAAAGGTGGACAAGAGTGTGATGATCAAGAAGCCTCAAGGTCTTAGCAACTTTGTTAAGGCCAAAAGTATCCTTCCTAATGATTGTGCTTCACATAGTTCTTTTGATGCATCTTATGTTCATAAGAAGAATGCTAATGGTCGTGTTGTAGCTAAGTATGTTGGCCCAAGGGACAAGAACATTTCCATCAAGAGAGTGCTTTGGGTGCCTAAGGCACTTGTAACTAACATAAGAGGACCCAAGAATTAGAAATTCATCTCTTGTAGGATTATGTCTCCGGTGGAAAAAGTTGGGTGATTGATAGCGGTTGCACAAATCACATGACCGGAGAAGAATCAATGTTTTCTTACCTTGATCCACACGGCACTTCACAAGACAATATAGTCTTCGGGAATGATGGAAAGGGAAAGGTAATGGGGTTAGGTAAAATTGCAATCTCAAATGACCTTTCCATTTCCAATGTCCTCTTGGTTAAATCCCTCAACTACAATCTTTTGTTAGTCTCGCAATTATGCTCTTTGGGTTACAATTGTCTTTTTACCGGTGTTGATGTGACCGTTTATAAAAGGAATGATTCCTCCGTAGTCTTTAAGGGTGTTCTCAAGGGAAAGCTTTATCTTGTAGATTTCACCTCAAATAAAGCTAAACTTGAGACATGCTTAGTGGCTAAGTCCAACACGGGGTGGCTTTGGCATCGGAGGCTAGCCCATGTTGGTATGAGGAATCTTCACAAACTTCTACAAGGCGATCACATTCTTGGACTAACAAATGTGCAATTTGAGAAAGACAGGGTGTGTAGCGCATGTCAAGCCGGGAAACAAGTTGGAGCTCATCACCTAGTTAAGAATGTGATGACTACCACAAGACCATTGGAGCTTCTCCACATGGACCTCTTCGGACCGATTGCTTATCTAAGCAATGGAGGTAACAAATATGGTCTTGTTATTGTCGATGACTTTTCACGCTTCACGTGGGTGTTCTTTTTGCACGACAAGAGTGAGACTCAAGCTATCTTCAAGAAGTTTGTAAGAAGAGCACAAAATGAGTTCGAGCTCAAGATCAAGAACATCCGAAGTGATAACGGCAAGGAGTTCAAGAACACGTGCATGGAGAGCTTCCTTGATGAAGAAGGCATCAAGCATGAGTTCTCGGCTCCATATTCCCCTCAACAAAATGGAGTAGCCGAGAGGAAGAATAGGACTCTCATCGAGATGGCGAGTGTCACACCCTGGAGTTCCCTTTCTAAGCCTTAATGACATAAATAAATTGCCTAAAGAAATTTTCCTTTTAACCTGGAGCAAACCATAATTAAAAGTGCACTTAATAAATTGGAATCGGCGTGGTGGAATTCTTCTGGGTTCCTTCATGCCAGAATACACTAACAAGATGTTTAGCGGAATTTACAGAGCTGAAAAAGTTTTTATTTCGAACCCAGTTGAAATCGTAACCTTGTGCAAAAGTCCCGGGAAATCTCCCTTTTTCTCTTTTCCCTTTTCCTTTCTTTTTCCCTTCCCTCCCCTCCTTTTTCTCTTTTTCTCCCTCCCTTGGCTGCCGGCCTATCCTTTCCGTACCGGGCCGACCGCGCCCCTCCCTTCCCTATCGGACCGGCTGCACCACTCGGCCCACCAGCCTCACCGTCCCCTCCCCTTTGTCCTTGCCCTCTCTCTCTCCTCCCCGCGGGCCGGCCCATGGCCGTGGCCCGCAGGCCGCAAGTCCGCCGCGCCTCCCCCTTGGATCGGGGCGCCGACAGGTGGGCCCCACCTGCGGGCCCTTCTCCTAGCTCCGGCCAGCAGAGCCGCTTTCACCGCCGCGCCTTCCGCCCCACGCGCGCCGCGCCGCCCGGCCGCCGCACCACGTCACCCGCCACACCCCGCAAAACGGCCGGGATTCGGGAACCGAATCCCGCCTCTCTCTCCTCCCCACGCCCTCCCACTCCGGCGAGAAATTCGGGCAAACCCCGGCCATGTCCGAGCCCCTCCTCCCCTATTTAAGCACCGCCGCCTCCCCTTCCTCCCTTTTTCTTCTTCCGCCACCTGCTCCCGTGCACCCTATCACCCTAGCACCCCCGCGCCATCATCGCCGCCACTGTCGCCACCTCCGGCCGTCTCTAGCCTCCACCGGAGTCATCGCCGCACCGCGCCACCGCCGTCGTCGGGTTCGCCGTGCCCGTCCGCGCCCCGGCCGCCATCTCTCAAAGCCTAACGCCCCCGGTGAGCCTCTCCCTCCCCTCTTCTTCCTCCTCTCCGGCACCCTTTCTGCCGCCGCGTGCTCGCTCTCGGAGCCGTGCCGCGCGCTGGCCACACCGCCGTCCGCGCTCGCGCCGGCCGCTTGCCGCGCCGGCCGCCGCCGTGTCGCCGCGCCGCCTCACCGCGCCCGGACGTGCGCCCCTCCTCTCGGCCGCGCCGCCACCCGCGCCGGCCACGCCACCGCGCCCGTGCCTGCGCCCGCGCCTCCCCTTGCGCCGCACCCGCCCACATGGCGCCACGTGGCCGCCACGCGTACGCCACGTGATGCGCCGCCGCCCGTTGGTCCCGTGGACTTAGTCCACCGTGGACCGGCGGCTCTGTGCCGCTGACAAGAGGGGCCCGCCTGCCGGCGCCGCCCCGCCCCTTGCTGACGTCAGCCCTAGGATTAATTGCGCAATAAATTATTTAAATTTTCTGTTTAGTCCTAAAACGCAGTAAAACTTGTAAAATTCATAACTAATTCATCCGGACTCCGTTTGAGTCCATTCAAATTGCAGAAAATTCATAAAAATGCGTAGAATCCATTAAAAATACTTTTATTCTCTGTTTCAGTAGACTTATAGCCCGTGCACGCTTGTCAGGAGGTCCATGGCTTTGTCGGCACCAACCTTCCCAATATGGTGGTCGAAGCTTCGGGAGGCACCATCGTGCACGCTTGTCAGGAGGCTTCCTACAGGATGATGACTAGGCTTGGCGATCGGCACTCCTACCAGTTCTGCGCCACCGCATACCGCTACCACCCTCGCCGCTCCGCCACCAGCACCGTCAGCACCTTTCGCCCGACGACTGCGGAGAATGATACCACCTTTGGACACATGTGCATGGTGATGAAGGGACTGGACAAGATGCACGCTGACCTCCACAAGGCGTCCAAGGCCCTTAACAACCAGAAGTTGATCAAGATAGCTCGTCTGGAGGATGAGATCGCTCGTCTGAAGGCCGAGAATGCCAACTTGCAGGGACGTCCAGCTCCAAGTGGCCCCAGGATCCGCACGACGCCCAGGAAGACCACCACTGCCCCGGTGCGCACCCAGCTCGCACCGACGAACCCAGCTCCAGCTCCAGCTCCAGTTCCAGCACTAGCCGCGCCACCGTCGCCGGAGTTCACGCTCACCTTCGTGCCAGCGTCCGCGTACCAGGGTCCCACCAGTGGCAGCGGAGGATGGTTGAACGCCACACCCAGCGGTAGCAACGGCAGCGGTTCCAGCTCAGAGCGTAGCAGTGGGGACACAGAGATGTTAGACTCCAGGAGCCGATCAGAGGAGCCGGGAGACGAGCAAGAGCCCAGCTACGACTCCACCGACCGCAGGAGCCGCTCCAAGCATTAGGCTCGCTACCCTTAGCTTTACCGTTTCACTTAGTTTGCTTTCTTGTTAGTTTCTGTGCGTTAGAATTGATGCTTTGTGGGTTAGTTGATGGTCGATATCATGTGCCTATGGTATGGCTATCTCATTAAGGTTTCTGCTTGCTATTTTAAGTGTTTTTAATTAAGACCAGAACAATTACAGTTGAATTCCAATGTAATAAAGTTTAGTTTCTGAGCATCTGTTTTATTTCTTTTCCATCTCTTCCTTCGGGTTCCTTCCCTCCAGATGGTCAACACGAGGACGAGCGGTAACACCAGTGGCAACGAGGACCCGGCCACCGGAACACAACCAAACGGGGCTAACAACAACGGCCCTCCACCCCCACCACCTGAGAACCCCACCATCGCTCAGGTGCTGGCCAGCCAGACGCAGATGATGGCCGCCATGATGCAGCAGATGCAGCAGCAACATCAACAGATGCAGCAGCAGATGATGCAACAGATGTAGCACCAGGCCCAGCAACAGCAGCAGAGTCAACAGAACCAGCAGTTTGTTCCCCCTCCCCAGTCCAAGCTGCCGGAGTTCCTCCGTGTCCGCCCGCCAACTTTCTCGAGCACCACCAACCCCATGGAGGCTAATGATTGGCTTCACGCCATCGAGAAGAAGCTCAACTTGCTACAGTGCAACGACCAAGAAAAGGTCGCCTTTGCTACCCATCAGCTGCAGGGTCCCGCTTCGGCTTGGTGGGACAATCACTTGGTCACCCGCCTGCCTGGGACGGAAGTCACTTGGGCTGAATTCTGCCGCAGCTTCAGGAAGGCTCAAATTCCCGATAGTATAGTGGCCCAGAAGAAGAGGGAGTTTCGTGCACTGAACCAAGGCAGCAGGACAATAACGGAATACCTGCATGAGTTCAACCGCCTCGCACGTTATGCCCCAGAGGACGTGCGCACTGATGCCGAGCGCCAGGAGAAATTTCTGGCTGGTTTGGAGGATGAGCTCACAAATCAGCTGATCTCCGGTGATTATGCTGACTTCGAGAGATTGGTGGATAAGGCGATTCGCCAGGAAGACCAGCGAAACAAAATGGATAGGAAAAGGATGGCAGCTCAGTTTAGGGCACACCAGGGGAGTCACCAGAAGCCCCGTTTCACTCCAGGACAGCAGGGTGGACCCTCCACCTTGATTGTTCGCCAGCATCGCCCTTACCACCTTGGTAACTTCCGTGCTGGTTACAATGGAGGCAACAACAACCAAGGCGGGCAACACAGTCGTCTAGCTCCACGCTCGCCGACTGCACCGACTCCGCCAACCCAGCCAGCCCAACCCAAGAGGGATGCAGGAGCGAACCCAGGAGCTTGCTTCAACTGCGGCGAACTGGGGCACTTCGCCGACAAGTGCCCGAAGCCGAGACGTGCTGGGCCCAGGATCATCCAGGCCCGCGTCAAGCATGCATCGGTAGAAGAGGCACTGGCAGCACCAGAGGTTGTACTGTGTACGTTTCCTGTCAACTCAGTCCCAGCTACAGTTTTATTTGATTCTGGTGCAACGCATTCGTTTATTTCCAAGAATTTTGTGGGGAAGCATGGTCTAAGAAAAGAGGAACTTAAAATACCAATGCGGGTCTACACCTCGGGAAATAGTTCCACCTCTGTCAGTTATAGCCCCTCTGTGGTGATAGAAATCGAAAGAACACAATTTCTAGCCAATCTTATCCTTCTCGAATCTAAAGACCTAGATGTCAGTCTTGGGATGGATTGGTTGACAAGGCACAAGGGAGTGATCGACTGTGCAAGGCGCACCGTCACTCTAACCGATGACAAGGGAGAAAAGATCACCTTCCGATCTCCGGTACCACAGAAGTCCGTAGCAAGTGTGAATCAGGTTGCCACCGAGGAGCAGACCAGAGAAGTGGTGAAGGCTACTAAGAAGTTGGAGGATATTCCGATAGTCAGAGAATATCCTGAAGTGTTTCCGGACGACCTTACCTCAATGCCACCCAAGAGGGAAATCGAGTTTCGAATTGATCTGGTACCGGGAACTGCCCCGATACACAAGAGGCCGTATAGGATGGGAGCAAATGAGCTAGCAGAAGTGAAGAAGCAAGTGGATGAACAGCTGCAGAAAGGCTATATCCGCCCGAGCACGTCGCCTTGGGGTGCTCCGGTGATCTTCGTGGAGAAGAAAGACAAGACTAAGAGAATGTGCGTTGACTATCGCTCACTTAATGAGGTCACTATCCAGAACAAGTATCCGTTGCCAAGAATCGACGACCTATTTGATCAGTTGAAGGGAGCAACAGTGTTCTCTAAGATCGATCTGCGATCGGGTTACCACCAGTTGAGAATTCGTGAAGAGGACATTCCGAAGACGGCATTCATAACTCGTTATGGGTTGTTCGAGTGTACAGTTATGTCCTTTGGGCTCACCAATGCCCCGGCTTTCTTCATGAACTTGATGAACAAGGTGTTTATGGAATTTTTGGACAAGTTTGTCGTGGTATTCATTGACGACATACTCATTTATTCAAAGACTGAAGAGGAACATGAGCAACATCTCCGTTTAGCTCTTGAGAAGCTAAAGGAACATCAATTGTATGTGAAGTTCAGTAAGTGTGACTTTTGGTTGAAGAAGGTTCAATTCCTTGGTCACGTCATATCAGCTCAAGGGGTAGCCGTGGATCCCTCAAATGTGGAGTCTGTCACGAAGTGGACCCCACCATGGTCAGTGTCCCAGATCCGGAGTTTCCTTGGACTCGCGGGTTACTACCGCCGGTTCATCGAGAATTTCTCCAAGATAGCTAAACCAATGACCCAACTGTTGAAGAAGGATGAAAGATTCAAGTGGTCAGAGGAATGCAACAAGAGTTTTGAGGAACTCAAGGAAAAGTTAGTGACCGCACTGGTCTTGATACTACCAGATCAGGCGAAAGACTTCCAGGTTTATTGTGATGCATCCCGCCAAGGGCTAGGATGTGTTTTGATGCAAGAAGGCAAGGTGGTCGCATATGCTTCCCGTCAATTGCACCCGCATGAGAGCAACTACCCAACTCATGATTTGGAGTTAGCAGCAGTGGTCCATGCCCTGAAAATCTGGCGGCACTATCTTATTGGCAACCGTTGAGAGGTGTACACGGATCACAAGAGTCTGAAGTATATCTTCACTCAACCGGATTTGAATCTCCGACACAGAAGATGGTTGGAGTTGATCAAAGATTATGACATGGGAATACACTATCATCCCGGCAAAGCTAATGTGGTAGCCGATGCCCTGAGCAGAAAAAGTCACTGCGATGCTTTGTGCACGGAAAGGTTGTGCAGCAAATTGCAACAAGACCTGGAGCGCCTGAACTTGGGAATCGTGGAGCACGGGTTCTTGACCGCTCTCGAAGCACAACCAACGCTCGTGGAACAGGTCCGAGCAGCTCAGGCCAAAGATCCAGAGATAGCCGAGCTTAAGAAGAACATGAGGGTTGGTAAAGCGCGAGACTTTACTGACGACGAACATGGAACAATCTGGATGGGAGAAAGATTGTGTGTGCCTGAGAACAAGGAACTGAAGGATCTAATACTCATTGAAGCTCATCAAACCCAATATTCCATCCATCCTGGCAGCACTAAAATGTATCAAGACCTCAAAGAGAAGTTCTGGTGGGTCAGCATGAGAAGAGAAATAGCTGAGTTTGTCACCCTATGTGACGTTTGCCAGCGAGTTAAGGCTGAACATCAGAGGCCAGCAGGATTGTTACAACCGCTTCAAATCCCTGAGTGGAAATGGGAAGAAGTTGGGATGGATTTGATCACAGGAATGCCAAGGACATCATCGGGGCACGACTCAATTTGGGTGATTGTCGACCGACTCACCAAAGTCGCTCATTTCATACCAGTGCACACCACCTACACTTGGAAGAGGTTGGTAGAAATATACCTGGCAAGAATCGTGTGTCTACATGGGGTACCCAAAAAGATCGTATCCGATCGCGGAAGCCAGTTCACTTCAAAATTTTGGCAGAAGTTGCAAGAAGAGTTGGGGACCCGCTTGAATTTCAGTACAGCCTACCATCCACAAACCGAGGGTCAAACGGAACGAGTGAACCAAATACTGGAAGACATGTTAAGAGCCTGTGCGATTGACTTTGGTGGAGCTTGGGATAAGAGTTTGCCTTATGCCGAGTTCTCGTACAACAATAGCTACCAGGCCAGTCTACAAATGGCACCCTTCGAGGCACTGTATGGTCGGAAGTGCCACACTCCGCTCTTTTGGGATCAAATAGGGGAACGCCAATTGTTTGGGACTGAAGTCTTAAGTGAAGCAGAGAAGAAAGTCAGAACCGTCAGAGAAAGGTTGAGGATCGCACAGTTGCGACAAAAAAGCTATGCCGACAACCGCTGCAGGGAACTCGCTTTCGAAGCAGGGGATTATGTGTATCTTCGAGTTACGCCGCTACGGGGAGTGCACCGTTTCCAGACCAAAGGGAAATTGGCACCACGCTTCGTGGGACCATATAAAATTCTGGAGCGCAGAGGCGAAGTTACTTACCAGCTTGAGCTCCCTTCCAGCATGCTTGGTATCCATGATGTGTTTCACGTCTCCCAACTAAAGAAGTGTTTGAGGGTACCCGAGGAACAGGCCAGGCCAGATCAGATTGAGATCTGGGAGGACTTGACCTATGTGGAGAAGCCTATTCGCATCCTTGAGACCAGCGAAAGAAGAACCAGGAATAAGCCCATCAGGTTCTGCAGAGTTCAGTGGAGTCATCACTCGGAGGAAGAAGCCACCTGGGAAAGAGAAGATGAGTTGAAAGCCGCCCATCCGCACCTCTTCGCCAGCTCTTCCGAATCTCGGGGTCGAGATTCCGTTTAAGGGGGGTAGGTTTGTCACACCCTGGAGTTCCCCTTCTAAGCCTTAATGACATAAATAAATTGCCTAAAGAAATTTTCCTTTTAACCTAATTAAAAGTGCACTTAATAAATTGGAATCGGTGTGGTGGAATTCTTCCGGGTTCCTTCATGCCAGAATACACTAACAAGATGTTTAGCGGAATTTACAGAGCTGAAAAAGTTTTTATTTCGAACCCAGTTGAAATCTTAACCTTGCACGAAAGTCCCGGGAAATCTCCCTTTTTCTCTTTTCCCTTTTCCTTTCTTTTTCCCTTCCCTCCCCTCCTTTTCTCTTTTTCTCCCTCCCTTGGGCTGCCGGCCTCTCCTTTCCCTACCGAGCCTCACCGTCCCCTCCCCTTTGTCCTTGCCCTCTCTCTCTCCTCCCCGCGGGCCGGCCCATGGCCATGGCCCGCCGGCCGCAAGTCCGCCGCGCCTCCCCCTTGGATCGGGGCGCCGACAGGTGGGCCCTACCTGCGGGCCCTTCTCCTAGCTCCGGTCGGCGGAGCCGCTTTCACCGCCGCGCCTTCCGCCCCACGCGCGCCGCGCTGACCGGCCGCCGCACCACGTCACCCGCCACACCCTGCAACGGCCGCCACACCCCCGCGCCGCACGACACGCGCCCACGCCGTAAAACGGCCGGGATTCGGGAACCGAATCCCGCCTCTCTCTCCTCCCCACGCCCTCCCACTCCGGCGAGAAATTCGGGCAAACCCCGGCCATGTCCGAGCCCCTCCTCCCCTATTTAAGCACCGCCGCCTCCCCTTCCTCCCTTTTTCTTCTTCCGCCACCTGCTCCCGTGCACCCTATCACCCTAGCACCCCCGCGCCATCGTCGCCGCCACTGTCGCCACCTCCGGCCGTCTCTAGCCTCCGCCGGAGTCATCGCCGCACCGCGCCACCGCTGTCGTCGGGTTCGCCGTGCCCGTCCGCCCCCGGCCGCCATCTCTCAAAGCCTAACGCCCCCGGTGAGCCTCTCCCTCCCCTCTTCTTCCTCCTCTCCGGCGCCCTTGCTGCCGCCGCGTGCTCGCTCTCTGAGCCGTGCCGCGTGCCGGCCACACCGCCGTCCGCGCTCGCACCGGCCGCTTGCCGCGCCGGCCGCGTCCGTGCGCCGCGTTCGGCCGCCGCCTTGGTGCCCGCTCGCCCGTGCCGGCCTGTCGCCGTCGCCGGTTGCTCGCTGCCGTGCCGGCCGCGTCGCCGCACTGCCTCTCGGTCGCGCCGCCACCCGTACCGGCCGCGCCACCGCGCCCGTGCCTGCGCCCGCGCCTCCCCTTGCGTCGCACCCGCCCACGTGGCGCCACGTGGCCGCCACGCGTGCGCCACGTGATGCGCCGCCGCCCGTTGGTCCCGTCGACTTAGTCCACCGTGGACCGGCGGCTCTGTGCCGCTGACAAGAGGGGCCCGCCTGCCGGCGCCGGCCCGCCCCTTGCTGACGTCAGTCCTAGGATTAATTGCGCAATAAATTATTTGAACTTTCTGTTTAGCCCTAAAACGCAGTAAACTTGTAAAATTCATAACTAATTCATCCGGACTCCGTTTGAGTGCATTCAAATTGCAGAAAATTCATAAAAATGCCTAGAATCCACTAAAAATACTTTTGTTCTCTATTTCAGTAGACTTATAGCCCGTATTGCTTGTGTGCTTTGTATGTCGTGTAGAATCCGGCAGTTCGGACGAACCCGTCTACTTCGAAGTAGTCGCCGAAGTCGACCCAGCGCCAGAGCAAGGCAAGTCATGCTTTATCATTGATCATATTGTACCGATTTGCGCAATGTTCTACTTTCCTTTAAATACTGCATTATTTTATAATGTCATCTATATGAGTAATATTGTCCTATTGTACATGACCTTATACATTGTCTACCTTGTACCTTTGATAGCTTGGGTAATTGAATGTGTAGTTCTTGGTTTAGGGTATGCTTAGCCCGCTTAGTTCAAATAGCTCACTAAAGGGGATTCATTTAATAACTCTGGAATAGTTTCTATACATGATAACTTTGTGGAAATGCCACCGTGGTAGTATTATAAACTTAAAACATGGTTAATGGTGGGCTGTGGGTGTATGGTTTTGCTAGTCGCACCCATGGCAATTAAGGACCGGTTCACGGGAACCCCTGGAAGAAACACCGTGCGTACCACAAGCCAGCGTGGGCAACGGCTGGACTTGTAGTATAGCTTTCCGCTAGCTGACGTACATTGGCTAGGGTGAGCGTGATGGAGTTTGAATGGGCCCTGCGACGGTCTATGCGGCTTCCGGATTCACTATGGCACGAGAGGGGGCTGCCCGTTGCCTGTTGAGGAGTGGGGGCGAAACCTGCGGTGGTACGATTGGTTAGAGGGGGTTATGCGAAGGGTCCTGTCACAGTCCCTTTCCGGGGTACCATGGTGGTACACCGGCGCACGGTAACGTGTCGTGGGGCTGTGTCTTGTGGGTACAGATGTACACCTCTGATCAGAGTAAAACTATTTGAATAGCTGTACCCGCGGTTATGGGCGATCGACCAGCTCACCGTGATTAGTCTCACTTTAGTATAATTGGACTAAATTGAACCGATTTAGTTCAGGTGGATTGGTTTGGGCCTGTCGCAACGTGGTGTAGCATTGGGCAGTGATGGTTTAATTATGTTTAATTAAATCAACAGTTTTACCGCTTTCAACTACTGTTTTAAATGCTAGCTTTATGCAAATGAACCCTAGCCTTTCCTTGGCAACACTTGCATCATACCCTCTTTTCGGTATGACCTGTTGAGTACAGTGGGTAGTACTCAGTCTTCCTCTTTTCCCCCACACCAGAGTTGGAGTATGTTTCTGATGGTGGTTTCTCCGAGTGATCGCCGTTCTACCATCGAGGATGCCTGTGGAGTGGTTTCGCCGCGCTGCAAGCGTCAAGATTAGAATAAGCTTGTTTATCTTTTTCCGCTGCATTTATGTAAGACATTTGAATGTTTTGTAAGACGTGGATCTGTATGTCAACTTTGTCGTTTGTGTACCCTGGCTGGTCCTGGACAGGGGTTTTAATACACACTCCGTTTGGAAATTCGGCTTAGCGAATTTCTGGGCGTGACAGCGAGGACCATGTTGGATGAATACAAGACATCGGACCGATTTTGGGCCGAAGCTGTCAACACTGCATGCCACACCATCAACCGTCTCTATCTTCATCGCCTTCTTAAGAAGACTCCCTATGAGCTTCTTATCGGTAACAAACTCAATGTCTCTTATTTTTGTGTTTTCGGTAGTAAGTGCTACATTCTTAATAAGAAGGCGAGATCCTCAAAGTTTGCTCCTAAAGTGGATGAGGGGTTTTTGCTTGGGTATGGGTCAAATGAGTGCGCATACCGCGTTTTCAACAAAACCTCCGGTATTGTCGAAATCGCGCGTGATGTGACATTTGATGAAACTAATGGCTCTCAAGTAGAGCAAGTTGACTCACATGTGTTAGGTGAAGAGGAGGACCCAAGCGAAGCCATCAAGAGGTTAGCCCTAGGGGATGTTCGTCCTAGGGAACCACAACAAGGGGCCTCTTCCTCAACACAAGTGGAGCTAACTACATCAACCCAAGCCAACGATTCCTCATCTTCACTCATGGATCATGGTGAAAGAGACGAGCACGTGCAATCTTCACCAATCAACCTTGCACGCCCAAGGATTCATCAAAGCATTCAACGAGATCACCCCACCGACAACATACTGGGTGATATCAACAAATGGAGTATCCACTAGATCTCGAGTTGCAAATTTTTGTGAGCATTACTCTTTTGTGTCTTCCATTGAGCCATTAAGGGTAGAAGAAGCACTCGATGATCCGGATTGGGTGATGGCGATGCAAGAAGAGTTGAATAACTTCACGGGAAATGAAGTGTGGACTTTGGTGGAAAGACCGAGGCAAAACATGATAGGTACCAAGTGGATCTTCCGGAACAAACAAGATGAGAACGGCGTGGTAGTGAGAAACAAGGCAAGGTTAGTGGCTCAAGGGTTCACCCAAATTGAAGGATTGGATTTTGGTGAAACCTTTGCACCGGTAGCTAGGCTTTAGTCAATTCGCATTTTATTAGCCTTTGCTACTAACCTTGATTTCAAGCTCTATCAAATGGACGTGAAGAGTGCCTTCCTCAATGGTCCAATCAATGAGTTGGTATATGTGGAGCAACCCCCGGGGTTCGAAGATCCAAAGTGTCCTAATCACGTGTATAAGCTTCACAAGGCGCTCTATGGGCTTAAGCAAGCTCCTAAATCATGGTATGAATGCCTTCGTGACTTTCTTGTTAAAAACGGCTTGGAGATTGGCAAGGCCGACTCTACTCTCTTTACTAAAAGACATGATCGTGATATCTTCGTGTGCCAAATATATGTCGACAACATTATATTTGGCTCTACTAACAAGTCTTTTAGTGAAGAATTTAGTAGAATGATGACCAAGCGCTTTGAGATGACCATGATGGGTGAGTTGAAGTTCTTTCTCGGTCTCCAAATCAAGCAACTACAGGAAGGAACCTTCATTTGCCAAACAAAGTACTTGAAGGACATGCTCAAGAAATTCGGGATGGAGAATGCCAAGCCAATTCACACTCCTATGCCATCAAATGGGCACCTAGACCTCAACGAGCAAGGTAAAAACGTCGACCAAAAGGTATACCGTTCCATCATTGGTTCACTTCTTTACCTTTGTGCATCTAGGCCCAATATCATGCTTAGTGTGTACATGTGTGCAAGATTTCAAGCCGCTCCAAAGGAGTGTCATCTCGTGGCCGTGAAGAGAATCCTTCGATATTTAGTGCATACACCTAACCTTGGTCTTTGGTACCCTGAGGGAGCGAGGTTCAACCTCATTGGCTATGCCGATGCGGACTATGCTGGTTGCAAGGTGGATAGGAAAAGCACATCGGGCACTTGGCAATTCTTGGGTAGGTCCCTTGTTTCTTGGTCCTCTAAGAAGCAGAACTCCGTCGCCCTATCCACCGCTGAAGCGGAATACGTTTCGGCGGGGAGTTGTTGTGCTCAACTTCTTTGGATGAAACAAACCTTGAGAGACTATGGCCTAAATGTGAGCAAAATTCCACTCCTATGTGACAATGAGAGCGCCATCAAGATAGCCAACAACCCCGTCCAACACTCCCGAACCAAACATATTGATATTCGCCACCACTTCTTGAGAGACCATTCCAAAAGAGGCGACATAGATATCCAACATGTGTGCACCGACAAACAATTGGCGGATATCTTTACCAAGCCTCTAGATGAAGCTAGGTTTTGTGAGTTAAGAAATGAACTAAATATCTTGGATTCTCGGAATGTGGCTTGATCTATTGCATACATTTTTGATTGATAGAATAGGGTTGTATACCACCTTGTGACAAAATGAACATTCAATTAATGGATGGACACTAGTCATTTTTGTGGATAATTTGAATCTATGTGTTCGGGGACCTCATTTTTCAATGTATCTTGGTCCTTGCACAATTTGAGATAGATTCACACATTCCCCCTTTCGAGGGTGAATTATCTTGTCTCATAATAATTTACACTCTTTTTGATTCTCGGATCAACCCATTTGATTTGTGACTATTGTTCTTTGTGATTGCTTGTGTGCTAATCACAAGTTCAAATGGGGGCTAAAGTGTTCGACCATTCATCCTTTCCAAACTCCCTTCAAAAAGTTTGTAAAAGTGTTGTTCATCAAAATTCCCGGTGCAAATCCTTTAAAAAAATTCCTTTCAAATTGGATGTGAAAAGGTTTCTTCAAAATTTCGGACCGAATCCTTTTCAAAACTAGAGTTTTTCTGCATTTGTTCGGAAATTCCGAAAAATTTCCGGAACTTCCGAAAAATTGCAGTCCTTTGGAGATAACATCCATCTTCCCAGGATTTTTCGGAACTTCCGAAAAATTTCCGGAATTTCCGAAAATTTCCAGAAGCGTGCGAGAACTTTTTCAGATATATCCGGAAATCGTTTTCGGAATTTCCGAAAATTTTGGGGCTCGTATATAACCCCTCCACCCGTGTGTCTCTCTCTTTCTCTTCTCTTTTCCCACGGGTTCCCCTCCATACTCCCCTCCTTCCCGGCGGCTAACCCCTCTCCAGCGACTTCTCGGCTCTCCCCTCGTCTCCTCCCTCACGGGTGCGTGTTTGGGGACTTTTTGTGGAGCTACATTCTCATTCTTCACCTCGTCCCTTCCAAGTTCTTCGCGTTCTTGAGGTATACTTCAACTCAAATCCTTGATTTCCTCGGTTCAAATCGTTTGCTTCTCTTCAGTGGAGATGTTCCCCTAGTGCCCTAGTACCCGTAGATTCATTTTCACAAGTTTTTGTTGGTAGATTCATGCGGGATCTAAGATTTAGGGCTCGGTCAGCATTTTTCGGATATATCCGAAAATTCTTTTCGGAAATTCCAAAAAGTGCTGCCCGAAACTTCCAATCTCGGTCTGCGCATGCCTTTGCCTTCCATCACTTGTAGTTCACCTCCTTGTCTTCCTTGCACTCATTGTGTCTTTTTTTAAGGATGCCTCGTCTCAAGATTGCTTCCCGCAAGTCCAAGCGTCAACGGGATCGTTCTCCAACTCCGTCCTCTCCGGAGGATTCGGACCGTGATTGGTCCGGAGCTGAGGATACGGGTCCTCAAGTGACGCGGGTGGCCAAGGGTGGCACTCTTCCTCCTCGTCGGTCGACCTAGTCGCATGGTGCTGCCGGGTCCTCGTGGCAACCTCGCCAGTCTACTGGTGAGGGTTCATCTCAGCGTCCTCAGACTCCGCCGCATATTCCCAACGTTCCCATTCGGCCTCTTCGGATCCACACGCCCGAGCGAGCTGTGATTCGCCAGGTCCACGATTGGCGGAAGAAGTCTGAGGTGGTTGCCCCTCATCGAGAGGAGGATCCCCGTGCCAGTCACCGTTCTGCCACTGATGCACGGTTCTGGACGCTGTTCCAGCAAGACTTCTATGAGACCGTCATCAAGACCAAGTCTCACCCCTCTGTGCACATGCAATGGACCAACTGGGAAGATTTGCTTGCCCTGGATGATGTTGTCCTCAACTCTGTTGTTGCTGTTTGTGAAGAGATGGGGGTTCGTGCTTTCATGATGCTTCAACAGTCTTGGTGCAATGAGATCATTGCCCAATTCTATGCCACCGTGTTCTTTGATCGCCATCATGGAATGCATTGGATGACTCAGGGCACTTGGTACTCCGTCACCTATGAGAGGTTGGCTGAGATCTGGGGTTTTGATCTACGCTGGATGCACTACTTCACCAACTTGCATGATCATCCGATTCCAGGCAACCCCGACCTTCGCCCTCTATATCTTCCTGGTGGTGTCTTGGGCAAGATTGATGGCCTCAAGCCCTTTCACATCTATCTGAACCGGATGATGCGCCGCTCTCTTGTACCCAAGGATGGTGATGCTAGCAGCATAAATCATCTCTCTTAGAATGTCTTGCTCAGGTTCAACCCTCCCTCTGAACCTTTCCATGTTTTCAACTTTGTGTGGGAGGAAATCCGGTTGGCCTCAATTCAGTACAAGAAGGGCTTGGTCTACGCTCCCCATCTCATGCGGATGATTGAATCCGTTACTCAGTTGCAGTTTGAGCATGACATGCCTCACCTCCAGCTTCACTTGCGCCTGCTCAAGGCGGACCGCCACCCTAGGGCAAGTTCTTCTGCTGCCGCTGAGGACATCCCCTCATCCTCGACAAAGCCTCCACCGTCTGCGTCTGTGACACGCCGCGCGCCATCCCCTTTGTTTCGCATTTTGCGGAGTCTGTTTAGTCTTTGCTCTGCTGAGGCTAAACAGAACCGCAAAGCGCGAAACGAAGTTAAGAAGATGGCCTGGCGCGTCAAGTCTATGCAGGCCCAGCTGAACCTGCATCTTCAGGTGGATGTCCCCCCTTCTCCTCCGGGTTTTGAGGCGGAGCCTGACGAGCCTGAGGAGGAGTTTGAGGATCCCTTCGCCGGTCTTCCTCAGGACTACGACTTCTTCGGTTTTGGCCATGGCTATGGTCATCCTCCTCCTTCTCCTCCCGAGGATCCTCCTCAAGCGCCTCTCGTTTGAGTCGTCGTTGCATCGTCCTTCCTTTTTGGTGTTTTGATGCCAAAGGGGGAGAATATCTATCCTTATTTCTATCCTAGTTTGGTTGAACACTAATGGCATCTCTATTCGTATGAGACTATGTGTGGTAAAACTTGAATTATTGTAATCTCATCTATGCTTTTATCTAAGTTCTTAATGACTACTTATGTGTGACTCTGCGATGTAATGCCATTTATGCTAAATGTCTATGTGATGCAATGCCTTCTCTTATATTCATATGACATGTTGTGATTGTTAAGTCACATTGTGTTTCTCGTTGTAACCTTAAGTGTGGATGCAAGGTTTCAGGGGGAGCTCACCACTTGCTTATAATGCACACTTCTAGGGGGAGCTTTCACTAAGATCTTGCACCAAAAATCTTTATATTGTTTCATTATCTATTGTGATCTAATCGTGTTGTCATCAATCACCAAAAAGGGGGAGATTGAAAGTGCATCTAGGCCCCTAATTGTTTTGATGATTGATGACAATACGATTAGAGAGGACTAACAATTTTATTTAAGTAAATGTGAAGGAATGTTAGTCCATGACGAGTTGTAGCGCAATGCATAGCTCAACGGATGCGACAAAGTCATGGGCTGCGGCAATGATCGGAGGTTGTACTATATGTTTTTATTTCTTTGGATCATTAGGAAAACCGCACTATTAAGAGGGATGATGCATTGACATATGAGGAGTAATGAAGTACTCAAAAATCAATTTTAAAAAGGTGTTTCTCCTCAGCTACCTTGTTCTGGAAATTTTCGGAAGTTTCGATATGGATTTTCGGAATTTCCGAAAAAGGACAGAACGATATTTGGCTTCTGGAAATTTTCGGAGTTATCCGAAAGGTATTTTCGAAAGTTCCGAAAATGACCAATATGGTTCTGTAAATTTTCGGATTTGTCCGAAACGACTTTTCAGAAGTTCCGAAAATGGCCAGTGAAGTCGATATGGTTCTGTAAATTTCCGGAGTTGTCCGATATCCTGTTTCGGAATTTCCGAAAATAGCTGTGAACCCAAAATTGTTTCTGCAAATTTTCGGACTTATCCGAAAGGAACTTTCGGAAGTTCCGAAATTATCCAGAAGGTTGTTTTGGTTTTGGAAATCTTCGGAATTTCCGGAAAGTTTTCAAAAGTTCCGAAAAGTCTTCAGTTGACTTCTGCGTTTCTTTGTACTGGAAATTTTCGGATATTTCCAGAATTAATTTTTGGAATTTCCGAAAAACACATTTATTGTGCATAGCGGGCAGATCTAGAGCTGTGACTATATATAGTCTCCTCTCCTCACTTGTGAGGGTTGCTGGACACATTGGATATTTTTGTGCCCTTGGCTTGTTCATCTCTTGATTCACTCTTGAGCCTTACTCTCTTGTTTCCCTTCTCACCCGTGCTTCATTCGGATTTGATGTGTGTGTGAGAGTTGGTGGATTCAAGTTTGTGTCAGTGCTTGTTGTTGACTTCGTGAAGATTTGTGAGCACTTGCATCATCTCCGGGAGTCCTTTGCATCATTTGTTACTCTTGGAGGTTGAGGACTCCTAGGCGGCTAGGTGTCACTCCCGAGCCACCGATCTAAGTGTGGTTGGTCGGGAGAAGTTTGTGAAGGTCGGATCTCACCTCCGAAAGGGAAGAGATACCACTAGTGAAAGGAGGAGTGCTTTGTGCAACCTCTTGAGGAAAGGGTTCGTGTAGACCCGGCTCTTTGTGAGCTCCTCAACAGAGAGTAGAATCCCCTCAAGGATTTGAACTCCGGGAACAACTCATCTTGCTACAACTTTGGTGATATCACTCTTCTCACTCCTTTAGCTTTACTTATTTGTGCTGCTATAGAACTAGTTGCTGTTTGTGATAGCATATTCTTATTGTACTCCGCTAGATCTAGAGTTTACTTTGAAGTGCACTTATTCTGATACTTTCGGAAATTCCGAAAATCACTTTCGGAAATTCCGAAAACACTTACTTCCGCATTTACTTGAGTTTTTGAATTAGCCTATTCACCCCCTCTAGGCCTAATTGACCCTTTCAGATACATTAGTACACTAATGGGATAATTAATGTTTCACTTATATCTTAATGATGGCTATTTAATGGTAGCTCATGATGGTCAATCGTGATTGTTAAATTAATTAATTGTCAACTAAAACTTGACTAATGGTGGGTTGTGAGCACATGGTTGGAGATGATATTTGGTTGGTCGTGCTCATAGCAATTAAGGACCGGTTCACGAGCTCCTGTTGTGAAACATTAATCGTACCAACCACAAGCCAGCGTGGCAACGACTTGACATTTGATGTAGCACGATTCAATGTGGAGTGCCAGACTGTGCAGTGGCGGAGATAAGCCCACGGGGGTTCGCTGGGGAGTCCATACCTTGGCTAAAAGGGGTGACTATGATCCGAGAGCGGTGCACTGCATTGAGTTGGGTTATGTCAGGTGTTTTGTCACAGTCTCTATTCGGGTACTTTTCCAGTATCGCGACACATGGAGGACATGATGTTGAGGCTGTGTCATGTGGGTACAGTGGTACATCTCTAGTCAGAGTAAAACTTTTCGAATAGCCGTGCCCGCGGTTATGGGCGGGTCTAACAATATTTTTCGTGATTAGTTCCACACTACTCATTAATAATATAAGGTGATAAATGGTAATAATTGGTTTAGCTCCTGGTTTGGAATGGTTAATTCCTGGTTTGGAGGTTTGATCTGTACGACCGGGGTTGGTTGTTCAGGTTTGGTTGGGCCTGTGCAGCATTGGTGTGCTGTTCAGTGTTGATTAATATCGATGATTATAATTACTCTACTGTTTTACAATTCTCAAATGTTTGCTAAATGCTGCTTTTCCAAATGAACCCTATATTATGCCATCATTTGGTATCTTTGTGCACTTGCATCTTTGTTGTGCGGTTTGCTGAGTATTCCATGTACTCACCCTTGCAATAATCAGTCAACCTCAGTTGAAGAAAGTTCCGAAGAAGACGTTTGGCTTATACCCCAGTTGAGCTGCCTGTGGGAGTGGAGCTGAAGCCATCGCTAGATCGTTTATCCGCTGCCGTTTATGTAAGTATGTAGCGTTGTATTATGATGAATCTGATTATGATTTGTGTACCTCGGCTGATTCTTGGACAAGGATTGTACGCACAAATTAGTTCGGAAATTACTTGTGAATCTCCGGGCGTGACATTGGTACACTAACATGGGATAGCTCATCTTTGATGAGCGGTAAGCCTCATCTGTGTCGGGGTTATATCCCGTCACGAACCAAAGGTCAGTGATGCGAGAAGTCATCTCTATCGGGTATTTGGCCATCACGGATGACAAATATCTCTGTCGGGCCAAACCTCAAACCCGTCACCAATAGCTTTTTATGTGACCATGGCTACTATGATACAACCGTTGTTCACATCATGGATTAACAAGAAAACATCAAGATCAAGTCCTCCATGTGCTGGAATCCAATTCGGCAACCTGCAGCAACGTTGATTTTAAACGGCCGCCAAATCTGCATACGAGCTCCGTTTTTCGGCCCGTGAGTACTTAATGGAAAGCTCTCGGAGTCCTCTTTCCAATGGATCTAGTCTCATCACTAAACTCCATCAAAGTCGGCCACAATTGAAGAAACAAGGTGTTGCATCACCTATAATGGGCCTATGGGTTTGTAACTTCGTTTGGGACCCCAGCCCATGTGGGGCTGATGTGAGGTGTGCCCCAACCTGGTGGAGTACGACCCTAGGGACCCCTTGGTCATCCTCCCACCTCCTTAAATAGCTAGGTACCCCTTCAGGATTTCTTCGGTTTTGTTAGATTAAAGTTTAGCCATTGCTACTTGCTTGCAGCGCGCGTGTCGGCTGGACCGTCCGTCTGCTTGTTCTTCGGAACCCCAACTTATCATTTGTATTCAATTCCTATTTGCAATTCAGATTGCTTTTATCTTGTTCTTGATTGTTTCTTCGATTTGCTTGTAGGAATAAGGTTGATCTGCACCGATAAGATCAACAACCCACGGAGAGGTGTATCGATCGCTAAGGTGCAACACAACGTCTTGTACGGTTGTAGTTGGATCATCAACATATCTCCCAAATCATAGTTATCTCAACTCACCGAAAGATCGGGCCAAATCATAGCCTTGAGCGCATCGAGTGGTGCTCAGGGATTATCAACTGGTATCAGAGCTTTCGTTGCTCGGTGAGTGTTTATCTACCTATAACCAAAAAATAGCCATACAAAAAAATTGCATCCATTATGTAGCCAACTTTGTGCCATTGCATCGTTCTTTTCAATTTTTGCTTTGTTGAGTTTTGTGTTGCATCCTCAAGTCGTGTTGCTCGTCTTAGCATCTAGTCCGTTTAGAGTTTCGAGTTCTGGTCACGTCTAGTACCACTGTTGCCACCACCGCTGTGTCTTCGTTGTCATCGCGATCTTCAAAAATAGAATCATGTCACTGCAAGGGTTCCGTTTTTCTTGTTTCGGGCAATTTCTTTCAGTCGGTTTTGAAGTTGTTGAGTTGCATCTAGGGTTTGCCGTCCTACTCGTGCTTGTATTCAGCGGTGCTTGGTTCTATTGCGCGACGAAGAAGAGAGAAGGGGATAGTAGATCGGTTTCCGGATGGAGTGCAACAATATGTAGATTGGTTTCTATTTGGGGGCCACGTAGAAGAGATAAAAGGAATCAAATGTTAACTGAGTCCCACCACCTTGCATGCGGCTTCCCTCCTCTCTCTTCGAGTCCGACTCCTCCCTCTACTCTCTCGGTTTCAATCTATACCGTGACATACCATATAGCTTGGTGAAAATTTTTGGAGCATCGGATAAGATATCCGTTTGCAAAAACGGAATCTATGGGACGAGAGCATTCCATCTTTGTATAGATCAAATTCTAGGGTTTTGACTTTTACATTTGAGTCCTTGTAAATGTTTATACTTACATTCGAGTCCTTGCAATCTTGCATTCAGGTCCTTGAGTCGTTTTTGCTAAAAAATAAAAAATAAAAAAAGGCAGAAAGGTGCAAAAGAAAGAACACAAAAGCCGCACCAAAAAAAGTAAGAAAGAAGGAAAAAAGAAGAAAAAAAAGAAAGAAAAGAGAAAATCAGCTGTTATCTTTGAGTTTGCTTTTGTATACCAGAGTTATGCTTGAGTTATTCCAAGTATTATCTTGTGGTACCGTTTGTGTCTAGGCTCGCGTCTCTAGTACGTTATATCCTAGGACCAGTACGATACTGACTTTGAACAATTATTCAACTTTGCATTCTCTGATTTGAGCATTTGTTACTCCTTTGCTACATATTTAAGCCTACCCAGAGCTCCATAGATTTGATTGCAGTCGTACAGCAAGTGTTTGCCAAGGCATCGATACATCCAACCCCCATTGGGATGCTTGGTTTAATCGGTGTATATCACCATTCTGCTTACATTGGTAAGAACTTGTAAGAGCTCGGTTAAAAGCTTGATTGTGTGTGATATTTGAGCCTCCACTACCTAGTAGTTAATAGGAACGTGCATATTTTTGTATGTTTCTTGTTTTCTACTAACAATGGCAGTGATATGGAAGACGATTGGGAATAACTATGCGCAGCATCGACATCTTTGTTGAGACAAGAGAAGTGATCAACATGATCATTATGAGGTAAGTGATAATGTTCTAGCTAAGATCAAATCTGCACTACCTTATTTTGAAGGAAATTATGATCCTCATGCTTACATTGATTGGGAGCTAGCTGTTGATAGAAAATTTGAAAAACATAAATTGTCTGAGAATGTGTGCCTCTAGTGTTTTAGTTAAATATGCTTCTGATTATTGGAAACATCTTCATAGGCATAACAAAATACCACAATCTTGGAAAGACTTGAATCGATATTTGTGAGATGTTTATGTTCCCACGTATTATGCTGACATTCTGCTCAATAAACTGCAATGTTCAAAACAAGATGCCAGAACTAGTACTTCATATTATCATGATATGCGTGCTTGCTTGTTACGTTGTGGTTTAGATGAATGCGAAGAAGTTTCAGAATTGAGGTTTTTGCGTGCGCTTACTAAAGAAATTCAGGATATGCTTGCTAGTCAAAGATGTAGATCTCTTTCTCATTTGTTACAACTTGCTTGCAATGCTGAACATAAAATATAGGAGGACATGAAAAATCAACGCACTATACTTTTGCCTCCTATTACTAGCCATTTGCAGGAAGTGCATAATCACGAAAAGGAAGAGAGAGACATAAATAAGCCGGCAATCCCAGTGTTCACACTCAAGTTCTATGCACCTCCATCAACTAAAGAGTGCATCAAAGGTAAATTAAATTGTTCTGAAATTAATCAAGGTGAGTGTGATGTTAATGAATTAAATTTGTCCACTTTTCATGCTATAGTAGAGCAACCATTAGTGGAACCAATTGCTGATATTCCTTTATCACAAGTTGATTTGTTTGTTGTTCCTTGTGATAAAGAAGAGTTGTGTGATAATCCTTCGCTTATAACCATGCCACAACTAGTGAATGAACATGCTATTTCTAGTCTTAGTTCTTTATGTACTGATTTTAAGCATGTTATTCACATTGCTAATGAAGTAGAGGAACGTGAATTGATATCTTCTTTAAATACTTTGGCCTATATTCAGTTTGATCAATTTCGTGAGCTCGGCAATTTGAAGGAGAAATTATTTGTTAAGTCTGATTTGAGGATGTACAATTAATGCTATTTTTGTATCTTTGGAGGATATACTGATAAAAGAATATATTTGGTGCATAGAGTTTATATGTTCAGATTTGGAACCTCCTGTAGTTCTGCAAGGCAACAGCAGGCTAGAGAGTACTGTAATGACTAATTATGTTATCTCGAGTTTATCTTGTTTTGATTTTGTGAAACAAGTTATTTTAAATGGACTACATGAAGAGCACCGTGTCAAAAAACCGAGGACGGTTTTTCATGAAGAAGGGGAGGATGATTTGACCATGGCTAATATGGATACAACCGTTGTTCACATCATGGATCAACAAGAAGACATCATGATCAAGTCCTCCAAGTGCTGGAATCCAATTCGGCCACCTGCAGCAACGTTGACTTCAAACGGCCACCAAATCTGCATACAAGCTCCATTTTCCACCCGTGAGTACTTGATGGAAAGCTCTCGGAGCCTCTTTCCAATGGATCCAGTCTCATCACTAAACTCCATCAAAGTTGGCCACAATTGAAGAAACAAGGTACTGCATCACTTATAATGGGCCTATAAGCTTGTAACTTCGTTTGGGACGCCGGCCCATGTGGGGCCCTTGAGAGGTATGCCCCAACCTGGTGGAGCATGACCCTAGGGACCCCTTGGTCATCCTCCCACCTCCTTAAATAGCAAGGTACCCCTTCAGGGTTTCTTGGGTTTTGTCAGATTAAAGTTTAGCCATTGCTACTTGCTTGCAGCGTGCTTGTCGGCTAGACCGTCCGTCTGCTTGTTCTTCGGAACCCCAACTTATCATTTGTATTCAATTCCTGTTTGCAATTCAGATTGCTTTTATCTTGTTCTTGCTTGTTTCTTCGATTTGCTTGCAGGAATAAGGTTGATCTGCACCAATAAGATCAACAACCCGGAGAGGTGTATCGATCGCTAAGGCGCAACACAACGTCTCGTACGGTTGTAGTCGGATCATCAACGTATCTCCCAAATCGTAGTTATCTCAACTCAGGAAAGATCGGGCCAAATCATAGCCTTGAGCGCATCGAGTGGAGCTCAGGGATTATCAGCTTTGACCAAGTAGACAAGTCAAACTAGGGCCAAACTAGGGCCCGTCACCGATGACCTCATATGTAACAGGCTCGTACTTGAGATGGTATAGTATTGCCGCCTGTCACGGATGACTCACCTCAATCAGGCTTTAACATAAACCCGTCACGGATGACTTATGTCTATCGGGTTCATACCTAAGCCCATCACGGATGAGGTCATCTCAATCGAGCTTAAGTTTGAGCCCGTCACGGATTTGTATTTTACCAAAAAAATAAATTTTATTTATTTGGCTAGACTCAGGCCTTTGTTAGCCACGCCCGCAGCAAAAAAGACACAAAAGCAGATATATGTATTCCCTTTCCCAGCAACCCCATTCACAGCAATTCACAAATCAGTTAACATTGAGTGATTACATCCTCAATCACACATCCATTCACATACACCATTGACATTAATTGACAAACCAAACATTAAGTGATTACAATCAGATTAAAAAATCCATTCACATCCTCCAGAGTTAAGCATCAAAACCTGTAAAACCGAGTTATAAATTAGAACAAGTTTATATGTAATTAGCATTACATGTATCTACAGAAACATCACACCGGATTGTATTACATATAATATATACATAAATGATACGTAAATCTCATGTTTTTGACAAGCAATGGAAAATATTTCAACCATTTAGAGACGAGCTACGACAGTACTCTAAAGCTTCCTTTGGGAGAAGATTTCGTCAAGTATGAATCGTGCTACGTCTTCTCTAATTGGTTTGAAGCTTCGATTCGGGATGTTGGAAGTTTTTTCCAGTATGTGAGGCGCCAAGTTAGTGTAAGTATATACTTCAAACTACTTAGTACATATATATTATATACAAAATAGAAACACAGACCTCAAGATCCAGCAATGTCACCTTGTCCAACAAAGTCATCATGTTGTGATACACGTGGAACCCACACTGGTCACCAACTTGTTGACGGACAGGGAAACGCCACTTCTATACTCTGTGGTATGTCGCAGAATCTCGTACATCCAACGTTGATGATCCATTGCTGCAAAAGTGAAAAAATATTAAATAAACATTCTGTAAGATAAGTACTACTAAATTTATGTGAATTGTTTAGCATTTTTCAATTACATTTTGAATTTTCTGTTTTTCTTTGAAAAAACAGACAAAAATTCGTCCCCCTACACCTCCTACTAAAATAGTGAATAGTGGAATAACCATTACTTAGGCGGCTGGAGTATTTATATTGTGCAACAGACATCGGTAACGGCCAATTAGCGAACATCGGTAACGGGCATATACTGTATTTTATCGGGCCTAATATAGAGCCCGTCACCGATGACAACCATCGGTGATGGGTCTAGACGTTATCTTTATCAGGCCTTGATTAGAGCCCGTCACCGATGACATCTATCGGTGACGGGCCTGAGAATATACCCCTCACCGATAGCTGTCATCGGTGACGGGCTCGAAATACATGCATATGTACTATGTCTGTACGAGTATATCTTTATCGGTGTTTATTTTAGCCCGTTAGAGATGACAACGCTGTGATAGTCCGCAATCCCCGGGCATAGGAAAGACTGTTACAGATAACAAGTTATGTAGTAGTGGTATATGTTGATGATATTATTGTAGCAAGTTCTACAAAGATGGTAACCACAACACTCTTGAAGGATCTCAAGGAGGAGTTTGCACTGAAGGATCTAGGAAACCTGCATTACTTCCTTGGCATTGAGGTAACTAAAGTACATAGTGGTATAGTGTTATCACAGGGGAAGTATGCTAATGATTTATTAAAAAAAGGTCAATATGGCAAGCTGCAAGCCTGTCAGCATCCTCTTTCTATAAGTGAAAAACTATCTATACATGAAGGGACTTTATTAGGATCTAATGATGCAACTCAGTATAGGAGTATAGTTGGGACCTTACAGTACTTGACTTTGACTAGACCAGATATTGTCTTCTCAGTTAACAAAGTTTGCCAGTTTCTTCATACTCTTGCTACAGTTCGTTGGGCAACAATTAAGAGAATACTTCGTTATCTAAAACATTGTACTAAACTTGGGCTTAATATATATAAAAGTTCTTTCACTCTTGTTAATGGATACTCAGATGCAGATTGGGCAGGAAGTCCAGATGATAGAAAAACTACTGGAGGATTTGTTGTATTCTTTGGAACTAATATAGTGTCATGGAGTGCCGGAAAACACTACTGGAGAAGTGTTCTTTTCTAGGTGTGCCAAAAACACAAATTTCTTAGTTGTCTTACGAACCGGTACTAAAGATATTTTTATTACCGGTTCTAAAAGTACAAGTCCTAAAAACATCTTTAGTCTGGGTTGGTAATACCAACCGGAACTAAAGATGCATCTTTAGCCTGTGTTGGTAACACCAATCAGGACTAAAGATGCCTCCAAGGTCTAGTTCAAAAAGAAAACATCTCTATGTAGGTCAGATGTATGTGGTAGGTGAGATGGTAACGCGCGTGAGGTTGAGGTGAGAGATCTTGAGTTCAAATCACCCAGCCCACATATTTTTTGACTAAGCATGCATCTTTAGTACCGGTTATTTCAATCAGTACTAAAAATCGAATCGAGATCTTTACTCCCAAAAATTTAGTCGTAGCAATGAAACAACCTACAGTGTCAAGATTAAGTACTAAAGCTGAATATAAGATGGTTGCTAATGTTACAGTAGAATTGATTTGGTTTCAAACCCTTCTATCCAAACTGGGAGTGAAAACTCCACCTGCAGCAAAGGTATGGTGTGACAATCTTGGAGCAAAATACCTGTCTACTGATCCAGTGTTTCATGCTAGAACAAAACACATAGAAGTAGACTATCATTTTGTACGAGAGTGAGTCTCTCAAAAGCTTCTAGAGATTGACTTTGTTTCTTCTGGTGATCAAGTAGCTGATGGCTTTACTAAGGCTTTGTTAGTTAGACTATTAGAGAAATTTAAGCACAATCTCAACCTTGAACGGTTGTGATTGAGGGAGGCTGTTAGGAATATTTCTCACATGTGATAATGAGTATATGATAACAGCTCTCCTAGAGAATAGATAGATTAGTCTTATCTACACAAATTAATCTCTAGTTTGTTGCTTTATCGGTTACATCCAATCTCTATCTATACACACCACGGTGAGGGCTCTTCTCACCAGTATATAACAAGAATGCTGCCCGAGACAAAGGGTTTGCAACACTTTACAAACAATCACAATTTGGACAGTAAAAGTTGATACATTGTTGTCTGGAAATTTGATTTCAGGCAACCAAGGCAAAAGAGACGGTGTTCAGTTCGTCTCTTTTGGTAGCATGAAGATGAAAATGATGAACATATAGCTAGATATTTTGTTGAATTCTTTTGACCATAACTAGTGCATTTCTGGTTGCTTAATTACTCCAAAGAAAGTCCAAGAGGGGATTGTGTAGGACTTGTTTGTGAGGGAAATGGCCTGGTAGTACTGCATCTTGAATTAGAAATGCCTGTGGCCATCTAGCCGTTGGCCACTGGGAAAATGTATTGCCCTTCCTGTTTCTGACAGTAAACATTTATCATCTACTAAACTTGTTAAGCTGAGATCTTTAGTTCTCAGTTGCATGGCAGCCTTTTCTTATAAGTGTTCTGTTCACTTCAAAATTATCCAATTTACTGGATGAATGCATATGAAAAACAGTACGTATCAAATTAATATTTATGTTACTGAAGTGAAAACATAATTAACAATGCAGGCGATGGATGCAATCACTACCACAGAATGAATCGACTTTTGTGGACGAGACCCCTTTTAGATTGCAGACGGATCATAACTGCTCCCGTATGCAAAACTCGCTCTCCCGGGATCTGTTCAAGGGCCGTATACGAAAACCTATTTTGGCATGCGCCCCTTAAGAGGTCCACCTGTGATAATAGGTTATTATTATCCCTCGTACATCTACCATAAATCTCCCGTGGGCTCTGATATGACTTGTTATAAAATTGGGTCCAAAATCAACATCAGAAACCAAACACAGAAGAAATACCATAGGAGATCCAAACTGATGATGACACGAGGCACGATATTTGTTAAAGAGGTTCAGCCGAAACCTACATCCCCGGTGCACTACATACGGTCGCTTCTCCCTGATCTAACATAATTATAGCGTATCAAAGTTACAACAATCCTAAGACGAATGATGCTGGTAGCCGCTCCCTCTTGCCTATGCTTACTTGTCATGCGGTTACAACAGGTTTGTCCCTCTATTTCAAAGAGTGTAGGATAGAGTCCGACTCTTACTCTATTCCTAACACCTAGTATGACTTCAAATCCTAAACTATAACCGACTTTGTATATATATTCGGCACAACTCTAACAGAATCCATCCCACTCTTTCACATCGTCTAACCCTTACCGTCGGCAGCGACATTCCTGGCTAATTGTGGTGGAGCTGCGAGAATGCAAGATGTACATGGCCAGGGGTAATCGATGAAGGATGGGGCGTTGCCGCTCTGCTCAGGTTGCTCCAATAGGATAGAGCTTCGCAAGGTGTCGATACGAATGCGAATTTACCATTTTACTCCAAAAACTTAAGGATGGTGTGGATGTACCAGGTGGATGGAGGTGTGGAACCGGCCGGCACCAAATCCTCTCCGCTGTTTAATCCTACGAGATCAACGGTTCTGATTTAGTAATTCCATCCCCTCAAGGATGGTAAAATGCCTCATAGTTACCCCATAACAAACCAATTCCAGTGGCACAAATCCATGTGCCACTAGGTCATCCTTCTCTAATGGCTTTGGAGTCTGACTCTGTCAGGTGACGCAAAAGACAGTGAAGTAAATGTAATTTACCCGTGGGAAGCTTGCTATTGAGGAAAGCAATGGGAAGATTGTTATGTGTTTGTTTAATTAACCCACTGTGAGCTTGCCTGCCAAGTTGGAGATCAGATCCTAGAGACTAGGATGCATTCAATTGGCTTGATTTGGACATTTGCACCCTTAATTCAGGAAGCACATGCCAAGTATCTAATTTGGTCAGAGACCAGTCGGCAATCTATAGCTTGTCCGAGAAACATGGACTCCAAGCCAAAATCCTTGTGGAGTTTGTCCAACATGTATAGATAGTAGCAGTTTTGTACTACATGTTTGTACTCTCTCCATTCTCGAACACTTACAGAACTCCTTTCCAATGTGACAAATTTACTCGATTCTGGTGGAAAAGGCAGTGTCATATATGGCACCTTCGTAAAGAAAGATTTTCGTAATAATCAGTGCAAATCCCGTAGAAAATAAAAATGTTTACATGTTTGAAACAAGTAAAACTTCATCTAAACGATACTGATCAAATTTTTAAGTGATTCCTTTCTTGTGGAGAGTTTTATTTTTACCCTTTTGAATGTAAGCACCGTAACTACTATTTTTTTTTACAATTATAGTTGTATTTTTTAGTTAGTATATTGAATCTATAAATGTAGAAATCGTCCTTGATCAGAATTCTAGACTTTTGGCGGCGAAAATATATAGAGCAAATCACAAATGTAGCGTAAACCTAAAAACTTTCGTTGGTTCTAAAAATAGACGTATGAAATTGATCCACATCACACTAGGTAAAACATTTATCTCAGATGAAAGTTTTAGATTCAATAGTAGTTTTCATGTTTGCACTACTTATCTTTCCCTATTGGAGGGTGAGTAGTTAATATCAGTGTCATTTGGACAATAGGAATTTCATAGAAAATTTTTTATGTGATTCCTTTATAAGGGAAGGAGTTTTAGAGGTTGTTACGATTGAACAATTACTAAATTGCCATTGTGCTGCTTTTTTTTTCCTAAGTTACCCTTGAGCAAATCTACTGTGGATATTGAGTAGTTTGGGAGGTACCAGTACCTCCTAAGCACCTTAAAAGTCCTCATCCCAGTATTTATTTATGGAGGTTTTTCAGTGTTTATGATGTATGGAGAGGTAATGAGAGGTGGAGTAATGTGGATCGTTGATAGAGAGTGACATTATACGGAATAAAAAATATTGTATCAAAGTTGGGAGACTGGGATAAGTACTCTCTACTGACAGTCAGTAAATTAACTTGCCTAGATCGGGTATGTTGGTAACAGATAGGAAAAAAATGGCATCGTATCAAAGCTGTTAATGAACTGGTAGCTGGATTCAAATCTCTGATAGCCTGACAAGTGACAACTAATTACAATTACTACTAAGATCTCTGATAGCCGCCTGCAGCCACCACACAGAAAAATCCAATCAATCAACGGCTATTTGTCATCCATCCATGTAATCTGCACGCATTCCAATGGCGGCTGCCTCCGCATAAACGGCGGCATCCCCCAATTCATTGGTCACTCGTCAGTTGATCGCACTTGCCAAGAAAGATCGCCATGGAGGAGAAGCCGACCAGCGTCGAGGAGCCGCTGCTTCTTGGCGAGAAGGGCGAGAGCGCGGCCGTGACGGAGCTGAAGCGGCTGCTCCGGCTGGCCGGTCCGCTGGTGGCGAGCGGCGTGCTGCGGAACGTGGTGCAGATGGTGTCCGTCATGTTCGTCGGCCACCTCGGCGAGCTCCACCTCGCCGGCGCCTCCCTCGCCACCTCCCTCGCCAACGTCACCGGCTTCAGCCTTCTCGTACGCATCAGTCGAACACCTTGCTCGCGTACAAGAAGTGACTAATTAATCTCTCTGATTTCTTGGTCGGATCTGTGAATGATTTCTTGATCGATTTTGATCATCAGTTCGGCATGGCGAGCGCGCTGGACACGCTGTGCGGGCAGGCGTACGGGGCGCGGCAGTACCACCTCCTCGGCGTCTACAAGCAGCGCGCCATGCTGGTGCTCGCGGTGGCCGCCGTGCCCATCGCGCTCGTCTGGGCCAGCGCCGGCGAGATCCTCCTCCTGTTCGGCCAGGACCCGGCCATCGCCGCCGAGGCTGGCGCGTACGCGCGGTGGCTAATCCCGTCGCTCGTCCCGTTCGTGCCGCTCGTGTGCCACATCCGGTTCCTGCAAGCGCAGAGCGCCGTGCTGCCGGTGATGGCCAGCTGCGGCGTCACGGCGGCGAGCCACGTCGCCGTGTGCTGGGCGCTGGTGCGCAAGGCCGGCATGGGCAGCAGGGGCGCCGCGCTGGCGAACGCCGTCTCCTACAGTGTCAACCTCACCATAATGTCTCTCTATGTCAGGATGTCGCGCGCCTGCGAGAAGACATGGACTGGGTTCTCCATGGAGGCCTTCAGGGAGCTCCGCCAGTATGCGGAGCTCGCCATCCCCGCGGCCATGATGGTCTGGTAAGAACTCCATGTTCTTGATTGTTACATATTTCTCAGCTCGGTTGTGTACAACTTGACTAATGTCTGATTAATTTCTTGATTTTGCAGTTTGGAGTGGTGGTCATTTGAATTTCTTGTGATGCTCTCTGGTCTTTTGCCCAATCCTAAACTTGAAACCTCAGTGTTGTCGATATGGTAATCAATCACAAGATTATATCTCCCATACAAATTTAATAAATTAACATGCGGTAAACGATGTATGTTTACCAAATTATTTTGCTGGATTCTGCAGTCTCAACACTGGTGCTCTGCTGGTCATGGTTCCAATTGGTCTCAGTACAGCTATAAGGTCTTGAGATTCTGCAACAAAATGTTCAAACTTGAAATTTCAGATATGATAGTCTGCTATTTTGATCCTTTTAGAGTCTGACTGATTTCTTTCTTTTCTACTCCCTAGCACGCGTGTTTCGAACGAACTAGGTGCCGGCAATCCCCAAGCAGCGAAGCTGGCAACTCGAGTGGTCATATGTATGGCCATGACCGAAGGCTCGGTGGTCGCATTTACGATGATTCTGCTCCGCAATTCGTGGGGTCACATGTACAGTGATGAGGCTGAAGTTGTCACCTACATTGCTCGTATGATACCTGTTCTAGCCATATCATTTTTCATTGATGGGATGCACAGCGCTCTTTCAGGTAAAAACCTCCTGCATGTGTTATGGGTTAGGGTTCATAGGGGTAAACACCGCCGGGAGGATAACCGGGCGGCGGCGGCTGCTAGGGATGAGTGTGGGACTTAGTTGAGGCAGGCTAGCTCTGATTCATTGCTTACCATGAACGATTACAATCCCATCCTTATATAGATGGTGAGACTTAACCCCTAGGTAACTAACTTGATCTAATGCAATCTTATCTTCTAATCCCTCTGCCTATGACAGCATGAATTATGTCAGTAACAATGCCACATTATAAGCATATAAATGAAGTTACCTGATGCATAGTCAAGAACAGGATGATCAGAAGATCATTGTCTGAATCATTTGCAGGAGTGCTCACTGGATGTGGTAAGCAGAAGATCGGTGCACGGGTAAATCTTGGCGCATTTTACTTGGCAGGCATTCCTATGGCCGTCTTGCTTGCATTTGTGCTACATCTGAATGGAATGGTACTGCTATTTGTCTGAATATTCCCTTTCATTTTTTTAAAACATAGCTGCAGATTCACATCTAGCACTTCGTACGTGTTTCGGTAGAATAAACAACATGGATGTATCTCTGAAAGACTGAAAATTTTGTGCTTTCATTAGGGCCTTTGGCTTGGCATTGTTTGCGGGAGCCTCAGCAAGCTTATCTTGCTCTTTTGGATCACAATGAGTATAAACTGGGAGAAGGAAGTAAGTTATCTGAGGATGCCTATCATTTTATATCAGGGTAACTACCAATTCTCCTTTCATTGTAAATTGTACTATGCTCATGTTTGCAATTTAATGTCAGTCAATCAGGGCGAAAGAATTGGTGTTCAGCTCATCTCTTCCTGTAGCATGAAGAAAAACAATGCATCAGAATCTCATGATAAGGTGCAATTGTTCTTGTGCAAGCAACACAGAACCAAATGTTATGAAGCTCGCCTTTCAGCTTTAAGCACCCAATTTTGTACCATTTGTAACATGAATTTTTGTTTTACAAAAACAGTGGACGCAGAGTGACTTTGAAACATCGCGGGCCGGATCATGTACAGTTCTTCCATGACAAGACGGTGTATCAGAAAGCATGAAACTACCTCTACCTATTACAGATGTGCAATGTAATTGTCCATTCCAGTTCAGATTTTTTACAACTCCCTTAAAAAAATATAGGGTGAATGTTATTTTGGAAAAGTATTTAGGAAATAATCAATTTCTACGGAACAAACATTAATTAGTTCAACTATATTGAGAATACTCGTAGTATGCACACAGCCATTATTTAGAAATACAAATGTAATGAGATACTTTCAATCTCTTTATAACTAAGATGCACACTACAGTTAATTGGTTAACATAAAGAACGCACTACGAGTGGCGAGCAGACACCCTGAGCTTCTCGTCAACCTCCATGGATGCCACAGGAATCTACAAAATGCAAATTCTACAAAACATTCTACCTAGCATAGCAGCATACATACAAACAAAAAACATTTTTTAAGTGTAATTACGTAGCATCGATTTAATTTTGTCTCTAGCTATAGGCGTTATGGAACTTGTTAAGTGCTGTTTATGGTTCATATTTCTTGGACACGCACCTGTCTTTGCTATTTCTGCAACTGTGACGACTGATGATGCATAAGCACAAATAATAACCGAACACCTCTTCTTCCAAGCTTTTCCTGAAAATAAAAATAACCGTTCTTGTCCAGTAAAAAACTATTCTCACTTGTTATTCGCACAGTTAAAACTCATCTGTAAAATCATTGGTATTCCACAAAGTGTAGGCATCGATCCCTGTCCTCTCCTCTGATTTAACATCTTCTGCAAGCATGTACAGCGACAACAGTAAAGGCCAAATTGTCTCACACTTGCTGCACCGTGTTTCTTCAAAACTCTACCTGTTGTCTGTTTCCTTAACCATCGTCATGCCTGACGTCCTCTTACATGGTAATAATTGAAGACATATACTCCCTCCGTCCAAAAAAATCAATCCTAGCTAATCTGAACATGCGTCATGTTCAGATATATATTTAGGATTGGTTATTTTATGGAGGGAGTAGATTGACAATACTATGATCATCCAAAAGGTCTCAACCATATTACTTTTCTTAAGGTCGTGACTACACAGCTAGTGGTAACTGGTTTGTCTAAACTAGCTACCACTCAATCTATAAGAGACACCATCCACCTATACTTTAAATACAATTTTCTCTTAAACGACTCTTCCAATCTACGATCCGATTACACCGTTGTGTTCGTAACAATTAAATCTTTACAACAAAATCTCATATGATTATATTTTAATGAAAAATCACAAATTACTTTTATGATATGTCTAAATTACTTTTAGATTTCACTAAGTTACTTATTAGACATACAAAAGTAAATTCAGTAAAGCTCAAAAGTAATTTATATATATTATATAAGTAACTTATAACCAAAAGAAAGTAACTTTAATTAATACCTTTTTTCATTGAACAAATTATCATATATATAAATATATATAATTATCATATATATAAGTTACTTTTAGATTTGATTAAAATACTTCCTATACATTCATAATGCTCTGAGGTGATTACTTTTATTATTGTTTTTAGTTAATTCCATAATTTGTGCTGATTAATTTAATTTCTAGATAGAGTCATGTTTTTATCTCTACAACGGATTACTTCAAATGACATGCCAAAGTTACATTCGTTTTGGTCTAAGTAACTTCTATAATATATGTAAATTACTTTTAGGCTTTACTGAATTTACTTTTGTATGTCTAAGAAGTAACTTAGTGAAATCTAAAAGTAATTTAGACATATCATAAAAGTAATTTGTGATTTTTCATCAAAATATAATCATGTGAGATCTTGTTGTAAAGATTTAATTGTTACGAACACAACGGTGTAATCGGATTATAGATCGGATAAGTAATTTAAGAGAAAATTTCATAAGAAGAAAAAAATATGCACAACCTAATAGCAAAAACTACTTACATGCATGTCTGTAACGCTACTAGTACTTCTCACATAATTGTCCGCGTCGCTCGTTAAGTCTAAATCGAGATACCTCTCGAATAGATTTTGCGTTTTCTTAACTCATCCCGCATGTAACGAGCACCAGGAAATTTTGTCCATGTGTTGTTGATGAAAAGCATACACTGATCTGAGAGATTTGCTATATTCTAGTGTAGATCCAAAACTTGCTTTCGTGTTCAAAGGCGTGCTAGTTGATTTGATTTTACAATCAACAAGATGAAACATGCAAGTATTATTAGTAAATGATAATCAATCAGATAGAGAGCCGATATCATATTGTGCTGTAACCTAGCCGATGAATTGTTAGGTAAATCGGCTGTAAGACATATTCAACAATAAATCAACCCTAAATTTGATCCATCGACTGTAGATATCAGTGTTATATAATCTATAAATCAATATTATTTTAGAAATTAGCAATTGGGATAGACCTGACTTAACCGAGACAGTATAAATTGCCCAAGTCTAAAATAACACGAAATAATAATTATATGTATTCATATCATAGCCGATGTTCAGATTTAAGCATGTATCGGCTATAACTCCGATACTTCCTTATACTATGATATTCTCTTGCAATAAATATATCCAACTACTGTCAATCAGATTGGCAGTAAGCCCAATATATTTATATTAGTTAAGATCCTGATATAAGGGGAAGATATAGCATATTAAACAAAGTATAAAACCCTGTGAAACAACTATATCAGATAAGATCGACTGAAACTCCGATACTATCCTTATTAACAATCATAAAGCAGGCTAGAGATTATGATTCCAAATACAACTTAGTAGATCAAACTTAACTGATGTAGTACTAAGTATAAAAAGAAACATAAAATCTAGACAATCAAGCTGATGGTTGTCTTTTCAAGATGGTAGATATATTATATAATCCAAGCTAACAAGTCAATCTAGCCGTTATCGACGAAACCCTAAATAGAGGTCAGTCGATACAAGTAGAAAACATTGTCAATCTAGATTATATAATATATATGATAACTCGGTGATTCATAAAAAGTGTCATAAAGATGTAAGCACTAATTCTGATAATGCAAACCGCCATAACAATTTATACCTCTTCGTTGAAGATCGAAACCGATGCAGCTCAACTTGAAAGTAAGAACTCGTCGAAACAAAGTAACGAAAAAGGTGGTGATGCGCCGAGATTGATTGAACTGATGTTAATTATTTACAAGACCTCGGGTTTATATTTATACCCGAACATACAAACTTGTCTACAACAGACACGATTCATACTTCCTATTATAACTCTTATATTGAACAAGTCCCTTAGGCGGACTCTTACCGAAAATATCTATAACAAAATTACATAAAATCCTAATTAATAGATACAATTGCCCATCTTGGACTCCATCCTTATCTGGCAATATCATCGAAGCCCTTCTTTTGAATCCAACATTGATCACGCAACCAGTTTAACCAATTTCGTTTGTATCGGCTAACCATATCAAACTAGGTATCGGCCAATCGCTAAATCCACACTCTGTTCTCGATGCACACTCTGTTCCCGAGAATCCCGCATATCACCAAATCCACTTCGAATTGGATCCCGTTTCCGATTCATGTGTTTGCTAAATTCCATCGTCAACACTATGTACTCCTTCCGTCCTTAAAAAACAATCTAGATAAGAAAAAGACATAATATACTACAACGAGTCTAGATTATGTTATATCCTTGCTTTTGGGTGGAGGGAGTACCTAACTAGTATTAAGATGTTAGTTCAAACTGCAGTCAACAATTTAATCTAGCGGTCCAAAATGAAAAGAAAATCCTTTTATTTAAGTCTCAGAGGTATAGTGATGACCATCTCATTTAGAAAAATCAAATAATGAAATATGCGTAAACTTCTGGTTGAAAAGAGTATTATATATGAAGCCTGCATGGATGGGTTCCATTATCTCGGTGACAATGAGTTCATGGTGATGTGGTTTAAATTGTACATGTGTTTTTCACCCTTTCACCTGACTTTGACCATCGAACAATTACAATTAGACAAAAAAGTTTTTATAAGTAAATAATGTAGGTGAGTCTCCTACAGTGTATATATTTATCTCTATTATTGTAAAAAAATTGAAGTATTTGACACCATCCACCGAATTTTTGGTATGTCATCCGTATTTGAGTTGGTTTTTAAGTTAGTGGTACGTCGCTCGTATCCAATTTAATGTGAGACAATGTGAGTCTTGAATAACTGTTATATACCCCATCCATCCTAACCCCTCTCTCTCCTAGAGATCTGCTTCTTTTTTTTCTCCTTTTCTTTTCTCCCAAATAATTCTCATACTCTCCCTCTCCTTTCAATCTTCTCTCCTTTCTACTTTTCTATCTTTCCTCCTTTTTCCTCGATGCATGAAACGAGTATAATCGGGTTCAATACTATATATGATTTCTGATTTTGATTACTATATTGTTTGTTTTGTTTTGGTTTGTCATTTAAATTGATTAAGTTTTTATCAATCGTGAAAATTATCTTCACATGTTGCAACACACTGATATTTTTGCTAGTCTATTATATACTAAAAGTCCATTAAACTTTCTACAAATGCTCCTAAATCGTCAAATAACACGCTAAAAATGCTCCTAAGTCAACATGTGGTGCTCTAATAGATTCTGAAAATTCTAAGAAAAAGGCAAAACCGTTTTCATTTAATCTAGTGGACCCATTATTTTTAATCATTAGATCTATTATGAAAAATACAATTAAATTTTTAATCTAGATTGTCCGCATATGCGCACGTAAGTACCTACGTAGGAGGCATTCCAAAAAAGTACTTCGATACATACGGATGATATCGGGCCCACATCATTCTTCTTTTCTTTTTTTCTCTCTCACTTAGATTAGATGAAAAAACAAACTTCCCATATTTACTATCCAATGTATACGTTATATTGAGTTAATAATTAGGCGCATGTCGTCGAAACACTTATGAAAAATATAAATAAACTTAAAATATAGATTATATAATTGTTAAATTAGACTTGCGTTTTTAAAAATAAAAACAACTCTAATTGTGATTAACAATTCTAAAAAACCCACTCCTACGTAAAAAATAATAATATATCAAAATAGTATTACGTGTTTTCTCTATTCGTATAATATTTAAAAATTAAAGATTTTATATATTCTTTTGATACTGTGCCAATGTCCTTTTATCTCCAACTTAGCCTTTGATATAGCTCGGATGAGCTTACCATGGACACATGAAACGACACATGTCATTAGTGGTGTTTTCTCTATTTGTATATTATTTAAAAATTAAAGATCTCATATATTCTTTTAACACCGTGCCGATGTCCTTTATCTCCAACTTAGGCTTTGATCTAGCTCGCTGGATGAGCTTACCTTGGACACATGAAACAACGCATATTAATTAAATATTACATATTATAAAGCCAAAAATGGTTTTATTTAATTTTTTAAACTTTTATATAGAGTATATTTCTAATAATACGCACGTTGCACTTAAATGTATACAGGTCATGATTATATCAATCTGGGAAACATGCTCAAAATAAATAAGGGAGTAGCCAATCCAATAATTACTTTACAACTTATTGCTTACGTGGTAAAACGCTTAATAATATGTAGTATATAATATATACTTTGTAAAAAAATAGCCTAATATATCAATCGTATATTCTCACTAATCATAAGTATAAAAGTTCGATATATAAACCACTATCCACCAATCACCAACGAGCACGTGTGTCATCAAGCATCGAAGATAACAAACTATACTAAGTGAGCAACAATCAACAAATGATATGTAAATAGAGCATGCTACCAAACCACAACAAATAATAGTTGACTATGAGTAGATTACCACTATGAGTAATAACATTTCTAAACTCCTAAGATCACTCCCACATGCCACATGACAGCTCTAATAAATTAGAAAAAAATCCAAGAAAAAAATATAAGAAAAAACAAAATATCTAACCATCGATTTCCACTTAAACCGGTAGATCCATTATTTTCAATCATTAGATTAGATCTATTCCAGCTAAAAATCAGCTAATCCCTCCGAATGTACATACGTACACAAGAGATGTCAAAAAGAGAAAAAAAAAGAAGAGTGCATATACGGTATGCTATTCTGGTAGTTTTTGGTTTCTTTCTTTGTAGTACTAAACTTTTTCTCAAATTGTGCATCTATGTAGTGGCACTCTTGGTGATGTTCTCGAAGTGTTGCACCGTGGTACCGCTTCATGATATCCCACCAAACTTTTTGAAAGTATTTTTTACTAACGATGTAAAAGATAATTATAGACGCTCGTATAAACGTATACACACCCATCCTATGAAAACACATACTACTATTCACAAAAAGAATACATACTTACAATAAAAAATGTCACAAGGAAACATATTATACCCTTATGTAATTATGCCATTCTCATCTAAATAGTTTTAACAAAATTAGCACAAATAATTTTGACAATATAGATTATTCCTTCGTACATTACCCATGAACATGCATAGGTGACTGAGATGTATAGTAAAAGGAAAAAAATCGAAACCCACATTAACTCGTATGTTTGCGAAGGATGGTGATAGGCGAGTTTACGCATAAGTGAATTTGTTTGAATATAAACATTATTATTTAGTATACAAAGTTTATGGTTTATTCAATGGTATAAATAATTCTTTCTTTTACAATTATAAGGTGAGATATGATTTTTTTGGTATTGTTTTTATAAACAACAAATAAATTGCCCGTGCATCTGCTCGGGCTTCCTTTCTAGTTGATGTAATAAATACAGTTACCTATGTACAATGAAGTTGCTTTAGATATTCCAGCATCGAAGTGCATTCAAACTATTTCTATAGTGAACGGCCGAGCTCCTGCCTTATCCCACAAAAAGGATATAGTCCGGTGACCGTTATCAACATCTGCAGAATTTACTAGGGATGGATGAATAACAAAAGATTCTCATGGCACCAGAGTCAAGTACAGCTCCGATGTACCACTACTGCTCATAGTGCGGAAACTCGGACCAATGCTTGAGCTGGCCGTGGCATCGGTTCACAGGTCTGGCGGCTCAACTGTGTCCCAGATGGGATGTGGAAGGGCCGCTCGGTATGCCTAGGTGGCCTGAAGATTCAGGCGGTGAAGCTTTGCCGTGGATGGTCATGGTGTGATCGCTGATCACAGGGGACTGATCTAGTGGAGACGGCGGCGTGGGAGCACCGGGAAGGCGCACGGAGCGAGGTCATGTCGGTGCAGGCGAGAGAAGCAGCAACAGACTTGGTGCCGCCGGTGCGGCCATGTGATCCCACCACAGAATGGAGAAGCCAGCGAGCTTGGAGACGACCAGTCATTGCGGCAAGCTTGTACCGGAGCAGAGAAGTCCCCAAAAGAACCAGAATCAGTAACATTGGCTGGAGATGATCCCTCAGCAAATGGAAAAGAGTGCTAACAAAAAATCGTCTGATTCAAATCAACACGTTACAATTAGGAAATCTTCTTGTTGAATTTTTCCTTGGAAGAGTGTACAAGTCAAATTATTTTGAGTACCACTACTGAAATCTGGGCAAATTTCAAAGATCCAATATCCACGAAGCCCTATGAATAGGGGAGCAATTTGACAAGATATGCTGAGGTGATGGTGTATGAACATAATAGCAGTGGCCACGATATGTTGAACGTAAGTGTGCTGAATAGCAATGTAAAATAAGACAGAATTCTTGTGTATTAGTATAATAGGAATTCTTGTGTATTAGTATAATAGATATTTTTAAAATAATTATTTATTTTGCAAATGGTCTTACAACCTAGGAAGAAGCATTGTAACAACCTAGGGAGAAGCATTGTAGAAGTAGTAAATAGCAACAACCGGATCATCGGCTTAATACCAGCAAATAAGGAATAAACTGTACAGTATCATCAAACTATCCGGTCACAAGAGACTAGAAATCAATGCCTTTTCTTTAAGTAGACCCCACCTTAATTCCTACTATCACAAAAAAACATTGTGGTGCCTATCCAGAACTATTACTGCATATTGATTAATCCCACACTAGTACCGAGTTCGTGCATATACATTATGGCTCCCCTTAAGCATAGATATATTCCCTCTATCCTAAAATACAAGGGATTTTAACACATCAGTCCAAAATCCCTTATATTTTAGGAGGAAGTATTTAAGATAAATGAAAAAGAAAATATATAAAGTAAAATATTGTAAATTACATAGCACACATGCTCTGTTGGAACCATATAATTCTTGATGCACTTAATAAATTCCATTATAACTACAGGAGTATTGTCTTTAAATAAATTTGCATTGTACATAAGTAAGTTAATGAATCTGCAAATAGTTCATGTAAAAGAAACATAATGTTTGATCTCAAATGACAAGGAAACATAGATAGGATTGGCATCTTATTTTTAAAAAAAACATGGTTATGTGTGTGTTTTATATCACAACTCATTCGATTAAAATCATCTGGTTTTCAAAATCTCATGTTGTACATGCCATTGCTCGTGTGTACCTCACATCAAAAAAATGAAAACTTAGAAGTCACATGATGCAAGTGTACTGATGGTGTCGAAAGGGCTTTACTTTGTATACAAATATTTTATTATGAACTGCCTCCAAATAAGATTTCTACCAAAATATTATTTGTGCTTTAAAAGTTACATCCTTTCATAGTCACTTGGTTGCCCTCCATTCTTGAAAAATTGCTAAATAAAAAAAGTAGGTGTAAGACTGAAGGAAGTGCATTAATTAACCAACTGAAGTAAAAATATACTCAACTCCAATAATTGTACCGTGAGAGAAGAAACCTAATGTGTCATTTGTGGAAGAGACAGTCATCGTACCATAGCTTATTATCTAGAGAGAAAAAATGTGGCTAGATATGTGGGATGTGCTGCTAATGGATTAGAATGTATATTCATTCAAAACACTAGGGCTGTGGTGAGCAAATATCATGCTAATCCAGTAGGAATCATCTCAATTTTCTCTGGAGGAAAGTTAACAGAAAAACAAGTGGAAATTCTCAAACAAGGGTAAGCTAGAAGAATTGGCTGAGTTTGAGAATATATGTGAAGAAATGGACCCAAGAAGCTGTTGCTGGGAAGATGCATATTGTGTGGGTGAATGTAGTAGGGCCGCCAGATGAAATGAAGAATTATTTGGCATTATATGAGATTGGTTCTTGTTTGGGGCCAATGCATGACATTGATATGATTACTCTGAGAGCTCAAGTTGTTGTAAGGATCAAAGTGGGTATTATGAATCCTAGTGCACTCCCTCTTACCCTGGTATTGACAACCACTGAGCTATCGATGTATGAAGTTCTTTACCAGCTAGAGGAGATAGTAGAAGTGGGCTGGTTCAACAGTAAAGTGCAAGGAAGGGACAGATGGATTCTAATGAAAAAAGGAAGAAAGGGGACATGGAACTGAGGGGGCAGTCTAGCGGCATGGGATGGAAACACATGACACGCAGGAAAAAGACTGTAATAGTGGAAAGCTAGCATTAAAATGGATCAACAATTGCAAGAGTTAGAATAGGAAAAGAAGCAAGCAAATTGAGCTGGATAGACAACTAGAGAAGTTGTAGAAACAAGATCACAAGCCAAATCAAAATGATCCAATGATGGTAGAGACTATAGGAACTGAGATGACAAAGAAATGTGTGATAATACAGATGAATTCATCTCAGTCCAGTAAGAAAAATTGGGAAGACTAGGCTATGATCAGTAACACAACAACAACCAAGCCAACAAACCACTGCAGCAGGCTGACAAGGCTAATGCAATCAATTAGAGGCAAGAGACAGCCCTAGGGGACCTGCAGGGAGAGGAGGGAGATGCACAACAGAAGGAGGAGGATAAATCATTGACCAATACAAAAATTAAAATAATGTGGTGGAGAAAGAAACAACAATAAATGGAGAAGGAGGGAAAAATGGGAAGAGATACTATGAGAAGGTCCAACTTGAGGATAGTGAGGAATTTATGGATTCACAAGAGTCAGATAATAGCTTTGCAAGAGCAGTGGGATAAAGTTACCGATTTCTGATTAGGCTGTTGAAGATACAAGAATAGACTGCCTAAGACTTAAACAAAAAGAGGACAAGAAGGCATTGGAAATGACAATTGACAAAAAAGAGGCAAAAAATGTTTTCATTAAAAAAGGTGACAATAACATTCCCTCTTTCATAGATGACACTAATTTGTCTTTATTCAATATGGCTTCTTCAATTGGAGTTGATCTAGGATGTTTTTTGGAAATGGTAAAAATAATTTGGATGCTCTAAATCTCTTGAGTCAGCTAATTTAGATTTATTCCAACAGAATATCATGGAAAGTAAGATGGAAAAACACATAGAGGACGAGTCTGAAAATAAAACACCTGATTTGGGTGTGATTGAGGACTTGGCTTCTGATAATGATTTTGAGTTTGATAGATTAGAGGACATTTTAGAAAAAATACAATCTAAATTAGCTAAAAGGAAAACCAAAAATGCGAAGGGAAACCTTGTGATTTGCAAGGTCACTCCAAAAGCAGTTAATAAGAGGCAGACAAGAAACTCAAAAAAGAAGACATGAAGGAGATTTTTTGGAACATAAGAGGGATTAGAAAATAGGGTAAACACTTTAAGGACCTGATTGAGGAGCACCACCTCGATTTTGTTGGGATACAAGAGACTATTAAACAGGATTTCAATAGCAACTTCCTAAATTATTTAAGTGGTAAAAGGGAGTTCCACTGGACATGGCTTTCTGCCAGGGGCAAATAGGGGGAGTTCTCTTTGGGATTGACAAGGAACAATGTATAGTGAAGAAATGTGAGATGGGGGAATACTGCATTAATATGAATAAAAAAGATAAATGGGAATGGGATTTGACAGTAGTATATGGAGTTACACAAATATAAAAAAAAGGATTTTCTAACTGAACTAGCTAGAATCAGCCAGGATTTGAACAAACCAATAGTAATGGGAGGGGGTTTCAATATCATAAGAAGGTAAGATGAAAAGAATAAAAAAGGTGGGATGAACAAGTGGAATTTTGTTTTATTTCCATAATTGAACTAGCTAATTTGAGAGAAATTGATATGGGAGGAAGAAAGTATACCTGGTGTGATGACCATGAAAACCTACTTTTGAGAAACTGGATAGAATCTTTATTAATATGGAATGGGAAAATAGAAAACATATGACAAAAGTCAAAGCTTTGGAAAGGACCTTATCAGACCATGTACCTCACATGGTGGAATGGGGAGCCAATGTAAGAAAAATAACTAGTTTTAAATTTGAGTAAAGTTGGTTTTTTAGAGAAGATTCACAGGACCTAGTTATAGAACAAAGGTGTAGGATCTAGTATAGAAAGATGGCAAACACGATATAGATTACTAAGAAAGAGCTTGAAAGGTTGGAATAAGAACTAGGAAGGAATGTAAAGAAAAAAGAAAAAGGAAATTATGGATGAAATGGAAAAAATAGATAAGTTTTGTGAAATGAATGGAATGACTATGGTAGAAAGAGAACAAAGGAGAGAATTAGAAAATAAACTGAAAACAGTCATTAGAGAGTGTCGGTGTCATGGGCCCAGGGGTATGCTGACATAGGGCTTGAGGCGGCCCCTTACGCCCACGTGGCCATCCCCCGAGGGGGATCGGGCCCGAGGGTGATGTGGCGGCCCCCCTCTCTACTTCCTAGCGCCTCCCACTTGCTATTGTAGCAGGGGTCGGGCTCCCCCGACCCCCTCGGGCTGCTGCAATGGCAGTGTAGGCGGAGTGCGCTGCTAGCGGAGCGCACCTGCGCGCACGTGCCGCACTAAATGCGAATGGACGCGCACGCGCGTGCCTGACACCGGTCATGGTCAGCTGATTGGCCTGTGACCGGTGCGAATGACCGATAGGACGTGGCACAGTGCCGGGTGTGACGGCTGCACGCAGTTAGGCACGTTGCACGTCCCGTTGGGTCGCATCAAGACTACAGGAGCCGACTTTTGCGCTCTAACCTAGCCAAAGTTGGTAAGCCAAGTCTAATCACATGCCGCATGCCACAGTGTACGGGTGGAGCACGCAATTCTCCGCCGGTTTAATTAGGAATGATGCACAACATCATATACGGATGATGGGTAGCCTGACAAGGGTCACATCGACATTGTGGAGCGGTGGACTTATGCCCCAAGCAACAGCGTGGCCCTTGTTTGTAAAAGAATGTTTTCTCTTTTTCTCTAGAATGTAGCCTGTTGGCCCATGTGGTGTCCCCTTGGTAGTATAAAAGGAGGCCCAAGCCTAGAGGAAAGGGGGGTTTTTCTTTATCCCTGAAAAGAAAACACACATAATCCATCACACACAGGAGTAGGGTATTACGCCTCACCGGTGGCCTGAACCTGTATAATTCCCTGTCACGACCCCTCTAGAGCCAAAAAAACACTAGCGAACTCGCACGCACCAGTGGGCCGAATCGCGTCCCGCGCCCTAGGCCGAACTCACTAAGGAGGCCCCTCACCGTCCCCCGCTGAGGAGTTTATTCTCCGTCAGAGAGGATGAAATAAAATGGTTCCAGAGAAGCAAAGACAGAGAACTAATAGAAAGGGATAACAATACCAAATATTACCATGTTAAGGCTAATGGGTGGAAAAATGGAAATAATCTATATCCAACCTTGAACAAGAAGAAGGGGTAATAAAAGGACAGGGCAACTTAATGAAACATATCACAAAATTTTATAAAAAAATGTTTGGTCAGTCTGACCAGACTACAAGTAAGTTAAATCTAGGAGATATGACTCAGATTGAAGAAGAGGACAAAGAAAAATTAATCAAACCTTTTAGCATGGAGGAAATTAAAAAAGTTGTCTTTGAAATGTAAAACAATAAAGCCCCTGGTCCTGATGGGTTTCCCATTGAATTTTACAAGAAATTCTGGGATCTGATTAAAGAGGATTTAAAAGAAATGTTTGATGATTTTTATAAAGGGGAGTTGGATGTGAATAGACTATATCATGGGGTGATTACGTTGATTCCCAAATGTTAAGAATCCATACAAATTCAAAACTTTAGACCCATATTCTTGTTAAATGTAAGTTTCAAAATAATTTCTAAGGTTTTGATGAATAGAATCACTGAAGTAATATATTATTTGATCTCAAAAAATCAAACAACCTTCATAAAGCAGAGATATATTATAGAAGGGGTTGTAGTGCTACATGAAGTACTGAATTCTCTGCATATCAAAAAGGGTCAGGGGATACATTTTAAAGTGGATTTTGAAAAAGCTTATGACAAAATAAAATGGCCTTTTATTTATCAAATGATGAAAGCCAAGGGTTTCCTTGACAAGTGGAATGATTGGATTATAAAAACCATAAGAGGGGGAAGGGTGTGTGTAAAAGTAAATGAGAAAGAAAGGTCATATTTTGAAAAAAAAATGACATAGGCACGGAGACCGTCTCTCACCTCTACTTTTTTATTTAGCAGTAGAATCTCTTGCTGTAATGGTGAATAATGCTGAAAAACAAGGTTTAATAAAGTGACTTAACAAAGGAGAAATGGAAGAATAAATCTATGCACTACAATATGGATGATACAATTTTCATGATGAAAAATTATGTTCAAGCTGCAAAGAATATGAAGTTCATTTTGTGTTTGTTTGAGTCTATGTCAGGTTTGGAAATCAATTTCCAAAAAAAGTGAGTAGTGTAGGATTGTCTCAGGAAGAAGCATTGGACTTTTGTACTATCTTGACATGTAAGAAAGTGGAATTTCCTATGACATACTTAGGGATACCTGTCAATAAACAGAGGATACAAAATAAAGAATAGAAGCCTACTGAAAATAAAATGGAAAAGAAATTAGGTTGTTGGCAAGGAAAATTGTTAGCAATAGGAGGGAGATAACTTTGATAAACTCATGTCTAAGTAGTGTACCTCTCTACATGGTATCCTTTTATAGCGTACCAAAGGGTGTAAAAAAAGAGAATGGATTAGTATAGAACAAAATTTAGGTAGCAGAAGGATCAAGGGATTAGGAAATACCACCTGGTCCAATGACCGTGATTTGCAGGCCAAAAGACTAGGGTGGGCTTGGTGTGCTGGACCTGGAAACTATGAATATAGCTTTACCTGGGAAATGGCTGTGGAAATTGGAGAATAAAGAGGGTATCTGGCAGGAAGTGTTAAACAACAAATATGTGAAAAACAAGGCTTTGGCTTTAGTTGAACATAAACCTGGGGACTCACGTTTCTTGTTTGGTCTGATAGAAATCAAAGATATTTTCCTTGCACATTGTAGAAGATGTGTTGGGATGGAAAGAAGACACTCTTTTGGGAGGACAAATGGTTGGGAGATAAAACACTAGTTGATCAATTCCCAGACCTATATAACATAACTTTCACAAAACAGATTACAGTAGCAAAAATTTTTGAAAAAGGGTGGGATGCTTTCTGGTTCATAAGGACTCTGATTGGCGATAGAGCTAGAATATGGGAGAAAATTAAAGAACAATACAAAGGGTCATTGCTGAAAAATGAAAAAGATAAGCTTATCTGGACCCTCACAAAAGATGGGACTTTTATTGTAAAATCCTTTTATTATGCAATGAAACTACAAGAGGGTGGTTTCCCTTTTAAGAGGATTTGGAAATTCAAGATTTTAGTGAAAATTAAGGCTTTTGTTTGGTTGGCTCTTAAAAATAGTATCTTAACAAAGGATAATCTCATTAGAAGCGGATGCTCTATTTCTTTGTTACAAAAGATGGGGGTCCAATTGTGCGGCTTATCTCCTAAGGAGGTAGCTGAAGACAAGCTGGTAAGGGACAAAATGGACATGGTGCCCAGGCTAACAGAAGAATATTATATCATGTTAGTTTTGTTAATGGCAGATGTTCAGAAAACAGTTACCTTATGTTTTGTTAAACTTGCTTTGCTTGTTCTGTTTCTATGTTTTTTCCAAGTTCATCCATGAATCAACAACGTAGGTGGAATAATTTTTGTTGGAACATCGGAGGTATGAATTCAGTGGACAAATGGGATGCACTTAAGCAAAACATTGATGATAGTAAGTGCCAAGTGGTATGTTTACAGGGAAAAAAAAGAGAGATTGTGAAAAAAGATTTTCTTAAAAAGGTGGTGCCCAAGAGATTTGTCTGCTTTCAATATGTGCCTTCTTGATGTGACTCTGGAGGAATTTTGGTCCTTTGGTCTGGTAATGGTTTTGGGGCTAGTTGCTAGTTGCTAATAACTATGCTCTATGAATTTTATCTCTAAACATAACTTAGAATCATGGTACTTGGCTTCCATTTATGGCCCTTGTAGAGGTCAAGAAAGGGATGATTTTGTGGATGGTTGAAAGCCTTCCAAATGCGGAATGATGAAGCCTGGATTTTCCTTGGGGATTTTAAATTTTATCGATCTATTGATAATAGAAATAAACCAGGTGCTAATATGAATGATATTTTTATTTTCAATGACATTATAATAACTTTAGATTTGATTGAAATCCCCATAAAAGGAAGGTCTTTTACTTGGAGCAATATGCAAACCAACCCCCTTCTAGAACAGCTTGATTGGGCCTTTACCTCTAATGCATGGACGTTAAGGTACACTAACTCAGTTGTCACTAACATGACCAAAGCTACCTCAGATCATGTTCCCTTTTTGATAAATAAAGAATCATCTATACCGAAATCAAATGTATTTCGGTTTGAAAATTATTGAGTACAAATGGAAGGATTTTTTGATCGAGTAGCAAAAATTTGGGTTATTGATCCTGGGATTCATGATCCTGCCAAATGTATCTCCTTCAAATTGAAGTTGTTAAGGAAGTGTTTATTGACATGGAGTAAGGGTCTTTCCAAGCTATTGAAGTTGATTTTCTTGTACAACAAGGTGTTAGATTTCATAGACTTGATCGAGGAGCTTAGAATTTTAACAGTTATAGAATATAATTTCAGAGAAATAGTAAAAAAGAATTTGCTCAAGGTCTTTCACTTCAGAAGAATATATTGGAAAAAAAGATGTACAAATAGATGGATCAAACTGGGAGAGGAGAACACAAAGTTCTTTAATGCCATGGCTACTGAGAGGTTTAGATGCAATTCAATTGCTCAGATAAATGATGGGAGTGGTTTAATGGTTTCATCATATCAAGGAAAAGGCATCTCTCTTTTTTTATTCTTTTCAAGCCAAAATGGGCATAACATCACATCCAAAAGTAAGCTTTGATTTGGCAGAGCTTTCTCCAAGGACTGAAAAATTGGATAGTTTGGTGGACATTTTTTAATCACATGAAATTGATGGTCTTGTCAAAAGACTCCCACTAGATAAAACACTTAGACCAGATGGGTTCATTGGTCGCTTCATCAAAAAAATGTTGGCCAATCATAGCCCAAGATTTTTATAGGCTAGCTTCCCATTTTCATGCTTAGAATGTTGATCTCCAATGTATTAATTCTTCTTTTATTACCCTTGTTCCTAAAAAGGTCAATGCTGAGAATTTTAGATCAATATCTCTTATGAGTATTAGTCTGAAAAGATTTTGACAAAGCTGATGGCTGACATATTACAAGGAGTGATTAAGAAAATTGTACATGAAAACCAATATGGTTTTACCAAAAGGGAGAACAATCCAGGTCTGCCTTGCTTGGTCTTTTGAGTATGTCCATTAGTGCCAACAGTCAAACAGGGAGATATTGATTCTTAAACTGGATTTTGAAAAAGCTTTTGATACAATAGAGCATGTTACCATTTTGGAAGTAATGAAACATGGTTTTCCTGACAAGTGGCTACATTGGGTGAAGATGGTTTTCAATTCAGCAAGTCTGCTATTTTTTTAAATGGGGTCCCTAGAAAACTTTTCAAGTATGGGTACGGCAAGGGGATCCTCTATTTCCTCTTTTGTTTGTTCTTGGTGCAGAGCTACTGCAAGCAGTCTTAAACAAAGCAATGAGATTGGGCCTGCTATCTAAACCAATAAATGAATAAGATGATCGAGATTTATTATAGTATGTTGATGATACACTCATTTTCATAAAGGCTTCTCAAAGAGAACTCTTTGTCTCAAGGTTTTGCTACACACTTTTACACATGATACATGTCTGAAAAATAATTTTCACAAATTTTTCACAAATCCAGTATGTATCCTTTATATGTTCCCGAGGAGAAGGTGGAAATTTTGTCTCTGTTGTTGGGGTGCTCGATGGGAACTATGCCTTTCACCTACCTTGTGATACCTATGGGTACCACAAGGCCAAGAAATTTGGACTTTGGTCCAATGGTGGATAGAGTGGAGAGGAGATTAACAATAAGTGCTTCTTTTCTCCCATATGGGGTAGATTAACATTAATAAACTATTTTATCATCCATTCCAACTTATTATATGTGTTCTCTAAAGCTTCCTAAAACTGTTATTCAAGCCATAGACGCTGCAAGAAGGAATTGTCTTTGAAGAGGGTCAAATGTATTAGTTAAAAGGAAGTCTTTGGCTGCTTGGAACAAAGTTTGTCGACCCAAGGACAAGGGGGTTTGGGATTAATAAACTTGTATGTCCATAATGTTGCTTTACTCCTGAAGCATCTTCACAAATTATACACTGCTCTTGACCGGCCATGGGTAAGGCTTATCTAGGACTCTTATTACAAAACGGAAGTTCCACACCTAATCTTTAATAAAGGATCCTTTGTGTGGAGTGTGTGGAGAGATATTGTTTAGTTGGCTGATATATATAGAGCTATATCTCAATGTACCATTTAGTCTAGAACTACTGTGTTATCATGGGATGATCTTTGGAATGATGAAATAAGAAAAAAAAAGTTTCAAAGCCTTTTTTTCAAGCAAAAGTGAGATGGGAGTCGGTTAGATATTTTTCTCACGTACCTCTTGAAAATTGAATTAATCTCCCTCTTGAAACCCATGCTTATATGCAATTCCAACAACTGCAATCAGAGTTGAATGATCTAGCTTTTATCTCAGACAGGGGAGATTCTTGATCTTTTATTTGGAACTCTCAAACCTTTTCTGCTCAAAAGTTTTGTAGATCCAATTTCATGGGAATTTCGGTCCCATGGCTTTTTATATGGATCTGGAAAACTAAGTGTGTAAAAAATATCAAAGTATTCATGCGGTTGCTTCTTTGGGATATATTGAATACCAAAGATATGCTGGATAGGAGACACTGTGCTCCTGAAGATGTTGATTTATCCTGTGGTATTTGTGGAGGTCCAAGAGAAACTCTAATGCATCTGTTCTTTTGTTGTCCATTTAGTAAAAGCTGTTGGGAATGTTTGGGCATCAGGTGGAATACTAATTTAGAAATATGTCAAATGCTGGTGCTAGCTAGGATTCAGTTAAGGAGGAAAGATTTCTTGGAGTTTATGTTCTTTGCATGCTGGCATATCTGGAAGCAACGGAATGGATATGTCTGTGATAATATTCTGCCAGATGTAAATAGTTGGCTTACTGCTTTTAGGAATGAAAATTCTTCTTCATGTTTGTAGCATGAATGAGGTTCTTAGTTCATCTATTCTTAGCTGGTTACAACTTCTTTAATTACTAAGAGCTCTTTGTATTTATCTTGTACATTTTTCTCCCTTTTAATATATAACTATTGGGCAGGGCCTGGTAGTATTTTAAATAAAAAAAATACCAGCTCCTTCGTAACAAAGAAAGCATAGATCACCTTTTTTTATAGTGTAGCACAGCAAGATTTGTTTGGAGAAAGAACAGAAACTTTATCTCAGTGGGGGTTGCTACAGTGTTATGGAGCACATGGAAGATTAGGAATAAAGCGTGCTTTGAGAATATACTTCCAAATGATCCTGTTGATGTAATTTTTCAGATAGCTTATACCGTCAAAAACTGGGCCATTTTGCAAATCAAGGAGGACGAGGCAAGAAGTCTACAGGAGGGAGTACGATTGTTAAAGCGGGTAGCCGTTGAAGTGTAGGTGAGTCTAAAGGCGAGAATAATACAAGGATGAAAGAAAGACCAAGGGCTGTGTGGTGGGGATGGTTTTTTCTGATCCTTTTGGCCCAAAAAGAATGTCATCTGTTATCGCTCTGTTTTGATGTGGGTTGTTGTTAGCTCTTTTGTTTTCTCGTAAGCTGGGATGTTCTTTTGTGAAAGGTAGTGGTGTTTTTAGCTGTAAGGAAGATTACTGAACTTGCTTGGCTTCTCATCCCCAGCCGTGGTGGGATAGCACCTGGTGAGGGAAGGGAGAAGAAGTGGCTGTATGGCCTTTAGTAGTTTAGTGAGGTGAGAGGAGGGAGGGTAAAGGATATAGACCATAATAATAACAACACCAGTAGGACCTGGCATTAAAAACATAGTAGAACTGTTAACTAACCTTGCCTTGATTATTTATATCTCCAAGATTCATCCTAACTGCATTTCACAATGGTGTTGCAGCCCAAAAAATCTGCAATGCTGAGACACAAAATTATTTTAGTAAATATTTCCATTATTAGAAGACTTAATCCTACATATCTATACTTTCTATAAAGTTACAACCCACGAAGTCTAAAGTTCATACAACTATACCACATCATCACTCAGTAGCAATAATTACATATTTAACCTCATGTAAGCATATCCAATCATCACCGCTCACATCATTTTCACAATATTTTAACAAATCTATCTATCATTTTATAATATTTAACATATACTTATCAATATATTTCTATCATTTGTTTGTTTTATAATAAGTACTGATAAACCCTGACATTTCATTGTTTTTTTCTTTTTACTCCTAGCTCGATTGTCAAAAAAATATATTAGAAATTGCTTAGTAATTCCGTAGCGAAGCGCGGGGAATACCTAGTATATTACTCTATTATTAAGACCTGTTTGGTAGGATCAAAAGCGATTAGAAAATGTAGAATTCTGATATTCAGTCAACTGCAACTAATTTCGTACACTAATTATGGAATTGTACATTCTCCTAGATCCTATAATTGTACATTAATTCTCAAATATTCAGTCAACTACAACTTTATGAACCACTCAGATATTTGAAGAAATAGGGTTAATTGAATAGGCAGTGAACAACAGAATCAGTTGGAATTAAGCAAATTTTAGTCCTTCAGAACAATCCTTAGATGAGAGCATAAGTTTGGAAATAATAAACACTGATTAAAGTACAGTTCCTACAAAGAAATCTATGTCGACGGTGGATATCGACAACCCTTATTGTGAGGGTATTGGGGTACGTTGGCATGAGGATCTACACGAAAAGACATCAAGCACATAGAAGACAACGGTTGTACTGGTTCAGGCCCCTCATAAGCTAATAAACCTAATCCAGTTTATATGAGATTATGCTTAAACCACAGAGAGTACAATAGAAGATAACAGAACAATAAGTTACCGACAAGATCCTCGGCGAGATCAAGCTGCGGTAGGTTTCGAGTCCTCCGGATTGCGACCACTGTGGATATGATTCCGCTATGATTCGATGTCCCGACTCCCCCTAGGGCCTTAAATATAGTGCAAATACCTGGACCTCCAAGTGGAATTCGGGAAAATTTTGCCAGCGTACTAGATCATAGAACTCTTATCTTCTCCGAGTAGGACTCTAATATTCTATCCGGAGAAAAGGATTCCTTATGCGACTAGGAAAAATCCATAGATCTTAAGGAACCTTCTGTATACTTGAGGGTATCCATATCCGTATACTTCATAACCCCAAGGATAGGAGGTATGCCTTATCCATAACCCTGACAATCTAGTTACTAGGTATTTCTCTTATCCGAAGGTAATTTCTTCTACGAAGTACTGGGAGGTGCAGAGGATTATACTTTTGGTGGGTGTTTGTTGAGGCTGTAATCATCAGCTAGGTCTATAACATGATTACGGATGAACCCGCAGAGCTCATCGGTGAGACCTGTGGTGACGCGTGGTAGCGATTCAGTTGTATCGAGACCTAGTTTCTGCAACACAACGGTGGAAGGCGTAGAAATTTACTTAGTAGTATAATAGAATTGTATAATTTATGGCTTCAGTCTCTGAAACATGTCATACCTCAGCATTAGAGTGCAGGTACCCCCTTCTACACAAAATATAGCATGTATCGCCTGACGTAGAAGCCACAAAGTTTGGTGCCAGGTTTTTGTCTAGGATCCATTCATGTTCGAAGATCCGGAATGTTGTTGTATCCACCACGCATCTCCCGTAAGATTTTCCGGACCTACGGTATCTCGCATATGCCCTATTTAGTGAATCTATAAGAATTTGGCAGTGACTTCTCCCTTTCCTCTGATTATCATAAATATAAATCATACTATCGTCGATATTGATTACGATGGGGACCCAGTGATAGCTGCACATAGGACAATGTATCAATAACTTCATACTCGTGGAGAGCAACCAAAACTAAAAATCGATGAAAATCGATGATTGTCGCTTACTAAGAAAGGCAAGGAAGGATAATGTGGTCACACGAATTGAGCTTGACGAGAACATTTAAGAGATAGTTCTCGATTTGAACTTCTGAGTCCAATTGCCTTTCGAAGTTCACAAGCGTTGGGTCTAGAAAAGCAATCTTACAGTTCATGCTTCGACATTCAAAAGAGCAATGCCTGCAAAATAAGAACACAGTTTGGGACCACTGATATTACATCAGTGGGGGCCGGATTATGGACATGATATGAAAGGACTCACAATGATCACATTTGGAGGATGCTGACATCGAGATTCCTTCTTTGATACACATTGAAGAGCTCCTTAAATTCTACCCAGCATATATTGGGGTCGTGGTGAAAATCCACGTCAATGTAGTATGCTCCAATGATTTCTTCACCCTGTGCGGCCGCCTCCAAATACCATTTATGCAGCCACCATGCTTCAGTAACTAATTGTTCAATTTCCGAGTCAACCACCATGGGTTGTTCATGTTGGAATTGCAGTACCACTTCGGCATTTGGAGGATTATCCAAATCGTTCAGGTTGTCTAGACTAGCTGACTTATAGAACGCCTCTATCTTGGATGCTTTCTTTGCAACAAACAACTCCTTACCCTGAGTTTGTAGATCCTTGTTCCCAATAATTCTCCGGAACTCCGATATAGGTTTCTTTGTTGGCTTCAATTGTGCGTACTTTATGAAATGATCGGTCACTTCCTTTGGAATTCGAATGTTCGGTTCCTCGGGCTTCTTAGGGCCAAAAAGCGAAGTGATGCAGCCACTCACCATCTTCTTAGGAAGCATCGTTGTTGGCATTGACACCGAGTCCACCTTGGTTTGTTGGCATCACAACTAGTTCGATGAACCAGACCTTTGCAATGCACTTGTTGTTGGAGTCTCTTTTTGGGGCTAGTGGTCAACTAGGGGACTTCTTCGGAGGTTGTGGTTGACTTGGTGTGTTTTGAGGAGGAGGGGGTGGGCTGGGGATCCTCTGTAGATCTAGACCTCGACCACCTGAAGGGCTGGAACCACCATCTCTTGAATCATCTGTCCCATCATTCGACGTGATTGCGATGTAGCGTTTGGGCCATAGAATCACGTTATAAAGAGCATCACCCAAAGTATCAACCCCTTCCTCCGGAAGAAACTCTAACACATACCCTCTATATTAGCTTGGCACATCATCAACTCCGACCCTTGAGTACCCCGTAGGCAACGAAACACCGTGTATTATTTGCCCTGTAGATATAGGATGTGGCACGCCACTAGTAAACTCTTGAGTGATGTTGTTCTGGAGGGGGACGTGGAGCACGCACAAAGTATGTGTCGTAATGTCATCCACTGGTAATGTGTTCTATTCTGTTGCGAGGGGGCGGCTTCCGCGGACGTGCAACTGCTACGTTTCCCACATGAGCTTACCACTTGGTTCCCGGCATACTCCCGGCGTTGCTAGGTCGTCACATTAGGAAACATCTCTGCAAGTTTCTCCTTTAGCTGTCGGTCCACCTCTCTTGTGATACGATCATCTTGTTATTGTTGAGTGGGTCTTCTCTTACGAGCCCGGTACATGTGTTCATCATTTGGAATCCCATCCTTCCATGGAACGAGTCCAACACCTCTCGTGCGTCCAAGGTGCTCGGGGTTCAACAGTACCACTATGAGCTCATCTCTCTCTCTCTCTCTCTCTCTTTCTGGCACAAAATTACCCTGTGACGACTGGGAATGGGCCTCCGCAATCTTCTATTTTAGCTCTTGCTATCGAGGTCCTGCAGCGACCAACTCCCTTGAAGACAATAATTCAGTCTTCCTGGAGTACGCACAGTGCTTTGTCTGGGTACCCCATCCCTTTTATCTCAGGTGTTACACCAGCCTGATGCAGTTGTTCCTCTTGCTCATCCCATTTGGGGATAGCGTATCCACACAGGCCAAGTCGGTGAGGATACTTGTTCTTCATAAATTTGGCCTTGTTTTGTTCGCTCATTTCTCTTGCCTCCTTAGATGTTCTCCATCTCACAAACTCATCTCGTTAATCCGCACATATCAGATACATAGGTTTGTTAAAATCCGAGATGATGTCGTATTGGACGAAGTCCGTGTTCATGCTGCCCCTCCAATTTTTGAAGAGAGTGCTCATCTTGGATAGTGTCCCATGCTTTGCTGGGGCTTCTACGCCTTTAGGAAAGGACAATGACTGCTTTAACTTTCGCAAGTACTCTTCCTTCAGGTTTTCTTGTACCGTCCAGTCATATTGTGTTATTTCCCTTATTCTCCAGTGTTTGTACTTGATGGGAATGAAATCCTTCACGAGGATACCACACGCTCTACCATATGGGGTCAATGTCTCTAATGGTGCTCGAGGCAGGACATTTACAGAGAGTTCAGAAGTAATATTGTTAACTAATTCATGGTGGATGGCGACGAAATGATATTGAGGCTCATTGGCTAAGACACGTATTTCTTTATAAATGATGATCTGAATGTGGATTGTGCGGTATGGATGAAATAGTGAACCGTGAATAATGTGGATGGATTTATGGATGGAAAAGGCGATTGTGAATAATGTGAATGAATTTTAAATAAGAATTCGATTTTGATTTGCTATGGATGAAACATGGGGTCAATTTGATTTTGTGGTATTAATTGATAGATCATAATTTATTGTGGTTGCATTTTCATTGGAAAGCATATTTTGAGCTAGTATATTTCCCAATCCACATGGATGGCAACATAAGTGATGCTTTTACGGATTCAGTGATGATAATTCTTCATTTTGGAAACTCATTATTCTCTCAATGTTGATAATACTTTTTGTTTTGAACAAGGCTGATGTCAAATTTAAAATATTTGACTATGAATAATTTCTAAAATATTATCTTAAAATTATGGAGATCATTTGGATAGATTAGTCTTAAAAAGCATTTCAATAAAATCATATATTTATTGATATTTCTATTTATATTATGATAGAAAATAGTGATCAAAGTTGTTTTTTAGACTGTCTTTATCCAAAACAACAAATATTATCAGCCCGAAGGGAGTATCAGATTTTATAATGTGGCTTTTGCTAACCAGTCTACTATCATGCACATAATAATAATAATGATTAATTGACTGATATGAAGACCTTTATGATTTACCATATGTCTTTATCTTCCTTTGATCAAAACAGGTGAGGATTGTGCTTTCTTGTCGATGCCCAATAGTGCAGAGACAAAAAGGATCATAGTTTTCATTTGTTCATTCCGAGATGTTGTGCGCTGCTCATTACAATATCACTGACAGAGTCCTCAAAAATCATCAAAATTCGTACTAGGTACATACTCTCACTGTACCTATACCTACCCTAACTAGAGCTCAGTTATACACTGTTGGCAAAAACAACAGTCATACACAACACGCGAAGTCCAAAATTGCTGACGTAGCCTCTGATCATATTGTGATTGATGCAGTCCTCAACTACGTTATTTCCTTCGACTACTTCGAAATCCCAATAGAAGTTACAAGACAGGTCTATTTTCCTCTGGCAGCCCGATTTGTATGCTTTTTCGCATGATGGTCAATTCGTATGCTTTTTAGAATGATGATTAATGCTGATGTGCTTTAGACCAATTTTGCATCCTATTAATTGCTTAGTACACTGCATGTGAGATGTGATGCACTAAATTTTTCATGCTACTGGAAGAGATGAGCTGAAGACCCTGTCCTTTGCCATGATCGCCTGAAATTAGAAACATTTAAAGGACATCATATTGTTGTCCAGATTTAACAGAAGAAGGTACCAATCATTATCCGGAAAGACTTCGGTTAGCGTGCTATATTTACCTCCTTTTCCCAGTCTATGCAACACGAGACAATTATAAGCACCAGTAGTTTGATGATGCTGCCACAGACGATGCCAAGCCAAAGGCCCTGTTGAAAGCACATCAGTTTAAGAATTGAGATGCATCCACGTAGTTCTACGGATCATTTTTTAGATGGGGAACATTGAGCAGAAGTGGGTACCATTCCATTCAGATGGAGGAAAAACGCAAGCAGAACGGCCATTGGAATGCCTACAAGGTAGAACGCCCCGAGGTTCACGGCTGCACCAATTTTCTGCTTGCCACAACCCGTGAGCACGCCTGCAAAGTGCAAGAACAATTCATTTTAGCTCTTAAAATGATGTACATTATAACTTACTTATTAAGTGGTTGCGATTCAGATTTTGTCATGTGCGATGCATTTTAATTCTACCTGACAGAGAACTGTGAAGCCCATCTATGAAGAAAGATATCCCGAGAATCGGGAGCATCCTAGCAATGTATGTCACTACTTCCTGCTCACTGCTGTACATGTACCCCCAGACATTGCGAAGCAAGAACATGGTAAAGCTTATCACCAATCCTTCGGACAAAGCCATATACATCACCACTCGCGTTGCTCGCTTTGCTGCCTGAGGCTGCCCGGCTCCAATTTCGTTCGAAACACGCGTGCTGCAGAGAGAAGAAAACTGGAAATCAACAAGGAAATTACATGAACAGTTGCAAACTGTGAAGTTTTACGGTGACAAACTAATTGCACCTTATAGAAGAGCATAGACCCAATGGTACCATGTACAGGAGAGCCCCAGTGTTCAGGCTGAAAATTAAAAACTGTTAGCTGGGGGTAAGAACTAAATGTGCCATTAAAAGAAAATCTGAACTACTAAGTGGAGGGAAACTATTCTAAACTCTCGAGGGGATGTTCCCTCGTTGTTTGCATGTCACTTAAATAGTTATGGAAAAAATTGAGAAAAATTGAGGAGGTGTATTAATATGTGATATATCACTCAATAAACATACAACTTAAAATTCAACTTCTACAGTCGCAACGAAAAAACAAATTAAACTACAACTAGTTAACGTATATTCGCAGTCAAATTTATTTTTTTCGTTACGATATGTAGAAGTTGAATTTTAAGTTACATATTTGTAGAGTGATATATCACATGTTAGTACATCTTCTTAATTTTTTTCAAATTTTTTTATAACTATTTGATTGATATGCAAGCAATGAGGGAACATCCACTCGAGAGTTTAAAATCCACTCTCCTAAGTGGAGGTAAGAACAAAATGTGCCTTTAAAAGAAAATCTGAACCACTAAGTAGAACTGTGTGGTTACCATATTGATAGCACTGAAGTCTCAAGCTGAGGATTAGGCAGAAGTCCAGAGAGCAGCACAAGGATTTCAAATGACCACCACTCCAAGCTGCAAAAGAAAATTAGCCAATTTGGTTGAAGCATATCTTAAAAAATCACACATTTCTCGATGACAAACTGAATTTTTCAAATAAGATATATGTTCCAAGCAGCAGAAAATTGAACAATTTGGTTTAAGCATAGCTTAAAAAAGAGTACACTCTTTTCGACCACAAACTGATTTTTAGAAATAAGATAAGTATCTTGAAAGTCAACTCTACATCGATTGTCTCATCTCACCAGATCATCATGGCCGAGGGCATGGCGAGCACGGCGAACTGGCGGAGCTCCCGGAATGCCTCGCCGGAGAATCCGCTCCACGTGCCCTTGCAGGTGTTCGACGCCCTGACGTAGAGCGCCAGTATGGCGAGGTTGACGCCGTAGGAGATGGCGTTGGCGAGCGCGGCGCCCTTGCTCCCCATGCCGGCCCTGAACACGAGCAGCCAGCACACGAGCGGGTGGAGGAGCGCCGTGGCGGCGGAGCTCGCCGTGACGGGAAGCACGACGGTCTGCGTCTGCAGGAACCGGATGTGGCACTGCAGCGGCACATAGGCGGCGAGCGACGGGAGCATCCACCGCGCGTACGCGCCGGCCTCGGCGGCGATGGCCGCGTCCTGGCCGAGGAGCAGCAGGACCCGCCCCGCGAACGCCCAGACGAGCGCGATGGGGACGCACGCCGCCGCGAGCACCACCATGGCGCGCTGCTTGTACACCCCTAGGAGGTGGTACTGCCTCGCCCCGTACGCCTGCCCGCACAGCGTGTCCATCGCCGTCGCCATGCCCGTCTGCACGAGGAGAAAAGATCAATTTGAGAACCCGAAACAATCTATCTACGATTCAAATTTCTACAGGACGTGCGTGCGTACGAGGAGGCTGTAGCCGGTGACGTTGGCGAGGGAGGTGGCGAGGGAGGCGCCGGCGAGGGGGAGCTCGCCGAGGTGGCCGACGAACATGACGGACACCATGTTGACCACGCACTGCAGGATGCAGCTGGCCACGATCGGGCCGGCCAGCCGCAGCAGCCGCTTCGCCTCCGCGGAGGCGAGCCGGCGCCCCTCCTCGTGCCGGCCCCGCCCATAGCCGTCCGCCGCGGTGGCCTTGCCGGACGTTGGCGGCGCCGCCGCGAGAAGCGGCTCGTGGGCGGCGGCGGCGGCGTCCATTGGATGGGTCTAATCGGGGGCGTGCCGAAATGTGAGACCGCCTTTTATGGGGGATTGTGAACTGGTTATTGGAGGGTTTCGACGCAACAGATATTGTATTTTTTTTTCTCTTTTTCTTTAATTTTTATATTGCGGCTGTCCGCGAGTTTGTTTTCTCGCTGGCGGCCGCGGATAGAAGGAAGTCACGCCACGGCAGTGAGAGTACTGGTCTTCCCCGTTTGGTTAGTGTTTAATAAGTCGGCAAAATAGAGAATCCGCAGGTAATATGATCCTCCTAGGAAACTCCAGTAATAAGTGATCATATCAGTGAAAAATTACGGGTTTTTGTTGACTCTCTACGAAGGCAACGCTATCATCTCGAGAAAAGTCGGGCTCGGCTAGCTAGGCCACTCGAGCCATCCAGCGGCAGCGCACACCCTTGCAGCTAGCTGCTTCCACTCTGCTTGATTCGCATCATCGCCGCTGTATCGACCGGCCTTGATCCCACATCACAGTTGTTGTGTCCACCACCTACACAGCAAAGATCCACGCCAGAAACCGTGAGACCCATCCATCCGTTGTCCTAATAAGTTAAAGGAAAATTTTAAATTTAAATTTTCAAAATTGATTTAAGATATTTTCAATGTAATTTCTTTTTAGCTTTAACTTTTAAATCACTACAAATAAATATATAGTTTTTTATCTAAATACGTCACTATCGGGGTGAGTCTAATTGGAGTGATTTGTGAATCAATTTTCATGATTTGTGTGGAGGAGGTTGTTGGTTGACACAAAGATGTTGATGAATCATGAAGGTGTTCTTGGATGTGAAATGCTCTAGAGTGTGATAGGAAGCTACTCGATCCATCGAGCTTGCTTTTTTTATTCATGAAACCTCAACGGTGTCGGTTCCTAGACTAGTAACTTTGAGTCAACTTTTCTATGGTAGTGACAGAATAGTGAAGAATTGTTTTCCTTGAATCACCATTCATTTTTTGCAATTACACTATATACACATGTGCACAGGTAGTACTATATATGCAACAAACACACTCACACCTCCGCGAATATGTCCCGTAATACATGCTCTAAGAGATGAAAACCAGTAGCATATTCCTGATTGCACTAAAATCTTTTTGAAAGCCTACCTGCATGTGCGTGATATTCGTGGGCACCAAAATTTGTACCCCTGGTGAATAGAGTCATGCACCCACAATAATACTACCACACTCCTGGTGCTTACCATTGAAACACCATTCTACAGTTGTGTTCGCCGGTCTCATCAATGGTTGGATACCCATGAATTTGTTTCCTTGTGTTTGCTGTTGGTGTGCTTTGTGTTGTGGTGTTGCTATATGCTGCTTCTGCATTACAGAGCTGCATGACTGTGTATACCTATGAATTTATGAAACGTATTTTATCCACATGGTTGTTGGAGTGCTGGTCTTCTTATCTCCCATATCGAGCATTTTTTGTTAGGTGAGACGATCAGGAACATTATAGTGAGATCGAGGCATCGATCGAGCCCATGGTTTTGCTCATGTGTTAGTTTGTTCTTATCAGTTAAACAAAAAAGCACGTCGATCGTACATCGGTACATTTAATGATCCATTCTGCCTAGGTGTGTTCGCTTCTTTCCTTTACCAACTTTTACTCTCTCGGTTTTTACACGCAAACTTTCCAAACTACTAAATCGTACGTTTTTAAAAAAATTACTATAGAAAAGTTGCTTCAAAAAATTTGAGTAAAATGTATGAAGAGTCAATTATCTTGTTTAGATGTGTCACGTAGGTCACTCTATTTTCAAAATGCACACTACCAATGAAATGAGAACCAGGGTACCCTTTGCACGGGATATTAATGATTTAACCAGAAAATCAAACCCTAATTAAGCCATCATTAAACCAAAACGTGAATTGGTAAGTATGAGTATAGGGCCCACTTCTGAGAAGTACCCTGGGGCCCTGGTCTGTCTTGGGTAACCTGGCATACCAGGGTCTCACATTCTTCGTGAAAGAATAAGGTTCATATCTCAAAGTTTGTAGATAATGAGGGGCCCGGGATCCAGCCTGTCTGGGGCCCGGCCCCCCATTATCCAGCCTGTCTTTAGAAGAGCATCGAAATATACAAGATCTAACTCTTGGATTACAAACTTAGGGAGCCTGAATCCCAGTTTGTACTAGAATCCGGGGCCCCTCCCGCTCTACTCTTATAGGGCTCACATTCTTCACGAAAGAAGAGTGTCGAAACCTATAAGATTCATACCTCAAAGTTTGTAGATAATGAGTGGCTCGGGACCCGGCCTACCTCGGGCCCGCCCCCCATTATCCTTGTAGGTTTCACGCTCTTCCTTATAAGAGCGTTGAAACTTACAAGATCTACTTGGCTTGCAAAGTTAGAGGGGCCCGAATCCTAGCCAGGGCCAAGATCCCGAGTCTATCTTTATTGGACTCATGTTCTTCACTAAAAAGAATGTGGAGACTTACAAAATCTATATCTTAAGATAAAGAAGTAATAAGGGCAGCTTGGGTCCCAACCTATCCGGGATCCGGCCCCTTACTGCCCTTATACGTCTCACACTCTTGAGAGGAGTGTGGAGACGTATAAGACACATACCTTTAGATAAAAAGCAATGAGAGTATCTGGGTCCCAACCTGTTTGGGACCCGACCCCTTATTGCCTTTGCAAGTCTCGCGTCCTTGAGAGGAGTGTGGAGACGTATAAAATCACATATCCTCTTCATCAACGACATCTTCAAAAAGCTCGTCAGAAACATCCTGATTTCTTGTTAAGGGGCACGGGGACGCGGGCAAAGAATTGCAAAAGTCAAGCCTCCGTCCTCCTTGCCAGCTGCAACCAAACGGTCGCAGCCATAAATGAAATAGCTTGGGAGAAATATTCCAAACTGATGGGATTGAAATTACGCTGAATAGACGGCAGTGCTGAGTCATGTGGGACGAACGCATGTCTGGACACGCGTCACGCATACCCAGCGACACCCGATTGCACCAACGGGGTGGAGGGGGAATCATGGCGCTCTCTTGGTGAGGTCAGGGCCCCTCCATGCCCACCACATGGCACATGGTGGACAGCAAGGGGACCCGACTAGCATAGGTTGGTGCCTGGGGAGCCGGGGGCAATCTAACAGTAGGATTTTGGTAGATTTCTCGGGATGCATTCAAGGAAACCAACCGGTAGTGACAAGACAACACAAGCAACAAGTTTCCAAGTAGCTGTTAGTTGGTTTTGTGAGCCCCTCCTTGAACTATAAAAAGAAGGGGACATACCACTTAGAGGAGGGTTAAATCTTTCAAGTTTGTCTCACTCAAGAAAGAGTTAGCTTGTATTCTATCGGATCCATATAAAAAACAACCAAGAACAGGAGTAGGGTATTATACCTTCGGGTAGCCTGAACCTGTATAATTCTTTGTGTCTCTTTGTCCCTTTGCTAGTTCGATCCCCTGCGCATAGAGTATTCACCATTCACAGCCAACCCCCTGGTCGGATCATCAAACCCGAGGGGTGAGCTCTACACCCCCTGTTGTCCAGGGAAAATTGCTTCCTCGACACACACCTATGTCACTAATCTAAGTTAAGTGAGTCATTTGATCATCTAACTAACTACATGAGCATACATTCTACACATTCCATACCATCTATGATTGAAAAAAATACTTTCGGACATGTGCAGAAAATCACATGTGTATTATTTCAGAAAATCGCACGTGTATTATTTCCATTCTCATAGCACTAGCACATGGAAATACACGAAATTAGGAGAACCAAATCATTTCACTTGTGCTTGTTTTGATGAGTTCTTCTTGTTCTCAGTCCTCTCTCCTGCTTGGCATCAAACCTGATGGCAGTGATGATAAGCTACGAATATAAATAACAACAGAGGGGAAATCCTAGGAGACGGCTGTTGCGGATGCCCAACAAACATTTTTTTTTCAATCCTATGTGGCACGTTATGTATACGAGGTGTACTCATGTAGATAGTTAGATAGCTAAATGACTCACTTAACTCACATTTGTGATCCTAATGCGTATTTTAAAAGTAGAGTGACCTATATGATTTACTAAAATAATTTTATTTATTTATTGATTTATTTATTTATTTAAAGTTTTTTAAACTTATAATTAATCTCATGTGTTAATCAACCAGTCTGTTTTACATGTTCGGAGGGTTCGCAACCCTAACAAACAAGCCCAGTGTACACCGAAAACCCAATGTGTTTACAATACCATTCCCTGAATCAGTAAATGGTACACATATGGTAAAGTTGCGTATCATAAAGCTAACATTATTATACAGATTTTATAATACATTAATAATACAAGGGTTGCCCGAATGGGACCCAAATAGAACAAGCATGGTCGTGTCCAGTACCAAATATCCAAACAAGTAGGTAAGGTAGCGGAAGCGAAGCAGCGATGGTCCATCTTATTACATAGGTAGTGACTGGTGAACCTAGGTCCTACTCCACCGTCTTCGACACCTCTTCATCATCATAGCACAGGTACGGGTCTACTTCAATTTCTCCTAAAAGATTTAATTAAGCACGGGTGAGTACCAACCGTACTTAGCAAGTCACTACTACAGAATGCATTTAGTGCACGTAGGGGTTTAAGGATGCATTGATTTATTTGCATAAAGTTAGATTTCACAATTCATTTTACAAACCTATGTTTTAACTGAAAACAACGTTAAGTTGAAGTTGTCGTATATCAACGAGGGTTCATCCACCTTCCCTAAGCCTCACTTAGTCCGATTTACCCTCGCATCAGTTTTATACCATCTTCACCATTTCGACCTTCCCGCACATCGGACAAGGTTACACCTTCCAAACCTATGGGAGGCGGCGTGACGGTTGGGATGGCGTGAGGAGGCGCCGAGCGTTGGGTTAGGCAGCGGCAGGCTACGGGCTCTGGGCGTTCCGACGAAGTGGCGGTGGAGAGGGGAGGCTGAGGTCCGCAACGAGGTCTAGGGGCTCCGGTGGTGCTCGCCTAATCTCTCACGAAGGAGACCACTGGCTGGTATGGACGGAGGAGGTGGAGCTCGAGGCGGTTCATGGGAGCGGCAGCCGGAGCTCGGTCTCCGGTCAAAATTGGCCGGGGCCGAGGCACGATTGGCTGCTTCGGGGCTTTGGGGAGATTCACCGGCGCGAGGGGAAGCAATTCCCCCGCTCGGTTTTGCCGGAGGTGAGGCGGAGGGTTGAGGTCATCTGTGATCTTCTACCCGGACACGGCGGCGCGTCCAGGACATCGACGACGAAAAAAAATCGGCGGCGCGGGCCGGGGCTAGCTACGGGGGTGCTAGGAGAGGCTAACAGCAAAAGGACTTGGTCGAAAACTTCGTGAGGGTGGTGGGGCGACGCGCGCGGCTCGGTGTTCGATGAACAGAGCACGGCGCGTGCTCCGGCGTGGTTGCAGGCGTGGGCGCGGCGTATCGTCGTGGACGGCGGCGCCGACACTGCGGGCTGCTCTACACAGGAAAGCGAGTAGCGAGGGAGGAAGGAGACAAAGGGAGGTGGACCGCGTTCTCACCGTGCGGAAGACGGGGAGCGGCACACCGATGCGGCGACCGCGGCAAAACAACGGGCGACGTGGTTCGGGTTGAAGACGGCCGAACGACGATGTTCGCTCACGGTTCGTCCTCGTTCGTGGCAGTGACGCAGCGACAGGGTCCAAGCGCGGTTCGTCCTCGTGTCTCTGTCCGATGGCAGGGTCTTGGCGCACTCAAGGACGAGCCGCGCTTCTCCCTTACTCCAGCTCGGCGTGTGTGGCGATGGCGAGCGAGTGCCACACTTGCTGGGCTACTGCGCGATGGCAGCGGGTACGGGGTCGGGCAGGGAAGGGCAAAGCGAGGCATGGCGGCTGGAGGCGTGGGCTTTATACCCGTCGCCGACGTGCGCGAGTCCACCGGGAGTAGGGTCAGCCAGCATTAATGGCGCCATTAATGCGGTATGGCGCCCGTCCTCGACCTCCTGTGGCTGACGCGCGTGGGTACGGGAGGTGGGGCCGACGGAATGGGGTTGAGCGGGAACGACGGCCGATCGCGCGGTTTCCATCGGCGAGGCTTGCGGGCGAACGGGTGCAGCGCACAACGCGGAGGTGACTCGCGGCAGGTGCGGGGGAGTGGTGTTGCACTATTGGAATGGGCGGCAGGCCTATGCGCGAGTGGCTCGGTGCACGGTGCGACGCGGCACCGCGTTGACGACCTCGCGTGCATCCGGGTAGGGTTTGGCTACGACGCGGTGGTTTCCGACAGTGGAAGGGCAGCGCACAACGGCGGGCTCGTCAACGACCAGGGCGGCGGCGATCAAACGGTGGCGCTCGGCGCGGGGAAGGAGCCAGGGTGACTGCTGGCTTTGCTCGCGGCTACCTGCCCCGAGGGGGAAAGGAAAGGGGGAAAGTATAGGGAAAGCTAAAGAACCTGATGCTTACTTTTGGGGTTTTGAGATACATAGGCTGGATAGACTTCACTGGAACGAAGACTGGACTTCTATACAAACATGAGACCTGACATTGGGCTAGGGTTACTAGGGAGCATAAAATTAGACTTTTTATGAAAAGGCTTTTGAAAATAGTTCCTTAGTTTCACAAAGATATATTTAGAAAATAAAATATTAGTTTCCTTTCATTTGTAGAATATTTCTTTAAAGGAAAACTTATTCATAAAAAGGGGTTTAGGGAAAATAATTAGTATTTGGTTTTATTGTAAATACTACCTTAAATTATATTATTTCGTAATCATGGTTCTTTAATAAATATTATTCTAAATTCAAAAATGAATTTAGGATTTGAATTTAATCCTTCAAATCAATTTAATTAGGGCATTAGGCACAACACAACAAGAAAGGATAAAAGAAAATCCAATAAATAGCAAATGCGGATATTTTGGAAAAGGTTTTTGATTATTCCGAATTTTGTTTGCGTATTCTAAAATTCGAAATTTTCAGGGTGTTTCGCTCACTGTCTGAACTATCGTTAAGTAAAAGGCTAAAGGATCCTTGATCTTCTAATGTACAAGGTAAAAAACAGCGCATTGCGGCGATTCTAATTGTGCCTTAAGTTCGCAAGTTCATTTCATTACAACACGATGAACGCTTGGTGTGGACTATAGGCAAGTTAATTACTATTCTGCTGTACATATATGTTATAAAAGTAGCAAAACAATTATATATGGACGCGACTACACCGAGAGTACTAGCTGGATAGTGCTAAAGAGATATACCCTTCTTTCCAAAAAAAAGCTACTAGTACATTCAATATCTATGAATTTTTTCCCTTTTAGAGAAGTTTCTCTTAAATTACTTATCCGATTTATAATCCGATTACGCCGTTGTGTTCATTGCAATTAAATCTTTACAACAAGATCTCACATGATTATATTTTGATGAAAAATCACAAATTATTTTTATGATATGTCTAAATTACTTTTAGATTTCACTAAGTTACTTCTTAAACTATAAAAGTAAATTCAGTAAGTCTAAAAGTAATTTATATATATTATAGAAGTAACTTAGAACAAAACGAAGGTAACTTTGGCATGTCATTTGAAGTAAAACCGTTGTACAGATAAAAACATGACTCTATCTAGAAATTAAATTAATCAACACAAATTATGGAATTAACTAAAAAGTCATATTTTATCCCTACAACGAATTTACTTCTAATGTCGTGACAAAGTTACTTTCGTTTTGTTTTAAATTACTTTTAGAATATATGTAAATTACTTTTAGATTTTATTGAATTACTTTTATATGTCTAAGAAGTAATTTAGTCAAATCTAAAAGCAACTTATGTATATAATAAAAGTAATTTATAAATATAAATATTTTTTCATCGTAACATAATCATGTAAGATCTTGTTGTGAAGATTTAATTGTAACGAACGCAATGATGTAATCGGATTGTAGATCGGATAAGTAATTTGAGAGGAAACTTTATTTGAATAGGAAAAAGATACCCACGTGAACTTTATTTGAAAGAAAAAAGATACCCACGTGGATGGACATTATGACGATGTGCACAGTTAGACGGCTCTAAGATGCGTCGTGCTATAGAGCTAAACCGAGAGCGCTCTCAAAATAGATTCCACGAATATATATAGTACTATGGATTTTGATCTAAGTAATAAAGGGTGGCTTTCCTCTAACTGTAGAATTTGCAAAACTTCAACTAAAACAATTAATGACAAATAATTGACTAATGCTCAAAGCAGAAGCATGAAAATATTTGTAGGATCGCACAAGACCAAGTAAACCTACCAGAGGGGGTGAATGGTAGGGAAAACCAAAAACCCAAAAATCTTTTGCGGAATTAAAGATTACCCTCAAACAAAGATGTTGATGAAATCCTGTCGCCGCCGGTCAAACCGCTCTCCTGCCACCGGTCAGACCGCCGTAGCCTCGCCGGTCAGACCGCCTGGACACCCTCGGTCAGACCGCCGCTATCCCACCGGTCAGACCGCGCGCACACCTGCGGTTAGACCGTCGGGACCCAGAAACACCGGTAGATAACAAACTCGAAGATGTAGATTGAAACTTTTCGACTTTATTGCATCAATTAGTGTTTACAAAGTGCACCAACAGCACTCCTCACCAAAATCTCGAACTAAATTCGAAACTCTAACTTTCTCTCAACTCTAGTCTCTCTAAAACCGATACTAGGAGGCCTCACCCTCCCTCTCTATTTATACATGAAGTAAGCTGTACAAAGCCCACGAATCTAACACAACTTAGGACTCCTAACCCACGTAGGAAACCCTCTCTTGCAAGTAATAACTTATCCCTTTCCTTATCTCAATCAAACTTCCCAAATTCGGACTCCCTTCCAAATTCGACTCCTCTTTCCATACGTACACAATCCCTCTTGTATACCATATGGATTTCTTCATTACCACGTGCATTGTCCTCTAGCCTTTAGTATCCCGCATGATCTCATGATCCCTGGACATCAACTTCTCCCAAGTCGACTCCGATGTATCACCGGCAACACTTCCCCGAGGTCTCAAACAATACCTGCACATGCAACAATCAAGAAACCATATTCCGAGCCCAAGTTCGTCCCAACTTGACTCACATTAGTATAACAACAGTATCCATACGCATAGAAACCATCTAGAAACCAAATCCCCGAAGGAAATATCCAATTCCAACAAAACAATCTGAAACCGACATTGATCATGATCCTGCCGGTCAGACCGTCGGGCCGGCCGGTCTGACCGCTGCAACACCTGCGGTCTGACCGGCGGCACTCAACCGATCTGACCGCCAGGGTCAACCGAACTGCACACTTCACAAAATCAACCATCTCAAAAATCTCCAAATTAACATTAGCAAACCACCAATATTTTCATCACAAAATCTAAATCAACTCCTTGATTCTACAGTATTGATATTAAAAATCTAAATATTTATAATAGACACATATTGCAATTCATGTTTGTAATTGTGTCACTAAAAATAAAAAAATCACTACTTGCTATCATAATTCATGTCGCATAAAAGTTTGTCATAAGAACAATAACACATTTATTCACTTTTGTTTATTTTTTCATCATAATTGTAAATATGATAAAAGAAATAAGAGTGAATAAATACCTTATTTTACTCAGGAAAATTCTATATGCTACATTAAAATATTCCATTCTTATTATTTTCTTATTGGCTTGTTAATCATAGCCTAAATTTGAATTTTAAAAGTTAATTTAAAGTTAATTTTGAGTTTTTTTAACCATCATAGTTTCTTTTATACCATTAAGACTTTAAATTTTTAAGAACACGACTATAAAAGTTTTACCCGTAAATTATTTTTTTGGCTGCGTTCATTTTTATGGCTTATCAACCATAGAGAAAACGATGAGAGCATTTCGCTCATAAATACGATAGGGAAAATTATAATGTGCTCTTCTCCTAAAAAAGTTGTAATATCTTTTATATTTATGTAAAATGGTGGAAATAAAATAATTCGTGTATTTTCATTTCATCCATTCCAAATAGGTCATAAGCTAGAAAGTTAATTAGGTCCAAATCTTTTCTTCTCGGTATATCAACAGCAGTAAACTGAGATTACAGAACAAATTAATCACCAAATTTTGACAATCGCTAGACAGGCGATACTATGTATGTCCATTTCAATAAGCAACGTACACATTGCATTAAAAAGATACTGTACACAACAAATGCAATCAGTTACAGAGAACACGGTTACTCGTTAAACTAGATGAAACCCCACCCGTTGTGGCAGGGCTTAAGAATGGCATCTAAACTTGGCTAGTTTAATTGTGATAGAAATATTAGCAAAAAAATTGGAACTGATTTTGAAGCAAATTGATTGGTCGGAATATAAAAAAAGTAGTAAAACATAGTAGTAATTTCCTTTTAGCAAACTTGAAAGAACATATATAGGAACGTCGGTGCCTCGCGCACAGGCTTAATATTCAAGAAAATTGTCCATTGTACGCAAATCAGTGTGAACTATCAAAGGAATATGTTGTGCTTAAAAGTTTGCTATCACATCAAATTCTTCATTAATTACGAAATAGTTTCTTTAAAGTTTATTATCACCCCTGGTGTCTAACATGAATGATATGCTCTATCCAATCTATCCAAAAGTAAGCATGAGCATCCTTAAAAATATATATATGAAACACAAAATCCTATATACTGAAAGCGTGTGTAGCTAGTGCAATGGCCAAAAATGCAAGTTTTTTTCCATTATTAAAAGAAAGAATGCGTATGCACTCCCATAGTTTCCTAAACTTCAAAAAAATCGCATAAGAATTGTTTTCATGTAAATATATGAAATCCAAATAGAACAAAGCAAATGGGATAGACTTTGTATAGGGCTATGGGGTTCACCCGAAAGTTGACACAATGGTCTAGTAATTGCTATGCGGGCATGTAGGAGCCTGTGAAAAGGAGCAGAACAGTTAATCACGGCAAGAAGAATGTAATAGATTGGAATGGACAGATGAGCAAGGTGGTGTGATTGTGGATGTGTTAACTTAAATCCTCAGTCAATATATGTACATAGAAATGAGCTAGGTGAGTAAAGAATTGTGGAGTACTATTTCTATTTGTCTCTTGACTATTTATAAATGCACGGTGCAATATGCATGCATTACAACTCCATTACTCGGTGGAAAGATGGAAATATGAAATTCATGCGTCTGGCATGAACGTTTGGAAAATTGCTTTTACAGAGAATAAAATTGCTTTTATTCCTTGATGATGCGGTTGAAAGTGGAGGAAATAAAAAATATTAATTGTACTTAGTGGGAGGGAAGTTTCTAAAACTTTATTAGGCTTGCTATATGAACAATGGGAAAATAAATTTGACATTATCAATCCACATGGACTGAGTTGGTTGGACTGAGGCGATGTGATGGTTGTATGAAATCTTTAGCCATTCAGATAAAATCCAACAACTAACCTATTCTTGATGACATGACGGCGTTCAATTGTAGCTAACGGTGACACTTATATAGGATTTATAGATTGTAGGTAATAGTCTCCTAGACTGGCATGAACAATTGTGGAATTTGCTTTAAGGGGATCCTTTGGAACGTATGGTTTTTACTGGATTTTTGTAAGATTTAGTTCAATTCCTCAAGAATGTCACCAAATTTCCTCAGTTCCAAAAGATGCCAAACATTTATCAGGATCAATTGTCCTGTTCTCTATGTATTTTCATTCTCATCTGTTCTGTACGATGAGTCCTCGTCGGATGTGATTGTTGATATTGAACTTTTTGAAGATCCAAATCTTAGGTGCTCAGCTAGAAATGCCTTGGGATGGCAACACACCATATAACATGCCTGACTGCATCTATGATGATCATTTTTTAAAGGAGATGGAGCTAATCAGCCTACTAGACATTGATGTGACAAACGTTTGTTTAATTATCCTTTTCTTTTGTAATTTTCTGTTTGTTCTACTTCATGTACCACAGGATACTCCCAATTCTGTCTTCATCTTTGCAGGCATCAAACACTACACTTCTGCCATCGGAGGAATCAAACTCTCACAGTACGTGTTTGTCCCTTGCTAATTAGTAATTATAACGGGGTAACATTTAACTACCAAGATCTAATTGTACACATTTTTGGCACTGCCCTGTTGTGCGCAGGCTTTACAAATATTTTATTAAGGCTTTGTTCGATTTGTAGATAGTAGAGCATATTTCCAGTGCACGTGAAGTAAAGCTCATTAGCAAATGATTAATTAAATATTAATTATTCTAACCTTGAAAAATGGATTTAATTTTTTTTAAACAAATTATATATACAAACCCTTTTTTAAAAAAATATCATTTAGCAGTTGAGAAACGTGCTAACGGAAAACGAGTAAATTAAAGTTTGGAGTTGGAGTATAGAACTAGGCCTAAGAGTTGCATATATGGTTAATTATTTTTTAAGTAGCTTGCACAACTTTACTAAAAGAATCTAGTGTACAAATAATATATTGTTCAACTTCAATGAGTCACATGTGTATGTTAGAAACACTTCACTTTTCTCATAACTCTGGCAGATATATAGTTTGTCTGGATAAAGCCTGGAATTTATGGTCAGTTGGTGACAAAGAGTACCAACCCCTGCAGACACGATATTTTACCATCTCATCTCTGGGACTCCAGTATTTACCGCAATCCTGATGATATCAGCTAGGGATGAAAACGGATCGGAAACGGACGGAAACTAGCTTTATCATATTCGTTTTCAAATTCTTTTTCGGAATCGGAATCGGATTCGAAAACCCGGATACGGAAATAAAATCGAATATTATCGAATACAGATAGAATACAGAACGAAACGAATACGGTAACGAATATTTGCCGGTATATAAAAATCCCCTCAAATTGAGTTTACTTAATCAAGGAAGAGATATCGCTTGTTATTTTAGGTCAAAGTTTCCAACATTTATATCATCAATTTTGTAGGTGGTCCCAAAATCGTATGTCAAAATCGATTTTCGTGGTCGTTCCCCTAAGAGATCCACAAGAAAATATGATTATTTATTTTCTAATCCCAATATCTTTTACTACATGTATAGCTTACTTACTATATCACTTATCAATTCTTATTGTATAAATCGGATATGGTATTTAATTTATTGCACATCTTCGAAAATTGTAGTGTTAGTTTTATACTTTAAACATTTTCAAATACAAATGTTATAAGCTATAGAGATAGATACCATTGTATTATACAACGTTGATATGGAACACATCTCCATCAGATATCGGTGGAATTATAGATATGCGATTTTGTAAAAACAGATATGGTATTTTATAATGAATATTTAGACCCTTCAATGATCTCAAATAATAAAATAGTCAACAAGAAAGTTGTAGATCTCATCGAGCTCTACAATTTTGATATAAAGTTTGTCTTCATATGACTTTGTATGAAAAAGTTATGTATATATACGTATTTTTTCTGAAATTTGATCCATGCCTGCGGATATCCGAACAAAATTCCTGGATAGTTTTCGACCGTTTTCCGATTCCGACGGATAGTACCATTACTGTATTCGTTTTCGTTTCCGAGAAAAAAATCCGAATTCGTTTCCGAATCCGATAATTTTCGGATAGTTCCGACCGAACCTATCCAAATCCGAAAAATGGTCTAGACGGACGGAAACTATCCGTACCAGTTTCAACCCTAATCTCAGCCAACGATAACTAGCGATAGTGTCCCTGGCCTGTTTTTATTGATATCAATTAGAAAGAACTATAACTATTGTGCTTATTTTTGATTTGCTTTATACATTCAACTGTCACACCTGATTTTCATTTCAAGGATTTATAAATTATTTTATAAATTATTTCTAGAATTTATGTTAAATGTTCATTAATTTACAAGTCAAGTTAACGTGGGAAATAAAATTTCCTAAATAAAGCATGGTTGGATTTAATTTTTATTAAATTCTCCATGATTAATCTCTCTGGAATTTTCTCAGATTTTTCAGAGCTCAATTATTAATTTTAATCATACAAAGAACATTTCAGTAATTATGTAAATAAATAAATTAACCATTAAATGATCTGGTTCTAATTTTGCTAAATACTATGAGTGTTCAAGTATTTGCAAGATTTTTATTGGAATTATTTGAACATTAGAAGTATTTTTAACAATTCAAAGATCATTTCAAAAATTAATTTATTTGAAAAGTAATTAAAAATCCTCCTTCCAGGTTTGGGTCGAATCTGGAAAAGTCTGCTTTCTGTCCCGTTGGCTCTTCTCTGTTGCAGCCTATTTCGTTCCCTCCCCTAAGTCTGCTATGCGTCCCTTCCTTCCTTTTCTTTTTCTTTTTGGACCAGCCCTTTTACCTAGAAGTCTGCTTTACCTCCCTCGCGCTACAGTATCTTCCTCCTCCAGACAGCCAGCCAAGCCCGTGTGTGCACAGTGCAGCCGCCACTTCCCTTCACAAATCTGGCCTCCCCGTTGCTCCCCTTCCAAAATTAGTTACGGGAACAGATTCCCCTTGATCTTCTCTTCCTTTCCCCTCAAAAATCCCCTTGAATACCGAAGTAAATCGCTCGGATTTGACGAAGATTTGAGCTTTCCTTTTTCGGCCAACTATTTCCTTCCGCCGGCAAATCCCGCAGCATTCGAGCCGATCTCTCCCTCCTCCGCCTATATAAATAATGCCCGTGGCCTCCTCTCCCGTTTCCCACCCTTGGCCCGAGCTCCCGTGCCCTAGCCGCCTCTCCCCGCGAGCTCGCTCTCTCTCCACCGCCGCCGCCAACCTCCAGCCGCCGCCTCGGCTGACGCCGCCCTTCGCCACCACCTCCTCTAGCTTCACAAGGCCAAGCTCCAACCCGGCCACCACCTCTCCTCCACCGAAACCCGCCGGTTTCCGTTATCACCGTGTATGCCAAGTTCGTCGTCGTTTTTTGATCTTCGGCGAAGCCTTGCCATCGCTCCCGTCGTCATCAAGCTTCGCCGCAGCCGCCGTTGGCATCGTAGCAAGGAGGAGAACACCGTGCACCCCTCCGTTGCCGCCGAAGTTCACCGGAACGCCGTTGTCACCGTCAACCCGACGTCGTCGCCGCCTCTACCTTGCCACCGGTCATCATCCGTCGTCGTCCGCTGTCACGCTGCCCCTCGGTGAGCTCCTCTCGTCGTGCTCTTCCTCCCAGTGTCCTCTGTTTGTGTCACCGTGCCATGTTTCACCGGCGACCATCGAACCCCGTGCTATCGGCCGTCTATCCCACGTGGCGTGTTCACGTCAGCGCCGGTAGTTGCCACATCGTCACCATGTCAGCATCTATCCCGCATGGATGTTGATGTGTTGCTCATCTCTAAACCTTAGGTCAGATCAATCCGAGCCGTCCACTTTAGGTCAAAATCCGGTCAACCGATATCCACCATCCAAAGTCAATATAGATCATTTTCCTATCTCTTTTCAATGGCATATTGTCCTCTATACGATATAGCACCTACTAAATTTGATCCAATCTTTGTACCGGATGACGTTTTTAATCTTTTCTCTCAGTTATAAATCATTAGTAAATTGTTTAATTAACTTGGAATAGTCTTTTCTTTAATAGGTTTAATTGGATTAAATCTTGTAAAATTCATAACTAATTCATATGAAGTCGGAATGAGGCCGTTCAAGTCTCTAAATTCATCTAAAATCATGGTCTACATGCTTGTTTTCTTTTATGTACTGTTTATCTGGAGTTTCTTAGTCTTTTTCCTTGTTTTGCATGTTAGCTTGTCGTTTCCGTTGTTTTGAAGGTTCGTGTGAGCGTCGGAAGTATTCCAGAAGACTAATTCAAGACCGATTATTGCAAGGCAAGTCACACAGATCCCAAACACAATCCTTTGAGCATGTTGATCCTGTATTTACATTCTCTATTTATTTCAAATGTGCATTTATTTTTGAATGTCATCGGGTGGTGTGAACCTATTCCTTTGTGATGGCCAATTTGCTTTGATCACCCTATTTCTTGATACCTTGGGTTATAAATTTGACTAGTTGGATTTTATATATTGGTTCAACTAGATATTAGAAATAATTGCTTAGCATGCTTAGAAACTTTAGTATCATTTCATATGGGATACCTAATGTTTCACTTATATCTTAATGATGGATATTTAATGGTAGCTCACGATGGTCAATCGTGATTGATAAATTAATTAACTTGCCAGCTAAAACTTGACTAATGGTGGGTTGTGAGCACATGGTTAGAGATGATATTTGGATGGTCGTGCTCATGACAATTAAGGACCGGTTCACGAGCTATCGTTGTGAAACATTAACCGTACTAACCACAAGCCAGCGTGGGCAACGGCTTTACCCTTGGTATAACATGGTTCTTAGTGCCGCACCAGACTGTGAAGCAGCGACAAGTCCGTGGGGGTCACTGGGGAGTCCATGCATTTGGTTTTAAGGAGGTGATTATGATCCAGGAACGGTGCACTGCTTTGCGTTGTGTTATGTTGGGGGTACTGTCACAGCTCCTTTCCGAGGTACCGTGGTGGCATTAAGGCGCATGGCTACATGTTGTGGGGCTATATCTTGTGGGTACAGTGGTACATCTCTGGCCAGAGTAAAATTATTTGAATAGCCGTGCCCACGATTATGGGTGGGTCTAACAATGTTTTTCGTGATTAGTCCCACACTTCTCATTATATGTTAATAATGTGATAAATAATGATAATTGGTTTAGCTCCTGGTTTGGAATGGTTTATTCCTGGTTTGGAGATTGGGTTTGTGCAATCGGGCATGATTGTTCAAAGATGGTTGGGCCTGTGTAGCATTGGTGTGCTGTTCAGTGTTGATTAATATTGATAATTAATTACTCTACTGTTTTACTACTCTTAAATGTTTGCTAATTGCTGCTTTTGCAAAAGAACCCTATATTGTGCCATCCTTTGGTACTCTTGTGGACTTGCATATTTGCTGTGTGGTTTGCTGAGTATTCCATGTACTCACCCTTGCAATAATCAATCAACCTCAGTTGTAGAATGTTTCCGGAGAAGAAGGTGTTTGGCTTATACCCCAGTTGAGCTGCCTGTGGGAGTGGAGCTGGAGCCTTCGCTAGATCTTTTTTCCGCTGTTGTTTTCTTTTCTTATGTAAATATGTAACGTTGTATTATGATTAATCTGTATATTAAATTGTCAATTTGTGTACCTCGGCTGATTCCTGGACGAGGATTCTATGCACAAATTAGTTAGGAAATTACTAGTAAATTTCCGGGCGTGACAACAACAATCACGCAGTTGACTTTGATAAATTACCACCATTTCATCATAGTTCCCATACTTTCATATTCATATCACCACCTGGAATCCATAGCAGGCCCGTACATAAGCCGGTGCAACATGTGCACCTGTTCAAGGCTCCAAATCTACACTTAGTACTAATTGTATAACTTAATTAGCAACTAATTAACAGGCCCAATAGATAGAAGAAAAACCCAGAAAGATGAAAGGTCGGAAGGTCCAATCCCATGCTAGTAGGCTAGTACTTGACGCTTCGTTTTCACAGTCGTCGCTTGCTGCCGATTTGTATACACCGCTTTCGTCTGCAAACGCGCACGTACATATGTCAATTCACTAGTGTAGATCCTCTCATCTGTGACGGGTTGTAACATAACTGGATTTTGCGGACCATCACAAAGAACACATCACAAACAGGCCTAAAAAGAGGCCGATTGAGATATGGTCGAAGAGACATGTTAAATGTGCATAGAACTGAAGCCCGTCACGGATGATACATATCTTTGACGGGCCTAAACTAGGGCCCGATTGAGATAACCTTAAATATCTCAAACGGGCCTCAAGTTTGGGCCTGTCACAGATGACAATCATCTGTGACGGGCCCCAACTTGAGGCCCATTTGAGATATTTAAGGTATCTCAATCGGCCCGTAATTGGAGCCCGTCACAGATGACAATCATCTGTGATGGGCACTAGCTTGAGGCCCATTTGAGATAGCAACAAAGTCTGTCACAGATGGCACTCCTCTGTGACGGGCATTTTTTTAGGCCCGATAAAAATAACTTATATGCCCGACAGAGAAGTCATTTTTTGGACCGTTACAGATAGTTATTGCACACTATAAATAAGCGCAACTGCCAGTGTAACTGTATCCCACTATTCATAATTTTGGTGGGAGGTTGGAGGGGGCAAAATTTTAATTTTTTTCTAAAAGAAAACAGTAAATTCATAAAGGTAAGTGATAAATAGTAATCAGTACTTTAGACAATTTATCAATTCTCATTAATTTAGCAGTATTTATCTTATAAGATGTTTCTCTGATTCTTTTTTCATTTTTGTAGCGATGGATCGAAGTTGGATGTATGCGAAATCTGGGAAACGTCATAGTCAGGAGTATAGAAATGAGGTATTAAATTTTATAAACACCGCGGAGGAGGATAGGAAAAGAAGAAACAGCGATTACATGTGTTGTCGATGTGCAGATTGCAAGAATGAGAATATGTTTGATAGCCGAGTGGACGTACACGCTCATCTGATGCAACGAGGATTCATGGAGGGCTACACATGTTGGGTCAAGCATGGAGAGCAAGAATCAGGAAGTGGTGCAGCTGCAGACAGTACTGGTGCGCAAAATCAGGAAGATGAAGATGAACATGACATGTTTGTACCTTCTCCACTAGGCGGTGAAATGGTTGATGTTGATCATGATCTGCTGCAAGACATGTTACGTGACGTTGAGGATCCAGCTTATAACGAGAGAGATTCCATAATGTTCAGCAGGTTGGTCAGTGACTCGCAGACGCCTCTGTACGCCGGATGCAAAGCAAAGCACACCAAATTATCAGCTACCTTGGACCTAATGAAGCTGAAGGCAAGTAGTGGATGGACAGGCAAGAGTTTCACAGAGCTTTTGTGAATTTTGAAGGCCTTACTGCCTGATGGGAACACATTGCCCGAGACGACATATGAAGCAAAGCAGGTTTTGTGTCCCCTGGGGTTAGAGGTCCGTAGAATTCACGCTTGTCCAAACGACTGCATATTGTACCACAAGAAATATGCGAAGTTAGATGTTTGTCCTGTCTGCAAGGCCTCTCGATACAAGCGAAAGAAAAGTCCGGACGAAGGAAAAAAATCAAAGTGGGGTGGTCCCGTGAAGGTTGTGTGGTATCTACCTATCATTGATCGTTTCAAAAGAATATTTGCAAACCCCAAGGAGGCAAAGTTAGTACGTTGGCATGCCACGGAGAGAAGGAACGACGGTATGCTAAGACACCCAGCGGATTCGATTCAATGGAGGAATATCGATCGAAAACACAAAGACTTTGCTGCCGACCCCAGAAACATGAGGCTATGTCTGTGTACAGATGACATGAATCCTTTCGGAGACATGAGTAGTACTCATAGCACCTGGTCAGTTCTTATTTCAAACTTTAACCTACTGCCATGGTTGTGCTTTAAAAGGAAATATATTATGCTGTGCTTGCTAATCCAAGGACCGAAACAACCGGGCAATGATATCGATGTGTTCTTGGAGCCTGTTATGGACGATCTTGAGATGCTCTAGAAAGAAGGTGTGGAAACTTGGGATGCGTATGGTCAGGAGAATTTCAAGCTACGAGTTCTACTGTTCTGCACCATTAATGACTATCCCGCCCTTGATAATCTTTCTGGCCAAACAGTGAAAGGAAAGAAGGCTTGCTCCGACTGCATGGAACATACACGAAGCCGGTGGTTGAAGAAATCACGAAAGATGGTTTATATGGGTCATAGGAGGTGGCTCCCGCTACGTCACGCATTTCGAAGGTACAAGAATATTTTTAACGGTAAGAGAGAACTTCAGCCTGCTCCCAAGGATTTGTCCGGAGATGAGGTCCATAACTTGGTCAAGGACAAAACCAACGAGTTTGGGAAGAAAAGAAAACGTAGTCAGGCAAAGGACAAGGGTATGTGGAAAAAAGTCCATATTTTGGCGATTACCTTACAGGAAAGATCTTGAGGTCCGTCATTGCATTGATCTCATGCATGTTGAAAAGAATGTGTGTGAGAGTTTGGTTGGCCTGCTGCTGAATATTCTGGGCAAGTCAAAGGACGGGTTGAACGCGCGCCTTGATCTACAGGAAATGATCATTCGCAGTGAACTCCAGCCCGTAACAGATGTAGAGACAGGTAGAGTGTACCTCCCTCCAGCCTGCCACACACTATCGAAGGATGAGAAGATCGCAATGTTATCATGCCTGAAAGATATTAAAGTTCCATCGGGCTATTCAGTAAGGATTAGTAAGTACGTCAAATCAGAAGACCTAAAACTGGTTGGATTGAAGTCGCACGATTGCCACATGCTAATCACACAAATCTTGTCGGTTGCTATCAGAGGCATCCTTCCACCCAAAGTCCGTCATACGATCTAACGTATGTGCGCCTTTTTCAATGCAATCGGACATAAAGTTATAGATCCCGAGGATCTAGATGGGTTGCAGACCGATATTGTCAATACCCTCTGCCACATGGAGATCTAGGAGCTGAACTACGTGAAGTTCAAGGTTCCTTTGTTTCGATGCCGCTGGATGAATATACGCACTGGTGTTAAAGTCGATAAGGAAGGCTTCACTTTAGTAGATCTATCCAAGGTTGGATACGCTAACGAACCATTTGTACTTGCGAAACAGGTCGAGCAGATTTTCTACATTAAAGACCTCGCAAACAAGAAGATGCACATCGTGAGGGATGGCAAGCACCGAATTGTTGGTGTTGACAACATCGTCGACGAAGAAGAGTACAACTAGAATCTTCATGTACGACTTCAAATCGACCTTGACGATGATCCACAAGAGCCTGTGGCGTATACTCGATCAGATCATACGGAAGGCAGAACCTTGTGATTTTGGTTTTGGATACTAGTGAAGTATTTTGTATTAGTAAAAAAGCTTAGGTCAATTGGTGCAACTTGTAATAAATTTTATTGTGAAATTAATAAATTTAGTGAATTATTGTACTTCACTTAATTATCTCGGATAGTAAGTTAATTATTGTGAGTTTAGTAAAATGAGCTCTTTTTTATTGTGAAGTATTGTATTGCAGTTATTTATTATCAGTGAATGTCAATGATGAACAGGAGTCAAATGTCATCTGTGACGGGCCCTAGTTTAGGCCCGATACAGATGACAACATCTCTATCGGGCCTACACTAGAGCCCGTCACAGATGTTGTCATCCTTGACGGGCACTGGTTTACAGCCCGATAGAGATGATTTCATCCATATCGGGCATTAAAATAGAGCCTGTCATAGATGTTGTCATCTATGACGGGCTCTAGTGTAGGCCCGATACAGATGACAACATCTCTATCGGGCCTACACTAGAGCCTGTCACATATGAGTCATCCGTGACGGGCTTTTGTTTACGCCCGATTGAGATGTTCATTGCCCGTACTAAGATAAATTAACCGCGCTGGATCTGGATCTGGATTCGAAAATTTTTCTAAGTCACAGAACCCTAGCACCGAGAGCTCGCCGCCGACGACCAAGACGCCAGCCACCTCTTCCAAAGCCGCCGCCACCGCATTTAACCGCCACCTCCCCAAGACGACGCCGTCGCCAAGCCGTCATCGACCCCCTCCTCCCCAAGCCGCCGCCGGCCGCCTCCTCTCCTAGCCGCTGCCGGCCGCCTCCTCCCCAAGCCGACGCCGGCCACCTCATCGCCAAGCAGCCGCCGGCCGCCTCCTCTCCAACCCTAGCGCCGGCCGCCTCCTCCCCAAGCCGCCGCCGTCGCCAAGCCGCCTCCTCTCCAACCCTAGCGTCGGTGAGTTGAAATATTGTACAATGTGTAATAGTGAAACTTATTTAGGTTTAGTGATTTTAGTGATTTAGGTTTAGTGAATTTAGTGAAATTTACGTTTAGTGATTTTAGTGAAATTTAGGTTTAGTGATTTTTAGGTTTAGTTAAATTTAGGTTTAGTGATATTTAGCGAAACTGAGTGATTTAGGTTTAGTGAAATTTAGGTTTAGTGAAATTTAGGTTTAGTGAAATTAAGGTTTAGTGATATTTAGATTTAGTGATTTTAGTGATTTAGGTTTAGTGAATTTAGTGAAATTTAGGTTTAGTGATTTTAGTGAAATTTAGCTTTAGTGAAATTAAGGTTTAATGATATTTAGGTTTAGTGATTTTAGTGATTTAGGTTTAGTGAATTTAGTGAAATTTAGGTTTAGTGATTTTAGTGAAATTGAGTGATTTAGGTTTAGTGAAATTTAGGTTTAGTGAAAAACTGAGTGAGTTAGGTTTAGTGAAATTTAGGTTTAGTGAAATTTAGGTTATTTTAGTGAAATTTAGGTTATTTTAGTGATTTTAGTGAAATTTGTAAGTAGATAGGATGGCACTTAGTGATTTTAGTGATTTTGGTGTTAGTTAGGTTATTTTAGTGATTTTAGGGTACTTAAGTGAATTTATGGTATTTTATTGATTTTAATGTAATTTAGTGAATATACTTTACTTTTAGCCTCTATTTTTTATGCATGTTAGTATTTATGTGAATAGTTAAAATGTTAGAAATATACGTTACCAAATTATCGTAGAATCCGAGGGTCCTAGGGTCTGACGTTGGTTTGATCGAGTTATATGTAAATCACAAAACCGATTAAGACACCGTCAGACCCCAGTGCACCTCGGTTTCTGTAATTTTTTGGTAATTACTCATTTATGTAAGGCATTTTTCCCTAGATTATCAAATCATCGTAGAATACGAGGTGTTCCGGGTGCCAAGTTGGTTTGGTTGGGTCCGTACATGTACGGAACCATCCAAGACACCTTGGCAACCAGAACACTTCGTAATCTGTCATTTTTTGATAATTAAGAAACGTGTGAAAAGAAGCGAGGAGGAGCCAGAATCAAGTAAAGTAGAATAGTAGAATAGTTCAGTTCGAGCGAGTGATTTTAGCTATGTTAGTACTTAGTGACTTTAGGTCTTAGTGATTTACGGAGTTATGTGCTTCCAGTGCCAACGGTCTATAATATCAAAGTTACTACTTACGTATGTAATTTGTTTACAAAATTAATTAACTTTGTTATTGTAAGTTACTTAGACGATATCTCAGCAAGGTGAACCAATGTCCACGACAACTAGTGGCTTCTCAAGGGCACGCGGTCGTAGGACAGGGAACAGAATCCCTAAGGAAAGGTACACAATAGCAGAGGTGAACCAGGTTGGACTACCGACACGTCCTCGGAATATCCTTGCCAAGTTTAGGTCCACCTGCGGTGTCGTAGCGAGGGAAAACTTCACAATCCTCGTGGATGACATCAAGCATGTGCCCGAAGCGGAGAAGAACGCTGCTTAGCCCAAATTCAAGGAAAGCTTCGAGTATCCTGCAGCTGACAAGGACAGGCTTAAGATGGCTGCTTTCAAGGTTATGGGCAATGCTTGGAAGAACTTCAAGAGTAGGCTGGTCACGGAGTTTGTCTTAAATCCGATGACCCCTGATCCAACAGAGCAATGGCCCTTCATCACGGCTGACGCTTGGGAGCAGTTCTACGAGAAGAAATCGACCCCCGAATCCCGGGCCAGAAGCGAGGCTTATCGAGCACTGCAGGCCAGGAACGTGCACCCGCACCGGCTAGGCACCGCAGGATATGTCGGGAAGCTAGAGGAATGGCAGGAGGAGGATGAAGCAGCGACGGCAGCAAACACACCGCCGGTGTTTGCCGATACCCCACACCCACGGGCAAGGAACTGGGCCCGAGCGAGGTACCAGAAGAATGAAGATGGGACAGTTTCGCTTCCAAATCCCCAAGATCAACAAGTGTACGGTAGTATAGTAAGTGCCTAATCTTAATATTTGTTCGCATTGTTTCCACTGAACTTTTCATTGAATCCGAACTCAATTGTACTGTAGAAGGAGTTGGTTGCCTCCCAAGAAGCCTCGCAAGAGGGCAGCTCTCAAAGACGCGAGGACGACATCCTCAGTAAAGCGTTGGGTAACAAGGAGCACCGTGGACGGACAAGGGGACTTAGTGCCAACGTGCCGTGGAAAGTTGGATTCCCGGACTACGCGTGGCAGTACAAGAAGCGGACAATCACGAAGGCGCAGAAAGATGCCCGCCTTGCCACCCAGATCCGGGAGCAGGTCAGAGCTGAATTGAGCTCTGAATTCGACGAGAAGCTTGAATCGATGAGGGCCCGTATCAGGCAGGAGATTCGAGAAGAACAAAATATCCCGGAGGCTGCCGTTGCTGCTACGCAACATGATTTAGCTAGTTCCACACAGAGGCGTAGCAGTTGTGCATCAACTGAGGCGGGGGAAAATCCGCCATCGGTCCCCGCCGCCGTCGACCAAATAACGGTACATCTCTTGTCCGCAACACATAGAATTCTTAACGAAACCATATGGTAAGTACTATTCTAAAAATATTTATGAATCTATCACAGGAACCAACTAGCTGCACCCTGACAGTAAGGGTGATGCCGACCTTCTCGGTTCATGCAGCTGAAGGCCTAGCTTTCAAGCTGACCCCGGAGACTAGAGTACATGGGCCGCAACTTAGGGCCGATTGTGCGAAAGTGCAAGTCGACTCGGTGAAGCCAGAATTCGATCATTTCCCACTCAGGCATCCACCAAACGACGAGGTCCTAACCCTTGGAAATGCACGTGGAACCTTCATCCAATGGCCCAAGGACCTCATTGAGATAAGGGTGACCCCAAGGAGGCCAACCACTGCACCAAGCAGTCGTCTGACAGTACAACCTACCCCTGCTCCTTCAGGCCCTCCAGCTCCCACTCGTCACGAACATATTGATGATGTCGAGTTACAGTAAGACACAGACTTTAGGGACGAGCCTATGGAGGTCGACAGCGCGGCGATCATTAAACCCCGACCTATGAAGAAGAGCAAGAAGGCGCATTCTTCCCCCTAAAGAACAGCTATCGAAAAACCTGCTGCAAGGGGGTGAGGAAAAGGAAAGCTACAGGGCTCACGTCTTGCTCCAAGAAATCTAGATATGAGCAAGGGGCTGGTACATAGGAAGCCCGTAACTCCATCGTCCTTCCAACTAGGCATGCCATTGGTTGGAGACGACGTGCTAGCAATGATGGGCACCACCTGTAAGGAGCTTCACATGTACTACATGGAGAAATCTAACGTGAGGAGGAAAAATAGAGAAACTGATATAATAGGCGAACACGCCAGAGCGCCATTCCTTGGGCCACCAAACTATATCGTGGTAGATTTCAAAGATCTATTCGACCTCTACAGGCTCCGCTCGGTGGACACAACCCTCCTCAAGGACTACTCCTTGTGAGTACTCTTGCTCACGAAAATTTGTCATCTCAATTCGTGTAACATGCTTACAAGAGAGTTTGTCTTGCGTGTAGGTATAGTTGGAAGTGGTGTCTCAAGAATGCACCAGAAGTTGTCTTCCTTGATCCTCAGGTAGTCAATGTCACAAATCTTGAAGGGGACCATCAAGAGATGGTAAACTACTTGTTTGACACTTTCTGAGCCCAACAAGATAAGGAGTACATCATGTGCGCCTATAATCAATAGCAAGTGTGTTTCCTAAATACATTGCATTACACGTCTAGCTTTAGTATTAACTTTAACTATTTAAATGCCGCAGTGAACATTGGATCCTACTAGTAATAACGCCTAAGTGGAGTACATGCCACTACTTAAACTCCAGAATTGACAACAAAGCATACGATTGGACCCGATTCAACTCGCGATAGATGAAGCGTGGGGCCAATATGTGCAAAAAGGAGGCCTTCGAAAGACAGGGCAGGATACACTTATCCACTAGAAGGACTTCCCAGTCAAACAACAAATAGGCGACCAGTGCGGATTCCATGTCTGCCACAATATGCACCTTCTGTGCAAAAATAAGGTGAAGGCTTTGGGTGAATTGGAGATTTGTGGTCTCATTCGTGACATGTTCTAACTAAATTAAAGTACATATATATATATATATGTAAAGATCGTTCGACTAATTTCGAATTATGTACATGTAGGACAAATTTTCAAAGGATCCGGGTTGCAGCTTTGAGGATATCAGCGAGGAGATTACCAACTTCATCCTCCGCGAAATTATTCACCCTAAAGGAATGTTTAGGGTTAAGATTAAGTGATGAACATTTTTTAACTTCCTATTTGAATTGTCAAACACATGTTATTATGTAATATTGATGTTTATTATATTTGTTATCTCTATGTAAATTCTTCCTAGATAAATATTCCAGGTTATGATGCTTATATTACCACTTGAGCAATATGCATGTGTGAATATGGATGTTATTTCTGTAAAATATATGTGAATGGCATATGTGAATGGGGATGCTGGGATGTATATATGTGAATGGCATATCTGTTTCTGTTATTTTGCAGTGGGCATGGCTAGCACAGGCCTGAGGCTAGCCAAAAAACAATATTTATTTTTTTTGTGGTCATACTCATCGATGACGGGCTGTAAGTTAAAGCCCGATTGATTTATGGTCATCCCTGATGGGCTGTAACTTAAGACCCGATTGAGAATATAGTTATCTGTGACGGGCTATAGTTGGGGCCCGATTGAGAATAATAGTCATCTGTGACGGGCTTCTGTTTAGACCCGTTTGAGAGAGGCAGTCATCCGTGATGGGCGCTAGTTGTAGCCCGATTGAGATAGGTCATCCGTGACGGACTCTGTTTGACTGGTCGTCTGGGTCAAAACTATCGGTGACGGGTATTAGTTGAGACCCGATTGAGATAACTTCATCCGTAACAGACTTATACCCGTTTGAGATGAGTTCTCACATCACTGACCTCTACGCTGTGTCGGGCGTCATACCCGACATAGATGTGGGTTGCAGCCCAACATTGATGTGGGTTACCGCTGTAGTGATTCTTTTTTATAATATGGAATGTGCACACGATACATGCACCATCAAACAAGCAACACTTGTTTATAATATGAGTGTTCTTCTTGGCACATGCTTAAGGATGCATGGATTTTTTTTTCAGTACAAGTCGTATTTAATAGATTAGAGCATTTATATTTTTTTCATTTGTAACATCTTGTTTACCTAGATACCCCCTTACCTGTGTCCATTTTTCTTATTGTTAAAGAGTAGAGGTTCACAAAATATAAATTGTAAAAGATATTAAAAATGGAGCTAAGTAAAAGATGTAAAAACATAGAACCGCACTGTACATTTTATATGTTGAAGTTGCTTAGGGCTCAATGCTGCACGTTCCAGGTCACTGTAATGTATGCAAGTTGACATCCATAATGAATTATGAAGTATGATTTTTTTTCTTGTTTTATGTGAGCATCATCATGTCATGATGTTTAAAAAAAATTATCTGATTATAAGGAAGTAAGCATAAATTCTTCTTATGGGAAAAAATGCACGATAGTACATGACATCGGGGCAATAGGGAGGGACAAATGTATGACTACAACATAATGAAATACATCCTTTTGAATACAGCATGTCATTTGTTTGCTAGCATTTCTGACATTTTGATGACATGTACAGATTTACATAATGAAATTTTGTCACCGCATTTTCATTGTTTACACCTGTATATACTGGCACATAGTTTAAATTTTAATTCACACACATCTCCAACGGAATGCATGCAATTGTTCTTGTAGATCAGTTTCAAAATTTTGCACCATTAACTTTGTCATGAATAACAAATATAAAGTTCACCGTTGCTATATGTTATATATTTTTTTGATAATGTATAATACATCTTTATTTTCATTAGAAGCTACAATCACTTAGCACAAAGTTCTTAGCTCAAACATATACAGATGCAAACATAAATAACAAAAGATATTGAGAAGACAAATGTGAGACACGTCAACTCAAAAGTAGAGACACAACTTGTTAAAGAAGCATTATGAACTTGTTCAAAATTATTTTTCATCAACTTTTAATATCGTCGACTTGTTCAAAAATTTATAAATCTCCAAGTTAATGAAAATTTACATAACCATTATCTCCAAATTTCGACATATAAAATATATATATTTCTTGTCTTGGTCGCAATTTTGTACTTAGGCTGAAATAATATGTTTTCCTTAAAAGATCGGCATGGATGGAGTTTTATTACTGTACTTAGGCCCAATATCTCAGTATAAAAGAGATGTTCATACTAAAATGTATTCTTTATAATTAATGCCAAAACAGCCAACTCCCACTTATATGTATATAGAAAATTAGAAACACTATAGCTCGACTATGTCACTACTAGAAAAAGGGTTTTTCATGGTGGTACCCTATTTTTTTCGTTGGTGGTTATATGATAGCTCCACTTGCGAAATTGTAACGAGTGGTGAAGGGTTTAGGACTGCCAGCAAAAATCCATTTTTGCTGACGGTTGCTTAAGAAATCCGCTTGCAAAACTAACCATATTTTTCCTGGCGGACCTCTTAAGCAACCGCCAGCAAAAATAAATTTTTGTTGGCGGACGTCTTAGGCAACTGCTAGCGTAAAGAAGATCCACCATATTAAAAGCCACCGCCCACCGATGACTCTCGAAATCTCCACTCCCCATCTCACTTCTTCTTGCTCGCCCTCCCTCGCACCCTCTCTTATTCTCCCTTAACCACCGCCCTTCTTTCCGGTCCTCTCTCCACAGCCCTCCGTCTGGCGCCACTGTCGTCGCCTCCCTCCATGATGAAGTCACCACCGCATTGGCCAACAGCGAGGCCGAGACCACCGGCGGGATCTTGCGACCAATGGCTTTCCGCTAGTCGATCCGACTGGCAAGAGACAAGGTGGCGCGGGAAGACGAACAGTGGTGCTCGGGATAGCCATATCTGGGGAGTATGGTGGTGGCAGTCCTTTGCGATGGTGGCCGTCGGTTGCAACGCCGACCCTCATCAACGCACGGGCGGATCCAGGCTCGGCTCGTGGGGCTTGGTGACGGCGACGAGCTGCAAGGCGAAGGCGGGGGCTCGTCCCGATGCCGGATCAAGGTGGCGCGTGCGGATCTAAGTTGAGCGCGGTGGGTGCTTTGTCTCAGCGGCGGCTTCATGAACATGCGGCGGCCACAGGTCCTGAGGCGCAGATTGACGACAACATATCCATCTTCCCTCGGCAACGAAGGTGGATCGATCGATGATGGCAACGGTGGTGGATCCAAACCCAGTGCTCGGTGATGATGCGGTGTGTTGTGCAATGAGTCGTTTTTGTGATGTGTTGTGCTCCTCTTTGTTCATGTTGAACGGTTGTTGATGTGCAATTAATTGATGCTTGCATGTTCATTGTTGTTGATATGCAATGCGTTTTGAGAAATTGCAAGCAAAAAACGATATTGGATGTGCAATGGATAGTATTATTGCTAAGGGTTGGATTAACCTAGTTGCTTGGGAAAATTGATTTTCACTAGTTGACTCAACCTAGACGCTTGTAAAAATTAATTTTCGTTGGTTGTTGGCTTAACCAAGCTGCTTGTGAAAATCAAGCGGTGAAAATCCGCTTGTGAAGATTCTCCATTTGTACTAGCCTTTATTATAGGCAAGAAGTCGGGCTGCCAGCAGAAACCCACTCTGACCGCCTGAAAAAATATTTTTTTTAGTAGTGTATGTTGTATATATAGCTCGGTTAAATCCCTGATCCCTAAGGAAGAAACTATAAAGCGGCAAAACATCCATCCACTTTAATACTCCGGTAACGATGCTCCTCGTCTCCGTGCGCGCGTTGGCTGGCTGGCCTCCTGCCATCACCGGCGTCAGCCGAGGCGGAAGCGGCGATCGGCGACTACTCCTGCTGCACTCCTTAGGCACTGAGCGCCGCGCCACAGTCGATCGCCAACCACCGTCGATGTTGCGAGTTGTGAGTTGCGACCGGCCGACAGCTGTGCCGCCGCAGCTGCAGCCTGCAGCCACTTTGCCCGTTTACGGTTTATGCGGCCCAGTTAAGTACGTAGGTCCACATCCCCATGTTACCTTACCTGCAGCTGCAGCCTTCCTAGCCCAGCTCGAAATGATGCTGTTTTTTTCTTCAGGAAAAAGTTCACTCTAGGTCCCTCAAAATAGGGATTGAGTTCTAATCACATCCCTCAACAGCAAAACCGGATATAAAACAGCCTCAACATCTAAAACTAGTGTAAATTAAACCCCTAGGTGGTTTTGGACAGTGGTATTGACTCCGCAGGTATGTTGACCTAGTCGTCATCTTAAGTGATGCCTTATTGGAGCTTACAATTAAAAACAATAGACCCCACATGTCACTGACATTATCTTTCTTTCTCCACTACCTCCATCCAGCGATTGTTGCTGGCTCGTGTCTGGAGCAGAAGGTCAATTGCTGCCACCAGTGGACGAGCACGTCCTTCTCCACATCTAACGGAGAGCAGAAGGTCGGCCACCGCTGCTGCCTTCCTTTTGTTGCACTGCTAGTTGCCTTCCTGGAGCAGAAAGCCGCCCGCGCCCACCAGCCCACTGCATTGCCGCCACATCACCCCACCCTTGGCGTTGGGGATAATGTCCTCACTGTCCTTCGATGAATCCATCTCTCCACCCCTAACATTGGCTGCTTCACCCAGGTTCAGCATTGAGCACGATAAGTTGACAACTACCATCTACCCACCCCCAATGTTGGTTGCTTTTCCCCAGCGGCGGTGAGCGGCAGAAGAAAGGGTCACGGTCCTTGCTGCCGCTTCCTCCTCATCCTCCATTATGTTCTCCGTCCCTACCACCGACATATTGTTGGACCCATCGAGCTCTCAGTCTCTATTGGTTGCCTTTGTGCCGTCGTTAGGAGTGGACAGGAAGCTCATGGCTCGTTAGCTCGCTCGACTCGTGAGAAGCTCGGCTCGGCTCGGCTCATCTCGATTCGTTTCGTTTTCCTAACGAGCCCAGGTAGTATTTTAGCTTGTTAGGGATAACAAGCCAGCTTGAGCTGGCTCGTGAGCCTTAATGAGCTTTTCTATTAGTACCTCACTACCTCACAAGCCACAGCTCGCAGTCCATTTTTTCGGAAGGCCCAGCCCAATATAGAGGATATCTCGGCAAAAGGGGAAAAGTGGAAAACCCTAGCCATCCTCTCCCATTCCAGACTCCTCTGTACTCCACCACTCCAGGCTCCACCGCCGCCTACTCGCCTCCACGACTCCGCCGCTCCGTGCACCCCACGCATCTTTGCCGCTGCACCGTAAATGCCCATAGGTTTCCTGTTGTGTCCAACATGGCAAAGAGGTTCTTGGCTACTCCAGCTAACAGTGTGTTATTAGAGTCCACTTTAGAATTCTCGATGACTATAGGAGTTCTTTGAAGCTAGAAACAGTTCAGGCTTTGGTTTGTGCTTCAAGCTGGATAAGAGCCTCACAAAATGGCAATAGTGCACCTATTCTTGTGGTATGTAATGTAATGATTAATTTTGCTTTTTTATCTTTGTCAAGTCTCTTGTATAAATTGTTCACTTTGGACTGTTTTGACAGGGAGAAGATGGAGATGATGACATTGAAATAGTGGAGTTCCCCAATTGTGTGGTGGCGAGCAATTAAGTAAGTCAAATTTATATTCAACTTAGTACCTGCATAATATGTTCACTTCACTGATATTTTTACTTGCAGGCTACAAGGGAAGGGGACAAGGGGTGCATGATGCATCGGGCATGGATGGGTCATAGACTCCTCAGCTGCTGCTGCTGAACTGCTCCATTTTAGCTGCTGCAGCTTTACTAGTTATACTAAATATTGATGTATTGAACTGTTGAAGTATGGATTATTGTGCTGAACTGAACTGAACTGAAGTGTGTGACTGATTGACTGTCTCATGTGACGAACTAATGATGTGAATTTGTAAATATGTGAATATGTGATGTGAGTATGTGACTGATGTCTGTGTGGTGTGGTACTTATATAGTTATATACTTGTGTAATTGTGTTCAATCATGGACTTTTGGTAGATTATTTATCTAAATGATGGAAGTAATCAAGGAAAGGATATTGTTGGTTCAGTTGTTCAACAGCATGTGAATATGTGGTTTGATATTTATATACAATTGCATTTGATTTGCATACTTAAACTACCTATGTACCAATTGCATTTGTAAATTTGTTGAGGGCAGTGGTTTGGAACTTTGAATGGTTTGGCTCACGAGCCAAATGAGCTAGCTCAAGCTTTCAAACGAGTCGAGCTGAGCTGGATTTTTAGCTTGTTAGGATAACGAGCCGAGCTGAGCTAGCTCGTTATCCTAACGAGCCAGACCGAGCCGAGCCGGTTCGCTATCCACCCCTAGTCACCGTCGCTGTCGTTCAGCTTCAAGCATGGATGGGGGGCTCGCTAGTCACCAGCGTCGCATTTGGCTCTTAGTTAAGGGGGCTCGCTAGCCATCCCCAGTCAAGGGAAGCTCTCCATTTCTCCCCAAAGGGCATGCCGGTTGGGAAAGAATGGTGAAGAGAGGTGGGCGCTGATATGTGCGCCTCCACAATTTTTTTTTGTGTATCACCTACATATGGATCCACGTCTATCTCTAACTTATCTAGGCTGTGTTCTAAGGTAAGGGTTGGAAACACACAACCCTAGCACGTAAAATATAGCGATAGATTAGTGCATGATTAATTATGCAATAGCTAAAAAATTTAAAAATGAATTAGTATGATTTTTTGAATCAACTTTTATATATAATTTTTTAAAAAAACACACCATTTAATAGTTTGGAAAGCTTACATGTAAAAACGAGTGAGGAGAGGTTAAGAACATTCCCGTACGAGCTCAGCCTTAGTGATTGGGCTACCACATTGGCACCACCTCAGCCAAAACCTCCTTTAATATGTATTGTTTCTAGATTTGCAGTTGAAAGATAGATTAAAACTCGATTCATATTGAGGGATGAGGTGAACTTTTTTCCTTTTCTTGATTACCAATAACTCCAAGTACGTCTCGAGCCCGTTCCCTTGCGTTATTCCGCTACCTACTAGTTCATGTAATAACGCGGTTGGGCCACCGAGTTGTCCTATCAGTCTGATTGAATATTGATCGTGTTAACTCAAGATTCACGATTTCACGTTACTGATATTCATCAAATGAAAAAAGAAATTACATCACCGAGGAACCTATCAATCGATATTATTTAGTATTATTTTGCAAAAAAAACACATAGTCAGTTACATAACTTTTACTTCGGGCTATCTTTTATTATCGAAGTTTTGTTTCGTACCTTTTCACTTTGGATTGGGTAGACTACCTCAACCCTCTTCTCGAGTATATCGAGTATATGGATGAGTATAATATCAACAAAGATATTATTATATGGTTCAAAATAAAATTATTAGTTAAAGGATAATCCGTAATAAAAAATGGTTTAAAGTGAAATTGGAGGAATAAAATGAGTCGAGTAAAGGATCCATTGCAGAAGGGAAACCAAGCTCTACAACTACACAACTACTGCATGAACGCTATATTACCCTGATTAATATCTACTACTATAAATCCCCTTGTCCCCTTCAGTTTTATTTGTTCCCTAACGCCATTTTGTTCGAAGGGAACATATGTATCCCTACGACAAGATGCTAAAACGAAGAGAAAGTGAAAAAATTCCATGCAGTTTAACTCAGTTCGTAGGGAACCATGCGAAAGAGCCATTCCAACCATGTCACATAAGTGCCACGGTGGTAGGCACCCTACTTGGACAACAAAAACATAGGGAACCCAACTTTTTTGGACAACAAAAACATAGGCACCAAATGAAAATTTGAAGTCTCAAATCCATTCGCACACCCCTCCTTTCTCTTCTCAAATATCTCCCTTCCCCAAATCCCTTCACAGATCACCCAAATCTCCACGGTTTGCTCTCTCCCAATTCAATTTATTTTGTGACAGATTCAGTAGCAACAGTAACTTCCGCTCCCTCTCAAACTCCACCTCGAGTGTGATCTTAGCAGAGATTCCTCAAATCCTTGCAATCTTCAGGTCATAGCTTTCTAAATATGGCATGCTCTTGTTCTTATCAAGAAAGCTAGATAGGTTTTTTTTTTCTTTGATCAGTTTCGTATGCATGCATGTGCGTTGTGCCCGAAAAGGGCAAGAAGAAAATTTTGGCTTACTTTCCTGATGGATTTTCGCTTCCTAGTTATGCATCTGATTGTTGCAGTTCTTGATGTCGTGCTTGGAGCAGTGCGCAGCAAAACTGCACAATGACAGCAGAAGTTCAGGTTAGTGTGTGTGCTTGCTTCTATATATTATTGTAAGACTCGACGATTTTACTCAAATTCTGGAGGTTACTAGACGAGCAGCTATTCAATCTCGTCATACATTGGCACATAGCTACCTTTGCTCTGTTAGTATTTAGATGCCACTTCTTAGTAAACATATAAATGATGGTGAACATGTTTTTGTCTTTGTAGAACTAGCTGCCTACTTTGAATGGCTAAGGTGATGCAAGATAGCAGAAATATCTACAACCAATTGGTTGAAGCATGCAGATTGACAGATTTGTGCAGGGCACGGAGTACATACGAATGGAGTTGAACTGTTGAAGTTCTTTTTTTTCTTCTTTTTGAGAGAACTGTGATGGAAGAATGAAGATATTTTTAAGTCAATGTATATTGTAGTTCGTGCCTTTTTGTTTTGTACTAGTATACATGTATTCTCACTGTGTTAATTTATAAATTCTCAAGTGAGATCTTCATTCGTCACATGTCAAATTGACATTTTCTAATTAATGGGTGATGTGGGTGAGGTTGGTAATTAATGATAATATGATTGTTAATTAGCATCTTTTGGTATAAACCTACTTGTAGGGAAACAACGAGCCTTGAATAAAAACCTGTAGGGAAAAACCTACTTTACATGTCATCGACAAAGTCACATAGACACCTGAAGGGAACAACCATCTATCTCTACGTGTTTTTCTGGATATTGCAGGGCACTTCGCCTTTCCCCACGATCTTTTTCCTTCGAACCATTTTTCCTACTGATTTTTGGCTTGTTCCCTAGCAAAAGGAGGCCAATGGAACATGGGGAATTCTAGTACTGAGCTGGGCTACCTTGTTCTCATTTTGACCGAATTCTGTTCAAAACCGTAAAATGTTATAACTAGAGTGATTAGTAAACCGGTTTTTTTTTTTTTTGGAGAGGACGGCATTTTTTTTCCAAAAGACCAGTGTCTTTTTTTTTTCGATCGCAAAACAGCATTTATAATAACCTTGCGCATCCTTACTCTCAACTGGAGATGTTAGTTGAACTAGCCTGTTCCTAAACAGCAGAATTAATTAGAAAATTGCAAACCAACACATAAAAAAGGTGCTTACTCCAACCGATATGTCTATGTCGATATCAAACACACGTAACACACGTTTGGTGAGCGAGCCATGTTTGTCGACACTCAAGGCATATATAATTAGGTCATTTGTGCAAAATAAACTAACCAACAGCGAATGCATGCACTTAAAAGTGTTCGGAAAGTTTAATTCCGTTCTAAGCTATCGCGCAACTGGGAAAAGAAAGGCACAGAGATAATTGGCCTTTGACAAGGACATGTTAATTAGCAAGTTAAAATAATTATGATTCCCTGTAGCTAGCAACTAGCAAGTAATTTTAATATTTCTGTGTAACACAAAGATCTGAACTGGTAGACATCTTGGTGAAAACAATTCAATGTGTAAATTTTCTGTCTGCTGTTAAAAGGACAGATGATCTGTATATGTTGGTAAAAAGGAATGGAGATGTAACAGAGAGAAATTAAGAAACCTTGAAAATTTTGTCTTTGTGAAATTTGTCATCTAGCTAGGCTGATGCTGTTGAAAGTTGTGTAAGACTGCTTGCCAATGAAGGCGATATAAATCACATGAATGTCGTAAAAATGAAACAGCTTGACCGAGTACTGGCATAAATCGAAAGAAAAGAAGTTTGGGAGGCTGGGACCAATGTGATAGCTATAACACTTCCGTTACACATGGCATGTGTTGTGATTTGTGAAAGATGATTTACTATATTTGTTATCATTATTCAGTCGCTATTTCTATTGGTCCACATATACAGGCCCATTTTGTCCACAGTGGTTGCGTCAGGATTTTCGTTCATTTTCCTTAATTAATCATGTTTATTAGTATATTTTGGGGCTGGTTTTTCATGTAAACTACTGCATCAACTCTAGTATTCTATAATAAATTATAGGAGTTCAATGAAGTTTTCAGAGGTTTATTTTAAGAATATATAGAGCAGTGATTGTTATTTTTTTAATACAGTGCAAACGCATGAACTCACCACGCGCATACACTCACCCTACATACACAAGCACATACGCCTACCCTTATAAGTACATCAGAAAGACTGCAAAGATATATATTGAGATTGACAAAGTTACGACAGATGCATTTGCTGTTGATGTGTACGCTGCCTACTAATAAAGAATAATTAATCGTGAATACGAGTATCCGTATCAAGTTTGGAACTTAAACTTGGGTGAAAGATTCCACTATAAAAAATCTAGCCAGTCGAGACTATTCTTAATTTTCCATTGTTTAAATCACATGCAGTGTTTTAAAAGTTTATTCGAGGTTTTTTTTCTCAAGTGACGTGGTGCAGATTGTTATTCCCCATTCCAAAATATAAGAGATTTTAGATGAATTAGATATTATCTAGTATTAAGAATCTGGATAGGTTTCCTATCTAGATTTTGTAGTAATAGGAAATGTATCATCCGTCTAAAATCTCATATATTTTAGGGTAGATGGAGTATTATCTAATTAATAATCTAATTAATATCATTTCTCTTCTGGTTTTATCCTGGTCTCAAGGACGGGTTTGCTTGGAACATTCTCTCTGAAGCCATTTCTTAATCTATTAGTAGGTGGCGGCCCATTTGGCCATTTGCTGAGGTAATAAAAGGTCGATCAATTGCATCTTATTAGCTAATATGTGCGCATGCAATAATTTTGGCGTTAAACCTAAGAAAAGCACTACTTAGCTTGGGGCCGGGCATGCACGAGATGGCAAGTAACAATCAACAGCTGAGCTGAGCACTAGACCGACCGAGCGAGGTGGACGGATCATCGTTTCCGTTCTTTGCAAATCATGGCTACCCTAGCTAGCATTATGTTTCCACGTCAACTGACGTTTCTCTCCTCTAGAAAAAGAAGGACCAACGATTATATGCCGCGTGCCGGCCCAGTGATTAGGCTAAGGAACCAACGTGGTTCACATTACCAGCTGCCATGTTCATTTTTAAAGTTTAAGAATCAGGTGTTAAGAATTTGTTGTGTTCACTAAATCTAATATGGACGTAAGGTTCGAATGGTAGATTCCAGTAAATATTACGTTATTATATTTGGGTCGATCGATTTTAAGCAATACCGATGATTCTAATCGTTTAACTTCCTCATTAAAAATGTTATGGTAGGTATTTAAAATGTATTTTTGTTATACTAAAGGTTTATATCGGTTTTCATGTAAACCGTCCAAACTTGAATACTATGACACATCTTGCTAACCCATTAGGCCTTTTCTAAATCATACTAATTTTACATAAATTTCACACAAAACAGTTAAATAAAAGAATTTCTGATTTGCAAAGAAAGCCGTCGGGTTTTATTGACCCCTCTGAAGAAAAATAGTGTTGTGTTGGCAACCCTTCCCTTCTCCCGCGAAACCCAGCTGAAATGCAGCATCCGCGCCACCACCGCCAGTGCGCCACCAACCCGAAAAAACGTCGCGTCTCTCGCCGTTAATACCACTAGCTAGGCTTAGCCTGGGCGCGTGAGCGCGTCGGCGCCAAGTCGCGGCGCGGCGTGGCGAGGAGTGCTCCCGTCCATGGCGGCGACACTGGCGCAGGATCCGCTTCACCACCCGTCGCGCCCTCCGCTCGCGCCGGCTGCTGCCCACGCGCCCAACTCCGCCGCCACGTGTTCGACACCTCGCCGCGGCAAAACCAGCCCCCACGCCTCCTCCCGCCACACCTCCTCCCTCCCTTCGTGCTCCGCCGCGCGCGTCGCGGGTACCACCACCCACCCCGCGCCGCAGGCCACGGCCGCCGCTCCCGTGACGATGCGAATGCGGAGCCTGTCGGTGTCGTTCCAGGGGGAGTCGTTCGTCTACGAGACCCCCCGCGCGTCGGCTCCGCGGCGCGCGCCTGCTGCTACTGCTGCTAGGCCGAGGTCGACCCGCCGACGGAGAGGCGAGGCCGAGAACGAGCGGCCACCGCCGCCGCCGCCGTCCAAGGCGAAGGGCGCGGCCGACGCGCTCGCGCGCAGCCTCGACTGCAGCCTCCACCGCAAGGAGTCCATCCTCGCCGCCGTCCGCCTCCTGCGCAGCTCCATCTCTCCCGGGGACACCACCGCCTTGCCCGACGCGGACGCCGCCACCGATGCCGCGCCGCCCAGTATCCCCACGCAGACGAGGTTCTGGCAGGAGACGAACAGCCGCCTGCGGCGGCTACCGGAGTCCGGGCTGCCGCACCCGATCTCCACCTCCCGGAAGCCATTCTTGGACGGCCCAATCTCGCCGACGCTGCTGGAGACCTCGCCGGCGAACGCGCCGTCCATAATCAGTTTCGCGACGGCGGTGAGGAGGGCGAACAAAGGGGAGGACAAGATCGAGGAGGCGCACAGGCTGCGGCTGCTGGACAACCGTCACCTTCAGTGGCGCTGCCTCAACGCTCACGCCGACGCCGCCGCCATTGCCCGGAGCTGCGCTGCCGAGGTGAGTCATGGTGACCTCTGCCAGTTGCGTCCTTCAGAAATTTTTGCTTAATTTGCTGATGAACTGATGCTCATACTGAAATTTTGTCCTTCACATGGATTTTTTAATCGAATTACTTAGTTGAGGAATATGAGTCATGCTATTTAAGCATGATGGAATGATGCATTTTCACTATTTTAGAGGTTCCGATTTGCTGACAAGACCTGTAGAAGGGCACATTGAGCACATTTCCTTCTGGTTTACTCAAGCAAGTCGGCGTTTTGTAGTTGTCAGTAAGAGTGATTGCACATTGGATTTAACGATTTGGTTATCTAGTACGTGGTATCATGTCATGACTATTATCCTGCCAATTCTGTTGCGTAGAATGAGTTTTGTTGAATTATAGTACACAATAATAAGGATATGTTTTTTATGTTCTTCCTTGTTATCAACGTGCAATATTTGTAAATATATACTCACTCCGAATCAAGAACCTTATGATTCAGACAAAAGGTGTAATCACCATTCTCGATCCTCAATTTTTCACATCATATTATAATTGTATTATTATTATTATTACTGCTATTCTGTACATCGCTTCATTGCACCATCATCTTCAATATATGTACAGCAACTGGTAATATAATCTGTAGATGTTTTATTGGTCACATTTTTAAAAAATAACAACTAGGCTAGTATATGCATTCCTGACATAAATGCAATAAAAGTATTATTTGTAACTCAAAACTAAAAGATGCATTGTGATTGAAGAACATTTCCTAGCCAGTGCCTGTCAGAAACAGGAAACTAAAATGTAATCATAAAAATTTAAAAACTTGAATTAAACAAAAACAGGTGTTGTATGTCCCATCGTTCATGGTAATTTCGATGAAAATGTGAGTGGAAATCTAGCCCCTGGTACCTCAATCATGCTCCCCTCCATGTGGCAGACTGCTATAGCCATGACAGTCATATAACTGAGAGATCATAATGAGGGGAATAAAGACATTGTATTTTGGGATTTCGGTACCATGACTTTTTTGAAAATAATGTCTTTCCAGGTTGTTAAATTTCTCACCATAAAAGATTGGAGAAAAAAAATTGTGCAACAGTCAGTTCATTTTATCTTCTGGTTGTGGTTGCAACGCACCGTTGTGGTTCGTCAGTTTTGATAACAGCCAATACTTATGGTTTTATTTAATAGTAGTCGAATGTTACTGGTCTTAACTCCTAACCTTGCAGCTTGTAACTCCGCACACTATGAAAATCATGCATGTCTTACAGAACTTTTTTGGTAATGTCACATATTCTACTATTTCATTCTAATTGTATTGCGGATTCAAGATCTCAGTTTTGGTAAGAATGAACCTCCAAAGTCCAAACCTACCTAGCTGTGGTTTCTCAGATAACAAATGTTGGTCTTTCTGGGTTTATAAATATATTTCAGAAACTCAAAATTTCTGCAAATTATATTTTTGTTTGAATCTAGCGGAAATTCCGAGAACTTTCATGTTTGAACTTTTCCCTGGGTGTCGAAGAGCTCATGTGCATCTTTGGGGCCGTTTGTGCAAAATTGTTCTTTTCTAACTCATTTTGATTCCACTTTTCAGAAAGCTCTGCACAGTGCGTGGAAAGAGATATCCGTATTACGTGACAATGTGAGTTTCAAAAGGAGCAAACTTCAGCTTCAGAAACAAAAATTCAAAATATTTGGTATTCTCAAAGGACAGGTAAATTATATGATAAGTTAGTTGGTTTCACTGCGTTATCCAAATTGGCATTCTCAAATTTTTTTTGTTAAACTAGTTGTGTGTATTTTTTCTCCGTCCATTATCATGAATATGTGTATTAAATAATTGAGACTTGCTGGATAGAATGATGAATGTTGCACATATTTGAGATAAGGCATCTGGAAGACTGACATATAAGAATAGAACTGCAGTTTTCTTCTGTTCACTTAGAGATAGCTACAGCCTAGAATGGTAGTTATCATGGTGATAGGTCAGTCAGGCCAACAAGCTCCGCAGCACTTGTCACAACTTGAGTTTGGTAATATGGCTTGAGTTTGGTAATTAGGAGGGTTGATTTTATTCACCTTCCCAGAAAAAAGTAAAATGATGCACCCAAAAAGGATATTGTTCCAAACATCCAATGAGATTATTATGTTTGCTTTTTGCAGCAGTTGTAACCCAACAGCTGGCTAGGCTATTCCTACTGCTATACTGTAGGACCTTACATAGTGTTACCACATTGTCCACTTGGTTATGAAATGTTAAGTGTTAAGTGTAGCTACAAGAAGCATCATTTCAAATTGGTTATGAAATGCACACAACACTAATTGAGGTAGCAATGGCATCCATCAGGTAGTTAGGATCACAGGCTTGACATGACTGTTTCCCTGTTAGGTATTGAGGTTGCATCCAAACAGATGGATGGGAGAAAATAATAGGCTCTAATTTTCCAAAAGTTTCTTTGGGTGCTTTAGATTCTGACCAAAATGCAAGAGGTTGTTAGGAAATTTCTCTATGTCAATTTACGTGGTTTTCTTAGCATTCTCATCTCTAGTATTCTCTGCTGTTATGAGAAATTTAATTGTTATTTTTTGATGTGGTCAGATATCGTACTTAGAAGAGTGGTCTGATGTTGAAAACAATCATTCCAGTTCTATGTCTGAAGCAATCAAAGCATTAGAAGCTAGCACCATCCGTCTTCCAATTGTTTGTGGTGCTAAGGTCAGAAATTTTATGTCTTGTAGTCATACATAGCCATGTCCATTTATTTATTGTGTAAATTATGTTGCTGACATGTGGAACAGGCTGATGCACAAGGTGTCAAGGAAGTTGTCAGCTCTGCACTAACCAAAATGGATACAATGGCTTCTTCAATGTGTTCTTTATTGTCAAAGGTGCATATGCTTGTCCTAGTTTTTCTCAAAATTGAATTAAATATTTCGATTCTCTTATGGAATTTATTCCGCACTCGCAATTTTGATTGTCTGTTTGTATGAAAATCTCAACTATGTACACTTGATATGCGATGATGATCTTTATCAGTACACATAAACATGATATGGAGAAACGATTTGCCTGAATCCTAATAAATACCGTGTGTGGACATGCTAAAATTCCATCAGAAACTTGTGGTGATGGACATCAAGACAATAGTATTTAACATTTACAATGATGGTCCTGTTGGTAAAATATGGTAAATACCCTGAAGTGGTAATTTGTTAAATGTCCACAATATGGTGGTTTCTGTGTGACAATAAAGAATATGCATGGCAGTTGACATAATATGTCGCATTCCTACCAGAGGCATTGTTCCTGGATTCTGTTCTTTGTTATGATTATTAGGATTATTTATTAATCTATAGGTTGTTTATGTCCTAGACCTTTACACTCCTAGATAGTTAATCTCCTAGACCTTTGGTCTTATGTAACTCTCTAGCATTGATTGTATCTCAGCACTAGCATTGATTGTAATTCAGCTATATATATATACACGAGAGATCACCTCCCCACATTTGATGAGACATCTATTCCACTTCTTCTACAATGATTCGTTAATCATCACCAGGTTGAAGGAATGAGTTCCATGGTATTTGAGCTAGCGAAAGTTGTTTCACAAGAAAAGATGTTGTTGGATCAATTAAGAGACCTTTTTCCTGCGGTAGCAGTCATGCACGTATGCTCTTCTTCTCTAGTTCATCTTTCTTTATCTTTCTCAATTAAAATGTTGTTTCTCTGTATTATAGTCTTCATGATTTTGTTGGAAAACAGGTTAAACAGTGTAGCTTGCAAGCTTGTATTCTTCAAAGAAAGTAGAAGCTTGGCCAAGCACAGCTGTAGGTCAATTTGGACCAACCTTCTTGGCCAATAACATCAGATGGCCTGATTTGTTCTAACGGGAGAGACTAGGCAATGAAACCTGTCTATAGTTAACTGCATACACTGAACAGCATCAGAATATGAGATCTCACAACTCACGGAGGAACAGTTTGTTTTTTGGGTGTGCATATACCATACAAGATTTGCCTGAAATATTTGCAGAGAATGTATATAGAGAACTTAATGTTGGTGACCCTTTTTTTGGGTGTGCATATCATAGAAAGTCTGCCTGAAATGTTTGTACATAGAGAATACAAAGGGTGTATGTCGAAATGAAAATCTTACAATTAGCGTGCTTACTCCCATATTTTATATCCTGGTGTAGTTTTTGCCAATCTGCCAGTTTGGTGATAATGTTAATATGGAAAGTTGTTGAAGAGTTGCCTTCATGATTTCTGTACTGTCTTCCTATCTATGTAAAGTGCGGTCACCGTTCTTTTTTTCTTATCTAAAAACAGAAGGAAAAGGAAAGTTTTAGCTTTAAAGGAAAACATAAAATTTGCCATAATCATGAATTCAGCACTTTCATTAGGAATTTAGTTAAATCAGGGATAAATCCAAACATAATTTTTTGACATGAAGTGTTCGTGGGGATGGATCCTTGATATTTTGGAATAATTTTTTATTTAGGAAAAAATGATTATTTGAGTCTTTTGGGTTGCACTTTGGATTTGAATGCAAAGGCGAGAAGGGTTTCAAGAAATATGTAAACTATTTTGGACTATTTGGAAAAAAAAAGAGGCCACATATTAGTCACCTGAAATTTCTCAATCCGTCAGTTGATTTTGGGGGCCGTTAGATATAGATTTGCATCCAAACAAGCCGAAGTACACTTCTTTACTGGGTCTGAGGACCACTTCCTATTTAACGGGACTGCAAAAACAAAAGGTCGCTCTTGGGTGGAGGGGTGCGTAGGAACCCGGTTAAAATTTTTTTTGCAGCTGTATCTTACATATTTTCACCATGTATGTAACCCCTTCGATACAAACTTAGATACCCGTATCAGTTTAAATTCGATATAAATTAGAGTAAATTAAGTAAGTGGCATTCATTTCGTTCTAGCTCTGTCCTTGCTCCTAGGTCAGTGTCTGCATCTCCCGTCTGGTAACATGTTTGGATATGTTCTTTTTCTTTGGACTTCATATTTTGGGCTATATTTTCATTTGGGCACATTCAGTTTTACGCACTTCTATTTGTGCTTTTGGACTTTGTGTAAAATAGTCTGATGGATCTTATATGTCAGTGTTATATGTAGGGCTCAAGATTCCTATTCCGCACAAACGCGCTAAGAAGATAAGTAACGAACACCTTATCTAATCCACTCCCCTTCCCCTGCACTTGTTACCATCTCCTCGCTCAACTCGTGTGGTGTAGCGACGAGTAGCAACACAACACAACCCCCCCCCCACCCCCCACCCCCCACAAAACAATTCCTCCCTCTCGATAGTCGATTTTTTTGGGTATCTAAACACATGCTGCTCTTCTATTATGAATATGAACACATAATGTTGGAATTCCATTCTAAACATATACGTGGACTAAGACAATCTCTTGACCTGATACATAACAAAATAAACGGGTTTTTTTGCAGCTTTGTTTCTAGCAATAACCTGCACAACTTAGCAGCCCAGTAGCGCAAACTCACTTATTTGTAAGCTAATATCAATTGTTTAGGTCTATTAGCTTGCTATATTCAGATTATACTAATTAAAAAATTATGTGCAACAATGCCTTGTAAGAGCAAAGTAACACAATCTGAACCATACTTAAAACTTGCAGGCTCTCAACAAACCATCTTATTATTCGACGTTCGTTATTAAAGAGTAATTTACTAATATAATATTTTGGAGGTAACTTTGTTATTTATGGGTTTATCCCCGCTAGATCGATATGTGATCATCTATTGCGCTGGAATCACTCATATACAGTGGTGGACGCAACTTTAATATATAGATGGGGCGGAGAACGGAGATGTTTACTCGATAAATGCAATCAAACACAACACATATCATATTTATAGTTCAATTGTATAACTACGTGTGTGCGTGCATGCGTTGTGAAGATACAAACTAATCTGTTGAACGTTCATGCCTTGTTATACTTAATTTTGATAGTCCATGACTACTATAAGAGAGTAAGGGGTCTTGGGGGTGTGGGGTGACCCGTGTCGTAGCTGGGACGGTCGACCCACCCTGCCCAATGGGTAGATCCGCCCCTGCTCATATACCACCAAAAATATCAAAAGAGAAGGAAAAAATGTTTAGTCACTGCTAATGATGATTAAACCTGTTTTTTAAACAATAATTTCCTTCACGTTTTTATTATCACTTAGTTAGAGCACCGTAGTTGCACTCATAATTGAAACGGCAGAGCTCCTTTCGTTCCCTCGGAAAAAAAAATGCTACATACCCTTAAAAATCAGGGAAAATATGCTCCGTTCATGCATTGTCACACTCACTTTGTCAGCCTCTATGACGTACAAATATTGGCTTTGTTTTTTACCTTTCTCTTAGGCATCGTGTGTTGACTTCTTGGCTACTTGGCTACTTGATTTGTCATTAAGTTCGTAGCAGTAGCAGCGGCAGACGCAGGGGATCTGGGTATTCGATTGAATACACAAATGCGGAGTGTTAGGTTAATTTGATCCGTTGGTTAGTCCATGGATGTTTCAGTTGAGAGTCTTTACTCCGGTGGTAATAGAAAACAATATGAGTTCATATTGTTTTTTATTACCAACCTAGTTAGAAGTAGTAGAAATATGGAGAAACGTTACTATCCTAAAAAATAAGGTATAATTATCATTTAGCAGGGATTAAACTTTTTTCTCTTTTTTGTTATGGAATATAAGCAATGCCAACCTAATGGATAATCACATATCGATCTAGCTAGGAAAAAATATTATCGAAACTAGAATTCGGCAATATGAAAAAGGGGTAGCGCACGAAACCTAAAAGTGGATGAATACGGAGACGAGAATTTAGACAGGTTCAGACCCTCTCAATGAGAGGTAATACCTTACTCCTATTTGGGGATTATATTCACTGGGTGTATATTGATCTAACGATCTGATAAGGCTTACGTCCCTAAAGGGATGTTCTGCCCTCCTTATATATGTGAAGGAATAGTTTTATAAGATAGAAACTTATCCTCTTACGGTTTAATTTTCCTATATTTAATCTACTATCTTAACAGATCAGGACTATAGGCCGTTCCTTGATATACAAATTAACGTAATACTTGAATTCTAGTTCTATATATATTCTATATACATAGTATATCATCTATAACCAGTTAGATAATCTAGCCGTGTGGGTATGGGATATTTATAATCTCCATAAATATCAATGATAAAGTTACTCATAGTCATTGTATTAATAAATTTCTAATTTATTCTTAATATTACTAGTAGTATAACACTGTAAAGTAGAGAGTACTCGAACATCACTATTCAGTTATCGAGTGATGGTTCAATTCGTAGTACCCATAGCACAAAAATCCTACGTCTGTCACTGGCTCGTAGATTTTTTTTGTCGCTTATCTTTTTTAGTATTTTTTAAACATAAACAATATATATCACTTAAATACACAGAAAAATCCAGCGTCCGTCATGGGATCGTAGTGTATGACAGCTCATACGTCCGTCACTGCATCACAGTATATGACAGCTAACAAGCCTAGAGTAAGGGCAGTCCCAACCCATAGTGTCAATAAGCAGTGTCTATGGTGCCATGTCAATAAAACACCACAATAGAAACTACACTCCACAACCCATGATTTCTTAAAGTGGACCATTAATAAATACATCACCTCTCTTCTCTACCAATCATATTTATTCTTCATCTATTATGAAGACACTGTTATCTCCCAATGCAAAACTTGATAGTGTCTATGCATAGGTTCTCGTGTTGAAGCTGGGTCTTGTACGAGACCTAGTTTCTTCCTCTCTTCACTCTCTCTCTTAATTAATATAGTACCACATAAGTTAAAAGTACTACATGGCAATATAGTTAATACCATATAAACCATTCTAGGTGGAGGGTTGAGACTGTCTTAATGCGATTAAGTAATTACTAACCAAGGAAATAAATGGTAAAAAATTGCCAGAAAATTAATTAATGAGATTGATTTCTGAGTTGTTGGATGAGCTAGCTTGTGACATATACTAGAAGAGGAAAGGTAGGTAGGATGAGCTGTAGGATGCATGGCAAAAACAGATGGCTAACACCAAATCTGCTGAAACTAATGATGGATTAAATGCTTTCTCGTGTGGTTTTTCTCAAGGAGTCTATAAGATAGCACAATATGTCCTTTTCCTTCACTCATTGAAATAGTATCGTTTTGTACTCACACAAGAAAATAAAGAGGAACAAGGGTAATTTTATACAATGGGTGGAAGATCTGCTGCTTGCTTCTTGTTGGTGGTTCTTGTGTTACTAGGAACTCCTACTTCCGCAGGTACCCCTCTCTCTCTCTCTTCAAATCTTCATAAACTTATAATCGGAGAATTCTTGCGGGCACAAAATTTTCATGCAAAGGATGTTTTCAGGAAAAGAAATTCATGTGGTTAGTTTTTTGTGAGAAATATTTCATGGCAACCAAAGTTATTTGGCTTCAAATATATTGAAAGTCGTCAAGGATGCAAAGTACAATCCATATCTTCAAAATAAATTATATAGTTCAATCCTTCTTTCGGTCCCTAGATTTCGTAGAAGTCGTAAAACCACTGGTAATATGTAATTTTAGGCACTCCCGAAACATTATTTACTACTGCTAATACATACACGTTTGATTTATATATGTTTTCTTGCAGACGAATGCAGGGATATTAGCACAAAGGACCTGTTCTGCCTGAAATATTTGTGCAAATCTTTCTGCTTGGACGAGGCACGGAACTGGGCAGGAACGGCTGGCTATGTCGACAAGTACTGGTGTAAGGGACAAAGGTGTAACTGCACGCTCTGTCGATTGACTTAATGGTTGAAATTCATCCATCCAACTATATGTATGCTGTATGCAGTAGCCCTCATCAGGTTTTACAGCAAATGGAATGTTAAATATGATGTAATAATCAGCCATGCATGATTATATTCTACTTTAGGCTTGTGCTTTTGTTTGTTGTTTCATAACTTGTGCGATTAACTGTTACTGCTCGGAACACTTGTCGAAGCCAACAAGATAAACAACGCTCCCTTTCACAGTTTCACCCGATACACCACTTCGAAGAATAACACAGTGAGGCTTTGTGGCACTACCTAATTTTGTTATTTTCTCTAGCTACTTAATTACTGTTTAACATATAGGATTCAAAATTTATTCTAAACTGTAACTTCTCTACCTACATTTTCTTCTCATACCATTACAATCTTCCGTCATCCAAATTCTTCACCTACTTCCACTTTTCTTCTCCACCAATAACAACATTTCTCAATGCAATTTTCTTCTCCACCAATAACAACATTTCTCAATGCAATTTTACATAGTGAGTTAATATACGTGTCTAGCCCTAAAATTTCTTATATTTGAAAACAGTCTCGCTATTATTTTAATATATCTTCCTCCAATCAAGTGAGGAAACATTACAAAAGGAAATTTTACCCTTCCGTCACATTGCAAGATTAAAACCTGAACAAGTTTTCTCCCTTGTTCAACCAATGCTTGTTCCGGTTTTAATCTTTTAATGCGATAAAAGGTAAAATTGCTTTCTTTTAAGTTTTCTCTTATCATTGGTGGAAAATATATTAAAGTATTACTAGAGTGTCTTTTGACAAGTTGCCGTGCATGGCAAGTGTAGTGTCCTATAGAAAAAGGTAAAAAAAAACACTATTAAATTTTAAGAGTATCCTGTAGCAAAGTACTATCAATTTTAAGTGTTCTAAAGTAAATTTTACCTATATTCAACTACGAAAACACTAATATAAGACAGTGTCACCAGTCACCACACGATTGGCAGCTATCAGGTGCAGGACACGAACCCTGCAGCACAGGATCGGATCCGGCTGACGCGGGACCTATGAGATTCAGATTCACTTGGAATATACCTAGTCCAATCCTAATCAATTAAACCGCAGATCCGGTAATCGTGGCGACTAAACAGAGGCATCAGTTCCATCAGGATACGAAGTGTAGGATGAACCGTAGGATCGAGAGCTCTTCTCCTATATATATATATGTGACCTCCTGATCCATGTTCAGCCTCACGTAGGAGTTCAGAAGAAGAGAATACGGCTGTTAATTAACTAGTTGCTGGAGTAGTGTGGTATATATTAATTAATTGTGCGATGGAAGCAAGATCTGCTGTTTGTTTCCTCCTAGTGCTTGTTCTGCTAGGAACTCCTACTGCATCTGCAGGTGTGTTTCGGTTCTTCTTACTTCAGTTCCTCTCTCCCAATTCTCGATCATATCATTCTTGCCTTGCATATATACAGATCGAAATGTTGCAAAGTACATGTATGAATTGCACCTATACATATATATGTGCTAATGGATATGGGTGATCGTTTAATTGCTGTATACATGTGTGCATGTGTTTAACTTTTGGCAATGGATGCAGCGATATGCGAGCATTTTAGCACCAAGGACCTGTTCTGCATCAAGTACCTGTGCAGAGGTTTCTGCCACGACGAGGCGGTGAACCTTCGCGGGAAGCACGCGCGCGTCATGCGTGCCTGGTGCCATGGCCGCAGGTGCAACTGCAATGTTTGCCACTGATCGATCGATGAAATGTGCCATGCCGGATGCAAGTCGATCCAGTCATCTGGCTGGTGTTTAATTATTATTATCTGTTCGGTGAATTTTTCGTTGGAGATTTGTTTTTTGTTAGGTTGTTAATTAGTGTGGCGGCATCATATCTAAGCCAGCCGTAATGTCGTTTTAGGTTAATTTGTAAGGAATAATAATCAATACAATAGCTAGTTTAATTCCTTTCCTAAAGATGTTTGTTGTGGTCATATTATCTTCTTCTTGACCTCTTGTCTCGAGCAGCTAATGTCCCAGGAAATTCTCTCAGTTGTTCATGTTTACCCCGGCAAATCATGAATCTGGTTTCATGACGGATTTGATTGTCTGTGTGTATAAATCAAAAGTGCTTCAGTACTCCATTCTTCAGAACTTGTTTGGAGTTTGGACCATGTAAACCAAAACGGTTTGTCCTTCCTTATCTTCCAAACACACGCTTAAAAAGTATAATCATAAATTGTTGCTCTGTTTCGTTCAGTAATCGTGGACATTCATTTTAATTTTACAAATTTTATTCATAGTCAGAGCTGAAATAATTTTACTGAAGGTCTGTCATCCCTGTAGGCCTCTAGTGTGATTTTTTTGGATCAGAGATCCTACATTCTCTGAAGGATTTCTACGCTGTACAATAGCCATTGATATGAAGGACCTGTTCAGTTTGTTGCCACTTTCAATCTTATCAAATTTTCGCATTATCAAATTTTGATAAGACAACAAACTAAATATACTTCAACCATTATTACCTTACCAAAATTAGGTATTTTTAGAAGCTTCCTCTCTTAAAACTTTACCAAAATTTGGCAAAAACATAAAAACAAACAAAGCCAACACTACCGAAATTTGGTATTGCCAAAATATCCCAAAATTTGGTATGGCTGATTTGGGCAACAAAGTGAACAAGCCTGAATATTCAGGTGAAGAAAGCAGCGAAACGTTTATTATTATGCAATTCTTTTATATTAACTATGGTACATCAGCAATGTATAAATTGATAATAAAATCTGTTGACGTAGAATCACGCCATCACACCTTGAGCATGTTATATGCAACCCACGGCAGCACCCGGTGACGCGCCGCCGTAGGGATTGGGTAGATACCACCGAACGAACACCCGGGAGGGACCCCGTCAGGGTGAACGCGCGCTGGTTTATCCTAGGATCGGCAGGCCAGCTAGGACGTCCTCTAACACAGTAGAGATGAGAGACGACGAGCAATTAGGGGATTGGAGGAGAAAAGACTTGGGATAAGTAGCAAGGAGGGAGATGTAGAATATAGAGGGTTTGGATAGTAAATGGAATTCGCCGATTGATTGGTTGTTATTTCAATCGGCCTTGTCCCCCTTATATTTATAGGAGGGGTGGATTTCTTCTAAGGGTCTTCCCCACGTCTAATTAGGCTTAGAAATGAACTAGGACTCGAGAAATCCCGGTCTAAAATAAGGAAACACGAGAAATATTTTGAACTCGGACTCTGTGCAGAAGGTATGACTGCCCGAACACTAGTGGTATGACCGCAATATATTGTCCGGTCTGATCGGCCACACAACGACGATCAGACCGGCTTTCACGGGAAAGACTCGGTAGTTTCCAAATTTAGCTAGAACTTGCTATAAATTGAAACTGGTGCTAAATTTGGTTATCAACAAAACCATTAGTTTGCAAAGCCTTAGAGCATCTCCAGCGGGGCCCTGATCACGGCCCCAAACAGTCTTTGTTGTTCCTAGATAATTAATCGTAGGCTTTAATTAATTTGAGGCGATCTGTATGACATGTGAGATGGATGAGCTGCAAAGGCTTCATTTTTCATGTTATAATTTTCTACAAAACATTGTCATGTGCCACTTGGGTACTCAGCAAAAGATTGTGTTTATCAATGAATGAATATTGAGGTTTTTTACCATCCTTGAAATAGTACCTTGAGGTACTAGTACTGGGAGGTACCAGTTGAAATCCAACCGTTCATCCAGGAGGGTTAGGATGGACTGGGTGGAAAAAGAACAGAGAGAGAAAGAGAGAAACAAGTCAAGATATCCACAGCACAGGTTGCATCTCAAATCCCCCTGTCGCACACCTTGCCGCACCGGCGACCTGCTCAGCTGCTCGGAAATCTGTTCGCGCAGCGGCACCGCTAATCTCTCCTCTCCCTTGCTTTGGCGGGCTGCGCTGTGCACCCCAGCTCTCATCCCCTTCCACTGAGATGCGGAAGGCGCGGTGGCAGTAATCGATCTGTATCCACGCCGCAGAGCCGTAGTAATCGATGCGTCTCCGCCGCACCGTTTCGTTCACTGTATTCTGCTCACCCAGGACGGCGGCAAATTGATGGGCAGACATTGAATCCCAGTCAAAGGGTTCGTTCCAGTGCAAGGCAACTTATGTGGTTATCTATTGAGCACAGCAAATTAAAAGTTGAATCAAGGAAGGGCTTAGAAGAAGTGGTCAGGTAAATCCTTCTGTTTCTTAACTCCTTCAGTTTGTTTATGGACTGAACGAAATAGCACTAATTTATTTAGTATTACTTTTTAATTGTACATTATAGCGTTGGATGGTAGATTGCTGGTTGTAGATTAGTTAGGAGTGTAGAATTTAGTTTTGACAATTTTTGAACTGCTCCGTGGAAGGATGGTAATATCCATATTGTCCTGATGCATATCTTGGTTCTTGCAGATTTTTTGCATGGCTTTTAAAATGGGAAGTAAGAGTAGCAACTTGGAGGAACAAGAGGAGTATGAAAATATGAATAATATGAGATTTAAGAGCGAGGAGGAAGGTTATGTCTTTTACAATAATTATGCTAGAGAGAAAGGATTCAGCATAAGGAAGGATTATGTGAGACGCGATCCACTTACAAATGAGGTATTCCGTAGACAGTACACATGCTCTAGAGAAGGGTGTAGGAAAGACATGTATATGGATATGAATAATAGAACTAGACAACCACGAGCACTTACTCGATGTGGTTGTGAAGCTCAGTTCGTGATAAAACATGACAAGGTTAGAGGTGACTGGTATGTTCTGAAATTTGTTCACAAGCATAGCCATCCATTGTGTAAGCCTGATGAAACTGCTTTCTTAAGGTCACACCGTGGACTGTCTACTGAACAGAAAGCCCATGTAACAGAATTGAAAGAGGCCGGTTTGCGTCAGCATCAAGTTATGGATGTTATGGAAAAACAACATGGTGGTTATGAAGCGGCTGGGTTTGTTTCTAGGGATCTATATAACCACTTTGTCAAACTAAGGAAGAAACATATAATTGGGGGTGACGCAAACCATGTTATCAAGTACATGCAGGCACGACAAAAGGATGATATGGAGTACTTTTTTGAGTACAAGATGAACGATGCTGGTTCTTTGACAAGGTTATTTTGGTCAGACCCACAGTCTCGCATCGATTATGATGCTTTCGGTGATGTTGTTGTTTTCGATAGCACATACCGTGTGAATAAATATAACTTACCTTTCATTCCCTTTGTTGGTGTCAACCATTATGGTTCCACAGTGATTTTTGCATGCGCCATTGTAGCAGATGAGAAGACATCAACATATGAATGGATTCTTAGGCAGTTTTTGAATTGCATGGGTCAAAAACATCCAAAATCCTTGATCACAGATGGGGACAATGCAATGCATAGAGCAATCGCATCCGTGATGCCCAATTCAGACCATCGGTTATGTACTTGGCATATCGAGCAGAATATGGGACGACATCTCAATCAAGATATGGTTGCAGATTTCAGAGTTCTTGTTCACGCACCCATCGATCCTGATGAGTGGGGGAGAAAGTGGGATGAATTCAAGGTTAACCATAAAGTTTCTGAGGATAACAAGTGGCTTATGAGGATGTACAACCTAAGGAAGAAATGGGCTGCTGCATACACAAAAGGTAGGTTTTTCCTTGGAATGAAAAGCAATCAACGGAGCGAGAGCCTAAACTCAAAACTTCATAGGTATCTGGATCGAAAGCTAACTTTAGTTCTTTTGGTTGAGCACTATGATCACTGCTTGTCACGTATGAGACATAGGGAGGCTGAGTTAGATGCAAAATCTTCTCAATCTATCCCATTCACAGCTAAGGATGCTAGCGAATTGGAGAAAGATGCAGCACGTGTGTTCACACCGGCAGCTTTTAAGAAGGTGAAGTTGGAGATTTTCAAATCCATGGAATGGGAGGTAATAGATAGTGTAGAGGAGGACAACCTTGTGAGGTATGTAATTTCAATGAAGGGAAACAGTGAGAAGATCAAAATCTTGAGTTGTGCATATGCGGATTCATCACTGCAGAGCATAACTTGTCCTTGCCGAAAAATGGAGTATGAATGCATACCATGCGATCATATATTTGCTGTTTTGCATTTTTTGAAGGTTGATGCAATTCCTTTGTGCTGCATAATGCGTAGGTGGACAATGAAGGCAAAAAGTGCTTTTTCTTCAGATAGGTATGGTGAGACATATACTTGGTCTGATCAGATGGAACGCTATCGCAAGTTGCGTAGCATTGGCAGTGAAGTTCTATTCAAATGCTCAATGACTGAAGAAAATACTAATGTGGTGTTGAATATGCTTTTAAAATTAGAGCTAGATGATGCTTGTGGTTCAGTTGGGAATGAAGAGCTGCAGTATAGTCATGTGCTTGCGCAGAGTATGCGAATTGACATTGAGAAATCTACAAGAGTTAATGATCCTGATCAAATTGTGCCAAAAGGAGCTCCAACCAAAAGAATGAGGGGTTTCATGGAGAAACGTGTTATTCATTGTGGCTACTGCCATGCTCCTGGACATACGGTTCGGTCATGCCCTTTGTACTTAAGGTAACTCAAATGTCTACTGCAGTTTCTTCTATAGTTTGCGTTCTACTTACATCAAACCTGATTTGTAGTCTCCTACAAATTTATAACTCTTTGCAATTCAGGAAGGTGGAAGAAGACGTCTAATTGGGATGTACAAGTGTGGCAACAACTAGTCCTCTATCACTATGTAGCCTGCAGATTTTTTGTCTGTACTGTTTTGCTGGGGACATGAACTAAAGAATCAAGTATGGACCAGGACATGGAAAAGTAAGTTGTATGGACCATGCCCGCTTTGATGTCTCTTATTTTTGCCTCTTTATACAGACAGTATGATAAGCGTTCTTTCACCATGAATCAGGTTGTGTTCGAAATCAAAATTCCTGAAGATAGTACAGAAGAATTCCACTCCGACAAAGAATATGAAAAGTACAACCATATTATGCAACAACCTTGTTCAGATTGTCTGAACTCTACATTTGAGAATGACAGATTTGAATGTCCACCGCAAAAGTACACAAACGAGCAAGCGGAATGTGATCTGAACCCATCATTAAATGAACTTCCTACACATGTATTTTTTATAGCTACCTACTGCAAATTTATCCAATGAGAAATTTAGTGAATAGAGGATTACCCTTATAGACAGCTAAACCTTTTATCCTTTTTCCAGCTTTCAGCCCACTTCGATCTCCTTATGGATCAGATCCTGCAGTTACAGCAAAGCATCCAATTTGTTGACAACAAATTGACCATCAAACTACTGTCAATTGAAAGGACGCTTGCAAAAAGTAGAAAAGATATCCAGGTGCTAAATTCTAACCACCTTAATTGTTCAATTTTAGCATAGTTCTTTCGTGACAACTTGTCAAAATTTGAAACATGCAGGAGCTTCAGTACTCAATCAACATGGCTACAAGATCAGTCCCAGCAGATGGAGCTGCATGCAATGATAATGATATTTTCATAAAAGATAATTTAAGAGGCAGTATGCAGCAACCTGAAAAAGAGAACAATACTACGGTTCCAACCGATTTCAGAACCCTATTGTTTTTGATCCTATGAAACAAGAAAAACTAACTTTCCATCCATACATTACAGCTTTCAACTGAAAGTGACCACGCTGGTTTCGGAGGGGCATTTGAGACACCCCTGATGATCAGCAGTGACAATGACAGCACGAAAAATATTTTTAAGGTAAATCCAATCTTACAAATCTGTTGCACATATTGGTTCGGATTACCACTTCATCACTATATAACTCCTTCATGACTGTAGCACAATGCATCACAAAACATCAAGAGCACTGCTGAAAGGCTTAGAAGCAGGTCAGGAAGGATTTCAAAGCCAACGCATGCATCCCAAAACGATTTTTGGTATTATCATCAAACCAAAAAAAAAAATACCGGACGTGATCAGGCATCAAGCAAGGGACCAAAAATCAAAGATCTTTCATTAAAAGACCAAATAACCATCAAGTATATCCTTGAGTCTGACCGTAAAAAAAAACTTGCAAGTATTGAAGACATCAACCTAACTACTGAGGATCTTGTGACACTTGTTGGCCCAAAAGACATGTGGTTAAACACCACGGTAAGCATTTATTACTTCTTCAGTAAAATCTATGAATTAATACTACTTGATTTTTACATTTATTGCATAACAGGTAATAGATGCATATATAGAGGTGATAAAAGACATTCAACGGGACAAACCAAGACAACATGGTACAGCCTACCTTGAAAGTTCAACACAAGGACAGATATGGAACATAGATGGTCAATCTAAAGGAACAAGTGGCAAGAGGTATCGTGATTCCAGAGCCGCTGTTGCCGAAAAATACTTAAAGCACGATATGGTAAATTAATAATTGTTCAAATTAACATCTACTCATCCTGGTTTTCATCCCGGTATCTGCAAACAACTAACTCACGATATCTACTGCAAGTTTTCATCCCAGTATGTAGAAACAAAAACCATTGGTTTGTTGCTGTCATCAATGCTCAGAATGAAAACATTCAGATACTAGACTCAATAGTAATGTTCAGAGATAGCTATGCTGCAGACAAAGACCTTACAAATATAGTAAGCTTCAGCTCTTCTAATTTTAGTGCACACTATTTTACTTCAACTAAACATATTCGTTTTATTATGTTCTAGATCAAAGGAATTGACAAGTACATTCAGTACGCAAAACAAGAGAAGGGTTTACAAACACAATGGAGCAACAAGAGATTGACCACATGGCCTTTGTGCCCTATGCAAGTCCCCCAGCAAGATGACAGGTAACAATGCAAAATACTACTTCAACCCTATCATTCCTTCTGTGACTATGCAGTTAATGAATATTTCTAAACCACAGTTGGTCATGTGGATTGCATGCTCTGAAATTCATGGAGAATTGGAACGGAAAATACTTGTCCAGCGAATTCTACACAATGGTATTATTCAACCGCATTCAGCTATCTACATATGTCATATATATACTCACTCAAATTGATTCACAATCCATTGCAGGACACAACCACTTTATACCGACAAAAGGTGGCTTCTAACCTTATTAATACTTCTCTGAATATTATCATCGAAGTGTAAGAAGATATAAGTCATCTACACACTGAAGCAGCTAAAGATGCAATTTCTGACCCTACGAAGAAGCACTGAGACCTCAATTTTATGTCTATGTATCAATGTATCCAGTTATTCTTGCTCTAAAACATTTATTTTGGGCACAGCTATTGTACTGCAAACTGAGCATGTATTCAGATTGCATATCGAACTATTTTGCCACAAATTCCAGAAATAATATCAAGCAGAACAGAACACCTACCTCCTTAAGCACGAATCAGCCTGTGTGTAGGCCTGGTGTGTGGGTAGGCCGAACTCCTAGGGTTGGATCTGCTAGCTCTTGGGTCGAGTGCGCCTCCGGTGATGGAGACAGATGAGGCGTCGGTGCCAAGCAGGATGGAGGCCCGGTCATGAGGCGCAGCCACGCGCAGGAAGGAGGCCGACGAGGCGGCGGCGCCGCCACGCAGGAAGGAAGCTTCGACGCACCGCTGCCACCGTCGCCGGGGTCGGATTGAGGAGGAGACGAGGCGTCGACGCCAAGCAGGACGGAGTCCCGGTCATGAGGCGCAGCCACCGCGCAGGAAGGAGGCCGACGAGCGCCGACGCCGCGCAGGAAGGAGGCCGACGAGGCGGCGGCGCCGACGCGCCGCTGCCGCTGTCTCCGGGGTCGTATTGAGTCAGCGCTCCTATCCACTCGAGAGGATGAACGAATGTGAATGCGAAAATACAATTTTGCCCTTCCCCTCACGGATTGCATGCGGACGGCAAGAGGTACCGTGCGCACAGGAATCTTGTATCTTCCGGTACTGAATCTCGTCAGCCCTTGGATCTGCTCAATGGATGGATAGGATTTCGGTACCTCTCACCCTCAAGGATGATAAAATTCCTCATGAATATTGGGGTCACTGCCAACATACTATATGTGCTCTCTTAAGTTTCAATAAAAAAAAGTCATTGAACATTTTGACAGAATAAGAGGCACTGCTTATGGAGGAAGTTCTCTGATTTGGACGTGAGGCCTCAGTCCTTGGCTGCTGGTACAAAATGTACAAACTAAAAAAACAAAGGTGGATTAGGTCTAATTGACCTGAAATATGAAAACATTGCCCTTCTAATGAAGCATCTTAATAAATTTTATAACAAGAAAAATCAACCACGATTAAGGCTAGTATGGAACAAATACTATCAGAATAATGCTATACCTCCACGGCTCCACATGCTTATAAGGAAAAAGGCTCTTTCCGGTGGAAGGATATATTCAGATTTATTCTAATTTACATGACAGTCTTTTCAGTCATCCTGAAAAAGGTGATAGTTGTTTTTTTTATGGAAGGATCAATGGGGTGATAGTATATTACAGGAGGCACTACCCTTCCTCTTCTCCTTTGCTACCAATGAGGATGTTACACTAATGGCGTTCAATCAGCAAGAACTTGATCAAATTTTTTTACTGCCAATTTCACCTCAATCTCTGCAGTAACTCTATGAAATATTGCTAAAGGTAAATTCTGTTGAAGACACTCAAGACAGTGATGTATGGTCATACTTATGGGGCTCAACCCAATTTCAATCCAAATGTTTACTCCTTGTTCTTTTCACATTATCAAACATCGCCTGCCGCCACTATGATCTACAAGAGCAAATGTACAAAGAAAATAAATTTTTTTTCTGTGGTTACTTCTGATGAACAAACTAAATACCAGAGTGGCAGAGACATGTTACAAAGAAGACAGGTCAACCTTCAAGATGGAGTAAACTGTGCAATGTGCAGTAATACAGTCATAGAGGAAGTTGCTCACCTCTTTTTCTCGTCCTTTTGCCCAAAAATTTTGGCAATACATGGGAATACAATGGAACATTATCGTACAATTACTGAACATAACAGACATCAAGATTACATTTTATACAACCTTTGTTTGTGGAAGTCATTGGTCTGCCATGTTGGAATATTTGGACAAGACGAAATGACCTCATATTCAATGATGTCCCTGCATCTTTTCAGATATATATGAAGAAATGTTTGAAGGACGATTTTTCCTTGCATATGCATAGGGTAAATGAGTCGGATAAAGCAGCCTGGAAATCATGGATTAACACTCTTTTGTAATCACTTTTTCCCCCTTTTACTTTGTACATATTGTTATATACATTTTAATATAACGCAGTAGGAACCTCTTCTGTTATTTTATATTAAAAAAATATTGAGGTCACTAGAAGATTCATGGAGGAAACATTTCACTGCTAATAAGTAAAACTGAAATGTTAACATAACCGAGATTTGGTCACTGAAATGTGCAAGTTAATTTGGCAGTGTGCTTGTAGGGGATCTAGCCTTGACCCAAAACACAGGCCGGCCTGGTCTACTTCAGGTTGTGTTTGAACTCACGTGGAGAAAAAAAAATGCTCAGCATAATGGATTTTTAGTCCTAGCACTTCAAGATTTTAATCCCAGTGAAGGGCTAAAGCTGGGGTGTTGCATGATACTTTTCCATTTGATTGCCCAAAGAAACACATTGGTGTAATATATATTGCTAAATGCTTTCAGCTGTTTAAACAACATATCTTGACTCTTTTTGCTTTTAAATATATTATATATTTGATCTTTTTTCTTATTAAAACATTTAGTACCAATATCATTTATTTTCTTGTGACTTGTTTTATATATAGGTACTTTTAAATGTGACTTATGCTTTTCATATTTGCACTCAACTTTTTATTAAGAAGAATGATCAAAGTATGTCCAATAGTCAACTGTTTCATATATTTAAAAATGAAGATAGTAATGAAATGAAATAATGAACTGTAAGTAGAAACATATTAATAATGGGATCAATTTTGATTCCGTCCGAGCGATGATATTCTAGCAGTGCTGGTGTTAAACACATTAATTTTTTTCTCCTTCTCAACAATCTATCAATTTGCACTGATTTTCTATTTAGTTTTTGTTTTCCTGCCTAGTAAAAATAAAGTGCAGGAATATATGCGGTATTGTGTCTTGCAATTGTGTTGTATATATATCATCCAATGGGAAAAAGTTCTACAGGTGTTAATTAACTCCCGCATCAGTGCTTGTTTTATCTAGGAAATCCTTGATGATCATTTAGTCATCACTATCTGCAACATTGCCAGCATCTGCAAGTGTTTCATCCAATAACTAAAACTACTAATATAACACTAGTAATATGCTCGTGCTAAACGTTACGGTGTAATTCAATTTATCTTTAATAACACTTAAAATTTCATGTTAGCAAAATTTTTTTTATTAGCATAATGACGTGAATATAAACTCAAATAACAGATAGTTTCACCATGTAAAACAAGATATTGGTTATCTCGTTAATGTATTCTTTCATGATCTACATGGAATGACTACTAAAATTTGCCGATAGCAAAAGCACATATTTAGAGAGACACAAATGTTAACATATAGTCATGTTATTAGCCTGGTGCAAACTGACGCATCTAGAACATGATGGTATGAAGAAAATAATCACACAATATTTCACCTGAATAGTGATGGTATGTTGTACAAAACAAGATGACGTTGGTGAGTAACATTCCAATCAGCAATTTACTATCTTCTAAATATATTTTCTAATTAATTTTGATCATACGAACCTATCTTTGCTCACCAGTCAAGAACGTCTTTATACACGATATTCCTAGTGCTCTTCCCTATTAGGACAACTTCTTTCTTTGGTTTTGCCAAAATCCTTGTTGTTTGCCTTAACACACCCATTGACAATGCGACATATAGCTGACCATGTGAAAACACGGGCTTTAGAAGATAGATCTCAATATTTAAGATGGTTTGTCCTTGTGATTTGTTAATGGTCATTGCAAAACTGAGATGTATTGGAAATTGCTTCCTCTTGAATTTGAAAAGAAAAGATATATCATCGGAGAAAGACAAAGGGATTCGTGGACCCTTTTGTTGTTATGCTGTCCACCAACAATCTCAGCATCAATTGCATTATCTTGAAATGCTCTTACCATCCATCTAGTTTCATTTCACAATTCATTATTAGGATCAAGGTTGTGAAGAAGGATCACGGGACAATTGATTTTTACTGTTAGCTCGTGTGGTGTGACACCATTTGGAGTGATGGAGTTAAGGAAGTCCAAAGGATAGCTATTATCAGGGTCATCATCAACAGAGTCAAAGCTATGATAAACCTTGGCCTGCCCTGGAAATCTATCGATCATATTTGCATTAAGCTTGTCCACATAATCATTTTTAGTGGATAGAATGGCCCGTGTGCTCATATAAGCTGCAGATCTTGCATTCTTTTCATCATGAAATGAGGGAAATACATAATTAATTAGTTCGAGTACTAAATCATCGCTATCCCCATAAGCAATCACAATTTAATCAGACAAGCGAACGTAATCATCTCTAAGGAGATATTCCGAAAACCATGGATCAGATTAAGCTCTAATATTACGCGATAATCGTATCTTCCTAATATTTTCCTATAAATACGATCTCTGCAATATTGCATCGGTTATCTAGGCCCTTGTCCTACGCGTAACCACAGGAAGAACCTGTCTGAAATCACCTCCAAAGACAATAACTTTTCCTCCAAATGGCAATGAACAACCCATAATGTCTTAAAGAGACCTATCAAGTGTCTTAACAGCTTGATGCTTCGTCAGTGCAACTTCATCCCAAATAATTAAGGACGCCATGTGACGCAATTCCGTGGTGCTACTTTGCTTTGTGAAGTTGACATACTGTTGTGAGCAATTTTAATTGGTATTTTGAATCTCGAATGCCCGGTACGTCTTTCGGGAAAAATCGACACTGCTATATCAGACGTCGCAGTTGCAATGGCTATTAATCCCTCAGACCGCACTCTAGCAAGAAGCGCCTTGTACAGAAACGTTTCGCCAGTGCACTTGGACCGTCGATGAAAAATACCTGTCTCTTCAGTTACATTGTCAATGATCTCATCAAATCCTACATGCTGGTCATCATTGAGAGACGTGTATATGTCTAAATGATCTTGGTCCACTGACACGTTAAGTTCCTCTATAATCTCTGTAATTACGTCGTTGCAACGTTCACCTAATTAGTGAAAACAAATATATGCATCATGAAACTATCGCTGGGTTATTTGAATGTACACTAATAAAAAAATATGGCAGTATAACAAAAAATACCTATATCATTGATCTCGGGAAGACCATAATCTGTGATATCCTTCTCCATGGAATGAAGCAAATCACGTATGTCTCGTAGCACCATCTACTTTACTACTACAGGGTTAGTGTTCCCTCCGCTGTAATCTTCAGACATTGAAGCCTTGTGATTGTCCAATATGCACGGACATTGATGACTTTGCAAAATACCAGTATGGTTGCAAATAACCAATGCAGAGCAGATGGCATTTGGAAAGTGGATGCATCATTCAAACAGTCGTCATGTGATTTCTTTGTCTCCTCAAGCCCTCTCTTCTTGCATGCCTCCTCTCTAAATGTAAGGTACATTGTACCTGACACTATCCTCAAAATTCTTCAAATGAGGTTGCACCTCGCACGTGGTTGAGAAATACTCTCAAGTAGTATTTCTTCTCCTCTGCAGGGTGAGCGTACACAACCCGCCCAACCTGTCCTCTCTTCGTTTCCTTTTCTGCCACACATTTTGTCCGGTTATCCAACGGTAGTGTTCAAGGATCTCCTTGTATAGCAATTTCCTTGCTTCCGGGTCTACTTGATTCATTTTAAAATACTCCGTAAGAGTTGTCCTAGAAGAAAATGGATGATTGACAACATCCTTGAGATTACCATCCTCATCATACGTGCCATACTACATGTTAAGAAGATGAAGTTGGAGCTGCAAAACAGCTGGATAGATACCGAACAATGGGAAACCAAGCATCCTATATATAGCCTCTGGTGGTGTCACATATCTGGCATTTCTGTACTGTTGTATCTCATTTATTTCCCCTGATGGATCAACCGAGAAAGATACACGGTCGTGTCCTTTATACACGTACTTATATAGGTACTTCACAGATTTGATGATTGCATAAGCTTCAACATTGATGTGATAGTTATACTGCATAAGCAGTTATAGATTATATGGGATCAACCACCTGTTGTCTAACTCCGCACCTCTAATCTTAACATGCCATCCGTGATCTCTCCTCCTATACAAAGGGTACGAGTCCTCTTATTGTGTTGCCTGGTTGAACTATCGAGAAAAGTCGAAACGACACTCTCCATCCACCATACAAGCACAATTCTTGATTTATTGCGCCGCAAGGTCCGTGCAACATATGCTTGATGACGTGACGATGCAAAACAGGGTATTTGGCCTTGTCTGGTATCTCCGCACAAATCACTTTATCGTTCTCATCTGGGTTTGTCAATTTACTACCTGACTTCATGATCAACAGGATATGTTCATGTGGTAGTCCCCTTTTCTAAAATTCAGTGACGTGCACATAAGCCTGAATCCAAAATATTTTTTCTTCACAAATAGATCTAGCATGTCTTGCAGCTTAGCCCTGAAGACTCTTGCAAACAAGGTCTGGTTGATCTTGTGTTAACTGGCCATGTTCGAGATTTTCCGTCATCTCATCCCAGTATGGGTTGTAGGTCATTGTGATGAAGTAATCTAGCCTCCCAAAATGTTGAACAAGAGTGATCGCATTAAGAATCATTCGTTGCATGTCGCTATCACCTCCAGGAAAAGAGCGAGGTAGCACAACTGTCACACCCTGGAGTTCCCTCCTAGCCTTAATTTCATAAATAAATCACCTAAAGAAATTTTCCTTTTAACTTGGAGCAAACCCTAATTAAAAAGTGCACTTAATAAATTGGAATCGGTATGGTGGAATTCTTCCGGGGTCCTTCACGCCAAAATACACTAACAAGATGTTTAGCGGAATTTACAGAGCGCTAAAAATATTTCTTTCGAACCCAGTTAAAATCTTAACCTTGCGCAAAAGTCCTAGGAAATCCCCCTTTTTCTCTTTTCCCTTTTCCTTCTTTTTCCCTTCCCTCCCCTCCTTTTTTCTCTCTTTCTCCCTCCCTTGGGCCGCTGGCCTCTCCCTTCCCACCAGCCTCACCGCCTCCTCCCCTTTCTCCCTGCCCTCTCTCTCACCTCCCCGCGGGCCGACCCATGGCCATGGCCCGCAGGCCGCAAGTCCGCCACGCCTCCCCCTTGGATCAGGGCGCCGACAGGTGGGCCCCACCTGTCGGGCAATTCTTCCAGCTCCGGCCGGTAGAGCCGCAGCCACCGCCCGCATCGCCCGGCGCCGCCCACGCCGCCCTCGCCTCCGAAACTGCCGCCGCCCACCTCCCCGGGATGCGCGCGCCACCCGCGCCCCTCCTCCCCCTCTCCACTTCCCTTATCCCACATCGTGGAGCCCGGGATTCGCAACCGAATCCCGAGTCTCTTTCCCCTCTCTCTTCCCCACTCCGGCGAGAAATCCGGAGCACGTTGGTCATCCTCTCGTTCCGGAACCACTATAAAACCTCTCCCCTTGCTTCCCTCTCTCTTTTTCCCCGAACGCCACCTCTCCCCGCACTCTCTAGTGTCGGCCGCCGTCGTCTTCTTCCTCTCCGGTGAGTCCTCTCTGGTGAGCTCCCTCCCTCTCCCTCCTCGCTGTTCGCCGTGCCGCCTTGTCGCGCTGCACGCCTGCCGGCCGCCGCCGCCTGCGCGCCCCTCTGCGCTCGGCCGCGCCGCCGCGCGTCGCCCGGCTGCCCGCGCCCGGCCACCGCGCATCGTCCGCTGCGCGTCGCCGGCTCCACTGCGTGCGCCTCCTCCCCGCTTGGCTGCGCCGCCGTCGGTCGCGCCGGCCTCTTGCCATGCCGGCCGTCCGCTCGCGCCGCCCGCGCCCGTCGGCCGCACCGGCCTCTTGCCGTGCCGGCCTGTCACCGCCGTGCCGGCCGTCTGCTGCGCCACCTCGCCGCGCCGCGCGTGCGCCTCCTCGTCTCGGCCGCGCCGGCCTGTTGCCGCCGCCGGTCGCCCGCCGCCATGCCGGCCGTTCGCCGCGCTGCCGCTCGCCCGCTCACCGTGCCGGCCGTCGCCGTCGCCGGCCGCTCGCCACACCTGCCGCCGCGCCGGTAGCGCCGCTGCCTGCGCGCCCCTGTGCGCCGCACCCGCCGGCACTGCGCCACGTGGCCGCCACACGTGCGCCACGCGTGCGCTACGTGGCACACCGCCGCCCGCTGGTCCCGTGGACCTAGTCCACCGTGGACCGGCGGTTTTGTGCCGCTGACAAGCGGGGCCCGCCTGCCGGTGCCGCCCCGCCCCTTGCTGACGTCCGTCCTAGGACTAATTGTGCAATAATTATTTAAACTTTCTGTTTAATTCTAAAACGCAGTAAAACTTGCAAAATTTATAACTAATTCATCCGGACTCCGTTTGAGCCCATTCAAATTGCAGAAAATTCATAAAAATGCCTAGAATCCATTAAAAATACTTTTGTTCTCTGTTTCAGTAGACTTATAGCCTGTATTGCTTGTGTGCTTTGTATGTCGTGTAGAATCCGGTAGTTCGGACGAACCCGTCTACTTCGAAGTAGTCGCCGAAGTCGACCCTGTGCCAGAGCAAGGCAAATTATGCTTTATCATTGATCATATTGTACCGACTTGCGCAATGTTCTACTTTCCTTTAAATACTGCATTATTTTATAATGTCATCTATATGGATAATATCGTCCTACTGTACTCAACCTCATACATTGTTTACCTTGTACCTTTGATAGCTTGGGTGGTTAAATGTGTAGTTCCTTGGTTTAGGATATGCTTAGCCCGCTTAGTTCAAATAGCTCACTAAAGGGGATTCATTTAATAACTCTGGTATAGTTTCTATCCATGATAACTTTGTGGAAATATCACCGTGGTAGTGTTGTAAACTTAAAACATGCTAAATGGTGGGCTGTGGGTGCATGGTTTTGCTTGTCGCACCCATGGAAATTAAGGACCAGTTCGCGGGAACCCCTGGAAGAAACACCGTGTGTACCACAAGCCAGCGTGGGCAACGACTGGACTTGTAGTATAGCTTTCCGCTAGCTGACGTACACTGGCTAGGGTGAGCGTGATGGGGTTTGGATGGGCCCTGCGATGGTTTATGCGGCTTCCGGATCCACCATGGCACGAGAGGGGGCTGCCCGCTGCCTGTTGAGGAGTGGGGGCGAAACCTGCGGTGGTACGATTAGTTAGAGGGGGTTATGCGAAGGGTCCTGTCACAGTCTCTTTCCGGGGTACCATGGTGGTATACCGGCACACGGTAACGTGTCGTGGGGCTGTGTCTTGTGGGTACAGATGTACACTTCTGATCAGAGTAAAACTATTCGAATAGCCGTGCCCGCGGTTATGGGCGATCGACCAGCACACCGTGATTAGTCTTACTCTAATATAATTTGACTTAATGAACTGGTTTAGTTCAGGTGGAATGGTTTGGGCCTGTCGCAACGTGGTGTAGCGTTGGACAGTGATGGTTTAATTATGCTTAACTAACTTAACTATTTTTACCGCTTTCAACTACCGCTTTTAACTGCCAGCTTTATGCAAATGAACTTTAGCCTTTCCTTGGAAATGCTTGCATCATACCCTCTCTCCCGGTATGACTTGTTGAGTACAGTGGGTAGTACTCACTCTTGCTCTCTTCCCCCACACCAGAGTTGGAGTATGTTTCTGATGGTGGTTTCTCCGAGTGATCGCCGTCCTGCCGTCGAGGATGCCCGTGGAGTGGTTTCGCCGCGCTGCAAGCGTCAAGACTAGAATACGCCTGTTTACCTTTTTCCATTGCATTTATGTAAGACATTTGAATGTTTTGTAAGACGTGGATCTGTATGTCAACTTTGTCGTTTGTGTACCCTGGCTGGTCCTGGACAGGGGCTTTTATACACAATCTGTTTGGAAATTCAGCTTAGCGAATTTCTGGGCGTGACAACAACCCTCTTACCAACCGCTGAACCACTTGTCTCTACAGAAGAAATCACGTCAACCACACCCTACAATTATTAAATAACAAAATGATTAAATAACTTCTCTGTTGAATCATTGATGGGCGACGTTGTCAATAGTCGTGGAAATATATTATACCATTTACCTAGTATAGCTCAGCCCGTATCTTTTTTTGGTTCTCATGGTTTGAGTACCAATCGAGTCTCATAGACTCGATTTTTATGTACATGTCAATGACCCATTATTGGAAAAGTCACCCTCTAAAGAAAATGATGTTTAGAAGTCCCCTTCTAACCTACAGTCTGAGGCAATAGTACTCCCTCGCTGTGATAAACATTTCTTTTTTCCCTTTGCCAGGTATGTTCTTATCACCATTATCATCTTCATTATCTAGATAATTGTCAACAACCTTGTTCTCTGTGTCCAAACTTACATGTTAATATACATAAACAATGTATAGGTGTATAAACTTTAGAAATTATTCGACAAAAGTCACAAGTGTATATACCTGGAAGATCATCAAAAGTGCTTTCATCGTTGGTACGTACATTAACAAAATTAGGCGCCTCAAATGTTTCATCCATGTCCACGTCACAAGGATTCTTGTTGGGATCCTCGTATAGCATTTTCAGGTTCCACCCAGTCTCCCCATTAGGATTAAATAAAGGATACGCTAAAGGATCATAACAACCATGGTATGCTTTGATATAGCTGAGCTTATCACCTTTGGCATGTACCAGGACATGTCTATCAAAAGTTCTCATTAGATCATCTCCCTCTAACTAGATAGCAGTAACCTGCGAGGCAGTGGGTGCATTATATCTTTGTTGGTCAGGCGTTATATTAGTGTTGAGCTTAATCAAATAGTCATCTAGATTAGGCATGGATCCGACTCTGTTAAAGGTCTGTACGTATGAGTTCTGCGCCAAAATACCTAGAATGACCCGGACAAGGTTTATATCAAGGTCAGGAAACCTCCGAACCCTATGTGTCAATGCATCAGCATCTTCTATATCATAAAAGTAAAGTCGCATATGGCAAGGTCCTTGAGAATCTGGAACCAAATTATCCAGGCGATGGTACAACGCACCGTGCACACGAAATGTATACACACCAGTACGTGCTGCAGTGATGACTCGTTGGTCAAGGGTCACTTCAAGGCTCCTGAATAAGAAATGGGAGTTGAAGTGCTATATGTTCTTTCTGAAATACTTTGCATCATTATGCACTTGGCTGGTAAACAACCATATTAACTCGGTAGGCACTGTTGGAATCTTAACATTTATCTTTCCCTTCCTACAACAGAACCTAGGAAACTCAAATTGAAACCTTATCGCGTGGCAGTGTTTTCAACCTAGCACTTTTTTTAAAATGTGGTGTGTCTTTGGCAGTTTATGTTACACACGATCGTGTGGATCATCAGTACCAATCCCGTTAACACCACTAACATTAACACAATATGACTCATATCCATCGTCCTCCAAAACATGACTGGCTTCATCAAAATCATTGTCTGCACCTTGTTCGTCCTCAACACAACCTATAGAATGATGGTTGATTATGCATATGCTTAAAATTTTGTTAATATATAATATGTATTAAATGAGATAACGAATGTTGAGTTCTCACCATTGTCGACACCACCTTCATTTGTAGGCTTGAATAATGCACTATCGAATTCGACGTAGTCGTTATCTGGAATGGCCTCATGAATAGATGGTATTTGTGTAGTTTGACATTGCTTAACTTCATCTAGTTAAAAAGAAGAATTCCTCACATTATACGCGATTGTAAACAATATTGGGTATGCATCAACAAACTAACTAAAAATATTAAATCTGACAAGTTGTATGTGCCTGAGAAGTGTGATTGATCATGTTGCTCAGTGATCTCGATTTGACTCTTCTTTTTCTGTTGTTTATACATATGATTTCGGAAGCCAATCGATTGTATCATCTGGATCAATATTTTCTTTATCTATCATGCTCAATGTAGCACCCTCTCCGATAACATTGTGTGACTCATCCTTCTTCCTTGATCGGTACTCATGTTGCTTTCTATTCCTTTCTTCTTTCTTTTCTTCTCGGATATTGCAGATTGCCGAACCTCAAGGTCCTCACTCTGCTCTGAATGTGAAATAGTTACGGTTTGCGATGGAGTGCTGGATGTATCAATTTTGCTAACAATATCGCCCGCACCACTTGCCTTAGCCTTCTTCATTGCACACCATTCGTGTAGATATTTGTTTTTATCTTCTCTCTTTCGTTCGTCCGCAAGTTCAGTAAGTTGACTTACTTGTTCTGATGGTAGGATAGTTGTTGCTTGCATTGAAGTGCCCAGTGTTGTACTGATAACACCACATAGCTCAGCCTTTTTCTTTGCACGCTATTCATGCATATATTTGCTCTTTTGTTCTCTCTTCTGCTTGTTGGAAAGTTCAGAAAGCTGAGTTATCTGCACCTCACCCCCATCACTATGTTCCGGTGTGAGAACAGATGCTCCTTCCATAGGAGTTTCAAATACAAATATTACTGCTTTCATAGGAGTGCTGAAAGTTACATCACTAGTAGCAGCACTTAACTTAGTCTTCTTCCTTGCACGATATTCATGCATATATTTGCTCTTCTGTTCTTTCTTATCTTTATTAGTCATCACCAGTATGGACCTCACCATTGTCACTTTGCTGCTGAGAAAGTGAAACGGGTGATGTTTGCATTGGTCAGGCAATCACTACCGTACTATTTCCAATATTTTTCTGAATTTGTTTCCTTGTACGGTATTCACGTTATTTTCTATTCCTTTTGTGTCGATCTTCATAACTAATTTTACCTGTAAGTTTTTATTTGCAAAATCAAATAAAGAATGGTTGATATATCTCACTTATATATACTAAGGGATCAATACTAATTTATACAATTAGTTCGATTCAATGTGAGAATGTGAGAAAGCCACGAGAACCATGCTTTTGGAAGAACATTGCAACTGCAAAAGCAATATCTTCAGCAGACCAGTGGAAATCCAGCTTGTCCTAGGCTTTAAACCTAATCTGAATCAATGGAAGTCACAAATCTAAGATATTGCTTCAATTCATATTTGAGTATTAAAAAGTGTGATAAAATAAAGTTATATATACCATCCAGTCCAGTTCTCTGTCCAAGAATCTTCTCAATGGACTTGATCACGGAGTGGAGATCCTTCAAGTGGACATATTTCGGTTGCCGAAGATTACCCAATTATGATAGGTAAACCAAAGGAATTTTAGAATTATACTAAGATTTATAGCTTATTAATTGTACATTAAATTAAATAAAAATGTCTAAAATGTTGTATGTTGATTACTGACCATATTGATCCAAAGGAGCATCACAGTCATAGCTAGTTGTGATGTATGGGCCACCTGAGGTGCGGCCAAAATTCGTTCCACCATGGTGTGATTGAAACAATTAGTTCGACTCAATGTGAGAATGTGAGAAAGCCACGAGAAATTGAGAGTAGATAAATGGCGTGATTGAAACAATTAGTTTGATTCAATGTGAGAATGTGAGAAAGCCACGAGAAATTAAGAGTACATACCATGTAGTAGTTCCGGAGAGAACCACGCTTTTGGAAAAACATTACAATTGCGAAAGCAATATCTTCAGCAGACCTATGGAAATCCGGGTTGTCCCAGTATTTAAATCTAGTCCAAATCAATGAAAGCCACAAATCTACGATAATGCTTCAATTCATATTTGAGTATTAAAAAAGTGTGATAAAAGAAAATTATATATACCATCCAGTCCTGTTCTCTATCTAAATATTAGGGATTCCTGTACTATTCAGGAACCAATCATGGTAGTAGAATACATTGTAGGTGTTCACCTAAATCGGGAAACAAAATGGCGGCATGAATTTCAGCCAATAAACAAAAAGCATATAAACATATGCAGACATTCTACACCTTTTTAAACAAATTGAAACTCATGCTCACCACAATGTGCGGCACATCATTGTCTTGCTGGCACATGATCCATGGGACACCGACATTCCGTTTGTTGGCCATATCAGCACACCAATGGATGTATTCAGATGCGGACTGATTATTGTTCAGTTTACCCATGGCATTTCCATACTCGTTTTCAATCTATATATAAAGATACAAGTAATGCATTTGTATTAAAATAACTTAAATTATTGGCAAAAGAGGGGTGTTATATATATATATATATAAAGATATAAGCAAAGCAATTGTAATTGAATAACTTGTACTATTGGCAATAGAGGGTGCTGGCTTGCATCACACCAAATTGCTCCCATAGCTAAGAATGGTACAACACCTGTGCCAGGATGATTGGTCCTCCTTGCCCAGCAAACATATTGGCATCCTTCATCTTGTTGATAATAAGAGCCGTGAAGTTCTCCATCCCATTCTATTCAATAGGAAACAAAACAATTGCTCAAAAAATCACTTGCTATATAATATATAAATATGTAAATGGCTGAATTAATTTATTATTTTCTCCCATTACCTCAAATGGCACATTATGCATTCCGAACTGCATTCCTGGGATGCCACGTAGCCAAGTAGGAAGTCCTCTGCAGATGAGGAAAACGATTAAAAAAAACATGATTAGCATTTTTTGGTATTCATGTGCTAGTGAAATAGCATTCAACATTCCCTTATCAGTTTTTTTTTTTAAAAAAACATTCCCTTATCTATCACACAAGCGTGTAAGATTGAACATATATAGTCATGTACCCATAGTTCCATACGCCACAAATGTATAGCCCGGTGCGAAGAATAGCGTACATGCCAGCATTTTGTATCTCGTTGAAAAACCTGATGATGTCGTAGTTCCCCTCGAAGTTGTACTACAATACTACTGTTCAAGACTATGGAGACTAGCTAGTCAATGAGCAAAGTCTAGTAATTATGCTTTGCTCGTGTTGAATCCCCCTATCTGATATCCTATTAATAGATAGGTTATAGGTGTCACGGGTTAATCGATCCATGGACTCATAATTATATCTTATTGCATGCCATTCTAAATCATACCATCTTACAAACCTGGTACTCCATGTAATATAAGTATATTCGATATACCATATGTATCATATTTAGTACTTATGTATGATACCTATAGATAATATAACCAGAACCCACATGTACCATACTTGATACCTATAAACCCTACTATCATGTAGATCTTGTACATATAGGTATCAAACCAAATACCCACTATATGTGATACCTATGTATCATGTTTGGTACATATATGCATTAGGTCTGGTACTTATGTGTTATGTTGGGTACTCATCGGCACAAGATCTGGTAATCACATAGATCAAAATCGCTATGTATTAGATTTGGTACCTACATATACATATATAGTACCTAAGTATCAGACATAGTACCATACCCAAGTATGAGATATCCATGCAAAAATAAAGTATTAAAGATAAATCATATCAGACATACTACTCCATTTCAAAGAGTATTGCTAAAATGCCAACCTAACGCTACTTTTTTCACTGACTACCTAAATTGGACACACTGCAGCTAGTCTAACAAAGACCATCATTAGGCATAGCCAAAGCTACAAGGCAACAGAGACGAATGCATGATGTGACTAAGCTCTTGTGAACTAGGTTCAAGTTTGACCATGCCTTAAAAAAGGAGGGCTGCTAGGGAACGACATCGTGTCTGGACGAGATACTTTATGTTGTTGATGTCATGATTGTATCAACACTCTCGCTCTGCTACGTAAGTATCACATATGATCCGGTACCTAGGTGCTATCGAGTCTGATACATTGACACCAAATTCGGTACCACATATGATCCTTAGGTATCAGATATGGTGCATCCCAAGTATTAGGCTTGATACTAAGACGTGATACCTGAGTATGATGACATGGTACTCATAGATTTCAAACATAATACCGTGCTTAGTGCCGGTAGTTTGCTACCATTCCCAAGTACTAAATTAGATACCTACATGTTAAATCTTTTACATATAGTATGGTACATCACTATACACATGTACCATCTCTTTATTCTCTGTTGTGTGGATTTGAGATATAAATTGGTTATATCTCCAAATACAATTCTCGGTCCACCACCAAACTAGTTTTCATCCATAATTACCTAATCGATAAGATTTAAGATTAGTAATCCAACTCATGTTTACAATACTTCCACATGCACCATTCAGACATGCGTACAAATTTGGATCGAAATGAATGAAATATAGAGGACACCGGCAACCATGCAACATATTCTTAAAAAAATATATTCATAGATAAGCCCAATGAAAAATTGTCTGAACGTGTGCTAATGAACACCGTCGTAATACCTAACACCATATAGTTTATTTACAGATCCAAGTGCAGAAAACACCAATTTATATTTTTTACGTAGAGATCAAACTTATCCATTTAGTCAACTAAATATGCATCCATGGTGCTGAAAGATAATGATTATACAAAAAATAGTATGACAATAACAACGACAATACTATTTGGATCTACAAATGGTTGTTTGTTTCAATCAACTGGAGGCAATTTATGTACCACCAATCCTTCATTTCTTACTAGTTGCAGCGGTTACCGTCACAGTGATATAAAGATATGAGCTGCTCATTGTTATGCACCAAATTAGATGGTTATGCAGTGTAGCGAAGGTCAATTAAAAAAAGCGGTGAACCCCCTCGAAACACATACCTTTGACGTACATAGAGAGTGAAATTTGCATCTTACTTAAAAAATGATTAGAGATATAGTGTAATTTGCAGAAAATGATTAGAGATATAGTGTAATTTGCAACACATATACCTTTGTTGAACTCAATATAGTAGCTCTGAATCCTATTTATTCACGAAAGAAGGAATCAACAGGGAAGTACTGCAACCATAAACAAACCACCAGCTAAAATCACAAAGTAAGAATGACAATAAATATTAGTCTATAATTAAAAACACGATACATATGGAAAACACCATTTTTATTTTCTATTATCATTTTCGTAACATAATCATAAAAGCCTCCCCCTTCAATATAACTGCCAAATTTACTCCATGCATTAAATTTCAGTAAAAGAAAACAAAATGCTTTTCCCTTCAACCACTGTTATTGGACTTGTAGACTACATGTAAGATAAGTTAATCTCACAATGTAAAATGTAGTTCATCACATGATGTAAGAATCGGAAAGTTTGACAATATGCATACAGTACAAAACCATAGTACATAGTATACTGTACTTTAGTAGGAGTATTATAATTCATATCTGGATTAAATCACACCAACTGCATAGTAAACATGAATCCCATTCTTAAAAATATGAAAAGCTGGCAATATAAACAGGATGCCCATTATAAAAACTCTATGAAAACGTGACATTCTAATAAAGCTAAAAATTACATTATAGAATTTGGGTGATCCCATCAATTCAGGGAAGGAGTTTGTGTGACTGCGAAACACCTGTTGGCTGCGGTGACGTAGTCTGAAACATTGAGCAGCGCTCTTGACGACTGAGTCTCAAGCAATTCTTACACTGGAGCACGTCGGCCCTTTTGCCTGGTCCATGCTAATTCTGCTGAAAACAAAGAAATAACACATATATACCGTCAACAATAGAAATGGCAAGTACTGAAGCAGGTACTTGACATATAGAGCAAAAAGTTCTGAAGTAGGTAAATTCGAAATCACAAAATACTAGAGCTAGTTTATTGTACACAAAAAATTATAAGATTTGATGGACCAGGCCTTCAATATAATAGCGAAAGAGATATTTGCTTAAAGTTCTCTTCAGCTACAAAACATTCTTTAGAAAATTATGCTCATATACATTGTAATTAAAGTTGATAATTCTCACGGTAACAAAAAAGTGCAGTTAATCAAATGACCAAAGTTTGAAATTCCCAAAATTACAATAAACGCAACACATTGGCTGTCATTGAATCACAGGAGCATACAAGGAAGAAATCACAAAATACATCAACCTACAAGCCACTGAGGTGTTTGTAGCAGGAACACAGGGGGATTGGGCACTACCTAGTGGTTACCCCAATAACCCACTAAATTTTGCACAAACACATGTTCTTAGGATAGTCAAATTAGAAAAAAAAGATCTCACCCTCTTAGAACAGAATAATCAATCAAAGTGATTTGCAGTTAAGTGATGTACAAGGACATTCTATAACAGGTCACCCAAATATCCCTGCTCGAAAATCAGGTTTTCACAATTCATTTTAAGAACAGGTGTTCCAGACAATCAAAAGAATCCAACTGAATGGCCTTCGAAAAACAGTTTGAATGGAGAAAAGACTCCCGCCAATATGCATCTATTAATCAATAGGTTTATTCAGCCATGTTACTTGCATAGATGTTATATGAACGGTGCATTGCAGTTCTGATCAAATATGATAGCACACACTTGTGTAAACATTACTGTATGTCCTGCACCAGCTTAATGCACTAACCATAGAAGTTTAAAAATGCATCCCTATGATATAGCATCTATTTTTTTTCCAAGCATGAGCATATTTGTTTTATAAACTATTCTGTTCAGAACGTCAGAGATCAAGTATCTAAGTGTTGTGTTAAAATATTATCTTTATTAGGGCATTGATTAAGGAGGATAGGATTTTACATATGAATGGTTTTCTGTTAAAACCAAATCATCCTGTCGGTAAATGGTGCTTACTTTAAATAGATGGATGATGAATAATTTAGATGTGGAGGATGACATGAAAATATTGTGGCCTACTCATGTATGTGTTCATTAGTGGTTCCTTTTTTTTGTCATGGCAATACTGTTCAAAATAGTTCAGCATCGCAGGGATATACCCATTTCAAGAAAGATATCCCCTGTATTGTTTTCTTATTACGGTTTTTTGGATCATCAAAGCAACACCTAACACTTACATATGAACGGTTTTCTGTGCTATCACAGATGAGTATAATCAAAAAAAAATAAATTTTATCTTTTAGCTAGTCTCAAGCCTTTGTTAGACGTGTCATGCAGTCCCGCCTCTCTCCCAGGTGGTATTTTTTTCGTCCTCACTCGTGTGCACCATTCTTCCCGATCGGTCACCCATCCCGAAATTGCTCCAGGCCAAGCACGCTTAACATCAAAATTCTTTGGAGATCGGCTTTTGGAAAAGTAGTTGTAACTTTTTGGTATGAGTACTCTGTTAATCCTATTAAGCCTTGGGCCAGGATGTCACACCCTAATATCCCCTTTCATTCATATACATTCATTTACATACATAACCATCAATATATTTAACACAACCACATTCACATTACATCCATTTTGATCACATATTTCACATCCCCGATTGAGATGACCTATCTCTATCGGGCATTAAATAATGCCCGCCACCGATGAGTATTTTTTCATTTTCCATATGAAATGTTTATATTCAATTTATGTGATATTTTTTATTTTCAATTTATGAGAACTTTAAATTTAATTTTAGACCGATTTTTGTGTGTCAAATATAAAAATCACAAACAACAAAATTGTATAACTCATCGATATCTACAACTATTGTATTGGTCCTTTGTACAAATAAGTTCATTTGAACTATTCAAATTTTGAATTTTCAAAATTTGACAACTTCGAACAAAAATTAGGGTTAATAAATGATTTCAAATGCAAAAGTCACCAAAACCAAAGTTGTAGAACTCATCGAGGTGCAAAATTTTTATTTTGGTCATTTCTCCATCTGACTCTATTTGAATAATTTGAAATTTGAAATTCAAAGTTTGAGAAATTCAAATTGAATTTTTTGTTAGTGAACGACTTCAACTGAAAAAGTCATCAACAATAAAGTTGTATAACTCATCAAGATCTATAACTTTTATTTTGGTCATTTTTCTATATAACATTTTTTAAACAGTTTGAATTTGAATTTAAAAATATGACAACTTCAAACAATATTTTCAAATACTAAATGATTTCAACTGAAAAAGTTATCAACAACAAAGTTGAATAACTCATCAAAATATAAAACTTTTATTTTGATCATTTCTTCTTCCGACAAAGTGATACTAACATTGTTCACAAAATTGACATATCTCTTATCTAGTTTTATAAACTATAACACATGTATGTAAAATTTGTGAACAATGTTACTAACACTTTGTCGGATAAAGAAATAACAAAAACAAAAGTTTTAGATCTTGATGAGTTATACAATTTTATTGTTGATGACTTTTTCAATTGAAATCATTTAGTATTTGAAAATGTTGTTTGAAGTTGTCATATTTTCAAATTCAAATTCAAACTGTTCAAAAAATATTATATAGAAAAATGACCAAACTAAAAGTTATAGATCTTGATGAGTTATACAACTTTGTTGTTGACAATTTTTCCATTTGAAATTATTTACTACCCGTAAAATTATTTTGACTCATAAAATGAATTATTATACTACAGTTAATTATTTTGCTATAGTTCAACTTACAAATATAAACATTTCATATGAAAAATGGAAAAAAAATACTCATCGGTGATGGGCTTTAGTTAATGCCCGATAGAGATTAAATCATCTCAATCGGGCATTAGTATATAGCCCGTCACTGATGAGTCATCTATGACGGGCCTAGTTGTTATCTCAATCGGGCCTTAAGTTGGTGCCCGTCACGGATGATGGTCATATGTGACAGGCCTAAACTATAGCCCGTTACATATGAACCTTATCTCTGACGGGCCTAAACTATAGCCCGTCACAGATGACCCTTATCTGTGACGAGCTATAGTTTAGGCCCGTCACAGATAAGGGTCATCTGTGATGGGCCTAGTTGTTATCTCAATCGGGTCTCAAGTTGGTGCCCGTCACGGATGATGGTCATCTGTGACGGGCTCCAACTACGGCTCGATTGAGATATTTAAGGTTATCTCAATCGGGCCCTAGTTTAGACCCGTTAAAGATATGTGTCATCCGTGATGGGCTTTAGTTCTATGCACATTTAACATGTCTCTCCAACCATATCTCAATCAACCTCTTTTTAGGCCCGTTTGAGATGTATTCTTTGCGACGGTCCGCAAAATCCAGTTATGTTACAGCCCGTCACAGATGAGAGGATTTGCACTAGTGTTTTTCAATTACATAATACCAAAGTGATTGTTTTTTGCCGTTGTATTTTGTTTGATTCTAAAATATACTATTAAGAACCGTATGATGAAATGAGAGGAGACATAGTAGGGCTAGGGGAGAAAGAGGATGTGAACCCGAGAAAGAGAAGTGGGAAGATTATTTATGTACCTTTGGATGAATCAGAGATCCGTGGCTGCATGGAGGTGGTCGACGGTGTCCGGGCGGTGGAGATCGGGGGTGGTGTGGAGGAGACAACCGAGGCGGGTGATGGTGTGCTGGCGGTGGAGATCGGGACAACGTGGAGGAGACAACCAAGGTGGATGACGACGACCCTGCTGAGTCTGGGCATAGTTCTGGAGGCAGAGATCGGGGATCTGCAGTACCGGTGACGGGATAACACGATGGCGGCGACGCGGGAAATATATAGGGTTGTGCGACGGTCGGCGGTTGAAGAGGCTGAGGCGGGGTGGCACGGCACGATGGTCGGCGGTGGAAGCTAGCGGCGGCGCAGACGAGATTAGGGTTAGGGGAGGGAGCAAGGGAGAGAGGGGCGATCGATGGAAGATGGCAGAATCGGAAAGGGGGGAGGGAGGAATCTACGGTAGAGGGGAGGAGACCGGCAGCGAGTCGGAATGAGGGGAGTTGATCGCGAGGAGGGCGATGGGATTCGGGGGGGCAAGGGGTGGGGGCGCGGGTTGGGGGATGAGGTGCGACCGACGCGCGACTGTTCGGGGAGAGGTGGAGATGATCTCGATCAATCGATTTTACACAGACGATCTGAACCGTTGATTGATGAATGTAAGAGTGTAGGAGTGAAAGATGAGTAAAATGAATTGTTGAATTATAGGGTAGATAGATGTAGCGATATGTAAATCATTGATTATCTCGGTTCACTTTGATCTGCACAGTAGGCACATGTATTTTTGGTTTCTCCAGACCCAGAAGATCACAGAGCTGTCATACAGCTAAGAGTTAGCTAGCTGTTCTCTAATTATGACTAATTAAGTATCAATAAGAGGAGATTAATAAGAGAGATTCTCCATTCCTCATCTCCTTATCCTTTCTTGATCTATCTACCCAAGGCAGGTTTTACTGCTTCCCTTTTATATCTTTCACAAGTCTATATAAACATGTCAGCCTGTGCCTATCATCTTCAACACAATACTCTTTTGTAATTCAGCACAACAAAGAAAAAAAAAAGACAGTGAAAAGAGGAACCATTGGAGTGTGGAACTCTAAAATGGACGGAAGATCTGCATGTGTTTGTTTCCTCTTGGCCCTTTTATTGCTAGGAAATCCTACTTCTGCCGGTAAGCGTAATTGCTCCCTATTCTCCCAATTTACAGGTTAAGGCTGTGTATCTTTCTTTTATGCATGTTATTCTACAAAGAGGGTGGAACACTCTTAGCGACAAGATTTGATTTTACAGTTTCATCTGTAGATTGAATTTATGTCCTGTTTAGGATAGCTAAAATTGATCTGATGGATAATCTGATTTTTTAAATCTATTTGAGAATATAAGTGAATGAAGTTTCAAGGAAGAAATATATAAAAGGTTAGGAATTCAGGACATTTATAAAACTATATATAAAAAGTCTATTTTAAAAGGTAAAAACACACCATTTAGGAACTCAGGAAGCGCGTGCAAACGAAATCCAGAATCCAGAATCATACAAGAACTCGATGGATACGGATATCTATGTCATCAATCCTTGTTACAAAACAAACAATTTAACTATTCGCAGATGTCATGCATCCCCTTGAGTTGTAAAAACCTAACTTCAAAAGATGCATATGTGCCTGAATGCCAGATCAATACGGTTTATTATGCGTGGTTTTTTGTTGCAGAAGAGCTTGATCCTGGGACCTGCGGAACGGAGGTCGATCGGTTGGACCCCTGCATCAAGACGCTGTGCAAGTGGAACTGTGAGCTGGTGGCGATGAAACGGGGTGGCCATCTCACGTCTTACGAATGCGGAGACCGAGAATGTAAGTGCGATTTCTGCACCAGTAGCATCGGTGCTGATGAACACAGACTCCATGTCTAGCTGTAGTGTGCCACTGGTAGCTGCTCGCTCGCTCTCTTTTGAATTAAGATAATATTTATATGTCATCACGTTATTTGGAAGGAGAGGAAACGATCTATCGATAATAAATCGGTGGCTGATCGAATTGTGGTTCAATTTAGCTTGTAAGTTTTTTGGTTTAATCTGCTTGAAGGTAGAGATGTGCTTGGTTGATTTGTGGGTGGTGCAAAAAAAGATCGAGATTGATCAAAACATGAAAGGGCCCTGGTTTATTTGGGAACAGGTCTACATTCTTGTGCATGAATGTGCTGCCGGTGATCACTGATCCCGGCGACCTGGAACAATTCTTGTTGGCTGGAACACACATGAGGCAAAGTGAAGAGGACACAGTTTTCGCCCACCGTAATGCATTATTGCTGCTTTACTCACTAGAAAGACTAGGGAACGTCCTCCCATTCCCTGAACGGTAACTTACCATACCAATTGTTATTTTCTTATTTTTCCATCATATAAGATTGACATGCGTGAAATACCGTGACGACGCAACAAACTCCCCGGCGTGGACTTGCACGCCTTAGGGATACAAGATTGGCCAGACTCCAACTCTGAACAAAACAATCTACTAGCGGCTAGCAACAATAATGTGCTATAGTAACTACAAATGGAGAAAAAAAAGAACAACCCAAATTTAATCTTCAGCGTTGCCAACAAAATGTTGGATTAATCTGTTGTGCATATAAAATGACGGTACTAACATTTACGTCTCACAACAATAAAAGAAGAACGAAGGCTAACACCTACACACCCACGACACCACCATCTCTTCTCCACATTTAACTTGTGGTGCCTTTGCTACTAGTAATCTTGCATACTCCTATCTGTCAATATGTTCTTCAGCTCTAGGAGCACCAGACCACTTAGTGTATTACTCCTGCTAAGTGCCAACCACTGTCTTTGGGTTGTATCCATAATGCAACACTACTACAGAAAACGGAATAACCGCCAGTTCAAAAATGGCCTCATTGTTAGTTTTGATCCGAAAATAGGTTAACGGCAGTGCCGATTTGAGAATAGGCAGTGTTGCTCAATATCGCTGCTGGTTCAAGAAGTTAACCGGCAATGCTGCTCCATGTATCACTGTCGCTTGACGTCCTGAGCCAGTAATGATATTTACTATAAGGAAAAAAATATTACACGGTCAACAAACAGGGGTCGGACAGTCTAGACAGTTCATGAGCAAGACTTCTGGAGTAAATCTTCTTAAGGTTTCCATTAATATAGTAATTTTTATTTTAAACATCTCCAACAAACATATCCGGGGAGCAAATGCGTAATGGTTATGTCATGCATTATACCTCCCGATGAGATAAGATTCTTTTTATCTACATGAAAAGATACATTTGCAAAATATCTAACAAAGACCCTAATTAATCTAGATGGGCACCCCGTGTGTTACTGCAGGAGAATTATGTGATAGAATAATATATATAGGTTGTAAAATATCTTTCTTAGTTACTATACAATTTTCTTATATGTGCTTACGTATTTCGTATCTTGATTTATCCAAAGATTATAAATGATTGGGTTGTATGGTGTGGATTCTAGGAAGAAGAGATGTAAATTGCACCTTTGATGAAAAATCCAAAGGCTAAAAACAATTGAAATAATGTGGTTTCATGAGAGAACAAAGAATTAACATTAACTACACTTAGTGGGGATGAGTTTTACAGATATATAGGATACAATGTCGAAAATCCTAATGGGCGAACGATCGCCCCGCACGATCACCCCCTCCCCCATGTGGTTTTCTTTTTTAGCACCGTATTATTTTTCCTATTTTACTATTTTAGTAAGTTTATACACATACAGTTTGTACATCTCAAGTTTACACATCTAAAGTTTATACACCTAAAGTTTGTAGATCCAAAGTTTATAAGTCAAAAGTTTATATACCCGGTTCAAATTTAAATTCGAATTGTTATATATAGTATTTCTATACATGAAGTTTATACGTGCGAAGTTTACGGTATAAAGTCTATACATAAGTATAAATTCTATAAACATAAGTATGGGTATTAGATTTTTTTTCTATTTTTTATTTTTTTCTAACTTGTGTTTATATATTTTTTGAAATTTATGGTGCCGTAGGAATTTATAAACACAAATATTTGAAAAATTTGAAAATAAATGAGGAGGAAGAGGAGAGGAGCGTGTAAGGGGGAGGGATGTGTGGGCGATCACCCGCCCATTAGCCACCCCCATAAAATGTGTAGCAAGCAGGTCGAAATACATATTTGCTGTATTGGTTGGATCACTTGCATGAAGTTCATAGTGTTGACCCATAAGTTTGACATCATCCTAAGCTTATTGAACGGTTTTATTTTCTTTCCCTCAATATTACCATATTTCTTATTGTTAATTAGTTTCCACAATAAGAGAAGGATCAAAAACACTCTTTATGGTTAATTCTAATTATTATGATAATTAAAAATATAATGCGTAATAAAAAATAAAAATGAGAATTATTGATGGTAGCAATAGTATAGTACTGCGCTAGCCTAACTGTCTGTTGCAACCTTGCAACACTTATTTCAGTTTGTACCAATGCATAATAGGCAACACATACTAAATGTGTTGCTATAGACTCTAGCAACAGTTATTTGGGCTTCTAACAGCGCATGAATGGTTGCTAAAGGGATATTCCTCTTGTAGTGTGTTAAGAGTAAACTCTCAATATCGGCACTTCTTCTTTCCTCCAAACGCAAGCTAATATGTAAACAGTGCCCTCTACTTCTGCATGTCATGCTAGAGTCCACGTATCTAGAAAAAATCTTGTGATTGTTCAAATCGGTGTAGTCAATGCACATGCGCCATTGGCCAGTTTTCTTGCGAACCAGTACCGGGTTGGCGAGCCAGTCGGGATGGTATACCTCCTTGATGAATCCTGCTGCGAGCAGCTTGGTTAATTCCTCCTTGATGGCTTCTCTTCTGTCCTGTGCAAATCGACGGAGTCGTTGCTTGATAGGTTTAGCGTCTTCTCTGACATTTAAAGAGTGCTCAATCACCTCTCTAGGAATACCAGGCATATCAGATGACTTCCAGGCAAAAATATCTTTATTAGCTTGAAGAAAGGTGATGAGCGCGCTTTCCTATTTGCTATCGAACTAGGCGCCTATTACAGCAGTTTTAGTAAGATCAGAGGGATCTAGAGGAATTTTCTTTGTTTTGGCATCGCCTTCTCCAGTTTTGGCCACCTTGCTGGCTGGGATCTCGCCTTCTTGTGATGTTGATGCAGCCAGTCGGACTTCCTGTTGGCCGACTGATCTCTCACGAGATTGGGCCAACTCGCAACTGTCCTTGTTGCATGTGAGGGCTTGCTTGACGTCGCTTCGTAAGGATATAACTCCGCGTGGTCCTGGCATCTTCATCTTCTCGAAGTCGGCTATCTCGAAGCTGATATTCTCCGTCCTGAAATTCTCCTTGGTCCTGAAGGTCATCGGGAGAGTGATTTGACCGAGTGGAGTTGAAGATAGCCCCGGGATGACTCCGTGAAAAGGGGCATTACTCGGCTTCATCTCAGATCGAGGAATCTGCATCTCATCCAGGGTATTGGCGAAAAGAATATTGAGTGCACTGCCGCCGTCAATAAGGGTGCGCTTCAGCTTGATGTTCCGGACGACTGGGTCTAGTACCAGGGGGTACCGCCCCGGGTGGACCACTCGGTCGGGATGATCCGAGTGGTCGAACTTGATGGGGACTTCCGACCATCGCAGATATTGGGGGACTGCAGGTTGCGCCGCGTTGACTTCCCTGTCGGTGATCTTTTATTTCCTCTTGGACTCATAGGCAAGCGGGCCGCCTAATTAGGTGTAGCCCCCGTATAAATGTGGCGATGATATTGTCATCGGTGATGTCGGAAATCTTGTTGCGCTTCTCGGAGAAACGCCGTATGTACTCATTGAGGGTTTCGTCCGGCTTCTGGACGGTGTTGTATAGCTCGAAGTGGGTCCCAGGGCGCTCGAAAGTGCCTTGGAAATTGGCAACGAAGTGATCGCGGAGTTCGTTCCAGGAGCCGATTGTGCCTCGCGGCAACCCGGCGAGCCAGTTTCTGGCTGAGTCGGTCAATGCTACCGGCAAATAGTTTGCCATGACCTTGCTGTCTCCTCCTGCTGCGCGAATTGCGAGTGTGTAGACAGTTAACCATGACTCTGGGTCGGTTTTCCCGTCGTACTTCTCGATACCAGTCGGTTTAAAGCCAGCTGGCCAATTCACTCGACGTAGGTCCCTGGTGAAAGCTGGAACTCCATCGCGATCTTCGTCGTCTTGAATTGTGATGCCCATCTCTCTTCTTCTCTGATTGAGGGTGTCTCTCAGGTCAACCGAAGCCCTGGGTGGACTTTGATAGTCGGATTGATTCTGGCGATCTCTGGTGTGGTGTGATGGCCGGGCGAAGTTACCTGCAGGCGAGTGGACCGACTGGTCTCGGCGTACCCTGCTGTGGTGGTCGGCGCGCGAGTTTGTTCTGCTCTTGCTGTCTCTTACTCTTGATGGTGGTGCACGACTGCCGCCTGGCACCTTGGAAGATGACTCGCTGGGTCACCGGCTTGACTCGGCACGTGGTACTGTTGCCACGACCAGGGTCTTGACTTGATTTATCATTGGAGTGATGTGAGCCCGAGCTGTGCCGAGTAATGCGTCAAGGAGGGTGACTGCTCCGACTGCGTTTTGTTGAGGTGTGAGGAAAACGTTGGTGTTGTCGACTACGGACTGTCCGATCGCGTTCCTTGCCCGTCGTCCTGCCACAGCCAGATCTCTGTTTCTGCGTTCTTCATCTTCTCTACGTCTCGCATCTTCAGCTTCTCTGCGTTGTCGCTCTTGTTCTGCTTGGGCTTGCCGTTCTTGTTCAAGTTTAACTCTACCTTCTTGCAATCTGACACGTTCTTGCTCCAGTAGAATCCTCTCTTGCTCGACCCCAACTCGTGCTGCCTCTTCTGCTTGTAGCCTTGCGGCCACTTCAGCGTCGGTCTCGTTGTTGGCCTTGAAAACGCCGTTGAAGACCGGTGTGTAGTCATCGTCGAAGTCGATGTCGTTAACAGCTTCAGCGTCGGGTGGGTTGCCATGAACGCTCTCTTCCGAGGAGCTGGCGTAGGTGGCGAGCTCGGTGGAGGAGCAAGATCCGAGTTTGGGTAGAACAATGTTGACCTCTCTGAATCCGGATCCAATCTTGAGAGAGATTTGGTCAGATCTTATCCCACGAAGGGACGGAGACCTTAGATCGGAGATCGCGATCAGATCCGTTGGTAACTCCATGGCAATCATCGGGTAGACTTGATTATCTTGAGGTGGGCTCGACGTAGGAAGTAAAGTCGATGTAGACGCCTTCCCCGAGTGGCTTGACGCTATGCTATGGGAAAACATCTTGGCGCTGGTTTCAGCCGCGTTCGGTAACCCGAGTGGCCAAGAGATGCGATCTCCTCCCGACTGGTTTGAAGCCGAGTCAAGAAGAGTAATCTTGCTGAAGTTGTCGGTGACGAAGTCGAGGCTGCTGAAGCGGTACGCCTGCCCGACCTGATGATGATCCCATCTTACTTGATCGGCGATGAACTTGATGCACCCCTACCTGGCGCGCCAACTGTCGAAACTAGATTTCAGCAATATAAAAAGGGGGTGGCAATCAAGACAGAAAAGTAGATCGGTTATGAGACAAAGGATTAAGACAGGTTCAGGCCTTCACGAAGAAGTAATACCCTACTCTTGTTTCGGTGGTTTTGCCTCCGAGTTGTGTATTGATCTTACGAAAGGTTATACCCTCAAGGGGGGTACCCTGTCCTCCTTATATACCCGGAAGATGAGGGTTCCAAGATAAGATCTAGTCCGTTACGGTCTAAATATTTCCTAATTGACTTACAATCTTACCATACTAGGTATTCGGACTATGCCTTAACAAACAAGGCAATAAAACACCCGAATCCTAGTACTACTCATATTCTGATTATATAATATATCCCTATGATCAGTCGGATAATCTATATTTATCGGTATATGGGTACCATAATATCCACAGTACATATCCATAAAAAATCTTGTGATAATGCCCCAGGTATCCACACATCTTAGACCGGTATACACAAACAAAAAAGAAAAAAAACACGTATATCCAATATTTACAACAAACTTGAAAAAACTTCCTCTAAATTTCAGGAGATGAGCAGTTTATGGGATCACAAGTAACCCATGACCAAAATAACATCAATCACTTCTAGGAGATAACACAAATAATCACAACAATATAATCATATGATAAACTATTATAATATAATGACACTAAGAATAAGTTATATGTGTGTGCAAGTGTAAAGGTAATAGGGTGCTACTTCCTGGTCATTAGGGGTGGGAATTCGGTTTCCTTGGTTTAGTCAAAAGATCCACGTAGGTGTCACGTCAGTTAATACTGTCGAGGGACCTTGTTTACACTGGTTTTGTAAGTTAGGAGATGCGTTATATCCGGTTTCCGGACTTACGATGAAAATTAGACTGGGCGACAAATTGAGGGATCTAAAGTGAACTTATTCCACCCAATTTTCACTAAGGCCCATAAAATACATGAAAGCTAACACTACCTACAAATCCCTCCTAGATCATTCGTCCCACGTGGCATTGACGTGATGGTTAAGTGGGAGTTTGAACCCGAAAAAAACAAAAAGAGAAAAATTGAAAACTAAAAATTAAAAGGGCCCATATAATCAGTCAAATAAAAAAATAAATATGCAAGTGGGACCCACATTTCAGTGGGTCCCACTTCTTCCACCTCATCCTCCCAACCTCTATCTTCTCTCTCCACTCTCCACTAGTGAGTGCACGCAGAGAGGGACGAGGTGGGGAGGCCAGCGAGGGGGGCGGCGAGATCAGGCCCGCGATGCCGCGGCTAATAGGTGGAGACTGAGGCACCCCTCCCTCGTGAGCTCGAGCTCTACTCTCTCTTTGTCTCCAAGCGTCGGCTGCAGCCACCGCTAGGGAGGAGCAGCGAGTGGGGGAGTGAGGGGATTGAGATGAGAGAGAGAGAGGAGAGAGATGGTGGGAGCTGCTCTGGCCATCACCGCCTGCTCTGCTCCACTCTCGATGACCTCTCTGGGCCGACGCCCGGGGCGACGGGTAGGGCATCCATCTCCGGTGCTCCTCGCCATTGGTCGATGGAGGAACCCACCATCTTTCTTGGAGGAAGAATCGAGGAGAAAGAAGAGTGGGAAGCAACACCAACCTTGGAGCTTGTCTCCGATGTCAATGGCCACGGCTCCGGCGAGGTCGGTGACGTGGCAGAGGGAGGCCTGGGCGAGGGGTGGAAGCAGATGTGGTCGATGGTGCCGAGGAGCGGATGCGTGCCGTCCTCCACCTCTGGCCACCGCGGCCGCCTAGCTCCTCTCCCACCGCTCACCACAGCCCAGCTCCTGTCTTGCCGCTCGCCGTCGCTCGCATGGCTGCCGCCTGTCCGCTCTGCCCTCCGCCTTCTTTGCCCACCGCTAGCCTGCTCCGCCCGCTCTGCTTCGCCTGCCACTCTGCTCACCGCCGCACCACTCTACCCACCATCAACTCGCCTGCCTCCTAGTAGAGGGGAGAGAGAGGATAGAGAGAAGAGGGAGGAGTCATGATGACATGTGGGGCCATAGGCCCCAACATTTTTTATTATTTTCGTGTGTAACTGACATTTGAGCCTCACGGTTTTTATTTTTTTTGGATCGAATCACGACATAAGTATTGCGTCAATGCCACGTGGGATGAAGACCTAGTCAAAAGAGCCACTTAGGCGCCACGTTAGCCAAAACCGGGTACAATATTACCGAGGGATCTCGCTTGCACGGTTTTGTAAGTTGGGGGATGCGTTATATCCGGTTTTGTGGTACAGGGAATAATTTCGGTCTCGGCGACTAATTGAGGGACCTCGAGTGAACTTATTCCAAATTGGGTTGCATGAATGTTAGTGGGCCTCCGGGTAGTTGGATTGGGTGCATACTCATTAGTCGATGCACATATCAATGCATCACTATTTTGTCTGCATTCTAAGTATGATCAAGACATTCCAGATCATATTTGTATTTGTCATCCCAGGGATTCCTATCATCAGAATTTGTGCTGAACTGCTGATAAGGAAAGAACGTCCTTGGAACAGTTGGATTTTGAGGAAATGTTGAGCTGATTGGCAGATAATACATTGTAGCATCACCTGTGCTATTAATGCTAAAAATGATTCTCATTGTGAATTTTGTATGCGCCTTGCATATTATTCATGCTCTTTTTTTAGAGAGAGAGAGAGAGAGAGTAAACCTATACACATACTCTAATACTAGATTATAGTTGCTCTCTGGTGGTGAAGCTGATGTACTGGGCTCAAGCATGATTTGAACTTGCATGAATGAACGATGATGCTGATACTTGGAGTGAATTTGTTCAAACGAATTAAAGTAGCTTGTAAAATGAAGAATTAATTGGGATCTTACTCCAATTTTCTTTAGCTCCTAGTACTCTTGTCCTGTTCATCAAGAATCAGAACTTGTGGTAGTTACTGACTACATACAATTAATTGTAACAAGTAACTTTAAGGATTAATGTTAACCAGATTCCAAGTTTCCAACCCAAATCCTGTACAAAGCACTGAGCTAGCTTTCTCATCTTTGTATATATAGCTGCTCTGGCTGTATTGTCACAAAGGTTACTTGCTTCTCACGGCCATGGCCGTGGCAGCGACAGTGGCACACATTTCCGGCGATCTTCGTGTCGGAAGAATTGACGGTCGACGTCGGGAACAATGCCAGGGCTGACTTCTCTCACAACCCTGAAACAATACATTTCAAAGAATACTCCAACAGACAAATCATTTCAATTGACATATTTGAGAGAGCGTGCATCGGCACAATCAGATGACAGTAACAGCAGAACAACACACACAGGCATCAGATTACACAACAGAAAAGTTATTCTTCCAATACTAAGCCAGATAATTAGATAGGCAATACGAAGCCAGATTCAGATATTACAAATACCATAGATAAGTATTTTCCTCTAATTAGATAGATCACACACAGAGAAATCATTCTTCCAATAATAATTAAGATAAGATAGGTCTTACACTACCAAGAAAACATCAAACTTTGTTCCACCGACAGATACTAATCAGATACTAGATAACATCAATTCATGATGGATAGGCACAAAGGTAACATTGGTGATACGTTTTGCCATTACGAGAAGATCTACATGTACTGCATGCGGTCGTCGATATCGACGCCGCCATAGAGCTGGAGCTGCTCCCTGACGTAGTGCTGCAGCTCCCTCCTCTTGCGGAGGAGACGGTTCCTGATTAATTTATTCTAATTATTGGTAACAATTTTAATGATTTTTAAATGAATTTAGTTTTATATTCTTTTATCCTCATTATCTATATTTCTCCTTCTTTGACTTTTTTTAACATTTTTATCCAAATGTTTCTAATATTATTCCCTCCATCAATTTTCTCTTCATCTTTTTCCATATACCTATTTGAAATAGATAATGGCGTATAGAAATATAGCTTAAAATATAATAAGTTAACCATACATCAATAGAGCATGAAGTTGCTAAGCTTTTATAGTCCTTCGATATGTATAATATCATCAAAATATTTCCACAAATATTTTAGCAGCACCTCCCCTCCTTGCTAATTTTTGTAGCAATGCCTCAGGCTGGAGGAGGAAGACGACTATATAAAGGACATGATCTTTAGTACCGATTGGTAACATCAACCGGTACTAAAGATCAATATAATCGATCCTTAGTCCCGGTTGGTGATACCAACCAGGACTAAAGCTCACGAGGCCTGATAAAAAGTGAACCGGGACTAAAGATGATCTTTAGTACCGGTTGGTATCAACTGATACTAAAGATCATATCGAGCTGTTGGGCATATGGACCGGTACTAAAGATGATCTTTAGTACCGGTTCGTAATACAACCAAGAAATTTGTGATTTCCAGCCACTGATGAAAGATCGGTTCTCCCGTAATGCGTCTCCGGTCTACTGGCGAGAAAACCAATGCGTCAATATTTTAATTTGTGAGTCTCCGGTCTACTGGCGAGAAAACCAATGGGCCAATATTTTAATTTGTGATTTCCGGCCACCGAAGAAAGATCGATTCTCCAGTAGTGCGTCTCCGGTCTACTGGCGAGAAAAACCAATGCACGGGCATATGAACCGGTGCTAAAGAGATCTTTAGTACCGGTTCGTAATACAACCAAGAAAATGATTTCCGGCCACTGAAAAAAGAACGATCAATTGGCGAGAAAACCAATGGGTCAATATTTTAATTTGTGATCTCCGGGTGCCTCTCCGGTCGACTGGCGAGAAAACCGAGAAAAACCAATGGGTCAATATTTTGCACAAAACAGGGAAAACATGCTTACTGTTCAAATCGAACTCAGGTCTCCCAAAGTATTATGCTGAACATATCTAGCCACCTAAGCAATAAAGTTTTTGTGTTTTATTGGGAAACTTTACTATATTTGACCAGATTTTAACCAGCAACCGAACCGGACAAATCGATAGTCAAACCGCTCGATCTGTGAGAACCAGTAGCTTCGCCGGTTCGATGGCTGATCCGAGTTATTATACTATGCTTAGAGCATCGTCCGAGTCTGACTTGATGAAGTGTCACGCGTGCATCAAAACACAACTGGGTGTGCTCAGGACACGGTTTTTCTCATCTGCATCGCTTCCCCATGTAGAACCATCATATTCAGTTGGGCAACGATCCGAATCCTCCAAATCTAGCTCGACGATGGCAATGTAACCACCGAATCATAGACGTGATCTCCTCTCCACCTCCATTGGAAGTACCAATGTGTTATGAAAGACGTTGATGCTAGAGTCGCGACATGCCGCTGGCAGCGGTGTTGAGCTCGTCTTCCTTGGGCACGTAGGACAATGATGAGTTTGATGGAGCGGAACGAGAGGACAGCGATGGGGGCTAGACCGTGATGTGACAAGACAAGCGAGCACAGGGAGACGACAAACGGTGGAGTACCACCGCCAAGGGTGGCAATCGGGCAGCGCGGAGGTGAGCTGGACAGGAATGCCCCCTCTCCTCGAATTCTCCCCCCGCCCTCAGCCCCGCTCAATAAATCGGGTGGGAAACTTCACCCGCCCTGCCCCCACAAGGACCTAGTTGGTGAGCGAGGCTCCGCACCATCCGGATGGGTAGCAACTGCGGGGCGCTCACTTTGACAGTTACGAGCGGTGTGCCACGATGAGGTGTCAACGACTTGGGACGACGACGAGGTGTCGACTGCTGAGGACGGTGGTGACGAGGCGACACCAAAGAGGTGGTGTCAGCTACGGGTGGCTCACTGCAAGCAGGCGGCGCCGGCCGGGGGGTGCTGGTGAAGAGGTGGCGTCGGAGGGGATGGGCAGAGATGCAGTGCCGGCTAGGGGCGGCGCAACGCGATGAGGCGAGGGGTGGTGTTGAAGATATGGCGTTGGCTAGGGGCGGGGCGCCATGATGAGGTGGCAGCGGTGAAGAGGAGGCATCGGCTGGGAGTGGCGATGGCTGGGATAGAAAATTGCCACCCCTAAGGTAGATGGGAGGTTTTTGGATTTTGTATCTATAACGACGACTTGTTGCTTGCATACAGCGTGGGTGCCTTGGATCGGTGGCATGCCTACATGTGACACTGCTGCCATGACTGTATACTGAATATTGCCTATTTCACTATATTCCTAATTTGTAACTGGAAATTGGAAATATTGATAGCATATCCTTTCCACAGTGACCGTATAAGGGCTCCTATACATAAACATAGATTAATTTGATTCGTGTGAAGTTCCGTACATTCTTCTGTCTATATGTCAATTTTATTAACTTAAAAATATAAATTAATATGATTTTTCAAGTAAATTTTCTATACAATTGTTTTAAAAAAATACACCGTTTACTAGTCGGGAAGCGTGCGAACGAAAAAAACTTGAAAAATGGATTAATGTGATTTTTAAAACAACTTTTCTATAGAATTTTTTTGCAACAAAACACACCGTTTAGCAGTTCGGGAAGTGTGCGCATGAAAAACGAGTGAGTAAAAGTTCGGAAGATGGAGCATAGAACATAACCTAGATTATGTACCTTGTAAACAAGTGAATTTTCTAATGTAATTTTACATGGACCTAGATTTTTTTAAACTAAAGTACAAAAGGATACTAACATATATAACTTTTTGATTCTATATCCATATCCATAGATATAATTGTACATCTCATAAAACATATGTTAACTATAATTGAATTTGGTATATTATCAGGGTTACGGATAAGGCATACCCTCTATCCTTGGAGTCATGGGATATACAGACAAGGTATACCCTCAAGTATACGGATGGAATCTGTTTAGATTAGGGAAAAAGCCTCCACGAAAGAGGAAATAATAGTGTCCTACTCAGAGAGGAGTAGGATACCGCCTTACCGTGCGGGATCCATTGTCTCCGAGTTTTACTATGGGTGTGTTCAGCATCCGTGGTTGCGGCTGCGGCGCAGCCGACGACAACAGTGCCGCAAGCATCAGGGTAACGTGCGGCTGCTGCAGCCGCAGTCGCAGGCCGGTCTTCCGAACACTCCCTATGAGACTAAGGTGATGAGGACATCAACACTAGTGATACATCCATGCCTCCACAAGTACAACTTCATGGTCCTATTACCCGCGCTCGTGTACGTCAACTCAACTATCAGGTGCATTCATGCTTAAATTCATGTGCTTCTTATTTATACCCCAGAGACACATGCACTCTTGTTTTACTCAGGAACAATCGAGAGGATCTAATGGGGACAGGATTCACGCGGGATGGATTCGGACTACAGCACAGCAACAACTTCTGACAGCCGCCACGACTTCATGCGAGCTCCGATTTGGGTGTGCAAGTACTTCATGGAAAGCTTGTCAAGTCTACTTTCAAATGGATCCAGCCTCATGTCCATATCAGTTCTGGAACAACCGCAATCTGCGTTTTACTACCGAGTCTTTTTCTGTCCACGGTGTTGCGTCACCTCTTTGGGCCCAATTGGTCGTGTATCAAGTTGGGACCAATGGGGACGCGTCCTAGGGTTAGAGAACGACCCCAGCACTCGTGTGGTCAGTCCTCCCCTCTTATTATAGCTCTAGCCACCACCAAGAATACTTGGGTTTTTGTTTAGATCAAAGTATAGCTTCGCTACTTTGCCGAGTTCATCCCGTGATCGGTTAGATCACCGAATTGCTTGCGGAACCCCACTTGTTCAACTTTTATTGATTCAATCCATCATTATTTTGATTCACAAATTCAGTTGCTTGTTCATCTTGTTCTTGCTAGTTCTCAATTGCTTGCAGGACAAATACTCTCGTGGTTGGGCTGATCGTGCATCCGTCGAGATTCACGACCGCCTCTGGAGTTGGTGTAATGATAGCTAAGGCGCAACATCCCTGGATAGTTGTAGTCGGATCACCAACGTCGCTCCATCCAATCGACTTATCATTCTCATCGAAAGATCGGGACACCCCCGCGCACATCATAAGGTGATTGGCGGTATAAAAGCAGGCCCCCCGGGGGTACAGGGTATCGAATTTTGGAGCCAGACACCTACCCCTATAGACACAATCCAGAGGACTTGAAGACAAATCACCGATAAGATCTCGTCAAGGTCCACTCGATTAGGATCTCGTTGATAATCTCGAGGTTCTGTTATAATCCCATATAAATTGGATTAGGGCTATTACCTTGCTAGGGGCCTGAACCAATATAATCCTTGTCTTTTTGTGCGTGCTTGATATCGTATCGTGTAGATCCTTGTATCAACGTACCCCAATACCCTCAGAATATGGTCCGCGGGTATCACCCATCGACAGTGGTGTGCCAGGTAGGGGATCTTGGTGCTCAATGATTCACTGAGATGACTTCAAGCTATCCCGACAACTACGCCTACACCAACTTCGACCCAGGAGATCCAACCTGGACACCGTTGGTGTGGACTCAAGTCAGATCCATCGTCTTTCCGGTCTACGCCGTAATGTCAATCTTGTTCGTCCCAGTACCTATTGGGATCGAGAACAGTACGGCTAAGACAATGAGAAACAACACTACTTCGGCTGCTCCTCCCATCCTGTCAGAGAAGAGGGCGCCGACTACTCCATTTTTGGGAAAAAAAAACCTCAAGCGGCCGAGCCCCAGCTACTCGCTAGGAACTAGGCGCTGACAAAGAAAATTGCCCGAACGTTCAACACCTGGTGTTTTATCCACAAGACGACCAATCACTCCTTGATGGATTGCAAGGTGGTACACCATGTGAAGGCTAAACTCGAAGCTTGCAAAGATCGAGATATTCAACGCACCTCACCAATCAAGGTTTTGTGTCCAATCCACAAGTCAAAAGGACATGCTCTCTCAGATTGCAAGGTCATTCTTGACGCTACCAGATCTGTAACTCGATCTCCGCGCTCCCGGATCCAACAACGACGAGATCAATCTTAGCACGTTGCAGAGGAAGAAAGCACGGAGGAGTCTCCAGATCGTTTCGTAGGAGTCATCGACATCGACCCTCATGAGCCCTTAGTTCTGCATAGCATGGAGGATCGAGAATCTTCGGGATCCCACCCTCCACGCGATGTGAATGTTGTCCAAGGAGATGCCCACAGCAGACGAAGGATGGTGAAGTCGGTTAAGACGATCACAGAAATCCGTAGGATCCGCCTCCATGAGTGATCGTAGATCTTGTCCGCACTCCTGCACATTTTACCACGACCAACTAGCTATTAAGAGAGAGTCCGTTCGACCTAGTAATGTCTCCGAAGGTGATCACTTGGTTGGAAGAATACGATCTACAATAGCCAATCTAAACAGCGCCTTCTTCGCCGTAGCTAGACCAATGGCTCTGGGCCCTTCTCGTCTTCCAACTCAAGGAGAAGATCAGCGCAATGTTGAGAACATCAACATCGAAGAGGTCCCCAGCGAGCACCCGAGCCAAGATCCAAGCTGGAACCCCCGGAACGCTTTGCCGAGAAGACCCCGTCAAGAAACCCCACTACCCCAAGATGATCGCAACCTTTGCGACCACTTGAATAGGCGTCGGCGGGAACGATGGGAACAAGATGGTGTCCACCACCACCAGCAACGTTCAATGCAATAATGACGGTAATCGAGAACATCACCCAAACTAGGACCGAGACCGACTGGATCACCAAAACCACCGAGATGAGAACAATTGAGGTCGGCGAGGTCAAGGCGACAACGGTCAGGGCCAACAACATCACGATGACAACAACAACTTCGGGATTTGCGATCCCCGGGTTCTCGGAGGAATAAAGATCAGTGGTGAGGTCACACCCCAGATCACAGTGAGCGTTCGTCATCCTCGTCATCATCAGCGGGTGGTTCTCGATGACCGTGGGGGTATCGACCACCTCTTGTACCCGGAGGAGTATGCAGAGCATTCACTCCAACCTTGCGAGAAGTAAGCTAGCCCGAGAAATTTCGTCCAGGAGCCATAAAGAAGTACGACGGAAGTACTGACCCAGAGGAGTTCTTACACGTCTATTCCACAGTTCTCTATGCCGTCGAGGAGACGACAATGCACTTGCAAATTACTTGTCAGCCGCATTAAAAGGATCTGCCCATTCGTGGCTTGTTCATCTCCTTCCTCGCTCAATCTCTTCCTAGGAGGATTTATGGAAACAATTCGTCTGCAACTTCCAAGTTACAATCGTCATGCAGTCGTGGATGACCTTCACGATTTAACTCAGAACCCAGGTGAATCTTTGAGGAACTATATACAACGATTCAATGAATGCCAGAATACGATCCCTGAAATCACCGATGCCTCTGTTATACACGCGTTCAAATCAGGAGTCCGAGACCGCTACACCACTTAGGGGTTCGCAACAAGATGGATTACTTCCGCCTGGAAGCTATTCGAGATCATCACAGATGCACCCACACGGATGATGCCCTCAGGAGAAAGGAGGGGAAGAGCAAGACAGGCGACAAGAAGAAACCAGCCAACAAAGTGTTAATGCAAAAATTTGGTAAGATTCTTAGTCGATTCGGTCAAGGAAAATGGTCAATCAACCGATGGAAATTTATCTAGAAAAAACCAAATTCAATGAGGAATCAAGAATACAACGGCATGGCAGTTTAAATTTATTTATTAATTAGGTAGGGTTTAGTAGTTTTCCTTTTATCTTTAGGAAGTGTTTTTCTAGTGTCCAATTAGGACTTGTATCTTTCCTTTTATCTTTAGGAAACTTGTGTCGTGTCTGATATGGACTAGTATCTACCCATGGGTATAAATATATACACCCGGGGTCTTTGTAATCTTTTTTTAGATAATGGAATGTAACATTCCAGCCTTTACTCAAAGAGCTACAGCCAATTATTACAGAACTCACACAGAAGAAAACTTACACAGAAAGATCACGATATCAGAAACAAAACTAAGCAAACACAAACTAATAGGCACCAACAGAAGAAAAAGATCCCCTAACTACTTTCTATTAGAGAATCTCCACCCGAAGTTGGCAAATAGATGCATAATTATCGTCTCAAGTTTACGACATTCATCATTTATTAGCTTGATATCTTCATCATGCCTTTGTAGCTGGGCCCAACCCCGAAGCCAAAACGTTGCCCTGAAAAGCACCTGCAAATAGGATTTTGATGGTGTTTTATCAAAAACCATGTCATTTCTACTAAGCCAAAGAGCCCAACATACAGCGGAAGCTCGAACAAGAATAAGTTTTTTGATTTCTTTACTAACACCCACAAGCCAATTCCCAAACATATGAGATATACTATGTGGAGGATAAAATCCAAAAGAGAATTGTATAGCTCTCCAAAGAAATTTAGAAAAATGGCACTCAAAGAATAGATGGTGTATTGATTCATTTTTCATACAAAAGCAACATCTCAAACTACCATTCCAATTCCTTCTAGCCAAATTATCTTTAGTTAAAACAATCCCTTTAAGGAGATACCACATAAAAATCTTAATCTTGAGATGCATTTTAAGTTTGCAAATAATTTTATTTCTCTCTATGTAACCATTATTAATTAAAGCTAAGTACATAGATCGAACAGAAAATTGGCCATTTTGATGATAATTCCATCTAAAAATGTCATCCTCGTCCGCTAAATTAATATGCAAAATGGAAGCACACAAATTATGCCATCTAATTAGATTCTGACCAACTAATGCTCTTCTAAAAGAAACATGAAGCGGAACAGAACCCATAACATTAGCAATTGAGGCATTTTTCCTTCTAATTATAGAAAACAACGAGGGGTACTTTTCCTTCAAAGAATAATTCCCTAGCCACTTATCCTCCCAGAATCTTACTTGTTCACCATTATTAATAATCCAGGAACCCATATTTAAAAAGGAATTCTTAACCTTCATCAGACCTGACCAAAAATGGGAATCACCTTGTTTCCTCTCAATCTGAGTTATTGATTTACTAGTAAGATATTTTCGTTTCAGTAAATCTTGCCACACACCTTGCTCATTTATTAATTTAAATAACCATTTACTTAAAAGACATTGGTTTTGTATTTCTAAATTGTGAACTCCAAGTCCACCCTGATCTTTTGGCTGACAAATAATATCCCATCTTATCAACCTATACTTTTTTTTTATGTTCATCCCCTTTCCAAAAGAAACGGGATCTATAATAATCAATTTTTTGAAGAATCCCTTTAGGAATCTCAAAAAACGATATCATAAACATAGCAAGACTTGACAAAACAGAATTAATCAAAACCAATCTCCCACCAACAGACATATGTTTACCCTTCCAACTACTGAGTTTTTTTTCAATTCTTTCTTCAACTGTTATCCAATCTTTGTTACTAAGCTTTCTAAAATGCATAGGAATGCCGAGATATCTAACAGGAAAATCACCTAGCTTACATCCAAAAATGTTTGAATATTGCTCATGACACTCCTTTGCTTGACCAAAGCAAAATAATTCACTCTTCTAAAAATTTATCTTAAGGCCAGAAAGTTTTTCAAATGCAGTTAGTAACAGCTTCATGTTTTTTGCTTTCTCTAAATCATGCTCTAGAAAAATAATAGTATCATCAGCATATTGTAAAATAGATAAACCATCGTCCACTAAATGTGGAACCAAGCCAGAGATCTGACCATCATCTTTTGCTCTCTTAATTAATATAGTTAACATATCAACAACTATATTAAAAAGAATTGGAGATAATGGATCCCCTTGCCTTAAACCCTTGTATGTTTGAAAATTTGATCCCACCTGATCATTCACTTTAATGCCAACATGACCACCTTGGATGAAAGAAGCAATCCAATCACACCATTTTTGGGAAAAGCCCTTCATTCTCAAGGTTTGTTGAACAAAAGACCATTTAACTTTATCATAAGCTTTCTCAAAATCAATCTTAAAAATGACACCACTCTTTTTTTTTCCAATGCAACTCATGAATGGTTTCATGAAAAATGACAACCCCCTCCATTATATTCAACTAGATTTATCAATTACCTTCTGAGCTACCCCAGTGATTCTATTTGTAGCAACTTTAGTAAAAATTTTAAAACTGACATTAAGTAAACAAATAGGCCTATATTGTTGAATCTTCATAGACTCTTTGCACTTAGGCAACAAAATAATAGTACCAAAGTTAAGAGAGTAAAGATTTAAGCTTCCACTATGAAAATCTTTAAATAACTCAACCAAGTCTGTTTTAATTACGTCCCAGAACACTTGGTAAAACTCAGTTGGAAATCCATCCGGACCCGGAGCTTTATTATGTTCCATCTAAAAAACTGCAACTTTAATTTCTTTCTCAGTAAATTCATCAACTAACGCATTATTTTCTAGAGAAGACACCTGGGGAATATCACCTATAAGACTTTCATCCAAAGTTAAAGAAGACTCATTAGGTGGACCAAATAGACCTTTATAATATGTGGTAATATGCGCCTTTAAGTTCGCATCACCATTTATGATGTGGTCACCGTCATGTAATTGATAACTTCTTGTTTTCCTATGCTTACCATTTGCTACCAAATGAAAATACTTAGTATTTGAGTCACCTTCCAAAATATCTTTGGTCTTAGCCCGCTGATACCATTTAATTTCCTCTTCTCTGAGCAAACAAGCTAACCTATTCCTCATATAATGTTTAGCATTAAGCTCTTCCTGAGTTAACAAGGTTGATTCAGCTTTTTTATTAAGTAAATCAAGTTTTTCTAACAGGGCTTTCTTCTCCTTTTTATAGGTACCACTAGTTTGTTTAGCCCAGTCTCTTAAAAATTGTCTTAGTCTACGAATCTTTGCCTGCCACCTCTCTAGAGAAGTATTTCCTTCATCAACACTTAACCAAATTTCCTTTACCATATCAACAAAACCATCTCTTAACAGCCAACCTAACTCAAATTTAAAGTTATCATGACTATTACATGCAAAAGATGAGTTTGTATTCAGGAGTAGAGGAGTATGATCAGAAATATCTTGATTAAGAGCAAATATCGTGGAAAGCGGAAATTTTTGTTCCCACTCCGTGGACATTAAAACCTTATCTAACTTCTCATAAGTAGGTACTGATAGATTATTAGCCCAAGTATAATTCCTTCCAGACATTGAGAGTTCTCTAAGACTAAGACCATCTATGATAGCATTAAAAAGAAAAGGCCATCGATTATCAAAATTGTCATTATTCTTTTCCACGGGGCTTCCTAAAATATTGAAATCACCACCAACAATATTTGGTAAGGTTTCATGGCTACACATATGAACTAATTCAGAAAGAAAATGTTCCTTTAAATCAATTTGTGCAGGTCCATACACCAAGACTAAAGCCCATTTAAACTTATCAATCTTGTTACAAAGCTGAAACTTAATATAAAAATCACCCTCATCAATTGAACCAATATCAAAAATTTGTAAATTAATCTAACATACCACCAGAACGCCCCCTGGGAGGTTTACAATGCCACAAAAAATCTTTCCCGCCACAAAGATTTTTAAGGGCACTAGATGTAAAATCTCTCTTAACAGTCTCCGATAAAGCAATAAAATCTAGTTGTTGTTCCTTTGTAAGATCAGAAATAAACTTATGTTTTTTTGGGTCCTTGAACCCATCACTATTCCAAAAAACTCCTTTCATTAAGACTAATCTACCTCTCGATCAAATCACTATTCTCGGTGCATCACCACCCTCTTTTCTGTGGTTTGTACTTATCAACCGACAGAACTTGGCACCTGACGCGAGGCTCTATCAGCTTTCGATCTCCGGCGAAGGGATAAGTCCTACGTTCCGCCGGCCCTAGCAATTGTATCGGCTACATTGGTGTTGTTCAAGGTTGCATCGCTTCGACCTCTTCGATCACTCTGGTTCGGTTGGTATATTTGCCTTCATATTTATCATTTATCTTAGTTAATCTAAGTTGATTATTCAGTTTACTTGTATCGGTCAGATCTTTTCTAGGTTTTGCCGATATCGGCTAAATTGTTTTGTCAATCTAGATTAGCTAAAGCATCCACCACCCTGAAAATTAGTCAAAGACTTGATTTTTTAGACTTTATGCTTCTTTGCATACTTTGCGATGCATCATCCCTAGCAATGCTTAGAATCATAAAGGCTAACCTATCTTTGATTATAATAAGGATTTCATCAGGGTTTCAGCCGATGAGTTATATGGACGTTGCATCGGCTTACAAGGATTATATACAATTTGGATTTAGCCGATTACAACAAAGTTTTCACTGTTTATCTAATCATGTGGATTTATTGACATCAGATCTCCAGCCGATGTATGCTCTAACCATCATATCAATATTTGCTGATTGGTTTCTATTGGTTTATATTATTGTGTCATTACATTATCATCAGCCGATTGTATTTATATCATTATCTACATATAGCCGATAGGTCAAAACCCTATCAATATCGGCTGGTATCGATATCGGCTGGAATTACTATATCAGCTTGTCAGCCGATGGACTATCCGGTGATCAACATATTTATCTATCTTGTCGGTTGCAGGATCAAACTAACTGGCATGTCGGCATCTCATCAATATTTTGGACCTACACTGGGTTAAGAAGATCTCCCAAGCCGTTTAGTTCATCGCCTTAGTTCACGCCAACACAGATCTGGCCCCATCAGCCGAGCGCAGATTTTTCGTCCGCACAAAGACGCATCGGAGTCTTGCAAGAAGAAGAACAAAAAGAACGGGAAGCGCAAAGCGGGGCTCGAGATTCTCGTTACAAATCAAACAAACCCTCCAACTAAACACCCAACCCCTCAAGGAAACGAACCTCGGCGACAATGGTGCCCGATACACATCTTCGGTGGTTAACGACATACTCCTCAAAAAGGGAGTACAAAAAGAAAGAACGCGAAGTTTATTCCAACTCGCAAGGAGTTGCTGCCAAGATTAATTAAGTGGTCTCAACAGAAGATTGAGTTCTCTGAAGCAGACCACCTGATGACCACAACAATTCCAGGATGATATCCAATAGAGGTCGAGCCCACTATTCGGAACATTAAAGTCGCACGGGTTCTCGTCGACGGCGGCAGCTGTCATGCCCAGAAATTTATCCCACATTTCCAGACTATTTTGTGTATAAATCCATGTCCAGGAATCAAGCCAGGGTACACAAAATGACAAATTAATCTACAGATCCAAGCGTAAATAAAGCGTAAATACTTATAGAAGAGGTAGCTAGTTCTCACACTGAAAAGAAAGCAGCAATAGCGGAAAAGGCAACGATCCTAGCAGGGCTTCAGCTCCACTCCACAGGCAAAACTCAGCTGGGGTATAAGCCTTGGTCTTCTAACTTCGTCTTTAGCTCAGAAGCACTACACTTCTGAAAAGGGAGAATAATAGTAAGACTGAGTACAACCACCGTACCTAGCAAGCCACGCCAACGATGCATTCGTGCAAGGGGAGACAAGGATGATATGTGGCTATTTGTATAAAGGCGGTTGTAAATATTTATAGTTGAAAACAGTAAGACAGTTGATTAATTAAGGCAATATTAAATATTTCTACTGAAAATCGCTAAACCGCGTTGAACAGGCCCAACCATTCCACCTGAACTAAACCAGTTCATTAAGTCATGTTAATTAATAAAGTGGGACTAATCACGGTGAATCTGGTTGATCGCTCATAACCGCGGGCACGGCTATTCTAATCGTTTTACCCTAGCTAGAGGTGCGCAACTATACCCACAAGACACGACTCCACACATGTTGCCATGCCTCGAAGTAGCACCATTGTATGCAAAGCGGGAAATCGTGACAAGACCCTTCGAATAACTTAGCCAAGGTAGGCAGCCCCCTCTCATGCCTAGGTGAATCCGGAAGCCGATCAAGGAGTAAACCCCCGCCGACCCAAACCCATCACACCCACCCTTGCCTGGATGCGTCAGCTAGGGAAAAGCTATGCTACAAGTCCAGCAGTTGCCCATGCTTGCTTGTGGTAAGTACTGTTAGTCTTCCAGGGTTTCCCGAGAACCGGTCCTTAATTGCCATGGTGCCATGGGTGCGACTAGAAATACCATGCACCCACAGCCCACCATTAATCCATATTTTAGTTGGATAATTACGACCAATAAAACATGGCCAACATGTTTCGAGCTCGCAGCTCATCAAGATACTAGAAATAGATAATGTGATTATCCCATTATGTGAGCAAGTGAGAGTTAAGCATGGCTAAGCGTAATATAATTCTAGCGTGATCAACAAAAGTGTCACGCCCAGAGATTCGCTAACCCAAATTCCAAGCAGAATGTGTATTAAAATCCCTGTCCAGGATCGGCCAGGGTACACAAACGACAAAGTTGTTACACAGATCCACGTCTTACAAACACCATAAAAATATCTTATATAAATGCAGCAGAAAAGGTAAACAAGCTTGCTAGATAACTAGACGCTCGTAGCGTGGTGAATCCAATCCACGGGCATCCTTGACGGCAGCGACAGGCCAACTCCTCCGAGAAGCCATCCTCTGACACGTACTCCAACTCTGGTGTGGGGATGATAAAGCAAAACTGAGTACTATCCACTGTACTCAACAAGTCATACCGGAATAGGAGAAAATGATGCAAGTAATTCCAAAGGAGGCCAAAGGGTTGAATTGCATAAATCAAACATTTAAAAACAATAGTTGAATGCGGTAGAATAGTTGAGTAAATTAAGTAAAATTAAATCATAACTGTCCAACAATACACCATGTTGTGACAGGCCCAAACCATTCCACCTGAACTAGACCAGTTCCATTAGATCAAGTTATTAGGGTTATGACTAATCACGGTGAATTTGGTTGACCGCCCATAACCGCGGGCACGGCTATTTGAATAATTCTACTCTGATCAGAGGTGTACAATTGTACCTACAAGACACAGTCCCACAACGCGTTACCGTGCGCCGGCATACCACAACGGTATATACCGGAAAGGAACTGTGACAAGACCCTTCGCATAACCCTCACTAACCAAGCGCACCACACCTCAGGTTTCGCCCCCACCTTTTAACCAAGGAAGGCAGCCCTCTCTCGTGCCTATGTGAATTCGGCAGCTGATCAACGAGTAAACCCCCGCCAACCCAACTCCATCACGCCCACCCTTGCCTGAATGCGTCGGCTAAGCAAAGCTACACTATGAGCCCAGCTATTACCCATGATAGCTTGTGGAAAGTATGGAAATTCTTCCAGGGTTTTCCCGTGAACCGGTCCTTAATTGTCATGAGTACGACCATCAAAACCATGTACTCACAACCCACCATTAATCAGGTTTTAGTTTGACCAGTTAATTAATCATTCACGATTAACCATCGTGAGCTACCATTAAATGTTCATCAGTAACTATAGAGGTACACTAGTTATCCATTAGTGTGCTAATGTTTCTAACCAGGGCTAAGCACCATTCTAACCAGCACTAGTCATATTAATTCTCAAGCTATCAAAGGAGTATGGTAATCAAAACTATGTGGCCAAGAAACAGTAGGTCAACAAGCCCATAAAATGACATTATAAAACAGTGCAGTATATGAGAATAAATAAGTCATTCGCAAAGTAGGTGCAACATGATCAAATGAAAAGCATGACTTGCCTTGCTCTTGCGCTGGATTGACCTCTGCGACGACTTCGAAATAAACGGGAGCGTCGGAACTGTCGGTTTATACACGACATACAAATAACATAAGCAAAATAGGCTATAAGTCTACTGAAACAGGAAACAAAAACTATTTTTAGTGGATTCTAGACATTTTTATGAATTTTCTGAGACTTGAACGGACTCAAACGGAGTCCGGATGATTTAGTTATGAATTTTACAAGTTTAACTGTATTTCTACTAAACAGAAAAGTCCATAATTAATTATTACGCAATAATTTCCCCCCTAGTGCTGACATCAGCGGTTGTGGGCTGATGTCAGCAGCGCTAGGGCTGACATCAGCCACGGTGCGGGCGGCGGCAGGCGGCCGAGCAGCGCGGTGGCGGCGGGCGGCGCAGAGGGCCGAGCGGTGCGCGGACGGCGGCACGGTGGCCAGGTGCGGCAGCGGGCTGAGCGCGTGGCGGCGCGACGCGCGGTGGCGCGGCGACCGGGAGGGGAGAGGAAGGAGAGGGGGCGGTGGAGCTCACCGGCGGCGGAAGATGGCGGCGGCGGCGGAAAAGAGAATGGGGGAGGGCGACGTCGCGGCTTAAAAACGGGCCGGGCGGCGGTGGTTGCAGGAGAGTGGGGACGGCAGCCGAGCTTCTCAGGGAGTTGGGCAGCGGTGGTTGAGGAGCGCGCGCCGGCTCGATAATAGGAGTGAGCCGGCGCGGACTTGGGCGGTGGGGAAGGCCAATTCCATTTAATTAAATGTGTTTATTTATTAGAGTTTTGCTCCAGGTTAAGTAGATAATTTCTTTTAGGCAATTTATTTTATGAATTTAGAGCTAGAAGGGGAAACTCCAGGGTGTGACAAAACTACCCCCCTTAAACGGAATCTCGACCCAGAGATTCAGAAGAGCTGGCCAACAGGTGCGGATGGGCAGCCTTCAACTCACCTTCTCTTTCCCTAGTGTCCTCTTCTTCTGAGTGATGGCTCCATTGGACTCGACAAAATCTAGTGACTTTACTTCTTGTCCTTCTCTCGCTGGTCTCGAGAATACGAGTCGGTTTCTCCAGATAAGTCAAGTCTTCTTGAAGTTCAATTTGGTCCAGACTTGCCTGCTCCTCGGGTACCCTCACACATTTTCTTCAGTTGGGATATGTGGAAGACATCATGGATGCCGAGCATGTTGGATGGGAGTTGAAGTTGGTGGGCTACTTCACCATGGCGTTCCAAGATTTTGTATGGTCCAACAAAGCGTGGTGCTAGCTTCCCCTTGGTTTGGAAACAGTGCACGCCTCGAAGTGGCATGACCCAGAGGTACACGTGATCCCCGACGTCAAAGATGAGCTCTCTTCGGCGGTTGTCTGCGTAGCTCTTCTGCTGAGACTGCACGATCCTCAGCCTTTCTCGGATTATCCTAACCTTTTCTTCGGTGTCATTCAAGACTTCGGTTCCAAACAACTGATGTTCCCCGGTTTGGTCCCAAAAGAGCGGGGTGTGGCATTTTCGACCATACAATGCTTCGAACGGCGCCATCTGCAGACTGGCTTGGTAGCTGTTTTTGTAGGAGAACTCGGCATATGCAGGCTTCTGTCCCAAGCTCCACCAAAATATAGTGCGCATGCTCTCAACATGTCTTCCAAGATTTGATTGACTCGCTCGGTCTGACCATCAGTTTGAGGGTGGTAAGCAGTACTGAAGTTCAAGCGAGTTCCCAAATCTTCTTGTAGTTTCCACCAGAATCTTGAAGTGAACTAGCTCCCTCGGTCAGACACAATCTTCTTGGGTACCCCATGCAAAGTCACTATCCTTGCCAGATAGATCTCTGCAAACTTCTTTCCTGAGTAGGTGGTGTGTACTGGGATGAAGTGGGCGACCTTGGTGAGTCGGTCCACGATCACCCAAATGGAGTCATGTCCTGTTGATGTCCTTAGTAAGCCTGTGATAAAATCCGTCCCAATCTCTTCCCACTTCCATTCCGGAATCTGCAAAGGCTGCAGTAACCCTACGGGTCTCTGATGCTCCGCCTTTACTCGCTGGCATACATCGCAGAGCGCGACGAATTCGGTGATTTCCTTCCTCATGCTAACCCACCAGAATTTCTCTTTGAGGTCCTGGTACATCTTGATACTGCCAGGGTGAATCGAGTATTGGGTCTGATGAGCTTCTGTGAGTATTAAGTCTTTTAGATCCTTATTGTCCAGAACACATATTCTTTCTCCCATCCAGATCGTTCCGTGTTCGTCCTCGGTGAAGCCTCGTGCTTTACCGACTCTCATATTCTTCTTGAGTTGGGCTATCTCCAGGTCGTTGACCTGGGCTGCTCGAACATGCTCCTCGAGCGTGGGCTGTTCGTCAAGGGTAGCTACGAATCCATGTTGTACAATATACAAGTTTAGGCGTTTGAACTCCCGTTGCAATCTGTCACATGTCCCCTCTGTACAGGTAACATTGCAGTAGCTTTTCCGGCTCAAAGCATTGGCCACCACATTGGCCTTACCGGGGTAATAATGTATTCCCAAGTCATAATCATTGATCAACTCTAACCATCGACGTTGTCGGAGATTGAAGTCCGGCTGAGTGAAAATGTACTTCAGACTCTTGTGTTCGGTGTAGACTTCACAATGGTTACCAATAAGGGAGTGCCGCCAGATTTTCAGGGCGTGAACCACTGCTGCTATTTCCAAATCATGAGTAGGGTAGTTGTTCTCGTGTGGGCGCAGTTGACGTGAAGCGTATGCGACCACCTTGCCTTCTTGCGTTAAGACACATCCTAACCCTTAACGGGATGCATCAGAATATACCTGGAAGTCTTTTGCCTGGTCGGGTAAAATTAGAACTAGTGCAGAGACTAATTTCTTCTTAAGTTCCTCAAAACTCCTGTTGCATTCTGCTGACCACTTGAATTTTTCATCCTTCTTTAGCAGCTGTGTCATTGGCTTGGCAATCTTGGAGAAATTCTCAATGAACCGACGGTAATAACCCGCGAGTCCTAGAAAACTCCTGACTTGTGAAACAGTCTTCGGTGGGGTCCACTTGGTAACTGACTCCACGTTTGACAGGTCTACAACCACCCCCTTGAGCAGTGATGATGTGGCCTAAGAACTGAACCTCTTTGAGCCAAAAGTCACACTTACTGAACTTGGCATACAACTGGTGCTCCTTCAACTTCTCGAGTACCAGACGGAGATGTTGCTCGTGCTCCTCCTCAGACTTAGAGTAGACGAGTATGTCATCGATGAACACCGCGACAAACTTGTCCAAAAACTCCATGAACACCTTGTTCATCAGGTTCATGAAAAAGGCTGGTGCATTGGTGAGTTCGAAAGACATGACGGTACATTCAAACAACCCATACCGAGTTATGAATGCGGTCTTCGGGATATCCCCTTCTTTAATCCTCAACTGGTGATAGCCTGATCGCAGGACTATCTTGGAGAATACCGTTCCTCCTTTTAGCTGATCAAACAGGTCACCAATCGGGGTAGCGGATATTTGTTCTTGATGGTCACGTCGTTGAGGGCGCGATAGTCGACGCACATCCTCTTGGTCTTATCCTTCTTCTCCACGAAGATCACCGAAGAACCCCAAGGTGACATGCTTGGTTAGATGTATCCCTTCTGCAACTGCTCGTCGACTTGCTTCTTGACTTCTGCTAACTCGTTGGCTCCCATCCTGTAGGGCCTCTTATGTAACAGGGTAGTTCCCAGTACTAAGTCGATCTGAAATTCGATTTCTCAATTTGGTGGCATTGTGGTTAGGTCGTCCGGGAAGACCTCAGGGTACTCATAGACTATGGGAATGTCCTCCAGTTTCTTAGGGTCTTTCTGTGCTACTCCGGTCTGTTCCGCCCCTTCAACCTGATTCAGGCACGCTCTCTGTTTCCGGGGTGTCGGCGACTGGAATGTCACCACTTCCCCCTTCCCATTAACCAGGGTGATGGTGCGGCTTGCGCAATCAATAACTCCGTTGTGCCTTGTTAACCAATCCATTCCGAGAATGACGTCTAGGTATTTGGATTCAAGAAGATGAGATTGGCTAGAAATTTTGATTGCCACAGAGGGGCAGTAGTGAGCTGTGGCCATTTCATTCCCAGGAGTGTGGACCCACATGGGTGTTCTAAGTTCCCTTACTGACAACCCATGTGCCCCGGCAAAATGCTTGGATAAAAACGAATGCGTAGCACCAGAGTCAAAAAGTACGGTGGCAAGAATTGAGTAGACAGGAAACGTACCCAGTACCACTTTCAGTGCAGTTTGTGACTCCTCAGCAGATGCATGGTTGACACGGGCCTAGACAAACTTGGGTCCAGCACGCCTCGGCTTCGGGCACTTGTCGGCGAAGTGACCGAGCTCGTTGCAGTTGAAGCAGACTAGCGGCTTTCCGCCGAATTCCTTCTTGGGCGGAGCTGGTTGAGCAGGCTTAGTTGGCTGAGCTGGGGCCATCAGTGGGCGAGGTGCGGGGTTGCGGTTGGGCTGCCCACTGTTGTAGTTGCGGTTGCCCGTGTTGTTGTTGCTGAAGTTGCCAGGGTGGTAGGGGCGATGTTAGCGAACAATCATGGTGGAAGGTCCACCCTGCTGTCCCGTGATGAGACGGGGCCTCAACTGGTTCCCTTGGGGTGCTCGGAACTGTGCCGCCTTCCTCTTGCGGTCCATCTTGTTGCGTTGATCCTCCTAGTGAATCGCCTTGTCCACCAGTTTCTCGAAGTCAGTATAGTCCCCAGAGATTAACTGATTGGTCAGTTCATCTTCTAGGCCGGAGAGGAATTTTTCTTGCCTCTCTGCATCGGTGCGCATGTCTTCCGTGGCGTAACGTGCGAGGCGGTTGAACTCGTGGAGATACTCCGTCACCGTCCGACTTCCCTGGTGGAGCGCCCTGAATTTCCTCTTCTTCTGTGCCACGATGCCATCAGGAATTTGGGCCTTCCTGAAGCTACGGCAAAACTCCGCCCAAGTGACTTCCATCCTAGGTGGATGAGTAACCAAGTAGTTGTCCCACCAAGCCGAAGCGGGACCCTGCAACTGGTGGGTGGCAAAAGCGACCTTCTTTGGTCATTGCTGCAGTAGGTTGAGCTTCTTCTCAATTGCATGAAGCCAATCATTTGCCTCCATGGGGTTGGTGGTGCTGGAGAAGGTTGGTGGACGAACGCGAAGGAACTCCGGTAGCTTGGACTGGGGTGGGGGACCAAACTACTGGTTCTTCTAACCTTGCTGTTGTTGCTACGCCTGCTGCTACATCTGTTGCATCTGCTGGTGTTGCTGCTGCATCTGCTGCATCATGGCGGCCATCATTTGCGTCTGGCTGGCCAACACCTGAGCAATGGTGGGGTTCTCAGGTGGCGGTGGTGGAGGGCCATTGTTGTTTGCCCCGTTGGTTCATGCTCCTGTGGTTGGGTCCTCGTTGCCGCTGGTGTTGCCACTTTTCCTTGTGTTGACCATCTGGAGGAAAGGAACCCAAAAAAAGAGATGGAAAAGAAAGAAAACAGATTGCTCAGAAACTAAACTTCATTATATTAGAATTAAAACTGTAATTGCTCTGATCTGATTTAAAACACTTTAAAAACAGCAAACAACAACCTTAACAAGATACCCATACCATAGGCACATGATATCGACCATCAACTAACCCACAAGCATCAACCTAACACACAAAAACTAACAAGGAAGCAAACTAAACAAGACGATTAAGCTAAGGGTGGCGAGCCTAATGCTCGGAGCGGCTCGTGCAGTCGGTGGAGTCGTAGCTGGGTTCCTGCTCATCTCCCGGCTCCTCTGATCGGCACCTGGAGTCGGCCATCTCGGTGTCACCACTGGTTGGCTCTGAACTAGAACCACTGCCGTTGCTGCCGCTGGGTGTGGCGCTCAACCAACCTTCGCTGCCACTGGCTGGACTCTGGTATGCAGACGCTGGGACGAAGGTGATGGCAAACGCTGGGGACGGCGGCGTGGCTGGTGCTGGAGCTGGAGTTGGAGCTAGTGCTGGGGCTGGAGCTGGAGCTGGTGTTGGGTTCCTTGGTGCAAGCTGGGTGTGCACCGGGGCGGTAGTTGTCTCCCTGGGCGTTGTGCGGGTCCTGGGGCCACTTGGCGCTGGACGCCCCTGCAGACTAGCGTTCTCGCCTTTCAGGCGAGCGATCTCATCCTCCAGGCGAGTGATGTTGATCAGCTTCTGGTCATTGAGTGCCTTGGACGCCTTTAGGAGGTCGGCATGCATCTTGTCCAGTCCCTTCATCACCGTGCACATGTGCCCGAAGGTGGTGTCATTCTCCGCAGTCGTCGGGCGGAAGGTGCTGACAGTGCTGTTAGCGGAGCGGTGAGGATGGTAGCGGTACGCAGTGGCGGAGAAGAGGTAGCAGTACCTATCGCCGATCCTGGTCATCATCCTGTAGTCAGCCTACTGACAAGCGTGCACAACGGTGCCTCCCGAAGCTTCGACCACCATGTTAGGGAGATTGGTGCCCACGAAGCCATGAACCTCCAAACGGACTCTGTGCGGGAACTCTCCACTAAGGGGCTCGATGGTAGTGTACTCTGGTGCTTCCGGATATCCCACAACTAAGGTCTTGCGGGCCTGCTCTGCCACACAACCGTCCATATCCTCACCACGGTGCATAGGGGGAAAGTCTACCATCTACAGAAGACAAGGGGTGGGAATCAATGCATGCTCAACTCCAAATTAACGAAACGATTAAAGGACTCAAGTAAAAGAAAAATTTTGAACATGGAATATTTTACATATGAATCAAATAAAAGCTATCACCATACAAGAAAGTAGTGTGAAAATAAATAGTGTGGAAATATTATAATAGTATTAGTAAAAGTGATAATAACAGTAAGACCCCAAAATAACCGAATTCCGAGATTAACCATCCCAAAAATTTTCCAATGCACTGGACTAACTTTAGTCAAATAAATCTCCATTGATCAAATGATCCAAATTTTTCCCGTGAACCCTAGGAACAGAAATCCCGAGTTTTCCCGAAACAACTCCAAGTGAAAAGGCGAATGCATATGAAAGAGTTCAGAGGGCTCTTAGGGTTTCCAGTTGGTTTGTCCTACGGTTAAGGTCGGCTCTTATACCAACTTGTCACGCCCAGAGATTCGCTAACCCGAATTCCAAGCAGAATGTGTATTAAAATCCCTGTCCAGGATCGGCCAGGCTACACAAATGACAAAGTTGTTACACAGATCCACGTCTTACAAACACCATAAAAGTATCATACATAAATGCAGCGGAAAAGGTAAACAAGCTTGCTAGATAACTAGACGCTCGTAGCGTGGCGACTCCAATCCACGGGCATCCTTGATGGCAGTGATAGGCCTACTCCTCCGAGAAGCCATCCTCTGACACGTGCTCCAACTCTAGTGTGGGGATGATAAAGCAAGACTGAGTACTATCCACTGTACTCAACAAGTCATACCGGAATAGGAGAAAATGATGCAAGTAATTCCAAACGAGGCTAAAGGGTTGAATTGCATAAATCAAGCATTTAAAAACAGTAGTATAATACGGTAAAAGAGTTGAGTAAATTAAGCAAAATTAAATCATCACTGTCCAACGCTACACCACGTTGCGACAGGCCCAAACCATTCCACCTGAACTAGACCAGCTCCATTAGATCAAGTTATTAGGGTTATGACTAATCACGATGAATCTGGTTGACCGCCCATAACAGCGAGCACGACTATTCGAATAGTTCTACTCTGATCAGAGGTGTACAATTGTACCTACAAGACACAGTCCCACAACACGTTACCGTGCGTCGGCATACCACCACGGTATACCAGAAAGGAACTGTGACAAGACCCTTCGCATAACCCTTACTAACCAAGCGCACCACACCTCAGGTTGCACCCCCACCTTTTAACCAAGGCAGGCAGCCCCCTCTCATGCCTAGGTGAATCCGGAAGCTGATCAACGAGTAAACCCCCGCCAACCCAACTCCATCACACCCACCCTTGCCTGGATGCTTCGGCTAAGGAAAGCTACACTATGAGCCCAGCTATTACCCATGATAGCTTGTGGAAAGTACGGAAATTCTTCCAGGGTTTCCCACGAACCGGTCCTTAATTGTCATGAGTACAACCATCAAAACCATGTACTCACAACCCACCATTAATCAAGTTTTAGTTTGACCAGTTAATTAATCATTCACGATTAACCATCGTGAGCTACCATTAAATGTTCATCAGTAACTAATAGAGGTACACTAGTTATCCCATTAGTGTGCTAATGTTTCTAAGCAGGTCTAAGCACCATCCTAACCAGCACTAGTCATATTAATTCCCAAGCTATCAAAGGAGTATGGTAATCAAAACTATGTGGCCAAGTAACAGTAGTTAAACAAGCCCATAAAATGACATTATAAAACAGTGGAGTATTTGAGAATAAATAAGACATTCGCAAAGTAGGTGCAACATGATCAAATGAAAAGCATGACTTGCCTTGCTCTTGCGCTGGATCGACCTCTGCGACGACTTCGAAATAAACGGCAACATCGGAACTGTCGGTTTCTACAGACATACAAAGCACACAAGCAAAACAGGCTATAAGTCTACTGAAACAGGAAACAAAACTATTTTTAATGGATTCTAGACTTTTTTATAAATTTTCTGAGACTTGAACGGACTCAAACGTAGTCAGGATGAATTAGTTATGAATTTTAGAAGTTTAACTGTATTTTTACTAAACAGAAAAGTCCTTAATATTAATTACTGCGCAATAATTTCCCCTAGTGATGACGTCAGTGGACGAGGGCGGCGGCGGGCGGCCGAGCGGTGCAGCGGCCGGGCGGCGCGACCGAGCGCGGCGGGCGACGCGGTAACGGAGGGCCTAGCGGCGCGCGGCCGAGTCAGGCACGGACAGCGGCGCTGCGGTCGGGTGCGGCGGCGAGCCGAGCGCTGCGCGGCGCGGCGACTGGCGGCCGAGAGGGGAGAGGAAGGAGTGGGGGCGGCGGAGCTCACCGGCGGCGGAAGATGGCAGCGGCGGCGGTGGAAAAGAGAACGGGGGAGGGTGGCGGTGCAGCTTAAAAGGGGTCGGGCGGCGGCGGTTGCGGGAGAAAAGGGGCGGCGACCGGGCTTCTCGGGGAGGTGGGCGGCGGCGGTTGCGGAGCGCGCGGCGGCATTGGCAGTGCGGGAGAAGACAGGGCCGATAGGTATTCCCCACCTGTCGGTGGCCTGGCAGCAGGAGAGAGGCAGCGCGGACTTGGGTGGCGGGGAAGGCTTGCGGGCCACAGCCATGTGCCGGCCCGCGGGGAGGAAGGGGTGCAAGCCAAGGCCTTGGGCTGGCCCAGGGGGCGTGCGAGGCTGCTCGGAGAGGGGGAGTGGGCCAGCGGGGAGGAAGGGAAGGGGAGTGGGCCGGCGGCCCAAAAAGGGGGAAAAGGGAGGGAGGAGAAAAGAAAAAAAAGAAAAAGGGTTTCCCAGGGATTATTACGCTAGATTAAGGGTTTAGTTGATTTAACAGAAACTTTTAGAGCTCTGAAAATTCCGCTAAAAATCCTGTTAGTGTATTTTGGCATGAAGAACCCCAGGAAAATTCCACCATGCCTATTCCATTTAATTAAATGTGTTTATTTATTAGAGTTTTGCTCCAGGTTAAGTAGATAATTTCTTTTAGGCAATTTATATTTATTTATTAGAGCTAGAAGGGGAAACCCCAAGGTGTGACGATAAGTGACACAAGCTAGTCAAATTATCACCCAGGTTTGACAAAGGACGGATGACAAGTGAATTGGCACAAGTGAGCAGATAGGTAAACCCATAATACCATGTAATTAGCAAAACATGCAACTTTCTTTGCAAACAATAAAACATTTATAAATTAGGTTCAACATGCTCAAGGGGAATGTGTGACTTGCCTTGCTTCTTCGATTGGTCTTCCAAACTCTTTTCCTCGTGAACGCAATCGTCCGAAACGGTGGAATCTACACGTTGGCACGCAAAATGAGGAAAAATTCTAATAAAAACCAATTAAACAGTACATGTAAAGTAAACAAATATGTAGAGCTTAATTTTAGATGAATTTTCCAAGTTGAATGACCCAATTTGGAGTTCGTATGAATTAGTTATGAATTTTGGAAGTTTTGAGCCGTTTAAATCACTTTCTGGAATTAATCCGAATTATCGCGCAATTAATACCGATTTATGACATCAGCCAACGGAGAGGTGGTGCCGACAAACGGGCCCCACCTTTCAGTGACTCAAGGGCGGTGGGTGCACGATAGACCGGATCCACGCGCACACGGTCGGTGGGCACACCACGTGGCGCACACGTGGCGGCCACGGTGCACGGGTGGGCGGAGGTGGCACTGACGTGGCGCCACAGCGGGGCACACGCGGGGCGACACTCAGGCGGCCACGTGCGGTGCTTGGATTCACTCGAGGGTGAATCGAGCGGCCACGGGAGGCGGCAGCTGGGCCGCGGGCTTGGCTCAGGCAAGCCCCGCCGAGCGACGGCGAGACGGCGGCGGCACCACCGGCGGGGATGGCCGGCGACACGGGGTGTGGCGGCACACGCAGCCGGTAGCATGGGCGGCAGCGTGGGCGGCGTAGCGGCGCACGCGGGCGGCGGCACGAGCAGCGTGGGCGGCAACGGTGCACGCGGGGCGGCGACAGTGGCCGACAACGTGGAGGGCGGCGGCACGCGGTGGCGCGCGTGAGAGAGCGGTGACGCGGCGTGGAGGAAGGAGGGGAAAAATGAGGAGAGAGGGAGGAGGGGTCCTTACCGGAAATTGGTGGCTAGTGCGGAGGAAGACGATGACGACAGCGGCGGTCCGGCGTTGGATTATGGTGCAAGGCGGAGGCCGGGGTGTGGCACGGTGTGGCGAAGCTGGAGGCGACCTCGGCACCGTTTGGTGGTAGCTAAAACGTTGGCGGTGTGCGGCCGGAGCACGCCGGGAAGCGGCGGCGATGTGCGCAGCACGGAGAGGACTTGACAGGGTGCGGCGAGCTCAGGTGAGAGGGGAAAGCGGGAGAGGGAGCTTGGGGCTTGCTTTTTATAGGGCCGGGAGGCAGTAGTTGAGGCCGGGAAGGGCGGCTGGAGTGGGGCGGTGACTTGGGGGAGTGGAGCTCGAGCCGGCGCCGATTTGCGGGAAGAGAGGGGGGAAAGGTGCAGGAGGTAGACGAGATCGGGTCCCCGTGGTTTGAGCGAGAGAGGGAGGGCGTGGGCGTGCCGGAATCGGCGACGTGGGTAGCAGTTGCCGGCTTGACCAACTGGCCGGAGGTAGGAGATGACAGGTGGGGCCGCCAGTCCCACCTATCGGAGAGAGGGAGAGAGGAACTTGGAAGGGGGAGGTGATGTGGACTTCGGGGAAGAGGGGAGGGAAGCGGGCTGGCGGCCTTTGAGCCGGGGAGGGAGGAAAGAGAGAGGGGCCAGCCCCGGGGAAGGAGGAGGGAGAGGAGGGGAGGCGGGCCGAGCAGGCAGGAGAGGTGGACTTTGGGCCGAAGGCGGCCCAAAGTGAAGAGGAAGATTTAATTTGTTTTTCAATTTATTTAATTGATTAAATGAACTTTGTGCTATTAAACCTAGGTCTTGAGCTCTGAAATTTCATGGAAAATTTCACGGAGTATTTTAGGGCACGGAGGATACTACAAAAATATTTCCGGTCATGATTTTTAAAGGAAAATTTTAAATTTCCTCATTATTTCACTTGATTAATTTGCTTTAGCTTTCAATATAATTTCAAGGAATGCATTATTTTTTGATTTTTGATCCCGAACGAAAATCGGGGCGTTACAAATCTACCCCCCTTACAGGAATCTCGTCCCGAGTTTCGAGGATGGCTAGAAAGAAAGCTGGGGTGCATGGGTGGTGATGCACTGGTTTGCTGACTTCTGCGGTTTCTTTCTGAGTCACACTAGCTGATTGTCTGTCCAACGTGCACAACTGAGCTGGCTAACCTCAAGCTTCCAATTTTGTTGGTTCTCAAAACTGGACTGGTTGGCGTTGAACTTGCTGCTATATTGCTTCCCAGAACTGAAACGACTGGTTCTGCTCGACTTGACCCTGACCTGGATTACATGACTTATAGAACGTGCTTTTCTTGGAAAGAACTGCTACTGCTAGCAAATTTCATACCCCGGATAATTCCCCATGTGGACTAAGAAGATGGAGTAATTCCTGGGACCCTGCATCTGGCATTTATTGTTCCATTGACCCTGATTTCGCTTGAACTAGTCTTGGCTGAAGCGACAAGTATTTCATAGAAACCTGCCGCCGCTTGACTAGGCTCTTGTCTGGATTGCGGCTATTCCTGATGCTGCTCCTCTGGGTTGAACCGTTGACACGTAGCTCGGGGGCACCTGAGACTTCAAGTTGTCGACATGAGTTTGGTGTAGCTCTGCTAAAACTTTAGCAACTGGCTTCCTTGAGTCATACACATTTGTTTTACTTGCTTAATCTCCCAAGTGCGATGATTACGAGAAACACTGGGCTCATCTTCGAGGCTCATCTTACCGAGATGGTTGAACTTTGCCCAATGGTGAGTAATTAAACTGCTACCCTTCGGAATAACTGAACTTCTCCACTTTCCACGAAGTACAGACTTAAAAGACTTGACGCTTCATCAATCAACCAGACTGACGAGTGATGGTGCATTTTGAATCCAGGGAGGCTTGGGACTTAACTTTTGACCAATGCTAGAAAGTTCCAAAGAAACGTGATTCTCATTCAACTCTCTGTGGAAATTCTGAATCTTTGTTGATGTTCCTAAAATCTGCAATTACTGATTTTGCTCGGCCTGATGTTGATCTGGGTTACCAATGTTCATAGATCTTGCTTTCTTTGGACTGAGTTGTTAACACTAGCACCTTTGGTAACATGAGAAATCACCCTATTTACTGTCAGTTGGTGGAGCTATTTCTAGAACCTGGTAACTGACTTTCGTGAACCCACGGACTCTGAATTTGCTTTGAAATGCCTTGGACCTGATCCATAAGTATTTCGAGAAGCTACATGATTTGCCTTTCATCTGGATGGCGACGGTTCTTGAGGCTGCCTTCCCAAGGCTGAACTGTTAACGTGACAGCTCGTTTTTCGTAACTTGAAAACTCATTTCGTTGGCTTGTGATTGGTGTAACTCTTCTGGCGCCTTGCAACTGACTCCTTTTATTAGTACCCAGTTTGTTTAACTTGGTTGCATCTTCCAGCAAAACGGGGACGAGGTGGACCGATTTACCTTAGAGGTTCACTTTACCAAGGTAGCTGAGCTTTCGCACGGCCGAGATTCAATTAAACTGTTACCCTTTAAAATAACCAATCTTGACCGTGACTTTGAGAACTGGATACCCATTGATTACTCGAAGTGAAGCACTGACGGTGCACTTTCATTCTGGCATGGCTTGGGACTCAAACCTTAGTAGAGGATGGGAAATTATACACAAGAGTAACTCCTGTTTAGCTCATGAACATACCAACTCTTGGTTAACTTTTCCATCGGCTGTAACTGCCATCATGACTGTTCTGCCTCTAGACTAACTTTGGTGTCGCCTGCCTAAATGGATTGCGCTGTTGATTTCTCGAAACCTAGCACTGATCACTCAACCGACCGAGCTTGAAAGGTTATTTCCTCAGCGAAACATCTCTTTTCTTTATTTATCCATTCCTGACTCCTCTAGGTCGGTAAACCATGGGCTCTACACCCGCTTTCCCACTAATACTGCGATCTGTACGCCTGTCGAGAACTGACTTTGATGTTGCCGAGTGTTTCTGCTTTTGATCAAACCAGTCCCCCTTTCAATGCTGGAGTTGAGATGATTCACCAAAAGGATTCTCGGTCATACTATTTGCTGTGCTGGCTACCTGTTCTGGATCCAATTCTGGTATCTTTCTGACCTATGTGTGGAACAATTCCTTTGTCAACTTCCGAGAAACCTTGAGATGATTCCAGGAAGCTATAGCTACGTTCTTAAATTATAACAACCATTCTTAGTCCATGTTCGCACCACTAGGGTGTTGTTACCTCTTACCATTCTCCGATGGCTTCCTAGGTTAGAGAGTTTCCAAAATTCCTTATATGGTGTCACTCTCAAAAATTTCATCATCCTTTCGTCCTCTTGAGGTACCACCTATGTTGTCCATTAGAGGGGGCTCACCACATTGGGTGTTACAGGGTCAAACCATTTTCACTTCGTCGGTTGACCATTCCTTTATTGGCTTGCAACTAGGTTTTGCAACTCAACAAAACTGCAATGGGCCTAGAAAGAAACTCTGGGTTTCTTGTGACATAGACAGATGTGCAAGTTAACTTGCTTCTAGATCCACAAGATGAATCATAAGAGAGAGAAAAAAACTATCTGACTCATGTTTTATTCAACTTTCCCTTTTCATTACATAATTGCCATGGATCTTCTCTGCACAAAGAAGGTACTTGAACACCAAAGACTCGTGCACGATCATTGACCCTTGCTGATGGAATTGCTGATCGGTAAAACTTTGACCATTTGATTCTGCCATGGTTAACTGGCTCCATCGTTGATTACTAGCTGGAGATCTGACAAGAACAATACCTTGACTTCTGACATTCCTCAGAAAAGCATCAATTTTCCAATCTTCTTGGTAGCTAAAACAAACAAAACCTTCTGGCTGTTGGTGCCACTCTCTTGTGATTACCGCTAGGCATCTAAGTTGGAGTAGCATGAGCTGCATGGCTGATGTTGATGGCCATCTTGAAGTCTGGTATTGGAGACATTGACTGTGGTCGATACTGAAGAATTGACTGTCTCTCTACAGTTAGAGTAGATCACTGATTTTCTAGCATTACTTGTCACGCCATGCTGATTCTGTAGCCTTGAAGCGGTTGCTAGTGAAACAATAGAGATTTTGTCGGTGTCATTGCAACTGATGGTCGGCATCCACTGACTTTCTGGTGTCTTTTGGTTGGAATGAGACTACTCTGTGTTGAAACTGGTGTAACTTGAAGGGCAGGAATGTTGCAAACAAAATTTATGGCTTGATAAAATTGACGCTTTGGCATTGAACAATCTTTTTAGAGGTGACATGTCTTCTTACAGTTGAAATAATGGTACTATCTTCTTTGGTCTCCAAAGTGAACATTCTCTGAAGTGGAGTCCTTGCAAAAGACAGCTGAAACAATACTGATTTGGTTGACCATGATGTACATTCTTCTGGGTCGGCTCACTTGCGATTGGAACTGAAGCAAGGAGGGACTGATGAACCTTGTTGAGGATGCTTCTGCAACCACTGTTGGTCTCCACTGGAGTTGGAGCTGGTTGAAAACCGAAAGAATTGTTGTTGTTGCTACCATCGAACGCCATGGGTTGACAAATGGGCCTCCTAGATGTCCTATGATTTTTCCGTGGCTTAGCAAGGGCCAAATTCAACGAGCAGTACTTAGGCACATGACCTGTTCCTTCACACAGGAAACATATGACCTTCTTCATAGAGCTTAACCTTGCAGATTGCTGTCTCCACAACAATGCAGGGAAGGATACATATACTAGCAGTGTGTGAAAGTTCTCCCTTATTCAGTATATGTTTTGAACTCCATTTCTTTTCAATAAATCCTTTAACGATCGCTTCACTTTCTTCATCATCAGAGGTCACTTCCTCATATTCACCACCTTCAAACTTGGGCGGACCATACAACCTGAGGTGCCGAGTCAGCTAACATCCACCACAACGAAAGTTCTTCGTATCTTCCAGAGAGAATTCTGTGTCAGTCATGACCATGTTGCTGATACCTTTAGGTGTCCATGCTGATGTCTTTCTCTTCTTAGGTTCGAACTATAATGCACCATAATTCTTCATGATCAGTTAGCCTGAAGCTTTTTAGTCCTTCTGGGGCACTGCACCTCATCTTTTGTTAGTGGCTCGATGAAATTTGGTAAGCCTCGAAATCATCATCGGCCTAGAGTCAGTATCGGCTTCAGAGTTCTAGAATCAGCCGATGGAAGCTATCAATCGCCAACAGTCGGATTCTTACCAAATTCGGTTAAGGAAATTAATCTATTAAAGGAAGCTTATCCAAAAGAGACCGAGTTCAAGGAGGATGCGGCATGACAGTTTATCTATTAATTAGGAAGAGTCTGTTAGTTTCCTTTTATCTTTAGGAAAGTGTATTTAGTGTCTAATAAGGACTTTATGTTTTTGCTTTTATCTTTAGGAAAGTTTGAGTCGTGTTCGATGTGGACTAGTATCTACCTATGGGTATAAACATGTACACCCGTGGTCCATGTAAATTATCTCTCGATCAATTCAACTTCGGCGCATCGCCACCTTTAACCCTTTTACTTTCGACAAGTTCTTGTTTCAAGTTGGGGTACATCTACTTCGATCTCCGATGAGGGGTAAGGCCTGTTATGGCGGCTTGCGTTATCGGGATTAGTGCTTCCATCGCTTCGACACTCTAATCTTGTTCATGTAAGTCGTCGAGTTATCATATACGTTATATAATCTAGATTGACAATGCTATCTAATTGCATCGGTCGATCTCCATCTAGGGTTTCGTCGATATCAGCTAGATTACTTTGTTAGTTTAGATTATATAATGTATCCACCACCCTGAAAATCAGTTAAAGGCTTGATTATCTAGATATTATGTTTCTTTTCATACTTAGTGTTGCATCAGTTAAGTTTGATCTACTAAGTCATGCTTAGATAATCTCTAGCATGCTTCTTGATTGCCAATAAGGGTTTCATTAGGGTATCAGCTGATGAGTTATCTGGATGTTGCATCGGCTTACAAGGATTACTTACAAGTTCGTTTTAGCCGATGACAACAAAGATCTCACTGTTTATCTAATCGTTTGGACTTAATGACATTGGATCTCCAGCCGATGTATGCTTTAACCTTCGGATCAGTGCTTACTCAATCTATTATTACTAGCCGATTGGTTACTACTGGATTATGTTATTGTTATATTACATTATCATTAGCCGATTATGTTTATATCATTATTTACTCAAGTATCAAGGTCTATACTGGATATCGGCTGGTATCAGCGTCGGCTGGAATCATTCCATCGGCTTGTCTGCCGATCGGCTGTTTTATCTGCTGTTTACATATCTTGTTAGTTGCAGGATCAAACTGACTGGCACGCCCGCATCTCATTATTATTTTGGACCTGCACTGGAGTTAAGCAGATCTCTCAGGCTATCGTGGTTTACGTCAACAGTGGCCTGACGTACACCTTCCATGGACAGTCGGACACTTTGCAAAAACTGCCCTTGTAAACCATAACCATAACACGCATCACTGGTTGCTTCATGGATTGGTGGTGGCTAGGATGTACTTGTCTACTGAGGACTTGGTATACTAGCTTCGACTTTGATCCTGTGTCTGAGCTTGCATCTGAACTTGCATTTGTTGTTGCTGGAGCCACTTCCACTGCAGTTAACCTTGCGTCGAGCTTTGCATCTCCTACCCCAGTACACCCATCATCTGACCTTGGACACCAAAAGTTGATCACGAGCGGAGGTTCATCTGGCATAGGGGGTACATTGTTGCTTTCAACTGAACCACTGATCTGGAACTTTAACCCACTGATGTCGTTGTTGCTCTTCTTCTCTCTGACACTGACCATCTACTGGTGGGACGGGGAGAGAAGGAGGAGAGGAGTTGTTAAAGATAAGACCTTAAACCACTTGACTACTGATTTGTTGTGAGTAGACTTTTATTGTTCAAGTTGCTTAAGCAAACAACCTAGTATGGTCGCATCCCCACCACTGACGCAAACCATACACCTACACACAAGCGAACAACACCCGTTTTAGTAGCTAACAACACTACTCTTCGGGGAAAGATTGGTATTCGGTAAGCTCCGGACAATCCTTCACTTGATCTTCACGAAACGATGACTCTGAACTAACCTTCCAGCTCCTTTTGCTTGAAGCTTGAGGCTTGGCATGGCTTCCGGGAGTAGACACGAAACCGACGGTTTGTCCTCCATGTTCAACAGCTAAAGAGTTGAAGGTGGAAAGGAGAGACATTTAAACCATTTTTCCAAGAAATGCCGAAAGGTGAGAGGAGACAATTTCGTAATTAGGGTTTTTAGAAAACTTGTCCTTAGGGTTTGACCATTTGGCTCAACCTACAGTCAACCTGGCTCTGATACCACTTTGTCACGCCCAGAAATTTATCCACATTTCCAGACTATTTTGTGTATAAATCCCTGTCCAGGAATCAAGCCAGGGTACACAAAACGACAAATTAATATATAGATCCAAGCGTAAATAAAGCGTAAATACTTACAAAAGAGGCACCTAGTCCTCACACTGAAAAGAAAGCAGCAGCAGCGGAAAAGGCGACGATCCTAGCGGGGCTTCAGCTCCACTCCACAGGCAAAACTCAACAGGGGTATAAGCCTCGGTCTTCTAACATCGTCTTTAGCTCAGAAGCACTACACTTCTGAAAAGGGGGAATAATAGCAAGACTGAGTACAACCACCGTACCCAGCAAGCCACGCCAACGATGCATTCGTGCAAGGGGAGAAAAGGATGATATGTGGCTATTTGCATAAAGGCAGTTGTAAATATTTATAGTTGAAAACACTAAGACAGTTGATTAATTAAGGCAAGATTAAATATCTCCACTAAACAACGCTACACCACATTGAACAGGACTAATCATTCCACCTGAACTAAACCAGTTCATTAAGTCATGTTAATTAATAAAGTGGGACTAATCACGGTGAATCTAGTTGATCACCCATAAACGCGGGCACGGCTATTTGAATAGTTTTACTCTGGCTAGAGGTACGCAACTGTACCCACAAGAAACGACTCCACACATGTTGCCATGCCCCGAAGTAGCACCATTGTACTGCACAGGGGGAAATCGTGACAAGACTCTTCGCATAACTCCCCCTAACCAAGTGCAACACACCCTAGGTTCGCTCCCACCTTTAGCCAAGGTAGGCCGTCCCCTCTCGTGCCTAGGTGAATCCGGAAGCCGATCAACAAGTAAACCCCCGCCGACCCAACCCCATCACGCCCACCCTTGCCTGGATGCGTCAGCTAGGGAAAAGCTATACTACAAGTCCAGCAGTTGCCCATGCTTGCTTATGGTAAGTACTGTTAGTATTCCAGGGTTTCCCGAGAACCAGTCCTTAATTGCCATGGGTGCGACTAGCAAAACCATACACCCACAGCCCACCATTAACCCATATTTTAGTTGGATAATTACGACCAATAAAACATGGCCAACATGTCTCGAGCTCGCAGCTCATCAAGATACTAGAAATAGATAATGAAATTATCCCATTATGTGAGCTAGTGATAGTTTAGCATGGCTAAGCATAATATAATTCTAGTGAGATCAACATAAGTGACACAAGCTAGTCAAATTATCACCCAAGTATGACAAAGGGTGGATGTCAAGTGAATTGCCACAACCGAGCAGATAGGTAAACCCATAATACCATGTAATTAGCAAAACATGCAACTTCCTTTGCAAACGATAAAACATTTTAAATTAGGTTCAACATGATCAAGGAAAATGTGTGACTTGCCTTGCTTCTTCGATTGGTCTTCTGAACTCTTTTCCTCGCGAACGCGATCGTCCAAAACAGCGGAATCTACACGTTGGCACGCAAAACGAGGAAAAACTCTAATAAAAACCTAGTAAACAGTACATGTAAAGTAAACAAACGTGTAGAGCTTAATTTTAGATGAATATTGCAAGTTGAGTAGCCCAATTTGGAATTCGTATGAATTAGTTATGACTTTTAGAAGTTTTGAGCCATTTAAATCACTTTCTACAATTAATCGGAATTATTGTGCAATTAATATTGACTTATGACATCAGCTAACGGAGAGGTGGCACCGACAAGCGGGCCCCACCTGTCGGTGACTCAAGGGCAGTGGGTGCACGGTGGATCGGGTCCACGCGCGCATGGTCCACGGGCGCACCTCGTGGTGCACACATGGCGGCCACGGCGGACAGGCGAGCGGAGGAGGTGCCGATGTGGCACCACGGCGGCACACACGCGGGGCGACACCCGGGCGGCCACGTGCGGTGCCCGGATTCACCTGAGGGTGAATCGGGCAACCACGGGAGGCGGCAGCCGGGCCGCGGGCTTGGCTCAGGCCAGCCCGGCCAAGCGATGGCGAGACGGTGGCGCGGCCACCGGTGGGGACGACCGGTGAATAGGGGAGCGGTGGAACACGCAGGCGGTGGCGTGGGCGGCAACGGTGCACGCGGGGCACGGGGGCGGCCGGCAACGTGGAGGGCGGCAGCACGCGGTGGCGCGCGCGAGAGAGCTGCGAGGTGAGAGGGAGGAGGGGTCCTCACTGGAAATTGGCAGCTAGTTCGGCGACAGCGGTGGTCCGGTGGCGGATTAAGGCACGAGGCGGAGGCTGGGGTGTGGCACGGTGCGGCGAAGCCGGAGGCGGCCTCAGCGCCGTTTGGCAGTAGCTAAAACGATGGTGGCGTTGGGCCGGAGCACGCCGGCGAGCGGCGGCGATGCTTGCAGCACGGAGAGGATGGGAGAGGGTGCAGTGAGCTCGGATGAGAGGGGAAAGTGGGAGAGGGAGCTCGGGGCATGCTGTTTATAGGGCCGGGAGGCAGCGGTCAAGGCCGAGAGGGGCGGAATCACCGGTCGGAGTGGGGCGACGACTTGGGGGAGTTGAGCTCGAGCCGGTGCTGATTTGCGGGGAGAGTGGGGGGAAGGTGGAGGAAGTAGACGAGACCGGGTCCCCGCGGTTTCAGCGAGAGAGGGAGGGCGCGGGTGTGCCGGAATCGGCGGTGATGCCGGTGGCAATTGCCGGCTTGACCGGCCAGCCGGAGGTAGGAGATGACAGGTGGGGCTGCGGGTCCCAGCTATCGGAGAGAGGGAGAGAGGAACCTGGAAGAGGGAGGTGATGTGGACTTCGGGGAAGATAGGAGGGATGTGGGCTGGCGGCCTCTGGCCCAGGGAGGGAGGAAGGAGAGAGGGGCCGGCTTGGGGGAAGAAGGAGGGAGAGGAGGAGAGGCGGGCCAAGTGAAAAGGAAGATTTAATTTGTTTTTCAATTTATTTAATTGATTCAATGAACTTTGTGCTATTAAACTTAGGTCTTGAGCTCCGAAATTTCACAGAAAATTTCAGGGAGTATTTTAGGGCACGAAGAATATTATAAAAATATTTCCAGCCATGATTTTTAAACGAAAATTTTAAATTCCCTCATTATTTCACTTGATTAATTTGCTTTAGCTTTTAATTTAATTTCTAGGAATGAAAATTATGATTTTTAATCTCGAGTGAAAATCGAGGCTTTACAACAGCTCCATCAATCTCCTCTTTGCAGGCACATTCAACGCAATGGGAATTTCTCGAAGCAAGCTAGTTCCTTCTGATCAGCCCTTTCATGGAATCACTCCCGAATCATCGTCCAAGCAGCTCCATCAATCTCCTCTTTGCAGGCACATTCGACGTAATGGGAATTTCTCGAAGCGAGCTAGTTCCTTCCGATCAGCCCTTTCATGGAATCACTCCCGAATCATCGTCCAAGCCACTAGGCAAGATTACGCTAGCCGTCACCTTCGGTCAAGCCGACAACTTCCGAACAGAGCAGATCACCTTTGATGTGGCGGAATTCAACACTGCCTACAATGCCATCTTAGAAAGGACTGCACTCGCGAAGTTCATAGCAATATCTCACTACGCGTACCAATTGTTCAAAATGTCAGGAGCAAAAGGAACAATCACTATTTCAGGGAATGCCAAGTTAGCGGTGTAGTGTGACAAGCGGAGCCTCGACATGGTCGAGCATACTCCCACACCATCCACCACTACAGAGCCACCCAATAAAGTGACCAAGCCCAACAAGGTGCCTAGGCCAAATGGCGCGTCAAAATTGTCCCCCTGATCAGCACCAACCACGACAAGAACGTCAAGATCGGGTTAACGCTGGACAACAAATAGGAAATCGAGCTCATCACCTTCCTCCGTGAATGTGCAGACGCCTTTGCTTGGCAACCGTCCGACATGCCCGGGGTCCCCAGGAAGGTGATCGAGCACAAACTCATGGTGTGACTCGACGCCAAGCCAGCCAAACAAAAGTTGCGTTGATTGGCACCAGACAGAAAACAAGCCATCCGAGAAGAACTGGACAAACTTCACCAAGCGGGCTTCATCCGAGAAGTTCTCCACCCAGAGTGGCTCGCAAACCCAGTCATGGTTCGCAAGGCCAACGGCAAGTAGAGAATGTGCATGGACTTCACCGACCTCAACAAAGCATGCCCAAAGGATCACTTTCCTCTTCCTCGCATTGACCAGCTTGTGGATTGAACGGCCGGTTGTGAGTTGTTGAGTTTTCTCGACTCTTACTCCGATTACCACCAAATTAGTATGGCCAAAGAAGACGAGGAGAAGACGGCATTCATCACGCCCTTCGGTGCTTTCTGCTATACCAAGATGTCATTCGGATTACTTAGTGCAGGCAACACATATCAGCGTGAGATCCAAGGGCTCTTGGCGATCAAATCGGCCGAAATGTAGAGGTCTACATCGATGATGTAGCGGTCAAAATGAAGACAGGTGACAAGCTGGTCAATGACTTGAGGGAAACATTCAACAATCTCCGGTGACATCATCTGAAGCTAAACCCGGAGAAGTGCACATTTGGAGTACCATCAGGAAAACTGCTCGGTTTTCTCGTCTCCGGACGAGGCATTGAGGCTAACCCCAAGAAGATCAAGGCCATCGAGAACATGAAGTCACCTACAAGACTCAAGGAGGTAAAAAAGCTATTAGGATGCATGGCAACACTAAGTCGCTTCGTGGCAAGGATGGGAGAACGAGGACAACCTTTCTCTGCTTTCCTAAGAAGCAAGATAAATTCCAGTGGACTCCGAAGGCCGAGAACACATTCATCACGCTCAAACGGTACTTGTCCAACCCCCTGTACTTGTTGCCCCACAACCAATGGAAGAGCTATTTCTTTATATTACTGCCACACCATATTCCGTTAGCACTATTATCGTCATTGAGAGGGAAAAAATACAACATCCCATATACTACGCCAGCGAGGCCCTCCATGACGCCATGGCCCGATATCCCCAAATACAAAAACTGCTTTACGCTGTGATCATGACATCGAGGAAGCTGCGCTACTATTTTTAAGCCCACAAGGTCACAGTTGTCTCCTCTTTTCTGTTAGTAGAAGTGGTCAGGAACAAAGACGTTGTGGGGTGCATGTCACACCCTAAAAATCGATAAAATATAAATATTGTGAAAAAGGAATTTTTAGAAATTATTTAATAATTAAAGTAAGTGTTTGAATAAAATCTATGAAAAAATTGAACATCAAATGGAGCTAGATAAAATTTTCCTAAACACTTTGAGTGTCCAAGTATTTTGTGGATTTTTCCCAAAATTATTTGAGCACTGGAATTCTTTTTAATAAATAAAACATCATTTCAGCAATTATTTAAATTAAAAAAAGTTAAATAAAGGATGCTCCGAACATCATTTCAGGAATTATTTTTAATAAATAAAACATCATTACAGCAATCATTTCGAAGAAATCCCGAAGGAAATCCTCTCGAATCGGAGCAATTTTAATCTTTCCTTTTCCGGTGAAAACCTTTTTATTTCTGAGCTCTAGCCGCCGCATCCTTGTCGATCTCTCTCTCCCGAGCCTATATAAAGGATGCTCCGAACCTCCTCCACCTTTTCCACCTTTCTCCCGAGTTTTTCCCGAGCTCTAGCCTCCTCCCCATGTTCACCTTCTCTCTCCGCCACCGGCCTCAACTCCGGCCATCATTTCTGGCCACCTCGGCTACTTCCTCTCTGCACGGCCACCTCCTCCGGCACAGCAGCAACCGTGCGAAGCCCAACCACCGGTTCCTTTGCGCCAAATCCTGCCGGAGGCTACTCATCATCGTGAAACTGAGAGTCCCACCACCCGTCAGTCTCCAGGTGCACCCATCACTGACTCCGTGGTTGTCGGACTTCGTCGCCTCCTCCGTTGGCATCGCAGCACCGAGTAGAAGCCCGTCTACCCCTCCGTTGCTGCCGCCCATCACCGGAAAAGCACCACCACCGTCGACCCGATCTCGCCGTCGCTTGAAGCTCGCCACTGGTCCCTCCCTTCGCCGTTCGTCATCGCATAAGTGTGGGTAAGAACAGTCTCAACCTCCTCTTCGTGTTGGTGTCCTCGTTTTCCGCCACCGTGTCATTGCTTGTCGTCGCCGCCGCCGTTCTGTGCCGCCGGCCGTCGTGCGTGCATGGCTGTCCACGTGTCACCTCGTCGTTGGCATGTCTCTGCCACCTCAGCATCACGTCAGATCTCACGTTGATTCGATCTGCGTCGTCGACTCTTGTGATCCCGTAGACCCGTGAACCATGGTCCATGGTAGACTCGGTTCATCACTCCTCTCTTTGACATGTGGGTCCTACTTGTCAGCATCACCAGCCCTTTTTCTCCTATCCTAGGGCTGATGTCATATTCTACCCTTTTCAGTTCAAAAATAATTAAATATGATGACATGTTTTCTTTGTAGGTTATAATTGATTAAAACTTCATTAGTTCATAACTAATTCATACGAACTTGGAATGAGGTCGTTCAAATCTCATAATTCATAGAAATTCAAGCTCTACCTATCTATAAAGTTTATTTATACAGTTTATTTGGTTTTTATTAGTGTTTTTCCTTATTTTACGTTCTAGGTTTAGTTTTCAGTCGTTTCAGAGGTTCGTTCATTCGTTGGAGAAGCTCCTGAAGACGAATTGAAGACGCTTGCTTGCAAGGCAAGTCACACAGATCCCAAACACAATTCCTATGAGCATGTTGGACCTATATTTAAATTCTCTATTTATTTCAAATATGCATTTCTTTTCGAATGTCATTGGGTATAGTGAGCCTTTTCCCTATGTTATGGACAAAGATAACTTGATTATCCTATGGTTATAAATTTGACTAGCTAGACTTTATATATTGGATCAACTAGATATTAGATATAATTTCTTAGCCATGCATAGAAACAATAGCACATAATGGAATAACTTATGCTTCATTATCACATAATGATGGATAATTAATGGTAGCTCACGATGGTCAATCGTGATTGGTTAAATAATAAATTTGCCAACTAAAATCTGATAATGGTGGGCTGTGAGCACATGGTTTTGATGGTCATGCTCATGACAATTAAGGACCGGTTCACGAGCTATCGTTGTGAAACATTAACCATACTAACCACAAGCTAGCGTGGACAACGACTTTACCCTTGGTATAACATGGTTTTTAGCGACGCACCAGACTGAGAAGTGGCGACAAGTCCATGGGGTCGCTTGGGAGTCCATGCCTTTGGTTTTAAGGGGGTGATTATGATCCAGGAACGGTGCACTGCTTTGCATTCTGTTATATTGGGGGTACTGTCACAGCTCCTTTCTAAGGTACCATGGTGGTATTAAGGCGCATGGCTACATGTTGTGGGGTTGTGTCTTGTGGGTACAGTGGTACACCTCTGGCCAAAGTAAAACTATTTGAATAGCCGTGCCCGCGGTTATGGGCGAGTCTAACAATGTTTTTCGTGATTAGTCCCACACTACTCATTAATAATACAAGGTGATAAATGGTAATAATTCGTTTAGTTCCTGGTTTGGAATGATTAATTCCTGGTTTGGAGATTGGGTCTGTTTAACCGGGCATGGTTGTTCAGTGATGGTTTGGACCTGTACAATACAGGGTGTAGTGATGGTTTGGACCTGTACAATACAGGGTGTTGTTCAGTGTTGACTAAGTGTCTCTTATGTAAGTATTTATCGCTTTAGTTATTATGATGAATCTGTTTATTAAATTGTCGATTTGTGTACCTCGGCTGATTCCTGGATGAGGAAGTTATGCACAAATTAGTTCGGAAATTACTAGTGAATTTCCAGGCGTTACAGTGCATCACTAAGTGGGTTGTCGAGCTCAACCAATTTGATGTCCACTTCGTGCCAAGAATAGCCATCAAGTCCCAGGTTCTCGCAGATTTTGTGGCTGACTGGACTAATACCAAGAATGGTTCAAACAGTCAGATAGATAATGAGACATGGAAAATGGCGTTCGATGGAGCGCTCAACAGCCAAGGAGCAGGTGCAGGGTTCATTCTGACATCCCCTACCGGAGATAAGTTTAGACAAACAATCTACCTCAACTTTCGGGCAATAAACAACACCGTGGAATACGAGGGGCTACGAGCTTCCACGTCACTTGGAGTCAAGTGACTAATTGAGAAAGGAGACTCAGAGTTGGTCGCCAACCAAGTGCAGAAGGACTACAAGTGCTCCAACCTCGAGTTGGCAAAATACCTTGCTGAAGTCAGGAAGCTGGAGTGGAAATTCAATGATATCGAGGTCCGGCACGTTCATCGCCAGGATAGCATCGAACCAACCTAGCACGGCACGTGTCTAGAAGAGAACCTCTTGAGCCAGGCACTTTCATAGATATCCTCACAAAAACCTTCTGTAAAGGAGTCTCAAGACGAAGGCACCATAGCCAATTCCGACAATAGCTCGGGGGCTACCATAGAGGTCAACAATGTTGTGGCAGACATCAAAATGGTCGAAGACTGGCTAGACCGCTCATCGATTTCCTGGATGCCGATAAACTACCGGAGAGTAACACAGAAGCAGAGAAGCTTTCCCGTCAGGCTAAGGTCTATTGTATGATCGGCAACGACCTCTACAAGTAGCCGAGAATGGGTTGCCGTCTGAGTATCAGCATACCAACAGGCCCTGCGTCGATATCATGAAAAGCGCATACGTGCCTACACACTTACCATCGGCGATTACGTCCTCCGACGAGTTCATAATCAAGCAGGGCGGAACAAGCTCCCACCAAAGTGGGAGGAACCGTACACGGTGGTTGAAGTCCTAAGGCCAGGTGCATTCAAGATAGAAGATGACGAAGGCCGCGTGTTGGCAAACTCCTAGAACATCAACCAACTACGTAAATTTTATGTATAAGATCGATTATATCAAAGTCTGTAAGTTCTCAAGTTCAGTAATAATATATCCAGATCTCTCCAAATTTCTTCATAGTGTTTTACGCTATGATCCCCTTCCCTTATAACGCCTTTTGCCGAAGTCGATCCTAATGTCCTCTTACACTAGTCTGACACACCTCCGAGGTCCTAATGGTCTTCAGCTGGGACGCCTGGAGCTAATAAGGTGATGTCAGACACTGCAAAGCCGAATGACCATGTCATATTTGGTCACGTTAGAGTGCTCAATGGCAGTGTATTAACTAAGCCGTGTAATCAGGAATTGGTTTTCCCAACTTCACGGCTAGGGGCTAGGTAGTCGCAGCTTCAACTTGGCCGGTTATAGGTTTTCAAGCCACCTCTTCCGATAACGACTTCTCCAAGGACATGGCTGGGGGCTAGGGAGAGTATCATACTCTGATAGCTTAGGGTAGCTCGATCGAGAGTACTCGTACACTATCTATTTATGAACACTTAAGGCATAGATTTCAATTCTTGCATAAGTAATATAAATAGTCAAACTTTACAATTATACAATGAGCAGATTTTGCAGGAAAGGACTCTACCATGAAGGTCATTGCCAGTTCATGGAAGAGTAGACCTTCTCGGTAAGAGGGGCCAGGGACTGTGCCAAGCGATCTATCTCCTCGAGCTTCATCCGCGACCTAGAGAAACCTTCTCGAAGAAAGTCGAAGTTCATCTGCGGGTGGTGATTTCGGATACAGGCGAGAATATGACCTCCCGTGCACCGGTTGGCACGACGACATTGTCGCTTTAAGCTATCGTTGATACACTTTCTAGTACCCTCCAGTTGGTCACAAGTTCTCTTGATCCACGAAATATAACCCACTATCGACTTCACGGGAGGAGGAGGAGCTTCCCGGAGTTCCCCGCAAAGCCGTGACAAGGCGTCACAGCAACTCACGAGGTACGAGTTCAGCGAGATCTCGCGCCCTTGATGAGCCTCAACATCTTAATCCTTCTTCGCAACATCAATTGCCCGTTCAAGCTGCTCCACTTCAAACTTAGTCCTCCAGAATTCGATGCGATGTTCTCACTCCTCGAAAGCACCCTCAAGCTCTACAGACAAAGAGCGATTCTGGTTATCCTACCTCGTGCGAGCCATAAGGATTAGGATACGAAAATCAGCAACCTTACCTCGGGTGTGCCGGAGAAGAGAACATAGATAAGATCTGGATAGCGCGAGTGTGTCGTCGTGATTAACCACGACCAGCACGCGGTCATTGACATCGGGACTGGACAAGTCCACGGGAGAAGTGAGTGCTACGTCGTAACCCTCAAGACATCCTCCTTGCTAGACACCCTCATCTCCAATACATATACAGATTATACGATAATGGAGGAAATCACTTAAGTGTCATAAAAAGGGAAATTGTTCACAAAATGACAACAGACCCAAAAATTACACTTAAGATAGAGAAGAGTACAAATTATTACTTCTTAAAAAAGGGGATTACGGTCTCCCCTAGCTCCTCGACCTCCGATATCACGTTCTCGAGCGATGGTTCGGCTCCACCCTTCTCGAGGACCTCATTCAGGTCTATCTCGGGGTGCCTGAGCTACAAACACGTGAGAACATGGCATGCGTCGGTATGGAGACCGACACATGTGTTCTTGGCCACCCGCTTAGCGTGCTTACCGGGAACTTCTTTGAGTTTCCCGATAATGTCAGCGAGCGAGGACACGACTGTGGTCTCGTCGGAGTAAGGAGGACCCCTTGCTTGGATCCCCAGAATACGCGCTAATGTGCCCAACCGGTTGTAGTTTTGTTGTATCCCTTCCTGGATGGATGTCAAGTCACCCTCGGTCTCCTCCATCCGCGCCTCCAGCCCTTGTCATTGTCGCTCACGGCCCGCGACGTGGTCCCTCATCTTCTGAAGGTCTTCGCGTGCTTCTGTGAGTTGGCTCTCCAGCTGCGCGACACGCCCGTCCGACGACGAAGAGACTTTCCTAAGTCGCTCGATCTCAGTGAGCATTTCGCCGGTGCTGGTTTCTAGCAGGTGGCATGCCTCGTCCAACCTGTCGACCCCTAGCACGGACAAGGTCAAAGGCAGTGGAGAGGAAGGAGGAGGAGGTAGGGTTGATGCAGTTGCGATAATGGCCGATGGCGATGAGCTGGTGTCCACACGACCAACGCTTTGGCGGAGGTTGCGGGAGAAGTCCTATCAAAGGCACAAGTTAGAGATGACAGAAATAGAAAGGTACAACTACAAGACAAGACGACATTGATCGAAACTTCACTTACTCTGGTTTGTGTCGCCTCAAGAGTTTCCTCTGCGACTGCGGAGGAGCTCCGATGGCAGCCTAGAGAAGGAAGCAAGTGAGAACAATGTTGTCTTTAACAGAGCTTGCTGACAAGAGATGAAGTCCGAACTCACCTCAGAGCCGCTTGTCTGAACAAGCGTACCGACGCCGGAAGAGAGTTTGGATGCCGTCGCCCACTTTCTCTTTGGCGCCTTGGTACCGCTACCGCTTGGAGCAGTTGTGGCACCAGCCTGCTCGGAGGCGACCTTCTCCTTCAATGTAGAGGAGGCCTGGTGGTCAACAAGGGGCCGATTGCATCCATCAGAGGAAGAGCCTGCGTAACTTTTGATTACCACATCTTCGGATTTGAAAATACGTGAAGGGAGGACGTAGTAAGATGAAGTCACTTACGTTGATGGCGGTGTTCTTGTCTGCAACCGGGAGGTCACAGATTGGAGTAGGTATCCGGACGGAGTCAGAAGCGGGGCTTATGATGATGTGGCCCACCCGGGCGTTCACGATGTCGTCGTCGAGATCTGCAGAACAACAAGAACAACGAAATCACTATACAATCGAGGACAGGTGGGTTGCGAGGACGAATACCCCGATCTAAGATCCGTGTCTTGTCATTAGCTCTCGTGTAATCGAACACGGGGTGAGCGCGAGCTTGAAGTGGTTGGATTTGACGACATATGAAGTCTGTTGCGACTTCATACCCCGATAACCCCCGTTCTCGGAGGCTATGGATTTTATTCACGAAAACTTGGAGAGAAGGGGTCAAGGAATGTTTAGAAGTCCAGAAGGAGGAGCGTTCCAACTGCTTGTCAGGAACGACAAGGACGGGGGCAAGTTCCACCACATGGAGATAGAACCATTTCTGTCTCCATGAACTCCGAGATAAAGGGGATGTATTCTGCCTTCATACCATCTCGGAGACAGAAGCCGCAATATCCGGAGATTTTGTGGGATTCCATCCACCGTAGCTCATAAAAGTGGCGAAATAGATCAAGAAACAACACTACCCCAAGGTAGGCATCGCAAAGATGAGCAAAGATGCTCAGGAAAGCAACGGAGTTTGGGTTCAGGTGGAGAAGATGAAGGCCGTAGAAGTTCAAAAGAAGCAGAAGGAACTCAGAAGGAGGAGGTAGAAAACCGCATCGATCGAAATCCTCTAGAACTACGATTTGCCCTAAAACGGGTTTAGGTTCGTTACCTCCTTCTAAGTGCTCCATGTTGCTACGCTCGGGAAGAGGACCCTCTACTTGCAGCTTCTTCATCCCGGCGGTGTAAATGATGGATTTTCCCAAATCCAAAAGATCAAACTTGTGGATGGCGGAGGAAGAAGAGGATTAGGGTTTCTTGGGGGTGAAAAAGAGAAATTAAGGCGAAGTGCGCACGGAGTGATGGAGAGTTTTTGTGCAAAAGGAACCAAGATGGGTCTCAGAACTCGAATTTATAAGCGCACTCCCGACGGTTCAAATTTCGAGGAAGGGAGAGAATGCCGCCGTAAATTTCTTAGGTTGTTTATGGTAGTTGTTTAGACTTCAATTCAAATCCATTTGAAGACCATTGCTCTTCTGCTGGTGATGTCGCTAGCTTCATATCTTCTCGATTTTTTTTTCGATAGCGATAAAGTAAGCACGACGTCAATGGTTAGGAAGTCTAGGTGTGAGAACGAATACTCATTTGATTTCAAGTCGGGGCCTACTGTCAGGGTTACGGATAAGGCATACCCTTTATCCTTGGAGTCATGAGATATACAGATTGTTGACGGCTATTAAATACCAAATTTACACCATCAATACCTAAATAAATCTGAAAATATAAAACATCCAACATAGTGGTAGGGCTTAATTCTGACAATTTCCATGAGTGTTGGTGTATATTTGGATGCAGGGGACAAACTACCAAAGTTGAGAAAAAATATACATAAAGGAGGGGAAGAATTACATTCACATCCAAGCCCATGGAGACTTGGGACCACAAACCTAATGAAACACCTGCAATTGGGTCCAACCACCTTACAATGGATTAGGGACCCACATGCCAGAGCCCAGGAGGAAGGACTGGGCTAGGGGAGCTGGCCAGGGTTGGCCGACCCAGGCTTGGCTCAGCCCAGCCACAATTGCCTTTTGGCAGTTACTAAGACTTTCTTATGGTGGTTGTGGCCGGTATCTGTGCTCCAAACTGACATTCACAAGCTATAAAAGAACATTACCTCCTTCATTCCAAGACACACCAAGTTTGAGCTGAATTATAAGAGGCTCTTTGTATTCTTTATGTATACTTAGAATTGGGAGAGAGTGAGGAAGAAAGATTTGGAGGAATTCCGGAGTTGCCGGTATCTTCCTCTAATTCCTTTTGTACCTTGTAATCTACTTTGATCTAATTGATATTATCTTAATAAAGTAATTGAGATTTATATTGTGAAGTATATTTCTTAGTTAGTTCCTATTAGCGTACTGTAATACTGCTCACCAGAAATAGTGTTTACTTTAGTGTTTGATTAATATTAGAGTAGTATTTAATAGTCTAGATGTGGTGTCTATATTGTTGAATACATGTATTTGCTGCGTGTCCACAGTTTGTTAGAGCTTGGTGTAAAAGTGGTGACAGCACTCAAGATCACCGTAGTCCTCCCTGTCCGGGTACGGAGTAGAGCGAGTTCAGGTAGTAGCGACCAAGCCAGTGCTTGAAGTATTGAAATATCATTAAAATTAAGCTTTCTAAACGACCCTGTGCTTCACGAGAAAATCCTCTCTACCCTTTGCCTATTTTATCTTGTGTCCTTGGATGAACTGGCGAAGAGCTAAACACACTCGTTCCCTATGGAAGTTCGATACCTTGAAATACTTCCGGGTGAAGTGCTATAGCAGTATATCCGTGCGCTTGCGGAATTTATCTGTGAACATAAGAGATACCAACAAGCATTTCTAGCGCTGTTATCGGGGAAACGGTTGTTGTTTATCTCCGAACCTTATTCATCCTCGTATCTTTTTAGTTTTCTTTCTTTCTACCTTTACCCCCGCTACCCTTAGAGAAGTTTTCCTATAAACGCTTCTCTACCATGGAGCACCAAGCCATCTATCAATTATCTGCTCCTAGGGGCGAATTTTATGAGCCACCTCCTTCATCGGAGCCTATTCTTACATCTGGCTATGAAATTCGCCCCGAATTGATAAATATGGTTAGGGAAAAACCTTTTCATGGGCTACATCAAGAAAACCCCTACCATCATCTATGAGAGTTTGAGCAGTTGTGTTCGTGCCTCTTGATTCAAGGCATGACACAAGAGACCATAAGGTGGAAATTATTTCCATTTTCTCTTCAAGAGGGAGCGAAGCAATGGTGCACATATTTCGTCGGGAGTGTAAGTGGTAGCTAGGGAAAGTTACGAGACAGCTTCGTTCATGCATAAAACCCCTTCTAAAGGTAAGGAAATTCTACATCGAATCTTGGAGAACACTTCCTTCGTGGAGCAATATTCTGAACCCCCCATAAGGGATCTGTGTCAAGTCAGGAGGAACCCTCAATAGTCAAACCCGAACCCGACCTTTCCACATCATTGGATTCGACTAAAGAATCCTCCCTCGAGCCATCATCTCCTAAGAACGAAGAAATTCGAACTCCAGGTTGCGCTCCTGACTTCAGGGATGTTTTTCATGAAGATTATAGAAACACCATGAATTATTTCAGCAAAAAGAAGCCACCTATATATTCCTACTCCACCTCCCGATCCAATCGAAGATGAACATTTCAAAGAAATTATTCGGGAGTTAACCACGATCATGAGCAATGAATGGCTGAAAGAAGTAGAGTTCTCTTCCGAAGTAAATCAGATTAACTCCTCTCCTCGCACCATTCCTTGCGAAACAGGAGGGAATACAGTAGACATTCTGTACTGTCCAACGGTCGGTGCTAATCTTATCTCTAAATCATTCGCTTTCGCCTATTTAGGTGATAGAGCGTTAACACCGACCAATAGATTCTTCAAAAACTCAGCTGGACAATTAATTGAAGGATTTCGGATCTTACAAAATGTACCTATCCAACACAACAACAAAGAGGCTATCCTGGATTTCCACGTTTTTGAAATCCAAGACTTTGACATTCTAAGAGGGCACTCAATTGAGAAATTTCTCATCGACACCACACCTTTAGGAAGCCTTGAAATCTCTTTAGGAGAGGATGAGTTTTCCGTTTCATTCTCGCGATCAAGAAATTCCTTGACCGACCCCCTTCCCGAAGAAGAGTCTACGGAGGAAGTGACGGTTGTTCTCCCTTATGATTTCCATGAATCTTTTCTCGAACACGATGCCCCTAATTTCATCCAAAATGAAGAAGATTATGGCAAGACTCTTGAATTGCTCTCCATAGAACCACCAAAACCTCCAATCGAGCCTAAACCTTGTCCCCCTGGCCCTCAAAATATTGTTCTCGATGGTTGTCAAGAAACAACCCGGATCTTGCATGATGCTTCTCCTGGAAAGGAGAACCTTCGGGCCATGAACAAGCTTGAGACATCGACTTCAGAGGACGAGAGAAATCATTCCACAAATGAGCATGAAAGTTTCTCTTTCAAAATTCCCCAGGATTCATGCTCACATAGGAATCCCTAGAGTCCTATCTGATTAGTGCCACTTCCATGTGCGAGGACCACAACCATATTACAGTCCTCATTTCTAACATATTTAGAAGAGTGGTTGTGGATGTTTATATTTATCATAAATACTGCAACTCTCATCTTTGTTCGTGGTACTAACCTTGCAGCGTGATGTCTCTATGATAGAGCTTGTGACCATAAACAGAGCACTGCCGGGAGATAGCCCAAATTATCATGGTAAGTTTTCATTCTAATAAAAGCAAGCACCAGTTTGTAGGATAGTATGCACCTTCGGGTATTCTTGGTCGCTAACCATCATAGGTTAAGATTAAGAATGAGGGTCATGCGATGCCTAAGAACACGAGAGTGACAACAACTGTACACTTTGGTGATCTTTGGTGTTGGAACACACTCTATAGGAGACGCCAACATCACACACTTGGTTTTTGATGTCTTGGGACACAAAAGTCCAAGTGTGGGAAGAAGGTCGATGAGCTTATCATGACGAGTTCCATCAACCAAGGCCATCTTGGTTTAAAATTGGCGTTAGTCCTATCTTGCTGGAAGAAAAGGGGTTCACCACTTCTTTTACTCATACTTATCTCCATTTGAGTGTGGCTTGATCATACATGATTATATTTCCTTTGTCTATTTTTGTATGCTCTGGTTTGGATGTTTTCGTAAGACATCCATAGGCTTTTTGAATTAAGCATGTTGCTTAGGTTAAAATAGTCTACTTTAATCCAATTAGACATGGTGTCAAATTCGATTAAGAACCGTTAGATCTAGTACTTTCATGGACATTGGATATATATCTTCTGTGGATTAACCCTTGCAGGAAAGTTTTCAAATTGACGGCTAAGTCCTCATGTTCAACCCACACTGGAGGTAAGTTAGGGCCTAGGAAACAAATCAATAAATTGCTAACATGCAAAGGAGGAACACATCACCTTTCAAGGTGCACGGTGAGTATATCATCAAATGCTCCTTTGTTATGTTCGAGCAATTTTACCTCACCATGTATGAGTTTTGCTTAAACGGAAATTTGGTGAACAATAAAAATCTTAAAAAAACAAAAAATGTGTTTTCAGAATAAAAGAAGTGTCTATTTTATTAAAATAGTAATAATAACAAGATAAAATGATGGCAAACTTGTGGGATCCACGCTTCTTAAGTTTTGAATCCAATTTCTCTTTAGCATGGATGTGAACAACTAATTTTGAAGCCTTGATAAAATATTTTCAATTCTTTGTAACCCATCGGGTATTTGTTGTCCACTAACGTTTTGCAAGGAATGGAATGACAACCAAGGAGTAGTGTACAATAACTCCAACACTCATACCATGCTCCTTGGTCTATGAGAAAAGAGATGCACAAAGAACCAAGCAGAACAAATACAAAACTTTGTTGCATTCAATTCGGATCTTAGCTTGGCAAGACTTATCTGGTAAGAATCCCAAACACCTTGTGCATCCTCGCCTTATCTCTCCACCCTGCTAAGTTACCCATCACCTCCATTGTTGCCGTGAAAAGAAAAAAATGACAAAATAAAATAAAAATAAAATAAAGTAAAGTAAATTTAGGCACTTCATGCACCTAGAGTTACTTGAATAAAGTTTGGCTCACTAGTATTTCACCCCGGTGGAAGCCTTTTGCTTTATATATTTTTTGAATAAAGACAAGGTACAAAATAAGTGTGGGGAGTCTTTTCGGAACTCCCGACACACAACAGCATCAACTCGACACGTTAATGTGATGAACACAGGCCCATGGCCACCCACGAAATTCAGTAGCTAGAGCCAAGCCCTGGCTAGGTCAGCCGAAACAAGTGTTCGCCCGACCCCTGCTTGGCTCGGCTCTGTCACCCCTTCACCACCCCTTCACCGTGCAGTCTAGTTTGCACACCCCCTTCTTTATCCTCCCCCGTTTACGTGTCAACTCTTCTAGGAAAATACAAATAAAATTTAGTTTGACTCCAAATTAAAATTGAAAACATTGTTTCTCAACAAATAAAACTTTCCCCGATTGACATGTATACTCTTTATTCTTTGCTAACACTTGTTGCTCGTGAACATATATTTATTATAGGGACCCTTGCTTGTCTAAGTAATTGATATTTGTGATATGGTTATGACAAAAGAAATTCCTGTCTAACTCTCACGATACTTGGGATTTTATCTTTGCGAAAACTTATTTTTTCGAGCAATACTCCTCAGCAACTATATGATTACCTACCAAGGCCAAATATGATTCATATTGCAAACCATATATTTTGGTTGCTTGACATTACATTGAGCTTTGTCAAAATATTGTGACCCGTGTGAGATGCTTTTCATACTTTCATGATCAAGTTCACACACACTCCACATACACGCACATATGCTAAACTTCTACACAGGAAGCTAGAATCCCTCATTCATCATCCACCAAATAAATACTCCATGTTATTTATGTTTCTTTCTTCAAAGTTCATTCAAAGGAAAAGGGAGGCATAGCTATGCAAAAGAAAAAATAAAGTCTTGCTCATACAAGTATGGAGCATGATGAAAAAAAGAAGAAAGCAAAGAAAAACATAGCCATGCACTCTTTCAAATTTGAAAAAAAAAGAAAAAAATGGAGGGGGTATATAAAAGGAGTTATCATTTTCCTTTTTCTATCACCACACCATACACATGCACATTCTTATCAGAAAGTATAACTTGCTATCCCCTTGGGTCCAGTCTTTTGGCTTGGCAAGATATGTGATGCAGGTACGCCCCAATTGATCCCTACTAAGCTCCATCATATATAGCCTTTTAGAATAGGGACAATTCGGCAATACATGCCTTGGTGAGGATCCAAAAATCAAAACGAGTGATTCAAGAGAGAGTCATTTGAGGAGTATAGCTATATTGAGAAAATATATGAACTACCCAAGTGAGTGATAGGAGGAAAAGGAACGACTTGAGTCACGACCGTTCCATTCATCAATTACCCAAGATGGTAAGATAGACACCGCAGAGTTCACAACTACAGGTATGGCTTAGAATAAATTGTATATCAGTATCTTACCTTGGGAAGTTTTATACCACAATAATCCTTAACATTTACCTGGATGAGTAAAGAGCTAAGTATGGGGGTTTTTTGACAGCTAATAATACCAAATGACGCCATCAATACCTGCATAAATCTAAAAAGAGAAAACATTCAACATAGTGGTATGGTTTAATTCTAACAATTTCCATGAGTGTTGGTGTGTATTTGGATGCAGGGCACAAACTATCAAAGTTGAGATAAAATATACATAAAGGAGGGGAAGAATTACATTCACATCCAAGCCCATGGAGTCTTGGGACCACAAAACTAACGAAACACCTGCAATTGGGCCCAACCACCATACCAATGGATTAGGGATCCACATGCTAGAGCCCAGGAGGAAGGACTGGGCCAAGGGAGCTAGCCAGGGGTTGACCGACCCCTGGGGTCGGCTGACCCAGGCTTGGCCCGGCCCAGCCACAACTGCCTTTTGGTGGTTAGTACCGACTTTCTTATGGCGGTTGTGGCCGGTATCTGCGCTCCAAACCGACATTCACAAGCTATAAAGGACCTTACCTCCTTCATTCAAAGACACACCAAGTTTGAGCTGAATTATAAGAGGCTCTTTGTATTCTTCATGTATTCTTAGAATAGGGAGCAGGTGAGGGAGAAAGATTTGGAGGAATTCCGAAGTTATCGGTATCTTCCTCTAATTCCTTTTGTACCTTGTCAATTACTTTGATCCAATTGATATTTTCTTAATCAAATAATTGAGATTTATATTGTGAAGTATATTTCTTAGTTAGTTCTTATTTGTGTACTGGAATGCTATTCACTAGAAATAGTGTTTACTTTAGTTTTTATCAACATTAGAGTAGTATTTAATAGTGTAGACGTGGTGTCTATATTGTTGAATAGTTATATTTGTTGTATATCCCACAGTTCGTTAGAGGTTGGCGTAGAGGTGGTGACAGTCCTTGAGATCACCGTAGTCCACCCTGTCCGGGTACTGTTAACACAAAAATTTAGTAAGCCTCGAAGGTTTCATCGGCCTAGAGTCAGTATCAACTTCAGAGTCCTAGAATCGGTCGATGGGCATAAATAGTCACCAGTAGTTGGATTCTTGATGGGTTCGGTTAAGGAAATTAATCAATTAAAGGAAGTTTATCCAAAAGAGTTCGAGTTCAAGGAGGATGCGACATAACAGTTTATCAATTAATTAAGAAGATTATGTTAGTTTCCTTTTATCTTTAGGAAAGTGTGTTTAGTATCCGATAAGGACTTCATGTTTTTCCTTTTATCTTTACGAAAGTTTGTATCGTATCTGATATGGACTACTATCTACCCATGGGTATAAATATGTACACCCGGGGTTTATTGTAAGCGATCTCTCAATCAATACAACTACTCTCGGTGCATCGCCACCCTCTTTTCCGAGGTTTTTACTTATCAACCGGCGGAACATGGCACCTGACGTGGGGCTGCATCAGCTTCAATCTCCGGCGAAGGGGTAAGTCCTATGTTCCGTCGGACCTGACAATTGTATCGGCTACATTGGTGTCGTTCAAGGCTGCATCGCTTCGACCACTTGGATCGCTCTGGTTCGGTTGATATATTTGCCTACCTATTTATCATATATATTAGTTAATCTAAGTCGATTATTCAATTTACTTGTATCGGCTGAGATATGCTTTAGGGTTTTTGACGGTATCGGCTAAATTGTTTTGTCGATCTAGATTAACTAAGGTATCCACCACCCTGAAAATTAGTCAAAGACTTGATTGTTCAGACTTTATGCTTCTTTGCATATTTTGTAATGCATCATCCCTAGTCTTTGATTATAATAAGGGTTTCATCAAGGTTTCGACTGATGATTTATATGGACGTTGCATCGGCTTACAAGGATTACATACAAGTTGGACTTGGCCGATTGTAATAAAGGTTGCACTATTTATCTAATCATGTGGATTTATTGACATCGGATCTCCAGCCGATGTATGCTCTAACCATCAGATCAACACTTATTTTATCATATCAGTATTGGCCGATTGGTTTCTGTTGGTTTATATTATTGTTTTGTTACATTATCATCAGCCGATTGTATTTATATCATTATCTACATATAGCCGATAGTTCAAAACCCTATCAATATCGAATGACATCGACATTGGCTGGAATTTCTATATCGGCTTGTCAGCCGATCAACTATCTGGTGATTAGCATATTTATCTATCTTGTAGTTGTAGGATCAAACTGATTGGCACACCAGTATCTCATCAATATTTTGGACCTGCATTGGAGCTAAGTAGATCTCCCAGGCTGTTGTGTTTGTCGACTTAGTTCGCGCTAACACAGATCTGGCACCATCGGCCGAACAAGCCAGTGCCTAAAGTATTATGATAGGATTAAAATTAAGCTTTCTAAACAACCCCGTGGTTCACTAGAAAATCATCTCTACGCTTTGCCTATTTTATCTTGTGTCCATGGATGAACCTGGCGAAAAACTAAACAAACTTTTTCCCTGTGGAAATTCGATAAATTGGAATACTTCCTGGTGAAGTGCTACAGCGGTATATCCATGTGCTTGCGGATTTTATCTGTGAACGTAAGAGATACCAACACGGATATGGTATACCCTCAAGTATACGGAAGGAATCTGTTCATATTAGGGAAAAAGTTTCCACGAAAGAGGAAATAACAGTGTCCTATTCGGAGAGCAATAGGATACTGCCTTTCCGTGCGGAATCCATTGTCTCCTAGTTCTACTTGGAGAGTAAGGTGATTTGCGGTATAAAAGTAGGCCCCTCTGGAGGGTACAAGGTATCGAATCTTGGAGCCAGATAGTTGCCACCATAGAAACAATTCGGAGGACTTGAAGACAAATCGCCAATAAGATCTCGTCGAGCCCTGCTCGATTAGGATCTCATCGGTAATCTCGAAGTTCTGTTGTTCTCTATTGTACTATGTGGTTTTCTTCTGTAATCCCATATAAACTAGATTAAGGCTATTACCTTGCGAGGGGCATGAACCAGTATAATCCTTGTCTTTTTGTGTGTGCTTCATGTCGTATCGTGTAGATCCTTGTATCAACGTACCCCAATACCCCAGAATACGGTCCGCGGGTATCATCCATCAACATATATAACTTTTAATTTTTTTCTGCATAAATATAATTGTATTTTTGTTGCAATCAAAACACCAATATACATGATTTAGGTTTGAACCTACTCAATCTAACCGTCAAAGTCATTATAATTGGAATAGGTAGATTGTTTCTACCCATTGCTATGTGGTTTTCTTCTGTAATCCCATATAAACTAGATTAAGGCTATTACCTTGCGAGGGGCATGAACCAGTATAATCCTTGTCTTTTTGTGTGTGCTTCATGTCGTATCGTGTAGATCCTTGTATCAACGTACCCCAATACCCCAGAATACGGTCCGCGGGTATCATCCATCAACATATATAACTTTTAATTTTTTTCTGCATAAATATAATTGTATTTTTTGTTGCAATCAAAACACCAATATACATGATTTAGGTTTGAACCTACTCAATCTAACCGTCAAAGTCATTATAATTGGAATAGGTAGATTGTTTCTACCCATTGCAACACACATGCATTTATGCTAATATTAAAAAAATTGAAGATGATTTCGTACTCAACTTAATTTTCATTTGTCGTCGATGTTAGAAGCGTATAAAACCTGGATCGGACCAGAAAAAAATGTGTACCTATATGCATCGGGATCCAGATCGGACCCAAAAAATTGTCTATTGGCAAGAAAAGACCGGAAAAGACCTACACGTATACGGATCGGATAACCGGATCGGACGGAAAAAACCTACATATATATTATGCAAAAATAAGATAAACAAGCATGTGTGGGATTCAAACTCGGGTCTCCCAGGTATATGTTGCAGGCTGCACTCATGTAGCCACCAAAGACATGTATTATTGCTCTATTTGGCCAGTTTTTAACTCGTCAATCTCCATGCCCAATTTCGCTCACAGGTCCACATTCCATCACTCCTGTATCACCTCAGCTTCTCGTGTGTCATTGCAAATTCTCGCATGCTCATCAAGGGCCTAATTGGGGAAAATTGGTGCATCTTTTGGGAACGCGGTGGGAGGATTCCACGCCCGCATCCAGTTAGAATATGGCTCGAGCAAAGGGGGCTGCAGCAAGAGCTTTAATGGCATATCGAGGTAAGCATCGTCCGAGTCCGACTCGATAAATCAACGTGTCGCGCGTGCGTGAGAACGCGGTCATCCGAGTCCAACTCAATAAAGTGTACTGCGTGCATGAGAACGCAGCTGGGTGCACTTAGGACACTTTTTTTTCTCATCTGCGTCGCTTCCCCACACAGAACCACCATATTCAGTCGGGTCGCAACCCGAATCCACCAAATCCAGCTCGATGATGGCAATGTAACCACCAAATCGTAGGCATGATCTCCTCTGCACCTTCATTGCAGGTACCGACACGTTATGGAAGAAGTTGATGCCGGCGGCACGACATGCCGCCGGCAGCAGCGCCAAGCTCGTCTTCCATGGGCATGTACGACAGCGTCAAGTTCGATGGAGTGGAGCGAGAGGACGATGATGGGAGCTGGACCATCGCGTGGCAAGACAAGTGAGCACAGGGAGATGGTAGACAACGGAGATGGAGGACTGGCGCGAGGGGCATGGACCTATCACCTATGGTTGATTCGCTGCTCGAGCTGGACTGGGACGTTTTTTTGGTTTTGCATCAAGGATGATTACTATGCTTGCATACAGCGTGAGAGCCTCAGATAGGAGGCATTGCTACATGTGGCACTGCTGCCACGGTTGTAGACTTGATGTTGCCCAATATAGATTTCACTATATTCCTAATTTGCAATTGGTAATTGGAAATATTGATAGCTTATTTACTCTATATGTAAGTTGTAGTTTGTAATTTGTGACCCAATGTGACGCCCCACATTTTTACCACTGCAGATAAAAGTGCAAGCCTGTGGGTTATTATTTGACAAAATAAAATACTTGTTTTGCCAAATAATAGCCCACCATCAGAGATCGCAACAGAGAAATAGTTAGAACTACCTTTAATTCATCCCTAGAAGTAGTATTTGGCAAAACAATTATCTGTTAAATAATAATTCACAGGCTTGAACTTTTATCTGCAGTGGTAAAAGTGTGGGGCGTCACACCCAAACCCATATGTCACGCGCTTCTTCAAGCTCCAGTTTTACTCCTGCATCTACTCGACGCCACCTGATGCCACCGCAATCCAAATTTGTTGAGTTTTGATGCCCTTATCCTTGTCTTTCTTTCCCCTCAAGAATCAGAGAGAATCCTGAAGGAAATCACAAAGAATCGACGTGTTTTAAAGCTCCTTTCTTTTCGGTGAACACTATGATTTGCATCGTCAAATCCTTCCGTTCCGAGCCCGGACTGATGAGAACATCACTATCTTAGATATGATCATGGATACCTTATATATTCATCAACTAGAGATGTGTGCTTTCTATGTAAGAGTTATATATTATTTATTTGAACAAATGTTACTGGACCATAAGTTTTGTTTGTTCTCGTTTGCAAATGTACTTGCTTGGGTGAATGGAAAAGGACTAAGGGCAAGGAATGAATGATGATCAAATAAATTGATTGGGAAAAAAATCAAGATATTTCGTAAGTCTAGTCCTACATCACCATGTCACTTTTGATCCAAACAGGCAAGAGAAGAAGTTTTGCATGTTTTACTTTCGGGGATTCAGCTCTCCTGAAAGCATCAAATTTAAACAAACCTAGCCATTGATCCAGAAGGCTTCTCAAGGCCCATGAGCACTTGTTCGAAAGCTTATAAAGTCTATTTATAAATGGTTTCGGTCCCATGTAAAAATTCCTCTTAAGCTGTCTAGAATCGTCGAAGAAGGCCATATATCTCATCCAGTCCAAATTTGTTTTGGGCCATGAGCCTTGTAATTGTGTCTTGAATTGAGCCCACAAGGAGTGCGCCCTTCTAGGCATACCCCGGCCCTCGGACATCCCCAGTCATATATATTAAGTAACCATCATCTCTTAGGGTCGGATTTTGCTTAGATTATTTTGCCAAATACAGTTTCATCACTACTAAGGTTCGTGGAAACCCAATTTGTAAGATTCATCTTTTATTCGCAATATTAATTTCAGATTGCTTCTTCTACCCTCTTGCTTATGTTCACGATTCGCTTGCAGGAGATGGCCTTCTTGGCGAGGTGACGAGGTCAACCACGTTTCGGTACAATTGATAAGCAATAGAGCGGTGGTGTAGTGATTGCCTTTGTATTGTTCTGGTTGGAGCCTTGGGATCATCAACATCAAGTTCTCCATAATCGTCTTATCAATACCTTTCAGAAGAGCGGGACCTAGTTCCTCATCATGGACTCCCCCTCTCTTTGCCTATAAATAGAATATATGTTCTCTTCCTTCTTGTTTCCACCTTTTGCCCAAGCCGCTTGTGCCCTAGAGGCCACTCTGTTGACGTAAAAACACGATGGCCTGGGAGATCTGCTTAGCTCCAGTGCAGGTCCAAAATAATGATGAGATGCGGGTGTGCCAGTCAGTTTGATCCTGCAACTGACAAGATATATAAATTGAAGATCAAAAGATAGCAGCCGATGGAATGATTCCAGCCGATGCCGATACCAGCCGATATCCAGTATAGATCTTGATACTTGAGTAAATAATGATATAAAGATAATCGGCTGATGAAAATAAAATAATATAATCCAGTAGAAGCCAATCGGCTAGTAATGATAGACTGAATAAGCACTGATTCGAAGGTTGAAGCATTCATCGGCTGGTGGTCCGATGTCAATAAATCCAAATGATTAGACAAACAGCGAAATCTTTGTTGTCATCGGCTAAATCCATCTTATATGTAATCCTTATAAGCCGATACAATATCCAGATAACTCATCGGCTGAAACCCCGATGAAACCCTTATTGGCAATCAAGAAGGTCGCTAGAGATTATGGTTCTAAGCACGACTTAGTAGATCAAAATTAACTGATGCAGCACTAAGTATGAAAAGAAACATAATATCTAGACAATCAGGCTTTTGACTGATTTTCAGGGTGGTGGATACATTATATAATCTAAGCCAACAAAGTAATCTAGCCGATATCGACAAAACCCTAGATAGAGATCGGCCTATGCAAGTAGAAAACATTGTCAATCTAGATTATATAATGTATATGATAACTCGACGACTTACATGAACAAAATTAGAGTGTCGAAGCGATGGAAGCACTAATCCCGATAATGCAAGCCGCCATAACAATCCTTACTCCTCGTCGGAGATCGAAGTCAATGCAACCCAACTTGAAACAAGAACTTGTCGAAAGTAAAAGGTAAAAGGTGGCGATGCGCCAAAGTTGAATTGATCGAGAGATAATTTACATAGACCCCAGGTGTACATATTTATACCCATGGGTAGATACTAGTCCATATCGGACACGACTCAAACTTTCCTAAAGATAAAAGGAAAACATAAAGTCCTTATCGGACACTAAACACACTTTCTTAAAATTAAAAAGAAACTAACAACTTTGCCTAATTAATAGATAAATTGCCATGCCGCATCCTCCTTGAACTCGGTCTCTTCTAGATAAACTTTCTTTGATAAATTAATTTCCTTAACCGAATTTGGTAAGAATCCGACTGTTGGGGATTGATAGCTTCCATCGGCCGATTCTAGAACTCTAAAGCCGATACTAACTCTAGGCCGATGATGACTTCGAGGCTTACCAAATTTTATCGTCAACACACTCCCAGCTCGCTTTCTCTCACCGCCGCTACTGTCAATCTCCAGTTGTGCCACACCATCGTCTCAGTCACCGCCAGTCAACGGTTTCTCCTCCATCGGCACCACAAGGAGAAGATGAAGCACGACCACCTCTCGCTGTCCGCTGAAGACTACAGAAAAGAGCATGTCGCTGTGAACCCAAAGCCATCTGTCGTTATCGCGCTCCAGCTGTCGCTCATCATCAACTCGATTGTCACCGGACCTCACTCTCTCCTCCCTTGGCATCGCAAGGACACCAGAAAGACGGCAACCACATCGCGTTCATCGCAAGCTGTCGGAACATCATCATTATCGTCAACCCAGAGACCTCTACCGCCGCTTATCATCATGTTGGTGAGCATCAACGTGTCCTCTTCTATACCCGGTGTCCTCGCCTTCCGCCATTGTGCTGCTGTTCATCCGAGCCACGAGTTCCCGTGCTCACCGAGCATCGATCCAACATGGCCGCCATGTGGTCTTAGTATTAGCTGCCACCTCATGTTCCATATCACCCTCCTGCTCGTGTCATCAATCTGACCAAACTCGTGTAGGTCCTGTTCTATAGTGGGGTTTAGGCTCGTCGACCTATGACTTATGAGAGCAACTTTATAATTAGCGAGTGATTAATTAAACACTAAATGTCATAAACTATTTATTTAAACCATTTAAAGACTTTTATATGTTTTTTAAATCGCATGATTTAGTAGTTTGAAAAATTGTATCTCTGTAGCTTGAATATGAAAAGAGGCCTTATCACCAACATCTTGATATCATTCCCTATCTGGTATTTTAGGGATTTTTGGTCAAAATTGCTTCCAACAGATTCTCTACCAGCTCTCCCAATCCTTCCCGTTCCCAAGTCCTGGTTTTTCGTTCTCCAATTCTAGCAAATCGATTTCGCTCCCAATCCGTCGCTCGCCGCTGTCTGCTGTAGATTTCTTGCTAACGTTCTGCTTACTTGCTGCTGCCTGCTGGAATTGCTGGTGTTGAAAACTGGGGTGCACCGGCCGGGTTGATCTGCCGGCATGGTACAGTATGCACTACTACGAAACTGTTTTGCAAACAGTCAAAACTGATTTTCGCGTACGGTTATTCTAACCACATGCACGAAAAAATCTACGAAAATAAGAATTTTTGCATACGGCTAGAGTAATAGCATGCGAAAATGAGATTTTCGCATGCGGTCCCTTATACCAACCATATGCGAAAATAAATTCAGTGAAGAAAATAAAAAATCGAAAAATCCCCTAGCCCCGCCATCGCCGTCGCCGCTGGATTCTCTGCCCTCACCGCCCGCTGTTGTCGCCCACCGTCATCGTAGCCACAACCGCTCCCTAGGGCACGGATCCGGCCCTCCCGAGGGTGCCGCCGCCATATCCACCGTCCTAGTTGTCGCCGCAGCCAAGGACGGTGCTGCCGGATCCGCCGTCTGCCATCACCGCAGCTGCTCCTGGCCGCTGCCCGCCGCCACCCCTCATGGCCGTCGGTGCCCACTCGGAGAGGAAGAGAGAGAGAGGAGAGAAGAAAGAGAAAGAGAGAGGGGAGAATTAATAATTAGGAGAGGAGTTGGAAAATTTTTGAAGTAGTGACAAGGATAAGAGAGTGGAGGGAGAAAAAAAATATGTGAATTAAGAAGTTTCATGCACAACACATAATCCATATGCGAAAATATATTTTCGCTTGTGGCTCTTTGATAGGCCTGCCTATAATAATAGGCTCATTTTTGCATACAACTCTTAAGAGATCCGTATGCGAAAATAGACTTTTACATAGGAGTCTCTTATGGATCCGTATGAGAAAATGGAGGTCGACTTTTGCAAACACGGTTACAGTTCGTCTGCAACCTAACGAGGGTCTCGTTCAGAAAAATCATTTCTGTAGTAGTGGTGGAGAGAGGCGACGAAGGGGCGAGGCGGCACAGTGAGGCCAAGCGGTTAGGATTGCGCGTGCGAGCATGATCTCATTGGAGGGAGGGGTGGGAACTAATTTCTATTGGAAGTTTCCTAAGAGCTCACCTTTTTGTTTTTAGGAAACCAATTATAGTTTAATCTGTTGGGGGATACAAATTTTAACACCTCAAAATTTGTTTAGGATTTCCGCAACTAACATTCTGGCTATAGAATTTTAGGATGCTCGGTGATGCTCTTAAACCTTTCGGACCGAAGTAAAGCATCAGCACATCACCACGTCAGTAAGCGGGCCTCGGCCGTTGGATGCAAATCTGAGAGCCATGAGCAATCGAGCCCTCCCAATCCAGCGTGTGCTTCATCCCCCCTCCACATACAAGCGGCCCCATCCAAAACTAACAAAACAGAGAGGAAAAAAAAAAACGAGGCGACACCACTGCATTCTTTCTTCTGCCCGCACGCGAGATCTGCCGCCCCGCGCTCTCACCCGCCCCGGATCCGATCCGCCTCGTCTACCCCACCGGCGGGCGGCCGCGCGGCGCGTCGCGGTGCTCCTCCTCCTTGTCGTCGCCGGCGCCGGCGATGGTCGTCTGCAAATGCCGCAAGGTAACCGCCTCGCTCATCTCATCCCCCGCCGGTCTCTCCCGGATCGCGGGGGTTCCTTCGCTTTCGTGTTCGGTTTCGTCGCGGACGCGGAAGCGGAGGGTTCGGGATCTCGGGGACGACGTGTCGCCGGATCCGGAAGGTTGGTGCTTCGCGTGGGGGTTTGGGGGATTTTGGTCTCGGGGGATTGCTGCACGGGGTTCTTCGATTTATTCGTAGTTGCTGGGAACGGGCACGTTCGATGTGCGAGCATTTGGCCGAGCACCTCGTGAGCTTTGCTCCTCCTGTACTGTATTCCTTTGGTAGTCTGCTGGTGTTTAGAGATTTGTGGAGTTCTTGGTCCGAATCTTGAGTGTCCAGCTGAATTTGCTGCTTATGGGGCTGTGTTTGTTTGCATTGCTTTGCTTTGCAGGCGACAAGGGTTTATTGCTTCGTGCACAAGGTTCCTGTCTGCGGCGAATGCATCTGCTTCCCGGAGCATCAGTTATGCGTGGTGAGCCTCTCGGCCTGTTGCATATCCTTGAATTCCAGAGTACAGTAGAGTGATTGGATTCTGAATAAGTTAAGCTATCATGAGACTATCACAATGTTTGCGTATTGTTTTTCATGGTTGTCTTTCACGGTTTCAGGCTTTCAGCTGTCTTGTCAGGTACTTGAGAATTGTCGGTTAATGAAATATTGAGCTTGATGATCTTTAATCTTTAAAATAGAGTAAATTTCACAAACCTACAGTGCTGTAATTAAATTTTCACAAAACCGCACACCTGCTTGTGCATAAAGTTTGACAAAACTGCATAGTATGGTGGTGTAGTTTTGCAAATTTTGTTCACTAGAATATATTGTGTCATATATGCATTAAAATTTGTGCTATGGAACATGACAGTTCTGTATCTGGATATTCCCTTTACAGATATGGTTGACTTAATGACTTATCATTTTCAGTTTTGTATGACATGGATAAAATGTGCAACAACAAAGGGATAGTGATGAGTTTTTCGCATATCTAGTACCTCAATTAGAATATTAGCGCTGAGATATAATAGCATCAGCACCTTTTGGGTGACTTCTGCAAGTCTCCATAAAGCATTCATTTTTCTTTTGTACTCATGTCCATTGGAACCTGCTTGTTTTTGGGTAAAACAATTGATTGCCCCAAAACATATAAGGAGAGGTTAGGCTAGAGGTTTTTGCAACACAAGCACTTCATAGGAGTTTGCTGATGTTTCCTGTGTTTTAGATGGCCATCATCTTGGGTAATTCCTATTGGTCAACTAAGGAGATTACCAGGGTGCAAGCTTTTTTACTTGTACTTCAGTTTCATTTAATATGTTCGTTTTTCTGTTTGTTTTACTTCCCGTTCATAGTCTAGCTTTTTGCAACTTCATACATGTTTCATGCAATTTATAATCTTTTCAAGTTAGTACAAAAAACAAGTCATTTTACTTTAGGGCCTGTTTAGATCCCACGCCAAATTTTTTTGCCCCGTCACATCGAACGGTTGAACACATGCATAGAGCATTAAATGTGGATGAAAAAAAACCAATTGCACAGTTTGCGTGTAAATCACGAGACGAATCTTTTGAGCCTAATTTCGTCGTGATCTGACAATGTGGTGCTACAGTAAACATTTGCTAATGACGGATTAATTAGGCTTAATAAATTCGTCTCGCAGTTTACAGGCGGATTCTGTAATTTGTTTTGGTATTAGTCAACGTTTAGTACTTCAAATGTGTGTCCGTATATCCGATGTGACCCGCCAAATTTTTTTGCCACTGGATCTAAACACCCCCTTAGTTTTAGAAACTAACATCTTCTCACTCTTTCTTCTTTAGGTTAAAAATTATGCTGAATGGGTTGTTAATCCTGATTATGACTGGCCACAACACTGTTCATCTTGCAATTCTGTTCTGGAAGCTGGAAGCGAAGAAACTACACGTTTGGGTTGCTTGCGTATGTGAAAATTCCAATTTTTGAGTTCACTTGTTTCATAAAGTCATCTTTTTAAGTACTTAAGTGTAACAAGATATTTCTTCTCCTCATCTTTTTAGATGTGATGCACACAAGATGTTTGATGTCACACATACAAAGTTATTCAACCCAAACTGCACCAGCTGGATATGTTTGTCCTTCATGTTCTACACCTGTAAGTTTGTTTCAACCTGCCTGGCCCGCTTCCCCCAACTCTCACAACCCCAAAGGGAGTGCATGCATGGGATGGCCGTGGCTGGGTGGTTGTCTTGGCATGTTATAGCTCTAAGGGTTTGACAGTTCAGTGACCTTGAGCTATGATTTCCCTTGCAGATATGGCCTCCTTCAACTATTAAAGATACTGGCTCGCGCCTTCACTCTAAACTAAAGGAAGCAATAGCCCAGGTTAGATCATTCAAATCTATTCCTGCGTGCCAACTCCAAACCGTTGGTTTTACTTATTTCCTCTAATAATGCACATTGGCTATATTCTACTTGTGTGACTAAACTAATTAACTCTGTAAGTTAATTGTTACCGGTCTTTTGACCTGACATAATTACTTCAATTGGCTAGTTCTTCGCAGTTTTCAGTATTAATTTTGGTGATCAACATTAATCCATGAAGATATATTTGTGTGACATGAAATTTAACATGCAGATCTCAATTAATGTCAAGGTATATTAGTTGTTTTTAGCCTTGAAAACTAAGGTTTTAATCAATCAATAACTTTTGAGAATCTTATATTCAAGATTGTTCTGCTTTCACAATATACTATTATGTGTATTTACTGCAATAAATAATTGTATCATAGCAGAGTTTGATAAAGCCTGCACTTTTCCAATGTACTGCAGACTGGATTGGAGAAGAACGTATTTGGAAATCATTTTGTGACAATGCCTAAAGCTGATACTCGCACCCCTCCTGCTTTTGCTTCAGATCCTCTTAAACGTGTATCCATTTCTGGTGATAGAGAATCAAATGGTGCAAACATAATCAATACTGCTATAGATGCAAATTTACAATCTGGTGGAATGTATTCTTCTGCTACTGTGGGATCTGGAACACCTAGTCACGTTGAACCAGAAATAGTTGAAATAGATGGTCCTAGTCCAATAACAACTCAGTTCCCAGAACAGGAGTCCAACTTCATCAGAAGTCCTAGCCCACATGGGGTAAGTCATGTAGCTTTGTGTTTGTGGTTATCATCCACCTACTTTGAAATTTGTTTGTGCTTAGCTAACCATAGTGATTGTATCCCTTTTCTCTGCAGCCGAGTGCCATGACAAGAAAAGGTGCTAACTATGTTGAGAGACAAAATTCAGAGATTTCTTATTATGCTGATGATGAGGACGCAAACCGCAAAAAGTATACCAAAAGGGGTAAGCATGTAATATTCAGGATATTTTATACTTACATCTTTGTCCTGTTTCAGCGTGTCCACACTCCAAAGTTTCTTGAAACACTTTTAGCATTATCAAAAAGATTATCTACATAAACATTTTACTAGTAGAGCTCTTTCTGTTTCACATTTATTTACCATCCTACAGTCATAATGTTACCTGCCCTGGAAATAATCATAATTATTTTTTTATTTGCAGCTTGATATGCTTAGTTGCTAACATTGTTGTCTTACATCACTTGGTCTTAATTTTCTAAGCATGAATGCTTTTCACTACGATAGACCCAGAAACAAACAAAATTGCATTGACCAAGTCATTGTCCATAGTTCTGCGGTTTGTACAAACATGTAAGAATGGTAGTCCTCGGAAATTGAAGGCGCATATTTTTTAGTTCTTATTCTTGAGCCCTGGTCACGCTAGGCTAAGCTTGATTGGTTGCAAACAGACCTACCAGGTTGGACATACTTTAACCTTGTGCTGCATCACGCAATTCACTTGCCCCATAATGCTTGGAACTGCTGGTTTAGTAAATCCTAAGATACCAGGTTTAGTGAATGAGATGAAGCAGGGTAGTAGTATGAAATGAACATTACTTTTTAATTCAGATGCCATTGATGTAATCTTCTGTCATCTTAGATCTTCCAATTTGTGTTTGCTTAAAATTTTGCATCCAAAATTTATATATATAAATGCTTGAAATATTAGAATAGTGGTCCAGGAAATATTTGGTTTTTATGTATCTCACATTGAGCTGAAAAATTACATCAAAGCATGGTGTACCATTTGTTGTACTTACATGTCTTCCAACTACAGGTACATTCCGTCACAAATTTCTAAGGATGCTGCTACCTTTCTGGTCCAGTGCACTGCCAACACTGCCAGTTACAGCACCTCCTAGAAAAGAGAGTGATGCTCCAGAAGGTCGTTCACGACATCAAAAATCATCAAGAATGGATCCTACAAAGATCTTACTTGCATTGGCAATCATGTAAGCTTTCTGACATGCTTGTAGAATTAGCATGCTATTCAGAAGTAAAGTAGCCTGAGCCTGGAGTGGTCCAGAAATTTGACAGTGGCCGGTATCAGTGAATTAGGTGGTTGAATGGTACTTATTCTTCCCAGATATCTGGGTCCAATGATGTTTTTATATTGATCTTTATGCCACTACATGCTTGTGTCTCAATCAATAGCAGCGCTTTGAAAAACTAGCTTTTTAGCAGGGATTGCCATTTAGCCACATAGAGATACTTTCAGAGTACACACATAGAACCCTCCTCTTAACTTCTGTTAGAAGAAATCTGCCAGCGGTTTGTAATTGCAGAGAAGTTACATTGGCATTTTATATGATGATGGCTTTCTGATAGAGATGCTACTATTGCCAGTGTTTACTTTAAGGGGTAGTATATAATTTCTTGTTGGAAATGTTTGATTTTTTTAGTATTAACTAAAAGTATGTACATACAATATTCTCACATTGTAACCAACATTTCTATTCTTTGAAGAAATAACATGCTGTGCCTGTGAGCCCTGTAAAGCTAACCGCAGTTTTGATGAAATTACCCTTTTAATGTTTAATTGTCATCCAAAGTTTGTACTTAGTGTTTTGTACTATCCTTTGAAATTAATTTGATTTGCTTACATTTTCACATGTTTTGTATTTTTTTTCTGTAATTGGTTCATCTGCTTATGTTGAATTTCTTACTGTGGGTTAATAACGTAAACTAATGTACTGAAGTTCTATGTTATTTCAGGGCATGTATAGCAACGATGGGAATTCTTTATTACCGTTTGTCACAACGCAGTCTTTCCGAGAACTTTATTGAGGATGAACCTCAATAGTACCCTGAGGTTGTCAATCTTGCAGTTTATTCCTGGTGCTATGCTGCTGATTCCAAGGGTTTAATACCCTCCCTGTATTTCTTTTCTTCTCCCTTTTTGTGGGGCTTTCTTGGTGGCTGAGATGGGTAGTTAGATACTACATAAGAATTATAGTAGACTGCTTCCATATGATGATTGATGTGCATGTTTATGTAACTATAATGCTATAAAATATCCTCTTTGTTATTTACACCTGATGAGAAATCATAGAAATTGCCACCATTTGTTTATCTACCTCAGGATATTATGTATTTCTGGCTGCTTTCTGATGGCGCCTTCAAAACTGTTAGATATGCTAATTTGATGGTGATTACCACTTTACCAGTGTACTACAGAGCCAAGGATAAGACGGCTGTGGCCTTACCAAAAAGGAGTCAACTAGGTTTATCATTCATATTCTCAAAACTTTTATATTTCTACCAACTGTTTAGTTTGTGATCAAATCATCTACAACAAGTTTAATTTGCACAGCCATTTTTTTAATATTTCGCAGTAGCCAGAATTATCTTTTATTTCGTAATCATCTTTGCACAGTCAACGATTGAAATTGCGATGTATGTTAAGTATTGGATTCATTAAGTCCATTCAGTACTGCGGCAATGAAATCCGATAATGGAATTAGATTCTTGTTGGCGTCAATCTACTGTATTTGTTTTCTTAAAAGACGCTGGTGATTTTTGGTGAACCTGTCGTTCTATCACACTAGCACTTTATTTACTACTCCCTCCATCCCAAATTATAATACATATATTTTTTTTACATGGTCTTTAATCATATATACTTATTTATCCTTTTATTTATTCCACGCATGTTATATTTCCTATGAATATAAAATCAGATTACATAAAAGTACTTTAAAATATGAATATGAATATAGTGATATAACACGTATAATGCTTAGCACGAATATAATTAGTATAATCATTAGTCAAAAGTTACCAAGTTTAAATTTTTAAAGTGTACGTCCTATAATTTAGGATGGAGGGAGTAGTATTTTTCTTAAAATTTTTTGCAAGACTATATACTTACTCTGGTTTATTTCACCGTGTGAAGTGCTGGCAGACCTGCGGGATGTCGATCCCGGGACATGAGAACAAGTATTACCGCAAAAAGCAAAAAGAAAGAAGAGTAAGTGACCAATGAAGTCATCTACAACTTTAGGTCACGAACAGTAAATGTTACAAGCTCAAAATAAGGGCACCTTAAAATTCAAAACAAGAGCAACTACACGAACTCCCGAATCCCATAATCACAACAACAAACAAAAAATAAATCATCTTGTTAATGCATCCTGAACTTCTCATTTAAAATACCCATGACAATTAGAGACCTAGAAGGGTTTTTTCTCACGTTAAGCTCTAACCAACAACCATTGAAAGCCGTATTTGACAATCAGTTTCTCGATACACATAAGGCGGTAGCCCCAATTCATGTTCCAAATTAAGCAACACACCTTGAAAGTTACAAACCGTTCCTCCAAATCCTGCACTTAAATACGAGCAGTCTGACGATGAGACAGTAGGACAATCTTGACAAGACTAATGAAGCGGAACCCATATATTCTTGATGCACTGATTTGTGTTATTTTCTTGATGCACCCATATTTAGGATTTTGTAGAAAATTTAGGCACTGAACTTTACTGTGTTTCCTTCCGCAGGAATGGTCTATAATACATATGAATGAATTTTTCAAATTCATGTGAAGTTAGTACACAAATTGACAAAGCATCAATAAGAAGCTGAAAAAAAAAACTTAAAATTTGTTGAAAAAAAGAAGCTAAAAAAATCAGCAGAAAAGGCCAGCCAATAACTATACCCTGCTCGACCTGCAATGAGCTGAATTGCCAAATCCCCTAAATCACATACAGCAACAAACAACAATTGAAGCAACCTGTCTACACATCCTGCTTTTTTAATTTGATACCTGAGACAATTGGAGCCGCTTATAAGGACTTCTCTTAGACTGCACTGTAACCAGTTGTCTAGCAGTTGGAACTACATTGGAATTACAAATTGACACCATTGCATTTGGCATATGTGACAATTGACTTCCCACAGGCAGACACCATCAAAGATCTACCTTGAAATGACACAAGATTGATTTTCCAATGCTCTTGTAGATTGCATTGTTGATCTGTTAGCAGTATCAATAATCACTGGCTCATCAAAGTGCCAAACGTTGCCCACAGCTAATGCCACTGGCCATTTCGGCAGATCATTGGACATGGATGCTGCTGCACCCACGACCAGTCACCTCCATGTGATGCACCATGGCCCCTGTACTTGTTACTACTACCTCGTAGTGTTGTTTGAGAGCAGCTTAAGAGTTAAGAGAAGAGAAACACAAACAGCAACATATAATAGTGGCATTTTAGCAGAATCAGGAAAAATCATGAATGCATGAATTTATCATGTTAGCTCACATGAAAATGAAAACGCATGTACTTTGCCCCTATATATCCATTAAAAGAGGGAAAGAAATGTATTGGTAAAAAAACATGTAGGAACGTAATTTGCTTACTTCTTGTTGCCCATACATACATTACTACATAATGCCTATCACTGCCAGTTCATAACCTGCATCACTAACCAGCAATGCCTAGGTTCTAGTGTTGCTCCAGGGCAATACCGCTGGTTCTGGAACCGGTTCATGAGGCATACCAGCAGTTATCATGGGGCAATGCTGCCAATTGATCACTTGAACGGCAGTCATACGTTCTGCCGGATCACCCTAATGTCACCAAGTTCCCTTAACAATAGGGACCAGGAACAAGAATGGAGGAAATTGAACGCCACTTTCTAATAACATGGTAAGAAGGCGGTATACCACTTTAGATTATTTGTTCGAGTAAGGAACATGTTCCATGAATTTTCGGAACGACAGTCCGGAAACACTGAATCCGAGTCAAGGAATGTGTTCCCAAGATTTTCGTATCGAACTATGGAACATTGAACCAGAGTTGAGGAACTCATTCCCACAATTATTGGAACAATCCATTTAACACAGGTTCATAGGAAAATATAACATAAGTTATCAGAATTTCGGATTAATGTCTAATGAATAAATTGCTACATTGAAAATGTATTACTGCACAAAAAAAGGGTATATAAAAATCAACCAAAATATTCATACAAAGTCATGAAAGGTAGTTGGTAGCAACCCTCACGATTGACTTCCGTCATATACTCCTCTTATCAAAGTAACAATTTACGTGCACATTATTACCAAGTTCAGTATAACTATGAAAAATAAAAAAAAAACAGAGAACTTTCAATTCTGCATCTATATGTCATTCGGCATATAGATTGTGGAGTTATCGGCATCTATACGTCATTCGGCATTGGGCCCCTTTTTTTTAGATTTTGGTGAATATTGATACAAGACACAAGTTTGAATGCATAAAAACAAGCTTACCAGCATTTTTGGCATGCATATTGTTTTTTTACACTATGATGTATTGATCTGCGGCCAAAATCCTCTTAGTTAATGAAGTCTTGATAGGTTGTGAAAGAACCCTATATGCGACATCTGCCAGTTCTGTCTCAGTTTCATAGTTGCTCCACCACTGAATGGTCCAATTTGTACTGCATCTACTCACACAATTGTTAGTTAAAAATATCCTGTGTTCATAATGAAATCATTCAGTTGCTTACGAAGGATTTTTGCCTCTCTTTTTATTAACTATTCGTTCAAATTTTTCAGCACATCTGCAATGACCTCTATGTCCCCTGCAATGACCTCTATGTCCCCCGGTTGGCTACTTCTCTTACAGTGCCACTCGAGGTTGGTTCTTGCAGATAATCTTTTTCATAGAAACTCATGTAAGAGCGTAAGAGAGACTATAAAGTGGAATGCTCACCTTTTCCAAGCATATAATGGCAAAGTTTGCAACCTCCATAGAACCATTTTTGTATGGGTTATCATCTTTGATCATAATAACAGTTTGCTCTCCTACCAAACAATCTATGCTCTCATAAATCTCACTCAGGCCTTGTTCTTTTCTTAAACTTCAAACTTCAACTTTCTCATTTTCTATTAGCACGCTTTCCAAACTATGTATTTTTTAAAAAAAGTTATATATAGAAGTTGTTTTAAAAAATCAAATAAATCTATTTTTTAAATTTATAATAGTTAATACTTAATTAATCATATGCTAATTACCTTTTTCGTTTTACGTACGGGCAAAAAATTTTCTCGTTTCTGACTGAACGAACGCAGCCAAAGGTCCTCTGACCGCAAGGATGTTCTGAACTTTATTCCAAAAGTTGTCACTGTTGATTTCTTGAACAATGGCCCTTGCTTATAGTTGATCATCACTAAACCAGGGTCATTTTTCTTCAATGGAAGTTATTGACATTCGCATCAATTATCAACGGCAATAAACAAGGGCTTTTTGTCGAAAAGAATCAAAAGTGACAACTTTTCAAATTTGAGAATATCCATGACATGACCCATATATTCAATACTTACTCCATCCATTCCAAAATATAAGGCATAATTACTTTTAACTCAAATACCATGAAACAATTATTATCACTTAATTCATCCTAATAAATACAATGCATGCATCCAATGAGATCTTAAGGACGGAAGATTTAAAAAATAATAGTTTAGTGGAGAGGAGGTGCTTATTAATTAATTGCTTGCATGCATGCATTATATTATATAAAACATACGAAAAATGTAGTTGTAACTTATATTTTGGAATGGAGGGAGTTTTAGTGATGGAAAAGGTCTAAAATTGTTTGACATTTACAAGATAATGGGCAGTACGGTGGGAGAGGTAAAGGATATTATGACCAAAGATGACAATCCATATAGAAGTGACTTTCTAGAGTTTGTGAACGTTGTCATTACACGCTGGGAGAAGATGGGCATTCCACTTCACTGCTTGGCTAATGCAATTTGGCCAAAGTTATACTATAAAGATTATCTTCAAGAGCCAGTATCCGGTGGCACAGTAAGGACAACACCCAATCAAGATGTAGAAGTTACGGCAAGTTTGTTGGAAGTAGTTGAAATAATAGCAAAAATCCTTTGTGAGCATCTGAAGATTTCATTCTGAATGAAGGAAATTTGGCACTGACAAATATATGAGTTGATGTAGTAACAATGGATCAAATGAGTGGTGGAGAGACCATAGATCTAAGAAAAGGGAATTGGCAGAGGTTGCAAAAAGGGTTCTTCAAGAACCTGTCGAGTGTTCATCAGCTAAGAGGATTTGGGTCACATACAAATACATCTATAGAGTAGAAGAAAACAATCTGAAAGCCAAAAAAGATGATAAGCTTGTGTTTGTCCACCCACACACATGGGCCTTTATCAAGTCAGTTGAGGCATTAAATGAGTTGAAAATTTGCCAATTTTACTGAGAACTATTCATAATGTCTTCACGGTAGCTTGGCCAGGAGGGAGAGTGATATAACCATGACTACTATAGATACAACAATTGCTCACATCATATATCAACAGGAAGACATTAAGAACAAGCCTCAGAAGTTCTGGAATCCAAATCGGCCACTTGCAAAAAAAGTTAATTTCAAACGATCGCGAAATGTGCATACGACCTCCGTTTTCGACTCGTAAGTACTTGATAGAAAGCTCTCGGAGTCTCCTATCCAATGGATCTAGTCTCATCACCAAATTCTATCCTAGTAATCCGTAATTGATCAAAAAAGGTGTTGCGTCACCTGTAATGGGCCTATGTGCTTGTAACTTCATCTGCGGCCCCAGCTTAAGTGGGGCCCATGCGGGGTGCGCCCCAATCTGGTGGAGCATGACCCTAGGGACCTCTTGGTCATCCTTCCACATCTTTAAATAGCTAGGTACCCCTTCAGGGTTTCTCAGGTTTTGTTTATATTAAAGTTTAGCCATTGCTACTTTCCCTTATACTTACGCATGTCGGTTAGACCACCTAATTACTAGTCTTGGGAACCCCACCTTATCGTGAGATTTTATTCCTATTTGCAATTCATATCGCTTTTATCTTATTCTTACTTGTTTCTTCGATTTGATTGTAGGAATAAGGTTGATCTGCACTAGTAAGATCAACAACTCACAGAGAGATGTACCGATCGCTAAGGCGCAACACAATGATATCTTGTACGGTTGTAGTCGGGTCGATATTGTTTCTCTCAAATCGTAGTTATCTCAACTCACCGAAACATCGGGTCAATCAGAGCCGTGAGCGTATCAAGTAGAGCTTAAGAATTTATCAGAGAGGTGATGGCATAGAGAGAAAAGAGAGGCAAGGGAAAGTGGTCTACAGAGATGGGCCACAAATAGGATGGATTGAAGGCCAAAATTAAGGGAGAAAGGAGATCAGGCTGGAAATGACCCGAAGAGACCTGAAGAAAGAGAAGTATTTTATTTTAATAAATACTAAAATAAACTTTATATTATTAAAACCAATTCATGAGCTCTGAAAACTCCCTAAAATTCTAGAGAGCATTTGTAGACAGAGTATTTAAGAAAAATAACTCTAGTCATAATTTGTGGAAAAAAAATCCCTTCTCTACTTCACTTGTTAGTTGTTTTGAGCCTTAATATGAATTATAAACAAAATGTTAAATAATTTATTAATCCTAGAAAATAATTAGGGCGTGACATGTGGCAAGTTGGCCTCGACGTGAGAAATGAGCGTAGCTCAACTGGTTTCGTTCCTTATGGTGGAATCAACCGTATGGGTTCAAATCCTAGACTTGATATGGGTGATCATTTTTATGGCTAATTATTTCTTTATTAGTAGATGACGTACCCCTCAATAGCGAGTCATCCATGATGACTTCGTCAATCTCATGATATGTCATCCCCGTTTTTCGAAGATGCTCATAAGGATAGAATGTGGGTATGCGTGTTCATAGCGGTGAGTGTGCGTGAATTGTGAGCGCATGCCTTGTAATGTGTTTCTAAAAGAAAAGTTAGCATCCACGTGCAATATCAAATAGTGGTACCTTTGCTGGTCAATATGCAATTAGCAAGACTAAGGGTGCTTTTATACAAAGCTAATGACACATGCACGGTCTAGTGATAATACATTGAACATCTCCCTAAACAGTATATGCGCATTTGTAGGATCGAATAACAAAAACCAAGCCAACCAGAAGGGGTGAATGGTTGTAACACCAAAAACCAAAAACTTTTAGCGGAAATAAAAGTTATCCTCAAATTTTAACGAAGTCGTTGGCGTAGCCCGGTTTGACTGCCGAATATGCACCGGTTTGACCTCAATCTTGCCACTGGTCTGACCGATGTATATCAGCTGGTCGGACCGCCGCTTCCCTGCCTGCTGTTGCTTGTCATCGCCGGTCTGACCAGTTACTTGCCTACGGTTAGACCACCGCCTTGCTACTGGTTAGACCGCTTGGGGTACTCCAGTCAAACCATCGGGATCCAGAAAAACACCGGTAGATGAACACTCGAAGATGTAGATTAATCTATCTCGACTTTATTGCATCAACTAGTGTTTACATAGTGCACCAAAAACACTCCTCACCAAAATCTCGAACTAAATTTAAAACCCTAACTTATATCTCAACTCAACTCTCTAACCATCGATATCGGAAGGCTACACCCTCCCTCTCTATTTACACCCATAACACGACTGCATTCTAGCCACGAATCCAACTCATACAAGAAGTCCTAATCCCCTAGGAAATCTTCCCGTAAAAGAAACAAACTTTACAAACTCCAATCTTTCCAAACTTGGATTCTAATCCAAATTTGACTCCGCTTTCCATACGCACACAACACCACGTGTATGCTATATGGAAATCGTCACCTCCACGTGCATTGTTCTTTAGCCTAAGCATCCCGCGTGATATCCTTGACCATCTAGAAACAATTTCTCCCAAGCCTAGTCCAGATCCATCACCGGCTATACTCCCATGGCCTCAAGCAACACTTGCACATGAACAATAAAGAAACTCCATATCCGGGTACAAGTTTGCACCAACTTGACTCACAACAGCACACAATAGTATCATATACGAATATAAACCATCTAGAAGTTATAAACATGAACAAATCTAGAAATTCAACGAAAACAACTCGAAACGGACTCCTTCCTGGAATCTCCTAGTTAGACCGTCGGGCCACCCAGTCTGACCAGCCACACACCACCGGTCTTACCAGCGTGCACCCGGTCTAACCAGCACCCCAGTGCCGCCTTACACTGTTCACCAACAGAAAACATAATCCACCGTATTTTCATAAACACTCACCTTTGGCAATTATTCATCACCAAGATTAATCATCACATGATTTTACAATCTCCCTCTTGATGAACACATTGGCAACATCTCAAAATGCAAATTGGTGTTTTTGAAAAAACGAAAAAACAAATGAAAATGAAAAACTCTCCCCCTTTTCAAAAGAAATAATTTCTCCCCATATTTGCAAAATCGATTATTTTTAAAATCGAATTCTCCCCCTTTTAGGAACCACACATTTTGTATATTTTCAAGAATTTCAAAAAAGAAAAAATATAACCAATAATGCACCAATGCCATGATTTCATGATTGCTACTTGTAATAACAACTATTATTTTCTATTTTCTGATTTTCTTAGAGCTTTGAAGTGCACCTAAAGCAATTCATGGTTGCAAAAGAAATGAGATAAATTCATTAACTAGTTAACAAGCATGCATTGGAGTATAAACATGAATCAAAAATATTACAATTAAGTTCAAATCAACAATCAAGATTCATGATTTCAAACAATTTATAATGTAATATTAACAAGTACATAGGTTGAAGGAAAAACCGCTACACATATACCAATTGCATTATTACTCATTCTCAAATTAACTCTACCACAAAACAGCCAGGAGATTTTTTAACATTTATTTTTTGCTTATTTTTTCACTCAATTATTCCGGGTACGTCCTTGTCGTCAAGACTGTTTTCAAGGATTCAGTACCCATTATTTTTGCTCACATCGAATACATCCTTGTCGTCAAGACTGTTTCCAAGGATTCGGTATTCATTTTTTCCTCTCATAGAAATATTTTTGTTCCCTTGCACAATAAGCAACTAAAGAGCAATCTGAGGAATAACAATCCAATGAGCATATATATATATATATAAGCATTAGTCATCCAAACTAATTACTTGTTTCAACATTGCATGTTTACTTAATTCAAGTAAGAGAATTACTGTCATGCATCATCTCCCTTAAAAGCAATATTTAAGCCTCATGTAAATTCTAAAATACATACAAGCTAACATAGCAACAATTAATTCTCAATTATTTTGCTAGCATGCACAAGAATATACTAGAGGTATAAACAAAGCTATTCTTTCTCATTGTTATTTATTTTCAAATTTAGAGCAATGCATAAACATAGACATGAATGCACCGGAAAAGCACAAACTCCCCCTCAAATAAACCTAAAATTCTCCCCGAAGAAAAATCAAGAATAAATCAAAAATTTCGAGAAAGACATGCAATTGCCAATGATGTCACCAAGATTCACATGAATTGACATATATCCACTTGTATTACCCAAAACTACCACTTCAAATACTAGCAAGAAAAGCTAATAAACGAAGATGCAGAACAAAGTTATGTCAACTCAAAAGTACATGGATGTTACCTTGAAAAAGAATCACCATCTCCACATTGAATGCACATGGGGAGTACGTCACCAAAATACCTACAAACATGAAGATGTCGAGTCCTCCGTGTTGGGGTTAGAAATAAGAAATCTCGAAATCCAACACTATGTCACACGACCAATAGAACCAGTAGATACATATGGACACAAAAAATCAGAATCAGACTTACCTAAAAACTTACCTTGTCGCTTCTCAAAAATCTGATTTGAACACTATACAAAATTACCCCGAGGCTGGTTTGATTGCTGCTATACCTGCGGTCTGACCGGACCTGACCACCGGTGTGAATGTTGGCACACCTGTGGTCTAACCGCCACTCGGTCTGACCCACTGGTCCTATCGGTCTAACCGAGCTCCTCGATCCAAAACCCAATTTTCATCACCGTTGTTTCGCAAAAACAATTCCCTTTTCCTTTTTCTGTTTTCGGGCAAGTCTAAAATAAAAACCAACCAAATATCCATCTTTTCCAAAAATAGAACAAGTATACTTCTAATGACGAGAAGTTATTGAAGTAGATGGTTTTGAAATTGATGGTTTTGCAATAAAAGACTTTCTCTTGAATCGTCGAAGAAAGAGATGGCAAAACTTCAATAGATTTACAAATCGTTTTCTTAGGTTCGGGTTTTGTCAAAACTTCACATTTTCAGTTATGCTCAAAACAACAGATTGGTGATTAGTAAAATAGGCTTTTGTATCAAAACCTACACCACGATTATAAGTGCTCACATCAGCACACAATAGTATCACATATGAACAGAAACCATCTATAAGTCATAATATGAAGCAATCTAGAAATTCCACGAAAATAACCCGAAACCGACTTCCTCCTGGAATCACCAGGTCAGACTGTCAGGCCACCCCATCTAACCGGCCACACACCACTGGTCTGACCGGCGTGCACCCGGTCTGACCGGCACCCCAGTGCTGCCTCGCACTGTTCACCAACAGAAAACTCAATCCACCGTATTTTCATAAACACTCACTTTAACAATTGTTCATTGTCAAGATTAATCATCACATGATTCTACAATAAGTACTGAAGAATCAAGGACACGTGTAACAAATCATCCTTGGAAAAATTACGGCATGCCTTATGATGGCTGTCTGGCTGTCCCTTTGCCACCTATGACACCAAGCTCCCGGAATAATGAGGTGGAGAAACAGAAGGATGTGGTGGAATGCCATTTTCATATAAGATGGTATGAAGGGGTTATATCTCTTCGAATAGTTTGTTCGGGGGATGGAACACATTCCATGAACTTTTGGAATGATAGTCCGAAACACACCGAATTCGAGTCGCTAAAAGTATTCCTAAGATTCATTAAAAGAAGAAAACGTTTTCCTAGGTTTTTTGGATCGGACTATGGAACACTTAACTTAAGTCGAGCAACTGGTTCTCATGATTTTTGAAACATGTAATTTAATTAACACATGTTCATATGAAAATAAAACACAAGTTTTTATAAGTTCGAATCAATATCTAAAGAATAAATTACTATTCACCCCATCTTAAAATATATAGCAATCCACGATTAGATTAAATAGGATTAGGCGGTGTGATAGAACTAGGCAGTGTCTTATCATTGCTATATTTTATAACGAAGGAAGTATTACAAGGGAAAAGTACCGGATAGTACAGAGAAGTGTGTCGTGGGCGTGGCACGGCTGCGAAACAGGAAAAGAAGAGATGATGCCAGGCCGTGGAGACGGCTCACCAACGATGACGCTGTTCCGCACTACACAAGAGTTGGCAGCAGCGGCTGATCGATCAATCTCCCAAGACGTGGCTGGGGGCGGCTCTGCGTTCTGCTGTGGCACCGCCGTTCGGGCTCTCGCCTTCGGTGCAGTGGCCGGGACGTGCGCAGGAGGCAGCGTTTCGGCGTGTACGCAGCCAGCCGCAGCCGGGAGACGGGGAGGTGTGGCAAAAACGGATGTATGTTACTGGGGATGGTTGTTCAATTCTTGGAATCAAATATGTAATTGATGGAGAAGATGAAAAGGATTTCAAATATTTATGTTTGCCTCAAAAAAATATTTATGTGGAATTTGAAGGTGGCGGATCGGCTTGATGGCGCCGAAGAGGATACGGCGCGGTGTGCGGTTTCTGGCGCATGAAGGAGGAGGGTATGGGTTGCTGCAGGGCTTGGGCCCAACGCAGACAGAAAAGAGAGATCGATAGAGCAGGACAGGCGGCATCCACAGGAAGCAGAATGGAGGAAGAAACCGAAAAGGAAAAAAAAGGAGGAAGAGGAAAAAAAAGAGAAGCACATGGATTTTTCAGAAAAAAAAAATCAAAGTTGAAGAATTTAGAATTTTGGAATTTCATGTAATGTACATGTTCCACTTCTGAAGGGCGAATAAATTAAATAACTTGAAATAACTAAACGTAAAATAAATGGCGACGGTTGATTAATTAGTAAGTCAAACTAAGACTTTTTAAATTATGACATTCCATAAAATGTTAGTTGAATGAAAGCGAATGTGAAATTTTCAAATAGGATAATTTGAAACTAGCAAAAACAGAACGTGCCATTATTTATCGTTCTAATATAGATTGCATAACTTCTCTCGCATCGTTCGCTTGCCGACGTTCAATGCAAAGTTTCCTACGGTAAATCAAAGCTACTAGCTGCTTCAGCATTTATCGCGATAAGGAGCAGCGGGGGACCATGTGATGCCCTGACTGATGCACTCCTGACTGATGCACTCTGTTCGCTGTCCACGCTGCCTCGATGAGATCCACATAATTTTTTCGTGCACACTCCGTACACACCAACTAACAAATATCATAAAAAATTTTGAAAAAAATCTGACATATACTCGTGGAAAGTTATCAATAATAAAAAGATCATATTTGTTACCTCCAATGCTCAGATAAGCAATGGGTCTGAAGAGCTCCATGTGGAGAAGCTCCAATGATCTTGTGGTAGTCATCACATTCTTGATCGGGTGATGTGCTCCAATTTGTTTCCTGATTTTGACATGCGTTACACACCCTATTTTTCTCAAATTGGACATTTCTTAGTTCAAGGATGTGATCACCTTTCAGAAGCTTGTGAAGATTTCTCATACCAACATGGGCTAGCCTCCAATGCCAAAGCCACTCCGTGTTTGACTTAGCCACTAAGCATGTCTCATGTTTGGCTTTACTTGAGGAAAAATCCACAAGATAAAGCTTTCCCTTGAGAACACCCTGAAAGACTATCGAGAAATCATTCCTTCTAAATACGGTCACATCAACATCGGTAAAAAAGACAATTGTAACCCATGGAACATAATTGAGAGACGGAAACAAGATTATAGTTTATAGACTTTACCAAGAAGATGTTGGAAATGGAGACATCATTGGAGATTGCAATCTTACCTAATCCCATTACATTTCTCTCTCCATTGTCCCCGAAGACCATGTTCTCTTGGGATGTGCCGTTTGGATCAAGAGATGAAAACATTGATTCTTCTCCGGTCATGTGATTTGTGCATCCATTATCAATCACCCAACTTTTTCACCGGAGACATAATCCTACAAGAGATCAATTTCTAGTTTTAGGTACCCATACTTGCTTGGGTCAACATACTTAGCTACAACATGACCATTAGCATTCTTCTTAAGAACATAAGAGGCATCAAATGAATTATGTGAAGCACAATCATTAGGAATGATACTTTTGGCCTTGACAAAGTTGTTGAGACCTTGAGGCTTCTTGAGCATTACACTTTTATCCACCATCCCTTTCAGTGGAGGAACATACCCAAGGCCTTCACGGTAAAAGTTATCCATTTGGTAGCCTAGTTACTCCTTTAGGGCCTTACTACCCATGTGGCACTTTAGAAGGCCATTGTGAAGAAGTTCCATGAGCTTATCATTTTGCTTTTGTAACGCACTCAAAGATTTAGAGTTAGTAGCACAAGCATCAATATCAATATCCTTACACCTTGAGCATAGTTCATTGCTTGGGGCAATGGAAGAACAAGATGCCTCACTAGGGTAAGAGATGTTATTCTTTAAGGTTTCAAACTTTTCTTCAAGTGAGAGGCAAGCTTTGGCCAAGCTATCCACCCTCTCTTGAAGTTGTGAGTTTGCTACCTCAAGTTTAGCATGAGATTCTTTGGTTTGCTTGCGAAGCCGTACCAAAGCCTCATTTTTCTCTCTTTCCTTAGCAAGCTCACTCTTGAGTTCAAGAAACCGCTCTTTCTCATGAATGAGCAAGGCCTCTTGTCTCTCAAGAGTTTCATATTGTTGTTCAATTGTCCCAAGCAACTCACTCAAGTGAGGTAATGATTCCTTGGTTATGGACTTGAACAAGTCCTCATCCATAACCTCATCAACTTCCTCATCAACCTCCTCTTCTCCATCACTAATGAGATCAACATTGAAGGACTTGAAAGATGAGGGTACCTTAGACTCCTTTGCCATGAGACAAATAGAAGCATCGTCATCACTTGAGTAGTTGAAGAGCCTAGGTGTAGGAGGTGATGTAGGCTTGACGGCAAACGTGGCCACTCCCTCATCATCACTTGAGCTTGACTCAGAATCATCTGAACCGAAGATCATCCCAAGGTAAGATTGGCCATGTCGCTCACGCTTGCTATGCTTGTGCTTCTCCCTCTTGTCGACCTTCTTCTTTTCTTCCTTGATGTTGGGACAATCGGCCATGAAGTGTCCGAGCTCATGACACTCATAGCACTTCCTTGCGGAGTGCCTCCCACTTGACTTGTCGGAGGAGCGTCTTGAAGAGCTCCCCTTGAAAATGCCGCTTCGTCTCATGAACTTTCCAAACTTTTTGACGAAGAGTGCCATCTCTTCATCATCTTTCTCCTTCTTGCTCTTACGACTTTCTTCTTCTTTTGCCTTCAATGCTAAGTCTTCCTTCTTAACACTTGAGCCTTGATGGATGAATTCGGTGACTTCCTTCAACTCTTGTTCAAGCATGTCATGAGCAAGAATGCGACCAAGTACATCATGAGGAGTGAGAGTCTTATAGTTCGGACACTCACGTATGATGGTCACCAAGGTAGAGTTCTTTGGTGTGATAGCTCGGATCATTTTCTTGACCACAACTTCATCTGTCATATCCTTGGAACCAAGCCCCTTGATCTCATTCACAATCTTGCTTAAACGGTCATACATGTCGCCTAGGCTCTCTCCATCCAACATGACGAACCGCTCAAATTGCCCCTTAAGGATCTCCACCTTGGACTCGCGAACACTATCCGTACCTTCATGTACATTCCGAAATGTGTCCCACATCTCTTTGGCATTCTCAATGCCATCAACTCGGTTGAACTCACTTCCACTCAAGGCGCTAAGTATGGCATTAGCGGCTTGAGCATTCTTGTGCTCGTTATCGTCGTCCTCCTTGGTGGGATCATCGGGGTTCTGCAAAACATAGCCTTTTTCGACTATTCTCCAAATCAATGGGTTAATAGATTTCAAATGTATCTTCATCTTATGTTTCCAAGCGGCATAGTCCGCACCGTTGAAGTACGGAGCTTTGCCACTATAGGTGCTCACATAAGATGTATATGTCGAAGAAGAGTAATCCCACGGAACTTTGGTTCCGGTAGGTTCACCCTCCTTGCCATCCCCCGTTTGACCCGACATGATCTCTCCAAGCGGTTAAGCCTAATTAGGAGATTAGGCTCTGATACCAATTGAAAGGGTCACCTGAGCCTCGAGGGGGGGTGAATAGGCTACTTAAAATTAAACAACGGACGCTAAAAACAAAAACTAGGTCGGATAGTCTGATCCACAGTCGGACTATCCGATGTGATCAGATAGTCTGAGTTTGGATCAGACTGTCTGACTCAAGAGAGATGCAAGTAACCTTAGATCTGCTACACAAGCAAGAGTATACGCACAGGCAAAACCTAGGTTATAGAGTCACAACAAGGCAAGTAGTAGAGGAGAGGGAAGAGCGAATATCACCAAGATTTCTTGCCGAAGTAATTCCCGGAGTTCAAATCCTCGAGGGGATTCTACTCTCCGTTGAGGAGCTCACAAAGAGCCGGGTCTTTGCTAACCCTTTCCTCAAGAGGTTGCACAAAGCACTCCTCCTTCCACTAGAGGTATCTCTTTTATTTTGGGAGCCGAGATCCAACCTTCACAAACTTCTCTTGTCTCACCACAAGTAGATTGGTGGCTCAAGAGCGACGCCTTGCCATCTAGGAGTCATCAACCTCCAAGAGTAACAAACACCACACAACTCTTGGAACAACCCTAGTGATCAAGATCGAGTGAAACACACACTAGGCCCTCAAACACCAAATCCACAACCACCAAGATCCACCACACAAATAACGAGGAAGGATTTGAAAGAGGGAGAAAGAGCTCAAAGATCCAAAGCACTCAAGCACCTAGCTCAACCCAAAGTGAATGAGAATGAATGAGTTGGGTAACCCTAGAAAAGGGTTAGGTGGGGGTATTTATAGATCGCCAAAATATGACCGTTGGGAGAGAATCTTTTCATCCCACCTCGGATAGTCCGAGATGACATCAGATAGTCCGATGTTTTGACCCCCAAGCAAGCCAGAGACAGAGAATAAAGTTTTGAAGAATTTTGGATTGTCTGATCAATCGGATAGTCCGAAGTCATCTCGGATAGTCCGATATTTTTGAACCAAGAACTTCATCCTCTCACAGAGACTCGAGTTCCATCAAAATCGGAGTTTCTGGATCATCGAATAGTTCGATCACATCGGATAGTCCAATAGGTACTTAGAAAAATTCACTCAAGTAGGATAAAAATCAATTCAAGACAGAGTGAAGTTCTGTGAAATTTCAGATAGTCCGATGCATCAGACAGTCCGACCTCACATCGGATAGTCCGATGTTTTTAAGTCGATATTCAATCCTAAGAGAGAGAGAAAGTTATGTGAAATTTCGGATAGTCTAAGTATCGGATAATCCGAAGTGATCGGATAGTCTGACAGGAAAATTTCAGTAACACTTGAACAAAAGGATTTTGAGCACTAGTGTTCTACCAATTATATGCATGTGGTATCCCTCTTAATATTACGGCATCTTAAACACAAGAACACAAGAAATACAAGGTTCACAACATGATTACTACAACTGTGACGCCGCTAAGCTCTTAATCAATGTTCCACTCCTTTTCATCCTTGCATCCACGTCAACAAAATATTAGTGCACCTCTATTTATGTTGGCATTAACACCAAAACAAATTAGGGGTCCTAGATGCACTTTCAAATCTAAAGCATTACACATATCTACAAAGTATTATCTTCACATTCATTATATTTTAGCTATAAAAAAAAGTGAAAAATCTGATAGGTCTAAGAGTAAAAATCTGTTAGAATTTTATCTTTTTTTATTACAGCTAAAATATAATGAATTTGAATATGAGATTTTATAGAATTTTCCGTGCTAGTTGGTGTGCATGGGAGTGTGCATGGAAAGTTTGTATGCATAGGATATGTTCGAACCTTGATGCTCCACATGTTGCTGTGGGATTAAACGTTAGTCGCTTCAGTAGAAGCACATGTAAAAGTAAGGTGTTGATTTAATCTATATGATGAATAATAAGTGTTTACGGATGGTGAACAACGTTGTTGGCTCTATGAGGCTTGTTAGATCGGGCAGTGGGCACCGGTCAGACTAGAGGTGTTCGAGCGGTCTGACCGTGTAGCCTAACAGACACACTAGCAGACTCCGGGTGTGAGTCGGTTTCAAGTTGTTTTCGTAGATTTTCTAGATTGGTTTATGCTTATGACTTCTTGATGGTTTCTATACATATGTGATACTGTTGTGTGCTGATGTAACTAAAGTTGGTGCAAATTTATACTTGGATATACAGTTTTTTGTTGTTTATGTGTAAGTGTTGCTCGAGGCCATGGGAGTACATCCGGTAATGGATTGGAACTAAGCTTGGGAGAAGTTGAGGTGCAGACGGACACAGGATGCTCGGGCTAGAGGACAATCTGCGTGGAGGTGAAGGTTTTCTTACGGTATACACGGGGTGCTAAGGGCATAAGGAAAGCGGAGTTAAATTGTATAGGAAAGTTGTTTCCTAATTTGAGGGGTTTCCTACGTGGTTAGAATTCCTGATTCTAGTTGGATTCGTGGCTTGGTGCAGCCATGTTTGGGGTACAAGTAAAAGAGGGTTGAGGCTAACATATCAACTTTTTATAAGAGAAAAGTTAGGATTTTCTTTGATGCTTCAATTTCTAGTTCGTGAGTTGAGAGAGGGGAAATGTGGATGCACTTTGTAAACACATCTTGATGCAATAAACTTGATCTACTTTTAAAGATTCATTGATTTGTGTGTTTATGCTGATGGTCTGACCAACGGTATGGGAGCTGTCAGATCAGTGGTGGCAACCAGGTAGAGTGTAGGCGAAGAGCCGGTGGCAACCAGGCGGCAGGCAAGCGAAGAGGCAGTGGTGGGGCGCTGTGCGGCTGAGGGTAAATTGGCAAAGGTTGTGTTGGTGGCAGAGCTCGGGGGTGGTGGTGGCAGGTGTTGTGGGGAGGTTTGCATGCGAAAGCCTAGCTCGGGAATCCCCGAGCCAACAATGACTATGTTTTCGTACGCCGCATCCCCTCTTTGGGGCGTTGTCGAGCGGCCACCGTTCCACCCTTAGCAGGACCCTCCAGGTGAAAACCAAGTCCTTCTGGATGGGCAACGGTGACGTCTAAGACGCCATAGCCTTCCTGAAGGCGTTGTCTAGGAGGTCATGCTCCTTGCGTTCGCCACCTTCTCTCTGATCGGTTACCGACAACTCTTGGTTGTCTTCATCAGGTTGGGGCGAGGGATGAGTGGATCTTCTCTCTCTCCCTCTCCCTCTCCTCAACCCCTCTACATGAGGATATCCGAAAGCTTTTGTATGTCCTTCTAGGTTGAGTCGGTATTAGGTGGGGCGTTTGCAACCCCCTTGTTGGTCTAGTGGTGATCGATCACGCTTAGCGGTGGTCGGTTTGGTGCTAGTGTCTTCTCCAGGGTGTCCTGTAAGGAGCTGCCAGCTTTCAGTGGTGGTGTGTTTGTTTTCATTTATTTTCCTGGTTATGACATCCTAAGATTATAATCTTGTTATTTTTTTCTACTATATCAATATGAACTTCGCACTATGGCCTGACCCATGATTGACAATTCCACCTAAGCTCAAGGCCCCAGCATTGATCGTTTGATGATTAATATCAGAAAACTTTTATGGTGTTTGCACTCCAAAAAAGTAAACATCCAACACATCTTAATGAAAGGTACCACTCAAAATGATATTTAAGTATTGTTATAGGTATTTAGGTAGGAAGGGTAAAAAGATAAAATAAAATTTCGAGATGGAGAAGGGCATAATTGTCTCAATATTAGCTCTAGGTACATAGGTACCGTATTGGTACTTCATCTCCTATAGTCCTCCACTATGTTATTTACGTGTTTTTATTAGATTTACATTTTGTATCTAAGAACATGGTCCAACGCTATTTGGGGGCCTTGGATGAGTTGGTTGGACCCAACCGAGAAGGAACAGTGCCAATCCTATCATTGTTCATCTTCTTCCTCTCGTCCAAGCCTGGGAAAGCAGGAGGAGGAGGCTAAGGGCGTCAAGGTTATGGTGGCTGCATGATGACGGCAATGGAGGTAGGATGTGTCTCGCGACACAGCGCACCCACGGGAAGTGGAGGCAGGCACAAAGGACAAAAAGTGCGGTCAGAATGTGAGTTCTAGAGTTTGACTTAGGTAAAGAAAGAATGGCGGGTAACGAGCTTTAGTTGCTATGTCAGCCACCTAAGGGCGTCACCACACGTACGTCCCAGCCGATAGGGAATCTGTTTTCCCTAGACTTGTTGACGAAAGTGGTGCGGGAGTGCTTGGCAGGTGGTGGAGCTTGATGGCAGGGAGGAGGCATGACCATGGACAAGAACGAAGCGGAGGGGGAGAACAAAGGAGACATCAATCTTCGCTTTTTCTCACATCCAGATCAATTCAATCCACTAAATCTTCGCAAGATTTACTTTGTTTCTACCGAACGATACACTCCACTAAATCTTTAGAAGATTTACTTTGTTTCCTATCAAACGATACCGATCACATGGAGCTAGCTATTCTCGATTCAAAGAAAATGTTGTATTTTACTAGTTAATTACACCATTGCCATCGTTTATAATAATTTTATTCCGTACATTGTCCTTTGTTTAATCAACGGTACACATTACTCCATCTCTCAGTACTTCTAAGTACCTCACAAACACCGTAAAAGCTCTCTTAATATCAGGGGACACAACGATCATTGTGCCTAAGGGCCCAAATCTTAGGTTATACAGGAAGCAACATACTTCTGCCACTGTTTCAGCCACAAACCTTTATCAATCTGGAAAGCTGACTTGGGTCAGGATTCAATACATGCATATCCTAGATAAAAGTTCCAATTCTGGTAAATACTACAAGTTGAGATGGAGGTGGTACCTTCATCTTAAACTAAAATTAGTTCATCTTTCATTCATTCCACTCATATCAATACAAAACTAAAAATACTAAAATACCCCTGCTTTCTTAAATCCCAATGCATCACCCACTTTATTTTTTCCCAATACAACTATTCCCTATTTTCACAAAATCCGATGCAATTATTACTCTAAAAATAAACTTATTTTAGGAAAAATGAAAAAAAAGCTAAAAATTAACATAATATGGGAAGGAGGAAATACATATTAGCTAGGTGTTGTCACCTGCCTAGCTGTTCAGCGAGCATGGTATTGAGTCAATAAGTACTCACTCGATCCAAAAACCTAACCTGACTCCCCTCCTATTACCACAAATTTGGATAACTCTTTATCCAGATTCGTGGTACTAGAAGTATATCCCTGGTTATCTAGATTGATCCCTCCTAGGTTGGGTTTTTGGGACGGAGGGAGTATTTGTGCAAGCATAGAAGTTAGCTTTCCAAAACTGTCGATAACCGCGCGGTTACCGCGCTTGCCGCGGGGTACGGTACCGCAGTAACCTCCTTAAATTCGAATAAATTTAAAAAATAATTTAAAATTTTGATAAATTTTATACGGTTTACCGTGGTTACGGTAATCGTGCTTACTACTGGGGTGCTGTAACCCCGATCCTAGCGGTTTGGGAAACCCCACGTTGGCAGTGGCGTTGCTAGTAGCAAGTGCGTTTGTGTATTCTTGTGGGTGTGTTTGCAAAACACCATCTGGCCCGTCACAGCCTAGCTAGGCATTGAACTCGTGTGATGCAGTAGAATTATTTCAAATAGCATCGTAGCAATAGTATATTTCTTTTCTTATTGCAAATACATTACAAACGCAGATATTACATGTCTAATTACTCGTGCGTATTCTTTCTTAAGAAGGCGCACACACACCCTGTACCCTTATAGGCTTATTATGATTTAGATAAATCGTCACATATAGACACACACTTATCTCTATAAATAAATGTACGAATTGCCTTATCTGTTTGGTAGAGATCTTCTTAGCAAAACAACCTAAGCATAGCTCAGCCCATCAAACGGACGGACCCACTTAAACACATCAACACACTTACACTTTCATACTCGCTTCATGTAAAATGGTTAATCCGGGAGTGATACGGTTGGAAGGATAAGCCATTTTAAGTTGGTTCCACTCTTACACTTTCGTACTCGCTTCGTGTAAAAGGGTTAACCCGGAAACGATATGGTTGGAGGGATAAGTCCTTTTAAGTTGGTTTCACTTTTGCTAAACTAGCAAGGTGATACTAAATATGCGCACAGCTCTCATGGACCACACAGGCTGAATCTCAATTGGACCAGGATATCACATACACCCCTCTTAAAGGACCCGACGTCCCCGTCGGTCTAACTCACCCGCATAGTCACACAGGCATATAGGCAAATGTCTAGGAACATGCCCCTACGTCCCATCGGTCTAACTCACCCACATCGCCGCATAGGCATATAGATAAATGTCCAGGAACACGCCCCTCTTAGACTCATCTACATAGCCACATAGGCATATAGGCAAATGTCCAGGAACACGCCCCTACGTCCTCGTCGGCCTAACTCACGCACATAGCCACACAGGCATATAGGCAAATGTTCAGGAACACGCTCTCTCTTAGCGCACGTCCAGTACCGGCGCTATATGTCATGCCATGTGCCTCACATTGAGGCGACAAGAGCCATATGCCCGCACATTGCCCATATGCGCAACAGCGAGGGTCAACTTTGATACCATTTGTAATGGCCCTCCCTCTAGAACCGCGTAGCCAACTCATCTGACGAGCGGGCCTACTTACATATACCATTTTATTTACACTTTCGTTCTCGCTTCGTGTAAAAGGGTTAACACAGGAGTGATATGGTTGGAGGGAGAAACCCTTATAAGGTGGTTTCACCCTTGCTAAATTAGTAAGGAGGAATTAAACATGCGTACACAGCTCTTATGTGCCACACAGGCTAAATCTTAATTGGACTAGGATATCATAAGAAAACATACATGTGATTCATAAGTTTATTTAGTTTATTCGAAAACTATCGACGGTGGAAATTAATCTTTTTAGACTTCATGCCTCCTGAGACTTCGAGGTAGAATTAATTTCGCAGGAGAGGAGATCATCTTCATGGCCTTCCGTCCAAGAAATCCTCCGGTGGTGGGGGGAGGGATGTATCCATTGTTGGCCCATCCTCTACAATGAACACAGCAGCCATGCCCATCGACAAATGGAATTCAAAGTGGCAATGCATTAACCATGCCCCTGTGTGTCGAACAAAACAAACCATGCATTATATCCTTGGAGTTCAACTAAGACAAAATTTTCAGTGTATATTTAAATAAAACCATCGATTAAATTATGAACTTTTTAGTTGTTTGTTAACATCAAGAAAATGTTTTATTTCAAACAATGGTGGGTATTTAGTCTGATATATCGGCATCCGAGTATGATAGCTTATACACTTCGGTCAAATTATCTGAGTACGACAGCATATAGAAAAATTATTTATACAGATAATATATGGTAGACGTTACTAGATTATACATTAAAGGTACTTTAATAATTAGTATGTTCATTTAGTTAAAACATTATATTTGGATGTGATCAATATATAGTTGGTCAAAGTATCATTTTTTAGACTGTGAATATCCTAATAAATGCCATATATTTTGAACGGGGGTAGTGGACAATAAGATTGCTTCATCTTCACATTTTCATATTTCAGCGAATTAATACCTAAAAATAATGTGCAGCTTTCAGGATACATACTCGCTCCGTGAAATATTTTTTCTTTCGTCAACTTATTTGACCTAAAATAATTTAATATTTAAATAAACCATTGTATTGGAATTTATAAAAGTGGAGGATAGGTTTGTGAGAGTGGGGGTCAAATGTATTGGGGTTTGTGGAAGTAGTGAGAATTGCATTGTAGTTTGTTAAAGTGCTGGGCTTTCAAAACTTTTTGTTTTTACATTGGTTTGTATGAGATGCGTAAAAAGTAAAGTTATTTTTGAACCTAGGACAAACTTAGTACGATCTTCAAAACTAATATTTGATTTCAAATTTCTCATATCCTGTAATGTTTGTAGCAATAAAATCGTAATCATATATATAAAAGTAAATTTAAATGATAATCCAACAATATAATTTTCATCAAATAAAATTTAATTTATATAATATTTATTAATTAAATATTTAATGAGTTAACTTTTAAAATACGTGTGTGCCTGGAAGAGTATATATGCACCTGGATTATCCGCGACAAATCGGACGGCTGCCCAGCCAAGATTGGGGACGAGCACGGTGTTCTTCCTCGGCGGGTTCACCAGGTTGTACTTGGCCTCATCCCTGGCAGCGTCGTAGTTGCCGATCCCCTGCGCGAGCAAGAACACGTCGTGGCCGTGCAGGTGCATCGGGTTCGAGTCCCCCTGCAGCATCGCCGTGCTCTGGAACACCACGTCCACCGTGGCGCCGTGCCTGAACCGCCGCGCCACCACCGCCCTCGACGTTGGCTCCAGCCGCATCTCCTCCGGCCCGAACGGTGTCAGGGTTTGGTCGGTGTAGTTGTACGCCCTCGGCGGCCGATCGGCGAGCTCATGCTCATTTCCGGTGCCGGCGCCGGCGCCGGCGCGGCGGCGGCGGTAGTAGTGCGCCTCGAGGATCGGCGTCGCCGTCGCGGCGGGGATGTGGAAGGAGACGTTGTTCACGTTCGCCACGACGATGGACTCCTGCAGGTTTCCCCCTCTCTTGCAGGACGCGCCGCCGTGGCGGCAGACGGAGCCCAGGCCGAGCGTGACGAACAGGCGCTCGTCGGCCCGCGCCGGCACATGCCGGTGGCGGTGGCGTGCGCCGGTCAGGTTGCCACGGAAGTAGAATGATCTTATCGTGTCGTGCTGGTGCGGCATCTCCGGCATCACAACGGCGTCGCGGCTTGAGTTCTTGCTGCTGCTGCTGCTGCTGTACTGCACCGTGGCTCTGGTGGCGTACTCCGGCGTCTGCGTGTCGGGCGGCGGCGCCTGGATGGGCTGGGCGGCCATGTAGTACCTACCGGCCGGGGGCGCGTCGGCGACGACGAGGGCGTCCAGCGTCTCGCCGGGTGCGATGACGATGACGTCCGTGGTGTAGGGAGTGAGGTAGTTGGCGTCGGAGGCGACCACCGTGAACTTGTGGCCGGCGATCTTCAGGAAGTACTCGGAGAAGAGCGCCGCGTTGATTATTCGCAGCAGGTACGTCTTGCCAGGTTCTACGTCCAGCACGTACCCATCTTCCAAGACGCCTTCAATATAATTCAGCACCACTCAACAATGGGCGAATATAGAATAAAACTTATATGCATAATTTGGCATGTATAATATATTGATACTAATTGTTATTTAGAGGTAATTTGCATAATTGCAGTGATGTACAAGCATAAGACCCTGGGTCTGTGCACCACGAAAAGCCAACGTGCATGGATTCACCCCTGAAATCGCTCTATTTAGGTTTTGTTCAGTTAATCCCCTAGAAGAAGGGATTGGAGTAGATTGAGAGGGTATAATCTCACATCACAATAGGTGTGAAATAAACGTTCTTCAAATCTCCCTCAATCCCCTCTTGGAAGAGATTAACTCAAGAAGACCTCATTAGTAGAAAATATTTTTTTTAAGTATGTAAGGACGTATCTGTAGGTATATTATACTCCTTTCGTTCAACAAGAAAATATGTTTTAGAAATGACAAGGTGTTCATCATATAAACTTGAATAATATTATTTTGTTATAAAATATTTATGAAAAACATATTTTATGACAGATTTGCTCATACCATTTTCAAATATCCAGATTCAATACAGATGGGAACAACCACTCCATCCCATAAAGTAGCAACAATCCTTTTGGATATGCATGGACGTATATATATGTAGGTACAAAATACTCGCCTTGTTCCACGTAGACTTCAATATTTTGCATGAATCTTGATAATGATGTTTTAGAAAACAAGATCGTATTTAAAACATATAACTCAATAAAACTATATTTGAACACAAATTTGTTCATGTCGTTTTCAAATAGACTTAAAACAACAGGATGAGGGAGGATGTAAGAGAGTAAGAGCTGATTACCGGAGCAATTGAAGAGATCTCCAAGCTTGCCGTTGATTGTTGACCCACTGGAGTAATCATCAAAGTAACCGTTCGTCATGTTCCTGTCCACTTGTGGAAGATCCTTCTCCCACCATTCCCCTGCCGTGGACGAACAAAAGCGCGGTTCATCATCAGCTCACATAATAATGTTTTACTGTATACTATCTCCATCATAAAATATATATATATATATATATATATATATGATTTTGTTTATATAAACTTTTTTATATTTCGAGACGAAGATAGTATGTGCTTGTATCTTTTAACGATTATGTGAAATTTATGTTGTCTATAAATCACATATATATAATTGCGAACCTATGATGACGGGGATCTCCCTGTGAGGCTTGGGGAAGGGATAGGAGGCGGCGCCGTGCCTGGGGCGTATGATGAGAGCACCGTGTACGGTTCCCCGGAGGAAGGCGTCGTGAGCGTGCCACCACAGGGTGCCTTCCTGCCCGGCGACGTCGAACCGGTAGGTGAAGTTGTGGTTGGGCAGGATGGGGCGCTGGGTGATCATCGGCACCCCGTCGTTCCAACAGTTCAGCAACTGGTACACTCCATGCCTGTGATGATCGATGCATCGAAAGACACAGAAGAAATATTATGATCATATGGAGCTAGCAAAAATGTCACTGCAGGAATTAACAGGCATAAATTAATTAAGGCGATCAAGCGTGTGGTCGTAGCTATCTAATAATGAGAGGCATGCACGATGATCTATTTTCTCGCTGCTTAATTTATCCTAAGATCCTCAGAAATTTTCACATAGATCATTAAAAATGACTACACTGTTTTTCTTAATTAAAGAACCATCATGGTCAATGTGTTCCTGAAAGCAATGCAAAGTAAATGGTATTTTCTCTTGTCTAGCTAGTACATTAGAATACAGAAAGACAAGTATCAAATATAGCACTTTGAATAATATATATATCTGAAAAGTATATTACTTGTTGTCAGGGTCAAAGTTAATAATATTATGTTTAGCACAAATATAAATGGACTTGTTTTCAGGATTAAAAGTAGTAGGAGCCTACTTGCTCATATCACAAATACAAAATCAATTGGGACATCAATACTTTCTTCAATATTATTTGTAGCCATACATATACTTCACGACGAATATAATAGTATCAACCATGTGTTATCAATCTATATGAAATTTGAGATAGTGATAATTAAAGTAAAAGAAGTTTGGCTTATAACAAAGCTAGATATAGTTATATTTAAAGAATTATTATAGCATACACGGAATAGTACACGCCTTTACATGGTATAAGAAAAAGAGGGCGACTTTATGTATTGACGTCGGTATGGTGTCAGCATGATACCGTAAGTACCAAATCTGGTATATGTGGTACCAGACATAGTATTCACAGGTGCCAGGTTATGATACCTACGTATAATGATGACATTAGTATGATATCGTAGGTTCCAAATATGCTATATGTGGCACCAAACATAATACACACAGGATCAAGTTATGATATTCTCCCTATTCAGATTGTAGTTCTAGAATATATCTCACCTAATCAAAATTCCTTATATTTTAGGATAGAGAGAATACCTACGTCCCATCTTGACATTCTAACATAGTACCTTTTATACCAGATCACACATTCACACCACACTAAAGTTATCAATGATGTTATCAATATAAACCAACGCTATAGTGTTTTGTAGTATTTCTTTAAAAAAAATGATTGAACAAAATTCATAAAATATAAGCTGGTAGGGAGCAGTTGATCTGTTACCAATGGATTGTTAAGTTATATGGCGACTTGTTGACAACATGCACGGTCACCGAGTCTCCCTCGGTGACCTCTATCGTCGGCCCTGGGAGCTGCCCGTTCACCACCGTGAACGCCATCTCCTTGCACAAGTGCGTCATATTCACCTGGCTCACCTGTCCAATTCCACGAGTTGTGTTTGCCAAAATCCACAGTATCAATTAACACTTTCAACAGCAAATACTACTACTACGAGCTAGCAAGGTCGAGATCGAAATGGTCCTCATATGCTTATACCACGAACGTGTGCTCGACGGCCGCCGCAGCCGCCGACGGGATGGCCGTGCCGGAGACGAGGATGATCATGGAGAAAGCAACGATGGCAGCTGCCGCCGTCGGGGAGCTCTGGCAGCACTTCATTGTTTACTAGTACTTAGTTTGCTCTGCGGTCTACAACTGTATGCGTGTAGCGTGTATACATATGGCAGGATGATGTTTGATCGAGCCGAATATATATAGCAGGGAACACATGGTAGCGTACGTCAGCTCAGGAAGAAGCATGATGTACGAAGATATATATAAATCCCAACATGATCGGCCGGTCAAATTAAACTTGTAGTTACCTGCGTAATCACATTTGATTTTGTAGGGTCAGCTTATTAACGTGTCTTTATCATCATTCTAGCTATACTACCTAACACTTTGCTGTGTGTATGTGCCACCAATCACTGCCTTATCCCAAGGATCATCCTACCGTATTCTTAAAACCTAATTAACTAGTGCATGCTATCGTGAGATAGGAAGATATATATCCGTCTGGTCTGCGCTTGAGCCACGCGATGTGAGAAGAATCAAGTGCGTGCGCTACCATGCAAATCACGCCAAAACCCATGAGACCAATTCATGCCGTCTCCATCTCCACGATTAGTCTCTTGCACCGTTCCATGCATGCATGCATGTGTAGATGATGGAAAAATATATAGCGTAAACTTCACATATATAGCTAATATAAACACGAAAACTATCTTTGGATAAAAATGGATGTATGATATTTATCTATGTAATTCTATTAGATTTAACCATGAGTATTTCTTTTACTCCTAGATTTATGTGTGAGTTCGAGTAATCTTTCTACTCAGAGGGAGGAGAAATCTTAAACATCTATTTTAAATACAATGGAACTTTTCATGTTTGTGCTACATACGAACGATGAAGTTTGCTCTATATGTTTTGTATTAGATTATGCTTGCATTTTTTTTCAACTCCATTTAAATTATAACTTCGAGTGTGTTTGAGATGAGTGTAAAGGACAAAATAGATAATATATGTAAAACCTGGTAAGTTATTAGCGTATAATTAATTAAGTATTACTTATTTTAAACTTAAAAATAAATTAATATGGTTTTTAAAGCAAATTTTCTATAGGATTTTTTTTAAAAAAAACTTAACATTTAGCAGTTCGGGAAATGTGCACGTGAAAAACGATATAATCTATTTATGTAAACAATACAAGTATTTTTCCTACTCCTTTCTAAATAGAGTAGCTATATAGGTATGTACTACATAGTGTGGGAATTAAAATATGAACCTATGTGACGTAAAATCAATAATATCTAGAAATAATTCATATAAATTATAGAAGTAACTAGAGATGTTAACAAAAGAAACTCTTCATAGTATTAGAATTAAATTTATGGCGAGAGAGTTAAAACTTGCAACTTCTAATAGTACAATATGTGTCAAAAATATAATGTGCATATTGACTGATGAGTAACCATACACATCAAATCAACAGAGTTACCTCTTGTCATTATTAAAAATAGCTGCGTTGCTTTAGGAAGTAATTTTAGTGAATTGAAAAAGTAATTTACACAAATAATAGAAGTAATTATACGTTGCTATGGTGTACACACACAAATATTATTTATATGTATGTATGTATGTATGTATATGTATATATGTATGTATATGTATATATGTACATGTGCATGGGAACATATCCTATGCACACAAGCTTCCCGTGTACACTCCGTGCACACCAACTAGCAAATATCACAAAAAATTCCGAAAAAAATTGAACACATACTTCCAATAGGATTACACCTACATGTGAAATCTTATCTTCAAATCCATTATATTTTAGCCGTAATAAAAAAGACAAAATTCTGATGGTTTCGAGGGAAAAATCTGTTAGAATTTTGTCTTTTTTGTTACGGCTAAAATATAATGAATTTGAAGATAAGATTTCACATGTAGGTGTACTCCTATTGGAAGTATGTGTCCAATTTTTTTCAGAATTTTTTGTGATATTTGCTAGTTGGTGTGCACGGAGTGTGCACGGGAAACTTGTGTGCATAGGATATGTTCCCCATGTGTTATATATATATCAGAAAAACTAATGCACGGAATCCCGTAGGGGGCAGATGGCATGGGATAAAATAGAGGTGAACGTTATATATCTCCGAGATCCGTTTCTCCTAGATCTGTTTCCCCCACCGACTTGCTTTCCCCCACCGAATAGCATCTTTGTCTTCCTCCTCCCTCCATTCACTCATCTGCCCGAGTGGCTATCCTCCTCCTTCTCTCCTCGACTCCTTGACCATCGGAGCATGTGAGAGAGTGGAGGTTGACGAGGGCACGGGGGTTATAGCCAAGGAGAGAGCCAACGGTGGCTGTGAGGTTGGGGGTTGTCACGCATGAGCAGAAGGAAAGGAAGGCGACGAGGAAGAGTGGAGCGAGGTCCTAGGCATCGACAGGAAGGTGGAGGCAGCCGGTCTCAACGTAGATGGCGACCTTGAAGTTGATGAAGTGGATGAGAGGTCATCGGGTTTTTTTCATGCTCCTTGTGACCCCATCACTTCTACTTACCGGTATTGTGTACAGGTACGTCGTAGCTGATACCTTAGTCCTTAGGTATCAAGGGGTCGCTACCAAGGTCTGATACCTCGGGTATCATGCCTGGTACCTAGGTACCAAGTCTGGTACCTCGGGTATCGTCCCTGATACCAAGGTATTAGAGTCTAGTACCTCGGGATATCATGCCTGGTACCTCATGTACAACCCGATAGATATAGGTACCAGGTGCATGGTATCAGGTATTAGGTATCGGTCTGGTACCGGGTCAAGGCGTAAGGAACGAGAGCGTGTGGTCGTTGTTTAGCTGACCGGTAAGTCACCTGTTAGTCTCATCTTCTCTTCTCCATTCCTCACATCGACGCCTCTCTCCTTCCTCTATTGTTGCTGTAATCGGTGGGGGTAAGTAGCTAGGGGTGCCACTACTTCGTTTCCTTACAACGTGAGAGCTCGAATATAGGAAAGATGAAGGTGGGGATTAGATTCATAAAGTATTCCGTTGGAACGGAATCCCGTGCTCTAGTAATCCTCTATATATATATACATATATATACATATATATAGTAAAATTAACTGGGACACCATGATCTATGGGCTCCAAGATTCAAATTGAGTATATACTCAATTCAAATGAGTATGAATGTTTTAAAATGTTTAGGTACGAAATTAACTTGTTTACAAACTATTCAAACAAGTTTGAACTAAATTTGAATATGTTTAGTTATATTTTGACTCTAGGTATATAGCATCCAAACATATAATTAGTTAGGCATATAATATATGGATTGTGAAATAAAGTTGAATTTGAGTTGTTTTATTGTCAGGTATGAATCAAATTCTTATACTTTGGTATATAATCACAATTTGAAAATTTTGATAAATTCGAGTGAATTTGCGTATTTCATACCTTGGTGTCCCGGCACATGGTACCCCATATGAGTGTCCTACACACACAAACACAGACACACGTTGATTGAGCTCGTTTTTGTCTTAATTGCTAGTTTAATTACCAAGGCATGAAAAGCTATATCTTATGTGTTGGATGAATATTTTACGTAGCAGTTGATCGTTAGATCAGTTTGAAAAAAAAAAAGGCAAAATCTCTTATATATTATATATTATATATTAGAAGACTAAGGTAATCTTGCGGGTCACATCATATCCCGACCTTGACAAGCTTTACACAATAATTTGTGGGCAGGAATTTTACACGAGCTTTTTACCAGTTTCGAAGGGATAGCTCAGGGGAGAATTATCGTTCGTCAAGTGATCAAAGCGATGTATGTCACGCGTAATGTTCGTCAAGTGAACAAGGGTTTTCTTAGAAAGATTTCAACATGTAATGAACAGAAACCGGGTTCACCACGGCGCTTAAATTTGCAACTCTGCATCGATTCTTGTTACCGAGAAGGTGGATGCAAAGACCAGGTGCCGCCGGTTGACCATGAATCATAAATTAATGAAGCACATCCAGATAAAGGCTGGCAGAGATTTGTGCTAATTTGCCAGGTTATATTTGAGGGTTGTTCGAGCGGATGACGGAATTTTTTGTTCATTTCAACAATGTCTAATTTCTTTAACTCAAGAACTGAAATTTTTACTCACTTTTGTATAAATCATGCGCAGTAATATATTTCAGCAATGATCTTTCGGCAGTTACTGCTAGTACTTGGCAAGAAACAAAATATATTGCATGATGAAAATGACGAGATAAATTTCATCTGGAGTAGAAGGGAGAAATTAACTCGACCATAAAAAGAAAATCGAAACAATCGATGAACCGCTTCATTCGATTATTAATTAGCAAAATTCTTTCTGTTTCGATGTCAACTGCGGCAGGTCAACATCACGTTGTCAGGACTCCGAAAGAATACCAATCTCAAGGCCATATATAGCGGCGGCAGAAATCAGTGTAATTGAAAAAAATATATGGTTAAGTCAGAAGGTGATGCGGTCAAAGTCATTGTTATCTGCGTGGATCTCTTCTATCTCATCACCAAGACACCAACCTCTACCAACCAATGCATTAATAATTAGTCTTCCCTGTAAGATTATACGCCGTACAATGCAAGGTGTGTATGCCGTATGCGCCTATTCTAGTACTTCTGTATGCATGCCTTATGGATTATATATTATTTACCTATTATATATAAATAATCCATTAAACATCCTAGAGGTTTGAAATTTCAGTAATTTTGGTCCCCATCGGCAAACACAAATCTTCTCGAAATTTTCCTTTTTCTCAAAAATTTGTAAATTTGGTTAAAATTTATTTACATTAAAGTCAAAATATGTTAAAAATTGAAATAATTTTGGTCTGGAAAACCCGGAAATCATGAAATTTTCAAATTTTCGGGAACCACCAAAATTTCAATGGCAACTGAAATTGCAAATTAACCCTGTGTGGCACTTCTATCAAAGCTACTGAGGCTGTGTTCGGCAGTCATAGTTCCCAACTCCTCCCTCTCGTGTTTCGTGCGCACGCTTTTCAAACTGCTAAATGGTGTGTTTTTTGGAAAAAAAACTTTCTATACGAAAGTTGCTTAAAAAAATCATATTGATCTTTTTTTAAAAAAAAGCTAATACTTAATTAATCACGCGTTAATCGACCGCTCCGTTTTCTGTGCACAAGAGATGTGTTCCCAACACACCCTGCCAAACACAAGCCTAAGTCATTACGTGACAATCTAATAATAAATCCTAAAACTTTTTAGAAAAAATAAGACACATCTAACCATCGATTTTCATTTAAATTGGTGAAACTATTTTTACCCATCAAATCTATGTTAAGAAAACAAAATCCTTTTGCCTCACCTTTCCTAGGCAAGATCTATTTTTAATATTAATCTCATATAGTTCCTTAGACATAACATGTGGCGACCGATGAACGTTCGAGAGGATGTTTATAGGAAAACGTAAAATCTTGACTATAAATTATATAAATTAGTTATACACTCAACACTAAAATTTCATACCATCCAGTTAAATTTATTGAATATAATCAAACAATATTTAAAGAAAAAGTCATAATATTTAAATCCAAGTGGTAACAAAATTTATGATATTTTAAATAAACAATATGCCCGTGCATCTGGGCGGGCTGAAGTTCTACTTAATGTTTCATTTAATCGGGTTGGATTTGCAATTGGGAGACTTTAATTCAGCTGCTTATCTGACTTTGACTTTTTGCAACTATAGTTATATGCCGGGAATGCATGTCACAAAAGTGCACTTTCACTAATTTATTACCTTTAAGGTACGTAGATTGCACAGGGTAGAATCTTGGCAGCTTTTTGTAAGTTCACATTGATGACACGGTAGTTTGATTCTATTATTGTAGGCAAACTGGATCGTGCTGGTGCCAGTTAATTTTGACATGTCACCTGGTCAAATATTTTGTCACATATGTAGCCAGCTGTAAGGACAAATTAAAAATCGCAAGCAAACTCAGGATATTTCATACTCTCACTATATCGATGTGAATCCATTTCGGATTCTTATGAGTCGAGCCTCCGTAAAATTGACAGTATCCATACTCTCCTTATAAAAAAAAAATAGTAGTAGTGCAACGGTGCAATCACCTCCACCACCAAATTCCAACTTTCTTTTAAGAAAAGAAGTTACACGTGGGACTAGATGACCCATATGTCAATCACTCTCTTTACTTTTTATAGGAAGGAAAAAGAATATTGTAGGTATAAAAGGTTCACGTATCAGTAACAAACAGTAGTAAAGAGATGATAATAATGGATTTATAATTTTATATAGAGGAAGTGTTTTTGTAAACTGAAAATATGAGATGAAAAAAACTGATAAATATAGTTGATAATATTAACATGTAGCTTGCCATAACATCCGTATATTACCTATGAGATCACATCCACAACAAAACCTAATGGCCTAGTTGGGTTGCAGGAATTTTATAGGAGGGCGTCAAAAATTTCACATGATATTGCTAAATTTTCGAGTAATTAAGAGGGAAACGCAGGGTCGACTCTGGACCTAGACGGGTTGTGTGAGGCACCGGGGGGCATCGCTCTATATCGCTGCTGGCCTTGATGGCTCGAGGGTGTGAATGGCTGGTGTTTTCTCTCACGGCGTGACGCATCATTTACGTTCTCGCAATCTCACCGCCTCTCAGCTCGCTGTTTTCTCTCACGCCGTTAGCGGAGGACGGCCCACTCCAACATGGCCAGGCCTTGCGCCTTTGATGTTTGCCTGACTGAGTCGCCGTGACTAGTAGAGCAGTCAAGCAAACTATGTCAAGGTAATGTCTTCTATCTTATTTGACTAGTAGAACAGTAGATAGTTTAGGGTTTTGTTTTATTCTTATTTTGTCTTCGGTGATATCGATGTACTGAAGTGTTGCACTATTTTTTAAACGTGTTTTCTCAGGATAATTGATCATCTAATGCTTTTGTTTTTCATCTATTTCTTAGGATACTACATTATTTTCGTTTCTGCAGTTATTTTAGTTATCAACTGTACTATCAACATATTTCCAGTTACAACTATTATTTAACTTAATATTTATTATGTTATATATATATATATATATATATTACAAGTAAAAGATAATCTTAAAGGATTGTATCGAGTTCGCCTAGGACCTCGTAAAGCCGGTCCTAGGAAAACTTCGCGCATTCTAAACAGCTTAGTAAATAATGGGTTGATTATGCCTAAGGTGCATGGTTTTCATACATTTTGAATTTGAAATGTTGGGAGACCTTGTTCAGTAATTTCGATTTAGACAAAAGAGATGCATGTATTGTCGAAACTAGATTTCGGCAATAAAAAAGGGGTGGCAGTCAAGACGGAAAAGTAGATGGGTTATGAGGCAAAGGGTTTAGACAGGTTCAGACCTTCACGAAGAAGTAATACCCTACTCCTGTTTCAGGGGTTTTACCTCCGAGTTGTGTATTGATTTTACGAAAAGCTTATATCCTTAAGGGGTCCCCTATCCTCCTTATATACCCGGAAGATGAGAATTTACAAGATAAGATCTAGTCCGACACGGTCTAGATCTTCCTAATTGATAAACAATCTTACCATACCAGGTGTCCGGGCCATACCTTAACAATCAAGGCAATACTATACCCGAATCCTAATACTTCTCATATTCTATTTACGTGATATACTCCTATATTCAGTCGGATATTCTATATCTGTGGGTATATAGGTACCATAATATCCACAGTAGCCCCTGAGACCTTTACAGTCGACGAGACAATCTTCTCTCATATTGAAAGCCATTAGCTCTAAGTACTTTGATTATCTCTGCCATGATCTCCTGGGCACCAAATTCTAATCGCAAGACTGTGAAGGGCTGAAAAAAATTTCGAAAAATATCTCCAGGTGCATCGACTAGATGCACCTAATTAGGTGTAGCCCCCGACTATGTGCTTAGTTGGAAAAACTAAACATATAGTCAGAATTAATAAAAATACACCAGCTGAGTGGTTTATTAACCACCTAAGCTGCAAAATGATAATCAATCCTTATTTAGGAAATATAGGGCATATGTGGTATATAATCTGAGTGAATAAAACTCACAAAGGATTTACCAACTGCCTGAATGACCAAAATATATAATCAGCCTAAGCCACAATGTTGGTCAATAAAGTGCTCACTTACGTGGCAAAATGTACACTTACGTGCACATTTATTTGAAGAAAATAAGGCATATGTGGCAGAAATCTTTTACAAGATTCTCCAATCGCCTAAATCAGTCAAAAATGATTGAAAAACCAAAATAATAATACTTGGTCAACTTGATATACTCACTGACGTGGCATGATTTACACTGTATGCTCTCCGAAGAGTTTAAACTGCAACAGTGTTAAATCTGTGTGATATATTCTTTTCTGTTCATCACAGAAAAAGATTAAGCCCCTAGGGACATATATCAGACTTTCCAAATTTTGTTGGCTACAATTAAGCCGTAATCCACGGCCCACGCTGCACATAAAAGCGCTGACCTAACCGTTAGAGCAATTGCCGCTTCATCTTCTTCGCCAAAAAAATCCCCAAACCGCGCAGTATCAGCGAACTAGGGTTTCAATCCCACGCACACGCAATCTCCAATCTCCAATCCTGCACAGCAAGCCTCCCTGCGGTTCACCTCCATCCTATCTTTCTTCCATTCCATCCGCAAAAACCGAAGCATTTTACTTAGATCCAAATCACACCCATGGCCGAGGAGAGAGAAATCCCCTTTGAACAGTGGGCAAAGTCCGATGTGAAGGAATCAAATCTGCTGGAGATGGTGAAGGACGGAGTTCTGCCTGCAAAGGAGATCATCTGGTGGCGCCCTGCGTACGGCGAGGAGTTTCCAACCCCCGACACCAACGAAATCGTGGTATTCACTTCGTTCTTTTACTCTGGCTTTGCTCTTTCGGCTTCCTCTTTCTTCCGCGGTCTTCTCGCTTTTTACAAAATCCAAATCTATCACTTGAATCCCAACTCTATACTCCATATCGCCAATTTTATCCATCTTTGCGAAGCCTTCCTTGGTATTCAACCACATTTCGCTCTGTTCCGACGCATCTTCTACCTCAAACCCCAGCCCGACAAAAACAATCCATGCGTAGTCGGCGGGTCTGGGTTTCAGCTGCGGGGAACTCTGACTCAGAAATACTTTTCTCTTCCTTTTAAAACTTCCAACAAAGGATGGCATTCAAACTGGTTTTATATTTCAAATCCTTCTCCAAGTCTTCCCGAGTTTTTCGGTCTTCCTGTTATCCCTCAAGAAAACTGGAAAAACTTCCCGGACGGCGACGAACTTGCTCAGGCCAATGAGTTGCTTCTCCGACTGATGGAAATCAAGCAACAAGGCTTTCAAGGGGAGCAGGTCACTCGGCATTTCATCAAGTGCCGACTGGCCCCAATTAAAGAAGGAGCAAACCGGTGTACGAGTACGAGGGGCAGTCGGATCCCAACCGTGAGGACCCGGATTCTATTGACTACAAAGTCATGTGCATCCGGATGTATAAAATGTTTTCATCTGGGATCTCTGTCGACTATAGCCACAAGCTCCCGGTGACTCCATACGGCCTGGTGCGGCCCCCTCCTGAGGTAAAATCCGCTAATCTTTTATTTGTTTGTTACGAGTCTGTCTATTATCTTATCTTGTTGATTTAATCCATTGAATTGGACAACAAACGCTTCTCCTCAAACCCTCCAGCTCCTACTCAAAAAGAGACTGCAAGAAAGCCCTTCCCGACTGGTGGCCTAAAAATTAGCCCAGCCGGGAAAAATAAACGAGCTGTTGAAGAAAATGCTCCCAAGCAAAAACTGAAGAAGAGGAAAATTGTCTACAGTGACTCCGAGGATGAGCAGACCGAATCATAGACGAGCGCCCAGCCGGCTCAAGCTAAGTCTCCAGCCAGTCGGCCTGCGCCCAAAATCCGAAGATCCACAAGGTAACACTCTTGCCATCATTTTCTCATGTTTGACTTCTTGGAAAAAATATATGTGGATGCTGAAATCTGTCAATCTTCAGAAAACCCCAAGATATCGATCTGGGAAAGAAAGGAGATGTGCCTCCTGTCATCACCATGCCAAGCGAGCCACGGCCCGAGCCCCGAGTTTATAGTCAGTCGGGGAAAACAATAAATACCGCCGAAGTCCAGCCCCGACTGGCAACCAATCGGAGAAAGACGCTAGCGGCTCTGGAGTTGATCCTCGAGCAGGAAATCAAGCAGGGGAAGGCGATGTCTCGACTGGTAATCCAGAAGTGCCTGCCGAGTCAGCCGTAAAGGACTCGAAGGATTCGGATCAAAGACCGGCTGCCGCAGAGACAAACTTGACGAACGATCCAGTCGGCGATCCAGAAAAATCCCCTAAGAAGAGCTCCAAAGTCATATCTGGTATGTCATATGGCTAAGCTTTAATTTGATTCGTCTGCTATATTCCTGTTTTCTCATAGTCTGTAAACTAGGCCCATTGATTGATGACAACGAAGAAGAGATCCCGAGAATAAAGCAGTCGAGGATTCCTTTGCTCCGACTAAGCTTCAATGGAGAGATCGGGATGGTACTCTACAAGGTATCATCATCAATCGTCGGGATGAAGACGAGGAACTCGAGCTGTTGAAGAAGAATCTGACCGAGTCCACCCGTCTAATGAATGTGAGTATGTCTTGTATTCAACTGTCTTGCTCTTGTTATGTTACTCACTTGATGAATTATCCAGAGAATTCATATGAGGAATGAGGCTAAAACAAGCGCATTGGAAAAACTTGTGCCTCACCTCGAAAACCTTGATCGAGTTCAAGCTGAGCTGGCCAAGACCCGTGAGGACGCTCAAGCCAAGGAGGGAAATTAAAGGACCAGATCAATCAACTCATGGATGCCAGCTTCAACTACAGGGGTACAATTGGAGGTACAAATCCTTCTGCCATAATTTTTTGCTGTTCATCCTTTCTGTGAACTTGATCAATCTGTCTCTTGTTCCTCAGCCCAAGCTTCTAAAATAGAGTCCCTAGCTGCCCAAGTTAAGGAACTTGAAGAAATCAATGCTCAATCGGCAGCTGACAAGCTTGAAGCCGAAAATACCCTCGAAGGTATGATATCATCTTTGTTGAGTAAACTGAGATAGCACCATATTGCTAAAATCCTTTTCCTGTCTTGTATAACTATAGAACACAAAGTCAAGACTAAAGCCCAATTCGAAGTTTTTGCCGACAAGGTCAAGAAAGCTGAAGGTGTCCGTGATGACATCGCCAACGCCGCTGCTCCAATACTGAACGCGATCTTCCAGAATGGACTTGGGACCAGTCAGGAGGATGCGGTCTAAATTTTTGAGGGACTTAGAACTGCACCGGCAAAATACTTCAACAATATCAAGGACGCTGCCACAATGGGTGCCAGCTAGGCTTTAGCAATAATGAAATCTCTGTATCCCCGAGTCGAAATTGATGCAGTTGGGGATGGATTTGCTGATGGGACAACTGACGAGCAAGTAATGGAGTTGATCAACCAGGCTCAGGACTCAGCCGAGAAGCTTGCCGCAGATGTCTTGGAGAATTTCCAGTCGTAGTCTTAGTTATTGTTTTGTATGAAACAATGTACAGTATTCTCAGTAATGTATGATGACTCATTTATGCCATGCATTAAACCAAAGATCCAGTTTCAAATTTCTTAAAATTTTTGTCTGACTGCCCCAAGCCTAGAACTTGTTACAATCATCGAAAAATTTTTAGTCCTTATCTGCTGGACCTAGATTTAAACAGGGTCAATGACAAGTCATGAACAAAACGAACAAGTACTATATTATTATCAGTAGCCCCCGACTGGCCACTCGGCTGAGACAAGTGAGTGGGCAGTCTGAGGGAGAGATGTACAAAATAACTTTTAAGTGTAAAATCTTCGAAGATGCTCTATATTCCATGAGTTGTCCACCATGGTTCCATCTTCACGCTTGAGTCGGTGGGCTCCTGGGCGAGTGACTTCTGCTATTATAAACGGCCCTTCCCACAAGGGAGACAATTTATGCCTATCTTTAGTTGTTTGAATCTTTCGTAGAACCATGTCGCCGACTATGAAGGCGCGTGATTTGAGGTTACGATTGTGATAGCGTCGTAGACCTTGAAGATATCTAGCCAACTGAATAACCGCTGCTTCCCTTGCTTCTTCCAGTCGGGTGAGATCATCGATTCTGTCAGAGTCGTGGCGTTCCTCGTTGAAATTGCGAACCCGAAGGGATTCAAACTCCATTTCACTCGGCAACATGGCTTCTGCACCATATACCAAGAAAAAAAGGTGACTGGCCCGTAGCCCGACTCGGGGTTGTACGTAGTGACCACAAAACTGAGGGCAACTCTTCTATCCACCGGCTAGCATACGGACGCAGTCTGTCAAAAACTCGAGCCTTGATTCCCTGAAGTACCATGCCGTTTGCGCGCTCAACTTGGCTGTTACTCATTGGGTGAGCGACTGAAGCATAACAAATTTTGATACCGAAGTCTTCACAAAAATCCTTGAAAACACCACCAGTAAACTGAGTTCCATTGTCAGTAATGATCCGGTTTGGTACGCCAAAGCGATGAACGATGTTGATGAAGAAGTCGTGTGCTTTGTCCGCAGTGATGGTCGCCACTGGTTTTGCTTCAATCCACTTGGAGAATTTATCCACTGCAACAAACAGATGGGTGTATCCGCCTTGCGCCCTTTTGAAAGGGCCCACCATGTCCAATCCCCAAACAGCGAAAGGCCAAGAGAGGGGAATAGTTTGTAACTCCTGGGCTGGCAAGTGGGTCTGTTTTGCGAAGAATTGACAACCTTCACACGTGCGAACGATTTTGTCTGCGTCGCTGACTGCTGTAGGCCAGAAAAAGCCTTGTCGATATGCCTTCCTGACTAAGGTTCGTGCTGCCGCATGATTCCCGCATACTCCCGAGTGAATGTCATTTAGAAGTTGTATGCCTTCTTCGATGGAGATACATCTTTGCAATATTCCAGATGAGCTTTTTTTGTATAATTCCTCTTCCACCAGGGCATAGGTCTTGGAGCGGCGATGAATTCGTTCGGCTTTATTTTTGTCGGGAGGCAACTCTTGATTCTTCAGATAGTTGATGAAAGGTGCTCTCCAGTCGGCGTCAAGCATTAGAACTTGTTCTCCTACTTCCTACTTGGTGGTTGAGTTGTTTGAAACTGTAGGTTGGTAGAAGATGCTCAACAAAAACATCCGATGGGGCTGCTTCTCTTTTTGATCCAAAATTCGCCAGTCGGTTGGCTGCTTCATTGTTGTGTCTGAGAACATGGGTTAACTCCAAACCGTCGAATTTATCTTCAAGCTTGCGCACTTCCTGTCGGTAGGCCGCCATGTTGTCGTCGAGGCATGTCCAGTCTTTCATTACTTGGTTGACCACAAGTTGGGAATCTCCTCGGACTATAAACCTGCGAATCCCTAGGGATATGGCGATCCGTAATCCATGCAGGAGTGCTTCATATTCTGCCACATTGTGGGATGCTGGGAAGTGAATCCATAAAACATAGCTGAGTCGTTCTCCAGTCGGGGAAATCAGAACAACCCCTGCTCCACACCCTGAAATCCTCTTTGACTCGTCAAAATGCATTCTCCAGTATTCGATTTTCTCTGTCGGGACGTCTTCTTGGCACTCAGTCCACTCGGCGATGAAGTCGGCTAGCACCTGTGATTTGATAGAAACTCGAGGCTTGAAGGTTATGTCCAGAGGCATTAACTCTAAGGCCCATTTGGCAATGCGGCCAGTAACTTCTTTGTTGCGGAGGATTTCACCGAGTGGGAAAGATGTAACCACTGTGACTGGATGACTTTGAAAATAATGTGACAGCTTCCTAACGGTGATTAAAACTCCATATAACAGCTTCTGTACTTGAGGGTATCGGGTTTTGGAATCAACAAGAACTTCGCTGACGAAGTAGACTGGTCGCTGAACTTTCTGAGTGCGATCATCCTCTTCATGCTCAACGACTAAAACTGTGCTTACCACCTTGGCAGTTGCAGATACGTAAAGAAGTAATGGTTCTTGCGGCATTGGTGAGGCTAGCGTCGGCTGAGTTGTCAAGAAGGTCTTGAAATCGTCAAACGCCTTTTGTGCTTCCGGTGTCCATTGGAAATCTTCAGTCTTCTTGAGCAACTTGAAAAAAGGCATTCCACGCTCTCCATGTCTTGAAACGAATCTACTAAGAGCAGCCATGCACCCGGTAAGCTTTTGGACACCCTTCTGAGAACTCGGCGGCTTCATATTCAATATGGCGTTGATCTTTTCTGGGTTAGCTTCGATTCCTCTTCGAGACACCATGAAACCGAGTAGTTTCCCTGACGGTGCTCCGAAGGTGCATTTTCTCGGGGTTCAACTTCATCCTGAAGGCGTGTATGTTAGCAAATGTCTCCTCCAGATCTTGAATCAGGTTGTCTTTCTGCTTGGTCTTGATGACAACATCATCGACATAAGCTTCCACGTTCCGTCCGAGTTGTGTTGCAAGGCATCGCTGAATCATGCGTTGATAATGTAGCCCCTGCGTTCTTCAACCCAAAAGGCATGGTGATGTAGCAGTAGGCGATGAACGGGGTGATAAACGAAGTCTTCAAGCAGTCAGACTCTTTAAGGCTGATCTGGTGATAACCCGAGTAACAGTCAAGGAAACTGAGTAATTCGCATCCGGCTGTTGAATCCACCATTTGATCTATCCTGGGTAAACCGAAGGGATCTTTGGGGCAAGCCTTGTTTAAATCCGTGTAATCGACGCACATGCGCCATTGTCCAGTCTTCTTGCGAACCAGTACTGGGTTGGCGAGCCAGTCGGGATGATAAACTTATTTAATAAATCCTGCTGCAACAGCTTGGTCAACTCCTCCTTGATAGCTTCTCTTCTGTCCTGTGCAAATCGGCGGAGTCGTTGCTTGACAGGTTTAGCGTCTTCTCTGACATTTAAAGAGTGCTCAATCACCTCTCTAGGAATACCAGGCATATCAGATGGCTTCCAGCCAAAAATATCTTTATTAGCTTGAAGAAAGGTGATGAGCGCGCTTTCCTATTTGCTATCTAACTTAGTGCCTATTACAGCAGTTTTGGTAGGATCAGAAGGATCTAGAGGTATTTTCTTCGTCTTGGCATCGCCTTCTCCAGTTTTGGCCACCTTGCCGACTGGAATTTCTCCGTCTTGTGATGTCGATGCAGCTAGTCGGACTTCCTGCTGACCGATTGATCTCTCATGAGATTGGGCCAATTCGCAGCTGTCCTTGTCGCATGTGAGGGCTTGCTTGACGTCACTCCGTAGGGATATGACTCCACGTGGCTCTAGCATCTTCATCATCATGTAGGTGTAATGAGGGATCGCCATGAACTTGGCTAACACCGAGCGACCGAGGATAGCATGGTAGGCTGTCTTGAAGTCGGCTAACTCGAAGCTGATGTTCTCTGTCCGGAAATTCTCCTTAGTCCCGAAGGTTACTGGGAGAGTGATTTGACCGAGTGGTGTTGAAGATAGCCCCGGGATGACTCCGTGAAACGGGGCGTTGCTCGGCTTCATCTCGGATCGAGGAATCTGCATCTCATCCAGGGTCTTGGTGAAGACAATATTGAGTGCACTGCCGCCATCGATGAGGGTGCGCTTCAACTTGACGTTGCAAATGACTGGGTCTAGTACCAGGGGGTACCGCCCCGGGTGGACCACTCGGTCAGGATGATCCGAGCGGTCAAACTTGATGGGGACCTCCGACCATCGCAGATACTGGGGGACTGCAGGTTGCGCCGTGTTGACTTCTCTGTCGGTAATCTTTTGCTTCCTCTTGGACTCGTAAGCGAGTGGGCCGCCAAAAATATGGTTGAGTTTGCTCCTGGGGTCTTGATATGCTCCTTGGATTGGCTCCTCGTCATCTTTCTTCTTCTGAATTGAAGCGTCTTCTCCTTTAGTTGGCTTCTTGGTTTGGGCGGCATATTTTTACGCAAACTGTTTGTAGATGAAGCAGTCCTTGGCCGCGTGTCCCTTGCCAGGATGATGCGTGCACGGACCATTCATAATCTTGTCGTAGGAGTTGACTCGAGGGCGTTGGCTCTGGTAGTTTTGGTTATAGGCGGCGGTGACTAGATCTTCAGGCTTACGCTTGCGTTCTTTGTGCTTCGTGTTGCTCCCACTAGGCCCCGCCGTGGTGTCATGATCCTTCTTCTTCCAGGTGCCCGCGGACTGCCTTGATGCTTTAACTGCGTCGTCGGACTTGGCGTACTCGGTTGCCTTCTCGAACATCTGCTTGACTGTCCTTGGAGGTTTGTGGCTGAATTTTCCGATCAAGAGATCATTGCGTAGCCCCCATGTGAATGCGGCGATGATATTGTCGTCGGTAATGTCGGAGATCTTGTTGCGCTTCTCGGAGAAACATCGTATGTATTCATTGAGGGTCTCGTCCGGCTTCTGGACGATGTTGTACAGCTCGAAGTGGGTCCCAGGACGCTCGAAAGTGCCCTGGAAGTTGGCGACGAAGTGATCGCGAAGTTCGTTCCAGGTGTCGATTGTGCCTTTCGGCAACCCAGCGAGCCAATTTCTGGCTGAGTCAGTCAATGCCACCGGTAGATAGTTTGCTATGACTTTGCTGTATCCTCCTGCTACGCGAATTGCGAGTGTGTAGACGGTTAAACATGACTCTGGATCGGTTTTGCCGTCATACTTCTCGATGCCAGTCGGCTTGGAACTAGTCGGCCAATTCACTCGACGCAGATCTCTGGTGAAAGCTGGAACCCCATCGCAATCGTTGTCGTCTTGAATTGTGATACCCCTCTCTCGTCGTCTCTGATTGAGGGTGTCTCTCAGGTCAATTGATGCCCTAGGTGGACTTTGGTAGTCGGATGGATGTCGTCGATCTCTGGTGTGGTGTGGCGGTCGGGCAAAGTTGGCTGCGGGCGAGTGGACCGACTGGTCTCAACGTGCTCCGCTAAGGTGGTCAGCACGCGAGTTGGTTTTACTCCTGCTATCTCTGACTCTTGATGGAGGTGCGCGAATGCTGCTCGGTGCCTTCAAAGTTGATTCGCTGGGCCGCCGACTGGACTCGGCGCGTGGTACTGTCGCCGCGACCAGGGTCTTGACTTGGTTTATCATTGGAGTGATATGAGGTGGAGCTGCGCCGAGTAACGCGTCTAGGAGGGTAACTGCCCCGAAAGCGTTTTGTTGAGGTGTAAGAAAAACGTTGGTGTTGTCGACCATAGTCTGCCCGATTACGTTCCTTGCCCTGCGTCCTGCTATAGCCAGATCTCGGTTTCTGCGCTCTTCATCTTCTCTGCGTCTTGCCTCCTCAGCTTCCTTGCGTTGTCGCTCTTGTTTAGCTTGGGCTTGGCGTTCTTGTTCGAGTCTTGCTCTGTCTTCTTGAAGTCGGACACGTTCTTGCTCCAGTAGGATCCTCTCTTACTCGACCCAACTCGGGCTGCTTCTTCTGCCTGTAGCCTTGCGGCTATTTCGGCGTCGGTCTCGTTGTTGGCCATGAAAACGCCATTGAAAACCGGTGCGCAATTGTAGTCGGAGTTGACGTCGTCAGCAGCTTCAGCGTTGGGTGGGTTGCCATGAACACTTTCCTCCGAGGAGCTAGCGTAGGCGGCGAGTTCGGTGGAGGAGCAAGATCCGAGTCTTGGTAGAACGACATTGATGTCCCTGAAGCCAGACCCAACTTCTGGATCTGCTGGTAACTCCAGGGTGATAGTGGGATAGATTTGATCGTCTTGAGGTGTGCTTGACGAAAGAGGTGAAATTGATGTAGATGCCTTTCCCGAGTGGTTTGACGTCATGCAGTGGGAAGAAATCTTGGCGCTAGTCTCAGCCATGTTCGGTAACCCGAGTGGCTGAGAGATGCGATCTCTCCCTGACTGCGTCTTGGCGCTGATCTCGGCCATATGCGGTAACCCGAACGGCCAAGAGATGCGACCTCTTTCCGACTGTCTTGAGACCGAGTCGGAGAGAGTAATCTTGCCGAAGTTGTTGGTGATAAAGTCGAGGCTGCCGAAGCGGTACGCTTGCTCGAGCGGGAAGACGAAGTCGTCGATGCCTGATGAGCACGCCAACTGCCCGGGCATGTATGATGTTATTAATGGACCCAAAGACCATTTATAAATCAAGAATGAACGTCGTAAAGTGAGGACAGATGTTCAATACGTGTCACCATATTCGATCTGGGGTTTAATAATGTTCAAGTGGGCTAGGGCGCAATTCTTGGTTCATATTGCAACCGTGTCGCCTTTGACTCAAGAACCAAAAAAAAGAACTTATTTTGTATAAGCTGTGCACTATGCAAAATGTTACTCTATCCGTTTCACAATATAAGATGCTTTAACTTTTGTAAGTCAAACATTCTTTGAGTTTATAAAAAATATAGCAACTCTTACCAGATCAAATTATTTCGATTAAATCCAATATTATATATATCTTAATAGTATATTTATTTGGTGTCAAAAGATATTGTCATGTTTTTTATAAATTTTATCAAGCCTAAAATAGTTTGATTTATTAAAAAAATCGAAGAGCCTTACAATATTCAAAAGCTATGATATTCCTCTGTCACTAGTATTTTGAAAGAAAACTAGAGAATAAGAATGGTCTTATATATGAGGGCAAGTTTTACTTTACTAAAGAAGAGAAACTCACTAGAAAAACAAAGCAGATCGAGCAAAACAGACCAAGCAAGGTGATGAAACGTGCACTCAATGAACAAAATACTTTCTTATATTTAGCTGCTGAGTCTCAGTAGTAGGCCACATCGTTGTCCGGACTCCAACAAGACAAAATCTCAAGGTAGAGGTGGCAGAAAGCAACACATTTTTTCAAACTATGGATTAAATATATGAGTAAATTTTACTTGTCTCCCAGATAAAATGCTGACAGGATAAGAGAGAGACTCACTACTAAGAAAAACCTTTATAGGGACCGGTTTATAGGTGCCGGTTTATTTAAAACTGGCACCTATCGTCGTTTTCCCACCTCTCACGGGATTAAAAAATAGAGAACCGATACCTTTGAACAACAATAGGTGCCGGTTTTAAAGAAAAACCAACACCAATACTATTGATACCGGTTTTTTTAAAAAAACCGGCACCTATAATATATTATAGGTACCGGGTTTTCTTTTAAAACCGGCACCTAAGAAATGAGCTGAGCCGAAAGAGGATGAGCCGAGCCGGTGGGGCCCACCACTAGGAGATAAGGCCTATCGGCACGAGGAGATAAGGTAGACCGCTTTCCTCTCTCTGTCGGTCTCTCTCTCGCTCTCGCTCTCGCTCTCCCCTCCCTCCCTCTCTCAGCGATGGCGGCCCGACGGCTGCGGAGGCGCCGGGCGGCAGGCGGCGGCGCTCGAGGAGCGGCGGGCAGCAGGCGGCAGTGCCCGAGGAGCGGCGGGCGGCACCTCCCCTCCTCCAGATCCGGCGGGAGGGGAGGTGGTGGGCGGCTGCGGCGGTGGCCACTTCCCTCCGCTGAGCAGTGGTGCTTGCATCCGGTCCCCTCTTCCTGTCCCTCTCCATCGGCATCACCGGAGGTTGCCAGATCTGGGGAAGGGGTGGTCGGTTGGTGGCGGTGATGTGTAGCGGCAGTGGCTGGTGGCCAAGGGACCCCAAGGAGAGTGAGTTCGTGCATGGATTATTGTTGTTCTTGCTTGTGTAGTTTTGTGATGTGTAGTTGTGTGATGGATTATGTGATTGTTGTTGTTGACTGGGTTCTGTGGTTGTTGTGGTGTAGTTCCTGATTATTGTTCTTTGATGGGTTGAATGGATGATTGTTGTTCATCGGCTTGGAGCCGACTTCTCCCTTTCTTTTAATCGAGGGAGCACAAAGGTGCCAATTCTGCGACCGGCACCAATGACCTAGTGTCATTGGTGCCAACAAATAGGTATCAGCTGGGAAACTGGCACCTATTGCCGGTTCCCAACCGGCACCTATTAGGATTTGTGTATTAGTGACTACGAGAGCTCGGATGCTTTTCCTTTTTAACTAAAATATACCCTACGCGTTGTTGCGGTACTTTTAGTTATCACTAAAGAGGTTGCCTTGTTTAAAACAAGGGGTAATTTTATTCTTACCCCTACTTCGATGTCCAATATTGATTTTACCCCTGTTTTTGAGCGTTTTCGTTTTTATCCCTATTTTTTCAAAACGAATAAGTTGTTTGCCCTTGTTCCGCTAATTCTTGCTAATGGTGTTAAATATGTGGTAAAAAGGACAAGTATACCTTTAAATACAAATCTATTTATGCCATACTATAGCAGTAATCTAATTTTGTCAAAATTTGGTGAAAGTTTCCAAAATTTGGGTCAAATTTAAAACTTAGGAAGAATCAGTTTACAACGTGTTCAAAGTTCATGTCAAAATGGTTTATCTCAAAATTGGGTAAAAGTACCAGAAAATATCTAAGAGTATACTTCTCATTTTTACCCCACATTTAATACTGTTAGCAAGAATTAACGGAACAAGGGTAAATGGTTGATTCGTTTCAAAAAGGTAGGGGTAAAAACGAAAACCTAAAAAATAAGGATAAAGTCAATATTGGATGTTAAAGTAGGGGCAAGAATGAAATTGTCCCTTAAAACAATGTATAAGAATTTTATATGTAGTGTTTACTTTGAAAAATACAGTACAACATAGTGAAAAGTTGGGTCCGCTGCTGCCAGACAACTTAAAATGAAATCTCACACACTAGTACAGAATCGCTCATCTCTGACGGCCTATTCGTGTCGGGAGCTTACGAACCGTCACACTATCATCATCTTTAACGGTCCGAAATAAACACCGACAAAGTTATGCATTTCCATATGCATGTATTTTGAGCCTGTCACCGAAAAGACCAATCGGCGACGGGCTAAAGTTTGAACCCGACATAGATTACCTTTGTTGGGCCTAAACCTAACCCCGTCATTGATGAGTCTCATCGGTGATGGATAAGGAACTAGGCCTGACACATATAATGGGTTAAGCCCGTCACTGATGGGTGTCATCGGTGACAGACTCGGACTTAGGCCCCACAAAGAAAACGGTAAAACCCGTCACAGGTGTTTGTTTGTTGACCATTACCGATATTCATTGCACACTATAAATACTCCAACCATCTAAGGAATGGTGATCCCACTATTCACTACTTTGGTGGGAGGTGTTGAGGGGTGATATTTTCCAAAAAAAAATAAAATTCAGAAAAGTCTATTTATGTACTTGAAAAATAATAAATAATTCTCATAAAGTTAGTAATACTTATCTTACAAAATCATTATCTAATATTTATTCATTTTTGCACCAATGGATCTAATTCGGTGGATGTACCGAACTAGGTGACATAGCACAGAGTATAGAAGTGGCGTTTCAAATTTTATAATGTCACGGAGGAGGATAGGAAAAGAAGAAACAACAATTACAACATTACTTGTCCATGTGATGATAGTAGAAATGAGAAGTTGTTTGACAATAGAGTAGAAGTACACACTTATCTAATACATTGAGGATTCATGAAGGGATACAGATGTTGGACGAACCATGGAGAGCAAGAATCAGTCGACGATGTTGCAGGTGCAGGCAATAGTGGTGCACAAAATCAGGAAGATGAAGATGAGCATGATATATTTTTACCTTCTCCACTAGGCAGTGAAATGGTTGTTGTGGATCACGATCTGCATGATAAACCCTAAGATCTACTTGATATGCTCAAGGCTCTGATTAGCCTGATCTTTCGGTGAGTTGAGATAACTACGATTTGGGAGACACGTTGACGATCCGACTACAACCATACAAGACGTTGTGTTGTGCCTTAGCAATCGATACACCTCTCCGTGGATTGTTGATCTTGCCAGTGCAAATCATCCTTATTCCTACAAGCAAATCGAAGAAACAAGCAAGAATAAGATAAAAGCAATCCGAATTGCAAATTGGAATTGAATACAAATGATAAGTTAGGGTTTCAAAGACAAATAGACGGGCGGTCTAGTCGACAGGTACGGTGCAAGCAAGTAGCAATAGCTAAACTTTCATCTAAACAAAACCCCAGAAACCCTCAAGGGGTACCTAACTATTTAAAGGGGTGGGAGGACGACCGAGAGAGCCCTAGGGTCATGCTCCGCCTAATTAGGGTGCACCCCACATGGGCCCCACTTGTGCTGGGGTCCTAGATGAAGTTACGAGCTCATGGACCCATTATAAGTGATGCAACACCTTGTTACTTTAATTGTGGATGACTTGAGATGGAATTTGGTGATGAGACCAGATCCGTTGGAAAGAGGACTCCGAGAACTTTCCATCAAGTATGCACGAGCCAAAAATGGAGCTCGTATGCAGATTTGGCGGCCGTTTGAAGTTTGCAATGTAGCAGGTGGCTGAATCGGATTCCAGCACTTGGAGAACTTCATCTTGATATCTTCTTGTTGATCCATGATGTGAGAAACGGTTTTATCTAGAATAACTATGGTCACATCATCCACCCCTTCTTCATGGAAAACCATCCTTGGTTTTTCTATATGGTACCAACCTGTTTCTTCAAAATCAAAACAACACAAACTCGAGATAACATGATTAGTCATTATAGTTCTCTTTAGCTTGCTATTTCCTTGCATAACTATAGGAGGTTCCAAATCTAAACATATATAAACTCTATGCACCAAATATATTCCACTATCAGTATATCCACCAAAGATATGAAAAATAACATTAATTGGACATCTCAAATCAGACAGCAGATAATTCATCCTTCAAATTATCGAGCTCACAAAAATCATCAAATGGAACATAGTCCAAAGTATTTAAAAAAGATATCATTTCACATTCCTCTACTTCATTAGCAATGTGAATAACATGCTTAAAATCAGCACATAAAGAACTAACACGAGAAATAGCATGTTCATTTACTAGTTGTGGTATTGATATAGGTGAAGTATTATCACACAACTCTTCTTTATCACAAGGAACAAAAAACAAATCAACTTGTGATAAAGTACTCTCAGCAATTGGTTCCACTAATGATTGCTCTACTATAGCATGAAAAGTGGACAAATTTAATTCATTAACATCACACTCACCTTGATTAATTTCAGAACCATTTAATTTACCTTTGATGCACTCTTCTGTTGATGGAGGTGCATCGAACTTGAGTGTGAACAATGGGATTGGTGGCTCATTCATGTCTCTCTTCTCTTTTTCATAATTATGCACTTCCTGCAAATGGTTAGTAATAGGAGGCAAAAACATAGTGTGTTGTTTTTTCATGTCCTCCTCTATTTTACTTTTAGCATTGCACGCAAGTTATAACAAATGAGAAAGAGATATATATCTTCGACTAGCAAGCATATGCTGAATTTCTTTGTTAAGCCCACATGAAAACCTCAATTCTGTAGCTTCTTATCATTCATCTAAACCACAACGTAATAAACAAGCATGCATATCATGACAATATGAAGTAACAGTCCTGGTATCTTGTTTTAAACATTGTAGTTTGTTGAGCAGAATATCAGCATAATACATGGAAACATAAACATCTCTCAAATATCGTTTCATGTCTTTCCAAGATTGAGGTATTTTGTTATGCCTAAAAGATGTTTCCAATCATGAGAAGCATTTTTAATTAAAACACTAGAGGCACACATAACCATATGTTTCTCAGCCAAGCCATGCTTTTGAAATTCTCTATCAACCACTAGCTCCCAGTTAATGTAAGCATAAGGATCATAATTTCCTTCAAAATAAGATAATGCATATTTGATCTTAGCAAGAACAACATCACTTACCTCATATGGATCATGTTAATCACTCCTCATGTCTCGACGAAGATGTCGAGGTTGAGCATCACTGTCTCATACTCCCCTGCTTAATCCTGCCATGGTTAGTTGAAAACAAGAAAAAAACACAAGACTATGCTGTTCTTATTGACTACTAGGTAGTGGCAGCTCAAATATCACACAAACACAAGTTTTTAACCGAGCTCTTACAAGTTCTTACCAATGCATGTTGGATGATGATATACACTGACTCAACCAAGCAGCCCAATAGAGGTTGGATGTATCGATGCCTTAGCAAACACCTGTTATACGGCTGCAATTAATTATGTAGAGCTCTGGATAGGCTTAAATATGTACAAAATGAATAGCAAGTACTCAAATCAAAGAGTGCAAAATTGAATAATCGTTCGAAGTTAGTACCGTGCTGGTCCTAGGCTAGATAGTACTAGAGACGCGAGCCTAGACAGAAACGATACCACAAGATAGCACTACAAGCAACTCATGCACAACTCTGATATATGAAGCAATCTCAAAGATAACAACTGATTTTCTCTTTTCTTTCTTTCTCTTTTTCTTCTTTCTTCTTTTTTGGGTGCGACTTTTTATTTTCTTTTTTATGCACCAATATGCATTTTTCTCTTTTTTTCTGATTTTTTTTAACAAAAGCTAACTCAAGATCCTCAAAGCAAGATTACAGGGACTCAATTGTAAATATAAAAACTACAGGGACTTAAATACAAAAGTGCAAATCCTAAAATTAAAATTATAAAAAGATGGAATGCTCTCGTCCCATAGGTTTTGTTTTTACAAACAGATCTCGAATTCGACACTTGAAAATTTTTCACCAGAGTTTATGACACGTTGAAACCCAGAGAAAATTTGGATGGGAGGTCTCGGACTCAAGATGGATATGGTCTCGGCCACATGCGCACACAGAGTGGTGGGACTTGGACTCCAGCCCACGCAATATGGAAACCGATTTGGAAACCTCACGCTAAAACCAGAAATCGATCTCCATAGCTCCAATCTGCTATTATTTTCTCGTCAACCCAAAACAGAACCACACAAGCACGTCAAAGGCCTAGCCACCTAAGGCAAATCCTATATGCAACTCTAAAACTGACCGACAAAAACTTATGAAAACTACAAAAATGGAACCCTGGAGGTGGCAATAACATACAAACTGCGGCGACGATGACAGTGGTACTAGACATGACCAGAACTCGAAATTCTAACAGACTAGACACTATTACCAGCAACTCAACTCGACGATGAAACACAAAACTCAACAAATCAAAAACTGAAAAATAACAATGCAATGGCACAAATATGGCTAGGTAAAGGATGCTTCTTTTTGTATGGCTATTTTTTGGTTATAGGTAGATGAAAACTCACCGAGCAACGAGAGCTCTGATACCACTTGATAAACCCTGAGCTCCACTTGATACGCTCAAGGCTCTCATTGGCCCGATCTTTTGGTGAATTGAGATAACTACGATTTGGGAGACACGTTGACAATCCGACTATAACCGTACAAGACGTTATTGTGTTGCGGCTTAGCGATCGATACATCTCTCCGTGGGTTGTTGATCTTGCTAGTGCAAATCAACCTTATTCCTGCAAGCAAATTGAAGAAACAAGCAAGAATAAGATAAAAGCAATCTGAATTGCAAATAGGAACTAAATACAAATGATAAGTTGGGGTTCCGAAGTCAAACAGATGGGCGATCTAGCTGACACGTGCGATGCAAGCAAGTAGCAATGGCTAAACTTTCATCTAAACAAAACCCCAGAAACCCTGAAGGGGTACCTAACTATTTAAAGGGGTGGGAGGATGACCAAGAGAGCCCTAGGGTCGTGCTCCACCTGATTAGAGTGCATCCCACAGGGGCCCCACTTGGGCTGGAGTTCCAGATGAAGTTACAAGCCCATGGACCCATTATAAGTGGTGCAATATCTTGTTTCTTTGATTGTAGATGACTGAGATGGAATTTGGTGATGAGACCAGATCCGGTGGAAAGAGGACTCTAAGAGCTTTCCATCAAGTACTCACGGGCCAAAAACGGAGCTCGTATGCAGATTTGGTGACCGTTTGGCCGAATCGGATTCCAGCACTTGGAAGACTTGATCTTGATGTCTTCTTGTTGATCCATGATGTGAGCAGCGGTTGTATCCAGAGTAGCCATGGTCACAACTTATAACGATAGAGATTCCATGAGTGTTACTCGTTGTAAGTATTGTTGCGTACAAAATATGGTAATAACAATCCATATAATATGCTTATACGGTTCTTCGTCTTGCTTGTAGGTTATGTTGGAAGAATATACAAAGACGTCACATCAATGTTGTCTTACTAGATACATCTCAAGTCAACGAAACAAATCTACAGCACGATCGAGTACGGATTACAAATTATATCAAGGACTGCTTCTGGGCCAGCCAGAACAAAGAGTTCATGATGTGTGCCTGTAATCAGTAGTAAGTGTGTACGCTAATTAACTACCCCTCCACGACGCATATAGCTTTAGTATTTAAATGGCAATATATTATTGACGCAGGTACCATTGGATTCTTTTGGTCTTAGTGCTAAAGTGCAGTATGGTATACTACCTTAATTCCCGAATTAGTAAGGACAAATACGATTGGTCGGGGATTGAAGCTGCATTGAATGACGATGGGGCCAATATGTAGAAAAGGCGGAAGGCATAAGGAAGGACAACCTAACGTCACTCACAAAAAGGACTTCCCATGCCATCAACAAGTTGGGAACCAAGTGAAGCATCTAGGCCCCCGTTGTTAATTTTGGTAATTAATGACAAGGGCTAATTGTGGACTAACTATTTCATTTGAGATTATGTATTTAAGTTAGAGCCAAATGATGAATACGCCATGGATGATTATCGAGGATAAAAATTGATGGTGCAAAGAAAAGGAAACAAGACGATAAAACCTAGTCTTTATTTTAATTTATTGATGTGTTGGGCGATCAAATTCTTGCTAGGTTTATTCTTTAGCTTTGTCGTACTTTCAAGATGGGTGATGACCTAAACAAAGAGTTGATCAAAATGCCACATTAGGTCATATCCATACACTTATTCTTTGCTTAATCCACAGTTTTCCTGTGACAATTGACGGTTTGACCGGAAGCCCCAAGCTGGTGTGACTGGCATCCTATGTGCGGTATGACCGGTGGTCAGTTGCCGGTGTGATCGGCCAGTTAGGCCTGTCTCACCGCACACCGCTCGGTCTGACCGGGTGGCCGCTGTAGCCTCTGGTCTGTCTCGGTGAATTATGGCCGAGCCGAAGTGAGCCGTCGCCGGTCTGATCAAGCCGTGGGTGGTCTGACAGGAGCTGACCCGATCTGACCGGCCAAACTACTCTGCTCTGATCGGCTAGCGTCTGCCAGTGCATCAAATGCACTGTAATGGCTAGTTTTCTAGCCGTTACATTTGGGGGCGGTCAGACCGGCCACCCTATGGCGGTCAGACCGGCAGCCCACAGAGGTTGGGGGACTCCCAACGGCTAGTTTTTGTTGGTAGGGGTATAGAAACCCCTCCACCAGCAACAAGGGGTCTCTCTTGGCACTTGCTTTAATTGCATATACCCCATGTATCTACTCTCAAACCCATTTGAGCTCTAGTTCATCCCTTGTGTGTTAGAGAGTGCTTGGAGCCAAGATTCAAGTGCATTGCTTCATTTTAGAGCTAGTGTGGCACTTGATTATCTCCGAGCTAGGTTATCGTTTGTAATTCTTGGAGGTTGCTATCTCCTAGACGGCTTGTGGAGGTGTTGCCTGGTGACCTCTCCAAGAAGATTGTGGAGAAGGCTTGGTGCTGGTTTGTGAGTGGTTTGGAGTTCACCACCTTTGGAGTGAAGGAAGAACTACCCTAGTGATCGAGGATTGGGTAGTCCACTTCGTGGGCCGGATCCCACTTTGCCCGCCCCTTGATGAAGGGGGCTTGCGGTGGCTTCGTGGTTTTGAGCGGTGAAGCTGGGCTCGCCTCAAAGGGGATTAGGAAACTGGCGAGTTTTCGAACCTCGGGCGAAAAATTCCTTGTCTCTTGTCTCATTTACTTATTGCATTTACATTTGTGCAATTTACATTCTGAGAAACATTTTGAGCCCTTATCACCCAAGGATTGCAAAACATAACTTAGTTGCTTAGTTAGTGTTATCCTTCACCAAGCCTAGTAACTTATGTTAGTTTTGTTTAGGTCAAATTTATTTTAATCGCCTATTCACCCTCCTTAGTCGACATCTTGATCGTACACCAGTGTGGGTTCCATGTGCGCCACAACATGATGACTTTATTGGACAAGGTGACATTGCTCAACCTTGAGGTCAGTGCTTGTATTGTGTATACAATATATATACTAAGTACTTTGAAGTATATACATATACTAACTTGGCGCCTCACAGGCAGGAAAAAATTCCAACATTCGGCCTCACAGTTTCGAAGCAATTAGAGAGGAGATAGCACGTTTCATACTTAATGAAATCTTATCTTCCAAAGTTTTAGATCACAGTCATAGCTCATCTTTAAATGGTTGAACATTTTTCAATGCTTGTAAAAAATATGAGATTATGTAATTATATGTAATACAATGTGATGTGATGTTTATGTACACATTTGCAATAAACTTGTTCCAATTTATAACTCGGTTTGACTGGGTTTTTAATGCTTAGCTCTCGAAGACGCATGTCGGCGGTTTTGTCAGATGCATGTGCTTGTATGGATGTATGGATGTGAATGTATGGATGAAATGAATGGATGGCATGTGAATGGATTTGTGAAATATATTGGGATGTTGGGATGCTGGAAATATATATATGCATTTCTCTCTTATTTTGCAGCAGGTATGGCTAGCAAAGTCATGAGGCTAGCTAAAAAAACAAAATTTATTTTTTAAGTAAAATACTCATCGGTGATGGTTAAAAACAAAATCCAATATCGATGAGTACCAATGGCATCGAGTGTATACAAGAACCCATCACCAATGAGTCATCCATGATGGTCGCCATACCATACCGACAAATGTAACCTAGTCATCTTTATCAGGTTGGAGTATGAGACCGTCACAGATGATTCATCGGTGATGGGCCCCTAGTTTGACTTATCTACTGGGTCAAACCTATCGATGACGGGGTTTAACTTTGGCCCGACAAAGATAACTGTCATCCGTGATGGCAAGGTCCCGATATAGATGACTTTTCATATCACTGACCTTTGGTCCGTGATGGGACCCCTCGCCGAGACACAAGAGGCCTCCTGTCCGATACATATGAGCTATTCCGTGCTAGTGATATGGACCACAATGACATGTTAAATCAAATAGCACATTCCCTTATATATAGTTTACAATATAGATTTCGAAATAGTTACGATACATATGATGTTTGAAATAGTTACGATATTACACCCTTCATTTTATTCTATTCAATCAAATAAAAGAATGAAGACAGGAGACGAGACTCCAATAAATACAACATCAGATAGGAGCTGAGACTCCAATAAATGTAACATCAATATTGTTGTCAAGACAACCGAATATGCATAATGTGTTGAACTTTCAAATTGGCAGTTCAAATTAATGAAAAACACATGCAATTCAATTCGCTTTCCTTTTCTTGTCTCACTATTAAGTTAAGATAATTCCAAGGTTGCAGCAACAGCTACTAAAATTAATGCAAAACAACTTAGTTTGAGTCTACAGTGGCAGATATGATGAAGGGAAAAAAAGGGTTTTAATGGCGTACCGTCAAAGGAATTGTTTGTGCAGTGGTTCAATGAAGAAAGCTACCATCTTTCTTGTTTCCTGAATAATACAGAGCATTAAAACCTTTATAAAGTTGCTGGACATAGGAATAATAACATAATGTTAATGTTAAAAAGATCAGCTGAAAATGCAGCATAATAAAAAGTGTAACCAAGAATGAAAAAAGGGATTATAATAGCATATAAAATGAAAATGGCTTCAAATATTGTTTAACAACATAGGGCAATAAACAATTATGAAATTTATGTTTATCGTGCAAAAAAATTAAGAGAATAATTAAAATATTAATTCACGTACATACCGGAGACAAAAGGAAAGGATAACGGGAATGAATTATAGAAGTCAGACAGGACTTCACGCTAAACTGCAAGGAAATTAATTAGAGGGATTAGTCTATTGAAATCAGAATTGGTCAGAGAGATGGAGACATTTAGCAAGCGAGCAACAACACCGAGCATGTCTTTATATAGCAGCAATCACCGGCATGTGCATCTTTCACATGAACACATGAACATGGGAAGTGGAAGAGGAAGCGGCAAAGTAAATAATTGTGTGACTGTTAGTGGAAGGGCAAATTAAAGAAATAATTTATGAAATATTTCTTGAAAGTTGAAACACAGTCATCTGCTGTAGAGTAAAAGGATTAGGTCATCCCAACCCTCCATGTCATTTAGTGTTTATATATAGCATTAAATATATTACACATAAGTAAAAATCTGATGCGGTAAAAAAGTTAATGAGAAGAGAGGTAAAAAGATAAAAAAATCATTTCTCATGCAAGAAACCATCTCTACAAGAACCAATTGAAAACAAGGGGATAGGTAGATAAAAGAAGAGAAAAAAGAGATGATTGTATGCGAATTTAATTTGAAGACACCATTAATTAGATATATAGTTCCTATACATAGCATCTATATGATATGATAAGTATGGAAACTAATTGATATTTTTTGGGTTGGGGATGACTTATTAACGTGTAGTTGGGCTAGCTAGCTCGTCGCTTGTGTGAGAGAATGAGAAGCAGCACGGTGATGCTGGGGCCTGGGGCTTGTGGGGGATGGGGAGGCAGTGCGGTGGGGGAGGAGAAGCTGAGCGCAGATGGTTGGCGGGTCCACTGCTGGCGCACGCGGCGGATGGGGAGGGAGAAGTGAACGCGGAGGCTCGAGGGCCCATGGCTGCCGCGCGCTGGGGATGGGGAGGTGAAGCGCGCGGCGGCGGGAGAAGTGAGCGGATGTGTGATGCGGTGGAGGGCACCCTATTGAGAGGATGTGAGGCGTGATGGGCTGGTATTCACACGGACATTGGCTGCTTAAGTTGGAAGTGCTGGCGAGCATTGATATATGATCGAACGGCTGAGAATCAAATGGATGACGTGGCTTAACTACAGCTCAGGAAATTCCTAATAACTATACTAAGTGGGGATCACTTGTATAGTATTATAGGATTAATGTGGAAGTGGATGAAAGTGTATCCTCTCTAACGCGTATAGTTTATCAAATCCACTCTCCTTTTATAAAACAAGAGGAAAAAGGAAGAGGAAGAGAAATAGAATAACTGATTGGATTAACTAGCCATCAACCATCCTCCACTACACCATCATCAACCAATCACCAGTTAGATGTAATTAATATCCGTTATCACTCCATTAATCAATTATTGTATTATTTTTCAAAGTCTCTTCACCTTTACATTGGTAACCCATGTAAGGATGAATACACATAACTCCTAGCATAATAAGCCTTGAAATTATTTATTTAATTTATTTAAATGGATCAATTAGCCAATTAAATCTAACAATCCCCACCAAATTTTAATGCTCATGAGAATGCTCTCTATTCCACTGCAGTTTTGATATTGCAGTGTTTCGGTGGAGACTGATTAAACTTGAAAAACATCCACCTAAAATAATAGCTACATCTATCCACAACTGAACAACAGACTATACCTTGAATAGATAATTTTGTGCGAGCAGATTTTACTCAAACCCCTGACTAATACTAGGCTACCATAGGTATTCCCTTGGGTTGGAGCATATAAGTCAAACTCAATTTCCTAGAAATTAGCCTATCTGGATTCACTTAGGTGAGTTCTTCTAAAGTTGTTCAGGAGGCCAATATCTCTGCTTAGACAAGCCATTCAGAACACATTGAAATAAAAAGCAACCTGTCATACAGATTAGAAGAGTGTTACATCTCCAAATGTAGTGGGTTTATTAAAGTACTCTTTTCTTAGTTAACCAATAGTTTGTTTCATTATCCTAATTCATGGGTCCCCAATCACATAGTATGGATTACCACTATGGTGTAACTCACGTGGGTCTCAATCACATCTCCCTTGATGCATTTTATATCACATTTTGTGCTAGACTCTTTGTGTATGGGTTTGTCGGGTTTCTTGCAATTTGGATGCAATCCAAAGCTATTACGCTGGAGGTTTTCATCTTCCAACATATTTCAATCTTCTCTTTTTTACATATCTTGATGACTTCATTTTATCCTTAGAACTGTTCACCTTAACAATCATTGTTTAATTATCACATTTCACCATAATAGCATGTATCAGTTTCTCAACCACCGTAAGTCCATCAAAAGCCCTCGATGCCAATCAGGCTTAACAGAAGTTGCTTATGCCAATCAGGCTTAACAGTAGTTGCGTTTTGTCTTCCATTATTGACCTCATTAAGATAGTCTACTTGCAAGATTTTCATGAAACAACATCACCTCCATGAGTGAATACATATCCACTTGTGACTTTAATCTCATTAGTATCAGATATCCCCTTGGATATCCATTATAGTGAATTTCATAACCCATTGTGCCTTTTAGATACCGCATTACTCTTTCAAGAGCATGCCAATGATCATCTCCAAGATTTGAGACAAACCCATTACTACGAAACCGGTCATTCGTAACGGGCCAAATCCCTCATATGTGTCGCAAAAGTGTGTGGTCAGCGATTATTGTTCTGTGATGTGAAACTATCATCTGTGTCGGACTAGGCGCCGATTGTTGATGCAAAAACACGACGGCCTGAGAGATTTGCTTTACTCTAGTGCAGGTCCAAAAGCTTGCCTTCGGATTCTAGGGTGTGCCAATTGATTTGATCCTACAATCAACAAGATTAAACAAGGTAGATTGTTAGTAAACGATAGCCGATCGGCTAGAAAATCAATGTTGTATCGTGTTGCAACCTAGCCGATGCAAGGAAAGTTGAATCGGTTGTATGGTGTATTTGTAAGCATAAATAAACCCTAAACTTGATCCCCCGGCTGTAAAGATTGATATTATATAATCTAAGAATCGATATTACTTTAGAAATCAGTAGTTGGGATAGATCGGACTTAACTTATACAGTATAAATTGACTAGATCTAAAATAACATGAAATATAAAGATTATATGTGTTAATGTCATAGCCGATGTCCAAATTTAAGCATGTATCGGCTATAGCTCCAATACTACCTTATAGTAGTATATCATCTTATAATAAATATATTAAACTAATATCAACCAGATTGATAGTAAGCTTAATATATTTAATATATTTAAGTAGTTGAGATCCTGATATAAAGGGTAGATACAGCGTGTTAAACAAGATATAAACCAGAGTAAAACAACTGTACCAGGTAAGATCGGCTAAAACCCCGATACTATCCTTATTAATAATCATATGGCTGGCTAGAGATAATGGTTCTAAACACGACTTAGTAGATCAAACTTAACTGATGCAACACTAAGTATGAAGAGAAACACGGTATCTAGACAATCAAGCTGATGATTATCTTTTTAGGATGGTAGATGCATTAAATAATCTAAGTCATCAAGATAAGTCGTTATCGATAAAACCCTAAAAAGATATAAGCCGATGCAAGTAGAAAACATTGTCAATCGAGATTATAAAACATATATGATAACTCAGTGATTCACGAAAACAAGATTAGAGTGTCATAAATATGTTATCACTAATCCCGATAACGCAAACCGCCATAACAAGCTTTACCTCTTGTCGAAGATCGAAATTGATGCAGCCCGACTCGAAAGCAAGAACTCGTTGAAATAACAAAGTAACGAAAAGTGGTGATGCACCGAGAGTATATGAATTGGTGTTAAATATTTACAAGACCTCTAGCTTATATTTATACCCGAACATAACACCTTGTCCATAACAGACACAACACATACTTTCCTAATACAACTTTAACCGACGAACAAGTCCCTTAGGCGGACTCTTACCGAAAATATCTCTAAAGAATTACATAATATCCTAATCAGTAGATACAATTGCCTATCTCAGACTCTATCCTCACTTCCCAATATCATTGAAGCCCTTCATACGAATCCGACATTGACCACATAACCAAACTTGCCAATATCGGCTATATTGGCCAGTCGTATTGAACTCGTTATTGGCCGATACAGACTCCCAACCGATGCACACTCTGTTTCCGAGATTTCCGCACATCTTTAAATCCACTTCGGATTGGATCTTGACTTCGATTCATATGCTTGCCAAATTTCATCGTCAACACCGACACTGATGATACATATCTAGCCCTTCACGGATTGGTTCTCCTGCCTATCATGGATGAGTCATCCGTGTGGGCTCAAAATGCAGCTGGACAAAGATGTTGCTGCCCCGTTCGTGGTGTTCGTTTAGAGCCCGTCACGGATGACTCATCTGTGACGAGCTCCAATTGTGACCCAACAGAGGTGTTGCCCGTACCTTTGTCGGAATTTTTTAAGCCCCGTCACAGGTGATCATCGGTGATCATCGGTGACTAGCCACGCCCGCTGCAAAATAATCCCAATAACCCAGCAACCCAAGGAATTCCTAGCATTCACAGTATTCCCAAGTTTCACATTCATATTCACATACATTTCACATTCACATACATTTCATTTTCATATACTGTTGTCGAAGCGATAACTGCATACGTCGAAGGACCTGGTCACTCAACAGTTGTTGGAAAAATAAAGTGTACTAAATTCAGGATTAAAATTGGATCCCCTTTACATGGCCCTAGGGGCTATTTATAATCCCATTACAGATCCCCCTATTAGGGTTTAGGCCTTTTACAGGGGAATTTACATGGCCACCCTTATGAAAGGGACACCCACACGAGTATTCAACGTAATTAAGATACACGAGCCTTCAATGGGCTGTCTGGTGACCACTGGCCCATCGGAAGGTAGGCCGGGGCGATTGGGCTTGCCCACTGGGCCTTCTTGGATCGGGCCCAGCCTGGCGAAGTCATCCTCCTTCGGCGTACGCCTTCGCCATGCAGCCTTCGGCTAGACTGGCAGGGACCTGGAGCGACCCTTCGCCCGTTGCCCCCTTCGCTCTGTTGTCTTCGCCACGAGGCTTCGGCCCAACCGGTCTTGGGCGCCTTGAGTTCGAATCCTCGCTGCTTAGTTGGTTTCGGCAAGTCCGGTCGAAAGGTCTCATGGCATACTGCCAACAAGCCCCTCACGGGCAAGGGTGAGATAGGAGCTTCGGCCGAGACCGTGCAAACCATGTAGTATGGTATGAGGCGCCCCCTTTCGACCGATGCTCCTGCCGAAACATACCTTGTGCTCCTGCGAAGAAAATTTTTTTTTGCATTGGGCCGCAGGGCTTAGCTTTCGCCGCTCGCAAGTGACGAAGTTATCTTTACTGTCTTTCTGGGCCCGAATGAACAGTGATGGGCCTTCGCCTTTCGTAAACAGCGAAGTTGCCCTTACTATTCCATTGGGCCGTAGTGAACAGTGATGGGCCTTTTCCCGAGGGCCCGCCACTACGCGGCCTGGTCCATGGGATTTTACCGTTTCGCCTACCCCGCGACACGTGGCAGTTCCTGATTGGCCGGGAAGGCGAAACGTCGCCTGGTAGGCTATATATTCTTACTTTCCCCTTTTCACCGCCATTACCCTCGTCATTTTCACCGCAGGCACTCTCTCCTCAACTTTTTACTCATGGCTCTCTGACTCGAACGAACCCATTCGCCAGCTAACCCCTTTCGCTAGCACACGCTCGCTTCGCCATGGCCCCACGCAAGCTGAACCCCGTTTCCACGACAGGTCCCGACCCTGGCCAAATCGACGAAGATACCACCGCGTTTCTAGGGGTGTCACTCATAGACGAGGATGAGCTGGTGAGGATGGTTGATTCGGGCCTGGTGGCGGAGGGGCGGGCGTTCGTCCCCGGGGATGCCGAAGTGCCAAAGCCCGGCGAACACCAGACGGTCGTGTTCGCCGTGTTCTTCGAGGCTGGTCTTCGGTTTCCGTGGAACATATTGTTGCCGGAAATTCTTCGCCTCTTTCAGGTGGAGCTGCCCCAGCTGAGCCCTTCGGCTCTGGTCCGCATCGCCATCTTTGATTGGGCGTCCCGGACTGCTGGGTTCGAGCCCAGCGCCGAGCTCTTCGGCGCTATCTTCTCGGCCACCGTAAACTCGAAGACGGTGGTCACCCCTGCCGGGACCAGGAAGACAGCGTTCGGGAGTGTGAACTTTAATGTTTGCCCCGAGTGCTCCGACTTGTGGCCGATCAACGCCGCAATGTCGAAGTGGGATCGCCATTGGATGGCGAAGTGGTTTTACCACTCTATCCCCTTCGAGGCTGGGTCCGAAGCGGCGAAAGCCCTTCGCTGGCGGCACTGGGCGATCTCGCCAGTCCGGAAACCGAGAGTCGGCGTCAGCGGCGCTCTGGATGCACGGTTCGCCCTGCTCCGCAAGTTTTGCATGCTTCGTGTATACCCCCTCTCCCAATAGTGGCAGGTCGAGGTTGACCGAGACGAAGAGGTCGACAGCCTGCCGAAACTTGTCATCCCACCGGGGCGAATGGTAAGTTTGTATTCTCCTCTTTGTTTCCTTTGTTTGTTCGACCTCTTACGTAACAGCCTGCCTTTTTTCAGTGTTGACTCTTGCCCAGGCCGACACCGAAGCCCGCAAGCTGATCGGCGATGTGTCGATCATTGAGTACAGCCAGCTGTTAACCCGACAAGCGGCTGGCCGGGCGAACTGGGTCTACGTCGGCGAGCTCCCTGCTAGGACGAAGCCATTCAAGGCTGATGGCGAAGCGGGCCCGTCCCGGAAATGTCTGCGGGGGCAAGTGAACTTCACCCCCCGCAAGCGAAAGGCCCCTGCCTCCCCCGACTCCGACGTCGATGATGAGGACGGTGTCGAAGAGTAGGAGGACGTGGGGGTGACCGAGTTCGCGGCCGAAGAGGTCACGGATGAGGCTGGCGACAGCCGCTCCGGGACGCACGGCTACACTCCGACTCCCAGCCCGGAGCACGTCGAGACCGGGGTGGAGTCGGTCTCCTCCCCCCTTCGCCACAAAGACGTGGAGGGGGCGAAAGCCTTGGTTACGATCGCTGCGACTAAGGCGGCGAAGGGGGAGCCTGCTAACAGGGCCCCCCGGAAAAAAGGGGTCGTCGCCATCGCTAATGTCTTTAGCGATGATGAGACGTTCGACGGGACACCCACTTCGCCCGTCGGGTGAAGCCAGGGTCTGACGACCGCCCTTGGAGCAGCGGGTGGGGCTGGAGCTTCGGCTTTAGCCGAACAAGTAGTGAAGGCGGCCACCCGGGTTTTTAATAGCCCTGTTCACCGGCCGATCGTTTCGCCGCTTGCCCTCGATAAGGGCAAGAAGATGGCCGAGACGTCCGACTCCGACTTCCCAGGCGCCGCCCCGCTTCGCCCCCGGCGACTTCGAGACCCGGGCGGAGCTCATTCCCTTTATTGAGGGGGTGAGCAATATCGTCGCTCCGACCGGTGGCCCTAGTCTCTTTGCCGAACTTAACGAGTTCGACGAGGGCTGCTCCGCCGTTAAGAGCCTGGCGGTTCGGGCTGCGACTTCGTTGTTTTCGACATCCTGACTTATCATTTGCCCCCCTTTTTTTCTTGTTTCGCCAGATCCTTGCGGCCCACTGTTCGACGGAGCGAACAATGAGGGCTCGCCTTGATGGCCTGAAGAACCGTCTTCGGGCCAAGGACGACGAGCTGGGCTGCAAGAGCCTGAAGATGGAGGGCCTTGCTCGGTCCCTCCGGGAGGCAAAGGCAGAAAACAAACGCCTCCAGGCTGAACAGGATAAGGGCAGCGAGGCGAAGGCAGAAATCGATCGCCTCAAGGCCGAGCTGGAGAAGGAGCGAGGGCAATCCTCCGTCCTCACCGATTATTACAACCTGACGGAGCCGAAGATGGAGGCTCTTCGTAAGGAGGCGAATAGAGCGGAGGCGAAGGCCCAACGCCTTGCGCGGGAGGTGGCGAGGGCCACTGAATCCGCTAAGACCGCCTGCCGCACTCTTCGCCTCGCGCTTACCGACGTCGGGGCGAAGGCGCGGGGTGTTCCGGGCGAAAACGCCTCCGCACTCGAGTTCTGCGAGTGGACTCAGCAGGCTGGCTGTGCAGTTTCGGATTGTGCGACGGTGTAATGCGATTGTTGTGCACGCGTGTTAGCAGCTTTCGCCCTAGGCCTGCTGCAGCAATCTGGGTGCGAGCATATCGCCCAGTTCCCCGACTTCGCGAAAGGGCACTGGGAGGTGAGCGCCCAGGATGTTTCGCCAGCGCTCCGCGCCTGGCGTAAGCATTTTTGGCAGAAGGATGGGCGATCTGCCGCCAAGGCCCGTCTGCTCGAGCAGCTGGCGAAGACGGAGGCGGCGGACGAAGGTGCAGAACCGGCGGAAGAGGGTGGAGGCGATGCCCAAGATCACCTAGAGGTGTGAGGCCCTCCGCCCGTTTTTGTAAATTGTAATAGTTTTTTGTTTTGATGTTTGCCGTATAGGGCGAACAATGTAAATATGGCTGATGGCCCACCTTATTGTAGAATGCCTTAATGTTTGTAATATACAACAATTTTCGCCAACCGTGTTCAATGTTTTTTGTTCTCGTGCTTGTGCTGTTTCACATAGTCTTTTCGCCCGATTTATGCGTTCTAGTTTCGCTTTCTGTGTTTCTCCACATGATTTCCCCACTGTTTGCAGGGTCTATGCTGAAAACTGTGCATTCGGCCCCCCTTTGGGGATTGGCGAAGCAAGAACGAGAAGTTTGTTGCTGTAAAGAATTTGTCGAAGGCCCGTTACCTACTTCGACCTATTTACCGTGAGATGGTGATTAACGGCAACAACTACAAAGTTGTGAACGTTGCTAGCTGGATGCGAACACACCCCGGGCGAACACTGGAGGACTACGATCGTGTCCACGCAGCGCGCTTGGAGGGCATGGCTCGCTTGTGGCGAAATCATCGAAGGACTGATCGTCAGGAGGCGATCGCCCGACGCCGCTATAGTCTTTCTCTTGTTTCACCCCCTTCTCCCCTTAGGGTAGTTTACAGCATTAGTAGTGATGACGAACCCTGTTCGCTAGATCACTCCTTTCGAAGTGGTAGTTGTTTTGGGGGAGAAGATGTAATTTACTTGTAAGCTAAGCTGTAGTTTGTTGTATTCCTTTCGCCTGTACCATGTTGTACGATATATATTCTTCGATTATTTTCCCGAAGTTAATAAAGGTGTGCTTTTGTTTCCTTTTCGCTATTTTTGTATTGTCACCTTCGTGCTTTCGTTGGGCCAGAATATATCGGCCCCTTTGCATATATTGGCGAAATAGGTCCGCTAACTTTTCAACCTTCGTCTTCCGTTATCGATCTTTGGTACTCCGCACTAACAGCGGCACATGTTTTTCGTGTAGATCGACTATAACGGTGTTGGGTTAGTTATTTTCCGAAACAAGCTGTCGCGGTTTCAACGTTCGGTGAGCGGTGCTTCGGCTGATTCGTTTCGCCCCCCAGGCGTTTTCGCTGATCGGGCGTTTGCGTTGGGGTTTTTCCACGAATTATCATGCACACTAGTAAAAAAGGCGAAAGACACAAGGATTTTATACTGGTTCGGGCCTCCAGAGTGGATAATAGCCCTACGTCCAGCTTTTTTTTATTTTCTCCTTTTTTTTGTATTTTTGTGCTGGAAGGCTTACATAATGGCAGATGCCGAAAGAGCTACATAACGGTATGTACACTTTTACATTTTGGCGAATAGGGTGCCACCCTTTCTAAACATAGAAACGCTTAAGAGAAGCGGCGTTCCAGAAGTGATCGAACTCCTCGCCTTCTAGTGTTGCTAGACGAAAAGAGCCTGTCCTCGACCTGTGCTTGATGATATACGGCCCTTCCCATTTTGACTCAAGCTTCTCGACCGCTACTGGGTTCGCCTTCTTCCTCAGGACGAGATGGCTGGGTAGTAGCTCTGTCGGGCGAACCTTTTTGTTGTAGGTTGCCGAAGTGCTTGTGGCGTATTTGCGCATGTGTTCTAGCACTTCGACCCGTACCCCTTCCAGGAGTTCGAGCGACACTTCGCGCCCATCTTCGCCCCCAGAAAACATCACCCTTGGTGAGTTAGCCCTAATTCTGCTGGGGTCATTGCCTCATCTCCGTAGAGGAGCATGAACGGGCTAAACTTGGTTGGCCTTGTGGGAGTTATCCGGAGGGCCCAAAGAACAGACAGCATTTTGTCTGGCCATCTGCCCTTCGCCGCCCCCTCCAGCCTTTTCTTGAGCGCCTCTAAGATCTTGCAATTTGTGCGTTCGGCCGCCCCGTTTGACTGTGGGTGCGCGACCAATGCGAACCTGATTTCCAGGTTTAGCCCACTACACATTTCTCTGAACTTGTCAGAGTCGAATTGCTTGCCGTTGTCCGTGATGAACTCCTTCGGCACTCCGAAACGGCAAACAATGTTTTTCCAGACAAACTTTTGTACTGCCGCCGAAGTGATCGCGCCGAGTGCTTCGGCCTCGATCCAACGTGAGAAGTATTCAATGACTACAATTGCAAACTTGTACCCATTTCGCGCCACGGGGAATGGGCCAATGATGTCTAGCCCCCACCTGGCGAAGGGCCAGACCGGGGCGATAGGCTGCAGCTCATATTGCGGCGCAGTCTAGCTTCGGCCGTGTCGCTGGCAGCTTTCGCACTTTTTGGCCTGCTCAACGCAAACTTTCAGCACAGTGGGCCAATATACTCCCTGGCGAAACACTTTGGAGGCAACTGTTCTTGCAGCTTGGTGTGCACCGCACAGCCCCTGGTGTATTTCCTTCACCATTTCCTCGCCTTCAACAAAGGAGATGCATCGAAGTAGAGGTTGGAGCACCCCAGAGCGATATAGCTGGCCTGAGACCAACTTGTATTGTTTGGCTCTGATTTGCAAGCGCTTCGCTTCTGCCTCATCCTCTGGAAGCTAGCCATCCCTGAGGTATTTTACGAACGGAGTTCGCCAGTCCTCTGGATCTTCGCCCAGATCCGCTTGGTCAATGACCATGATATCCAGGGTTTCTGCAGGCATGCTTGGTGCATACAAGACCTCAAAAAAGATGCCTGGTGAATACGGTCCCCCACAGGCGGCAGATTTCGCCAGGGTGTCTGCTTCCTCATTCTGGCCTCTAGGTAAGTGTTCGACCGTTATCCCGGCGAAGCACTTTTCCATAGATCGAACAGCCTCCAAGTACTTTTTTATCCCTTCGTCTTTTGCCTCAAAAGACTTGTCGACATGACACGCCACCAACTTGGAGTCTGTACGGATGAGCAATCACCGAACGCGCAAAGCCTTCGCTTTTCTTAACCCCAACAACACCGCTTCGTACTCTGCGGTGTTGTTGGTCGTGTCGAACTGCAGCCTTGCGGCATACCTGATCGGCACGCTCCCTGGCGAAGTGAGTACAGCCGCGGCGCCCACCGTCCTGTGCGACCACGAGCCATCGGAGTGCATTATCCAAGGCTGTTCGACGGGCTGAGGCTCAGGGGCGGATGCTGGTGTCTATTCTGCCATGAAGTCAGCTAGGACTTGGGATTTGATAGCAGTGCAAGCAACGAAATGCAGGTCGAAGGGGGATAACTCCGCTGCCCACTTGCTGAGCCTACCAGAAATTTCCTTGCCTCGGAGCACTTCGCCCAAAGGATACTGTGATGGCACAGTAATTTTGTGGGCCTGAAAGTAGTTCTTGAGTTTGCACGAAGCCATAACTAGGGCGTAAGCGAGCTTTTCCATCTCAATGTACCTTGTTTTCGCCCCTTGCAAGGCTTCACAGACGAAATAGACTGGTTTTTGTCCTGACTCTATCTCTTGGACAAGGACTGCACTGACTGCCACTGGCGAAGCCACTAGATATAGCAGCATTTCACTTCCTGGGATTGGGCTGACCAGGGCAGGTGGGCTTTGCAGATACTGCTTTAGCTCGTCGAATGCGGCCTGGCATTCGGGGGTCCTGTTAAACTTTCCTGCGCCCCGGAGGGTCTTGAAGAATGGCAGGCCCCTTTCGGCTGCCCTTGAGAGAAAACGACTGAGTGCCGTAATTCGGCCCGCGAGCTTTTGTACTTCACGTACGCTCGACGGTGGCCTTATTTGCTGGATGGCGTCAATTTTCTCGGGGTTCGCCTCGATACCCCTTTTAGAGATAAGAAAACCCAACAACTTGCCCGCACGAACTCCAAAAACACACTTCTCGGGGTTTAGTTTCATACCCGCCGCGCGCAAGTTTTCGAAGGTCTCTTGTAAGTCGGACGCATGGTCGAAAGCCTTACGTCTTTTTACGATGATATCGTCGACGTAGGACTCCACATTTCGCCCCAGCTGCCTGCGAAGCACCTTGTACACTAGCCTGGCGAACGTTGCTCCGGTGTTCCTTAGGCCGAAAGGCATCCTGAGGTGACAGAAGGTGCCGAACGGTGTGATGAAGGCTGTCTTGGGGATGTCATCTGGGTTCATGTGGATTTGGTGATAACCGGAGTATGCATCCAAAAAGCTCATGAGCTCGCAGCCAACCGTCGAATCAACAAGCTGGTCGATCCGTGGTAAGGGGAAGTCATCTTTCGGGCACACCTTGTTGAGGTCTCGGAAATCGACGCACATGCGCCACTTGCCGTTCGACTTCTTCACCAAAACCAAGTTCGCCAGCCACTCCGGGTGGTCGATCTCCTTGATCACCCCGACCCTAAGTAGCTTTTTCACTTCGGCCTTTGGTGCCTCCTGGCGATCTGCGGACATCTTACGCAGCTTCTGCTTTCTTAGCTTGGCGTCTGGCTTGACTGCCAAGTGATGCATGATGAGTTCCGCCGAAACACCTCCCACTTCGCTAGGGCTCTAGGCGAAGATGTCAATGTTCTTCTTGAGCACCTCTAGGATTTTCCCAGCCTCCTCTTTGCCCAGATCACCCCCCAGCTGGACGAACTTCGCCGAATTAGCGTTGTTGATTTGCACCTTGATCACTTTACCGTGAGGGGCTGGCTTCGGCGTGCGTATAGCATGCGGTTCGGCCTCAACATTATGTATTACCCTGCTGATCACGACCCAGACGCCTTTTGACATGGTTGGAGGTTGAAGCCCTTTAACGACGATCACCCCGGCCGGACCGGGCATCTTGAGTTTGAGGTAGTTATGGTGGGAGATGGCTTCGAACTTGTTCAAGGTTGCACGGCCGAAGATGGCGTTGTAACTATACGGGATGTCGACCACGTCGAATAGTATCTGCTCTTCGCGCCTGTTTTCACCTGTGCCGAAAGCAACCATCAACCGTGCCCGGCCGAGAACTTGAACTGCCTCACCGCCGAAGCCGCGAAGCGAGGCCGGCGCTTGGGTAAGGGCTAGGGTTGGTAGCCCCATCTTGGCATATGCCTCAGCGAAGATGACATCGGCTGAGCTTCCCCCATCGACCAGAATCCGCCGAACTTCAAAACCGGCTACCTCGGCCGAGATTACCAGGGGGTCTTGATGTGGGAACAACACCCCTTCGGCATCTTCCGGCCCAAAAGAAATTTGCTGGTTCAAGTACTTCGGGACCCCATCGCCTGCGTCAGTGATGTTATGCACCATTTGCAGGTGCAACTTTTTCTACCGTTTTGACGGTTGAACTGGTGGATCGGCCCTTGTAATCACCTGAATGACTCTGCGCTGCATGTCTTGGCGCTGTTCGGCTGGGGGTGATTGCTCTTGGGCCGCCTCGCGAGGCGCTTCGACAGCGGCTCCTTGATGTGGCCTTGGTTCTTGAGCATTGCTTCGCTGATGAATGTTTCGGTATTGCTCATGGTGTGCGAATATCACCCATGATAGGCGCAATACAGGTCTTTTCTGACCTTCTTGCGAACAGGCTGCTGGTGGCTGCCACCCTGCTGGGCGTCGAACTCCTTGCGGAGGGCTTGTACTTCTTTGACAGCCACCACAGCCTTGCCCGTACGGTCAGTTCTGAATTTTCTCTAAGTCATGGGAGCTTGGCCTGGTCTCGGCGGCTGCCCCTGGTTCACCGGCTAGGGTTGACGAACGGCGGGGGGAGCTGGTTCGGCGACCTGCGCTTGCATCTGGGCCTGGGCAGCGGCGATGGAGGCTTTATCGTACTCAGCTTGGATTGCTTGCCTTCGCTTGGAGTCCTCTTCGTCCCTTGCGTACCCGTCGATGATGCGAAGCAGGTGCTCGAGAGTTTGCGGTTCTTTGTTGGCGATCTTCCTTATGAGTTCACCTTCGAGCAGCCCGGCCGAAGCGGCGTTGATGACAGATGCTTCAGTTATATCTTGAACTTGGCATCGGGCTTGCGAGAAACGACGCATGTACTCCCGTATTGATTCACTCGGCCTCTGGCGAATGCCGAGCAAATGTTGTTGCATCTTCGGCTCCTCATAAGTGCCTCGAAAATTAAGGATAAAGACATCGCGCAATTGCTCCCATGAGTAAATGCTATTGGATGGTAAATTGAAATACCAAGAACGGGCGATGCCGTCTAGAGCGAGATGGATTACCTTCGCCTTGGTATTTTCATCACCATGAGCGGCTTCAATCGCGGACTCGTAGATGGACAGAAACTCTTTTGGGTCCATTTCGCCCGAGTACCGCGGAACGGGTGGGAATTTGAACTGAGGTGGGATTGGACGGGTTTTGATTCCCCCGCTCAGCGACAGCCCCTTTTCGCCCTCCGCCTTGCTTATGACGCCCTGCAGCGAGGGCCCGCTCGGCTGCGAATACGGCGTGGCGAAGGGCGAGGTCATGGCCTGCGTGTGTGGCTGGGCTACGGTGTTCGGCGGCCCGGTTCCGAACAGCGGCGCTTGGGTGGCGTTGTAGAAGTTGAACTACGGTCCTTGACTCCAGGGCGAAGCCCCCGGCCCGGGTTGGTTCGACGGCAGCCAACCGGGTGCGCCCTGGCCGGTGCCCCCCTCGGGTAGGGCCGAAGGGGTTGTGCTTGAGATGTTGTGGGGTTGACTGAGTTGTTGAAGGAAAGCTTGAAGTTGTGCTTGCAAGGCCGAAGCCCCCTCCGCCATCACCTGCGACATTTGACCGGGTGGTGAGGGGTGCACCTGGGCCACAGCCGGTCGAACTTGCGGCCGCACGCCAGGAAGCGAGTGCGTTACTGTGGCCAAAGGTTGCCCGGGGAAATACATCGGTCCTTGCGCGGTTTGTGATGGATGGGCTTGGACCGGCGCTTGCTGGTAGGCTTGAGGCGAGATGTAGCCTGCCGAGTATTGGAGGACTGGGGCCGAAGCAACCTTGGCTTGCCATGCTGCTTCGTATGCATGCTGTTGCTCTTGCATCTGGCGAAGCATGTCTTGGAGTCACGTCATGTTCTGCCGCATGGCCTCCATGCTGGCTTCGGCTTGCGCCTCGAGGTTAGGGTCGGCCTGCACAGCAGCGAGTGTGGTCGAAGCCAACTGACTTGCCGAAGGGATCTCCGGCACCTGCTCCGTCGTAGCGGCTGGGGCCGAAGGCGGTGGTTGCGACGCGGGCGCCGAAGCCGATGGCGCTGCCCCAGCTTCGGCGATGGGCGCCGAAGGTTCCGCTCCTTCTTCGGCGGCCGTCGCCTCTTCTGCTACACTTTCCTTCGGGTTAGCAACCCTCTCCTTTGAGATCTTCTTCGGTGGCATTCGCTCTCAGTGGTTTCGCTCGGAGGTCCCCATGGACGGCGCCAGCTGTTGTCGAAGCGACAACTGCATACGTCGAAGGACGTGGTCACTCAACAGTTGTTGGAAAAATAAAGTGTATTAAATTCAGGATTAAAATTGGGATCACCCCTTTAAATGGCCCTAGCGGGCTATTTATAATCCCATTACAGATCCCCCTATTAGGGTTTAGGCCTTTTACAGGGGAATTTACATTGCCACCCTTATGAAAGGGACACCCACACGGGTATTCAATGTAATTAAGATACACGGGCCTTCAATGGGCTGTCTGGTGACCACTGGCCCATTGGCAAGTAGGCCGGGGCGATTGGGCTAGCCCACTGGGCCTTCTGGATCGGGCCCAGCCTGGCGAAGTCATCCTCCTTCGGCGTACGCCTTCGCCATGCAGCCTTCGCCCAGACAGGTGCGACCCTTCCCCGTTGCCCCCTTCGCTCTGTTGTCTTCGCCACGGGGCTTCGGCCCAACCGGTCTTGGGCGCCTTGAGTTCGAATCCTCGCTGCTTAGTTGGTTTCGGCAAGTCCGGTCGAAAGGTCTCATGGCATACTGCCAACATATACATTTCACGTTTCACATTCAACTCAACATATTCATGTCCTCCAACTCACAACGTGAATTCAAGTTGTCCTTTGTCTTCCCAGGATTAAGGAGTAACCCAGTTAAACTCTCGCAGATATTCTTCTCCATGTGCATCAAATCAATGCAATGACGAACCTCAAGATCCTTCCAGTATGGTAGCCGCTAGATTATACACTTTTTCTTCCACATACTCTTTTCCTTCGTCTTGCCAGCTTTCTTCCTCTTCTTTCCAAACTCATAAGTTACGTCCTTCACCATCTCATACACATACACATCATCTCCGGTCAAATCCGTTGGTGCACACCTAGTCTCTCTCTTATCGTTGAAACTTTTCTTCATTCTTCTGTACTTGTGACGTAAAGGGAGCCATCTCCTATGACCCGCGTAAACCATCTTTCGTGAGTTCTTTAGCCATCGATTGTGTGTGCTCATCTTTTCCGAGCAAGCCTTCTTTCCTTTTACAGTTTGCCCGATAGATTACAAAGTACGGGGTAGTCATTGATGGTATAGAATAATAGAACCTGCAGAATGAAGTACTCTCGTCCATATGCATCTCGGATTTCTACTCCGTCTCTCTATAATGTTTACAGATCATCGATCACAAGCTCTAAGAATACATCAATATCATTACCAGGTTGTCTTGGCCCTTGGATTAGCAAAGGCAACATTACATACTTCCTTTTGAAGTACAACCATGGTGATAGATTATAGTTTGCGGTAAGAACTGGCCAAGTGCTATGACGACTACTCATATCTCCAAATGGATTCATGCCATCCGTACACAAACGCATCCTCATGTTTCTTGGGTCAGCTGCGAACTCTCAGTATTCCCTATCGATGTTCCTCTATTGCATCGAATCCGTAGGGTGTCTTAGCATATTGTTGGCAGTATGCCATGAGACCCTTCGACCAAGCTGCCGAAACCAACCAAGCGGCGAGGATCCAATCTCCCAGCACCAAGGCTTGTGGGCGAAGCCCAACAGCGAAAGCACGGTGGTGAAGCCCGATGGCGAAGCCCGATGGCAAGGAGCCACATGGGGCTCCACCGGCCTGGGCGAGGCCTACATAGCGAAGGCATGCGCCGAAGGAGGATGGCTTCGCCAGGGCGGACCTGATCCAAGAAGGGCCGATGGGCCGGCCCGATCGCCCCGGTCCATGGGCCAAAGAACCAGTAGCCACCAGGTGGCCCATCGAGGGCCCACGCGCACTCTAATTACATTGAATACCCATGAAAGGCCTCTTTACGAGGGCGACCATGTAAATTCCCCTGTAATAGCCCTAAACCCTAATAGAGAGATCTGTAAAGGGTTATAAATAGCCCCCTTGGGCCATGTAAAAGGGGATTGGATTTCAATACAAAATTTATTACACTTTATCTTCCCAACAACTGTTGAGTATCCACGTCCTTCGACGTATGCGGTTGTCGTTTCGACAACAGCTGGCGCCGACCGTGGGGACCTCTGAGCGAAACCACTGAGAGCGAATGCCACCGAAAAAGGTCTCAAAAGAGAGGGTTGCGAACCCGAAGGAAGGCACAGCCGAAGGGGGGATGGCCGCCGGCGAAGGCACGGAGCCTCCGGCGCCTGCAGAGGCGGCGGCCGCACCGGTGGTTTCGGCGCCCGCGCTGCAACCACCGCCCTCGGCCTCAACCACTCCGGCAGAGCAGGTACGGGAAATCCCTTCGTCAACACAGCCGGCTTCGACAACAATCGCCGCTGCGCAAGTCGAGCCTGGCCTTGACGCACAAGCCGAAGCAAACATGGAGACCATGCGGCAAATCATGGCACGACTCCAAGACATGCTTCGACAAATGCAGGTGCAGCAACAGGCGTACGAAGCGGCACGGCAGGCCAAGATCGCTCCGGCCCCCATCCTCCAGTATCCGGCAAGTTACATTCCGCCTCAAGCCTATCAGCAAGCGCCGGTTCGGCCTCCCGCGGTCCAGGCACACCCTTCGCCCGGTCAAGTGTCGCGGGCAATGGCGGAGGGGGCCTCGGCATTGCAGGCACAACTTCAGGCTCTCCTTCAGCAGCTCAACCAACCCCACATCTCATGCACAACCCCTTCGGCTCAGCCGGAGGGGGGCTCCGGCCAAGGCGCTTCAGGGTGGCTGCCAACGAACCCACCTGGGCCAGGGGCTTCGCTCTGGAATCGGGGACAACAGTTCGACGTCTACAACATCACCCAAGCGCCACCGTTCGGAAGCGGGCCGCCGAACGTCGCCGCCCAACCGCTCCCCCAGGCCACCACCTCGCCCTTCGCCACGCCGTATCCACAGTCGAGCGGGCCTTCGCTGCAGGGCACAGGGGGCAAGGCCGGGGGCGAAAAGGGGCTGCCACTGAGTGGGGGGATCAAAAATCGTCCGATCCCACCTCAGTTCAAATTCCCACCCGTTCCGCGGTACTCGGGCGAAACAGACCCAAAAGAGTTCCTCTCAATCTACGAGTCCGCGATCGAAGCTGCTCACGGCGATGAAAACACCAAGGCGAAGGTAATCCATCTCGCCCTTGACGGCATCGCCCGTTCTTGGTATTTCAATCTACCATCCAATAGCATTTACTCATGGGAGCAATTGCGTGATGTTTTCATCCTCAACTTCCGAGGCACCTACGAGGAGCCGAAGACGCAGTAGCATTTGCTCGGCATTCGCCAAAGGCCGGGCGAATCAATACGAGAGTACATGCGTCGGTTCTCGCAGGCACGATGCCAAGTTCAAGATATAACGGAGGCATCCGTCATCAACGCCGCTTCGGCCGGGTTGCTCGAGGGCGAACTCACAAGAAAGATCGCCAACAAGGAGCCGCAAACGCTTGAGCACCTGCTTCGCATCATTGATGGGTACGCAAGAGGCGAAGAAGACTCCAAGCGAAGACAGGCGATTCAAGCCGAATACGACAAAGCCTCCATCGCTGCGGCCCAAGCCCAAATGCAAGCGCAGGTCGTCGAACCGGCTCCCCCCGCGGGTCGCCAGCCCCAGCCGGCGAACCCGGGGCAGCCGCCCCGGCAAGGCCAAGCTCCCATGACCTGGAGGAAATTCAGGACCGACCGAACAGGCAAGGCGATCATGGCTGTCGAAGAAGTACAAGCGCTCCGCAAGGAGTTCGACGCCCAACAGGGCGGCAGCCATCAGCAGCCCATTCGTAAAAAGGTTAGAAAAGATCTCTATTGCGCCTATCATGGGCGGTTATATCATGTGCGTCGAAGGTTTGTCCGAAGGACGACTTCCCCTTGCCGCGGATCGATCAGCTTGTCGATTCGATGGCTGGCTGCGAGCTCATGAGCTTCTTGGACGCCTACTCCGGCTATCACCAGAAACACATGAATCCAGACGACATCGCCAAGACTGCCTTCATCACGCCGTTCGGCACTTTCTGCCACCTCAGGATGCCTTTCGGCCTGAGGAACACCGGAGCAACATTCGCCAGGCTGGTGTACAAGGTGCTTCACAAGCAACTGGGGCGAAACGTGGAGGCGTACGTCGATGACATTGTCGTGAAAAGCCGTAAGGCCTTCGACCTTGTGTCCGATTTGCAAGAGACCTTCGACAACTTGCGAGCGGCGGGTATGAAACTAAACCCTGAAAAGTGTGTTTTCGGGGTCCGCGCCGGCAAGTTGTTGGGTTTTCTCATTTCCGAAAGGGGTATCGAGGCGAACCCCGAGAAAATCGATGCCATTCAGCAAATGAGGCCACCGTCGAGCGTACGCGAAGTACAGAAGCTCGCGGGCCGAATTGCGGCACTCAGTCGTTTTCTCTCAAAAGCAGCCGAAAGGGGCCTGCCGTTTTTCAAGACCCTCCGGGGCGCAAGCAAGTTTAACTGGATTCCCGAATGCCAGGCCGCATTCGAAGCGCTAAAGCAGTATTTGCAAAGCCCACCCGCCCTGGTCAGCCCAACACCAGGAAGCGAAATGTTGTTATATCTAGCGGCTTCGCCAATAGCGGTCAGCGCAGTCCTAGTCCAAGAGACAGAATCAGGGCAGAAACCGGTGTACTTCATCTCCGAAGCATTACAGGGGGCGAAGACGCGGTACATTGAAATGGAAAAGCTCGCTTACGCCCTGGTGATGGCTTCGCGCAAGCTCAAACACTACTTCCAAGCCCACAAAATCACAGTGCCTTCGCAATACCCCCTGGGCGAAGTACTACGGGGTCAAGAAATCTCTGGCAGACTCAGCAAGTGGGCGGCGGAGCTATCCCCCTTCGACCTACACTTCGTGGCGCGCACCGCCATCAAATCTCAAGTCCTGGCCGATTTTGTGGTCGAATGGACTCAGGCGTTCACCCCCGAACCCCAACCCGTCGAACAGCCTTGGACAATGTATTCCGATGGCTCATGGTCACATAGGGGGGCGGGCGCCGAGGCCATTCTCATTTCGCCGGGGGTGTGCCGATCTGGTATGCCGCAAGGCTGCAATTCGACACAACCAACAACACGGCGGAATACGAAGCGGTGCTGCTAGGCCTAAGGAAGGCAAAGGCAATGGGGGTTCGGCGCTTACTCATCCGAACTGACTCCAAGCTAGTGGCTTGTCATGTTGATAAATCTTTTGAGGCAAAAGATGAAGGGATGAAGAGATACTTGGAGGCCGTTCGGTCAATGGAAAAGTGCTTCGCCGGCGTAACGGTCGAACACTTGCCTAGAGGGCAGAATGAGGCGGCTGACGCCCTGGCGAAATCTGCCGCTTGCGGAGGACCGCATTCGCCAGGCATCTTCTTTGAAATCCTGTATGCACCAAGCGTGCCCAAAGGAATCGAGGATGTCGTGGCCATAAACCAGACTGCCACGAGCGAAGACTGGCGGGGCTGGACATCATTGGCCCGTTTCCAGTAGCGTGAAATGGTTACAAGTTTGCAATTGTAGCCATCGAGTACTGTTCTCGCTGGATCGAGGCCGAACCACTCGGCACGATTACTTCGGCGGCAGTGCAGAAGTTTGTGTGGAAAACATTGTTTGCCGTTTTGGAGTTCCAAGGGAATTCATCACAGACAATGGCAAACAATTCGATTCTGACAAGTTCAGAGAGATGTGTGAAGGGCTAAGCCTGGAAATTAAGTTCGCATCGGTCGCACACCCGCAGTCGAACGGGGCGGCCGAACGCGCAAATGGCAAGATCTTGGAGGCGCTCAAGAAAAGGCTTGAGGGGGCGGCGAAGGGCAAATGGCCAGACGAAATGTTGTCCGTCCTTTGGGCTCTTCGAAAGACTCCCACGAGGCCAACCAAGTGCAGCCCATTCATGCTCCTTTACGGAGACGAAGCAATGACCCCAACAGAGCTAGGGGCTAACTCACCAAGGGTGATGTTCTCGGGGGGCGAAGACGGGCGCGAAGCTTGTTTCGGGAGAAAAAGAAAAAAACCCGAGCACCGTTATAATCGATCCACGCAAAATCAAGCCACTAAACGCAAAGTGCAAGAGATCGACAACGGAAGTCGAAAGCTGAAAAGTCAGTGTGCCTATTTCGCCAATACACGCAAAGGGGTCGATACGTCACGACCCAACAAAAGCACAAAATGTGACAATGCAGAAAATGGCGAAAAGGAAACGAAAGCACATCTTTATTAAACGTTGAAAATACACTCAATAGCTTACATTGTGTAACGCGATACAGGCGAAACGATCTAAGCGTTCGCTTACAAGAAAATTACATCTTCGCCCCCAAGGCAACTATTAAAGGAGTGATCCGGTGAACATGGTTCATCATCACTACTGATATTGTACACTACCCTAAGAGGAGAGGGGGCGAAGCTACAGTAAGGGCGTAGCGCCGCTGGGCGATCGCCTCCTGCCAATCGGTCCGCCGATGGTTTCGCCAGAAACGGGCCATGCCCTCCAGGCGTGCCACATGGACACGATCGTAGTCCTCCAACGTTCGCCCAGGATGGGCTCGCATCCAGTTAGCGACGCTTACAACCCTGTAGTTGTTCCCGTTGATTGTCATTTCGCGGTAGATAGGCCGAAGCTGGTATCGGACCTTCGGCAAATTCTTCACCGCAATGAACTTCTCGTTCTTGCTTCGCCAATCCCCAAGAGGAGGCCGAACGCAAAGCTTTTGGCACCGACCCTACAAAAATGGGAGTGTCACGCAGGCGAGCGGAAGAAGAGAAAAGTGAAAGCGAAAGAACTAGGTGAGAGAATCGCAAAAACATCTCAAACGGTTCGCGCGTCATACAAAAATGATATAAATGGCGAAGGGAGTCATACATTTCCACTAGTTCAAGGCCTCAGCCATATTTACATAATTCGCCCCTAAAATGGCGAAGAACAAAAGGAAAAATTTACAAAAATAGACGGGCGGAGGGCCTCACACCTCGGGGTGGTCTTCGGCTCCTCCTCCGCCCCTCGCTGCTGGCTCTTCGTCCTGGTCCGCCGCCTCTGACTTCGCCAGCTGCTCAATCGCCAGCTGCTCAAGTAGGCGGGTCTTAGCTGCGGAACGGCCCTCCTTCAACCAAAACTGCCTTCGCCAGGCACGAAGGGCGGGCGTTATGTCTTGGGAGCTAACCTCCCAATCCCCCTTCGCGAGCTCGGGGAATCGGGCGACATGCTCGCACCCGTTCTGCTGAAGTAACCCCAGGGCGAAGGCGGCCGACACGCGCGCACAGCAATCGCCGTACGCGGTGGCGCAATCAGAGACAGCACAGCCGGCCTCCTGGCTCCAATCACAGAAGTCCAGGACGGAAGCATCTTCGCCCGGAAAGCTACTCGCCTTCGCCCCCCATATCCGTAAGGGCAAGGCGAAGGGTGCACCAGGACGCCTTCGCTGCTTCGGTCGCCCGGGCCGCCTCTTGAGCAAGGTGCTTGTTTTTCTCCTCCGCCTTGCGCGCCCTCTGGCGAAGGGCTTCCATCTGGGGCTCCGTTGTGTCATAGTAGACAGTTAACATGGCGGTATGCTCCCGCTCTTTCGCCAGCTCGGTCGAAAGGCGATCGATCTCAGCCTTCGCCTCGCTGCCTTTGTCGAGCTCGGCCTGAAGGCGCCTATTCTCCGCTTTCGCCTCTCGAAGAGATCGGGCAAGCCCCTCCATTTCAAGGCCTTTTCGACCAAGCTCGTCGTCCTTCGCCCGGAGCCGGTTTTTTAGGCCGTCCAAGCGGGCCCGCATTGTCCGCTCAGTGGAACAATGGGCCGCCAAAAGCTGGCGAAGAGGAAAAAAAGGGGGGGCGCAATGTAAGCCAACTGTAGAAAGGGGAGGTAGAAAAACAAAAGAAATTCGGAAGACACCGAAACTTACCCGCACGGCTAAACTCTTCACGGCGGAGCACCCCTCGTCGAACTCATTGAGCTCGGCGAAGAGGCTGGGGCCGCCAGCCGGCGAAACGATGTTGCTCACCCCCTCCACGAAGAGGATGAGCTCAGCCCGGGTCTCGAAGTCCCCGGGGACGAAGCGGGCCGACCCCTGAGAGTACTCGGAGCCGGATCCCTCGGCGGTCTTTTTGCCCTTATCTGGGGCGAGCGGCGAAAGCGGCTGGCGTATAGGGCTGCTGAAGACGCGAGTGGCCACCCTCACCACCCGTTCGGCTGATGGCGAAGCACCACCCCCGTCAGCCGCCCCCAGGGACGTCGAAGGCCCCTGACTTCACCCCGCAGGCGAGGTAGGGGTCCCATCGGATGACTCCTCATCGCTTAAAGCGTTGGCGATGGTGATGACCCCCCTTTTCCGGGGGGCTGTCTTCGTCGCGCCGCCTCCTGCGGCCTTGGCCGCGGCGATAGAGACTAGGGCCTTGGCGCCCTCCACGTCTTTTCGCCACAGGGGCGAAGAGGCGGATTCCGCCCCGGTGTCGGCATGCTCCGGGCTGGGAGTCGGCGTGTAACCGCGTGTCCCGGAGCGGCTATCGCCCGCCTCGTCAGTAGCCCTTTCGGCCGCAGCGTCGGCCCGTCCCGCTCCCTCCTCTTCGACATCCTCGTCTTCTCCGACGTCGGAGTCTGAAGGGACGGGGGCCTTCTGTTTGCGGGAGGCAAATCTAACCTGCCCCCGCGGGCGCTTCCGAGAGGGGCCGGCTTCGCCATCCGCCTTAGATGGCTTCGCCCTCGGAGGGAGCTCGCCGACGTGGACGCGGTTCGCCCGGCCAGCTGCTTGCCGAGTCAGCAGCTGGCTATATTCGGTTAGCGAGATATCGCCAACAAGCCGTCTGGCTTCGGCGTCGGCTTGGGCCAGCGTCAACACTGGAAAAAGGCAAGACGCAAAGTTAGGAGGCGAAGCAAAAGCATGGCAAAAAGGCGAAGCGGAAAAAAAAATTGCCCGACGCCGCCAGCATGGCAAAAGCATGGCAAAAAGGCAAATCCCGGCAACTCAGCCGGGAACAGACCCTGCGAAGCAGGGCGAAGCGAGACTCCAGGGTACCGGTAACGGCAACCCTTGGCTTCCGCGCGGGCGAAATTGCCCAACGCCGCCAGCGCAGCGCCCCCGCCGCTTCGGAATCCGCCTCGAAGGGGATGGAGTGGTAGAACCACTTCGTCATCCAGTGGCGGTCCCATTTCGACATGGCGGCGTTAACCGGCCATAAGTCGCACGTTCGGGGCGAACGTTAAAGTTTACGCTCCCGAACACTGTCTTCCGAGTCCCGGCGGGGGTGATCACCGTCTTCGTGTTGACGGCGGCGGAGAAGATAGTGCCGAAAAGATCGGCGCTGGGCTCGAACCCCGCGGTCCGGCAAGCCCAGTCGAAGACCGCGATCCGCACCAGGGCCGAAGGGCTCAACTGGGGCAGTTCGACTTCGAAGAGGCGGAGGACCTCAAAGAAGACGGCGAACACCACCGTTTGGTGTTCGCCAGGATGCGGCACTTCGGCTTCCCCGGGGGCGGACGCCTGCCCCACCACCACCATGCCAGCGTCCACCATTCTGGCCAGCTCGTCATCATCGACGAGCGAACCCCCCAGGAAGGCTGTGGTGTCGTCGTCGATCCGGCCGGGGTCGGGTCCGGTCACGACGACTGGGTTCGGCTTGCGGGGAGCCATGGGCGAAGGGGAAGTTCGTTGGCGAAAAAGGTTGCTTGGGCGAAGTAGGTCGCTCAGAGATTAGCCGAGAGCAAGTGGAGAGAAAAGTAACTGCGGTGAAAGTGACAAGGGTAGCGACGGTGAAAACGGGGGGTGAGAATATATATCTCACCAAACGACGCTTCGCCTCCCCAGCCAATTAGGGGCGGCCACGTGTTGCGGGGTGGGCGAAACGGTAAAATCCCATGGGTCAGACCGTGCGGTAACGGGTTCCAGAAACAAAAAACCCACTACTGTTCGCCGCGGCCCAACGGCCCATCACTGGTTCGCTAAGACCCAACAAAGTGACATGGGCCACCCCACTGTTCATAAAAAGCGAAGGCCCAACACTGCTCACACTAGGACCGTTGAAAAAAAAAATCAAATCAAAATCAAATCCCCACAACTGCTCGAGAAGGGCGAAGACCACACTATAATCCTTTTTCGCATGTCGCAAGCTTTTTGCAGGATCCAGAAAGGGGTTTCGGCAGGAGCATCGGTCGAAAGGGGGCGCCTCATACCAAACTACATGGTTTGCACGGTCTCGGCCGAAGCTCCTATCTCACCCTTGCCCGTGAGGGGCTTGTTGGCAGTATGCCATGAGGCCCTTCGACCAAGCTGCCGAAACCAACCAAGCGGCGAGGATCCAATCTCCCAGCACCAAGGCTTGTGGGGCGAAGCCCAACAGCGAAAGCACGGTGGCGAAGCCCGATGGCGAAGCCCGATGGCAAGGAGCCACATGGGGCTCCACCGGCCTGGGCAAGGCCTACATGGCGAAGGCATGCGCCGAAGGAGGATGGCTTCGCTAGGGTGGACCTGATCCAAGAAGGGTCGATGGGCCGGCCCGATCGCCCCGGTCCATGGGCCAAAGAACCAGTAGCCACCAGGTGGCCCATCGAGGGCCCACGCGCACTCTAATTACATTGAATACCCATGAAAGGGCCTCTTTACGAGGGCGACCATGTAAATTCCCCTGTAATAGCCCTAAACCCTAATAGGGAGATCTGTAATAGGGTTGTAAATAGCCCCCTTGGGCCATGTAAAAGGGGATTGGATTTCAATACAAAATTTATTACACTTTACCTTCCCAACAACTGTTGAGTATCCACGTCCTTCGACGTATGCGGTTGTCGTTTCGACAACACATATCATCGACCGTTTGATTTATTGTAAGCCAACGAACTAACTCTGCTTCCTTTGGATTTGCAAATATTCGTTTGAAATGATCAGCAATAGGGAGATACCACAAAACCTTCATGGGACCACCCCTCTTCGACTTTTTCCCTTCTTCAGAACTAATCTTTCGCTTATATCGAGAAGCATTACATACAAGACAAGCATCTAGGTCAGCATACTCCTTGTAGAACAGTATGCAGTCGTTTGGACACGCATGAATCCTTCGAACTTCCAACGACAATGGTCACAACACTTGTTTAGCATCGTATGTCATCTTGGGCAATGTATTCTCCTCCAAAAGCAGGTCTTCAACAATTGAAGCAGTTGTGTGAAACTTTTGTCTGTCCATCCATTACTTGTCTTAAGCTTCATCAGATCCAAGGTCGCAGGTAACTTTATGTGCTTTGCTGCACATCCGGCATACAGAGGTGTCTTGGAATCACACCAGTCGGATAAACTTTTTATAGTCCCTCTCGTTGTAAGCTAGGTCCTCAACATCATGCAACATTGCTTCAAGAGTCTCATTATCGACATCCACCCGATCACCACCCAACGGGGATTGAACAAACATATCATCGTGTTCTTCCTCGTTCAGACCACCGCCTGCTCCATCCTCAATACTCTCTAGCTCTTGCTCTCCATGCTTGGTCCAACATGAGTAACCATCCATGAAGCCTCGACAGATCAGATGTGTGTGTATTCTGGTACTATTCTTAAACATCTTCTCATTCTTATAATCAAAGCATGGACAAGTCAGCCATTCATTGTTTGTTATGTTCTTGTCTTGCTCTACAACATTTATGAAATCGGCAACGCCCCTTCTATACTCTATGCTTGATTGATCACTGTTATGCATCCACCTTCTATCCATTTGCAATGTATGAAACTCAATACATGTTATGTAATTAATACATCAAAGTTATATTGGTAATTTATTATTACCTTGGAAGCCTTTTGTATTTTTTTTCAAATGAAGAGAAAAAATTCATCCATTGGGTTGAGATATTGTTCTTCGAAAGTCTGGGGGTATTTATACTATGGCTTATCGTAACGGGCCGCAAACAAACCCCGACAAAGATTAAGGGTCATCCGTGACGGGCTTCACCCTTATCTTTGTCGGGTCTTAACACCGGGCCCATCACGGATGAACCTCATCGGTTACGAGGCCTTATTGCAGCCCGTCACCGATGACTTAACGGGCAACAACCACACCCCGTCACGGATGATGGTCATCCGTGACAGGCCCATCCTGAGGACTAAAATTCTACCTCTCTCGGCCCATCTTCGACGAGGCTTTTTGTGCCCGACAAAGATAACTATCTTTGTAACGGGCTGCTCACCTCCATCACCGGATAGCCTGATTGGTATGCCCAGTTCTATACTAGTGACTGGTCGAGTTTGCTCACAGCAAATGATATGTCGGGCCTCGTTGTGGTAACTAAATACACAAGCAAACCAATGATCTATGAATATCTCAATTGATCCCTTGTTATTCTTTGATTTTTACGCAATAACACATTTGGATCATATGCTGTTGGCTAGGGTTTACATCGTTGTAGCCAAAGTGACTCAAAATATTTTCCACATAGTAAGATTGTATGAGAGTAATCCCACCATCATCATTCCTTCTAACTTAGATGTTCAAGATAACATTAGTACCAAAGATAGAAATTGGTTTTGAGATAGAAATCTTTTGACTTTCTCAATCACATTGAGATTAGTACCAAAGGATCAGTATGTCATCCACGTACAAATATAGAATAACTCCTTCTCCCCTACCATAACGATAAAACACACATATGTCAGCTTCGTTCACAACAAAAACTACAGATGTCAAATTTCCCATGTTACCACAAATCCATCTGATTTCAACAGTTTATACACTTTTCCTTCTTGACCCTTTACTACAAATCCATCTGATTGTTCCATGTAAATTTCCTCGTCCAACTCTCCATCCAAGAAAGCCGTCTTAACGTCCATCTAACAAACGAGAAAACCATGTGAGGTAGCCCAGTACTCGAACTGAGGTCAAAAGCGACAAGTGAATTAGTATCAAAGAAATCTTCGCTTCTTTTAGGGTATAACCATTTACCACAACCCGTGCCTTATACTTTTCAATTATACCATTAAAATTAAGTTTTTTTTCTTAAATACCCACTTACAACCCACATGTTTACACCCATAAGGACGGAATCCATTTCACTCTGTATTTGTTAGTCGTACTATATTTATTTCCGCATGGATAATATGGGTTAAAGATATGCATGCTTAACCTTTTAAATATCCAGATGTGTACATAGTTTCTGACTATTACCTAATACCAGTTTCCACCCAATATTAGTTTTACTGTATTTATTTTTTGTTTTCGACGGAAATAATGTCGGATATTTTTCCGTTCCAAAACTGTCGGTGGGTAAACACCGCAGCGGGGGACTATGGAGACCCTCTTTTTGAGGTTCGGCCAGGGCGCGAAAAAGAGGCCTTCCCTGGTCCCGGTCCCAGTGCGCTAGTGAGATGGAGAGATCGCCAGAAAGAGAACGGTGGCACACAAGCAAGTATACAGGTTCGGGCCGCCGGTGAGACGTAATACCCTACTCCTGTGAGGTGGACTATCTGTGTGAGTTTTAGTTCTCACCAGTTCAGTTGAGAAGGGTTCAACTAAAAAGAAATCCAAAAAAGCTAGTCAAAAGCCCCCTTTCCCCTAGGCCTAGGCCTCCTTTTATACTTCAAGGGGACACCACATGGACGGACAGGCTAAAATCTAGAGAAAAGGAAAAAGTTGTTTTACAATTAAGAGCTACACTGTGGCTTGCGGCCGAAGTCTACCGTCCTGTAGCGCCGGAATGACTCCTATTAGATCGCCCATCCTCTATGTGACGCCGCATGTTATTCTTCATTAAACGGCCGGAGACTTGCTTGCCCGACCGTATGGGATATGATGCGCCAGGCGATTAGACCTGGCGTACCAACTCTAGCGAGATGTGTGAGCTGAAGCGGCTCACACGGCTTTGATGTGACCGACGGGAGACGTAGCATACCTACCAGGCGTGCAATGGCATGCCCAGTACTGTGCTACGTCCCATCGGTCATTCAGTCCGGTCGCAGGCCGGTCAGCAGACTGCGACCGGTGTCAGACGCGTGCGTGCGTGTCATTCCGCATTCAATGCGGCACGCGCGCGCAGGTGCACTACGGCCGTCCTGCTATTAATAGGGGTAGGTGAGCGCTGAGTGCACTTACCTACCCGCCATACGTGGCGGCAGCCCGAGGGGGTCGGGGGAGCCCGACCCCTGCGGCTATATCCCCCGAGGGGGTGCCATATCTTAGGAGGGTGGCCGCCACGTCACCCTCGGGTCCGATCCCCCCTCGGGGGATGGTCACATGGGCGTACGGAGCCGCCTCAGGTCCAAAGTTGGTATACCCCTGGGTCCATGTCACCGACAAAAACTATCCCAAAAACATCAGTCGGACACTATCCAAAAAATATCCATCCGACACTATCCGTCGGAATCGGAAAACAAATTCGGCCTTTTTTCTCAGAAATGGAAACAAATACAAAACGAATACAGTAAAGACACTATCCGTCGGAATCGGAAAAGGTCGGAAACTATCTAGGAAATTTTTCCAGATATCCACGGATAAGGATCAAATTTTAGGAAAAACACGTATATATACATAACGTTTTCATAGAGTCAGATTAAGACAAACTTTTTGATATCTACAACTTTATTATTGACTATTTTATTATTTTAGATCATTTTAGATCATTTATCTACTGTTCAAACGACATCCGATGGAGAAGTGTTCCATATCAAAGTTGTAGAGCTCAATGGGATCTACTACTTTGTAGTTTATAACATTTGTATTTGAAAATATTTAAAGTATAAAACAAATATGACAAGTTTCAAGGATGTGAAATAAAATAAATAATATTTTCAATTTATACAACTTGATAAGTGATATGGTAAATAAACTTATATACATGAAGTAAGAGATGTTGGGACTAGAAAATATATAATCATATTTACATACGAATCTCTTAGGGGAATGGTCACGAAAATCAATTTTCAGAGACGGTTGTGGGATCGCCTACAAAATTGATGATATAAATTTTAGAGATATTGACTAAAATAACAAGCAATAGATTAAGAAAACTCGTTACTAAACTCGTTCCGTTTCATTTCACTCTGTATCTATATTCGATAACACTACTAAAAATTCGTTTTTACAAAAGATCAAAAGTGATTTTTGCATGCGGCAATCCCAACTGCATGGACCAAAATGTATGTGAAAATTGGATATTTGTATGTGGGCAGCGCAACCGCATACAAAAATTTCATTTTCGCATACGGTCCCTATACCGGGCGCATTTGAAAATAAATTTGGTGAAAAAATTAAAATTGAAAAAACTCGGGCGAACACTAGCCCGCCTCCGGCCGAACCTAGCCCACCGCTGTCATTGGCCGGATCCGCACGGGGCGGCACCACTGCCGCCACCCGAGCCCGCCATTTTCAGCGCCGAATCTGCCGCCCGCCGTCACTGTCGGTGCCACCCGCTCCCAGCCCAACCGCCCACTGTCGCCGTCACCGTCAGATCCATCGCTGCCCGAGCCCACCGTCCTCCGCATCGGATCCACTGCCCGCAGTCGTCGCTGGCGTTGGCACCACCTGCTCTCGGCCCCACCGACCACCGTCGTTGTTGCTGGCGGATCCACTACCCCCACCGCCCTCCATCGTCGCTGGTGCTGGATCCGCGCGAGGGAGGGCCCCTGTCACCGGATCCGCGTAGGGACAGGCCGCCAAGGCCTGCTCCTGGTCGCTCGTCATCGTCGTCGGCCCCACAGTTGTCATTGCCCGTTGCTCCGCCCCAACCGGATCCGCGACCTCCGACCGTCGAGCCCGTTGCCGCTCCCAGCTGCTCCCGCCCGTGACCGGCCTCTCCCGAGCCTGCTGCCGCCACTCCCGCTCACCGCCAACCGAGGCTAACCCGGCGTCGCCCGTCTCTCGCCGTCGGCTAGTGGGAGAGAGGAGAGGAGAGAAAGTGAGAGAGAGGATGTGAGGGGCAGAGTGGATAAGGATGGGGAGGTGAGAGATGGAGAGAAAGGGGGATAAGGATGAAAATTTTGAAGTGTTGATGTGGAAAAGATCTAGACATGAGAATGGGTATTTTTGCATGCGGTCCTCCTGCGGTCACTAGGTCTGTTTGCGAAAATAGATTTTTGCATATAGATCTCTTAAGGAACCGTATGTAAAAATTAGATGTGACCAATGGTTCATTTGCAATCTAAAGAGGATCTCGTCGAGATAATCGTTTTTATAGTGTAATATTCAATTTCATTTTCGTATCCGTGTTTTAGCTTCCGATTCCGAAAACAATATGAAAACGAATATAAAAGCTAGTTTCCATCCATTTTCATCTCTAATTTCGAACTCTACGCTTGATCGTCGACAGCCAGTATTACGGCTATAACTTGAGATAATACCGAGAAGCATAAGATCGAACGGAAAAATTATGTGCACAGAGTTTCCCAAATCTAGATCATAAAACATTGCCGGTCATTATTTATTCCAATGGAACTTTCCCATGTCACAAAAGTTGCAATTCACATCGTTTGAACAGTCTTTCGTGTGGCACCAGGTGCATATAGAAGATAGGTTACTATTACATGGCCCCCATTCATAAGCTAAAAACTCTATGGATGCTTTCTCAACCAAAAGCCTACAAATGTACACTTCCACAAATGGAGCTAACAGTGGCACGTATGGTGAAACTGCTCCACATAAATTAGCAGGTGAACAACATATTTTAACTGACTTCAAATATCAAGCCATATTCACCTCCACATCACTCCCGTATACCTGATAAGCTTCTCAAAACATCACATTTCTGCATGGGTCAGTCTGTCCATGCCGCCAAGGGGGCCTGCCGTTCGTTGGCGTGCACAAGTAAACTAAGCTCTTGCTAATGGTGTTCTTCATCATTTGTATGATTTGGCACCTCCCCTTGACTGTCCAGTGGCATGTACTGTGCCATGATTGCTCTGATCTCAGAGTCCATGTATGACTGAAAGAAACAGCACACGGGATTAATATTAGCATGTCATAAGCTACGGATAAAGCTGTGGACATTTCTGATCTCGAAATGAAAAAGGTCTGATCAGTACTGATCCTTTCTATAGCAAATGTACATGGCAAAAAAACAGCCAGCACAAAGTTGGCATATTCTACACAAAATCTGAGCCCAACTACAAGTCTATGGCAACCCTTTTGTGACTGCTGCAATTAGGACAACAGCCTGACAAGTGATTGGAAATGTGTGGCAGAAGCACACCAAACCCAATCACCTCCATTTTACAGCACTTAGCCCAGTAATACAATGCCAAGAAATATTATTTGAGGACAAAATGTACCCTATTAACCAACATTAAGGAACAGTGAAACAACCACATATACTTGACTGAGTTATCATGAAACAAAACAGGAACTAATCATCAATTAAACATATGGTTAGATAATGGCTATCACCCATTTTCCCCTCTTTGCAAAGAAAAAAAAATATCCCCTAACAGAACTCGACCAGTATCCTCTAACCATGATCGAGGGAATGACTTATCACCCATGTGCAACCAGGGAACTATAAAATGCAACAGAAAGGTATTAGAAACAGCTCCCTTTAACGAGCTGTCCAGTGTAGTTAAAAACTAAGTAATCAAAACATGATATGGTCACAACTACAAAAGTAACAAACAGCACCCACAAGAGATATCTTTGTACAGTGTTACTCTTTTTTACTAATAACTCAGTTTTAGATGCATTATTACTGATCTTGATTCACAATGCAATAGCACACATTGAGGAAGCAAATTGATCAGAAATTAAACAATATTTTGCATCTGAATGAAATCCTAGCTTCATGTATGCTAGTATATAATAAGGATGATGTTGCATCCATTTGAATCAACAAACCTAAAATGGCAAGTTAAAGTAAAATATTACTTTAAGGATGTCTAGTAAGTTCTAATCAATCAACAAACCATAGGACAGCAGAACAATTCATCATTTAAAAATGAAAGCTATGAGAATGGAGATAATATTATCATCTAGCTAGCTTACCCTTAGTCTGTATTTGTATACAACATAACTTCCTGCTGCCACAACTACCAAGACTATCAAGATTCCCCAAACTGCAGCCCAAGCTGCTTTAGCCTGTACTGCTGTCTTACCTGCAGATTGATCAAACAAATAATATATAAAGTGACATACAATAGTTGGATGAAACAAATATCACAAAAATTTTAGAAATTACTTATGCAAGTATCATGCTCTTTGATGTACAGTAGGTCCCCACTGCAAGTACATTCATAGTCACCCCATGTATCTCTGCAACTGCATTCTGGACATTGACAAGCTTTTTTCTCTTTGCACTCATTGATGTCTGCAAACGTAAATTGAAAATAAGGTACAATATAAGAGCTGTTGTATATGTTGCATGGCACAAAATTTGTACTCCCAGCATTACCACACTCACAATGATTTATCATAACTCATAAGATCTTTACAACACAACCTTAATGTAAGGTATTATTCCTAAAATACACCTGTTCTAATTTTAGGCATCAAAGTTGTCAAGGCAGTACATTGCAAGAGAGACTTCTTTTGCAAGGGAAAAAAGAGAGAATTATTGTGATTGTGGAAAAAGATTTCATTTTGTGTGGAGAGAACTATTGCGACTAAAAATTAGAGAGAGAAGATAGCTAGAACAGGATAACAGTGTAGATGATTAAATGTATATTCATATCTTTAATCTATGAGATTTCGTACGGACAACATACAGGTGCAAATAAATAATTTCCTCTTTTCAACAACCTGTTTCCAATATATAAAAAAAACTATCCTGTATCTTTTTTATCAAAAATCCTTTGACCACACCACCACTCTTGGTGGTGTTGTTAATTGATACACCACGGATGATGACATGGCAGCACTTGTATAACAAGCTGCGCTGGAGTGGTCAAATCCTTGCCATGATGCCAGTATGCCAAAATTTTGTCCCAGTGCTGCAATATTGTCCTACAGCTGGCGCTATCATGGTCTGGGTTCAGATGTGAAAATAAGGTGTGAGGAGATTTATTTTATTTTTATACAAAAATGTTTGAAAATAATTCATAAGGTAACAAGGTATAGGAATTAATGTATTATTTAATCAATCTGTGAGAACATTGATAAAAATATAACTTATTCAAAAACAGGTAGTTCAGAGCGTTTCTGGATTATTTATATTGTAACATTACTTGTGCCATTGAGGAAAGAATTTCTGACACCACAGATAAGTTTTTCTTTAGAGAAAGGCTTTCCCCCAGCTTTTACTGAAAGCATAAGAGTATGGTACAGACAAAAGCAGAAAAAAAAACTTGCTGGGGGTTCTAGAGAACAACCACAGATAAGTTTTCCTTTTAGAATCCTAATAAAGCGCGAAAGAGTTACTTGTAAAATACCTTCACATTTTTTAACACCATCCCCTCGGAAACCAGCTGGACACTGGCATTTTCCATTTCCTGACTCCTGGAAAATAAACATTTAAGAAGAATACAGTAATATAACTTATCATTATTCAGTATATCTTATGCGCTAATTAAAGCCCAAAACTACCTGACAAGCAGAAAATGTTTTGCCATTGCGAGTCTCATGCCAACAGCCACCATGATTTATCAAGCACTTGCCTGGTCCAGCAGCTGCAAATAAAATCATTTATATGAACTATCAATTACGGCAAACTTCTGCAGTATATATTACGCTCCAAATGTGATGCACAACCCAAAAAATACATTATTATCATAAGGAGAGCAAGTTCAAATTCACTTCAAATAAGTTCAAACCAAGAATCACCATTATAAATTGCTAATTACATTGGCTGCTTGTTCATACCACTTCCTAATAATGGACTTCACTATGCAAAATTATTTTAACTGTCTGGAAAAAACTGAAGAAAAGTGAAGCCACCAAGCATACTGAATAGTCAACACTCCTAACTGCAAACAGACACAATGTGACCTGATTCCTTCTACACTATCATCTCATCACTTCTAATTGCATGGACACAAGTCAAATTCTTCCCTTATATAATCCATCCATCCATGTACAAAGGTAAGGCTAAATGAACAATGGTATCATCACAACCAGATTTCCACATGACAATTCCAGCATATGCTGCAAATTCAGAAGATTTTGGCACTTCTTACACGGAGAGCTCTGGGAACTGGAAAACTAGCCAGGAAATGAACAGAATATGAGTTGCACATGCAATTCATCTAGCAGCCAACTGCCAACCTTCAAGGTCGCTCTTACACGCACTGGATTTTAATGCTCTCAAAGATACTGGAAAGTATTAAATGTAATAAACATGTTTCTGTCTGTCATGTTGATTTAAGTTCGTCACACTGCAAAAACATAATTGACTACCTGGCAAAATGTTCACCAAGCATTGTTTCTTTATGTAGTCCCTACTGATCCAACAGTTGTAAAAGGAAGTTGTATATTGCAGACAAGAAGCTAATTAGTTCAATGTCACTTGTTTATGCATGTTGTAATTTGTAGACATAGCTGAGACAGGAGTAATATTTCTGAGACTATGGAAGGATACGAGCATGGATACAGAAAGAATATTACGTTCACAATTGCTGTAGCCGTCGCCTTTAAATTGTACACCATTGAATGTAGGGCATTCACACACTCTGCCACGGAAAGTGTCCTGGAAGGTTAACAACAACAAAGTGAGATAACAAAGAAATGCTAAGACAGCAAAGTCAAGTGAAAACCATCTACTTATCTGCACATACCCTGCAAGCTGTTACATTAGCAGCTTTGTCTTGCCAGCAACCCCCGTTGTCATTCAGGCACTCATTAGTTTCCATTTCTGTATTGAAACAACTCAAGACTCAGCAGTCTGTATTCAACTAAATACAGAATAGTGGAAAATGTAGTTTATTGATTTACCATCACTAAGACAAACATTTGGCTCGGTAGTTTCTTCAAAGCCAGCACATATAGCTTTGAGGACAGCTTTCCTTTCAAGCTTTCCTGTTAGTTTTCCAGGTTAAAATTAGCCAGAGCAAATGCAAGCAGATTTAAGCCTTACAACAGATCTTGTAGAACATCTACCTCGGTATTGCCGATTGTTCACAACAAGAGTAGGCAGTATAGTAACATCTCCTCTTGATCCTTTCCCAATCTACGCAACATTATAGCTCATATCAAACACGAAGATATTAAAGCAGTATTAAAAGGTGATAAATATTCAAATATACTAGTTTATAGTACTTCAATTTACTGATAAATATAACAATAGCCAACACATCACAAGGTCGATTCACCTGTGCATCCTGCTCCATTTTAAGCAAGGGGTGGTCCGAATCAGCATTTGGATCTCCCATGCACTTGTCAACCTTCTTTACATCTAAACCTATTTGAAATATAAAGCAGTACAAGTATATTGAATTAGTGATGCCATTTTTGTATAAATGTCGAGTGCTACATGCCACAACACGCAATGAACTATGTAAACACCTACAGTGATTCTAACTGTAATGAACAGGGACCAGCAAGCAGACACCCGGCATATTTCAAACATCCAATTTAAGTACGTACAAGTAATTAATACAATCATGCTTATCATTATGCAAAGGAAAGTCTAAGAAACAAAAGAAGAACCAACCTAGTGATTTGATGACAGTTTCTGCACATTTCTTGTTATACTTTTTGTCCTTCATTGGGCACCTTATGTGAAAATCAGTCACATAATCCCACCAGATCCATGGTTTTTTGCTCTCATTTGCAACTTTAAATACACAAAGCTGTCTCAGGTTCTCAACAACAACATCTTTTCCTTCATAGCCAGTGCTGAAATCCTGCTCTGGATCAGGTGCACAGTACCTTCCATGGTTTATACACTGAGACTTGCATTGCTTACTAACAACAAATGCTTGAGGACAGTACCAGGTGATATAATGGGGCGTGAACTGACTATAACCACCTTTCTCGAGTAATTGAGCAGCTCCTTTAAATTCTTTAAGGAAATTCATCAGCATATCACATTTAGTCCCACATTCGTCATTGCTGTTTGTCCACAACTCATACTCCACCCGATCATCTGGATGTGGAACAGCCTCCCTCCAGTCCAGATTCACATTTACCATTTCACCATCTTTAATAGCTTTTTTCAACTGTTCCCCGAATTTTTTATCAATCAGAGCAGAAGGAATGGTTATATTTTGTATATACTTTGCAGCCTCATCATCTTCCCGAGGTAAGTCCATAGTAATCAGTGGCTCATCCTTGTCATCAACCACAAGGACCGCTGAGGCACCAGCATTTTGCGCATTCCAAACCTTCTTAGCAAATAGGCAATCTGGAAAAGATAAAGGGGAAAACATTAGCTTTTATGTCCAAGCTAACTGAGCAGCTAGAACATAGATAACATTATAGTACACTCTGATGGTGTCCAGTTTCATTGTTACAATCTGAGAGGGGGGGGCACAAGTGTCACCATCACTTGACCAGAAAAATGAACTGTGGCAAGATAACAGGCATACCGATAGCAGGGAAAATAGTCTCCCTCACCAATATTCTACAGAGAACTTGAAAGTGTTTTTTTAAGGAGAAAGCAGCCATCAGATAAGACAGGATTAGAGATAACAGCCAAGGATGACCTTCTGACTAATCAAGTGATGTGTACATCAACAATCAAAATAGTAGTTATCAAGATACAAGAAATTACCACGATCAGTTGCAACATCTGAAAAATGAAAAGATTCCATCACCCGTTTCATAACCATCCATGATGATTGCAGAAAACTACCAACTTATCTACTCACCAAACTAACTAAAATTAAAACGATTCATGCCAAGTGAATTCACACAAGCTTACATTACACAAATTCCAAAATCCAAATCAACTCCACCAAACAACCGGCAAAAATTTGTTGGTCATATCTGCAGTGGCACTTACTCCAGCTGTCCAGCAGTCAGTACACTCACCACTTTGACTGACTACAGGAAAAACAAAATGCCAAAAAGAAACTGTTTACAGAGCATTGTTTTACTTTTAAATGTGTGCACAATATTCCAAAGGGGGCCGAAAATTTTGTCCCTTTTTGGCCAAATTTACTAAATATAGATAAATCCACATTTACCAAACAAATTATACGAAGTTACACTACAATAAAATGCTTCCACCAATTTCACTCCAAACAGCTGAAAATTCCAAAGTAGCGGTGGTAACTTGTTTATCATATCTGTGGCAGCGCTTACCCCCAAAGCCAATTCGCTTGACAACGAAGCTATGCCAATCGAGAATGAATCTAGTACTGATTATAGATTTGTATCCACTACCCGCCAACTAGGCGATTAACAGAATCAGCTAAATACGCCACACCTACCTCACCACCAACCAAACTGTCGAATAAAACCTAGCCGAGGCAGCTCAAATCGCCATTTCCCAACTTACGAACGCGCCCAATGCTAGAATGAACTACCGACACCAAATCCATCCACGGGAACAGCGCAAACTCGCCGAGCGAGAGAGGGATCGGGGCAGGAAAGAGGCGGCACTCACTCCCGCGGTCGATGAGGATGAAGTTTGGCAGCGCGCCGGGCTTGGCGCGGAAGTGGCGGTCCCCGTCGAAGGCGTCGCAGGCGTCGGCGTTGTCCTTGGGGTACACGACGGTGCCGGCCATGCTCCCGCCGTACTGCGGGACGCCGAAGTTGCCGATGGCGCTGTCGTGCCTCCCCCGCAGCGACGTCGGCGACGTCACCATCAGGCTGTTCTTCTCCACCACGAACCGCGCCTCCACCACCATCACCGCCGCGGCGAGCGCCACCGCCGCCAGCAGCGGCAGCGGAAGCCCCTCCAGCGCCCGCATCGCGCCCAGCGCAGAGCAGCGCTCGCTCCCCTCGCTCGCTGGCTGCTCCGGCGGCGGCGCGGCGCGGCGCGAGGGTTTAGATCGGAAGCGAAGAGAAGCAGCAGCAGTGGAGAGAGATGGGAGCGGTTTGTTTCTCTCTCTTAGCTCGAGTGGTGTTCGCGTCGAACGCGAGCTATCTGCACCGGGCGCTGGAGGCCTATCTCACTGACAAGTGGGGCCGCATGGCGTTTACGAAGGGGAGGGTTGTGGACCGGGCGCATGGAGAGCTCGGATGAGGGGAGCATCGGGCTGGGGAGGGAGGCTGACACATGGGCTCGGGTATATCTGGGCCCACCTGTCAGCGTGGGCGACCGTCCCGCGTGTTCCGCGTGAGGAATTCGCGATCCGTCGCCCGGTGGGAGGTTTGGCTCGTGCGGCGCGCGTGTGGACGGTGGACCGGCTGGGCTGGGGGAAGCGTATCGTGGCGGATGATCGTTGGGCCCTACGGTCAGTGTGACTTGTGGGGATTTCGTGACGTGTACCGACCAATCGGAACAACTTCTCGCCGCTTGGCTTTCCGTGTTTCTCCTTGTCCCTTTTGTAGAGTTCGGTTTCTTCCGCGAAGAACACAAAGCTCAAGCCCAAAGGGCTAAGCCCTATAAGTCCATTAAAAATCAATGACCAATACTTTCCCGAAATTTTGATAAATTGACCATTCAAAAACGAATAGATCCTGCTAATAAAAATAAACCGCAGCTCAGTACCATAAAGGTTGACAATGAGCTTTAGCATCTTAAATACTAGTGCTGACATTATCATCATCCGAGATGACAAAAGAAACTATTAGGTCATCGGGGGTTAGTTCCTAAAATGTTTGACGCTTATTAAAAAAAAGCCTATAGAACGTATAAATGTGCAAGTGCACTGCTGGTGGGATGGTCTGATGTTTTTTCTCTCACTGCACATACCATGGTTTCAAACCCTGGCTTGGTAAGTTTTTTTATTTTCTTTTACCAATCCTACACCTGCTAATAATTCTCACTATTTTCTTTGGAAACTACACATTTTACTTGCAACTCTTTTTTTAATTTTCAGTATTAAATGCTACATACTACATGTTGTCATATTTTTATTATGTTTCTTTAACTCATAATTATTAAAATAATACTATGTGTTTTGATTTTTTCTATTTATATTTTTGAAGTTTAACCAAGTTAATAGAAAAATATAACATTATTTTTTATACAAAACAAACACATTGTTAAAATATATTAAATGTTAATTTTAAAGAAACTAATTTGATGTAGATGTCGCTAATTTTTTCACATAATGAATTTTGACTAGGAAAATTTTAAAACTAATTATCATACGAAACAGAGAGAGTAATTTTTATTTTAAAATTACATGTCTTACTTTTACGTGTAATGCTCTTGTTCTAAACATAAAACATATAAAATGTTAAATGCTGCGTACATTCAAAATTTTATGAAGATCTTTTCCTTTTATGAATATAAGAATTAATGCTATAAAATTTATGTTCTCAAATTTGGTTGTTCCTAATTTATAAGACTATAATACAATATTATATGAATTGGAAATATCGTATATTTAATGTTGTAATTAAGATTAATTACACAATCAATGCTGCCACATGGCCCAATAAACCGGGCGGATAACTCGTCAGCTTGAGAAGGTATGATATTTTCTTCGGTCAAATATAAAAAAAACGATTAGGGTAAAATTCCATTAAACTTTTAAGATTCAGGCCATCAATTTTATTTTAGAATAAGTTTATAATATTATGGTAGTACTTTTCGAGACATCTAAGTATAACATTTTATAACATCTCTTTTGTTTTAAAAATAAGCATTTTAGAGAGAAGTTAGTGATGCCCAAAATTTAATAGTTTGACCTAAATTTATCCTTAACATAAAAATATTTACGACCGAAAGAGTAGTGAATTGGGCACAGCTCAGAACAAACAACCAGTGGCCCAAGAGACAGGGTTGGCCTCTTAAACCAAAGCTGGCTCGTTCCGTTCGGTAGTGATGAAGATAAAAACTAACTAAATCCAATAATTAAAACTCAATTAATCATATACTAATTATTTCTTTTAGCATGTCCTTGATCTTAATCTTCATTTCAGTGGACTAAACCTCAGGTGGGCTTCAGAAATTTCCATCCCCTTCAATTTACACGGACTCAGTGAAGTCTCTGATTGTCTAACCTCTAGTTCTCTTTCTGAATGCAGTTTTCTAAATTTAACTTAAATCCGTGTTTGTCTCAGAGGGTTTCCTTTTTTTTCAAAATGAAACAATACTTCAGAATAAACTGGACATAACATCAGCATGCAGGTTCCAACTGAGGTATCTTTTCTGCATTACAGAATCATCATGCGGCCAGCAGCAAGATGCTGAGAACCTTCAGGCCACCATGAGCCAAGCAGAGAAATTATGCAAGAACACAGTTTTCAGACGAACCTACGCGTTTAATCGGACTTTAACATAGCAATCCTACATCAGTACGGCGTCCTAACAGAGGACTCCGGATGGGCAAAAAAATGAGACTTTGATGCTTCGCAGCAAAATGCAACCATCGGCCATCAAGAGATGATCTTCGCTTCGCTCAACGTACCTGCAAAGAATATTGGTGATTTGGCATTTTTTAGTGCAAATCAACAAATTGGTCAAGAAAACAATACGTCTATCAATTGGATTGAAAATAAGCATGAAAAGCATGAAGCTTTTTCCCCTTAGGAACAAGTGGACCATCAAGTTCGATAGAAAATGGATATTACATTGTAAGCGAGAAATTTTGCACAAAAGCTTTCAACATTCATAGGCCCTGTTTGTTTCCAGGGACTTATTTTTAGTCCCTGTCATATCGAATGTTTATACACTAATTAGAAGTATTAAATGTAGACTAAAAATAAAACTCATTTCATAACTCGGACTAATTTGCGAGACGAATCTATTGAGCCTAATTAATCCATGATTAGCCTATGTGATGCTACAGTAAACATGTGTTAATTATGGATTAATTAGGCTTAAAAAATTTGTCTCGTGAATTAGCTCTCATTTATGCAATTAGTTTTATTATTAGTATATGTTTAATACTCTTAATTAGCGCTCAAACATCCGATGTGACATGAACTAAAAATAAGTTCCTGAAAACAAACACCCCCATAATCAGATTAGCGACTTATCAGAAGGTTTGAGATGCAAGTGATATGGAAGACGGTGCATGTAAGCAATTAAAAAAAAGCCAAAAGGGCAGGTAGAACCACAGAGATATTTAAATACTACCCAACTACATCAGGATTTGTGTTATCAGAATTTGCATAGTTATTTGCTTAAGTAATTGGTATTGACGATTAGTTTTCTTTTCAAAAAAATTGAGCTGTCACAGCATTATTTCTGCAAATATGAAGCTCAGTTCAACATAAGGCGTATAGCAAGCATGCAAAGATGCCCAAAGTGTTTTACAGAACTCAAAATAAAACAACAGATTCTTATTCTATGCAGTCCCAGAGCTAGATACTATCGGCTGAATACCCATATCTATCACTTCCAAGGGAGCAACGAGCAGTAATGAAATACAAACAGTGAGTAATATCCTCTCAAATCAAGTAGGAGAATACTGACCCAAATAGAAGATCCAAATTCAGCATCTTTCAACTCATCATGAAGCGACACTGGAGATAACCTGGAAATAAGTTCTGTTAGAGTGTTACCAAACCTCTGGAAAGGAAGACAGTTGCAATGTGATGATGAAACGGTAAGTGCTCTACCAACTTATTATGTGCTAAACATATATCTCAGCTCTCAGTTCATTATTACCGGACTTACTAAAACTGACCCAAACATGTACTCGGATGATACAAATTTCAAAAGGCTAGCACTACAGAAATATGGATTGTCCACCATAAATCTGGTAAGGCAGTTGCCGCATCAACCGACTAAATCCCATCAGTCGTAAATAAAAAAAATAATACACTATGATAAACACTATATGGCTCGAGCTATTTGATGAACAACAAACAAGAATACAAGATACAGAAAGCAAAAAAGACAAGTCTCTTGCACTCATATCCACTGTTCAGTCCAAACAATAATAATGACAAACTCAACTCCACTTGAGTAGCATTAAATAACATGTGCACAAATAGGATTATGACTCAGAATAGATACAAAACATTTTAATCCATCTACATGTTAAACAACAGGAAATGTCCATAATTTAAGTTAAACAATTGCCCGTAAAAATTGAAGAAATAAACTGGCATGGCACAAACATATCATTGGAAACTCAAAAACAAAAAGCTGAAAACTAATCATGAAAAGAAAATTTTAGCTCAAACATTATATCTTGTAATGCCTGGTAACTGGTTGAGTAACTACATGACAATAACATGAAACAATAATGTCAAAAGCTATCACAGCATAAACATTATAAATGCCACAGCATTTTGACTCTGAAGTAGATATTCCACAAAGTAATGGAGAAAATGTACTACCAATCTTATTGTGTTCCAAGTGTGCTATTCAGTATTATCTAACAAAAATATGCCATTCAGTTAGATACTAAAAATCAGTACCACAAACACATTAATAATACATATATTCACCTATCAGATAATATGCATCAGCAACAGAAAATACACATGTCAACCAACAGAAGAACTGAATACAGAATATAAATATAGCTAGTTAACCAATGAACATTCATTCATCCAAAACATAGGTTAGAGAAGCCATACTTGGGTCAGAATTGATAAGCACAGCAGCACCACCGAAGCTGCAGCTCCCACCAATATGCTTCATCTTCTGCCAATAGCTATTGAACGCATAAGACGCATGCGCCGATATGCTGTCCGGATAGAAGCAGCTTCCCCCAGCCGAAATCTCATGGCAATCCACCCCATCCTGGCTGCAGGCATAATCCATTGCCTCCTGCAACCTGTCCAAAGGGACAGTCGGCTTGGCCACGCACCACAGCCCGCCACCATTCCCTCCCTCACCGGACCACGGTTGCGGTGACATCGCCACCATCGGTGGAGCCGAGCACGGCGCCGGCATTACAGACGGTGCCATGCCCCCTGCCGCCGCCTCAGGCGGAGTAGCCGGCATTGACACGGGTGGGCTTGTAGCAGGCGCAGGCACAACGATGGGCGTGCTCGGCGGCGCAGCAGCGGGCGGAACCGACGGGACAACCTCCGGTGGCGCGTTCGGCGCGAAGGACAACGGCACACCGGGCGGCGGCGGACTCGCCATCGACGGCTGCGACGGCGGCGGAAGGTGGTGCATGCCGTACAGCCTCCTCTTCAGAGCCCCTCCTCCCTCCTCCTTGGCGCACGGGGCGGAGGAGGCATCATCGATCTTGATTTCGTCGACGAGGCCCCAGCGCACGAGGGCGTGGTGCAGGTTCTTGGCGGCGCGCGAGAGGAGGAGGTCTTGGCCATGGCGGCGGCTGCCGCCGGCGCAGGCGACGGCGATGACGGTGACGTGGTTGGAGGGGTAGTGGGCCAAGACATGGGCCCTGAGCCAGGACTCCGCCCCAAGAACCGAGGAGGCCACCATGGGGAGGTCCACGTGAGCGACCGATACACGCACAGCTGCCGGAGATGGCGGCTGCTCATGATGGCGAGCCACGGCCACCTCATGCGCTTCTTGACCTGAAACTGTGGAAGAATCACAGAGAGACGGATTAGACGATTAGTTCTTCTGTTCAAGAACATCTGGAGGAGAACAGAATGTAAGATTTGGAGCAAGTTGCAAAAGAAAAATGGCATTTGCGCAAACAAGGGAGCAAAGTTCACAAAGAATGAAAGTTTTGGACTTTTTGGTGCAAAAGAAACCTAAAAGGGATACTACTACTGTAACCAAGAAAATTTTCAGAAAAAATACGAGTCAAGAAAGGGGAAACAAGATAACAGATACATAATCAAAATTTTATCTTGAGGCAAAGTTTGTGTACAAAATAACCAAATAATGGTAGAGAGCCACTGGCATTAGTACTAGTACATTTTTTTCGCGAGGCATTAGTACTGTATTGTTTGTAAAAGAAACAGTCAACTACGAGTAACGATGAGAATCACCAGAAAAAAAAAATGGGCGAGTGAAGCTATGCAATGGAAATAAAGAACAGCCTAACAATGAGAAAACGAACCAAAAAAAAGTATGCGATGTAGGCATGTAGCATACGGAAGACGAAATGGAAGGAAGAAAAACAAGAAAAAGAATGAAGCGAAAACTCCAAGAAACTTCTTGGTGGAAACACTCATAGCACCACGCAGAGACCACCATTACCAGCAAGACCCAAGGAAGGGAGCAGGAGGGAGTTGGAGACGACGAGGAGGAGGAGCGGTAGAGCCACCAAGAACTCCATCTCCGCTACTCCCTCTCTTCAGCTCCTCACTCTCCCCTCTCACCACCCTCCTTCGAACCAAGTTGTGGCAAAGCAGAGTAGTAGTAGTAGCAGACACTGTAGTCACACTCAAAGCGCAACAGTTGCAGCAGCAGCAGAGCAGCGGCTTCAAGTTCGTGGTTGAGGTGACTACACACACTGGAGGAGTTTCTTGGTCCTCTTGCTTCTGGGTCAAAGCAAAAAGAAGAAGGCTGGGGATGCCATTAATGGCGGTAAGGATTCTTTTGAGGATACCTTGCTCTGCGCTGCCCTGTGTGGTGGTAGGAGTACTCTGCCTCTGCTAGTGCTCAGGCTCTCGGAGAGAGAGACGGGTGAGTGGAGGGAGAGATGGACAAACCACTGGTCTCGGGAGTTGTGACCATAGCATGCGAGTACGCGACAGGTATGGGCGTACTGTAGGGTTTGTACTCCTACTACGGCAGTAGGAGCAGAGTACTACTAGTATTTATGAAAAACTGAAAAGTTTCGTCTCTTTTCAGACTCCGATTTGAAATTTTGCAGTATTGTGGGCTTGCACAGTTGCACTTTTGCACAACGCAAAATATTCGGGGGAACAGTCGATATGGAGTATTACTGTACTACGTATCTTTCCGTTTATAGGATTTGGTGACTGAATTTTCACAAATTTCGTAGGTTAAATTCTTCTCATTTTTCTAAAAGAGATTATGATATGATTTGCTGAATTACGCAAACTATTTCGCCTGGCCATAAATGTTGGACACTTTCGACAATATTTGGTTAAACTCATTATAGATTTTACAAACTTAATCTAATACTCAATTCAATTATAGAGTAGAGCTTCGTGTTCTAACAATTTTAGTAATAAATAAAATAGCAATTTGATTTAATTATATCTGTCGGGAGGTGAAACCCCTTTAGCAGGAACCGTGTGACCCCCCTTTTTGTTCGGATCGGGAGGCACGGGTGAGATCTTGACATACGAATGGATGTAAGATTGGAAGGGCTCGGGCCCTTCGGGGACGAAAAAGACACAGTGAGTCATACAGGTTCAGGCCGCTGTGGAGGCGTAATACCATACTCCTGTGTATGTGGTTGATGTGTGCTCGCTATGTGGGAGAATACAAGCGTTTTCTTTCTCTCTTGGTGCTCGCTGGAAAACCAGAAGCTAACCCCCTCCCCTCGGCCAGGACCTCTTTTTATACCTCAAGTGGTTTCCACATAGGCCTCCGACTTAGGTTCGAGGGAAGGAGAAATATGTGAAATGCTGCAGATATGATGACGTGGGCGCTTTTTTTTCAATGCACCAGGACGTGCACGTTCTATTACAGTGCGCCTTCAACCGTCATTCCGACTAACCGCGGGAGGGGGCTCGGGGCAGCTCGACCCCCCCGCGGGACTCAACTGCCGCTCCACGCATGGCCCGACCCCCTTGGGGCGTGCCACGCGCACTCAGGGCGGCCTTCTCCCTTTACTCGCGATACCCCCGAACCCATATCACCGACAGCAGCCCCCGGCGTTAGCCTTAGGTGGCGCTTCTTGCCGGCGGCGAGGGTTGACGCCACCCCTCTTGGTCAAAGGTGTGCGGGCCCGGCTTTGGCTTTGCGTGGCGGCGCCTTGGCGGTGGGTCCCGCGCAAAGCGGAACCGTCTCCCCGTTAATGATGGGCCATCACTCGGTAATGATGAGCCATTACCCGGCAATGATGGGCCATTACCCGGTAATGACGGGCCATTACTTTGTGCTCGCCGCATCTTTCGGGTGATGTGCAGAAACCGAAAACAGTCTCCGAGTAATGATGGGCGCGGATACCGCGCTTGCTTGAGGAGATCGTGGGTTCACTCTGTCTTGGCCGAAACGGCCACACACGACACGCACGCGCTGGACGTGGGCACGTGGGGAAGTGGGCGCGAGAAACGAGGGGGCAGAGGACGTGGCCGCGAGAATCGATTGGGGCGGAGGAAGTGGGCACGAGAAACGAGGAGCTAGGGCGCATAGGAAGGTATAAAGGGCACCGCAGGGGGGCTCTTCTCCCCTCCTTTCGCCACTTCATCTCTCCCAGCTCTTGCACCCAAGCTTTTCCTGCGCTCTTACTCATCTCCGCGGCACTCTCGCTAGCCGCTCTATCAGCACCACACTGTCGTTTCTCACTCTTTCCGCCGGCGGCGTCATGACGCGGAGTTCGGCGCCACTTCCCGGCAGCATCCTCCCTCCTTCCCGGATCACGAACGATCGGTTCGCGGGATTGCCGAGGAAGTTTGTGCCGATGCGGTCCGGTCGGGCGACTGTGATCTTCGGCGAGGACCGACCGTCGCCGCAGAACCCGGAGCGATCAGTCTTCTTCCTTTCGTTTGCCATGGGGTTGATCCCCCCATTCTCCTCCTTCTTCTACGACATCTTGGAGTTCTACGGGATCCAGATGGCGCACCTCACCCCTAACACTATAATCATGTTAGACATCTTCGCACACCTGTGCGAGATGTTCCTTGGGGTGAGGCCAAGCCTCCGGCTCTTCCGGTGGTTCTTCACCCTGCAACAATCTTCCCCCCCCGACGGAGGCCGGGGATGCTACTTCCAGCCGCGGGCCAATACGCAGCGGCTCTATATCGAGCAGAAGCTGCGCAAGAAGTGAGACGATTGGAAGCACGATTGGTTCTACACCATTCTCCCCAACCATCCCCGACTTCGGCTCCCGACCGCGCCGCCCGTGCTGACTCCGAGCTGGCGGGAGGCGCCGGAGTTGGGGACACATATGACGCGGTGTTGGATAGCCTCGCCGGGTTGCGGGCCCTTGGGCTGAACAGCACCGTGGTCTTCGATGATTATATCCGCTGGCGAATTGCGCCCTCCAGGAGCGGGTCCGGCCCTCATGGATGTACACCGACCCCGACGACACCATCCGAACCCACCAGGGGAGCGCCTGGGATTGGCCCCCGGGCGACTTGAAGGTGGTGATCCAGAATGTGCTCGGGCTCGGCGATGTTGAACCGTCACTGATCCCCTCGGGCATCCTCCTGCTCTGCTGCGACCCGGAGCGGGACTCCCTCGTGGCCGTCATGCAGGCGGTGGGAATCGACGCGCAGCGTAGCCGGGTGGCGGCGCGGGCAGCAGCCACGGCCAGGGGGAGCAGCACCCTCCCGCCCGAGGGGACCACGGAGGGGGTGCCACCGGCGGGGGCTCAAGCAGCGCTCGCCCTTCCGACCCGAAGGGGAAACGGAAGCAGGGGAAGTCCTCCCGCTCCCCGTCTCCACCCCGAGGGGGCGAAGCGGAGTGCGCCACCTCCCGTCACCTAGCAGGGGCCCAGGCGCGTGCGTAGAGACCCAGGCGCCGAGGGGGCGAGCGGGCCCCGGCGCGCACTCGAGGAGGAGCCCTCGACTCGGGGGCCAGCGCGACTCGCCCGGCAGCTGGCGAGGCCTCTCCGACCGCGCTCGGGGCAGGGGACACACGTGGGGCCCCTACCATCTACACTACGGAGGGCTCTCCCGGCGTCGGCGGGGATGGCACCGAGGCGGCAGGGGGTGATGCGTGGCCTCGAAGGCTGTTGCCGTCACCGGTCCGGAGGTCGCCATCACCGCAGCCCCGCGGACGGGACACGGGAGGGGACGTTTCCCCCAGCCCCCGGTCTCGGGGCCCGACCGCCGGCGGGTCGAGTCAGGCCGGGTCGCCAAAGACGCGGCGATCTCCGTTCACCCCGTCCACCCCCACGGGCTCGGAGCCCCTCCTGCAGGCACTGGCGGTGGCGAACACCACCATCATTGAGGGGCTGAACACCCAGATATAGTCCCTGCTGGGGGAGCGGGCTTAGTTGGAGGCGGGATTGGCGTGCCACGAGGAAGGGCGCCGCTCGCTGGAGTCCATGGTCACTGCCAGCCGCACCGCGCACAATCGCCGCCTGGCAGAGTTGGACGCGCGGGCCGCGGCCATGGACGAGGTAATGCGGGAGATCGAGGAGGAGAGGGTCACGGCCCTTGTTGCCACGGACGCCCTGGAGGAGGTGGTGGGCGACCTTCGGCTCGCCCACGACGCCTATGCGGAGTCGCTCCGAGAGAAGGAGGACGCCGTGGCTGGCCGGGAGCGGGAGGCGTTACGGGCCGATAGCGCCCTACGCTAGGAGGGGAGGCGACGGAGCAGCGGGCTCAGGAGCTCGAGCGACGGGCCGAGGAGTTGGAGGAGCGAGCCCGGGCTTTGGACGCCGGGAGGAGGCCTGGCGAAAACGCAACAGGAGGGTCTTGGAACGCGAGGCCGAGGTCTCCCGCCGCGAGGCGGCGGCACGGCAGCTCGAGGAGCAGCTCGCCAAACGTGATGGAGGTCACCGGCGTCCTTTTGCTTGCCACCCGTGGCCTTCCCCTTGTGCAGGGTGCACGGGGCGCCTTCGGCGGCGAGGACATGGCCCTCGTCGTCGGATCGAGCCCACCTCTTCTTCTTCCTCCGCTTGTCCCACCGCTCGGCATGAGCGGCGGGCTCTGGCGCAGCTGCGGCCACACTAGCGCTGGAGGAGTTCTAGGTCCAGGCCTCCTCCTTGCGAGCTCAAAAAGCTCTGCGGTGGTCTGGGACTCCTTGGAGGCTATCTTCTCGAGCATGCGGTTGTGCCGCACGCCCCCCTGAACGTGTAGATCACAACGTGAGAAGGGATGCAGGGGATGGTGTTGCGTACCTGGTAAAAACGCTGGATGTACTGGCGGAGGGACTCGCCATCCCACCGCTGTACTGCGTGCAGGTCCGCTTCTTCTCCCGGGCGCAGATATGTGCCCTAGAAGTTCGTGATGAACTGTCGGCACAGATCTTCCCAGGAGTGGACCGAGGCGGGCAGCAGATTCATAAGCCAGGCCCGCGCTTGGCCCTTAAGGGCCATAGGGAAGAAGTTCGCCATGACCCGTTCGTCGCCCCCCGCCGCCTCTATGGTGGTAGTGTAGATCTGGAGGAACTCGGAGGGGTTGACATTACCGTCGTACTTCTCGGTGAGGCTAGGCCGGAATTTCGGGGGCCATCAGACATTCCGAAGACTCGCCACGAAAGCCTGACAGCCAGCACCCTGCGACGAGGGAGTGTGGGGCGAAGCCCCTTGCTTGGGGTGATGCGGCGCTTCATAGGAGGCGGCGCCTTCCGCTGTATAAGCGGCGCGGCGTGCATCACGCCAACGCTCTATGTCGAGCCTAGCATTGGCTCCTCCTTATATGTCCTCACGGCACCCGCGGTCACCCTTGGGTGTCAGTGAGGAGGATGACGCCGCCATGCGCGCGGCGGCTGCCGACCGGCGGGCTCTCCGCCTTGAAGATGACGAGGCTGCTGTCGGGCTACGGGATGTCACGGCCGTCGGTGCTCGCTCGCCGGTGATTAGCTGCTACTGCGCGGTGGTGACCAGGTTGGCCACGTCCTCCAGCCAGCGCTGGATCGAGGTCTCCGGCTCTGGGGTGATGGGTGGGTGGTGCAAGAGCGCGCCTACCGCCTGGAGTGCACCCTCAGTGGTGCTACCCCCGCCGTAGGTGAGGCGTCGGTGTACGCCACCATGGAGGCCTCCTCGGTGAGCCGTCGAAGAAGTCTCAGAGCCCTCGGCCTTGTTCCCGGCGCCGCCACCCTCGGGGGACGCCGGATCATGCTCCTCCGCCCGCCGAGGTGCTCGGTGGTGCGGTGGAGATGGGGGAGTGCGAGCCTGGTGTCAAAAACTCGGGCTGTGGTCCTGCACGTCGCCATCAGCCGCCTCACTGTCCCCTGCCCGACCAGGTGGAGGAACACGCGGGGTGGGCTCTCCAGCCATCTCGCTTACTACGGAAAACATAGTGCGCAAGAAACGCGATAAGCCTCCAGAAGCACGGACGCGCCCCCTACTTGGGGCGCCAGCTATCGGGAGGTGAAACCCTTCTAGCAGGGAACCGTGTGGCCCCCCTTTTTGGTTCGGACCGGGGGCACGGGTGAGATCTTGAGGCACGAATGGATGTAAGGTTGGAAGGGATCGGGCCCTTTCGGGGACGAAAAAGACACAACGAGTTATACAGGTTCAGGCCGCTGTGGAGGCATAATATCCTACTCCTATGTATGTGGTTGATGTGTGCTTGCTATGTGGGAGAATACAAGTGTTTTCTTTCTCTCTTGGTGCTCGCTGGAAAACCAGAGGCTAACCCCCTCTACCTTGGCCAGGACCTCCTTTTATACTTCAAGGGGTTTCCACACAGGCCTTCGACTTCGGTTCAAGGGAAGAAGAAATATGTGAAATGCTGCAGATATGATGATGTGGGCACCGTCTTTTTCAATGTGCTAGGATGTGCACGTTCTATTACAATGCGCCTTCAACCGTCATTCTGACTGACCGGGTGAACACCCGGTCATTCTTCCTTTAAATCGCCGAAGACCTCCGGCCTCTAGGGTCCTCCACGTGGCTGTGCAGCACCGCATGAAAAGAGGGGGCAAGTCAAACCCCATGGACGGGCAAAAAGACTCGTATTAAATGTGACGGGATAGGGCATGCGCCTGGCGCGCCCTACGCCGGTAGACGTGTGCACACGGCGCGCCTCGTCACATCCACCATCACATCTCTCATGTCAGCCCACGTGACCCTCATGTCAGCCCATGTAGCCCTCTGGCACCCTTATCCACCGCATTGAGTGTGGTAGGTGGGCGCCAGCGACAGCTGCCCAGTGGACGCATGTGGGGCTGACCGCGGGAGGGGGCTCGGGGCAGCCCAACCCCCCGCGTGGGAGTCAGCTACCACTCCACGCATGGCCCGACCCCCTTCGGGGCGTGCCATGCGCACTCGGGGTGGCCTTCTCCCTTTACTCGCGATACCCTCGGGCCCATATCACCGACAATATTCTTTTCATAATTTATTAATTTAAAAATTATAATAAATAATTAGTATGTTGTTGTTTATATGAACTCAATTTTAATCTTGATCTGGTATACTTACATTGATTTATGTCCTCCCTTTCACATTGATCATCGTATATGTTTTTCACCAAGATAAAGAAAAAACGTAACTATTCATGTGTTTTATTTAATTTGAGTATAAGGTGAGAAAGAATCAAGAAACATGCAAACTTTAGCTCTCATATGCACAACAAACGAGCACTTAACTATCTCTAAATATCGCATGCCTGCATGTGTAGATGTAATAATGTTGCATGTCAAACGAAGTGGGCTAAGATTATATGATGATCAATTTGAAATTTCTGATTTTTGATTATATGATAATCAATATGGAATGGAGAGAGTATTTTATTTAAATAAATTCTCAATAAGATATGGTACCTAGTCAACGATCATACTTTTCTAGTTAAAGTGAAAGCTTTGTTAGAATGCAATAAGGAATTGAAGGGAAAACCTAACCATAATATATTTATTAAACAATACAAATTCAAGAGCTAGAAAATCACAAGTATACTATATCTATAATATAATAATAAGCCCAAACCCCAAAAATATGAAATACACAAATTCAAATACGTTGAAACTAAAGTGACATTTCAATAGCATAAAAATTGATCAATTTGCTATTTGAAATTTGAGGGCTCTTTCAATATGCAATATTCGAAAAATCATAGGAATGGGAGAAAACACATGAATTAGGGTGGCATGGTAACTTAATCTTAAGGCCCATTTGAATAGTAGGAAAGAAAAAAAAAGAAGGAATAGGAAAATACAGGATTCTGATACGAATGCAAGTGTAAAACATAGGAATGATCTTTGATTGGACTGCAGGAAAAACAAAGAAAATTTAGGAGAGATAACAGCAAAATTTGGTAAAGAAGATTCGGAGTTGGAGATTAAATCTAAAGCGGATTCCGAGGAGATGCGATATTTCTGGAAATAGAGTGTGCATTGGCTAAGAATTGTATTGGTCGATACTGAGTTGAATACGGTTAACCGGTACAGCCGATACAGACAAGATTGGATATCGTGAGCTGACTTAATCATTGTGGGTTTTGAGTCAAGAGTTTGAGAGATATTGCTAGGCAAAGATAGAGTCCATGATAGATAATTGTATCTATTAATTAAGATATTATGTAATTTCCTTAGAAATATTTTGGCAAGAGTCTACCTAAGGACTTCTTCATCAGTTAATGTAAATAAATGCTCAAGACTATGTAAATAATTAACACATGTTCAATAGGCGCATCACCACCTTTTCTTTTAAGTTACCTTCGACGAGTTCTTGCTTCGAATTAGGGCATCGGTTTCGATCTCCCGATAAGAGGTAATACTTTTCACAGTGGTTTGAGTTATTGAGGTTATTATGTAGTTTTAGACAGTGGCGAACCCAGAACAAAAATTACCAGGGATCCAATATGTACCAATTATCTAATTTTTTTTACTTGTATACAAATTAGCATCATATAATTTAATTAGAATTGAATAATTTACCTGGGGTCCGAGGACCCCAGGAAACTATACCTAGGAACGCCACTGGTTTTAGATGTGTAAATCCTGTTAATTAGATAACCTTGTTATCATATATCTTAATTAATCTATGTCAATGTTCCAATTTATCTGTATCGGCCATATCTTTCTTAGGGTTCTACTGGTATCGGCTAAGTTATCTTGTTGATATAGGTTAGTTAAGGTATCCACCACCCTGAAAATTAATCAAAAACTTGATTGTTTAAACTTTATGCTTATTTGCATACTTTGTGATGCATCATCCCTAGCCATTCTTAAAATCATAAAAACTAACTTGTCTTTGATTACAATAAGGGTAGATTTGGAGTCTCAGCCGATCTTGCCTGATATAGATGCTTTAATATGTTTAGCTTACCCTTTACCTGTTATATCTGCCCCTTATATAGATATATCACTATAAATATATTTGATATGCATCAAATATATTTACTTAGATAGATTGATATGTGTATATAAGGATGCATAAGAGTAATAGCTGGTGCATTATAGTATTGTGTTATCGGCTATAACTCGAAGATGAGAAATTCTTGTATCTGTAGCCGATACGGCATAATTCATATACTCTATGACACTTCAAATAATACATCTAACAGCCGATCCTAATCAAACAGTATCGACTAGGTCAAAGATGGTATGTCATTAGTCCTTTAACCGATCGGCTATCATTTCTCAATTTAATTATATATCTTTGTTGGTTGCAGGATCAAACCAACTGGCATGCCATGAACCTGAAAGTTAAGATTTAGACCTGCACTAGAGTTAAGCAGATCTCTCAGGCTTGTTTTGACATCAACAATTCCATAGGAATTTCATAGGATTCATTCCTTTGATTAAAAGGGCTATATAAGAAAAAATCCTATGGGAATGAAATTCTCCAAAATTCCTATGATTTTCCTTTAAATCAAAGGGAGCCTTAAGGAATGTCGAATTGAATAATTTGTTGGATGCTTCATTGGAAAATAGGAAAATAGTACATTAATTTAAAGAGAGTCAAATTTTTTTTGCAAAAGGTGTAAGTCTATGCTAATTTCCTCCAAAATTCCTACGGATTATGTCATTTCATCGGAATTTCAAAGGGCTCTCATTCCTTTGTTTCAAAGGAGAATGTAGGAAATTTTCTGAAGCATTCATGCCCTCATGTTTTCACTTCAGTAGAATGGTGGCACATTAGTAGTAGATTACTCTATCTTTTTCAAAATATAGTTACTTCTGGCATTTGAATTTACCAAAATATAATCAGTATACTATCATTGTTCATATTACTACTTATATCATAAATCACATTCCACTCAAATTTCTCCCAATCTTAGCCTTAACTGTCCTTTATTTAGTTATTATAGGCATCGAAGTCTTTTCACCTCATCCTTAATATCATTTATGCAACCTATAAGTATGGAACGGAATAAGTAGGACATATTACTAAATCATTTAAAATAAGTTGAGTCCTTAGGACGTGGCTACTCCTTTCATCCTTAAAAGACCATTGTCTTCTACTAGAAACAAATTAAGTAGGAGTTTGAAAGACTACTATGACATTTATTAATGCAGATGAAAAACCGAAGAGGAGGAGAAAGCGAGTTGGAGGTAGGAAGTTTGATGGTTAAAATGAAAAGAAAATGATAAAACAGTATTAAAGAGATTTAGTGGAACTCATTAGGTAATAAACATTCTTTGATTAGATAAAATTTTAGGCTAAAACAACAATGTATTAGGAACAAAGGAAGTAACATTTTACATGTACCCGAAAATAAATAGAGAAAATTTCTACAATAAAGAATGAACATACTCCTAATTAACCACAATCTATACTCCTTTAAAAATAAGTGGTGGTGATGGTGAATGGTGAAATTGATATCACCACCACCAACTTCTTACCTTTTTTTTTAAAAAAAAGATGTGAGGGCCTACGTGTCCACCAACTCTACATTTTTGTGAGAAAAAAACAAAAAAAAGAACATTGTGAAGTCAGAGAATCCACTTCTCAGTAATAAATATATGTATAATTAAAAGATGAAATATAAAATTTACATTATTTAAAATCCCGTTATAACATGAAGAATAGTCGAATACTTGATTCATATGAAATTTACTCATCCTGAAATAAATATGTAACTTAATATAAAAGAATAAATAGTGATAGTGTGCTTTATTAATAGGGGCGATTTTGTTTATTTTCCTACTTTCATGTCCAATATTGATAACTCCTAATTTTTTAGTTTTCATTTGTACCCTCATTTTTTTAAAACGAATCCAACAGTTTACCCTTACTTTGAATGGTAAAATTAATGGTGTTAAGTCATTGGCAAAATGACATGTATACCCTCGTTGTTGCAAATTTGCCCCCATTTTGTACGTACAACTTGCAACTTGATTTCGAAAATCAAATGATAAATATAACAATTTGGAGAGAATACATTTTATTCATACACGTTGGAACTTGATTTAGAAAATGAAACAATTTTTGGCTAACTACTAATATAACCATTTGGAGATAACATATCAACAAAATTGTGCCATGCCCGACAAGCCACCGCTCGATGAGGTAGGTGAGGCCAATGCCTGTGAGGCTGTGACGCGGAGGAGGTGGTGTGGGACAAGGACGGCAGTTCGCAGCATCGACGCCTGCGGTGTGCACACGGACACGTTCATCCTCGCCATGAACAATCTGATGACGGCAAGCGCGCTGGTGGTTCAGCGGCAAGGCCTCGCCCAGGTGAACACCCTCCTTGGCTCCTTGCTGCTCCTCCCCTGCCGCCTGCTTGCAGCCGAGGCGAGTCACAGGACCTCCCCTACCGTCGTAGTCCAACAAGAGCGACACCGCTGGGCCTGCTCCCTGCCGCCATGCCTCCTGCTCACCGCAGACTCTTGCTCGGTGTGGCTTAGTCGGGTCGTGGCCACCTAATCGGATTGCCGACGATGGCTGCTGCTCTCTGTCGCCTATGCCTGGCCGAGTCTCCACCCTAGCCGCACCGCCAGGGTTCGCAATGGGATCTGGGAGACGGGCGCTCGGGGGGTTCACGTCTGCAAAGTAAGGGGGTAGAAAGGTCAATCCATATTTCGCAAATCATTATTTCGTTTTTTTTTCTATTTCTCTACCGCAATAACTCATGCTCAACTCAATTCCATTAAAAATAGGGTAAACGTCTAGTTTGTTTTTAAAAAATGGGGGAAAAACTGTCAATTTCTTGGAAGGTTACGGGGTGCGCTAGATCAAGGAGAGATGGTGACAGAGATGATTTATACTGGATCATGTCCTTGATGAGAGATAATACCCTACGTCCAGTGTAGTGGATTAGATTTGTATCCAAGTGCGCGCGTCAGCAATGGAGTAGCCGATGACGCATATTTGGAGGATAATGCGACAGTCTATCACCCCTTAGGTTTCCACCGGCGCCCCTTATATAGAGCTAGGATAGCCAGAGGTAGATGGCAAGGTAGCCCTTAAAATTCGGGTACCTACCATCTATTTGCATGGGACAAGATTGATTCCTTTATATGGCATTCCTTTCTTTTAAGTACAAGCTAGCTGCATGGCCTAGGGCACTCGACCCACCCCATGTAGCACGACCCAAAGGCCTATCTTGGGGAACCCGGGTACCGTGCCCCCCCACAGTAGCCCCCGAGTACTTGGCTTGATGAAGAATCTAGAATTGATTAAGTATGCGTGATAGGAGTGGGACTGGCCTAGTACTCAGCCTCGAATCACCCAATGGATAACGTCATGGCCGAGTCCGAGTGGAACTGTTGACAGTCTACTTTCCTTAACAGAGGGATGGAAACTGGGCTTACTTTCCGGGAACAGAGTCCTCTTGTGGACCGGCCCGCCGAGGATACCTAGGTCATAAATATCCCCAGCGAGAGTGTCGTTGCTTGACTTGTCCCCAAATTGCGAATCTTTCGCCCATCTCTTTGTCTTCCCAGCTCTCCTGAAACCGCTTCTCTCTCTCCGGCAATTTAGGATTTTCCTCTCCAAGCACGGTGAGTCGATTCCGGCGAGATTCCTCCAGCAGGTTGATCTCCATCTTCAAGGTTTTCATCTCCTGCTGCCGCCATGTCGCAATCGTCGAGGGAATCAACTCCCATGCCTAATCCCGCCGCCTCCTGGATGAGGTCGAAGGTAACAGGGGCGGACTTGAAAGTTGCATTGACGGAGAAGATTCTTCTCGACAAGAGCTTGTCGGGTGGCGGGAGGATGCTGGGAGGAGTTCCCTACTCCGAACACCGATGAGATTGTGGTGTACCTCCCCTTTCTTCCACTTCGGATTAGGCCTCCCCACCAGCGACTTCTTTCGGGTATTGCTTCACTTTTACGGTATCAATCTCCACTACCTCAACCCGAACTCGATCCTTCGTATTTTTCTTTCCTCCGCCATCTGTATCGGCTCAAGCCCTAACTGGGAAAGAACAATCCCTCGGTGGTTGGCGGAAGTGGGTTCTAGATCCAGCTAGACCAGAAGTTGGAATATTTTGATCTCACCCTCAGGTCTGGCAATAAGGGCTGGCGCAACCAGTGGTTCTACTGCACCAACCTCCTCCCCGGTCTGCCTCCATACACCGGGCAGACTCCCGTCTTCAGGGATTGCTGGTTATCGCTGCCTGGCCGTGAGGACATGGACCAGATCAAGGGGCTGCGAGATGGAATTCTCTAGCTGGTGAAGAACGGGTTGTCGGGAGTTGGCTTTGCCTGTAGATTCGTCACCCGGCGGACGCAGCCATTGAACGACCGATCTCAAAATGAGCTTGGAGTTCTCCGGGAGATCGGACCCAACTCGAGAAAGTAGCGATGTCTGTGATAATGAAGAAGCCCTATCGAGGCTAAGGCACTTCTTCGAGTCTGGTACAATCATCACCACGGACGGGTGCCCCAGGCTAATCAACAGCAAGAGGTCACGCCCCCTGGTGAGTTAATTGAGTATTGATTCCGAGTGCTCTTGAAAGTAGACCCGTATTCGTCATCATCTGTGTCTATGCATGGCGCCGTGGACTTTATCTCCCATCTGCCGATGCCCGATGACTCGCGCAAGAGGTGAGCCTATGATGCGCCTCCCGATGATCAGACTCCCAAGCACGCTGCCACTACTCAGCCCGGGTCGAGTAGACCTAGGCGGGCCACTGGCGGACCCAAGTTTGTTGGCGAGCCGAGTTCCGCGAAGACTGAAGAGGTGACCGGCAAAGGGAAGGGCGTGGCGACAGAGCCCGAGCTCGCCTCCAAAACGAAGAAGGCCACGACCACGCCCAATTCACCGGGAACTCCTGGGGCCACGACTCGAGCAGCGGTAACAGTAGCAGCGGGCAAAGCTCCAGAAGGACCGCAGTCAATGCCAAGGGTACCGACCTCGAGCCCGCCGAAAGGGCCTGGGATCGGCTTCCGTAAGCTTAATCGGTCCTCCAGATGAGTCGTGGGAACAATGCTTCCTCTATTTGCTTCAATATAACGGAGATCCTTGTGGTTGCGTTAATCGACATTGAATGGGTGTTGCAGGGTACCGACTCAGGATAATCCGGGTAAACCCCAACCGACTCGGGATGCGAGGAGGGCATCTGCTCAGGCCCGAATCCGAGTCGGCTTAACCGGGAGCCATACCAAACGTGGGAGCCAGTGCTAGTCAAGCTGAGCCTAGCGCAAGCCAGGTGGCTGGTCGTGATGGGGAGCGCAGCCCAGTCGGGTGGAGGCACAGTGGAGATCGCGACTGGAGACCCGGCCTAGCCGGGTGGTGATGCGACGGGTGTAGCGACTGTGGACTCGACCCAGCCAAGTGGAGGTGCCGCTACGGTGATCGGGACGAATGCTGGCGATGGCGCCACGGCAAGCGCATCGTCACCCACGCACTCGCCACCTCGGTGATCTCCCCCACCCAATCCGCAGGCTCCACCTCATCACTGGCTCGGGAAGGAGTCGACTGGTGGGGAGAAAGGTCATGCGGGGGAAGAAGAAGTTGTTGAAGAGATCCTCCGTTGCCTGTGAGCCCTGCCATGGATGAACTACGCCTCTCCCCTTCAGGCCTCCTGGTTCCAAGGGGTGGGAAGGAGATGGATGCCATGAAGAAGGGGTTTGATGATGCTGACGCGATAGCTATGTATGAAGCTGGGTTGCTTCTCCTTGAGAAGACGTAGGTTGGTAGCCACACTACTTAGCCCTAGACGACATGGTGCGATGTTGAGAGACGATGCACCATGTCATCAATTTTTATTGTCTATGTATTGCTTTGGAGCCGGGTAGCCCCCGACTTCATGCCGGGATAATTGTAGGCATTGTAGGATGAAGTTGACTTTTCTGTGTACCGCTTCGGAGCCGGGTAGTCCCAGACTTCATGCTGGTACGAATGTAAGCGTCGTAGGGTGAAGTTGACTTCTCTTTTGTTGGTCTGTGATGCAGAAAATTTTAGATCGCTCGGAGGCCAAGAGCGAAGCATGAAAGAGCATCTTTGACAATATCTCAGAGATTGAAGAAATCCGGCGGGTCATGAGGCGTGTCGACTCGCAGCGGCAAAGGGAGGCGAGGGAAGCGAGCAACTGAGAAAGGGAGTTGTGGTGTCAGATCTACCAGCTGAGAGATGATGGTGTGTTGTGCTGACCAAGTCATGATGGTGTCTTCGGAGTTGTCTTCATGTTGGCTTGGGTCGTAATGTTTGTTTGTCTGCAATTGAGGCTGAACGGGAGAAGAACAGGCTTGAGGCAGCTGACTGGAGGAAAATGGTGGAGCAGGCCGAGGCTTTCGGCGGTCGAGCTCGGATCGCCGAGTTGGAGTTGCTGTTACGAGAGGCCTGGGAGAGTGCTCAAGATCTACGGGGCAAGCTGGACGGTGGGTGTTGCGAGTATGTTGCCTGGCTTGTCTTGTGTTTTGCGGTTTGTTGATTCTTGTCATGTTGGCAGCATGGCTGGCCACGTCAGAGTTGGCTGCGGCGGAGAAGGCGACTCTGACGAAGGAGCTTGGCGAGAAGGAGATGGCCCTGTGCAGCCTTAAGGAAGAGATCAAGCTGCGTACGAAGAACACCCAGGTGCAGTACAAGCACTTCCAGCGGGAATAGGATGCAGCTAAGACTCGTTGTGAGGAACTGGTGAAAGCGCTGGAGCCTACCCTGAAGCTGTTGTTCCCTTCCCGGTGTGATGGCAAGGACCCTGTGCAACTAGCGTTGGAGTTGGTGCCTGAGGGGTCGGCTGTTGTCCGTCGATTATCGGAGTCGGTGGCCAACATCAGCGCTTGCCATGCACTTGCCGTGGTGAAGACGTACTACCCGCGCATCAACCTTACTGCTGTTGAAGAAGGGTATGTCGCCGACTGCTTCGAAGAAGACATGGAGCGACTCCTGGGGGAAGTTGCTCCACCTGCTGCTGCCTTGTAAAGGACCTGGATCCGTAATTAACTTATGTTGTTTGCCTCGCCTTGAACGATTAGTCAGACATATAAGTAGAATCTCTATTTTGCTGAAATGTAAGGGAGCTTGAGATACTTATATTTTGATGTTTGATGAAGTGTCATTGTTGAGCTCGGAGTTGTTCCTTGTGTGGAAGTCCCCGAGCGAGTGGTACCCAGACAGCGAGGGAGGTTAAGCCCTTGAGTCCGTGGCGTTTCATGTTGCCGCTGGGTGGTTTTGAAGCTTCCGGGCAGGTGGGTAGGCGATATGACTGGCTTAGTTGATTAAGACATGGCCAGCGTCGAGTGGTTTGCCGGGAGGTTTTGAGCCCCCGGGCGAGTGATACTGCAGACAACGAGGACCGTCAAGCCGAGTAGACCATAGTCTTCCATTGCGCCACCGGGTGGTTTTGAGCCACGGGCAGGCAGGAAAGTGAAACACCTAGCTTAGTCGGTTAAGATATGGCCAGGGCTGAGTGGGTCACCGGGAGGTTTTGAGCCCCTGGGCGAGTGATACCTGTTAACGTAAAAACATGATGGCCTGAGAGATCTGCTTTGCTCCAGTGCAGGTCCAAAATAATGATGAGATGGGGACGTGCCAGTCAGTTTGATCCTGCATCTGACAAGATATATAAATTGAATATCAAAGAGCCGATCGGCTGACAAGCCGATATAGTAATTCCAGCCGATGCTAATACCAGTCGACATCTAGTATTGATCTTGATACTTGAGTAAATAATGACATAAAGATAATTGGCTGATGATAATGTAGTAAAACAATAATATAATCCAGTAGAAACCAATCGGCTAGTAATGATAGATTGAATAAGCACTGATCCGAAGGTTAAATCATTCATCAGCTGGAGATCCGATGTCTTTAAATCCAAATGATTAGATAAACAGTGAAACCTTTGTTGTCATCGCCAAAAACCAACTTGTAAGTAATCCTTGTAAGCCGATGCAACATCCAGATAACTCATCGGCTGAAACCCCGATGAAACCCTTATTGGCAATCAAGAAGCAGGCTAGAGATTATGGTTCTAAACACGACTTAGTAGATTAAAGTTAACTGATGCAACACTAAGTATGAAAAGAAACATAATATCTAGACAATCAAGCCTTTGAATGATTTTTAGGGTGGTGGATTCATTATATAATCTAAGCCAAAAAGTAATCTAGCCGATATCGACAACTCCTTAGATGGAGATCGGCCGATACAAGTAGAGAACATTATCAATCTAGATTATATAACGTATATGATAACTCATCGGCTAGCACTCCGCTAAAACATTAGGATGAACCTATCGGCTCAACAAGATTTATATTATCAACAACAATCTAGTAGGTCGAACCTAACCGATGCAGCACGAGATTACATATGATAATCTAATACTTGATAAACCGATAGATCTGTCTAACGTGATGGATATAATAGGTCTATTTAAAACAACATTGTGATTGTAGAGATATACCGGCTAAGATAGAAGATCAGATCTAACCGAGACATTCCCAACTAAACCGATGCTCTCTAAACACAATGCAATTAAAATAGAATTGAGATATTAGGTAAATATATCAACCGAACCAAAGCGATCCAAGAGGTCGAAGTGATGCAGCCTTGAACAATACCAATGTAGCCGATAGATTCACCAGGACCTGAGGAACGTAGGGCTTACCCCTTCGCCGGAGATCGAAAGCCGATGCAGCCCCGCGTCAGGTGCTAAATTCTGCCAGTTGATAAGTAAAAACCTCAGAAAGAGGGTGGCGATGCGCCGAGAGTAATTGTATTAATCGAGAGATAATTTACATGGACCCTGGGTGCATATTTATACACATGGGTAGATACTAGTCCATATCGGACACGACTCAAACCTTCCTAAAGACAAAAGTAAAAACATAAAGTCCTTATCGGACATAAACACACTTTCCTAAAGGTAAAAGGAAACTAACAGACTCTTCCTAATTAATAGATAAACTACCATGCCGCATCCTTCTTGAACTCGGTCTCTTTTGGATAAGCTTCCTTTAATAGATTAATTTCCTTAACCGAATTTGGTAAGAATCCGACTGTTTGTGATTTATAGCTTCCATCGGCTGATTCCAGAACTCTGAAACCGATACTGACTCTAGTCCGATGATGACTTCGAGACTTGCCAAATTTCGTTGTCAACAATACCGCAGACAACGAGGACCGTTAAGCCCAAGAGTCCGTAGTCTTTCGATGTGCCACTAGGTGGTTTTGAGCCACGGGGCAGGCAGGAAAGCGGAACACCTGGCTTAGCCGGTTGAGACATGGCCAGGGCCGAGTGGGTCGCTGGGAGGTTTTGAGCCCCAGGGCGAGTGATACCGCAGACAACGAGGACCATCAGGCCTAAGAGTCCGTAGTCTTCCGCTGTGCCACTGGGTGGTTTTGAGCCACGGGGTAGGTAGCAAAGCAGAACACCTGGCTTAGTTGGTTAAGACATGGCTGGGGCCGAGTGAGTTGTCGGGAGGTTTTGAGCCCCTGGGCGAGTAAAACCGCAGACAACGAGTGGTGTCAAGCCCCTGAGTCCGTGATGGAGTCGGTGTGTAGCACCTAGAACAATGAGGGCGGTCAAGCCCCTGAATCCATGGTGGGGTCGGCTTGTAGCTCCTAGACAACGAGGGCTGTCAAGCCCCTGAGTCCATGGTGGGGTTAGCATGTAGCACCCAAACAACGAGGGCTGTCAAGCCCCTGAGTCCATGGTGGAGTCAGGTTAGTTGCAGTGGAAGTTGGAGAAGATATGCCAAGCCGATAATATTTCATATGAGAAAATTTATACATAGAATCTGCGGAGATGTTCAATATTCCAAGAGTTGGTGATTGCCTCGCCGATATGTGCCCGGCCGGGTGACAACTGTGACTGTATAGGGTTCTTCCCAGGTTGGAGATAGCTTGTGCTGGTCTTTAGTTGTTTGAATTCGACGGAGGACGAGATCTCCTACGGCGAAGGAGCGGTCTCGAACGTTGTGGCTGTGGTACTTGCACTACATCTACTGATATCTTGCTGACTCGATGAGTGCGGCTTCACATTCGTCTTCCAGCCAGATCATGTCCTCTTCTGCTGCTTGTTATGCATTGTCTTCGTGGTAGCTACGACCTTGTGGGGTTCTGAGTGATAACTCTGTCGGCAGTACTGCTTTGGCTCCTAGCACAAGAAAAAAGGTGTCTGGCCCGTTGCTCGGCTTGGAGTAGTGCGGAACAACAATAGTACGGATGGTAGCTCTTGTACCCATTTGTCTGAATATGGCTTCAGTTGGTTGAAGATGCATGTCTTGACACCTTGGAGTACCATGCCGTTAGCCCACTCCACCTGGCCGTTGATTGCTGGGTGTGCAACGGATGCATAACAGATCTTGATACCGAGTTCTTCGTAGAATTCCTTCAAAACCAAGCTAGTGAACTGAGTGCCATTGTCAATGATGATGCGGCTTGGTACTCCACAGTGGTATACTACTCCTTTTATGAAATTGCGGGTGCTGGCGGTGGTGATCTTCCCGATTGGTTTGGCTTCAATCCATTTGGCAAACTTGTCGATGCAAACGAACAAGTTAGTGAGCCCCTCTAGAGCTTTCTTGAACGGGCTGGCCATGTCGATTCTCTAGACTGTGAAGGACCAAGAGATTGGTATAGTCTGGAGCTCGTTGGCTAGCATGTTGGTGTTGTGAGCAAAGAATTGACAGCTTTCGCAAGTGCGGACTACATCTTTGGCGTTGGTGATGATAGTTGGCCAGTAAACCCCTATCAATAGGCCTTTCCCACGATGGTCTTGGATGCGGCGTGGTTGCCGCATATGCTCGAGTGAATTTCAGTCAGCAAGTCTCTGCCTTCCTCTTGTGATATGCACTTCATCAAGATGCCGATGGTGCCTCGTCTGTACAACTCGTCGTTGATGATACAGTAGGATTTGCTTTTGCGTGCAACTTTCTCATCTTTGGATCTGTCGGAGGGTAGAGTGCCATCTTTTATGTACTTCAGCAGTGGGATGCGCCAGCCGTCGGAGATAGTAAGGACCTGACCAGGTGGGATCTTTTTCTTGTCAATGGAAGGCTTGCCTAGTGTCTCGAGGAATACGCCAGCTAGGACTAACTCGTGCTTGGATCCCAAGCGAGCTAGAGCATCAGCTTCAATGTTGTCATCGCGGCCGATGTGGGTGAGCTCTAGGCCATCGAATTTTTCCTCCAACTTTCTGACCTCCTAGCAATACGAAACCATCTTGCCGTCGGCGCAGTTCCAGTCCTTCATGATATGGGAGACAACGAGTTGGGAGTCGCCTCTTGCTTTCAACCGGCGGATGCCAAGATAAATGGCGACGTGTAGGCCGTGTAGAAGGGCTTCATACTCCGCGGCGGTGTTGGAGGTGGGGAGGTGTAGCTGGAGGACGTAGCGTAGCTTCTCTCCTTTGGGAGATATGAGCAAAACACCGGTGCCTACGCCGGATGTCATGAGGGAACCGTCGAAGTAGAGTTGCTAGTGCGCCAGGTCAGCCTGGACACCCGACTGTTGTTCTTCAGTCCATTCGGCAATGAAATCGGCCAAGGCTTGTGACTTGATTGCTACTCATGGCAGGAAGGAGATGTCGAAGGCCATCAGTTAGAGTGCCCATTTGGCAATGCGTCCAGTAGCCTCCTTGTTGAACATGACTTCTCTCAGGGGGAAGGTGGTGACGATGGAGATCGGATGAGCCTGGATGTAGTAGCTGAGCTTGCGCTCGGTGATGAATATGGCGTACAACATCTTCTGGATTTGAGTGTATCTGGTTTTGGAGACGCTGAGGACTTCACTGATGAAGTACACCAGGCGTTGAATTTTCTGCGTTGATCCTTCGTCGTCCCGTTCGATCACCTGTACCGTGCTGACGACGCTTGATGTTGCCGCGATGTAAAGAAGGATGGGTTCGCCAGCAAGCGGTACTATTAGGACGGGTGGGTTGGTGAGGTATCGCTTGAAGTCATCGAAAGCAGATTGGGCCTCATCAATCCAAGTGAAGTTGTCGGACTTTTTGAGTAGTTTGAAGAATGGCATCCTGCTCTCACCCAGTCGTGATGTGAAGTGACTGGGCGATGCCATGCACCCGGTTAGTTTCTGAAGCTTCTTCAAGTCGGAAGGTGGCTCCATGGAGTGAATCGCAACTATCTTGCCCGAGTTGGCTTCGATGCCGTGTCTGGAGACCATGAAGTCGAGTAGATTTCCCGAGGGCACGCTGAAAGTGCATTTCTCAGGGTTCAACTTCATCTTGAAAGAGTGAAAGCTATTGAAGGTTTCCTCCAAGTCGGCAATGAGGTCCTCCTTGAGCCAACTTTTGATGATGACGTCGACTTATGCCTCCACATTGCACCCCAGATGAGTGTGCAAACACCTCTGGATTGTTTGTTGATATATCGCTCCAGTGTTCTTGAGCCTGAAGGGCATGGTGATGTAGTAGTAGGCACCGAATGGAGTGATGAAGGAGGTCTTGAGGCAGTCATCTTCTTTTAGGGCGATATGATGGTAGCCTGAGTAGGAGTCGAGGAAGGAGAGGAGCTCACACCCGGCAGTCGAGTCGACCACCTGGTCGATTCGTGGTAGCTCGAAGGGTTTTTAGGGCAAGCTCTGTTAAAATCAGTATAATCAACACACATGCGCCATTGTTTATTCTTTTTTCTTACAAGGACCGGATTATCTAGCCATTCTGGGTGATACACTTCTTTAATAAAACCAACAGCTAAAAGTTTAGTTAACTCCTCCCTTATGACTTCCTTCTTGTCCGGGGTGAAGCAGCGGGCGGTCGTTGTTTGATGGGTTTTGCATCTGGATGCACATGTAAGGCATGCTCGGCAATCTCCCTTGGGACACCAAGCATGATGGCGGGTTTCCATGCGAAAATGTCCTTGTTGGCTCGGAGGAAGCTAACAAGCGTGTCTTCCTATTTGGTGCTCAAGTCGGCACCGATGATGGCGTTCTTGTTGGGCAACTTGGGGTCGAGGGCGATCTCCTTGGTGGCTGCACCCGACGTGTCCATGGAGATCTTCGGGGCCTTGGCACTTGGCATCTCAGGATCGCCGAGTGACTTTTCTTCTGCGGCGGTGGTTGTTTGTTGCTGCAATGAGGCTTCAATGGAGTGAGGCATGTCACAACTTTCTTTGTCGCAGACAAAAGGATTGTCTGATGTCAGCTCGCAGAGACATAATGCCGTTGGGGCCTGGTATCTTCATCATTGCATAGGCGTAGTGAGGGATGGCCATGAACTTGGCCACGGCGGGCCTGCTGAAGATGGCGTGGTAAGCCGTCTCAAAGTCAACAACTTCAAACACCACATTCTCAGTGTGGAAGTTGTTGGGGTTGCCGAAGGTGATCGACAAAGTGACTTGGCCAAGTGTAGTTGATGAAGTGCCGGGGATGACACCGTGGAATGGTGACTTGCTAGGGTGGAGCATGGATTGTGGCAGCCCCATGTCGTTGGAGGTCTTGGGGAACAATATGTTGAGGGTGCTGCCGCCATCGACGAGTACTCGCTTTAGGCGTACTCCCTGTACAACCGGGTCGAGGACGAGTGGGTAGCGGCCCAGGTGCGGTACGTGATCTGGGTGGTCGGATTGGTCGAAGGCGATGGGGGTATAGGACCACCGGAGATATTGCGGTGTGTTGGCAACGGTGTTGATCTCCCACTTCGTCAGCTTCTGCTTGCTCTTTGACTTGTAGGCATCTGGGCCGCTAGAGATGTGATTCAACTTGGTGTGCGGGTGCGGAAATGTGGGCGACTTTGCCTTGCCGTCGTTTTGTTGGATCTCACGCGTCTTCTCTTGTGTACTCGGCTTGTCGGAGAGATGTTGGGTGTATCGCTTGAGTAACCAGCAGTCTTTGGCTAAGTGCTTGGAGTTGGGATGGTATAAGCAGGGACCATCCATTAGCTTGTTGAAGTCGTTTGATCTTGGTTCCTTGAAGCGCCTTTGGCTGCTGCCATGTTCGGGATTGTTGACCTCCTCCTCGCTCTTGCGCTTGGGGGGTCTGTTGCATAGCGAGTCGTTATCACGGCGGGGTTGATGTGACGTTCGCTTCTTGATTTGGGAGTGGACTGCTAATTTGGAGTTGGCGTCCTTTTTGGCGCGGTCGAACATCTGGCGCATGTTGATGGCGCCGCTCCCGCCGAGTGAAGTCTTGTGGGCCCCCCACTTGATGAAGTCTTCATTTTTACAACCTTGATGGAAGGCTGCCATTACCTCTGTGTCTGCCACATGAGAGATGGTGTTGCGCCGTTTCGTGAAGCAGTGGATGTAGTCGGCGAAGCGTTCACCGTCACCCTGGATGATCTGGTAGAGATCCCACTGGGTGCCCCAGTGAGGAAAGGTACCCTGGAAGTTGGCGATGAATTGGGCTTTCAACTCAGCCCAGGTGTTGATGGTGTACCTGGGTAGGCTAGTCAGCCATTCCCGGGTTGCTGTAGTCAGCATGATGGGAAATAGTTTGCCATGGCAAGCTTGTCGCCACCAGCTGCTTGGATGGTGGTGGAGTAGACGGAGAGCCAACCACTGGGGTAGGTCTTGCCGTCATACTTGTCGATCCCCATGGGTTTGAAGTTAGCTGCCAACACACCCGTCGAAGGTTGTCAGTGAAGGCGGGGATGCTGTCAATTGATTCGGCGCGGTAGCATAATGGCTCTGGAGAGAGATCCACGAAGACTTGGATGGGACGGCGGACGACGATGCGACCGTCGGGCATGCATTCGGCGAGTTGACACCCCACTTGGATGTCGTCGTCGTGGATGCGAAGTCGGTCGGCATCTTGTTGCTGGCACCGCTCGTTCATGACGTTGCGGAGGTGGGCGTTGAGTCAACAGTTGGACTCGATCTTGTCGCGCAAATCGCTAGCGTGAAGACTTGAATGCGAACTTCCTACTTGGGATGGCTAATGACGGTCGAGTGTCGGTCGGGAGGGTCGTTTGGAGAATGATGCGCCAACTGTGGAGATGGTGGGCACCATCTCCACGTGTTGTACAGTGGTGGCTTCTACCATTGCCTTGATTTGGTCGACAGTGGAGTTGACGACCGGGTTGTCTGGGAAGTTGAGGTTGTCAAGGAGCGCCTTGGCCGCGACGATGTTGTGTTGGGGGGTCATGAAGACATCGTGTTCGCCTAGCTTGGTCTGGAGGATGGCGTCGGGTTGCTCGACCATATTGGCGCAGCTCTTCCATGCAGCGCTGGAGGTCCTCCTGTTGCCGTTTGATATGGTGTTCCTCCTCTTCGCGCTCCTGTCTTTCGGCTTTTGACTACGGTTGGATGACGATGAAGATGTCGCGTGGTGGATGACTAGAAGTCAAGGTGTTGTTGGTGCTCTCCGTGTTCGAGTCAGAGAGGCGCCCGAACTCATCGAGGAACCCAACCGAGCGGGGCCCGAGCTCGTGAGGCAGTCGGGGTTGGTGGTACTTCGAGCGGCTGTGATGCCTTGGTCATCTTGGTGACGGCGCGCTAAACTTACCAGGTAGTTTATCAGTGGTCTTGGCAGCGATGGCGACGAAGTTGGAGATGTCGAACGGTGCTGGAGAAGCTATGGCCGGCGATGTAGGGGGATGAGGGCGCTGGCCGTGTTGGCGACTAAGTCGAGAGATCCGAAGCGGAACTCGGTCCTAGCAGGGAAGCGCAACACTTGGATGGATCCGATGATGCTGGGGCTCATCTGTTCAAGCTGGCCAAAGCTGTTGGCAACGAACTTGAAGGAGCCGAAGGAGAAAAGGGTGGCGGTGGGGAAAGTGGTGGTCTTCGCAAAAGTGACTCCGTGGAACGTCATCTCCTCCTTGAAGAAAAACGATCCCCTACCTAGTGCACCAACTGTCGATTTCTTGGATCGGCAATATATTTTATGGGGAGCGCTAGATCAAGGAGAGATGGTGACACAAATGGCTTATACTGGTTCAGGTCCTCGATGAGAGGTAATACCCTACGTCCAGTGTAGTGGATTAGATCTGTATCGAAGTACGCGCGTCAGCAATGGAGTAGCCGACGACGCGTATGTGGAGGATAACGTGAGAGTCTGTCACCCCTTAGGGTTTCCACCTGCGCCCCTTATATAGAGCTAGGACGGCCGGCGGTAGATTGCAATGTAGTCCTTATAATCCGGGTACCTACCATCTATTTACATGAGATAAGATTGATTCTCTTATCCGACATTCCTTTCTTTAATTATAAGCTAGCTGCATGGGGCTAGCACACTCAGCCCACCCCATGCAGTACGGTCCAAATCTTGGGGCACCTGGGTACCGTGCCCTCCACAAAAACGAAAACCCTAAAAAGAGCAAAATTAATATTGGACATCAAAGTAGGACAATAACAAAATTATCTCTTACTATTACTATGTACTGATCCCTCTATCCCATTAGGGCAGTAGCAATGCGGCATATGTATTTGCCGCACCTCACAAGCCACATAGGCTGAATAACTGTGTTAGACACAAGTTTCACAGTGCAGTAACCTCAAGCGGGGTCCACAGAAATAAAGTTTTTCCCTTTTTCTCGGTCTTTCTACCCCCTCTTCCTCTCCCTTTCAACACGATCTGAACCAACGCTCTCCTCTCCTCCGCTCCGGCCACCACTGCCCCTTCCTCTCAATCTCCGCCCTTCTCCCTCGGCAGCGATCGAGGAGCTCCCTTGCGGCGCGGCCGCGCGGCGTAGATCAAGTCGCCACCCACCACAAACGCCCCCTCCCTCCCTCGCTCAGGTCACCACCACGGCACCGCCCCTTCCTCTCCCCCTCCGGCCACCTCCTTCGGCGGCAGTCGAGGAGCTCCCCGATGGAACGACCGCGCGGGGTAGATCGAGTTGCCACCTACCAAACCGTCCCTCCTTCCCCGCTCCAGCCACCACCGCGGCACCGCCCCATCTTGTCCCCCTTCGGCCTCCTCCCTTGGCTACCCAGAATCAAACACGCGGCGGCGATCGAGGAGCCCACCGGCAACGTGGGTGACTGTAACGCCCCAGCATTCATTAGCTGCAAACACCAACTAACATATACCGAGGTGTTATGCATCACCTGTGAGATAGTACCAGTCGTAGGATATACTAGCTGGTACACACAGAATAAATGTGGAATCGAAGTAAACTACTTTTTTACATTACTAGAATTAGTCCTTACATAAGTTACCATCATGGACAGGCCCATAGATGAGTAACACAATAGTACATAAAGCCATAAGAGAGGCAATACGGAAGCTGAAAGCGGCGAGAGACTAATCGACTGAGCAAGCAACTAGCTAGGTAACTACCTATTCGATAGGTGGGGTTTGAGGCTAGGCACGAAACTTCTAGAAGTCTTCGTACTCAGCTTACTCCTGGAGACACTCCTTGACAGTTGGGTCGACGTCTTCATCTTCAAGCTCTATAGTTATATATATAGCAAGGGTGAGTACTTATGTATTCAACAAGCCAGGGAAAAGAATGACATGTTGGTTATGACAAGGGGGCTAGGGTTTTGTTTGCGAAAGCAACCTTTTTGGCAAAAGTGTTTTAGTTCACAAATCTCTAGTGAGTCAAAAATTTAATTTACCGGGAGGAGGCTCACGCCTCTTCCTATTCCACAAGTTGCTTTGCAACAACTTCACAAAGAGTAACCATCAATAATTAACTTGTTTTCTCTATTAGTTCCTTTTCACTTTCACAAATAATTAGTTAAACACAACAGCACTATTTCTCATAGTTTACCTAGCTTTCTCACCACAACAACACCTTCTCGACCTTAACAACATCTTGGTGCCTAACGACACCCCAGGTCACATAGACCTGTTCCTAACCACAAAGGTTAGTCGTCTGCCACGCAGGCAAACTCTGGAAACGATTCCGTTCCACCATCTATTTTTATCAAACATTTGCCAAACAAATGTACGCTATGAGAAAGACCTTATACTCGCTCTTGACCGTGGGCACGGCTGTTCGAACAGTTCATTAAACTCTACAGAGGTTGTACGTTTTACCCACACGACACGAAACTGACACCATTTACCCATCGGCAATGGAAGTTCGTGACAAGGCTTTTCCAAAGCTAACCCATGAAAGTCGCATGCCACCTAGTTGGACCAAGTCTCTTAGCCGAGCATCAGGCAAAATCAGTTGTCATCCACTCAGGAATACCGAGGATGTCTCCTCCTATTGGTACCGTGTGCCACAATAGAGGCGAAAGAACACCCATAGAGGGCTATAAAGATCCAAAACTTTATCTCCTTATCCTCGGTATCCCACAATCATTGGCTTACCAAACTCCCATGTGATAACCATTTACTTAGCCAGAGACTTCCCTTGAATACCCGTGGGGTCGCACTGTAACGTGTCTGGATGGATTTCCCAAAGGAAATGGTCCTTGACGATAATACGCGACCAAACCACAAAGACATGGCCTCGCATCATCACCATTTTCACAACCCTTTTTATTTCGCAACACATCGGTACAACGTACAG